>CM051480.1:9592539-10951289 GCA_028015225.1 Carex myosuroides
CTACACCGGTGATAAGTTTCCTCATTTTTGTTCTTCTCCTTTTATTGTTGCCACTTCTAAGAGACATGTATGCGTGGTATATGCCTAGAGTGGTCTCTTTAGTGCGTGGTCGGGTGGGAGGCGAATAGACTTCCTTCTCCTTTCCCTTTTCTTGTGAGCTCAACTGGCCCGTCATCGGGTTAGGCTCCATGATCTGCAGTGGTGCGAATGGGTTCTGGATGAGTATGTCATGATATTTGAACATTTTTTCCTCGCAAGACGGGTCCTCTGACCCTGTTTTCTCTGTCCAAGCTCTCATGGCCTGCCTGTGGCAAACCCTTTCTTCTTTCTTCTTCCTAGTTGTGGGAGACAGAGCCAAGATATTGTTTTTGACTCCTCTATTGGTGATGGCAAGAGCGTTCTCTTCTTCTACTGTAGGCTCGACCTTCCTCTTAAGTCCTAGGTTCTGAAAGACGCTTTTGGTGTTATCAGGACGAGCAAAGACACTGCCCCTTTCAGGCTTTATGGGAGCCATCGATGTTTTGGCTATCACCGGGAGCATTGCACTCCTTGGCGGTGATGCTGGAATGATCTCCACGGCTTGTGGGATGGTACCGAACTGGAGGATGGTACCAAATGAGAACACTGGTGACGACAGAACGGTGTTGTAGTCACCCTCCAAACGAAGCGAAGAATTGAAGTATGGTTCCAGACTCTTGTTATCCTCTCACTCAAAGCGAGTGACGTGTTGCGGTGAGGAGGTGTTTCTCATCATGTCTCGCTTCAACATGTAAAGTAGGAGAAGATATCATTAGTTTAAACCCCTTGACTTCTGATTGATACCCTAAGTATTCGTCAATTTTCATCAAGCCCCAAAGATGGGAGGAGAAGAATGTCCCACCGGGCGTGCCAGAATCTGTTGAGGCATTTTTGTCGGCCTGTTATTTTGGTATAGACCGGCGCGAACGTCTCTGCAGATACACTCCCTTCCTTGAATAGGTAAAGGGGAAGGAGCTTATTGTTTGATTGTGGGGATTCTTTTCCTTCCGACATGCGCAAGCCCCTGCCGTTAATTACCCTGGATAGTACCCAGGAACCTCCGATTAAGGGGCTAGACGAAATGACATGCTTAGGGTAGGGTATATGAAGTGCAATCAAGAAGAGAGGGCGATACTGAATCAGAGGGGTAGTACTGATTCAACCCTCAAGGGGCATACTAACAGTGTATGCCTAGTATTTACTAGGGCTTTCGTTTAATTTGGGGTTGCCTATTACATGCAAGGGCTTTAGCTGGTTTGAGGGTGCCTAGGGTTTTCTAGGGCTTTTGTTTGGGGTGCCTGTTTCATGTAAGGGCTTTAGCTGAACATATATGTTATGGGCGACACCGGACTACGTGAGTGGGTGCCTGGAACACTTCGACAGTCTACGGGTCGGACTGGCGCAGAGGGTTTAGCCAAGGACGTATCATATGCCCGTGGTGTCCGTAGGGTTTTCCTTCCCTTGGGGTTGCCTATTACATGCAAGGGCTTTAGCTGAACTTATGTATTTGTTGGGGTGGCATGGGAGCCTTTGAATTTGGGTGGCGTAGAAGCCTTTAGTTTGAGGTGGCGTGAGAGCCTTTGATTTGAGTTGGCATGGGAGCCTTTGATTTTTGGTTGGCGTGGGAGCCTTTGGTTTTGGTTGGCGTGGGAGCCTTTGGTTTTGGTTGGCATGGAAGCCTTTATTTGACTTGGCGTCGAAGCCTTTATGTTTGGCCGGCGTGGAAGCCTTTGTATTTGGGCGACGTACAAGCCCTTTGGTTTAGGTTGGCGTGGAAGCCTTTGGTTTGGGTGGCGTGGAAGCCTTTATTTGGGTTGGCGTGGAAGCCTTTGCTTTTGGTTGGCACGGAAGCCTTTGATTTAGAGTGGCATGGAAACCTTTATTTTTTTGGTTGGCGTGAAAGCCTTTGGTTTTGATGGCGTGGAAGCCTTTATTTGGGTTGGCATGGAAGCCTTTGGTTTGACTTGAGTTTACTTGTGTTTGGTTTATGTTTTGGTTTGTTCAAGTATAAACTTGATCTTGCTTGAATTTGATTTGGTCTTTGTTTTATTTGGATTTCATTTAGGTTTGAGTTTGCTTGGGCTTGATGGTGATTTGGGTTTATTCGGATATGTTTAATTTATTTGGTATAGATTTTGTTTTCGTTTATTCGAATTTAGTGTAGGTTTTAGATTGGTTTTGGATTTGATTTAAGTGACGTAGAAGTCTTTGGTTTAAGGTGGCATGGAGGCCCTTGGGTTAGGTTGCAATGAAAATGCATAGGGTTTCTGGTATAGTTTCTGGGTAGGTATTGTGTGTCTTTCTCCAAACTCTAGGAATCTTCGACATGGGGCATAGATGTTGTTGAGTTGATGTTTTTCTCAGATTCATATTCAGGTTTAACATCTCTTATTTAGAGGTGACTTGTATTTGTGTGTGTATACGCATGTTGATGCCACCGAGGCGAGACTGTTTGGTTGCTATGGCTAGAAATCATATTTAGAGTGGGGACTCTTCAATTTTATTCGGTTATTTCGACCATTGGGAGACCGAACATCTGGGTCTATGGATTAGAATCATTTGTGGACTTGAATTTAGGGTCTTTATCTTTAGTGCGAGGTTTGGTGCATGACCTTCGATTGATGTTTAGAGTATATTTCTCCAGTGGAAGGTCCGATTGATGTGAAATTGGTTCTCAAAGGTTCACGACAGTGGGGTCGATGACTCTCGTGTCACATGTTTTGTCCAGTTCGGAATATATAATTTATGGTGAATCTAAGAAGCCGGGGTATGCCTGCTGTCTAGAATCAGCGGACCTTCGGGAACTCTTTTGACTAGATCTCTCTGTTGTAGAGCCCGATTGAGGTGAAACTAGCGCTCATGTCTTCATGACTGAGAGCGCTACAACTCTCATGTGGACCATTAGTCCATATTTTGAATTGGTGATTTATGGTGGATTTTAGAAATCAGGGTACAGCTATTGTCTGGAGTCAGCTGACCTTGTGTACTGTTTTGGTCCAATCTCTCTACTGAAGAGTCTGATTGAGTTGATACCAGAGCTCACATATACTTGACTGAGAGGGCTATATCTTTCATGTGAAATGTTTTGTCAGATTATGAATAGGTGATTTTTGGTAGATTTTTGAAGTCGTGACAGCCTTGCTGTTTTCTGCTTTTTTAGAGACAGCCGACCTTTGTACACTGTTTTGGGCGTATTTTGCCGTTTGGATGTGCGATCAATGTGAAATTAGCGCTCACGGTTCTGTAACTGAGGTATCTACAACTTTCATGTCTTGCATTATAAAATTCGGTGAGCAAGTTACCCGAACCTTATCTTCAATTCATGTTTCAGTTTCTGAAACTTTCTTATTTCTTCCTCTTGTGTACAACTTTGTTTCTTTTAATGTTTTTGTCATTATTCCGTTCAATAATTTATTTCCTTTTGCTTTGTTCAAGAGATAATTTCAGCAGCATTTTGTCTCTATTTTGTATTTTTTTTAATTTTGTTTTCATGTTAAATCAAGAGGGAATTTCGACAGCATTTCTGCCTCATTCGCACTCGTCATTAGCATGATTGTGGCATCCTACGCGCACCGAGTGCTTCGGATCCTTTTTTGTTGGCGCTCTACTCCACCGAGTGTTTCGAGCCCATTGAATCGCCCTACCAGCACCCTACACGCACCAAGTGCTTCGAGTCCGATAGTAGCGAGTGTTTGTGTGATGATTTTGCCCAACCGGCACCCTACCGCACCGAGTGCTTCAAGTCCGGAAGTGGCGGTGAATTATTTAGAATATTGTCGTGTGTGTGATTAGGCTTTGAGGTTCATTTGAGGAGTGCTGTTTGTGGTTTTAGTATTTGGGGTTTAGGATTTTCAGTATTTTGTGGTGGAAAGTTGTAACGTTTGTTTTGGCTTTGGATTGTTTGTGGAGTTTGCGGTTTTGAAAGGTATGCGCAACAGTCACTGTTTTGGCTATATTTTGCTGATGGTAATTCGGATTTGGGGAATTTTTGTGTCTATGGATTCATGACTCAGGGAACTACAACTTTCTTGTTGAACATCTTTTCAGATTTTGAACGCACGATTGTCAGTTTTCTGTGGAAGTGAGATGACTGGTCCAGCTCGGTTTCAGTTTTAGGCACGAACAGCAGTCACGGTTTTGGCCAGGTCTTGGCGCTCCGAACTCTGATTTGAGTGAATTCAGTGGCTATGTATTCTTCACTCAGATAACTACAACTTTTATGTAGAACATTTGTCCATATTCTGGATGTGTATTTCTGTAGAAGCGTTTTAGTGAGGGGCACGAGTTGCTATTTGAACAGAATTTTGGTATAGTTTTTGAGGGGTGGGATGTTGTCTCCTTTCTCCAAGCTCTAGGAGTTTTTTTCTTATAGATGGAGAAGGTGTCTTGGCTGCCAAGGGGTGCCTTTATGTGGCCTAGCTGTCCAAAAGTAATGGCATCGAGAGATCTTAGCCATGAATCACGCCATATTAATTTCAGCCCTTAAAAGCAGCACATTGATTGAGAATCAGTCATTCATCAGATCTTTTGGAAGTTATAAGTTCGTTTTCTGCACTTTTGTACAACATAAAAGTTGTAGGTCTTGGTCTCACCTTTCCAATGCATGTTCATTTGTCCAAATCGGAGTTGATATGACCGAGTTATGACCAATTTACTCCAGGTGATCCAGATTTCCAGAGCAAGCTGTAATTCGTACCTCATTTTGTACGAACCTTATGATCATGATCCGTCCAGATTTTTGGTTTCATTCCTTCATGAATGTTGTAGATGTCTTTGTCTAGGTTTCATATAAATTTACATCAGCCAAATCGGAGTTAGGATGACCGATATATGGTCAGAATACTAACAGCTGTCGAGGTTGTCCAGCTCATGTTGATCTTGAGATACTAATTTTTTATTTAATCATTCCACCATGATACACTAGGTTTCTGCCCATGCCCGAAACATAAATGTTGTGCATATTTTTATGAACTTTCTATAATAATTTATTTCATCTCAAGTCGGCCCAATATGACAAACTTATGGCCTAAACACTGGTTGCTACCAAGGATGTCCTACAAGAATTGTCGAAAAAAATTATTTTTGCATCATTGTCTTGTTCATTTCTTTACCATGTTTTGCATCATGATTCTGAGAAAACTTCCAACATAACAATTGAACGGATCTTTGTCTTCTTTTCTCAGAATTTTACTTTGTTGAAATTGGACCCTATATAATCCATTTATGGTCAAAACAATGACAGGTGTCGGGGTAGTCTAAATCACAGAGATGCACATTTTGGGTTATGTTTGACTGCCATGGGCCCTTAATGCTAAGTTAAGTCCACCCCTGAATATTTTGTGGTATCGTAAGTTTATTTTGGCATGCCATGTTGCATGTTATATTTTATGTGTCACATTTTTAGGGTAAAACAGTACTCAGGACTTATCTTTTTCCCGGTAGCGCAGGTGGTACATGAGTATCTATAGCATCGGTCGCAGTTGAACATGTCGTAATGGTCATCTTCTTCATCACAATCTATGCATTTGCCTTTCTTTGATTGGCTACCACCGCTATGATCCTCTTCTTCCTGAGGTGAATCATATTCTGAGTCGGTAGACCTTTGAGATGCCATGTTGCACTCAGCTTCTTGCTCTTCTTCTGAGTTTTCCGAGTCATCGTCTCGAGTTTTCAAATTTCGAGCTCGACTCTGCATTTCAGGTGCTTGGTATTCTTGAAGATACCTCCCTTTAATAGGTGGTGCGAATTTGTTTCCATTTGCTTTCTCGCAACCTATAGGTGTCTCGCCCCAAAGCTTGCTCGACGATATATGGTCCTTTCCACTCAATTTTAGTGTGGCCGTCTTTGGATGGTTGAGACTGGCTGAGCATGGACACCATGTCCCCTTCTTCGAATTGCGAAGGCACTTCGTTTTTAGGGATAAATTTTATCTTTTGCTTCCCTTTATCTTTGTTGGGGATTGGCGCATGAGTCCCTTCTAGATGGGCTGCCACCGTGAGTGGTAAGGTCCCCTCTTGCCTTTTCTTTTCTAGGAAATCCTTGAAGACCCAGCAGTCGTCAATGGTGTGACCAAGGATACGGTGATATGGGCAATAATTAGGTTCGTTGACCCGACTCGCTTGTTCCGGGCATTTGCATACTGGCAAGTTGAGACCTTTTTGCATCATTAGGTCAAACGCTTTAGCAACTTTATCTCGCCCAAATGAGTATGTTTTGTTCTTAAGTTCTGCCAGAGTATTCTTTTCTTTTGGCATCACTGGAACGGGTTTCTTTGATTCAGAGATTGTGTTTGTTGAATCTGTATGGGCTTGTCTCTTTGCGGACTGGAATTTTAAATAGTCCTTTAGGAGTTGAGCCAGCATGCCTTCAAGTGGAAAAGACTCAAGTGCTGGTGCTGGGAGCAGTGATTCTGCTTTTTCTTCGCTCTTCTTCGGTTCTGGTACCCATTTGCCTTTGAAGCAACGTAGGCAACTCCATTTTGGGGTTTCATCACTACTTTGAGGATGCTCTCTAAACCTCGTGCAAGGGGGATGGCATATAGCCCCACATTCGATACATGAAGTCATTTCTGTGACCTCTCCCGGTCTATCGCATACACTACATGCGACCAACGACGATTGATCGTCTTCAGCTTCTATTGCATGACATGAAGCTTTGAAGGTTCTCCGGTTATTGTTTGGTTGTTGTTGTCTATGCTCAGAATGCATATCCAGACCCTTCATTTGTCTCAACAGGTCTTGGAAAGAGTGAGTTTTAGTTGGATTTTGGTTTGGGTTGTCTTGGCAAGGCATTGGTGAAGGAATTCCTCCCTCGACCTCTTCCACGGCCTCTACCACGACCACCTCTTAAAGCCATTTCTAAATTGGCATGGGCAGCTTTCCCTTGGATCATTCTTAGATCACAAGTTGGTGACTCGTTATCACTGTCACTGTCGCTGAAGTATTGTATGGGACGACATTTGGAGTCATCACTTTAATCATCATATTCTTCATACCCGAGCCCTCGAGTATTTCTTGGCTTTCCATCTGGTCCTATGATTGTAGAATTGCGGTGAGCCAATATCCTCTCGAATCGCTTGGTCATAGCATAGGTTGGAGACATGGGACTCATATTTGCGAGAATCTTGGCTAGGCTTTTGGGACAATATGGTAGAAGAGGTACATCCACTTTGTTGGACATGACTTCATCTTCTAAAGGCCATTCGTCGTCGTTCAGCACCAAAGACCGATCTTTACCATCGGAGGTTCTATAGAATACAATAGGCTTATGCCTAAAAATTCCCTCTTCGGTGATTTCTTCTTTAGGCGGTATTATGAATACCACCATTTCTTGGATTTGGTTCACTTCCCTTGGTGTGAGCTCCTTGTGATGGTTTTCAGGTATCCTTTCAATCATCAATGAGGATTGACCTACTTCTTCCTCGTCTTCTGAGGGTATTATGTATGACGGGAGTATCCTAGCTTCATCAGCGTCCTCCCCTGATGATGAGTCAGTATCGGCTCCATATAGCCTTATTTTCTCATCTCGTTGTTTCTTCGAACATTCTCCTTTTAGGACAGGTTTATCGAAGAAGTATTTGGCATCTTTCAGCCCTATTTCATGTACTTCAAACAGCTTAATTTCTCCATTGATCTGTTTGACTTCGCCATCTTTTATATATTTCAAACATTGATGCAAGGTTGACGGGACGGCATTGTTATTATGTAGCCATGGTCGACCTATCAACGCGTTGTATGTGGTTTTCGCATCGATAATGTAGAATTTCATCCATTCTTGAATACCACCAATATCAAAAGGCAGGCTAACTGCCCCCATGGATTGCTCCGTTTTGTGGTTGAATCCATGTATGGTGATTTTGTCTTTCGTGTGAAATTTAGCGCTCAACGTGAGACGGTCCAATGTTCGCTTAGGCATCAGATTAATGGAAGAGCCCGGATCGATTAACATGCGGGTTACCTTCTGGACATCGCACTCACCAGTAAGAAAGAGTGGTCTATTGTGATCAGACGTGCCTATAAGCAAATCATCATCATTGAAGGTGATGGTTGGATTTTTATTATCCACCAGTGCTATTTCTTGCATCCTCTTTTCGGCAAAATGCGCTTGAAACTCTTCAAGGTTTTGGAGCGCATAAATGAGCACTTCTCTCACTTCAATGGACATCATCAATATGTCAAACACGCTTACTGCAGCTGGTATTTTTCTAAGCTGTGCGAGGACATTGTAATCTTGCACCATATATTTCTTAGGTACTGGTTCATCTTGCGCTGCGGGTTCCTTCCCCTTTGCCTTGGCTTTCGACCTTCCAACTTCGTCTTCTTGTGGCGGTTGGCGCTCAGGGATGTACGTACCCGAGCGAAGCACTGCTTGGCAGTCAGGTTTTTCAGTTCTGACAAAGACGACTTCACCGTCATCTGAGTCACTTGAGGAACTTCCCCCATAGACAACCACGTTGCATGTTTCATGGTCATCATCATTGTTTTCTTCCTCTTGAGGGGCTTTACTCGTTTCTCCTTCCTCAGTTTTGAGGCCCAACATTAAGGTCAGTACATCTTCTGTTAAGAAGTCTAAGAGAGTCAACGGTAGCGGGGTACCTTGCTTATGATCCTCTAAAGTTTGTATGTGTTTTTGGATTTCAGAAGGTGTAGGCAACTCCGCTGGCTTGGGTGACTTCTTGCCCTTTTGGCTGCCATTCTTTTTTGGCTTGCGATGGATGACCCGTTTTGAGGGCCTTGGCACTGTGGGGTTTAAATTGCTATCCCATTTGACTTGAGGCTCTTTCAGAAGCTGCCTTAGCAACTTTTTGGTTTTCCTAGAGAGGTGGAATTCCCATGTTTCATTTGCGGGACTTTCAACCCTTTTTTCTTCGATCATCTCATCATGAGAGATAACATTAACTTGCCCGTGAGGTGCGGGTTGTTGCACGGCACTTGGCGCTAATTGCATATGACCCTCTTGTATTCTTCTTTCTATTAGGTCTTTGAAGACCCAACAGTCTTCTATTTTATGACTTATCACCCTATGATATGGGCAGTAGTTAGGGTGATCAACCTTATCTGCCTGATCGGGGCGTTTGCTTGGAGGCAATTCCATACCATCTTCCAAGGCTTGCTTGAATATCTTAGCCGTTTTCTCCTTCTTGAAAGAATATTTCTTATTCTTTCGTTCCTCTAACGATTTGGAATGACAATTATTTTGGTTATCGCGAAGAACTGGCTAAGTGGGTTGGCTATCGACTTGCCTCGCCACCTCGTCAGAAGAGTCAGAATCTCTGTTTTCGGTTTTGTTGGCTTTATTGGTTTTGACGGCGTATACCGTCTTCGATTCTTTCTTCTTCGGAAAGTCTCTTCTAGGTTTGAAAGAGGTTGATGACTTCTCTTCTATAGCTGTTTGCCCCAACCTGGATACAGTGTCTACCAGATCTTGATAACTATTAGGGTTGGCAATGATTAACATTTCTCTCATTTTGCCGGATGTACTTCTTATGAGCAAATCAACTGCCTCCCTTTCGGGTATAGAATGGCTCGACTTGTTGCTCATATTTCTCCAGCGGTTGATGTATGCCAGAAGAGTTTCGTTTGGCCCTTGTTTGGCCCATGCTAAATCGGCAAGTCTTATTGGACTGCTCGCAGTGGCGAACCTGTCTATGAAGGCACGCGCCATTTGGTCCCAAGATTTTATACTTCCTGGTTTTAGGGAACAATACCATTGGAAAGCTGGTCCTGAAAGACTTCTAGCGAATTGGCGACAAAGGAACGCTTCTTCTCTTGAAGAGTCACCACATTGAATCATGAAGTGGCTGACATGCTGTTCAGGTCCCGTTTCATCTGTCCCATTTCCTGAGAATTTGGAGAATAAAGGAACAGTGTATGTTGGAGGGTATTTTGGTATGTCGAATTCGGGAGGGTATGGCTTCCCTATTCGCAGTGTCGTTTGTTTTGGGGCAATCCCCATTTCTTGTAACTGACGGCTGATCATTTCTTGAACATCAACCGCAGTAAAGGTTGGGGAGGTTTCTCGCCTTTCATCTTCCCAATGTACCCTACGTCTTTCTTGAGGGTTTGGTCTTTCTATTCTTCCAAGCCCGTTCACGGGGCTGGATCGATTTGATGTTTCTCCTCTTTCGAGTTCAGAGCCAGCGAGGCCTTTCCCTCGGATTTCAGCTATTAACCTTTGCTCCCTTTCGTGGGCTTGATGTACTTCAGCTCTAAGATTTTGTATCTCGGCTTGCATTTGATTGAAGGCAGATAACATTTGTTCTTGCGTTTGTGTGCCGGTTTGACTTTCACCAGCACATGGAGAAGTCGCCAAGACGGTATGGAAGTTACCCAATGCGGGCCCATCCATATGACCTATATCTGAGCCACTTACGGTTTTGGGTCTGGCATTTATAGGAGGCAGGCATGCTGCATCAGACTCCTCTTCATTGTCACTTGGATTTTCGACGATGGGGTCCTTCCCTTTTCTCACCATGCATACGGTAGGGTTGGAGGGTTTATGGTCATCTTCCTCTTCGAGGTCTTCATTAATGGTTATCATGAAGACCATCGCTTCTTCTTCTTGCTCAGAGTACGTTTTAGCGACCCTTCGCTTCTTGTGAGTGGCATTTGGGGCCACTATTGTCAAGCTTCCAGTGTTGGAGGGGCGCGGATCGATTCGTGCCCCCAGCCTATCATATACACTGGTTGGTCTTCTCAGAATTCGAGGGGTTTGATTTGATCCTTCTTTGCTCGAGCGTTGAGAGGTGCTTGCGCGCATCTCTCGACAGAGTTTTGGTTTTAGCGGGGCAACATCAGGTGCCCCCAGCCTCGAGGCTGAAAAGGTTGGTTTTGGTCTTGAGGCTGGGAATGTCAGCCTCGATTTGATTGAGGGTTGGGCGTCATTGGATGCCCCCAGCTTTTGGGCTGGAAACGTCAACCTAGATTTGACGGATAGGGATGTAGAGGTTTCTTGCGTAGGATGTACGTAGTATCGATTCCTACGCTGCTTCAACATGCGAAGCTGTTTGTGGGCCCTATGAATGGCCATGGCAGTGTCATCAACCATTTTGCGGTTGGTGTTCATCCCCTTCGGTTCATGGATGAACGAGACGGTTTGAGGGACTTCTCCCGCTGCACGTATGTGTGCAGTAGAAGAATTCCTCCTCACTATCCTAAGTGGGGAGAATGAGTTGCGGACAGGGAGGGCTGGTTGAGACAGCAGCTCATCCTGGTAAGCTTGGAGATTTCTTTTCCTGGTGACCGACAGAGGGGTCACTGGAGTCGGGTTAATTTTCTTAGATGCACGCCTTCTTGCGCGCCTAGTTTTGGAGAGAGGAATGAACGTCCTGCCGTCCATCCCTTTAGGGGTGAGAAAGTAACATACTTCATCATCATCTGTAACTTCTTCCTCGGTGATAGACCCGAGGGACAATTGTTCATTCATTAGAGCGGGAACAGGGGCTTCGAATGCCCTAACTTCATCAACAGGGACTGCGAAAGTCCCAAAATAAACCACCTCTTCGCCAGCTGGGAGGCTGGCAACTTGGGAAAAAGAGCGTGCGTTGACTGCGGTGTAAGCCATTCCTGCAAACAAGCAAAACTCAAAATTTCATTAGTCAATTTTCATATATAAACTTATACATGAGTGTTAGCCCGATTATTCAATCCATAGGCGTCGATATCGAATATAAAAGGAAATGACATAACTCAAGCGGTCCAATGACTTGTCGTTTGAGTGTTTTGAAGTCATTGGCTACTTGAGTATGTTCCCTTTATCTTCGTATCGGATCCCGAACCTGTGAGGAGGAGATTTGTCCCACTGGGCGTGCCAAAACCTGTAGGGCGCAGAAAGTTGCACAGCTGGTATGTATGGAAGGTGTGTGTGCATGTGTGTTTAAATGTCTCGTGGTTCAATGCTCTCTGTTGATTAAAGAACATCGAACTCGAAACATTCATTTCTTTCTTTCTGCTATTCCTTCTGGTTCACCCTCGACAGACCTACGATTCGTGATCGGTCCGTCGAGAGAGTTTAATGATTGTGGGGACGTTTAAACTCCCAGCGGGCGCAAGCCCCCGCTGTTAATTACATCAGATGGCCCTCCCAAGCCATGCTGAATACCTCGTTCATTCCAGGATTTATGCCTATTTGTTGTGAATTGAATAAAGGGGCTAAAAGGGGAAACTCATGTACTTGGCTTTCGTGTGTGTTTCTTTGATTATCATCGTTTTGGGGTGTTTGATTAGTGTACATGCACGAGATGTAATGATTATCATTAAATACCTTTATTACACATTTTTATTTATTTCATAAACATATTTGTACTTGAGAAAATATATTCACACTTTTTTGTATTTTTATTTGAGAGAAAGTGATTGAAATATGAAGAAAAGGGTATTTTCGTCATTTCAGGGCCTGGATGATGTCTGGACATATTTAATTTTGATTTGGAAACATGGAGAATTTGATTTGGGTTCATTTGGAGGTGGTTTGAGTCAATTTGGACTTGAAATGAAGAAGTTATGGCCAAAAAGGACTTATTCGTAAGTATTTATGTTTTTCCAGGGGCTTATTTACAGAGCTGGAAAGGTGTGTATTTGTGATTTGGGTTTTAGACAAGGTTTTATGTGAAAATTGGGCCTTTAAGGGCTTATTTGAGAGGGTTTTATGCTGTCAGGGACCTTTTTGTAACTTTACAGGGACTTCGCCGAAAATATCGAAAATTCAGAGGGGGTCTTTTATAAAAAGGGTATTGATTTATAATTTTATTTATTGTCTGGGCTTTGAGATATGGGCCGAGCTTCAGGATTCGTGCTGGCTATTTGATTTGTACTTTGGACTTTAAAACCCGTGCTTACATTCAAACCTCATTCTGGCGCCAGAACTGAAGGCCTCCAATTGCTTTAAGATCCGTGCAGATAACATATGTTTTATTTGATTTCCACTTATACTTGACAATTAAATCTTTAAAAATTCATATCAATTTGAAACAAAGTCAGAAAAATATGAACTTTATGTCTATTTTGTGTATTTTGAAATTTTCTATCTAATTATGATGTTTATTTCCTGATTTGATTTTTTTTTTCATTCGGTACTGCCCATTTTCCAACAGCAGCCCCTTTTTTATTTAAATGCTGATTTTTCTATTTTTGAACCTGAACTTTGGAAATTCGTATAAAATCGAAATATAGTCAGAAAAATGCAAACTTTGTGTCCATTTTGTGTGTTTTGAAGTTCTCTATTTAGTGGTGAAGTCCATTTTTCATTTTGGTCCCTGTACCAGTCCAGAAGGTTCTGTTTTCCAGAGAAGGTCATTTTGGCACTTTTGAGTGCTTTTTCTTGTGTCATTGATGCATACTTTGTGATTTGATGTTGGTCCACTGTTCCAGAGGGCATTAGGGACTGGTTTAAAGCATTTACAACTGATTCCATGAATTGAACACTATTTTAATGAACTTTCATGGCCTTTTTGCTACATCTTTGGTACCAATAAACAAAAGGAAAAAGGAGAAAATCCAAAATTCCAAAATAATATTTCTTGAGATGTCAAAAATCAGCCAAAATGTGGTTTTATGCAGGGAAGCCCCTGATTTTGTTTAAAATCATGTTTTTGATATTTGGAGGGACATGTCATTGGGATTTCCTTGGATTTAAATATGCAAAAATCATGAACAAGCATAACTTGTTATTTATTTACATTTTTAAATCCTCCATCTCTCACCATTCATATATTTGAGACATTTAATTTCTTTTAGCATATTTGCTTAAGAAAATCAAATATTCTTTCATACACAAATGGGTCCAAAATGGGCAAATCATTGAAATATCATAGGTTTAAAGCATAAGTGACATATCATAGCAAATGCTAATGTCTTTTATACTTTAGACCTCAATTTCTCACTATTTGCACATAGTTTTTAATTTTGCCAATATTCATGCATATAAATGCACTAATTATTGACTAAATCAACCTTTTGTGCAAATAGGCCCTTTGATCATTTAGGTTGAGAGAATAATAGGGGAAACCTCATGGGTCAACCCTACTACCTCTTGTGTTTAATTTTTTTTTATTGTCACTTTATTATTCTTTTAACATCCTCACAAAATAATTAATATAGTTTTCATATGAAGGGAGACCTCATGGCTCAACCCTCATACTTCTACTACTTAATTATTTTTAGAAGAAGCCAAAAGAGTTAAGGAAAGAGAGAAGTATCAAAGATTAAAGCTTCATCATTTTTATTTCATAAGCTCCAAGCAAAAGAAGTAATAAAATATTAGCATGTATACATATATATTAATACTTATGTATATATATTTTTTTAGAAGGTGAGGTAGAAAAGGTAAGAGGAAAATCATATTTTTAATATTTTTTCATTATTATTTCATGAAAGATGCAAGAAAAGGAAGTAAAAATATTTTTATTTGATCATCAAGCTACACATTTCATTTTGTTCATCCTATGATGAACTAGAAATCATATAGCCTTCACATTCATCATTTTTGAAGGTTTAGAATGAGAAGAAGGTAAGAAATCAATGCTAAAGAAAATGAAGAAAAGAGAAGAGATTCACCAAAAAAGAAACTTCTTTATTTCGATTAAAAACTGAAATATATACACATCATTGCTCATCCAGAGCCTTACATCTTTTCAGGTATGATTTACCTTTCTAAACTTGCTTAAGAAAGCTTCAAGCTTTGAGCTTTTTAACCTAACTTTTGTATGAAAATGGGGTTTTCTAGATTGTTTCTTTCACAGGGCTCTCTGGAGAAGAAGAAGTCTGTCTTGAGTGTTTAATTGAGGTGCCTTATATAGGGCAATATTAGGGTTTTCGGATTGGGAGCTGCTGATGTGTCTTCTACAGTGCACACCAAGTGTTTGATCAAGGGTCTAGATCAACTTGCATACATTTAAGCTTGGTTACATGGCCAGGGCATCCAAGAAAGATTTAATGTGCCACCTATTCATATCTGGAGTGATATCAACCATTGGATTGGCCTAGGATATCCTGCCTTGGCTTGTAGCCCTTGATTAACCGATCTCTGAATGGAACCTTCCATTCACGTGCTCCAGCACCCTGGGGAGGTGATTTCCTTCTTTGTCATGTTGTTTGGAGTGAGGGGCACGTGTCCCTGGGGACCCTCCAGCCAATAAACAGATGTATGGGTTGATTGGCATTGCACCGGCGGTACATCGAGCACTAACATGCCCTTTCTTTGTCTCTTGCGTTTTGGTCACTGGAAACATGACACATAGCATCGCCCTATGCTCCTTAACGTGTTCCAGGGCATACCAAGTTTTGTTGAGAGTTAATTTGCTATCTTCCCACCATACCCGAACCGTACCATATCGGGTTTGAGCATTAACCCGATTTAATGCATGTTTCTTCAAATTGGGGGCTTTAGTAACATCGTGTGACACATATAAGAGGTTATATCAAGCCCTCAACCTTTGATTGCACCTATCACGGCCTAGCCGCTTTGCCTCATTATTATCCTTTTCGGGTTAAGTTGAGACTAAAGAAAATAGTTCAATCTTTGAAGAAAATCAGAAGAGAGTGAGGGTGAAGTGCTCTATCCATCTCTGGTGAGCATTTATATAATTCATCTCCAATTAAACTCGAATTTTTTGGCTTGATTTCGGTTGAAGCCGCGAGAGAGGAGAAGAAGGAAGAGCTGACAATGCGGGCTCCTTGCGTCAGCCTCCTTGGCTCAAGGCCATTTCTTCTTTTATTTCGCCTTCTTCTTGGCTGCACTCGGTTCTTAGTAGACCGTTTGGTAAGCCTTATATGGTGCATAGAGAACCGGGTGTATATAAAACGAAGGGGTCAAAGTGCCTCCATTTAAATCCAGCGACATTTGGTCTCGAGTGTATGGTCTCGGCTCACGATAGACCATGTAGCTGCTAATTCGGTCTATGCCATTAATTTCTTATGCTCTAGGTCCACCCGAATCAAAGGCTCAGCGAAATTCGCTTCTAGTCGCCGACTAGTGGGCCCCTGGCGCCAGGGGATTGTTATGCGTCTCCAAATTGCACCCAGAGCAGTTTCAAAGCTTGGTTTGCTTAGGTGTCACCATATTTTTGCACCCAGAAAGCTATCCAGCTTGATTTGAGTCATAGAAAATTGTTTCCTTCGTGATTTTGACTGTTTTAAATATCAAAGTTCATTGTTTTGCATGTAGAATACTAACAAGAATTTCAATATGCGTGACCAATTTGCCTGAAGGGTCTGAGTACAACTTTGGCATTTTAATTACCTCAGAAATTGCCATTTGTCATGTTGACTTTAAATAGCAACTTTTTAGGGTCAAACAATAGTATCTAGAATAAGATTCTAGATTGTGAGACATTATCTCGTAACAAGTAATAAACTCTAGATTTCCCTAATATTGTAATTAGCAAGGAACACTAATTACATACATATAAGATTAAATATTGATTGAGTTTCACAAATCAATCGATGGAGATCGATTTAATATCTCAAATGCATATAAGAGTATATGGCATTGGAGTGACCTTATGCTAAACATTATAAAAGGAGTCTGTGTGCTTATGTCATTAATGTTCGCATGTGTATATGCTTGAAGTCTGAGATTATAAAAGGAGTATGTGTGCTTGTTAATGGGCCGAGTCAGATCTACTTCAAACTTGTTAATTTGTTAATTCTGGATCGAATTATTTCTAAGTTCTTTGTGAGCCAATTACCACCGAGGTACGAGCTATCATTTTTTTTACCACACCTAATTTTTTTATCAAAGAAATGATGAAAAATAAATATATAAAACAACTTATAAAGTAACTTATAAAAGGTTCATTTCTTTGACCGCTTGACCTTGTAGCAAATAAATTCAAAACTTTCAAAATTTTGCATGTACATGCATCACTCATGAAGTACATGGATTTTAACGGTTTAGATTCATCGTTTGAAGCCGATCTGATATACTTTTGAAGTTGTGCTTACCAAACCCTTTTGGTGAGCACATCACATCCTAGCTTTGCTTAAAAAATTTACAATATAAATTTAGCTTATAAATTTCAAAATCTATCTATTGAAAAACTACAACTAATAAATTGACTCGACCAACAAGATTAAAGAAATACATTGGAACTAATGAATGAGAGGGAGATATAATTGGAGCTTTATTCGTGCTAAGTTTGGTGTTTGTGATACGAACCTAATCCCACCAGTTCATTTTTTAGAGAGGCTCACTCCATCTGGGAAAATCAAGGTATTTGACATTATAATCGAGATCGAGAATGAGCATACCGAGAGTGTTTATGTTTGGCATGACCGACTTAATGGCCGTCCATATCCGAACTGTACCGAGTTCGGTATACAACAGATATGGGAAGAAGGAGCCATCGTAAATTAGCAGAGGGATGAGACAGAGGACGGCCATGAGGTCGTACCAGAGAATCAGAAGGTGCTAGAGGTATAGAACGACGATGTTGTTATGGAGTGTTCGCGCAAAAGCGCAACGCAAGTTTCGGTACGCTTGAGGGCGTACCTTTTAAAACCGCGTTTACACTCCACGAGTAAGGGATGCAAGTGCACAACCCCTATCGTGTAGTATATTCGGGTATCGATCCACAGGGACGGTTAATTGCGAGGTTAGATTCTATCAAACTCAATCAAAAACTAGAAGTGAAAAAGGTTTGGTTTGGTGTTTAATTTCCTAAAGGGTCAGATCAAACAATTCAAGAAGATGTAATAAAATGCTAGAAGAAATGTAAATTGTGTTTTGATTATGGATAAAAGGCGTTTCCAGGGTTTCAGACTTCATCTCTGATCTGCCTCTAGTGGTACGGCCCGTACCAAGTTGGTACGGCTAGGCCGTACTTCACTTGGTAAGGCAAGGCCGTACCACCCTGGTAAGACCCGTACTAGCTTCCCAGAACAGAACCTACCAGTCCGAGTGAATGTATTTCCTTGCTGGTACCTTGTGCTAAACTCTTTAGAAAGGTTCAATTGACCATACCTAAGGTTCCTAACCCTCAACCATCGTTTGTTGGATCAAGATCTAGGTTGGAATGCAATTGATTGCCTTTTAGGGATTTCTACACCTCAACTCTCGTGTGTTGGTACAGATCTACCCTAGCTGGTTGATTGGAGGTCTAAGGCACCCTCTAATCTGTCGATTAGAGGAGAATTCAACCTCTCGGCTTCAATTCGAACTATTCTACCCTAAGCATTTGATTTGGATGAGAGATTGAGATGATCACACGACCTTGATAGGTTCGATCTAAACCTAGAGGCACATCATACAACAATCACAGCAAGCAAAGCAAAAGATATCAAAGTAAATCACAATCAATCAAACTAAAGAGTTCATACAAGATACAAGTCAAAGAAAGTCAAAACAAATCAAGAATCAATCTCTAACCCTAGAAACTAAAAGAACTACTCACAGCACATAATCAGATCTAAAAATGCAATAAGAGGGATAGAGATAGCCATGGATCGAAGGGATCGAGAGGAGGAAGCTAGATCCGTCGAGTTTCGCCTCTTCCTCTTCCTTCCTTCTTGCTCTCAGCTCCTTAGCTCTCTTTCTCTCTCTTACTGTGCTCTCAAATGGATCTGGAATGGAATGGATCCCGAAATTGGAGAGTTCCCCGCTTTAAATAGCCTCTGCCAAAATTTGAATCTGTCAGGCCGCCTTTAGGTACGGCCCGTACCAAATTGGTACGGCCAGGCCGTACTAGGCGTGATGAGCTGAAAAATGGCTAAGTCCGGTAAGACCCGTACCAAACTTGGTAAGGGCCGTACCAGATCATCCCAAATCGTCGTTTCTTCGTGTGTTTTGCTCCAAGCCTGCAGAAAACAAACAAACACTCAGCAGTACCAAATTCTAAAGATATATCGATGAAATGCACATGATTCTGGTGAATTAGGGCACGAATCTGGTACTAAAACAGGCCTAAAATAGACTAAATATGCGAGGTATCATGGAGGAAGGTGATAATCCAGTGCCCAAAATGGTGCCAGTGACTCCTGGCTGTCGTCCAGAGGCTGGGCTAGACTGCAAACGTGATAAGGATGATGGAGCTGCTCCTAGGTCAAGTAAGAAAGGGGCTATGGGAAATGGTACACCAAACAAGTCTGGAAAACCAGGAGCTTCAAGTTCCAAAACCAATGGCAAACCAGGTGGTTCGGGTACTGGTATTAGGTCCACTAAAAAACCTCTTTCCCCTAAACCAGTCACCTCTCCACCCTTTCCTTAAACCCCAAACTCCTTTCAACTCCTCTCAGACTCACAACATGATCATATCTCTCCTGCCCTCAACACTCGAATTGCTTCTGATAGTGAGGAATAACCACTGTTACATAAATTCAACCGCATTAAGAAGACCCACGATACTGGTAAAGGCAAAAAGTGTTAGTGTAATAATCTAGAAGTCAATCAAAGGATAATTTTATTCTATATGTATTTTGTTCATGTAATGAATGATTAATAAAATATCATTTTGTTCTTTGAGATTTATCGAATTATGGATCATTTCAGCATTCGGATTCGAAATGTGTAGAACTTCATAATATAGATGATAAATACTCTTAATAGTCACTGACCGAGGTAATTAGCAAAGAACACTAATTGACCAATTAAAGGTTAGTATGTGGATTAAATGATGGTTAAGGTTTACAGATCATAGACAAAGAGTTGTCATTTTAATCACATAGATACATGTTAGAGAACATGGTATTTGACAGACTCTCAATGAAACATTATACGGAATTGTGTTCGTGTCATTAATATTTTCATTTAGTGTTAATTTCTAAAGTATGAGGTGGTTCGTCGTTTCCTACATAAAAAATGTATATTCGTGAGTGTTGTTTAACGCTATCCGTAACAAGTAGTTATAACGATGACACTTCAGTATACATGATTTTTGCAGAGGAGAGATGTTCACCAGACTACTATTGTCCCTCGTATTTAATACGAGTAATAGTATTACTAGGCCTCTTGATAAAGTAGGGTTATCAGCGCGCAGTATGATTAAAGAGTTAATCATATTTGCAAGAATGACACATACCTACCTTGAAACTGATTTGATACTATGAGACATAAGAATTAACACGAGTAAATTGTTTACTGGATCGTGATATTGTATTGTACAACATCATTTGTGTCAATTGAGTAGTCATAATGCATTAAGACAGGTGCCGCTTATGATTTATAGAATTAAAAGGAGTTTTAATTCTATTGCCAATATAACACAGATCCTATCGGGTCACACTAATAGGAAAGTAATCAGAGAATTAATTTATTTGATTAATTATAAATGTTATAATTAATAAATAAATATCATAGAGATGACAAACTTAAACACATTAAATTTATAAACGTGTACGACACGTTGTATAAATTTATAGCAACAACCACCTAGCTTGCAAGTATCTTACAAGCACCTAGCTTACAAGTACCTTACAAGCACCTCAAATTTTCCTATAAATAGAGGGGTAGGGGTTGAGAAAAATATAGAAATCAGATTCAACTCGATTCAATTTGGTTATAATATTTTCCTCTCAAATAGTGTTTGTGTTGGAAAGGAAAGAATACGTAATCTGATTACGTATATCTTGATAGTTGTAAATAGTGCTCCCGTAAATGGTGTTTACGGTGAATAGTGTTTCCACGAAGTTTCGTGAATCTTTTTTTGCAAAAGTTACGAAAAACAATGTTTACGGTTTTTGTGAATAGTGTTTTGGCGCAAAAAGTTGGTACAGTATTTCTCGCAAAAGAAATACTGACTCTCTGATTGTTCCTGGTGGACATCTGATAGAGGCATCAGATTTCTGGTGCTAAGCTACTGGGCCATACAACATTCCAATTCGAATTTGGAAAAAGGTATAAATGTTATTTATATTTATTTAAATGTTAAATAAATATCATTTTTAGAAATCAATCGGGGAGTAGATCCTTGTAGGATTAAAAGGTTATGTCAAGGGAAAGACTGGAAAAGAAACTTTCGGTGGTCTTTCCGACGTACTCCTTTTAATCCTCGGCTTAAGTTAGACATAAAATTTTTGTTTTACGGTCTTTCCGCAGCTTAAGCCTAATCAAAGGTACAGCAAAACCCAACAAAAAGAAGGTTTACCATTTAGGACCTCAAATCCTGGCAAATGCTCCTCCTCCAGATCCTGCAAAAAAGAAGAGATATTCTTGGGGGTCAAAGAAAAAACAGAGCCTAGTGACCATTAAAAAAAAACTCACCTTGGGTGGTAATTGTAGTAGTGGAGTGGCATCCAGACTAAGAAGTGCTAAAAAGTAGGCATTTGTTGAAGTCATACAAATTACTGATTCCACTAGTTCCTCCCTAACCTCAACACTTCAGATGTGGAAGATACTACTACATCTGGCAAGAAGAACATTGTGACCGCAAGAGTTTGAGGGTGCAAGCACAAGCCAATATTTCCTTTACCATGAGCAAGGCAATCAAAAGGGTTAGAGACAAAGAGATAGGATCATGCAATAGTTGTTAGTGTAATAATCTAGAAGTCAATCATAGGATAATTGTATTCTATATATTTTGTTCATGAATTGGATGATTAATAAAGATATTATTTTGTTCCTTGAGTTTTATCGAATTATGGTTCATTTTGGGTTAAGGACTTGAAATTGTAGAACACCGTAATATAGATGATAAATACTCTTAATATTATCTAACCTTGGTAATTAGCAGAAACACTAATTGACCATTCAAAGATTAGTATGTGGATTAAATGATGGTTAAGTTTTACAAACTATAGACAAAGAGTTGTCATTTTAATCACATAGATACATGTTAGAGAACATGGTATTTGACAGACCCTAAATAAAACATTAAATGGATTGTGTTCATGTCATTAATATTTCATTCAGTGTTAAGTTCTAAAGTATGAGGTATTCGTCTTTCCTACATAAGAAGTGTGTATTAGTGAGTGTTGTTCAATGCTATCCGTAAAAAGTAGCTATACAGATGACATTTCAGTATACATGACTTGTGTTGAGGGAAGATGCTCACCAAGACTACTATTATCTCTCGTATATAATACGAGTGATGGTATCACTAGGCCTATTGATGAAGTAGGGTTATCAGCGCGCGATATGATTAAAGAGTTAATCATATTTGATAATCTACTTAAGATCGAGAAAATATTAAGTTTGCAAGGATGACAATACCTACCTTGAAAATGATCTTATACTATGAGACAAAAGAATTAACACGAGTAAATTGTTTACTGCATCGTGATATTATACTGTACAAGATCATATGTGTCAATTGGGTAGTCATAATGCATTCTGCCAGATGCCGCTTATGATTTATATAATTAAAAAGAGTTTTAATTTTATTGCCAACATAACACAGATCCTATCGGGTCACACCAATAGGAAAGTAATCAGAGAATTTTATTATTAATTATAAAGTGTTATAATTAATAAATAAATGTCATAGAGATGACAAGCTTAAACAGATTAAATTTATAAGCGTGTACGACACGTTGTATAAATTTATCGCAACAACAGTCGCAAGAAATATAATTATTCAGAATAACTATATTGATAATAAATTGATTAAAAATGTTAATTATGAATTAACATTTTGGGTCTAAAGCCCATTTGAATTTGGGCCTAAATTAAATTTAGAATTTAATTCAAAAGCCCAAATTAAAAAGCCCAAATTAACCAATTAAATTATTGGCTCGATGGCATTTTGGTAATTATGCCAATGGCAAAATCAAAACCGACTTTGTCAATGGTAATTTGGTAATTATCAAAACTGACTTTTGAAGCCTATATAAAGGCATGAAGGGGTGAGAGAAAAATAATTCCGATAGTCTGAATCGAACCGAATCGAATCGATTCAAACATCATTTTCTCTCTTTCGTGTTTTCCCTCTCAAATAGTGATTTGCGTAGAAAAGAAAAGAATACGTAATCCAGGTATATTCTTGTGAGTTGTGAATAGTGTATTTACGGCTGTAGTAAATAGTGTTTTTGCAAAAGTTTGTGAATCTGTTTTTACGCAAGTTGTGAATCAGTTTTTACGATATTCATGAATAGTGTTTTTATGACTGTTGTGAATAGTGTTTTTGCGAATCCCGCTAGTATAGTATTTCTGACAAAATAAATACCAGCTCTCTAGTTGTTCTTGGTGGATAACTGATAGAGGCATAAGACATCTGTTGCTTCAAAGTGAGTCAGACTTCAAATTCAATTCAAATTTGGAACAAGGTACAAATGTTGTTTTAATTTATTTAAATATTAAATAAATTTAGTTTTAGAAATCAATCAGGGAGCAGATCCTCGGCTTTTGGTAGAAGTAAAATTTTGATTTTACGTTCTTTCCGCACCATAAGTCTAAACATAATTTAGCGGTAAATTCCCGAGCAGAATTTAGCGATAAATTACTAAATAGAATTTGGCGGTAAATTCCCGAATAGAATTTAGCGGTAAATTCCTGAGCAGAATTTTGCGGTAAATTCCGAAACAGAATTTAGCGGCCTAATTCCCCAACAGTAGTGCAGGTATTCCATTAATTACTAGTTTTCCTTATCATAGCCTAATTGTAGATGAGATTAGTGATCTGTTCCAAGTCTATCAAATTCAATTAGGAAATAGATGATATAGTACTTATTATAGAAGCTATCCAACATATGGATAGATCTAATTTTGAAACTGTAGTTAAAGAGATTATCCAAAAGTCTAAACAAACAGCTGCTCCTGTTAAACTTACTTTAGATATTTTAGATTCTACTGCTATTATAGTTACTAATGGAGACAATTATGCTCCATGAATATTCTAAATTGGAATTGTAGAGGCTTAAATTCAAGTAGGAAAAAACAAGTGTTGCATGAGCTACTTAGAGATCAACATATTGATATTGTAGCCATTCAAGAAACTAGAAAGGAAAACTTTACTTTAAGATTTTTGAAGGCATTATCCAATAGAATATATGAATGGCAATGGGTATCATCTATAGGAAGATCTAGGGGTATTTTATTTGGTTGTGATAGTAATAAATTCAAAGTATTAGACTACCACATTCATAAATATTACATAGATGATGTTATTTTAGAAAATAAAAGTGACTCTTATACATGGCAAATGACTATAGTTTATGGGTTATTCTTCGAGCACATAAAAAAGAGTTTTGGGAGGTTATAGATCAAATTAGACAACCTACTATTCCTTACTGGATTCTCTGTGGTGACTTTAATGTAATTAGACACAAGAAGGAAAAATCAGGATCTAATTTTGATGTGGGTATTAGTTCAGAACATAATGCATTCATTAATAAACATTCTCTTGTAGAACACAAATTGCAAACTAGAAAATTTACATGGTCAAATAGCACTCATTTTGCATTATTAGATAGGATATTTACATCTCTTAAATGGAACAACACATACCTAGATAGTAGGATCACAGACTTACATAAAAGTGGATCAGATCATTGTCCACTACTTTTCCAAATTAGTAAAAGTGAGGGCCCTAAGACACATCAGTTTAGATTTGAACCAGAATGGATTCAACAAGAAGGATTTATAGACCTAATTGTTAAATGGTGGAATGAATATACTTTAGATTCTAGGAATGTTGCTCTTAGTTGGACTCAAAAACTAAAACACATGAGACAAAAAATTAGAGGGTGGGCCAAAAACTTTTATGGAAAAAAAGACTTAAATCTAAGTTAATTAAGGAAATTCATAGGTTAGATATTCTTTAAGAATCTAATGACTTAAGTGATGACTACTTACACTGGTCCTCACTTAAAGCTCAACTAGAACATATCTATTTAGAAGAGGAACTTTATTGGAAAAATAGATCCAAACAACAATGGTTAGAGAGGGGGGCCAAAATACCAAGTACTTTCATGGTATAGCTTCACATAGAAATAAAAAAAAATAGTATTAATACTTTAGAAATAGATGGCACTATCACCAATAATGTAAGGAACATGAAAAAACATGCAGTGGAATTTTACAAAAACATATTAAGAGACCCAGGCTTCAAGTATGCACACTTGGATACAAATTTCTGGGATCCATTTGATAAACTTACATAGTTAGAAAAATTAGGGTTAGAAGTGCCAATTGCTGAACTTGAAATCAAAGAGGCTATTTTTGCCTTTTCTGCACATGGTGCACCACGTCCAGATGGATTCTCATTCTTATTCTCAAAGAGGATCTCATCTTATTGTGTACCCATTTCTACCACCACAGCTTAATCTCATTAAAATTAATAAGTCAGTTATATGTCCGATTCCCAAAGAGAAGGGTGTAATGTTAATTAGTAAATATATACCTCTTCTATTTATTTTACATACACTTGTTAATTTAGAGTTATTCTTGTTTCCGCCAAGAATAACACATTAGTTAAAAGTACTTAGCTTTAAATTTTTAAAGGCCCCATATTCACCCTCCTCTAGGTGCCTTAGGGACCAACACACGGTACACCCTCTATTTCTAACATTAATTTTTCACTTTACTACTGCTTAACTACCCACAGTTGCCTTTTGCTATCTTCCTAATCGGATCTGTTACAAGATATATTACTAGTTGTTTGAACCATTTTACTACATTTATGATTATTAGCTAAATATAAATGAAATGATTTCCTTGAGCTTAATCTTACCCTTTTAGAAGATAAATCATCCATCAATTGTGAAGACCGCTCTTGTTCTACAAAAGTAATTTATGTCTTATTTTTCAAGGGACAAAAAATACTGAAATGAACCTGTTGAAGATTAATAAACAAAACACATAAATTGGAGATGCTAGAAATAGTTATAGAAATTGTTTGTAGGGTTGTCGGAAACTCGCCATTACCTTTAATCTTTTTATATCCCAGCCTAAGAATACCTTGCTATTGTGTTGGCCGGATATGTGGTTGTCTCTGTTGCAGATAGTTTTGTCCCAAATGAGATATCTACAAGACTTACCATTTCAAAAACAAAAGCAATTTTTACTCAGGTAAATTTTTGCCATTTGATTCTATATGGATACCTAGGCTGTAGAGTAAGAAACCAGGTACAGTTCTACTTGCTGCTAAATTAGTTGTGGGATGACTTTCTTGGCCAAGTCAATGTCACCGAGTAAGAATCTTGCAAATTGCAGGTGAGATTTCTACTGCATGACTTGCAGATATGTTTCTCTCTAAAGAGCTTTCTGCTCTTAATTTGTAGTCTTACTAACTACTTGCACATTACAATTGAACTTTTGTTTGAGCCCCAAAAGGTGCATGTTGCAGTTTTACCATACACCTTTTAAGATATTTACATATTATATCTCGATTTTCATGGAACCTTCTACATTTCTATTTCTTGATGGCACAAGAATTTATAATTTGATTTACTGGTTGAATTCTTTTATTTAGCTTATGATGTTGAGGTAACTCTTCTTCTTCTTTTTTATGGTGAAGTTCTAAGTATGCATAAATTTTAAATCCTATTTCAAGTAATTAATAGGGGCTGATATGCATAAATTTGACTAAGATTGATTAGTTTATTTTAAAATCAGTTCATATTAAACAACATAATTGAACTAAAATTATGCAGGTCGGTGCACTAGAAGAATTAGAAGAGTAGTGGTTCAGTGCTTTGTTATTACTAATGATGTCGAGGTAACTTTTTTTTTGTGAACTACTAAAACGGCATATTTCTGGAACTGAAAGAAGAAAATAGATCTCAATTTAGGATTATCTTTGTTTATTCATATCAGTGATTAAATTTGTATGCTTTGTTTGTGCAGGTTAGTCGTGCTTTGTTGTTTTGCGTTTAGATGTTTCTTGTGTACTCTATTTATTATTTTGATGCTAAATTATGTAAGTTGTTGTTATATTAAACTATGAATTAGTTTGTTGTTCCAATAACAAAATCACATTGTTGTTTTGTTGTTAAACTATGAATTATTTGTTCTTCTATTAGAAAAATCACACTATGAATTGTTTTATTGTCTTGTGTGATGTCTATTTGATGTGGTTGGTACGAAATCGGGTTTTGAAATAGTGGAGAAGGCGATTACACACTTACCGGTAAATGGAGAAGGAAGTTGTCAGAAAAGAAAATGAAGTTTGCAAAGGAGCCCCCAACTCTTCTTAATTTACAGTTTAGAATAGAAGGGTACCTAGCCGTTTAAATTTTTAATTTTGGATACTTTATTTAATTCTAAGTTACGTTTAGCTGTAGTTTTTCTTTTAATTTATTTCCTTCCAGTATTTTATTTTCCTTTACTGTAATGTTTAGACTTTTTCTATTAATACATAGTCTACAGGTTTCTCTTCAAAAAAAAAATATGAATAGGTCAGTAAGTATGGACAGTCTAAGCAAGTCCATGAACAAGGACAGACATGGACAGACAGATATGAGCTTGAAGGAAAGGCTCATGAACTGGTCGGACATAGTTTTTCAAGCTCGTCAGATTGGGCCAGGCAAGTGGGCCATCAATTTTTAACAGACAGGCCAAGTACGAGCTTAGCAAATTACATGTGGCTCGGCCCATTGCCATCCCTACTCCCCCACTCCCACTCCCGACTCCCTGTATCCCCCAGCTCCTCTGATCTCTCGCGCGGCGCGCCAATCCCCCGTCGGAGACTCGGCCAGTCCCCCTCCTCTCCTGCGACGCGGTCGACGGGGCAACACCCCAGTTTGATCTATCTGACACGGTGTTGTTGTGTCGGACCCCTCACCCCAGCCCGGTGTCGTGCCCGACTCTCCCAGTGTCCTCGCATCTGACCCGACGGCCCGCCCCTCACAATCTCACCCAATCACGCCCTCTTCTGCTTAAAACTTAAAAGGTTCACAATTTTCTTGTGAATTTGGAAAAACTTACTACTTCGCTGTATTTTATACTGTGAATTTGGAACAACATTTTATACTCTGAATTTGAAAGCAACAAGTTGAAACGAGCCAGCTCGGCTCATATTGGCGAGCTACATTTTTCAGCTCGGAACAGAACTTCTAGCTCGCTCGCTCGGCTGTTTTTTTCAACAATCCGATTATGAGCTGGGCCTAGCTTGCTCGAGATCGGCTCAGAAGCTAAACCTTTCTCATTAGATTCAATACTGTTACATTAGATTATGGTCATTTGGTTATTGAATTAACATGTAACATAAAGAATATTTATATTTCTTCTTCTCGGAGCAGCCCTTAACTAAAATTGGCCTCTATAGGCCCTGAACAATGCCTTCAATGCGTTCCATTACCACTGTCCAATGTGGAAACCTCTCTCCCATCTTTCTGTTACTCTGTTTGCTCAGCTGTTAAGCCTCTCTTTCACTTCCGCTGTGAGCAACAGGGTCAGTGTGGGAATCGAGACTGAGCGGTTGGAGCGGAGCTGTAGCTTTGCCAGCTGGCCCGAAGGAGGAGTTTGGTGCAGCCGTACTTTAAATTGTGGTACCCATTTCTTCCCTATTTTTGCTCTTGCTAGATTATGCTAAGTCTGCCATTATTGGTGAGCGTGATCACTATATGATTTGATATGTTACTCCAATTGATAGTGATCTTGAATAGTTGTGGTTATTGAACTGATTACAAATACTCTAAAATCTTATAATCAAATTAAGGCATGCCCCTTACAAATACTCTAATCTGATTATAAGCACCATGCTTTGATGCCAATGATTGTTGAGCCTTGATTCTATCTAGTATCTGTCTCAAACCGAGTTTTGATCTCTTTTTTTTATGTTTATTCTAAATCTAGATAATTTTAGTGATCTGTCTGTTGATTTGTAACTATTCTTGACAAATTGATTGATTGATTTTGGAGGTTAAGGACTTGCTACCATAGACCCAAAATAGTAAGTAGTCATTGTACCAGTTCCCACTATGCTCAAATTTGACATCTCTTGAATCCCTTCTTGATTAAAATATAGCTGTGCCTAAGCTTGATGTTAATTGTGGATTAAGGCATTGCTCCATGGCTGCCATGTGCAGATGGCCTTGCTCTTACTCATTCTTTACTTGGAAATCACCATTGATGTTTCTATTAGTTGATGGTCTAATGTGTACTCCAATTGTAGTGATGTTTCATTGAGTTGTGGTCACAACTAAATTTTAAGTTCAGATTTGGGGAAATTTACCATGGTATCATGCTGTCTTGTGTTTAAAATTTTAATTGAAGTATGATACTTGTCATGGTTGAATTGATCCATGTTAGATAACTTAGTAGAAGCATTACTTAATTGGTTCCTGTTTACGATGGCCTTGATTGTCTTGATAGTTTTAATCTTGTAAGATGCATGGATTATGGAATTGCATTCCAAAAATATTCTGGTACAATTACAGTATTAACTCTCAGAAAATTATGAATTCCATAATCCATAATATTTTTGGAATGCAATTCCATAATCCATAATAGTTTTAATCTTGATAGTTTTAATCTTAGTAGAAGCATTACTTAATTGGTTCCTGTTTACGATGGCCTTGATTGTCACTTTGTATGATAGATCAGAGGGATGAAGTTGGTTACATCGGCAGCATTGTTTCAACAAGTGCTCAAAACGGGTGTTACAAAATGCAGATTTCTTGGGTTAGATGTGGGCAGTAAGTATGTTGGCTTGGCCGTATCTGATGAACAAAACAAAATAGCAATCCCTTTAAGGTATATGGATTACTTAGGCATATATTTGTAGCTGCTTTACACTACTATGCCTGGTGCCATCTTGGGCTTAGGCTTGTTTGTGGTTTTGATGAAATATAAAGTGGAGAAACCTTTAGAAATGCCATTTTCTCACGGGCACCTATTATGTTACAGCTGTTGTACTACCTGGTCCTTTAAGAGCTGATCAGCTGCTGTGAAACGATCTCCTAAATTTATGAATTTTACAGTTTTTCTTTCAAATTCCTCTTGCTTTATTGTGATACAGTGTCTTGGAACGTACAAAGAAAAATATCAATTTAATGGCCCAAGATTTTCAAACACTGGTACACTGAATCTCTCATCTCTCATAGAGTATTTAATTTTTGGCCCCCATCTATTTGTCACTTTCCCATTTTATAAACTTCACAACAAAGTCTTTGATCTCATTATACTTCATAGCATGTTAATTGTTGTATATCTATGTTGTTTGTTTCTCTAGGTCACAAACCTTTCACTGGCGGGCTTTGTGGTTGGTTACCCCTTCAAGATACAAGGCCAATCAACTTCAGATGTGGATTTCTTGAACTCTCTGCATGTCGATTTTAGGACAGACTTTGTGCATGGATAACATATTTGTTTGTTGTGCAACAGGCTGTGCAAGTTAAGCTCTTCATTCAAGAACTTCACAAAACCAACATGCTTGATGGTGTTAGTTATACCTACTGGGATGAAAACTACACTTCAAGGGTATAAGATTTTCATTAAAATTATTCAGTTCTATTGAGCATCAAGGCATGATTATTTTATTCTTGTTTTGTTATGTTGTCTTAGTGTGCAGAAGTCCTTTTGGAGCCGTTTGATTTCAATCCAGTGGATGCAAAGACTATGTTGGACAAATTTGCTGCTGTCGGTATACTTCAGGTATTTTAAAATAAATCAGTACAGGAAAGACACTTTCATAAAGGTTGCTAACAAAATTTTCAAAATTTCAGCTTTATCTTGATAACATGAACCAGAGAATGGATTCACAAGGTTGGAATTCGTAGGAGTAGCTCTGCAATAATCAGTTCGTCTATGGCATCTTAATTATGTGCAACTCATGATTCTTACGTCATCAGTAACATTTGGTACTGTTGAAGTTATTTATATTTGTGTACTTCGGTTTCTTTCTCTCTCCGGCCCAAGGAATTGTAACAAGTACAATCTAAATTAGGCCTAAGACATTTATGAATTTTGGATCAGTCCAAGTAACAGTCCCCTATAATGTAAACCCAATTGGGATTCAGATGACGCTGCATTTGTAGGTTGTAGAGAAGTACAGAGTGCGACACGTGTCTCATCTTTTGTTCTCTATCGGACAAGTAAGAATCCAAAGCTACTGTTATGTGTCATTCATTTTGAGCGGAGAATTTGATTTAGAGAATGATTAAACTTTTCATTTCGAAAGGAATGAACTAGAATTTTAGCCATAATCGAGCAAATTTGACTACAACATATTTAGTCCTCTGGTATTGGGTTTAGCAATTATGATACCTTTGAAAATTTATTTTATGTAATTTTTGTCTAGAAGAATACTAATGCAAGCAATTGACTAGCTACTGGCATAGATGCAGATCTTACATCTAGCTCATGGCTTTGTCTTTTCTTGTAAACAAATTTCATATCATCACATATCCAAATCCACTTGCAAAATCAAAATTGGTTTCTTGGTCAAGATTCTAGCTTCAAAACCTAATTACCATCCAAATCTATGTTATAGTATATCCAAGTGGCGCCGTTATATGGATAGCGCTACCCAACGCCCAGGCAATGACTTAAACTATGTTTCCCCTTATTGAAATTTTGCTCTACATAGACGTATTTTTAATTAAGCTAACTAATACAGGTAGAATTTCTGTTGATCTATCATCCTCAATTTGTTTTATTTATTTTGTCACTCCTGCTGCATAATTTAGTGCCAACATGTTGAATTTGTAACGTTGAAAGAAGTGACCTGATTATTTATTTATATGGAGGAGAAAAATTCATGTCATATACTCCTATGTATGTATTGAGTATTAACTTTTAGTAACTAGATAGTAACATTTTCAATTTGACAATTAATATTATGGTTCGATGTCATTCTCTGACCTATCCTTTTGCGCCATTTTTTTCTTTACGCCATTTTATTATAATAAAAGATACAAAAATTTCTGACAATATTCCAGCCACCAGCAGCGTGACATCAAGCGTATGCAGGTCAAAGAGTATTTTAAGAATTAAATCAATTAACAGGAGAGTCTTCGTTTATTCATCAACTCCTGTCCCACAAAGTTTGACTGTGATTTAATAAGGCATTGTTAATTTCTCCTCTTAATTTGTCTATTTCCATTCTAGTACTATTTGTTGGTTGATTTTAAGCTAATGCAAACTTCTTGTCCCCCTTGTAGTGGGACGGGTTGTAATGGGCAATCTAGAAGGAAAAAGAAAAAAGAAAAATTCAAATTTGACTTCGATTATAATGCCAGAAAATTGTGAATATGATGACAATACTGAGCATTACAACAATTTAAACTACCATTAATCTAAACATCAAATCAGAAGAAGCATATGTAACAGAAAGGTTGTATATTATAATTATATAAACAAGTTTGCTCCTGACACATTTATTATTTCTTTACTGGGTCCCAGCAGGTTGTTAGGGCATCATGGGGCCAATTTCTCACTCGTACATCATCTCCTTCCTTTGCGGGCTCCACTGGGGCTTACCCTTGCTGAAATGGGTTGACACGACCCGTGAGTCCAATAGCTCGATGATCGGCAGGAAGCTGACGCATCTCGGGGCCTTGTATTGGTTGATTGAAGCCCCTCTGGAGATGGCATAGTCCATTAGTTCTTCAAATGTACCGCTTTGGAGAACCTTAATCTCCAATGGACCAATTATATCACTGGCACGGCCCTGCCGGTAAACCGAGTTCAACTCCTCCTCCATTTCCAAGCAACATTTGTCGAACACCTCCTTCTCGGGCCATCTACCGCCTTCTTTGACTAGCAACTCCCAATATATCACATAATGGCCTGGTATAGTTGTTGTGTCAGTCCTACTGGTGTACTCCACAATACCGGCACCGTATGGCTTTATTAGCTCGGCAGCACGCTCCACTCCCCTCTGGAGCTCCGATTCATCGGTCTTGTCAGAATCAATGCTCAACAAACAATTCTTGCGCCTGATAAACCGGAACTGGGGTGCAGCATTGTGGAAACCAGTTACAAGGAGGACATCACCGACTCTGTACCGGCACAGACCAGAGTATGTGGTGATAACCAATTCATACTCCTTCCCGACTTCGACATCTGCCAAGTCAACTAGATTGCCCGTCGCCTTACCATAACTTTGTTCTAGTGGTATGAACTCACAATAGCACATGTTAGGCATGATGGTGTATGACACCTCCTCAGGCTTACTCATGGGCTTTAGGTTAAGTCCAAAATAGCATTCCGAAGAAGCATACATGGTACATGCCATCGGCAGCCCGCCACTGTAGTACTCAAGTGTCGGTATGTATTGGGCCATGGCACCAGTGACTATGACATCAAGGTACTTCGTATGTGGCCAGATACGGGTTATAATTCCAGCCCAGTTTTCCACCGAGCATTCATCAGATATGAACTTGGCTAGGTCGGGATTGGGCGTGAGTATGTCCTGAACTGATTCTCGGACTGAAGCATCAGTTATTGCCTTGTTTAAGGTTCCTGTCTCGATATCATTTTCCAGGTCACGCCAATGGATCTGAAGGAACCGAATTGCACGAAGGAGACCAGAGGCAAACACGGCACCCATTCGGAGCACCTCATCGCGGTAAATGAGGCCACAGAGCATCTGAACATACATTGACTGGAAAGAGTCCGGGCAGAGGATGGCAGCGAACGGGCTAGTAATCACGTTGTAAGGGTCAAACGGGCGGTGCTTGAAATGGTTGCTCTTGTAGTAGCTCGTCAGAACTGGCCGGGCTACTAGGCCGCCTGGAGTCTTGGTCTCTGATTTGATAAAGTAGAAGTAGAGTCCTTTGCCTTTGTCCAAGTCCGGTACATATCTGTTGATGTATAACAAAACCGAATATTTAGTAGAATTTTGTAAAAAAAACTTGAGTAACTTGTATATTAAACTTGTGCTGGATGACATATAAAGATACGAATTGAGTGTGATTGAAAGTTGATATAATGATTGTAAGTTAGGTACGACTACATTATTGTTTTCCACTCAAAACTTTCTCAAGGAGAAAAGTCTTTACTCAAATAGTCAAATTAAAATTATGATGATCAGTTCCATCATTATGTATGAGAAACTCACAATATCTTCCAAAATTCATATTTTGTCAAAATTTTCTACATATGGAGTCGAACTTCTATAGTTGACTAGCTAGTGACTTTGACCAATTGACCATTCATTTTTCTTGTTTAGCCTTAATTATTCGCTAATATATGAAAGTGTTCCTGCAATTCTTGTTGGTTGGATTGTTTAATTTACAAATTTTAGTCCTATTTTCTTATTGGTTATGAAAATAAATTAAATGGGATTTAGTAGAACATTTTAATTAAAATACATGAAGTGCTGGATCTTCTATATATTATTCATTGGCAGGTCAAAATATATTGGCTCGGTGGAGTACCAGTTAGGGTTGATCAGTTCGTAGCACAATCTTAGGGCTGCATTATTGCTTAATTGGAGTGAAGAGAAATATAATTTGTTTAAACATGGATATGTACCTAATCTTAAAATAATGGATGGCAAGTTGCATGCAAGAAATAAAAATCTGTTTTTATTTTTTTTTTTTCAGGGTGTAGAGTTAAATAAAAATATCAAACTCTAGGAGTGCATGTGCATCAGATGGTTTGCCTAAAAGGAAATCTATACGGCATTATCATGATTGTTCATAATTAGAAATCTATCTTCTTATATTTAGTAAGCAAATGAAAGGACGCAATTAATAATATATTTGACTCTGCAGTTGCAATTGCTTTACTCCTTGGACATGTTTTATCTGCAATTTCTTCTTTCTTATGCAAACTCCATTGACTAAACCTAACTTCCGTATTCTAAAAGAGAATTACGAACGTTACTTTTAGATAACTTTATTCGGTAAGTTTCAACTATTTTTTTTTTTTTTGTGGTGGGAAGTTTGAAAGGTCTGGAATTAAAAATGGAAAATGAACGATTCTGGCCTATGAAGAACGATTCAACTAATTTTCTTTTTTAAGTAAACATTTATAAACAATAATGCTTACAAGTTCATGACAGGCGTGAGTAGGCTGTACAACAGCTGCCTTCTATCCAACTCAGCTTCAATGGTGGGCATTAGCTTCCTCTCTCCAGCCGATGTCCCCGAACTAATTTCATAGTTACCAAAAAATAAACGAAATTAAAGAGTTAAAGACACATTATCTCAAGAAAACCTTTCTACAATCCAAAGAAATTTCTGTGAAAATTTGATAGATAAGCACTCAATTTAAAAATGTGCACCTTGTCAAGAACTCAGATATGGGGTCAGCAGCCAGAATCGGCGATTTATCCCCCTCGGCAATCCTTTGTATTTCTGACTTGAGATCCTCGTATGTTACAATAGGAATTTGTGCTTTGAAGGTTTCCCTGTCTGTAGCCCCCTCCATGTTGTACCTATCACAAATTTAACAAATAAAGAAGAAGGTTTAATTAATTAGCAGTGATAGAAAAAAAAAAAAAAAAGCATCTACTTCAAAATGAAAAGTATTTTAAGGAAGGATGTTGAGCTTGATTCAAAATCAAACTATCAGTAGTATACTGTGCTAGAAAGAAGATTAGCATGAAGGAACGAACAATTAATGACTAAATAAATACCTTTTGAGATACTCTGTCTCAGCATTTTTGCTCAGTATCTCGCTCAAAACCTTCGCCTGAACCTGATCGGTGCTCTTCGTCATTTCCTCAATGAACTCCAGCTTTTCCTTGTGGTCGTTACTCACAGCCATTGTTGATCTTAATCAATGAAAAGATAGAGAAAGATTTTTATGATTAATCGGCTTTGGATTGGATAGGTACGGATATAAAATTAGAGAAGAGATGGATGAGATGAGAGGTTGCAGAGCGGTTGGAGTATATATAGAGGTAGGAGGTGAGAGTGCAAGTCTTGGAGCCATGCACGTAGGGGACAAAGTAGCGGACAGGGGTGGCCCACGTGACGTCACATGTTGGTCCGTGACAGGACACATGGGACCCAGAGGATGGACACGTAGGAAGGGGAGGGGACATGAAGACAAATGGCAGGCGAAGACTGGACAGAGATGAGTGGGTGGGGCCTGTGATGGAGATGGGTTCGACGGCCCCCGGCAGGCTTCGTTTGTGTCTGTGTACGGAATTGGAATAGAAACAGAGAGATCAAAGCGAGAGAGGTGAGAAAATGAGAGAAAGAGAGATTAGAGAGATAGATCTAGGTGATCTCTATCTCACACGCGCGTAATTGGAAACATTTGGAAAGTTATTAAGACAAATCAGCTGGCACAAGACTTTACGGTTGTTCCAAGTGAATATTTTCTGTTACACCAAAATCACCATGCACCTTCAAATTTCTACATATCATCAGCAACTATGAGAGCCAGCTTAATGCAGAATACAATTAGTAATGTATTTCTCTTAAAAACAGTTTATTTCCTTCTCTTTTTCTCTTTTTGGGAAGGGGTAGGCGACTAGGCGGTTGTTGTGGAGAATATATAGAAACTCACTATATATATACGGACCTGTGCTATTGTGCTTCATCAACTAAATAATATATTTTACTTCACGCTTATATTTGATCTAAACCGTTTAACATGATATCCATATTAAATTGTGTCGGGAGATTAAATTTTACATATTTTGAATAAAAACTACTATATTTTTAGAAGTTTTGAAAATTATTTTTGTTATGGTTCATGATTTTCTAAAAAACAGCAATTTTCAAAATTTCTAAAAAAATAACAAAAAAGTTTCAAAAAATATAAAATTTGATCCAGGCATAATTTATTACGAAGAAACAATTGATTTGATTTAAAGGCCATAAAAATTGTGCAGTCTGTTAAATGATCCACTTTTGAGGTGATCAGAAGAAAAAAAATGGGTGAAAGAAATAAAAAAAAAAAACAAAAGTAGTTAGGAGTTAAAATTACTCAGATTTAGAATTTAAATCTTTGCAAATAGAGGTTTAAAAGCTTACGAGTAGGCCGATTGTAAAAGGTTATAAAAAGAATTTTAAAATCTTGAATATGAGCGCCAAAAATGGAAGTTAGATTAAATTAGAAGATTTTTTTCAGTTAAACTAGTTGGGGAGCGCGCTCGGATATAATGGCTCAAGAGGCCATAACATTTCCCTTAATATTAAGTGTCTAATTAACTTGATTCAACCTAAATTGTCTTATTTTATTATATCGAACTGTAGCATAATAGGTGTGGGTGATGATACTTTGTGTGATATTTTAATGGTGAGACTGTTTCAATGATATAATAGATTATGACGAATATATATAGTTTTAATGTTATCATGTATAACAGTACAGGGATTCTAAAAGATCCAGCATTTATTATGAATTTATATAATCAATGTTACAGTTCCTAATAAGATTGTAAGATATTAGTGGATGACATTAATTAGTATATATATATCTATACAGCTGTTGAAGACAATCGTATTTTCAAATTATACACCGCATTCATACTAATTAATTAAAAAATATTCCGAAATTTTTATTTCTAGCACCACTCAAAAAAAAAAAAAAAACCAAATAACCATCGTTTCTGGAAATTTCGAATTTTACCATGGCCGCACCGACATTCTACGGACCCATTTCAGTGGGTCTGCACAATGCCGGTGCGGACCCCCATTTTTTAAATAAAAAAATTATAATATGTTATTTATTTTTTTGTTATAGATATATTTTGTTGTTGTTAAATCTGTTATTTGTTTTAGTTTCAAATGTTGTTTAAATTGATATATTTTTGGTCGTATCGTATTTTAGAAATGTCGTTCGTTGATAATGACGAAAAAATTGAGCATAACCCTACACATCTACCAATCACTTATTTGGAGTTACCGCTGATAATGACGAAAAAATTGAGGAAAGTACACTTTCAACCGATGTTAACCGCAATCCAAGGTAGATTGGAGGGTTAGACATCTCGATTCCTCTCTTTCAGAGGAAGGATCACTTTGGTAAAGGCGGTTTTGTCAGCAATGCCCCTACACCATATGCAGGCTATTAAGGTCCCGACAGGGGTAATCAAACACATCGATAATGTGCATAGGAACTTCTTATGTAAAGGTAATGATCCTTGTAAAGGGATAAATTGCCTTATCAATTGAGAGAAGGTGTGTGCTCTCAAGGAAAACGGGGGTCTATGAATCATCAGCTTATCGGTTCAAAATGATGCATTATTGACCAAATGGCTGTGGGAATTGGAAACCAAGCTTGAGGGACTTTGGGCTACTACACTGCACAGGTTATATGGGATATCACGTGTCTCACAGATTATGTCATACACAGAGGATTCATCTTTTCTAAGGGTCATTTCGGCCTTTTTACAACTGTACAACTGTTCGATTGATTCTCGTGCGGGTGTGGTGTGGCGTTGGTCGCAGAATGATCTCTTCACTTGCGCCTCCACTTACAAATTTGTTCATCAAACCGGGGTTTTTGAACCGGATCAAGCGTTCCTATAGGTCATGCGCATTCCACCCAAGGTTAGTTTTTTTATTTGGCTTTTGCGAGATAGTAAGATCATAACGCAAGAAGTCCTACTTACTCGGGGTTGCACAGTTCAACAGGGCTATCATTATGCGTCTCGATAGCGACAGAGACAACGGACCATATCATGTGATCTTGCACTTTTGCAACAAGATTCTGGTAAGGACTATTTGTGCATTACAACATCCCTTATCATGGAGGAGGTAATTTTACTGATAATTGGGATTTGGCACAGCCCAACTTGTCCAATAAAGCCATTACGGAGGAACATGGTGTGGGCGGCAGGTGCATGGGCACTATGGCGGGAGAGGAATAGGAGATTCTTCTCCAATAAGAGGAAACCGGTGCATATCTTGATTAATGATACGACACTTGACATATATTTTTGGTTGCGATTGTGCTAATCGCAGGAGAAGTCGTAGAGTGGGCCATGGGGGCCTTTATTGTAGTTTGTTGGAGTCAATATTCGCTAGTTGATTACTATAGATTTTGTAATGAAAAGCTTGCTGAGCCTTTATAAATAACTCTTTTCTTATTAATACAACTATTGGCGGTATTTCACCGTCAACCTTCAAAAAAAAATACTAATATGATCCCTTAAATAAAAAGTACTTTTATAATTTCTATGCCAGATTGTGAATAGTTGTATACACCTGTTTTTTTATTTTAAAAAAAATAGTTATAAATTATAATTTGGAGCATAAATATTGCACACTAATGTGTTTTTAATTGGTTGCTCTCAAAATTAATAATAGCACTCAAATCCCCTTGCACTGCTCTACACGTTCCAGAAACACTGGTAATTTACAAATTAATTAAGAGTAGCCTTAATTAAACCGTCATCCTCTTACATTTTCAAAAAGAAAAATTAGCATATGTGGCACAATATATATTCATTATTCAACAGAAACTAAGTTCAAGTAACACGTATGAGAGGATAGATTTTTAAATTAAATAGGCGCCAGCTAGGTTAAGAGTTTAACTTAACAGGTGTTTGGGAATTATTTAATTTGTAACATTCATATCTCTGCCAGCTGGTCTAATTGAATTTGTAACTTCAATAAAAATAAAAATAAAAATTGTAACTTGAGTAGTTGAGTGCTACTTTGAAATCGTCTGCAATGATTGGTGCTAAAGTAGAATTACCATTTTGTGCATGTTATACAAATATGACACGAAATTCTAACAAGTTATGTGTCTGATTAATTTTTCTAATTAAAATTCCAAAACGCACGTCAAAAGCATGGCATTGTTAGGCGCGCTGTGCTTTTAATGCCATGTTCATGAGACATGCCTATTACGTCTAGCATGTGTGCTTATTACTATAATTAATTTATTAAGTTTTTTTTCCTATGAATATTTCTTTTCTGTACATAAACTTTTCAAAACATAGATAATTTTCAATAAACACTGCAAATAAATTAATAGTTGCAAAAATGGTGTGAGTTTCATGTTTTGAGTTTTCTCATAAACAGAAGACATCATGGCCAAAGATAATTGGTCTGGTTAGAGCATGTGTCATTAATTAGTTAGATGTGAATTTATGTCTATCATTAATAGAATTACAAGAGAGTTTGAAATTAAGGTAACTGATAAAATTATGTTTGTCATTAATTAATAGAGTCAAAAGAGAGTTTAAAATTATTTAGTTAGGTGTAAATTTGTGTGTATCATTAATAATGTTTTTTGGGAGTTTATATGTGGCTATTAAAAGGGAATCAAATCTCAAGTGGGCAGGAAATTTATGTTTATTGAGTCCATCCGTTCATCCATCCATACATGTTTCAATTCATATTTCAATTATGACCGTCCAAATCGGAACATGCATGAATGGATGGACGGATAGACCCAATAAGCAGGAATTTCATACTCACATGTGTGCAAGACATTCGGCTAATTCCAAAATTACTTTGAAAGTAGAACAAATAGTTAAAATTGCATGTAGTGTTTAAAGACTAGATTTATTGTAATAATTTTGTTAGGTAGAAAAGATTTGTACAAATTTATCAGATATATATAACATAATTATATCCTCAATCTAGAGTACTCAACCTATCTAATTAAGATAGTCAAGCTCAAAGTTATTAAAATATAATCAAATAGAAAAGATAATGCTTATTGCAATCTTCATTGACATATCAAAAATTTCGAAATATAATGAAAAATGAGACGGCGCCGTCGTACCTCTAGCGTAATCAAATTTATATATACAGCTCATGAACCTCTGTTTTACGCTTGCTTGTACTTGATTTGATTTTACTTGAAGTCATTTTTATATTGTGTTTAAAAAATGATAAAAACAAATTGTCATGATTTCTTAAGATTCTTGTTTTTGTTTTCTAGTCTCATTTTTCGTAATTATAATTAGATCTCTCTAAGCATTCAACAAATAATTATTTAGCTGCAGGCCATCATGTGCAGACTTTGCTTAATTAGTGTTTAAAATTTGTTTTATCAGCTCTTTTAAAAAAAAAATCAGAATTTTTTTTATAAGAACAATATTATTAATAAAAAATATTCAAAATTGAACAATATTTTTTTTTTTTTGTCATTCAAAATTGAACAATATGGGTCTAGTTTTCAAACGGATGCGTTCCCCAGTTCTGACTGAACACATGCATGTCTGAGTGGGCATGTCTCTGTGTAGATACCATATTAGACATGAATGCGCATATCAGTTCTGACTCAACACATGCATGTCTGTGTGTAGATACCATATTATTAGACATGAATGCGCATATCTAGGACTACTGTTTGAATGTCTGATCGATCCATCACTTTTGACTAAATTTTTTTTGTCAAACAGAATACATGATTTTCAGTCACAATTGAATGCATATATATACTTTGTTTAGACATGATGTATTCAAACTTTTACAACTCAAAATGTTAGCTTTTTAAATGAAGTCTATTAAGTTAATTATTTATCGATACTATAAATTTTTTATTTAAACCCTAAATCCTAAACAAATTAATATTTAAAGTTAGTAATGAACCAAAAAATAATTTATCAATGCTTTATAATGGGATTATCTTAGGGCTGAAAACAGAGCGGATAATGTTCAATCCATTTTCGATACGTATTTGAAAAATTAGATATAGATATCAGTATTCGAATATCCGTATGAATACGGATACAAATACGTACGGATACGGATATAGTTTTAAGTTTTATTTATCCGTATCAAAATAGTAGATATATACCTTATAGTTTAATATATATTATGAAATAATTTATCTTATTCGCTATTATAATTAGATAAATATTATGGACTTTAGAATTTTTAATAATATTTATATATTTTTTTAATAAATATGCGATCCGTATTCATATACGTCTAATATCCAATCCGTACCGAAAAATAAAAGCGAATACGAATATGGTTTTAGCACTATCCGATCCGTTTTGACCCCTAGCTAAATTATCTATGTATTCTACAGTCACTACAGCAAAATTGAGCATCAGCGACCGATACTTTCGCCGGTCGCTGATACTTTTTCCCCCACCCAAAAAAAATAAAATCACAAAAGTTTCAGGCGACCAAAGTTTCAGCGACCGGTTCAGCGACCACTTTAACACCGGTCGCTGAAAGTTTTGGTGAAAAAAAGCGCCAGACCCCAAAATATGCCCGCCACAACCCAAATCCTGCGCCGCCCCTCAACTTCTCTTTCTCTCTCTCACTTTCCGCAACCTACGCACCAGGCGGCGCGCGGCTAGCTCCTTCTCTGCCTCCTTCTCGGCCTCCTGCTCTCCAGGCGCGCGACTCCCAGTCGACACTCCTTCTCCGCCTCCTTCTGGCCGTGACGCTCCTCTTTACTGGCACCGTACCAGTTGCTGGTACGATATAACTTATAATATAGTAAGGTCTAAACTCTCATTCCCTCTCTCATATTTGGTTCATCTCGACATTTATTTGGAAGGAGATCTGCATTTGTTTTGTTTAGAATGTCTGATCTTGAAAGTACGTCTACGCCGTGCTTTTACTAAATAGCTTACTTGTGTAATTGCAGTTATTTGAAATTCTGACAAATTATTATTGTCATGTTTTTTCATCGAATCCTATATTTTTTAGAAGAGAAAGTATGAATTTTGTGAATTTTGGTCATGAGAGCATTATATTGTAGGAAAGGCATGTGAATAACCAAATCTGAGCTGTTCTTTCCAATTTGCTGTGTTTTATTTGCAGAGTTTCTAATTCGAGTCTGCAAATAAAATATTACTATATTTAGCATACTTTTATTTGTGGCTGGTCTCCAATTTGAGTCCACAAATCTTACTATGGTGCTACTGAAATTAATTGGTTAATTCGAGTCCTCAAATTGGAGACCAGCCAAGAATAAAAGTAATGCTAAAAATAGTAAAATTTGTAGAATCGAATTAGAAACTCCGCAAACAAATCACATATAAATCACATACATCTGTTACCCTTGGAATTTATTTCCCATTTCAATGCCAAATTCCTCCAAAATTCTCTAGAGTCAGCTGATCTCCATACCTTTAAATTACTAGAACTTTTTAATCAGGTGTTTCTAACTCAAGTTTCTAATACTATTCTTGTAGAGGAAAGAATAGATGGCTGGTGGTTTTCGGGTTTTGCACCTTGTCAGACCCTTTTTGGCATTTCTACCTGAAGTGCAGAGTGCAGATCGAAAGATCCCCTTCAGAGAGAAAGTAATCTACACTGTGATCTCCCTTTTCATTTTCCTGGTTTGTTCCCAGCACCTTTGTGTAGGTCTTTAAATAATTTTTTATGAGCAACATTGTTGTATTTTAGAGATATTTTTCTTGTTATAAGAATATTCATATTTTTGACAGCAACACTGTTTCATTTTCCTTTTGTGTACTGGTACCGCCGGGTTTCTGTTCTGTGGCTTCAAGCTGGTGTTTCGGTATGAAGGCAACATGGTTTTCAATGTGAAGGTGTTTGGTTTGAATGGATGCCTCGAGGATTACAATCAAGGTGCAGTAAAAATGATCAGGAGAATTGGATTCAATGCCTCAAGAGAGCAATCTCCAGTCTCCATGTGCAAGTGTTACAGAAGGCAAGCTTTTCCTTAATTATTATACTTCTGTCCCCTTTACTATCACTACTATTTCTATTGTTGTTTTGAACTATAACTCAATGTTAATGAAAACAAAGACAATTAAGAATGAGATCTGATATAAGTATATAGCCAACCATTTTAAGGGTCTTATTGTTCTCTGTGGAATGACATTTTTAGAGCAACCAGTTCTTGGCATGACATTTTTCTTTTGTTCTCTGTGGAAATTCCACAATTTGAAGAATTACATGAATTTATTTTTTAACTATTTTTCATTTGATGGTCTTATTGCAGTTCCATAAGGTATGGGGGCAACTTATGAAGACTGGTTACCAGAATTCCTGTTTTGCCCATCAGGTACTATATATATTGCATCAAAGATAACAATATATATATATTAAATTTGGATGATTTGATCAAGTACTATATAAGAAACTATGTTCATATTCTCTCTTTCATGCACAGGTTGAAAGGTTCGCATGTTTGTACAGCAGCCAAGTAACAAACTTTGGCTTATATTCTCCAGACAAGTACTACCGACCAAAGTTTGTTACTTGTTTGACGCATCTCCTGCTTTTAAGGTAAGTGCTACTAATTTTGATTTTAGAATTTAGAGTGGCATGCATGCTTTTTAGAGTCACTTGAATGTCCCCACTAGCTACCACAATTAATTAATTAATTAATTCTACTCAAGAGTACAAGTTCCGTATATATATATATCATTTACATTGCTCACAAGTTGTCAGACTGGTTTACTGACTGTACTTCCCTAAACTAGTATCTGTAAAATTTGTTTGAATCGGTTTCTGTGAGCACTTGATCAGTCCAAACTCCAAACCAGTTATACTGGCATGCAGTGAAGAGATTAAACAAAGTGCATGCATATCTTAATTTTGATGTGTGACTTCAGGTACCTTACTGGTACCGTTATTGGTACCGTTACTGGAACCGTTACTGGTACCGTTATTTAATTGAATTTATTTCTTTGTAGGATTTTCGTTGCGACATGGAATGTAGGCGGTAAATCTCCTGCTTTCGCATGTGCCCTTAAGCTGCAGCGCAAAAATAGTGGTGAAATGTTTCTTAATTAACAGATCAAGACTAAATTAACAGGTGAATGTGAAAGTAATAGCTTTCGAGTATGTGCTAAATGTTATCATGGGAATGTATCCAGTACTGAATTAATGATTGCATTTGTGACCTATTTAAATGGCTGCAATGGGTAAAAACCAATTAATGTGCATCCTCTTCTTTCTTTTTTGCATTTAGATTTCTTATGCACATAAATGTGATTTGGTATTCTTGGAAAGTATTTGTATATTATGGGAGAGTAATTTGGTTAACAGCAAATCTAACTATTTCAGGATGACTTTTTGCCAAGAACACCAACTCCCTTTTTTTTTCTTTTCTTTACTTATTTTCTCACTCCCTTATCTATCTAAATGTATTGCAGGTGCTTCCATTGCAGTGACAAACTCACCCAAAAAAATCAGCTGGAAGTTAAAGTAAGAGTTTTTTTTTTAAATATCATGTATAGTAGCTTTTTTTTTCTCGGCACCAAAATGAATTGGCTCAATTACAGTAATGTTAATTGTTTTTTCTTTTTTTTGCAAATATTGTGTATCATATTTAACTATTTATGCTACCAGTGCGGATTTAACTGTAGTTCAAGCCAATAAACCAAACTAAATATCAAAGAAGCCCAAAAGAACTCTGATCTGTGCCCTTGCTCAGTACCAGTAGAGATCCAATTATTGATTTTGAATGTTTATTAATTGTAATTCTATCATTCTTTCAGGGCATTTGTGATATGTGCTCTGACGATTCTGACGAGTTCTCAGGCTATACTTATATATTGGTCGAAGCAATCGACAACTAGTCCAAAAGATCCTACACAGGATGAGAAACTTGCAAAGTACAAGTATAGTGTCACCACCTCAAATTTCTTGGTTAGTAAATTTATAATTTACTTATGTAACTTTCGAATTTGTATTTCATATCTGCATGCTGATACATGTACAATTAATGTGAATGTTTACAAGGCCTTATTTGTAAAATTTGCAGGTGTCAACATTTGAGCAGTCCATACTATTACAGTGAGGTTCTAATAACAGAAGAATGAAATTTTATTTAATCGTTCTTTACAACAATTGATGTCTCTTCTGCAGTCCATACTGTTACATTTGATTTATATTTAGTTTATTTAATTGTTCTTTACAACAATTTATTTCCATACTCTCTTTTGACACTAGTACCTGGATTAGTTAGGTTAATTGGATTGTAAATGGCATGTTTAGTTACAGTGTATGTATCGATGTTAATTGGATTTTAATTACTATTATGTATATGTATCAATGTTTTGTATTTATTTATTGTATATATTGACATTTATATTTAAATTTGTGTGTATGTTTATGTTGTACGTTGGTACGTGTCGTACCAATTATTAAATGGTGCAAATTTAAATAATATAACAAAATATAAAAAAACCTGACAGAAGAGTATCAGCGACCGGTTTTAAGTATCAGCGACCGATATATTTGGTAGCAGAAAGTTTTTGCTGACGTCAGAAAAAAACGACAGCGACCAAAAAAATTTGGTCGCAGAAAATTATCAGCGACCGGGTGACGTATTATCAGCGACCGGTGACGTCATCAGAAGAGTATCAGCGACAATGCTTACAGCGACCGGAGTATCAGCGACCAAATTTGACTTTCAGCGACCGGAATGAGTATCAGCGACCGGCGAAAATACTAGCAGCGACCAAAAATTTGGTCGCTGATGCCCCTTTCTGCTGTAGTGAGTGCTGATGTTGTTGTTCCACTTTACTTGTTAATTAGAGGAAAAAAGATAATTCAAGATGGAATTAAATCCTCTTGCGTTACACAATCTGCTTGCTAAACGAAATATTTGATCGTATGTAGGTCGTGTGATTCAGTGATTGGGAGCTATACAATTTAGTCAGGTTAGGGTTAGGGTTAGGTATTTTTATTTTTTTCAGAAAGAGGAATCTTCAACCTCTCCTAACAAAGAACAATTATTTACCGATGAAATTAGGTGCAGTAGGAGAGTGATTTTGCTTGACAAGGAAAGGTAGCCCACTACTCATTTTTGTGCTTCTTTGTGTCCAGTCAATATTATGTTTAGCTTTCAAAGGAGAGAGAGAGAGAGGTGAAAATTGACAAGGCGCTATCTATAAATAAGCTGATAAGGGTGATGGATCGCTATAACTATCAGCGGTCAACAAATTGGATCCGACTCTGCTGCAAGGTTATGCTTTTCCGATTTCAATCATTCAAAATTTTTTATTCACGTATCTCGATAAATAAATTTTTTTATTCACTAATTTCAACAAATTTGAATAGTTGGGATCGAAAAAGCAGGACCCTGCTTTTCTCTAAGAAAAGTAGCAGAGTCCATTCCCAACAAATTAAGTTATAGCTAGAGCAAGTTGCACGAGGAATAGGGTTCAATACTGACGCGTTGTCATATCGTAGGCGTTCCAAACAAACAAGACAATAAATAACATAAATTCATTTCTGATTTTTTTATGAATAGGAAAATAAAATAAAATAAATCGTAAAAGAGTACGAAATTATAAAATTTCGGAATATAGGAAGAACGTTATAACGTGCAAGGCATTGTAGTAGCCGGACGTCATAGTCTATAATTTTTTTCCTATATTTCGAAATTTCATAATTATGCACCTCTGTTTTGATATTTTTTATTTTTCTATTAATGAAAAATTCGGAATTGATTTCTCAATGAGTAATTGCATATAATACAGGGTTCTCGCAAAGAAATAGAAACTGGTAAAAAAAAAAAAAAACTAAGTTTTTATAGGACAAAGATATATAGAGTGAGGTTATGGTATTTTGGTATTTTTAAACTTACCATCTTTGAAAAAAAAAACAAATAAGCACTGTTTTACAAAATTCTCATATTTACCAGTATCATATCGTAGCTTTAAATAGCGAACCCAGCAGATTGGTACCGTAGTTTAGTGCCATATTAAATGCACTGCTGGATTTTGCAGTTTTAAACTGTGATACCAATTCACCTGTTGGATCCGTAGTTTAAAACTGTGAATCTGATAAATATGAAAATTTTCAAAAACAATTGTTATATAGTTTATCTTTGTTTTAAAGATGGTAAATAAAAACAATTCCGGAGTGAGGCTATGGTACTTGCAAAGTGAGAAATTGTTCTTATTATGAGTTAATATTTTCATTTACATATAAAATGTACTTAATATCAAATATTTATTTTTAGAGATTATTATTATTATTTTTAAAAGGTGAAAAATCATTACTTGTGAATGCTTTAAAAAGTCTTTTTTTTTTCTTATATATAGCATACCACTAAGCGCATATTATAATATTTGTGTGCTAAAAATGCATATGTTTTTTTTTAAATATGTGCAATTTAGCATAGATATTTAACAGTCTATTTGATTGGGGGTCCCAAATATATACGACGCAATTAACTCTGTTTAGATGGATACTTAATTCATAATTTATATTTGATTTAAAAATAGTTGGTGAAAATACCTATGAAAAGAAAAGGGGCGCTTATCCCTCTCTTCTTTATTTTTCTGTTTTTCAGTGGAGCCAATTTCTCTATGCACAAGATATAAAAAAAAGGTTACCTCCAAAAAATTCATGAACAAGCGAAATTAGAGATTCCTCTCTTCAAATATAACCTCAGCTCTCCTGTAGAATAATCGTGAATATAATTGAGATCAGTTTTAGATTAAATAATCAATATTATCTTAATAGCTTGAATAGTATGGTGATATATAATTGCTATAATAATATGCATGCAGATTACTGATGTTTTTAAATTCAAGTGTGTGACAAATTAATATGTCATCGATATCAACTGGGGTACGCGCTACTTGGGTCTCATTAGCATTAAATTTCAAGTGAGCGTGCTTTTCTCCGACTTCGAGTAGGATTGCAAATATCTAATCGAAAGTTACAGCTAGAATTTAAATTTGAACTGAAAAAATAATCCAAGCAATGAATGATTGTTTTCATGAGTACTTCTCGCTCGGTCGGCAAGCAAGCAAGCAAGCAATTGGAAAATTAAAGAAATAATTTTTTTGATTGTTACGGGATGACATCATCCAAGAACTTTCTTTAATTAATGCATCTGAAACTTAGATGCTGCTAATTAATGTAGTTTCCTTTTCTTCATTTTTGAAGTTTTACTAATTATTGCTGACTTACGCCGAAGAAGAAAACAAAACTATAAACACCGGGATAAATTGTCATACTGAAAATACAACCAGAATAAAAAACCGTATGCGTAGAAGAAAAATAATATTTGGTTAAAAGAAAAGGGATGTCTTGACCTTGGGGTGAAAACGGTATGGATAATATCCGATCCGTATTCGAAAAATTAGATGTGGATATCCGATATTTGAATATTTGTGTGGATATGAATACTGATATGGTTTTACGTTTTAATTATCCGTATCCGAATAGTAGATATATATCAGATATTTTAATATATATTATCAAAAATATATTGTTATTCGCCATTAAAATTAGATAAATATTATGAACTTTGGTATTTTTTAATATTATTTCAATAAATATGCGATCCGCTCCGTATTCGCTCCGTTTTCACCTCTAGACTTGACCCCATGACAACTAATAAAACAGTTAACAAAATTAAAATAATTAAATAAATAAATATGCTCTTTGATAAATTGAGTATTAAGTTTGATATAATTGGTCACTGTGGTTAAGTGTCAATGAAATTAAATCGTTCATTTATTAAATCGCTTAATGGAGGACCAATAAATTTTTAAATTGCACTAACTTTATAAAAGAAATATTTTTATAAGTTTAATTTGTATAGTTGTTTTTGCTTATCTATTAAATTTGGCATATGTTAAAAAATTTAAAAAAAGGAGATTTTTTTTCTTTGAAAAATAGTTGGAACCACATCAATTATTCTTGACCACAAATGGTACGGTTCCACCAGGTGCAGTGTTGCGGTTCTAGTATTTTTCAGATGTTAAGCCATATTGACCACAAATTTGTCTAAAAATTAATGGTTGCGATTCTAGCAGGTTTTTGAGGAAAAAAAAACAATCACTCTTTTCTGAAGATTAGATTTTTTTAATTTCTAAAAATAAAAAATCTAATAATTTTATGGACTTAAACTGTATATCTCACTCATTAGCTCATCAACATTCTGTTTTGTAAATTTTCTGATATGAAGAACAAGCTGTGAAACGTGCTTTCACGTTGTAGAACCACAGCAAACTGACAAACAACTCGATTTTTATTTTGCTTAATAGAAAAATGATTCAGAGTCTTTTTTTATTAATATTTTTATAGTGCGTGTGGGTCCCGTGCGCGCGCGCGTCCCTTCGTGTATGCATGTGTTCATCAAGTTAACGAAATGTCAATCCACGCGCGCCTTCACGGATTCACCTTTGTTAATGGTAATTTATTGTTTTGCATTTAAAAATGCGAGTAAATTAATTTTGTATCTACTATTTGAAATGTAACATGGAGTCTCTATATGGAATGTTTACTATAAACTTAGGGAAGAAGAAGGATTTTGAATTATATATATTTCATTCAATGTAAACTTAATTGTACAGAGATTACAATTTCTATGTATTAATAATAATGGAGAATAGAAAACCCTAATTACAGTTTTATTGTTTTATTGTTTCACTCTGTAACTTAAGCTAAGTAAGGTTAAATTCATTCTTGTTGATAAGTATGATTATTTGTCATGAGTAGAACTAGGGTGTTCCTAAGTTCACCATACCCCTTTGTGAACTCAACTCTAAAACCTATTGGATTAATTTCAAACGACGAATTCAAATCATTGAAATCCTTCTACCTTAGAAGTGATGCGTCTACATGTAAAAAATTTAAAATTTTAAAATAATTTTGTATAGAGTCAAGTGGTCAAAAGACGTCCAAAAAATGAATGCATTAAAATTAATTTATAAACCTTCTAATTTTGACCACTTGACTTTATACTAAATTAATTTAAAATTTTAAAATTTTCACATGTAGACGCATCACTCATAAGATAGAAGGATTTAAATGGTTTGGATTCGTCGTTTGAAGCCAATTCGATAGGTTTTAAAGTTGAGTTCACAAAGAGGCTTGGTGAACTTAGAAACACCCTAGTTCTACTCATCTGTCATTGCTATAGGAATGACTTGATGTCCATTTTGGTTTGAAATGGATGTATCCATTTGTGTCTTCACATTTACCAATTGATTTGTAGGAGAAAAGAAAGAAAGTGGACGCGTGAGAATCAGTCTTTAGTTTAGTGACAACAACACATGATTTTCATATAAAAAGTTATGGATTTGAAATTCAAAAAGTGAGAAAATCTTCATTACATGAATTTAAAAAACTAATAGGTTAGACATCCACTTTTCATTTTAGAAAAGAAAATGGACGGGATATAGTTGTTCCGAGTGTTTATACTTAACACACCATTTGAAATTGTTTATACTTAATATCTGAATTCACAAATGTTTATACCTATCAAGCGAATTGTTCACTATTTTTTCTTAATAGTAAGATTTTTTTTTATAATAAGTAAAAAAATATTACTTTTAGAATTTAGAATTTATTATTGTGAGTTATATACATTTTAATTATGAAGTATAAAGACTTTTTGAAAAAGAAAATATATCACTGCACTTGGAGTGATGTGTTGATATTTTTTTGTCGAAAAATATTTACAACATACGTTACTAGCAATAAAAAAATCTGAAAATTATATATTTTTTATTTATTTGACAAAATATCTAACTTGAACCTTTTTATAATCATTCTAAAAAAATATTGTTATTTTAAAATATACTAAATATAAATATTTGTGGATTCATATATGAATAAGATAACATTAAGTATAAATACTTTAGTATGTAAAATATGAGAGGGTAGGAATAATTTTTTTCTAAATCATAAAACAACAATACAAACAGTTGTAGCCTTGCAGGAATCCAATAACATACTTTGATATCCATTAATCCCTGTAATTTACATCGTGTGCGAACACGTGTCGAGATAATTCAATTTTGTGAGATTATCTGGGCCGCTCTAGGATGTCGTTATCCACAAGTCCAAACGGCTAAAGGCTTAAATCTGTGTAGCGTCAGAACAAAATTATTTGCACCTGAAACAATTACAATTTAAATTGTTTGATCTACCTCATAACTAACTATGTGTACTTTGATTTGCATTTAAAGCTGACTGCGTATATTTTAATAACTATGTGTACTTTGAATCACCCATAATTTTTGGAATAATTATTTTAGTACCCGCACTGTACCCGCACTTCCATAACTGTAAGGTTGCGGTCCCTACAACTACCGATCTAACTAACAATGTTATCGGACCTTCCATTTTGAATTTCAAATGTTCCTTTCTCTCATTTTTTTTCTTTTTCTAAGGCTTCGGCGATTTGGAGACGATTTTAGGTCGATTTGGAGGCGATTTTGAGGCGATTTGGAGGCAATTTTTGAGGCAATTTCGAAACTGGAAGTGATTTCGAGTGGTTCTCACAAGTTTAATCGGTGATTTTGAAATGTGATCAGCTAGATTAATATTGTTTCTTTTCGATTTTGTTTTTGTTCTGGTGAATTAAGAATGATATATCGTTTCGTTTCTATTTCATATACACAATCGTATTTCAGTGTTGCTGGATTTTGAGATGTTTGTGACAATTTGATTTGTGAAGATGATGTAATTGTCTATTATGTGTTCAGATATAAATACTTGGTAGTTCAGATATAAATAATTGATGTGTTCAGATATAAATACTTGGTAGTTTAGATATAAATACTTGATGTGTTCAGAAATAAATACTTGATGTGTTCAGAAATAAATACTTGATGTGTTCAGATATAAATAATTGGTAGTTCAGATATAAATACTTGATGTGTTCGGATATAAATACTTGATCTGTTCAGATACAAAATTCATTTTAATAAAGTGGCAGTTACAATTTAAAGTTAAAAAAATTAATAACAACCAATTATTAAAAATAACGTTATATGATTTAAATTATTTATTTGAAAAAATATATAATAAACTTCCGTTGGGCCGATTATTATATATGAATTCATATAAAACCATAGAGAATACTAATAGATTACAATTAGTGCAACATATATACATATTGCCTTTTGTACACATGCAATCACATGTGATCCATATAACATATACTCTTCAAGATCCAATACAATGTTTGTATAAAAGTTATGTCCTTACCACTTAGTAACCATGCAATCAAGGTTTGGCCCAAGTTTCGTAAAGTTGGGCTCATGTTGCCAAAACTCTTGGTTATGATCTAGTTTGGACCAAAATTTCATACAAACTAGTTGTATTAGATCCAACATATAAAAAAGAGAGTGCCCGTGTGATCCATGACATGATGCCTTTTGGTTAAAGGTCTCCAACATTTCAACTCAAATACTTTTTTAAGATTCTTATTCATCCAACGTAATATAGATATAAATACTTTAGTTCGTAAGTATAAATATCACACCCTTATAGTTATAAATACTTTAGTTCGAAAGTATAAATACCACAAGAATAGAGATATAAATATTACCCGCACATAAGCTAATCAACATTTTTTGTTGACAATTTTAGTGGTCCCCACATGTCGTTTATTATCCACACATAAGCTAAGTCAATGTTTTTTGTTGACAATTTTAGTGGTCCCCACATGCCGTTTGAGTGGTCCCCAAATGCGGGTACGAAGCAAGGATTTTTCAAAAAAATGTGCGGGTACGGTTATTTAAGGAAAATTTATATATCATATATGTAGTTCATTTTATAGATATAAATACTTCACAATGTTACTATTAATACTTGTAAAACAAAATTACAGTTTTGAAAACAGTTGCTGATAGGTCCATATACCAATGGCCCTTAAAAAGCCCAGGCCTGGCCCAATAAAGCACTCCCAGATTTAAATACATAAAAGGCCGGCCCAAAATAGAACGAAACAAAAGAGGCACCCTCACGGGGCCAGCCCGAGGTTAAAAACAGCCCGGGATTCGGACCCCCTCACGGGGCCAGCCCGAGGTCAAAAACAGCCCGGGATTCGGACCCCCTCCCGGGGCCAGCCCGAGGTCAAGAACAGCCCGGGATTCGGACCCCCTCCCGGGTCCAGCCCGAGGTCAAGAACAGCCCGGGATTCGGACCCCCTCCCGGGGCCAGCCCGATGCCAAAAAAGCCCGAGACTCGAACCCCACCCCCAGGGGTCAGCTCGAAATCAAATGAAACGAGGCTCAAAGCCTAAACATGCCGAACAGCCAGAAAAGGCCGACATACAGCCTCGTTGATTCGGCTCGTGACAGATTATGCGGATATTATCGCCTATTATGCGGACGCCTCTGAACAGTCATGAGGGCCCCCGTCATTAATGATGACAAGACCTCGCTACAGTGAAGGCGACCCCTATTTAAGGCAGAGAAATCCCCAGAGAGAGGGACCGCATATTTTATCACCACCAGAGGAGGTATTAAAAAGGGTTAGAGCGTTAATACCCCTCCGACACCCCGCGTGTCCGCCCTCTCGGCCCGATTCGCTTGAACCGGGACGAGTTACACTTTCGGCAGCCAGCCTCCGCACGGCCTGCTTCCCAGGAACAGGACGTGCGCGCACCTTACTGGACCGAGTCCAAGTACGGCCCGGCCCTCAGGGGAAGGGACGTATCAGTTGCGGTCCCTACAAGCAGTTATGACAGTTTAGGTGCAGGTACTCAACTGCGGGTACTCATATCAGCTTCCTTCATTAGGGGTCCGGATCCCCTAAAGTAACCCAATCTTTGGATATTGGGTCTCGATTTGAATTCGTTGCTCGGGATCGTCTCGGAATTCGAATTCGTCGTCGGGATGTGTGCGATCACTTCGGGAATGGATTTTTGCAGATTTGAATTGGACGGTCTCGATCCAAAATCCAAAAATTGAGTTACTTAACTGGATCCGAATTCTAATTTTTGTCGACCACTGACACATTATAGTCGTCTGTGGTCGCCTCACCGAGCTTTATCACAGATAAAAATATTGTGAACAACTGAACCTTTTGAGCAGGGGATTGAACGGATTCAATTGATCTGAATTTTTTATTTATTTATGTATATATACAAGATTTTCTATATTAAAATGTTATGAAAATTATAAAATTAACTGTATTCGCAATATAAAAAATTTATATAATTTAATTTCATACATATTTGACCTCAATAGTTTAAATATCAGACTCTCCTTTTGTTTTAGAGGCTAATCCTACTATGTTAAAAAATCTTAAATTCTTATTACTTGGATTTGAAAACCTATCAGGTTTAAAATTTAACTTTGATAAGAGTGAGATGATAGCTCTTAATATTTCTGATTCTTTTGTTGCTTCTTTAGCTGCATCTTTAGGTTTTAAACTTTCTATTATTCCTGTAACTTATCTTGGGATCCCTCTACATTGGAAGAAGTTATCTAATTGAGATTGGACTCCTTTTATAGATAAAATTACTAAAAGATTGAATAGTTGGCAAGGCTCTATGCTCTCTTTAGGTGGTAGAGTCACACTTTTGAATTCTGTTATTTCCTCTATCCCTCTATATTAGCTATCTATTTATAGAATGCTTGTTAATATTAGAAAACATATTGATAAACTTAGAAAAAGATTTCTATGGAATGATGGTTCTATTGTTAGGAAAAAATACCATTTGGTAACTGGCAAACTGTCTGCCCTAGTAAAGAACAAGGAGGTCTTGGAGTTTTAGACCTCAATAATATGAATTTGGCTTTACTAGCTAAGTGGTGGTTCAGGTTTAAAGACCCCACCATTAATGATAAATGGAAATCCATTATTCTTAATAAATATGGTTCTTTTGGCCTAAATGCATCATCTAGATGTTCTCACTTTTGGTCTGGTATCACTAATCTTACTGATATGATTAACTTAGGCTTAAATTGGTCTTTAGAAAATGGGAATAATATACTATTTTGGCTTGATAGGTGGTTTGGAGAATACCTCTTTATTATGTCTTTCCTAATATTTTTTAGGATTGCTACAAACCAGCAAATTACTGTTTTTGCTGCATTTTTCTACTTCTATTTTATCTTTGCAATTTAATAGACAATTATCTGGAATTCTTTTACAATAATGGGTTCAATTACAACATGCCCTAAATTTTATCTTTCTACAACCATCTGTACCTGATACCATTGCTAGGAGATTCTGGTGGAATACCTAATACCATTTTCTACTTCTAGATTTATTGTTCATTTATTTTACCAGTGGCTTGATTATGGTGGAATACCTAATACCTTCAATCAGACAATTTCGAAGGCTAATATCCCTCTTAAAATTAAGATTTTTTTATGGCTTGTAAAACAGAATAAGGTTTTAACTAGAGACAATTTAGCTAAGATCGTTGGGATGGTGATATACTTGTTTATTTTGTAATTCACCTAAATCAGTGGACCATTTATTTGTTACTTGCCATTTATTTCTACTATATGGTATTGGATAGCAACTCATAATGGATTTCAATTTAATTGCAACACTATTCTAGATCTATGGTCTATATATTGATAAGGATATACATACTAGAGAACCTTTGCTTTTGGAGTTAATTAGGGCTGCTACCTTATGATCAATTTAGTTAGTTAGAAATAAAATTTGTTTTAATAATGCTATTATCCCTTCAATTGCATCTGTTGCTACCTCCATTATTTCTTTACCATCTTATTGGTGCAAAGCTAGAAATGATAATATTTTTTAAATTAACTTTAATTTTATCGTTTGATGTGTTTTCTTTGAACCAGCCAGGTACAATAATAGTGATATCAGATTTTGATACCCAGGAAGAGGAAAGCTCCCTGTGGTCAGATCCTGCACTTGGATTAGAATGGTCTAATTTGGAGGATTTCCTAGCAGATCTTGAGTTTTACAATCAAATTGATAAAGTTGTTGGTTTACTGCCATCACATTATCTTTCTGGTTCTGAGTCGGGTTCTACTACTCTATATGGTTCTGTTATATAGCTAGTCTATGTATGTTGTGTTTTGTTGCTAGACTAAGCATGTTATCTCTTGTAGCTTTTGTCTCGTTAGTTGTTGTAGCTGCTTTGTGATATGTACTTGCTTTATTATTGTCTTTTAGAACTTTGGTTAATACATTAGTTTTATGAACAAATTTGGTTTCGTAACGAAACAGGTGAGCAACTACTTTTATAAAAAAAAAAAAATGTTTCAAAGACAATTATCCAACTTATCATGCATCTAAAATTCTACGAAATCCCGTCAAAATTGACCAGAGCTTATTTCTCAATTATCAGGTTGGATTTGATAAGGAATGGAAGTAAAACCGATCCGACCCGCCTATCGATCGATCACATCACAAATCACATTATTACACACTAAATACACATGCATAAACAATCTGTTTGTCGACAGAGGAATAAGGCGACAACACGCATCTACTTAGTCCCACGTGAGGGAAACATGCGTCGTCAGCTAGCCACTAGATACGCCTTGTACTTTGTCTGATGGAACCCCTTAAGGTTAAGGCCTCACGTAATATCAATGTCACATAAATAAATTTTGTCAAATGGATTCTCATATGTGATGCGTCACTCTATACATCAGCCAGTTGTATATCAGATGATGCTAGAATACTAGAGATTCGGATCAGCCGAAATTCTGAAATTAATGAACAGTAATTTTAAAATTTCTGTAATCTGAATTCAGTAATTAAATTTTTTTCGAGAACGCATATCGAAATAGCTGATTTTTTCTTGCACGTATCTCGGAACAGTTCAACTGCTGGATTCAAATTGCAGGGATTTTAGTATTACTGTTACCGGTCTCGGATTTCAGCAGATGCGCTTCCGAATACTAGATGCAGAATTTTTTTTATAAACCATAATTTTAAAAAATAATTTTAGAAAACCAACATGATTATTTTTGTTTTTATAAATCATAAGAGCTGTAATATCATTTCAGTCCGCTAATTTTTCTTTTCCGAACCGAAATGACATTTTTTAACATATGCCAAATTTAATAGATAAACAAAAACAACTATACAAATTAAACTTACAAAAAAAAATTTTTTATAAAGTTAGTGTAATTTAAAAATTTATTGGTCCTCCATTAAGCGATTTTATAAATGAACGATTTGATTTCATTGACACTTAACCAGTGACCAATTATATCAAACTTAATACTCAATTTATCAAAGAGCTTATTTATTTATTTAATTATTTTAATTTTGTTAACTGTTTTATTAGTTGTCATTTTTGTTAACTGTTTTATTAGTTGTCATGGGGTCAAACTAGAGGTGAAAATGGAGCGGATAGTGGTAAAATCATATCCATATATATCTCTTTCTAATTTTCCGGATACGGATACGGATCGGATGTCAGCCGGATACATATATGGATACGGATCAGATCAGATATTTATTGAAATAATATTAAAAAATATCAAAGTTCATAATATTTATCTAATTTTAATGGTGAATAACAATATTTTTTTCATAATATATATTAATATATATTATATATATCTACTATTCGGATACGGATAATTGAAACGTAAAACTATATCAGTATTCATATCCACACGGATATTCAAATATCGGATATCCACATCTAATTTTTTGAATACGGATCGGATATTATCCAAACCATTTTCACACACTAGACCAAGACATCCCTTTTCTTTAATAAACATATATTATTTTTCTTCTACGCATACGGTTATTTATTCTGGTTGTATTTTCAGTATGACAATTTATCCCGGTGTCTATAGTTTTTTGTTTTTTTCTTCGTCCCTTTTTTTTTTCGTAAGTCAGTAATAATTAGTAAAACTTCAAAAATGAAGAAAAGGAAACTACATTAATTAGCAGCATCTAAGTTTCCGACATTTTTATTAATATCCAAAGTTAATTACAAATTAATAATTATACCCAGAACTGTTGGATTTTTTCAAAAATATCCAAACCGGCCACAAAATTGCCAGTTTCCTCATCCCAAAAGGCCATTTTGTGGCCGGTTTCCTATTTTTTATAATTTATTTATTAACTTCATATTAAAATAAAAACTTTCATATTAAAATAATCTATTCAACCTTTCAAATACGAATTTTCTAATAAAAAAATAAAATGTCATGTAAAATTTTATATTAAAATATTAATTCAACATCTCAAACCATAAACTTTATATTATTTTAATATAAAAAACAAAAAGATCAAACGAAATTGTTGAATTGCTGAATCGTTTTCTAATATTTTAATATTTTTCATATTAAAATAATCTATTCAATCTTTCAAATAAGAACTCTTGTAAAAAAACAAAATATCATGATAAAATTTTATATTAAAATATTAATTCAACATCTCAAACCATAAACTTTATATTATTTTAATATAAAAAACAAAAGGGTCAAATGAAATTGTTGAATTGCTGAATCGTTTTCTAATATTTTAACATATTTCATATTAAAATAATCTATTCAATCATTCAAATAATCAAATAAGAACTCTTCTTGTAAAAAAACAAAATGTCATGATGAAATTTTATATTAAAATATTAATTCAACATCTTAAACCATAAACTTTATATTTATTTTAATATAAAAAACAAAAATGTCAAACGAAATTGTTGAATTGCTGAATCGTTTCTAATATTTTAACATTTATTCTATTAAAAGAATATATTCAACCAACTCTTCTGGTAAAAAACAAAATGTCATGATGAAATTTTATGTTAAAATATTAATTCAACATTTCAAACCATAAACTTTCTTGGGTTAATACAAGTAAAAAAAAAATACGAAACCGGCCACAAAATGGCCGGCTAGATGAAACCCGGCCATTTTGTAGCCGGTTTGGATATTTTTGGAAAAATTCAGCGGTTCTGGATATAATTATTAATTTGTAATTAACTTTGGATATTAATAAATGGCAAATTCTTCTATGGGCATAAGGACCTATTTGTAAAATGAGCATATTTTCATTTTCAAAGTTCAAACAGTCGATCCGACCGTTCAACATTTTCTCCATATTACAATGTACTTGGAGGTCAAATTTTACATGTTTTTGAATTTTTTTACTATTTATTAAGATGGGTACAAAATTCAATGGTCTGAATTTGACTAGTTTTGTAAAATACTTAATAAATAGTAAACAAATTCATAAAAATGTAAAATTTGACCTCCAAGTACATTTTAATATGGAGATAATGTTGAACGGTCGGATCGACTGTTTGAACTTTGAAAATAAAAATATGCTCATTTTACAAATAGATCCTTATGCCCATAGAAGCATCCCTCTTAATAAAAATGTCGGCTAAGTTTCAGATGCATTAATTAAAGAAAGTTCTTGGATGATGTCATCCCGTAACAATCAAAAAATTTCTTTCTTTAATTTTCCAATTGCTTGCTTGCTTGCTTGCCGACCGAGCGAGAAGTACTCATGAAAACAATCATTCATTGCTTGGATTTTTTTTTTCAGTTCAAATTTAAACTCTAGCTGTAACTTTCGATTAGATATTTGCAATCCTACTCGGAGTCGGGATTTTTTTTAAAAACCATAAATAAAATAATTAAATTTACCTAAACGACATGATTATCCGAAGATTTACAAAAACCATCAATACCGAGATACCAATTCGGTCCGAACGAATTTTTTTCTCCAGACCGAATTGGCATTTCGGTCCCCCCTCTTTTTTGTTCTTTTTCACAACAAATCAAGAGGTAAACTTGTGGCTGATCGTGTGGCTGCCTCTGGACCGAAATGGCATTTCAGTCCAGAGAATTTTTTGGCCGGACCGAGTTTCCATCTCGGTCCAGAACATGTTCTGTCCAATAAATGTATTCTGCTCTCTGCTCTCTGCATTCTTTTTTTGCGAGACAGAGACAGAGAGCTTCTTCTTTCTTCTTTCTTTCTGAGACCTTCATTCCGAGACCTTCATGCCTCTCTATTGTGCATAGTTTTAGTTTTCCAAATTACAGATCGGCTTCTGCATTGTGCCTCTAGCGTTCGTCTGAATATTGTAGTAAGTTTTTTTTTTCAATTATGATCATATTTTTTGCTGTAAAATTGAAAATTATCGAAGGTTAATCGTGAAATTTTTTGTTCAGGAAATGTCTCAAGTATTAATAAATGTGTATCACAGACGCGAAATTACAGACGCACCGACCTGTACATTTCCTGTTACTAACTCAACTAGTCTTGATGAGCTAAGAAGACAGATATATGTTGGCATTCGTTTACTCCCTAGCCGGTTCGATCTGACAATCAGCGCATGTTTGAACACAGCACCACCTGGCTCAGCAGAAAAATACCAGTTGTTCAACATAGACCACGAAGCGATTTGGTATATGGTGCTTGCGAATGCCACTCCGGTACTGAATTTGGTGCTTGCGAACACAGCACCCCCGGTTGATTTGCAGAATTATTTTGACCACCTGAATAATGATACTGACTCAGAAACAAGCTCTGACCCTGATGACCCGGTTGTCGGGGAAGAGGAAATGGCCGAAATTGAGGATCAGATTAGGATGGAAGAAGTAAGGAATGAGTGGCAATCGTCTATTCCTTTTATTAATCGGGGATTGCAGCATCCTTGTTCGGCATTTCATGACGATGTGCCGATACCGTACAAGGATGAAGCATTTTTTGGTCATCCACCCAGAATCGACGGTCCATTTTCGGTGGGACAGATATTTGAATCCAAAGCTGATCTTAAATCGAAGTTGAATAGATATGCCATGGAGAATAACTTAGAAATACAACAAACCCAGACCAATCGTAACAGATATGCGGTTGTATGTACAGCGGAGGAGTGTCCTTGGAGGGTATACGCAAAAACCACTGAGATGGGCAATTGGACAATTGCAACAAACTCATACGCGCACAATTGTTACAGTACTGCCTGTACAGCAGACAGTCGTCAGATGACTGCCAGGATGATTGCAGATATAATCAAACCGGGTCTCAAAGAGGACCTAGAGATGTCAATAAAAGCATGTCGAATTACAGTTAGACAGGAGTACAAAACGGTTGAGCCTTCATACAGCAAGATTTGGAGAGGGAGGGAGCTGGCTATTGCCGATTTATTTGGTTCTTGGAAAAAAGCTTACGAACTGCTACCTTCTATGCTCAGTGCAATCCAGAGGTCTAATCCAGGTACAAAATACAAAATTGAGCACGTACCATCTAGAACGTTGGGCGAACATATTTTCATCCGTGTGGCATGGGCTTTCGGTTCATGCATTCAATCCTGGCCATATCTCCGACCAGTTATAAGTGTAGATGCTGGACACCTATCCGGCAGGTACAAAGGAAAACTATTCATGGCATGCGCTTATGATGCAGAACAGCAATTACTGCCAATAGCATTCGGAATTACAGAAGAGGAGACTTCAGAAAATTGGGGCTGGTTTATGCAATTTGTACGCGAAGATGTTGTCGGCCCCGGTCGGGTATGTGTTATATCAGACCAGCATGCTGCAATCCGTTCAGTGTTTGATCGACCTGATTTAGGGTGGTGTGAGGAGAGGGGTGAAGCAGTTCATCGATTGTGTGCTCATCATATTGCGGCGAATGTGTACAAGTTGTTGTAGGGCGCAGAAAGTTGCACAGCTGGTATGGAAGGTGTGTGCATACGTTAAATGCCTCAGGGTTCAATGCTCTTGATTTTTAAGACATGGAAGAGAACATCGAACTTGAAACATTCATTTCTTTCTACAATTCTGATGCCTCATTATCATATCTATAAATCCGACCTATTTCTGTACCAAAATCTGTGTTCCAAACCACCGAATCGTGTCTTTTACATTGAAAACACATTGAATATCTATAGAATGTGGTACTGCTATGTTTTCATTCTTACTTTGCAGATAACAAGCGAAATCAGGGAAATTATGAAGTTATGACGCCTTACACGCGGGCCGCGCCACTTCTGACGCGGGTCGCACAAACCCCTGACGCGACCACAAGACGCGACCTCTATTCTACACACGAGGAGCACAAGCACACGGACCGCATCACTTACACGCGGGTCGCGTGAATCTATTCCGGAAAGAAAACAGAAGAGGAAACAGAGACTCAAGGATGGAAGGTCGGCCAAATGGGCTATATTACGGGATCCCTTGCCACAGAAGGGTATCTCATTCATTATTGTGCATTCGAGAGAGCAGGAGACGAATTCTAGGGTTGAGGTTCGACGGCTAGCTTGGAGACGAAGTTGAGAGGAGCATAACGAGAGTTTTGCGACGAATCTTCATCGTTCTTCTAGTTTTTCTATGAACTCTTTTATCTTTATTTGTGTTATCTGTTCTTTGACTATGCTTGAGTAGTTTTCTTTGTTTCTAGGGTTACGATGTAGTTTGATACTTTGTTTTGCATGCATGTTGTTTGAATTTGTGTTGAACAATAGTGTTTAATTGTTTGAGTATTATCTTAATTGCTTTGTTGAAGTTGATTGAATGATTCATGTTTGTTTACTGTTAGATGCCTATAACATCTTTCTTGTACTTTGGCCTTGATGTTTCTTTCAACCAGACTTAGTATCTGAGGTAGGTTTACGAGCCGTAAGGCGAGACCAAAAAGTAACTGAGAGGTGAACTTTACCATTTATCGAGAGATATTGGTTACCTTTAGTAAACCGGACAATTAACTTAGATTAAAACCCTAAGAAGGTGAAATTGCATTTCCGATACCAAGTTTATTAAGCCAACAAACGAGAGTTGAGGTTTGGGAACATTAGGTTCGGTCAATGAATCCTTACACTAAGAACAACGCAAAAACAGACAACTGCTGCATTTGCTCGAGGTCCACGCGGGCCGCGTATGAGAGCACGCGGGTCGCGTGTGAGAGCACGCGGGTCGCGTGTGAGAGCACGCGGGTCGCATGAGTACCGAGAGGCAAGGTTGATAATGAATCGAAAACCCTGGAAACGCTTTTCTCCATTTGATAAAACCCAAATTTACTTTCTGTCAATTTAAGTACTTCTGTTATTAATTGAATTTAGGATTTAAACAACCAAACCAACCTTTTTCCAACTTCTAGTACCTAATTAATCTAAGTAGAATTCCAGATTTGATTAAAGAACCGTCCTGTGGATCGATACCTGATTATACTATACGACGGGATTGTGCACTTGCAATCTAGTCGAAAGTTGAATATGGTTAAAAGCTACAGCTTGCTGTAGTGAAACTTTGTGATACACTTTTGTGCGAACAAATTCCTTCGGTTCACCCTCGACAGACCTACTGTTCAGAATCAGTCTATCGAGAGAGTTTATTGATTGTGGGGATGTTTAACTCCCAGCGAGCGCAAGCCCTCGCTGTTAATTACATCAGATGACCCTTCCAAGCCATACTGAACACCTCGTCCATTCCGGGATTTGGAGCCTATCTGTTGTGAATTGAATAAAGGGGCTAAAAGGGGAGAATTCATGTACTTAATCTTTTTATTTCCGTTTGATTTTAATTAATATGTATGCATGAGATGCAATGAATATTATTAAAATGCATTTATTATGCCTTTTTATATATTTTGGAAACCTATTTGTATCTGAGAAAATCTATCTTTATTTTATTGATATTTTTATTTAAAAGGAAATGATTTGAGCATGAAAAAAAGTGGAGAAAGGGGTATTTTGGTCATTTAACATGTTGTATGATGTCTAATTATGCTTGATTTCAATTTAGAAATGTGAAGGATTTGATTTGGGTTCATTTAGAGTTGGTTTGAGTCGATTCGGACTTGAAATGAAGAAGTTGTGACCAAAAAGGACTCAGAAGGACCTATTTGTAAATATTTATTTTTCTGTCAGGGACTTATTCACAAGGCTGAGAGGACATGGATTTGTAATTTAGGTTTTGAATGAGGTTTTATATAGAAGTGGGGCCTTCAAGGATTTATTTGAAAGAAGCTTAAAATACTGAGGACCTATTTGTAAATAAATGAGGACTGCGCTATAAATTAAATTTTATCAGAAGGGTTTATTTGTAAAAGAGTTTCATTTTAATAATTTCATTTATATCTGAACTTTGAGATTCGTGCATTTGAGCTTTAAGATAGGTGGTTCGTTTTGAGATGTGCGCTTTCATTTAAACTTTTGTTTGGCGCCCTAATCAAGTGGTCCGAGGTCGCTTTAAAAAGTGTGCGGCTGGGATTTAGTTCGGGTTTCAAACCCAAACTAGGGTTCTGACCGATGACCACCTCCGATGGTATTCACGGCCACGGCAGGGTGAAAGGAGATCACCATTATCATCGTCTAGGCGTCAGGAGTAGAATGCACCAGTTGTCGGCGGTTGATGGTCACCGGAGGTGCTAGTTCACTGTGGAGCTACACCGAGATACCCTATTTGGACTAAAATTTCATTTCTTTTCAAATTGAGTTGCGATTTTCTTGGATTAAGTGTTCAACCGACATCGTACCATCATGGGAAGAATAATAGAAGCATCGATTTCAACACTTTTGGAGTATTGATCGGATTTGGGGCTCGGGTTTTCTGGATCAGTACCGAATAGGTACCAGTCTAGATGAGGAAATCCTTTGAATCACGATTAAGTCGCATTGGATGATGATCTGAGTTTCAATGAAATGTTTATATTCATCATTTGAGTTAAAATTTTATTTTGGGCATCAATGAACATTGACTTCATGATATCCTTAATTTTTTTAAAAAGTTGGGTTAATCCATAAATTTTGATTCTGTTGAAGATTATGCAATCTCTTGTTACTAACTCATAGAGGGGTATGTTTACTATATTCCAGATAAATTTCATGATTTTTAGTATTTTATTTCTATTTTTAAGGCATTTATTTTGACTGAGGGGCAGTGAGGGTAATTTTACCAAATTAATTGCTGAATTTCCATTTTTTTAACAAGCTGATTTTTGAAAACTCATAATAAATTGAAACAAGGTCAGAAAAATATAAAGTTAATGCCTATTTTATGTATTTTGAAGTGTTCTATCTAACCATGATATTGATTTTCTGATTTGGATTTTTAACCAGTTTGTAATATTCATTTTACCAGCAGCAGCTTATTGCTGATTTTTCTGTTTTTTAAACATGAACTTTGAAAATTCATATCAATTCGAAATAAGATCAGAAAAATACAAAGTTTATGTCATTTTACCAGCAGCCCTCTATTTGATGGTGATGTCCATTTTTCAGTTTGGTCCCTGTATCAGTCCAGATTGTGCCATTTACCAGCAGAGGTCATTTTGGCACTTTTGAGTGCTTTTCTTGTACCAATGGTACATGCTTTGATTTTTTGGTGCTGGTACTGTTCATTGGTTGGTACCAGAGGTTGTGAGAAACCTTTATCATGATTGGTTTTGAGGTTTAACAAATTTGAGTAGCTTTTAGGCTACAATTTGGTGCAAACAAAGAGAAAGGGGAAAAAGGGAAAGATCCAAAGTTCTAAGAATTCATTATACTACTATTTTTGAACATCAAAATCTGTTGAAACTTGGTTTTATGCAGGTAAGCCCCTGATTTTGTTTGAAATCACATTTTTTGCATAATCTCACTTGACAAGGAGACATATCATTAAGAAATCATTGTTTCAAATGTGTAAATGGTCAATCTTCAATTTCATGAATGCCTTTTTACAACTTGAACCTCTTTCTTTCACTATTTGCACAAGTATCTATTTAATTTCTTTTCATTGTGCTTTTTACGCACATAGCATGCCTTTAAGCATGAAGAAACTAATTAGAATCATTTGTGCAACATAGGTCTCATATCAAGGAGATTATAATAGGAACTATACAGCTCAACCATTATAACTCATTTTTTTGTTTACTTTCAATCTTTTCTAATAAAATAATCAAATAAATTAGATGCAATAGGAACTATACAGCTCAACACATGCATCCTCATTATTTAATTATTTTATACAAAGATTAAAAGCATGAAAGATCAAAGAAAGTTCAAGAAAAATCAGATTTGCATGTTTTGTTATATTCTTTTTATTCTTATAGAAAGATAAAGTGTCAAAGAGGAAATAGAATACTAAATGCTTAAAATAGCAAAATATATACATATTTTTTGTTTATGAAGGCAGCAAACAAACAAAGAAATAGAGAAAAAGAAAGAAAGAAAACATATTTTTTTCTTTTTATTTGTTTATGCATACATTATTTTTTTATGATCATTAAGCTTCATATTTTGCTTATAAATAAGCTTGAACATTATGAAACTCTCTCATCTTATATTTTCAAAGACTCAAGAAAGAAATAAAAATAAATGAACAAAAGAAGAAAATATAAGGTGAAAGAAGCTCCAACAGAGAACCAAAAATACTAAAAATTCAAATAAAAGAGATTTTATTTCATCAAAAGACTTTATTCATATGAACTCCAAACATCAGGGGATTACATCTTTTTAGGTCTTTGATTACCTAATTTCGATTTTCTTGCTATTACAAAGAAGGAAGAACACTAATTTCTTTCTTTTTCTCTCTATTTCTTGCTATCTCTCAATCTTCTATTTATGTAGTAGTAATGTGACTCTCCGGTTCCTGAGCTCTAGGTGCCTTCTTATAGGCAGCAAGGGTCTAGGGTTTAGGGTTCAGCTGATGTGTCTTTCATCACGCCCACCAGCTGCTCGATCAGTGGTCTTTGTTAAATAAAATGAAAGATAGTTCGTAAATAAAATGAGCAGATATATTAAAAATTAAAATTAAAATACTTACGGTACGTGCTTGCACCTCGGCATCCGAGACATACCCGAGACGGTCTACTTCTACTTCTGGTTCTGGCAATGGCTGGCTTAGAATTTCTCGGTGGCTTTGCATGTGATAAATCGATGGCATGCCGTTCCGGAAGAACCAATCCATATACTCGGGATACCTGTAATGACCAATTAGAATAAATTAACTCATCATTGGATCCGAATTCAAAGTTAAAAAAAAAACGTACCTATCTATATCGTAAGGTCCCGGCTCTTCATTTGCCCAGGGTGCTGCAGCGATAAATTCCGCCCAGTTAGTGCTCCAGTCTACACCTAATCCGTCTTCATACAAACCATTCGCACGTGTGTGACTGCGGATGCCTTCAATATACACAAAGGGTGGTGGAGCCTGCGGAGGAACTACCTGAAATAATCCTAACTGCCGGTAAACCCTCTCAGGAAGATGAATCTCTAACTCCCAGAAATGGACCAACCACACGCGATATCTAAATATATCTCGGTCTCTAATTCCGCGCCAAGGTTGTTGGTAATAGTAAGTCGCATACGGCATCCAGTTGACAACATTTACATTCAGACGCTCAAACTGGTTACGATATTGCGATACACCTAAGTTGTGAACACATTACAAATAAATATTGAATTAACATTAACACTAAATTATATTGAGAAATATAATTTAAATACATGTTTAAATAAATGTACCTCTAATAGGGTTGTCATCCCATTGATGCGGAATAGTCCATCTTGCGCCAAAAGCCATCCTCTCCAATTGGACTTCGCCGCCAAATGGTAAATCGTTTCTGCCTCTGGGCCGGCCTATAGGAAACCGAGTCCAACACCACATCTGCAGCAGTAGTAATGGACCATTAATCAAAACTGTTGCCTTTCTGCAAGCCCGAGACAACTCACGATACAGGCAGGCAAGTACAACACCTCCCCAGTTGTAGTCCTCTTCATGGGGTCCCAAATTCTCTAAGAACTGCAAGTACATGATCGGGACAGAACTTGAGTTCGCATCGGGAAACATCACCGATCCAAACAAGTCCATGCAGTATGCCCGTGTGTGTCGGTCGACGGTCTCCTGGGGAGTGTCATGTGCCAAGTTTCCGTTAAAGTGGTCCTTCAACCATTTTAGGCGCATATGGTATTTGGAATTCCTAATTGTGCCCTTGTCATCCACCTTTGAATAAAAAAATTCATCATCACTGTCTTCATAGCCGTCATAGACCTCATGCCCTAGGCATTCTTCGATCAGTAGTGACCAGCAATTGCCTTTCCTATAAACATAGATATTAGAGATAAACATATACTCGATATTTACAATATAATTTAATACACTACAATACGCTAAAAAAAAGGATAAATTACTCTAAATATTTATACAATTTATTTACACTAAATATTAATAGGATTTATTTACACTAAATTACTCTAAATATTTATACAATTTCTTTAAACTAAATTTATGTACACTACAATTTATTTATTCCTAAATTTATTTACACTAAATTTATTTATTCCTAAATTACTTTATTCCTAAATTTATTTATTCCTAAATTTATTTACACTACATTTATTTACACTAAATTTATTTACACTATATTTATTTACACTAAATTTATTTACACTACATTTATTTACTCTAAATTACTCTAAATCTTTATAGATTTTATTTACACTAAATTACCTGCACTAAATATAAATTAATCACAAAAGTATAAATTAGTAAGAAAAAATATTTTACCTTGAACAGATAAGCCCCACAGACAGCTGACATCTTCTAGTGTCACTGTGCACTCCCCCACCGGAAGATGAAAAGTATTCGTCTCGGGCCTCCACCTCTCGACGAGCACAGTGATCAACGCTTTATCAATCTGACAATGCGTCACATCCTTCATCTGGTACAGGCCTAAATACACCAAACCTTGTTTCATCTGAGGCTGGTAATGAATGCCCATTTGCCGAGGACCAGGACGCAGTGAACGAACAGGCTGGAACGATAATTTCATGCAAAATAATGTAAAGAACAAAAATTAATTTAAACTTCCAAGTTTATTTTGAAATTTAAATCCAATCCGATATTAAACAAATACCGTTGTATTCACCAACGATATCTTGTGTTGCTCAGGAGGCAGTTGTAACAAGGGTTGTTCAGCAGCCATTTTGCACTACAATATAAATAAAATTACAACATAAAAAAACTTCAATTAAGTTAACAAATCAAAAATTCCTTTAGCTAATTTACTCTACATACAAAATTAAAAAAACCTACAATTAGTTAAATTATACTAAAAAAAGCCTAAATTACACTAAAAAAAGCCTAAATTATTCTACATTTATTTTTAAAAAAAACTATGACCAAGATTACTCTACATGCAAACCAAATAATTATACAATTACTGAACACTAGATACAATAAATTTATACACTAAATTACTCTAAATATTTATAAAATTTATTTACACTAAATATTTATACAATTTTTATACAACTTACTTACACTAAATATTTATTCACACTAAATTTATTTGCACTAAAAAATTATACAATTTATTTACACTAAATATTTATTCACACTTAAATTTATTTACACTAAATTACTCTAAATTACTCTAATTACTTTAACTATTTATACAATTTATTTATACTACAATACACTAAAATACACTACAATCACTAAATAAATAACACTAAAATAAACTAATTTACACTATAATACACTAAATTTACACTACAATACACTAAAAAAACTAATTTACCCTACATACAAACTAAACTAAATAATTCTACAAAAAAAAATTAAAATTCGGTTTTTTTTTCTAAATTAAAAATTCACACTATAATACATGAAATTACACTACAATACACTACAAAAAATTAATTTACTCTATAACTAAACTAAATAATTCTAGAAAAAATTATAAAATTCGGATATTTTTTTCAAAAAAAAATTTAACTACATACCTAACGAAACTTGTAGATCTGAAGCTTTTCTTGTTCTTCTCTCAAAACTATACTCAAATATGTGATTAGAATAAAAAATGATGAAGAGTTAAGGGGTTAAATTTTTTTTTTTTCTGTTTGGTCTCGGGTAAGAGGAGAGAAAGAAACCTCGGGTAAGAGAAGAAGGAAGAAGGGAGAAGGGAAGGGAGTTGCGCTGAGTAACAAAAATATCGGGACCGAGTGGCCATCTCGGTCCGATTAAAATTTCCCTCCGGACCGAAATGCCAAATCGGTCCGGATTCTTTGTTGGATTTTCTGTGGCGCAGGCTGCGCAACAGATGAAAAAGAGGGGGGACCGAGATGCCAATTCGGTCCGGAGAAAAAAATTCGTTCGGACCGAATTGGCATCTCGGTATTGATGGTTTTTGTAAATCTTCGGGTAATCATGTCGTTTAGGTAAATTTAATTATTTTATTTATGGTTTTTAAAAAAAATCCCTCGGAGTCGGAGAAAAGCACGCTCACTTGAAATTTATGCTAATGAGACCCAAGTACCGCGTACCCCAGTTGATATCGATGACATATTAATTTGTCACACACTTGAATTTAAAAAAAATCAGTAATCTGCATGCATATTATTATAGCAATTATATATCACCATACTATTCAAGCTATATATTAAGATAAGAGTGAGGCTATGGTGCTCTGCATAGCACCAATGGCTAGTGTACTACGGCTCAATATGATACTTTTTAAAATTCTAACGGTCGATCCGAACCGTTCAATGTGATATCCATATGAATATGTACTTGCAAACGAAATTTTATATTTTTTTGAATTTGTTTACTATTTTTTTAGATAGGTAGAAAAATCAGTGTTTTTTGAAAATTCTGGACCATCAAAATTCTACCTATCTAAAAAAATAGTAAAAAAATTCAAAAAAATATAAAATTTAGTTTGCAAGTACATATTCATATGATTATCACATTGAACAGTTCGGATCGACCGTTAGGATTTTAAAAAATACCATATTGAGCCGTAGTACACTAGTCATCCGTGCTATGCATAGCACCATAGCCTCACTCTTAAGATAATATTGATTATTAATCTAAAACTGATCTCAATTATATTCACGATTATTCTTCATGAGAGCTGAGGTTATATTTGAAGAGAGGAATCTCTAATTTCGCTTGTTCATGAATTTTTTGTAGGTAACCTTTTTTTATATCTTGTGCATAGAGAAATTGGCTCCACCGAAAAACAGAAAAAATAAAGGAGAGAGGGATAAGCGCCCCTTTTCTTTTCATAGGTATTTTCACCAACTATTTTTAAACCAAATATAAATTATGAATTAAGTATCCATCTAAACAGAATTAACCTTTCATAGGTATTTCAATCCGGTGTTTTTTTTCCATCCGTGACAAACTGGCTCTGGCCCTCCTCCCTAAAAAAAAAAAAGGGTCGAACCGAAATGCCATTTCAGTCCCGGCTAAAAAAACTCTAGACCGAAGGCATCTCAATCCGTGGGTATTACACCAATGACTACATCTGTTTTGCTGAAAACTTGTCAAACCAGTACGGACCGAAATGGCATTTCAGTTCTTATGATTTTTTAAAACAAAAGTAATCATATTAGTTTCCTAAATTTTTTTTTAATTATGGTTTATAAAAAAAAATTCCTAGATGCATGCTGGTATTTGTAACTTAATTACCATCATGATTGAACCAGCACATAATTGACTTAATTGCTTGGCTCAAAATTTTTTAGGGTAAAGTCGATCGATTCTTTAATACCACTAAAATATTTGGGAAATTTGACGTTTAAAGCTAGAAAAGATTTAACAGAGTAGTTTTAACTTCATGCAGAGCACGGACCAATATGTAATGTTATTTTGTTTCTAGTCTGTCTGTCTGTGCGTTGTATGAAGTCAAACCTGCTCTTTTAAAATCTTTACCAGTTAAAGCCTACTGGCTAGACCTTGTGCGTAAAGTTCAAAATAAATTGTCTGCTTGGAAAGGGGAATTTCTCGTAGCACATATAGTAACAGTTGTTTTAACTAATTATATATTGGATAATTATAATTTACCCCGCGAGTCAGTCCCCCAAAATTTCCCCAAAACTCCTTGTCCTTGCTAACGGCTTAACAACTTAACAGATTTCTCCATTTGCCTTCTCTCTCCTTCCTCTCCATTTCCCTTTCTCATTCGTTGACAACTCAAATGGACGACCACGATCTCTCCGATATCTCCTCCTTCAAACATCAGGTGTCCGATCTCTTCTCCAATCTCACCTTTGATTTGTCCTCCACCTTCCTCTCCCACCTCCGCCTCCGTCTTCCATGCCCGCCTTCACTTCCCTCTCCTACCTCTGCCTCCGCCTCCATCTCTCCCACTTCCACCTCCGCTTTTCCATCTCTGCCTGCTACTCCCGCTCTAGCAGACGTTTTACCGAAGATCCTCCGTCACTCCATCCCAATCAAGCACGCCTCCGCCGGATCAGATCCATCATGTCTATGTTCATTTTCCTCATGCAGTAGCGAGTTATTTGCAAAGAATAAAATTTCATTAATGATGAATTAGGCCAGTGCGTACTAAGTACTAAGAAATGACAGAAAAATAAATTTTGAAAAAATTAGAGGTGTATGAATGAATATTTGATGTCTTAGGTATAAATATTTCAACGTGTATGAATGAATACTTAATATCTTAGGTATAAATACCTCAACGTATATGTATGAATATTTGATATCTTATGTATGAATACTTCAACGTGTATGAATGAATACTTAATATCTTAGGTATAAATACTTCAACGTATATGTATGAATCCTTGATATCTTATGTATGAATACTTCAACGTATATGTATGAGGGTTCAAATGCCTCCATTTTTCATGCCTCCACTTTTAAAAACTCTAATAACTCAAAATTTAAAACTTAAAAGTCAAAATAAAACCGTTGGATATGATATACATCATTTTATCAATGTGCTCATAAAAAATTATCATATTTTGATTTTGTTTTTATGTGAATCAATAAGTTGAAAAATCAACGTCTAGAAATTATCCACATTAGTGCGTTTTTTACAAGCTCTTGATGACAACCAAAATAAAATTGAAATGTAATAATTTTTTACACGTGCATATAAAATGATTTAGATCATATCCAATGGTTTTATTTTGATTTTTAAGTTTTAAATTTTGAGTTATTAAAGTTTTCAAAAATGGAGGCATTTGAACCCTCCTCATGTATGAATACTTTAATGAAGTATGTTTTGTTTTTTTAAATATTATTTTTATTTTTTTTGTTTGTCACATTTCAATTACATGATCTGTAAAATTTGATAGATTATTTTTATTTCGACAATGAAACATGTGGCAACTATTTTTTATTTCCAAAATAAAATTGAACTAGAAAGCAATAAAGCAATTTTCAATACTATTCGGCTGCTCTTGTAAAATTAATCGAGGTATGCACATATGCTTGTAATACTCTTGATACATTAACTATTTACACTTACACGACCAGATATGAATACTTGCTCGATGAGGTATGAATACTTGCAGAACGATGTATGAATACTTGAGCAACAGACAACTCGAAAGTACATCATCATGGATCTCATTTGAAAGAGAAAATTGTGTGGAAGACGTTCGTGGTTTTAGATTTGCAAAATTTCTCACAGATCGTTAGGAATATTGGTTAGATTGAACAGAGAAAAAAATTACCTCTAAAAACGTGTAAAAGATAGGTGAGTGATGTGTCCAGTTTTTTTTTTTAAATACTTGACGTCTTAGGTATGAATATTTAGTGTATTATATATGAATAGTTGCACACCCCAATTGTAAAATCTTTCAAATATTAGACGGTCCTCAAATAATAAGTGGTCCCCCAAGTAATTAGTAATTACTCAAGTAGTTAATGACTGAGCGAAGAAATGGAGGAAGGTTACGGGGATAGCTAGCTAGGTGCTCCCTTGTATATTTCCTTTCTTTGCTATCTTTTTATTATCTCTGATATATATAAGCTCTTTAGTTAGGCTTTGAAGCCGACATTTTTATTAATATCCAAAGTTTAATACAAATTAATAAATATATCCAGAATCCGGCCCAATATCGATATATACCCAAGCCGGCCATTTTCTGGCCGGCTATGTACCGTCCCTAAGCCGGCCAGAAAATGGCCGGCTATGTACCTTTTTTTTTCCGTTTTTTAGAGAGAGACACTATGAAGATCAAAGTATTGAAATTTTTTGTTTAAATTTTTTGTAACCATATGACAATTCAATATGAAGAACACGCTTAATTATTACTCTTGTCGGAAATATTGACTGATGATATTAATGTAATGATATTGATGGGACTTGTCTCATAGTGAAAACAAATACCTCAAAAATAACATCAATATCATCACATTGACTGACGACAGTACCTATCTATTTTTTTTTTAACCCACATTATTCAACTTCTAGATATTAATAAAAATGTCGGGTATTAGTTCATAGAAAAATTTGCCATAAAACAATATAGCACATATACTCTTATAACTACATGATATACGGCATTCTATAATTTACGACTTACGATTTATAATCGAATTTTTTTTCAAAATAATTTATAACATGATACGTTTCGAAAATAAAATGATAGATAAAGGGTGAATTTTGACTTAATTGCATTATTTTCATATTTTATTTATTTTTACAAAATTTCAGCCTTTTTTTTTGGTTAATTACAACCAAGGCGTGATCACATTTTCATATTCGAACTTTTGAAACCCCATATGATGGTTTTCTGACTAAGCTCAAACTTTTGAAACCCTAGATGATGGTTTTCAAACTTTTTATTCAACTTTGGATATTAATAAAAATGTCGGTTTAATCTTGATGAGTTTATTTTTGCTGTTTAACATACTTTTCTGTTTATTTTTTATGTTGTGCTATTATTTTAATGTTGTAATATTTTCCGTTTAGCATTATCATGATAATTTTTTTTATCTGTAAATATAAAAATAGTACTATAAAAGTACACATACACAAGAATCGAAATATAGGATAATCCAAATATACCAAACATAAATAGTATATCAAATATAAATAGTACAAAACTAGTAAAAATACAACTAAAACGGAGAGGGGGAATATCGCTGAGGCGGTACTCCGGCGTTCGCCCGGCGCCAGCGCGGCCAGCCTCCGTCTCTCTCGGGCTCATCTGGGGCATCGGCAGACCTCAATATCTGCTCGGCAGTATCCCATCTGGCATCGCCCGTGGAGACTGTCGGTACTGGCGGAGGTGTAGCGAAGATAGATGCGGCAAACCCAGTCCCAAAGGCAGGCTGAGTATGAGACCCGCTACCACTAGCCTCTCCATGCGGCATCTCTGTGCCATATCGGGGCCATGCCGGTGCCGACATGAAACTCTCATCGAACTCATGGAGACTGCACGAGAGGGACTCGTACTCAGAAGTATCGGTCTCCGCAGGTGGTGGCTGTGGTGGCATCTCTGCTGGACCCTGCAATCATACACATAAATTATTAAATTTGATCTGAATGAAGAAATTTATTAAAACCTGACAGATACTGAAGTATGACATACATATGGCTGCACCGGACGTCCATGCTCGTCGTACCATGCCGTCCACCCAATGTCGGACAATACCCAACGATGGTAGTCCCACTCTGGATGTGAATCGGGGGAAGATGGCATATCATCTAACAGAACCGGGCTCGGATCGGGCTCCTGCGGATCTATCTCACGCCAGTTGATGTTCTCTCTGGCGTCTCGCAGCATACCGATGATCTTTCCACCGTGCCCGGCATCCTCAACCACATTCGCATTCTTCTTGAGGGTGCGGTACCCAAGCCGTCTCCAGTTCTTCTTTCCCAGCATGCGGATCCCATGCCCGCACTCCTTGATCGCGGCCAAAAGCTGAAAAAAATTTAGCATGTCAGATCAAACCTTGATGTATTACTAAGTTAGATCAAACCTTGTGGTTGTAGGTGCTTTACCTGGCGAGCCCATCCACGACCGTTGGGATGGTAACCATCATCCGTTTTGATCCTGTCGCGGAGATGGGCACCGTAATCACCCTGCAAATAGACACTCGTCATGCAGACCTGCGTGTACCATACATCGTACCTCAACTGGGGATCCCCCTGGGTCTGCTGAATTGCCTCTGGCTCGTGATAGAAGTCTATATACTGAGGATCCTGGGCCGTCCCGTAGTATGCATCGTAATGGGTGCTCCAGTCCTTATCCAGTCGCCCTCGGTGGGTAACGCTGTAAAGAAGACGTTAGTTGCAATAAAAAACTATCAAGTAATATGATTTATTTAATAAATACAATAGACTACGACTTACCGGTGCAGGTCTCTGTGCGTGTAACTCGGCAAAGATGGGTCTATGGGAATCAACGCCGCTCGTCCAAACTGGCGGAGCACCCGATCTGGGTAGTGGTGCTGCACTATCCAGAAATGTATGAGTGGACCTCGATAGAACCACATCTCCCGCTCGTGCTCGTCAGTCACACTGCCCGGCAAGAGGAACTCCTCGTACAACTGATCGTACGGCGTCCACTCAACAAGAGGCTCAGGCAAACTCTGAAGCTCTGATCGGACTGGCCTGATCCCAACGGTAGCACCGTGGGTCCGATCCTGGTAGTTGTGGAAACCGTACCACTTCTTGGCGTATGCCGGGCAGTGAAACACATCTGGCTCTCCCCAATACGGCGCCTCATTGGGGACAGGACGGCCCACCGGTAGCCGTGACCACGACCAGTGCTGAAGCAGGAGTACCGGCCCGTACATCTGCTTCGCCGTCGGCTTCATTTTCAAGAACATTACACGTCAGTGTATTTTGATGGATTGATTGATTAAATAATTTACACTAAAATAAGAGTTGGTGACTTACCTCACTACTACGACACAGGTGGTAGTACAGATACGCCAGGACAGCTCCACCCCAGTTGTACGACGACGGCCGCTCAATGTCCATCAGCAACGGGAGATACATCATCGGCATCTGATCACCGCTGGAATCAGGAAACATGACAGAACCAAAAAGGTCCATCACGTAGCCCCGTGTATATCTGCAATACAAAACATATAAAAATTCTAATAGAATCATCGTATTATAAATTAATTAGTAGATATTAATAAAAATTTACCTCTGAATCTCCAGCTCGGTGGAATTTGCCGAGAGACCCGCGATGAAGTGCTGCCGTAACCTCGTCATCCGCAAATGGAACTTCGACCTCCCATGTTCCCCAATGATATAGGAAGGATCAGCTCCCAATAACTCATCGACATAACCTGCGAATCTGGTGCTGTCAGAGACGCCGCCGACGGGTGTGCCACGGATAGACAAACCCCAGAGAGCACTCACATCCTGGAGAGTCACTGTCATCTCTCCGAATGGCATGTGAAACGTGTGCGTCTCGGGACGCCATCGCTCCACCAGTCCAGCGATGAGAGATGCATTGATGATGCTCTTCTCTGTCCGCACGATGTCCACAACCCGGTAGAGACCCAGGTTGACGAGGTACGGCTCCATCACCTCGTAGTACCTCATGTGAACGCACCTCAACTTCACATCTAGAAGATCCGTGTCCTGCGTTGAAAAATGTAATCCGCATGGTGACAACATAATAAAATTTAAATCCAACAAAATTTAATGAAAATATAAGAAAAGGAACGTACCTCACGAGAAGCCAGTGAGACTCGGTGCTCGCTGTGGGGAATCCACAGGAGAGGACTGATGTGCTCCGTGCTGCTAGTACTGATCGGCTCGTCCACTACTGGACGCTGGGTAGGCCGTGATCTAGGCATCCTGATATCTAAAATAACCTAAATTCGGTGAAATTACGCTTGATCAGCATAATTATGGTAAAAAAGGCCAAAATACCCTAAAAATTGGTTATCTGTGCTAATTACACTAAATTACGCTTAATCAGTCTAATTAGGGTAAAAAGACCAAAATACCCTAAAAATTGGTCAAACGTGCTAATTTCGGTAAAATTACGCTTAATCAGCATAACTATGGTAAAAAAGACCAAAATACCCTAAATATTGGTCAAACGTGCTAATTTCGGTAAAATTACGCTTAATAAGCATGACTATGGTAAAAAAGACCAAAATACCCTAATTATTGGTTATCGGTGCTAATTACACTAATTGCGCTTAATTAGCCTAATTATGGTAAAAAAGACCAAAATATCCTAAATATTGGTCAAACGTGCTAATTTCGGTAAAATTACGCTTAATCAGCATAATTATGGTAAAAAAGGCCAAAATACCCTAAATATTAGTCAATTGTGCTAATTAAACTAAATATTGGTTAACTTAGCTAATTACACTAAATTACAACAACATAATCTAAATTATAACACCTAAAACTTAAATCCTAAACTCTAAAATAAATAAATTAAAAATTAAATTAGATAAAAAAAAATTTACCTCAAAGAAGAAGAGAGAATTCGGAATTCGGTTGGGATGAGAGAATTGTGAGAGGAGAGAGAGAAAAGGGTATATATAGGGGTTAATGCGGGAAAAAAAAAAAGGTACATAGCCGGCCATTTTCTGGCCGGCTTAGAGAGGGTACATAGCCGGCCAGAAAATGGCCGGCTTGGGTATATATCGATATTGGGCCGGATTCTGGGTATATTTATTAATTTGTATTAAACTTTGGATATTAATAAAAATGTCGGGCTTTGAAGCGATTCATTAAATTGAAGAAATTTTCATGGGGTTAATTGTCTATTAAGAAGATATTTGTTTATTTCAGTTTAAAATATTTTTAGACAAATGTTAGTATTTTTTACCCAAGTCAAATATCATTTTGACTTTCAGCTTTCGTATTCATTATTTAAATCCTCTAATATGCATAATTATTATAAAACACATATTTAGTTATTTTTAATACACATTTATTATATTTTTAATTTGATTGAACATAGTTAGAAGATATGTTTAAGTAAAGATTAAAAATCAAATCACCTAATTTTTTTTAATATCCATAAAGAATTTTTTATATGAATTCTGAATCTGTGATCTTTAGGGATGAAAACGGTATGGATAATATCCGATCTGTATTCGATCTATATTCAAAAAATTAGATGTGGATATCCGATATCTGAATATCTGTGTAGATGTGGATACTGATATGGTTTTAAGTTTCAATTATCCATATCCGAATAGTAGATATATATCATATATTTTAATATATATTATAAAAAATATTGTTATTCACCATTAAAATTAGATAAATATTATGAACTTTGGTATTTTTTTTAATATTATTTTAATAAATATCTGATCCGATCTATATCCGTATTTGTATCCGACTGATATCTTATCCGTACCCGTATCCGGAAAATTAAAAAGAGAGATGGATATGGTTTTACCACTATCCGCTCCGTTTTCACCCCTACTGATCTTTCATACGGAAAATATTATTTTAGTCACAGTCACTAGATCAAATGTTAACTCTCATAGTTAGAAGATATATGAGATGTGAAAAATTAAATAGTAACTATATATAATGTTCTAACTAAAAATGTAACGTATTGAAATGCAATAGCACGAGTCAATTGACATGATAATACATAATAATACATAATAATGTAGCCATTGGAGATAAGGCTGTATTCACTTTCCCGAACCCAATTCTCGCCTTTTCGAGCCTAACTTCTCTTCATATAATTTTCACTTTTGGCATGTCTCCAGCTTTAATTAAGCTTTCACATAAACGATGAACGATGTTGACATGCACACGATCGATGGAGGCAGATACTTAATTTGCTATTGTTCATTGTATGTGTATGCATGATATGGTCTCCAATTCGGAATGCAAAGTTGGCTTAATTTGTATGAAGCCGTCGTCCTTGACCCACCAATAATGCTAGCTACTTTATTTGTTTGTTTCATTTACCAAAAGATGAAAAGATGTTGCCATCTTTTGATGGAACTCTCTAGAAATGGGAAAATACTTGTCTTCTCATATCTTTTACTGGTCCTTATCACAAATTAAGATGTACTAAGCTCATCAATTTTTTTTATGAATTCAAAAAATCTATTATACTGACTTTAAATTAAATGACAAATTCAAATCATATATTCAAATCGATCTACTGATGTGTTTTATTTAGTATAAATCAAGCAGTAAACAATTATGAAAAATGAAAGCATTAAATTAGTTTTTTAATTTTATTTTTTGACTGCTTGATTTTATACTAAATTAATTCAAAATTTTATAAATTTTGTATATAAATACATGACTTGTGAAGTATATCAGATTCAACTGTTTGTCAATTTGGATTCATCATTTGATCGTTTTAATAGGTTTTTGAGTTAAGTTCACCAATGAGGTGTTCTTAAGTTCACCAAGTACTTTTGTGAACTTAACTCCAAAACATATCGAATTGGTTTTAAACGACAAATTCAAACCGTTGAAACTTATCTCCGTTATGAGTGGTGCATCTACATATGAAACTTTTAAATTTTCAAATTAATTTAGTATAAACTATAAAGTCAAGCGATCAAAATTAGAAGATTTATAAACTAATTTTAATGCATCATTTTTTGAACGTTTTTTTACCACTTGACTATATACAAAATTTGCTAAAAAATTTAAATTTTTTGTTTGTAGACGCATTACTCATAAAGTAGATGAGCTTCAATGATTTAGATTTGTCGTTTGAAGCAAATCCGATAGGTTTTAAAATAAAGTTTACAAAGGAACTCGATAACGACTTAAGAACACCCTAGCTAGTTCTACTCGAAACAAATAGAACATGAATTCTTTTTTTTTTCCCAATTAATTACGATCCTTACAGGAAATTAACACCTACCTTATTTTTCGGATTTATCTTTTATTGGATATGTTAATATGAATAAATATTTGACAACATAATTTCAAAAAAATTCAAACCAAATCAAGTTCTTTAGAAAATTTCATTAAAATAATTCTTCTTGACTTGTGTTCCGACTATCTAAAAAACATTTAAATAATTCTTCTTAATAATTAATGAATTTTTTTATTTTTTTACTACTATTTCGGATAGAGTCGAAAATTATTGATTTTAAAATTCTAGACCATTGGTCTCTTTTAACTATGTAAAAAAAACATTTAAATATAAAAATGTAAAATTCCAGCTTTGAAGCGCATGTTGACATTTTTAGATCACATTCCACCATGACTCAAAATTAGACATTCGTCTATATATAAAAAAAAAAAATTTGAAGGAAAAGCACGAAAGTATTAGTATTGCATAAATTCTAAATTGAATCTAAATTAAGTATAAAAAAGTGATTCAAGATAAGTGTTATTTTCTCCTAAGATTAAGCAATTTAGTCCGAATCCCTTTTGAATTGCAAATATTGTCCGTTACCCCAATTTATCCATGGTGAAGAATGTAACTGGAAATCTTCTTCTCAGAAATAATATTTGTACATTTATGTAGAGGATGCTAAATTAGAAATTGACAAATAAAGAAAAAGAAATTGCCATCTCATGGCAATAAACAACAAAAGAGAAAAAGAAACAGAGAGCATATAGATGACAGAGATTGAGGCAAGTGGAAACCTATGGGACCTCCACTGGATGAACTCTAACCACCTAAAGACAAAACAAAATATAGCATGAAAAGGATATTAAGTTGAGGGTTCAAATGCATTTATTTTTTGTGCCTCCATCATGTTTCTATTCTTTAAAACTTTAATAACTCAAAATTTAAAACTTCAAATTCAAAATAAAACCGTTGGATATGAGCTACATCATTTTATCTATGCACGTGTAAAAAATTATGGCATTTCAACTTTGTTTTGGTTGTTATCTTGAGCTTGTAAAAATGTATATTAATGTGGATAATTTATAGACGTTGATTTTTCAACTTATTGATTCACATAAAAGCAAAATTAAAATGTGATATTTTTTTATGAGCACATAGAGAAAATAACATAGATCACATCTAACAGTTTTATTTTTACGTTTAAGTTTTAAACTTTGAGCTATTAAAGTTTTAAAAAATAGAGGCATGATGGAACCGAGTTTTCCTTGCTAACTAGTGACAAGTCCAACCCCATTTTAACAAAAAATGGAGGCATTTGAACCCTCCTCTATTAAGTTATAGATATTTTATGAAAAAGAAGTCATAATTCGAAATTCAGAAATAAGAGATATTTAAAATTTGTAAATTAAAAAATAATTAGATGATTTTTGAAATTTGTAATACGTGTATGCTTATTTATTTATACATGAGCATAATTGGAAATATATAGTTTGTTTTCACAATGCATATAACTATATCAAGTTTTACTTTTTAGAAAGAAATAAAATTTTACGAATCATACGAAAATGATTCACATATTATATATAAGATCATTACAATTAGAGAACCAGCTTTTAATTTAGTGACAAAGACGGATCCATGTGGAAGGTCGCAGGTTCGAAACCCAACATAATTCATGAAATTTGTTACTATTTTTAAAAGCACATAACTCACAGACTTAGATAATAAGTTTTTAAAAAAAAAAAAAAACTAAAAACAATAGATGATAATAGGCCTCTTAATTAATTTAATTGTTTATTTTTTATTAAATGTTTTGTTTTGAATAAGTGATGGCCCTTCTCGACACTATCTATGATTACGTTTTGGAAAGTCAATATATTATATTTTGGATAATTTTTAAGTGGTAAGGACATAACTTTTATACAAACATTATATTGAATTTTGAGGAGTATATGTTATTATAGATTACATGGGATTGCATGTGTACAAAAGGCAATATGTATATATGTTGCACTAATTGTAATATGTTAGTATTCTCTATGGTTTATATGAATTCATATATAATAATCAGCCCATCGGAAATTTATTATATATTTTTTTCAAATAAATAATTTAAATCATATAATGTTATTTCCTTTTAATAATTGGTTGTTATTAATTTTTTTTAACTTTAATTGTAACTGCCACTTTATTTAAATGAATTTTGTATCTGAACAGATTAAATATTTATATCTGAACAGATCAAGTATTTATATCTGAACACATCAAGTATTTATATCTGAACACATCAAGTATTTATATCTGAACTACCAAGTATTTATATCTGAACACATCAAGTATTTATATCTGAACTACCAAGTATTTATATCTGAACTACCAAATATTTATATCTGAACACATCAAGTATTTATTTCTGAACACATCAAATATTTATATCTAAACTACCAAGTATTTATATCTGAATACATCAAATATTTATATCTGAAGTACCAAATATTTATATCTGAACACATAATAGACAATTACATCATCTTCGCAAATCAAATTGTCACAAACATCTCAAAATCCAGCAACACTGAAACACGATTGTGTATATGAAATAGAAACGCAACGATATATCATTATTAATTCATCAGAATAAAAACAAAATCGAAAAGAAACAATATTAATCTAGCTGATCACATTTCAAAATCACCGATTAAACTTGTGAGAACCACACGAAATCGCTTCTAGTTTCAAAATCGCCTCAAAAATTGCCTCAAAATTGCCTCCAAATTGCCTCCAAATCGCCTCCAAATCGACCTAAAATCGCCTCAAAATCGCCGAAGCCTTCAAAAAAGAAAAAAACGAAAATAAAGAAACATTTGAAATTCAAAATGGAAGGTCTGATAACATTGTTAGTTAGATCGGTAGTTGTGGAGACCGCAACCTTACAGTTATGGAAGTGCGGGTACTGTAGCGCGGGTACTAAAATAATTATTCCAAGTTTTTATGTACATTCAAAATATAGTTGTTAATTTTGAAGGACGGAAACACAACTTTCAATAATAGAAAAAATTGAGTATCTTTTATATAAGAAAGATTATATATCATAATCTTGAGTCCGGCTAGTATAACATTGGTGTCATTTCGGCCTATATAACACCAACTCCAAAATCTATCGTATCGACTTCAAACGGTTAATCCAACCGTTCAAACCCTTCTACTTTATGAGTTGTGCATTTACATGCAAAAAAAAAATATTTTCTAGTTATTTTAGTACCAAATCAAGCGGTCAAAAATCTTGAAAAATGAATGTATTAAAATTAACTTAAAAACTCACACATTTAACCGCTTGATTTGATACTAAAAAAATTCAAAAAATTATAAAATTTTGCATGTAAACACACAACTCATAAAGTAGAAGAGTTTGAACGGTTGGATTAACCGTTTGAAGTCGATACGATAGATTTTAGAGTTGGTGTTATATAGGCCGAAATGACACCAATGTTATACTAGCCGGACTCCATAATCTTTCATTTCTAAATCTACACATTTAATGCAAATTATTTACTTCGATCCACAAATAAAATAAATTGACAAAAGTACTCTTATATTAATAAAAAAAAGTTATTATATTTTTTTCAAGTTCGAAATTTTAGTATGCAATATATGTTAAGAACTTGTAATAAAAGAAAAATGTACTTACAAACTAAAATTTATATTTTTTTTAGAATTTTGTTACTAATTTTTGTAGATAGGTAAAAAATTACTATTTTTGAATGGTTTAAAATCTTTAGATCAAGTGATTTTCTATCTGTCTAATCAAATAGTAAGAAAATTCTACAAAATGAAAAAATTTGATCTAGAAATACATTTTCATAATACGGACCAACATGCACTATGCCGTAATTTTTATTCATAATAAATAGAAAAAAAATAAAAATGAGAAAAGATATGGGCAAATTTAAAAAATGGAAAGGCATGTTTCTCGTATGGTGTCCGGGTAGAACGCCATACGAGGCGGAGGCCCTGCTCGAAAAAAAAAATTAAAAGGTGAAACGCCATATGGTACGGCATCCTACTTTTCTTTTTTTTATATTTATGATTTGAACTTATGTGATGTTGTATTATGCTATGTTGTGTTATGTTATGTTATAGTCATGTATTTTGAACTTGTTATATTATTTTTATTTAATTCAGACTTTTTATATTATGCTTGTAACTATCTAGTTAATTATATTCAAGAAAGAATATAATTAAGATAGGATGTATATAAATTCTTAAAAAGGCATAATGCTCTGTCCTCATATGTGCGTGGTGTGGAGACTTGAAGATAAAAAGGCATGGATGTTAACATATGTGAAGCTTCCACGAAAGCCCCTCTTAATTTGAAACTACTAATTTAGGTCATGCTTGACAAAAATTTTGTACTCTTGCTTGTCGTCTTTTTTCCCCTTACCTGCCTTCACACTTTTGAGTGTCCAATTACAAGTAAAATTGCTATAAGAACCCCTAACAGTTACAGTGTTTCACAATTTCACTTTATTATTAATGCGTATACAAATTATTGATGCATAAATTGACCACAAATTATTGATACACAAATGGTGACTTCATGCTGGGTATTACTGGCAAAAGCACATGGTTTCTTAGAATGAGAATATTCTTTGTTGTAATAACAAAGATATTAAATAGTTAGGTGACTTGACCTTCAACCTTTACTCAGGAAAATGTGGATATCAGTATCAATATTGATGCATAAATTGACCACAAATTATTGATACACAAATGGTGACTTCATGCTGGATATTACTGGCAAAAGCACATGGTTTCTTAGAATGAGAATATCCTTTGTTGTAATAAAAAAAATATTAAATAGTTAGGTGATTTGACCTTCAACTTTTACTCAAGAAAATGTGGATATCAGTATCAATATGACAGTACAAGCGACTGAACCTTTCTTTTCGTTTTTCTTTTGGATGAAATATGTCTCTGAATTAAAACACCAATTGAAATCAGTGATGGAGCTAGCTCCAGCGGTCAATTGACTCCACCGAATTTAAAAAAAGTCTTTAAAAGTATATAAATTTCTAATCTTATTCAATAAAAATTCTTAACGCCACTGGATAGAATTACGTCATTGATCTGTAATCTTTGGTTTTTGGGCATATTTGATTACATAAAAAGTGCCTAGATAAAAATTAAATTATTTTTTTTAGTGATAAGAGTGAATTCCTAATTTCCTAGTCAAATTGAATTCTTGAGATATCTCGTCAACGGAGCGTCCCTTAGCAAGTCCATACCAGGCCTATCTTTCCTATTATTTTGTTTGTTGGGTTCAACCCAATATCAGCTATATTGGGCTTGTAAACATGGCCCAAGTAATACAACATGAATTATGAGAGCCCAATTTTCTAAGCCTCCCCAAAAGCTCCTCATAAAGCCTTTTTTTTTTTTTTTGAGGAAAAGCCCTTAGGCACCTTATAAAGCTTTTAACAGAACTAGTTAGTGCTGCAATATGCACGATTATTCTTCACTGATTAGTAGGCCTATTTAATGTAATTACGAAACCAAAAATAATAAAAGAAAAATATGTCTTTAACAAGTTTGAAGTATTACAGCAGTAAACATATTTTTAACGATTGCACAGTAATTTGATAATGTAAATCAAAAGAAAAAATATCCTAAATTAGCATACCAGTGGTGCTGGTAATGTAACAATTCGTTGTGATGACAAACATAGCTAATTGAAAGGATATGGTAAATTAAGCTCACGAATGAATTCAGCATAGAAAATGTTAAATTAAGATAATGCTCCCAATTTCCAGAGAACGTTGGAAAAAAAAATCATATAATCTAGCTCAAACAAAATGCCTATGAACTTCTCTTGGAAAAGCATTATTCTCTCAGTAGCTCTCCTTTTCTTCATCAAAATCCTTCTCTCTCAAATTAACAAGAAGAATAACAGCAACAAAAGACTCCCACCAAGCCCACCGGCATTTCCAATTATCGGCCACGTTCATCTCCTTAAGAAACCACTCCACCATGCCCTGGCCCGCATATCAGAGAAATATGGCCCGGCCACCTTCCTCCTCTTCGGCTCACATCCTGTACTCGTCATTGCATCTCGCACCTTAGCCGAGCAGTGCTTCACCACCCATGACATTGCCCTCGCTAACCGTGTCCAGTTACCCTCTGTCATAAAATTTACTATAATAGGCACATCCAACTATGGTTCCCGGTGGTGCAATATGCGTCAGATTGCCATTACTGAGGCTCTCTCAGCCGAACGGCTGCTTGCCACCACACATGTTAGAGATAGAGAGGCCAGAGAAATGGTCCGTCAGTTGTTTCATTACTGGAAGGTTTCTACGGCTAACAAAGGATCGTACTACTTTGAGAAATTGGAGCTGAAACGAAAGCTGTTCGAGATGTCCCTTAATATGAAAATGATGGTTATTGCAGGAAAGAGGTTTTATGGAGACAAGGTTGATGACTCGGATGAAATGAAGCGGTTCAGATATGGAGTTGAGCAGTTTTTGGCCTTGAGTGGTGCCTCCATTTTGGAGGACTTCTTGCCTATTTTGCGGTTGACTGATGTATTCGGGCTGATGAGGAAGAAGAGACGGCTTGTGATACTGCTCGAAGAGATGTCACAGAAACTGCTTGAGATGCACAGGAGAGAAGGGGTCGGGGAGGAAACGACAATGATTTTCAATTTGATTAAGCTACAAAAGGAAGATCCTATGAGGTATACTGACCAGATCATCCAAGATATCATCATAGTAAGTTCAATACTTGCATATGTGATCAAGAAGCTTGATTATTTACAAAATGTTATGTTAAATCAAATCCAGGTGATCCAATCAAATACTTGCATAAATTTTATATAATCAGTACCAATTTTAGAATTTGTTCTTAATTAATTCTTCCTCCTTGTGCTATTTCACAGAACCTGTTGCTGACTGGGACTGATAATCCAGCAAACACTGCAGAGTGGGCCATATCTCATTTATTAAACAACCAAGTAGTGTATAAGAAGGCTATAGCTGAGATTGACACACATGTCGGGACCGGCCGGCTGATTCAGGAGTCAGATCTGGCGTGCCTTCCATACCTCAATTGTATCGTAAACGAAGTGCTCCGACTCAATCCTGGCAGCCCCTTACTCATACCCCACGAAGCACGTGAAGAAGTTCTATTGGAAGGTTATGTTATTCCACGTGGCACTATGCTATTGGTGAATGCATACCAGATCCATAGGGACCCACAGACCTGGGATGATCCAACAAATTTTAAGCCTGAGCGGTTTGAGGGTAAAGAGGAAGGGAATTGGATGATACCATTTGGCATGGGAAGGAGAAAGTGTCCAGGAGAAGAGTTAGCAAGGCGTGAAGTTGGAATTATATTAGGATGTCTCATACAGTGTTTTGATTGGGAAAGAATTGACAATGAACTCATCGACTTGAGCGAAGGTTCCGGATTAACACTTCCAAAGGCCATTCCAGTGGAAGCATTGTACCGTCCTCGCCAAGTTATGTTGAAAGCTCTCCGTGAATTTTAGGCTGCACGATTCCAGCTTAGTTTTGCTTAACTAGTTGATGAAGAAAAGAGAAAAGAAAATAGAATTAATATGTGCTCCAACTCATCTTATCCAAATTTTCAAGTTCAAAAAGCAGACATGGAAGGCTGTTATTACTAGGCTACATTTACCTTGATCTATCAAATTGAAAAGGTCATCACGATGAATCTTCATTGATGTATACATGATCCTACAGGCCAATACTTAGCACTTAATTTGATTCGTCTATTATACATGTACAACAAAAGTTACTAATCCTAATTAATTACTGAAAAGAAAACTAAAACAATGGCAGCATGGAAGGTTGAACTTGAACATAATTGGTGTGCTTTGAGAACAAAGAATACTGTTTTTATTGAACTTACTATGATGCATTGCTAGTTATTGCCTTTTTTTCTGCGTACCGCTGGCTATTTGCCTTATTGACAAGATTTACAGTATCTCCCAATTAAGGTAATTAGAATGGCTATTTTGCTGAGCATGGAAGGTTGAACATAATTGGTGTGCTTTGAGACTGTGATTGGCTGTATGTTTATTTTCCCTATCCTTCTATTTTGTAACAATAATTATCACTTGAAGAGTGATATGGTATTTTGGGATCTGGGAAGAAGTGTTATGAAAAAACTAGAAGAAGAGTCGAGAGTTAACACTAGAAGATGCAAAACTAAATCTTGAAGCAAATAGAGGAGCAAAATGACTTGCAAACAACTGCAGCAAGCATGCTGCAGAGACCATGAAAAGTACCAGGAGATCAGAATGTAGACAATACATTTTAGGTGCAGAGTTTCTTTCCCATTAATTAGCTTAGAGTTTTTTGTCCTATGAGGAAATGTCATAAAAGATTCTTCTGCTGATGTTAAATAGTTGAGCATGTTTTTTACCCTACTAAAATAAAAATCCTAAATCTAGTTGATACATGCTAAAGCTTCTCCATTTGGAGCTTTCAATTGAGCCAGTTAATTTTATTTTCCAGCAATCCAAAATCTTAATATCACACGGATACTCTTCTCTTAATGCAAGTATACACGATTTGGTGGGGAACTTGTGGCGGTGCAGCAAGGAATTAATTAAGAGTACCTTCTAGAAAGTCCACCATCTTTTGTGTCCCTCTTTTTCACCTCAAACATTAATAATAGTTGTTTATCTGTTAATTGGAACTTTGTAATTGTTAATGATTATATATATTAAACAAAACTGCTTGTTTTTTAGATTGATGGATACTTAATTAGTAACAATTTATTGTTAATAATTATAAATTTTTGCTTTAACAGAGAGACCACTGTTGTTAACAGGAGGTGAAAAGGGGACAAGTATCCTCTCCATTACGGTAAAAGATTCCCTTCACTTTACAGTTTGAGATTAACTCCCAACCGCTTTGGGATTCGGGCTGACAGAGGGGCAGTATTATTGGGCTTTGAGATTCGTGCCAAGCTAAAAAGAACAGTCCAGATCAAGTAATTGTAAAAGATTCCCTATTACGGTACCGGGTACCGGGTAAGATCTGAATTCGTGAAAAGGGGGGATGGTGAAGGGGTGGACGCACAAGGAAAAGAACAAACTTTTTAATATATTAAATCAATTTTTTAGTGAAAAATTATTATTAAAACAAATTAAATTGCATACCATTTGGCCATTTGGGGCAGCACCAGACCTTCTAGTATGTTCTTATTTAAGAAATTGAATTTTATAATTATCTGTTATATGGGCCCTATTAACAGCAATTTCCTTTTGAGGTTTTCATGCTCAAGAGTCAAGACACTGAGAAAGAATCTGGCAAACCGAACTCATTGTACACTGCTATGCAAAAGTGAAGTTCCAGTTAATTTATGCATGAGAACAAGACATCAAGCAGAAATTCCTAGTCTTTGAATAATTACCTGATAATTGTTTATTCAAACACTACTGCTTTTGATTAATTCATACAGCATATTTTAGATCAGAGAACAGTTTACTTTGAAATGCCGTACATTTACTAGTGCTAGGTTTAGGTTCCACCAGGATTTTTCGTGACGGGGAGCTTGCCATCATAAGTGCACCTTAGCACATCCGGTAGTCTTTGAACTAGTCTTGGTCCCTTCGGCACTTTTCCAGACCTAGGCCTTATGTCCTAGTTTGTCAGATAGAAATATGCAATTAAAATTAAAACAGAAGATATGCAGGCAGTAATAACTGTAAATATTGAAGAAATAATCAATGGAGGCAATATGCAGGAAAGCTTGCGATGATGGTGCCATCTTGATACAGTAGGTGGTGATTTAAGGCGTTATTTATTTGGCTAGAACTTAATCATGCAAATCCAAATTTAGGGTTGATTCCAGTGCAAATTATAACCCAATTCACTCAATAAAAGCCAAGATGAAAGATCCAAAAAGAATAATCTGATGGTCAATTTGTATCGGCAGCCATGTATACATGATAACTACCTTATATATTTTGTTAATTCAAACATAATATAACATGCCTGATCAAAAATGGCAGTAGGGATGGCGAGAGTTGCAACTGCATTAGGAGAGTCAACAATACCAGATATTCTTCCTTCACATGGACAGCATGACAACAAGATGTACGCCTGAAATATTTTTTTCCATATTAATAAATTATTATAGTTATTCAATTAACAGCTACTTAACCTTGTGGTTTACGTATTTTAGGATGTTTTAATATTTGGTCTGCTTGTATGGTTGCTCTCTATGAAATGAAGTTACAGTACATGATGATATCTTTGTGAGAACCGTATTAAGATGCAGAGTGGTGTGGACTGAAATGCTAGACCAAACACTTTTTTTTCTCGGATGCCATAAGTACAAAAAAAATGTAAATTCAAAGTAAAAATGTGCAGTACCTGCTCCTTAGAATAGCCGAATCTGGAGAGATAATCAATAGCATTGAGAACCGCTCGCTTGTATGCCACAGTGGCATCAAGATAGTGCTGCCGGCCGGCCTCATCCACACTTATTCCCTCAAAAACCAACCACTCTGAAAAGCGTGGCTCCACCGGCCCAATTTCAAAAATGGGGTTTACATGAAGCGGTGTGGGGCCCATCGGAGTCAGGTACTCTTTCATGCCTTCCCTGATTATCTCACACCTTTTCAAAATACAGTTCTTATGAGAGGTTCCTCTTTTGAGTACTTAACATGATAAAACAAGAAAAAAAAATTCAGTTTTAGCAGGACTTGATGATGTTAATGCTGCAATTAGCATTTAGCCATTAAAATAATCAATGTTCAGTCAATTAATAATAGATGTAATTGCCCCTGATTGTTTTCCATGATGAATCAGTCAATCATGAAAAGTTGAGTCCAATCCAGTTGATTTGATTTTAGACTTTTAGTTTAACTTAAAATTAGGTATTCGGATACTTGATCGAATAATTTAGATAAAGGGGGATGTTATTTACTTGAGCTCTAGGAAGCCACTCATTTCAATTGCTCCACAAAAGGAAACCTCACCGTCGCCTTGAGAAAAGTGCATGTCGCCGGTACTTAAATTTGCACCTTCAACAAATACAGGGAGATACACTTTCGAGCCTCTGCTTAGATTTTTAATGTCACAGTTCCCTCCATTTTCCCTGCCTGGTATTGTTCGGGCCGCCTCATTTGCCATCTTTTGCCACTCAGAACTCCCTTCTTTAATCTAAAAGGTTAAGCTGTTTTTAGAAAATGTACTTTCGAGTTATTTAACCAAGGATTAACATAACAAGAACAAAAATGGAAACAAAATAACAAGATATTCCAATATTAACAACACCTGTAGAGAAAAAAAATACAAAAATATACAAAGTAAAATAAAACGGTTTTCAGCGTTCCTCTCCACCCACCAAACTATGTGAGACTAGTATTGTAGTGTGCACAGTATGTGATATTCTACCTTGCCTAATAGACAATTCCTTGGGGTTGGCAAGCTAGCAAGAGGACGCTGATGCAGAACCTCGCACAACTTCAGGGACCCTGTGTCAGTCTCAACTAATTTTCTCTCTCTTTCATTCCAAATGTTAAGAAGATCATGTGATGGTGCTGTGCCGATTATGCCAGGATGTGTCAGCCCCGGAAAACGGACACCTATCAGATCCAACAATATAATTATTCACACCCAATAACTATTATGTCTATTTATACCAGCATACTGATTATTGCAAAATACAATACCTGGAATATTGGGTGAGTATGCGTAAATTCCTTCGAAATACCAAATAGCCTTTGTTGCACTAGGGAAGTGGTCGGTCAAAAACCCACCCCCATTCTCTCGATCGAAAGTGGCAGTATATCCCCATTCATCACCGGGAAGTGGGCCAAGGTTGCATATCTCCACTGCTAGAAGATCCCCAGGCTGAGCTGGCTTCCCATCAGAATCCAAAACCCGTAATGGGCCACTAAGATAGTGGGTCTGTTAAGTAATGTTTTGTTCTGTTAGTTAAACATAGCTGCAGTATCAGTTGGAAGAATTTAAATGCGTATCGTATTATCTGCGCATGTAAGAAATTGAAAATAAATAGATAAACAAATATACACAAATGAAAAATGAAAGAAAAGGTTCAACTGAGCAAGGTCCTTCTGTTTGTAAAAATGGACTGCACACCTACTCGTTTACACATATAACTCTACAAATTTCTTGTATAATGGCAGTGTACCATATATTTGTAAAATTGAAAGGTATTCATATATTGCTTGACATGCTACTCCAGTAGTGTCATTTTTATTTTAGGGATGGAAAGAACTTACAATAGTAAGATCAAGGGATTTGATATCCTCTGCCGAGTTGTTATCTCCGACTCGGCCGCCAGTCCAGTCGACCATCTCCACCCGGAACAGCTCACCCTCAGTGACGTCGGCAACTGGGGGTATCTCAGGATGCCAACGGTTGTGCAAAGCAACTAATTGCTCCCATGGCCTCTTCTTGACATCTATTGGCACTACTACTCTTGGAGTTAAAGGTGCCATGTTAAGGCTTTAGTTGCGGAATATAATATGGAAATGAAATTGATCGATTCTATCCCAAAACCAAAACCTAGGGGATTTCATATGACTGTGAGGTTACAAATTGGACTAGTGACTAGTGTACTAGTGTGGGTTACTTTTTGCACTGTCCTCTACCTCCTCTGATAAAGACACCCTAGATATTTTCTCATTATCTGGACTAGTCCGGTCTGAGGTAATATTAATATATACGGTGCTGCTTTAATATCTGTGTCAAAACAGATCTGACGGTCCGGATCTAAATCAAAATTTGAGTTAGTAGGAAATGGCTTAGTTCATACCGGGTTATCCGGTTGAATTGAGCATTTGATCTATTCGGCTATTCCCCTCCCATTATAAATACTTTGTTCCAAAATTCAATCTTTTTTATGAAATTTTCTAATGTTGAGAATATATTTATAATAAAAAATTCATTAGGTGAAGTTTACCTAAAATTTCTGAAGATAATAACATATTGTATAACAGAATAAGACATATTCAATATATAGGTACAAAATTTAATAAAAAGGTAAAGTTCTTGCGGTGAATCGTTAGTTTTAGGACTCTAAACTTCAAATTATCTCCAAACACTTTAAGATTTTTTTATTAGATTTAGTCTTTAATTTAATTATTAATAATCTTGGTTTAAGTTATTAATTCTCTCCTAATTTCTTGTGGATCGAAATTGTATGTACCACATTCTGTTACCGTGGGATTTTGTTTTTATCCAAACAACCACCACATCATCAATAGATTCTTACTTCTTGTCAACGAGAACGGAGTAGGTCCGATGCCCATCGGACCTACTTTAAGGTTCAACGAGCATGATGACCGTCCGATCTAATTTAAGATTTGTGCGCACGAAAATTGAAACAAATAAGCACGACTTTTAAAACGTTCTGTACGAATCTTAAAGCAAATCGACTGTGATTAAACCCATCGAACCAGAGTAGGTCCGATGCCCATCAGACCTACTCTCAAGTGCTTGTCAACATGTCAAGTACTGATGAGGTGAGAGAATAAGTAAATGACCTATCATCAATTAAATTTTTTACCTCACTAAATTTACTTATCTTAAGAGGGTGTATTAGCTTAAAAAATGACTGTCTTCAAAGATCCAAATACCCTTAATTACTTCTCTTATTTTAAAACAATTAAATTTTGTATACTATTATTTTGTTTATTTTATCAAAAACTAAAACAAAATTAACTACTATATTTTTATGGATTACTAAACAAAAAAAAAATTGACAATGATTTTTCAACTAGTTTTGACAATCTCACAAATTTGACAATTTTAATTGTATTAATAAAGTTAATTTATAAGTATATTATTTAACATATAGATAAAATTTAATTCAATATATGTATTATTTGTGGATACATTCAGCATCATTAATTTTAGACGGTTGAAATTTTATTAAATCTCATTGTTATTTATAAACATAAAATATAAATTATATTGAGTAGAACAAGAGAGTTCTTAAGTCACCAATTATTTGGTGAGTTTAACTTCAGAACCTAACGAAATGATTTCAAATGACAAATTCAAACCGTTGAAACTTCACAACTCATGAAGTTTTTACAATTCAAATTTATAAAATTTTGAATTAATTTAGTATAAAGTCAAGCTGTCAAAAAAGAAGATTGATAAGTTAATTTTAATATGTTCGTTTTTTATCATCTTTTGACAGCTTGATTTTATACTAAGTTAATTCAAAAATATATAAATTTCACTTGTGAAAGAGGTCAGTTCCAACTAGGGCTGGGCAAAATTGCTCGAACTCGTAACTCGCTCATTTACAGCTCGCTTTAACTCGCTCATTTACAACTCGAGTTAGTTCCAACTCGAGTTGGCTGACTCGTTTAATAAATGAGCTGACCCCAACTCGCTCATTTATAACTCGAGTTACATAAAGTTACACAGTCTTGGACACAAAAAATCCTAGAATAACCAAAACCAAACCCAAACTCGGCTCAAACTCAGCTCAACTCGTTTATAACTTGTGTTGTATTGATTTAACTGGTTAAACGAGTTTATAAACGAGTTGTGAGCCAACTCGAGTTGATAATGAGCTGAGTTCGAGTTGGCTCTACAACTCGTTATTACCATCCCAACTTGAGTTGACTCGCTCATTTATTTAATGAGCTGAGTTCGAGTTGGAGGTAACTCGCTCAAACTCAGCTCATTTACAGCCCTAATTTCCAATGATTTAAATTATATGAAGTAAATTCGATAGACTTTAGAGTTAAATCTCACCAAAACGCTTGCTTGATGATGAGCTAAAAAATAGTCTAGTTCTACTCAATTATATCTGTATTATTAAATTTGATGTCAGAATAATTAAAAAATTATCAAATGATCCTTCTTTTTATACTCCATCAATAATTATCAAATGATCCTTCTTTTTATACTCCATCAATAATTCTAAAGAAGACGACTGACGACATCAGATTAATTAAAACAAAATCAAACGGCAGGATGAGTTCAACAAAAATTCTACAGGAGACGAGACGACAGATTAATTAGTAAAAATATATTATGGGCCCGGCCATTTCTGCTCTAAGTCCGCCAACGCAACTCCGAAGTTCCTAAGCCCTCTTTGTCTTTCTCCTCTCCGCCGGCCATGGCTGCGGCGGAGCCGCTACCTAAGAAGAGGAAACTTCTGGATTCCCTCCTCGATTCCTCTCTCTCGCCCGCACCTCCAATTGCTCCTTCTTCTCAGGGGGAGATATTGCGAAAGAGGAGAAGCAGAGATGAAGTTCGAACCCTTCTCGACTGTTACCGAAGGATTCGCATCTGCGTTGAAAGAAACGATCCTCGCCTCATGCCCGATCTTGAACAAGCTTATCTCTCTCTCATCTCCGCTTCTCGAGGTTCTCATATTCCTTCTATTTTTTATTTTTTTTACTTCATCTTTCACATTTAGACACCAGGGTTTATCTCTTGTACTTTTCCTTCTTTTTACTTTTTTTCTTTTTTGGTTTTCAGTTATTATTTTCAATTAATTAAGTGGACAATCTCTGATCTTTAAGAATCGTTTATGATAAAAGTGGTTATCAAACATAATATTACTTTACTTAGCCTTTGTTACCAATTTGGCATTTTAGGAATAGTTCCTGGATACTTTATAGTCCAAGTAAACCGTATTTTTTTTTAATTGAAAATATGCATCCCAATTGAGCCTTCTTTGAGCTCTATACCATCCTCAATTAGCCTCAATTAAGCCATAGAAAATTAAATTGAAATAAAACATCAAATTCATAGGTTGCACAAGCGTACAACGAGTTGTGGCCGAATTGATTCCTCAGTATGCGTCATTTTGCCCCACGGCACTGGAGGCTGCTGTGAAAGTTTCCATTAACATGTACAACTGGAGCTTCTCTATCATTTCAAGGGGAGAAGATGTGGGCTTATCGGCTTACCACACTGCCAGAGCCTGCATAGTTGGCCTCGCAAAGATCTGCTATACGGCATCCCACAAAGCCCCCACCTCGTCAGTCATAGCTGGCATATGCTCAGCTGTTTTTGCCAATGTCCTCACCTTCTTTGTTTCTACCTTTAAGGGAAAGGATATATATCATATTGGCAGGGGCGATATTGCACAATTGAAAGAGCCAATGGAGCTTTTGTTTGACATAAAGGAGAGAGAAGATGGCAGTGGGGATGAAAGAGAAACTGATTATTCGTACAAATTGTTCGAGCTTAGGGTTTTGTGCTTGTTATGCATATTTATTAGTTCACCAAGGAATGTGATGGAAGCATGCTTTGAGATTGGTGTTTCAGGAGAGATTGATGGGATGGGTAATGCCGGGGTTTATTTTGTAAATCAGATTTGTCATGATTTGACTGACAATATTTCTAGCAAAGAAGAAAGTGAAATGGATGATGCTCAAAGGAATAGAATCATGGTGGAGAACAATTCCCTGGTGCCAGAGCAGAACAATTGCTACCTGCAAATGGTATGTGCAGAACTTATGTTTATGATCTTATGCGAGAATTAGAGAACTTTGTTTGTACTATACCAATATGTAATCAGTAAAGTTTAATTTGTTATTGACCCCAATGCCTCTCCCCACTGCAAACCAAAGTGAAGCACCAAAGATGACCGTCAGTACTGTGTTTACCACCTTTCTGAACCCTGATCCTAAATTAGGTTGTTTGAAAAATCTACATGGCAACAAGAAATTATTAAACCAAACAAGAACTTTGAAAAGCAAAAATTTGCCCTTGCTATTTCAGTTTGATCTTTTCAGTGTTGATTTAGTAACTAACTCCTGGTATCGGACTTCCTTATCCAGGTGATTAACCAGGATCCATCTTTTAAGGCTTGGATTGTTTCAAAGCACAAGAATTTACCTGTATCACATAGCCCAAGCACAATATTAGAGATATCAACTTGTATTGAAAGAGTTTTGGCTACTTTGCCAGAAGAGTTCGATGAGAAAGAGAATGAGGTTAGTTGCATGATAAGGCTTTTAACCCTTGTATATTATTGAATTGAAGTTTTGGTATCTTACAATGCGTTCTTTGTTAAAACACAGTTACTGTCTCATATTCCCTTGAGAACATTGAAATATCCTCTACCCAAACTACCACACCTTGTCCATTGTTTGATTTTAGATAAATCTGAGAGATGGCTTAGTTTGATGCTTCTGGTGGATAACTTCAAAAAGAGTACTTTTTAGCTTATTTGTTGTGTTGTGGGGTATGGGTTTCCTTTTTGTGGTGATACATGTCCTTTCTTGAGGTTTTGTAGTGAATACGCAAACCTATGGTAATTGTTTCTTTTTCTATGTGTAGGATTTCGCAGCGAGTGAAGAAATGCAAGAATCCCCCACGAATTTACCTAGCAATGCTACTAGTTCTACTGATTTATGCCTCACCAATAACACTCCAGAGAAACAACAATTGTCAACTAGTGATACGGCTACCTTAAATAGCTCTCCCAACAAAATATTTGACTTCAACAGGAATGCAGTCTCTAGCTTTGTTGTCTCGGCTTCAAAGGAGCTCTGGGTCAGCTGTCATGGGACCAATGCCACTGAATCATCTCTCAAGTCAAAATTCGAGGAGTTCGGTCCATTGGATCGATTTCTTTTCTACCCTCCCAAACATTTTGCACTAATCGAGTACCAAAACATAACTGACTCGATAAAAGCACATGGTTTTATGCAAGGATCGACAATGTGGGGTGGATCCCTCAAGGTTAAGTACTTGGATAGGGGATTGGGGAGTAGGGGCTTTGCTGAAGGTGTTGCAGTAGGTGACAGCTGTCATCTATATGTGGGGAATGTGCTAAGTCTGCAAGATAGGGATGAGATTTTATCTGATTTGGCAAATTCTGGGATGCAACGACCAATTAGTTTTGTGGATCTGAGAGGCGAGAGTGCTGTGTTGATGGAGTTTGGGTCAGCAGAAGAAGCTGCTGTTGCAAAAGCCCGTATCAGGTCTCGTGCTAATACCGGTAGAAGTGACAGACCTGCAACTGATAAGTCTGCTCCTGGAAGGTTAGACCTATCTTAGCAGATTTAGTTTTTTTCAAATAGAGATATCTTTGAGCATGCTTATGGAGTTTCACTTTGTAGTCTCTGCTCAAATCTGGCAAAGAGAGCTAAAGAGCCCCTCTTTGAAGACAAATGAAAGAATTAAACAAAAACAGTAGTCAAGTTACTGGAAAGTTAACTTCTTACTATAACTACCACTTGTATAAACAATATTAGTAGTAAATAGCAATTTGTTTCTTGAAATAAAAATAAATAAAAAGCTTTCATTTTTTATTGGACTAATGTCATCAATATTTTTTAGTTTTAATAGTATTTTAATTGTTGCAGGGTTTCAACTGTTGCGGTGCAAAATGATGAGCCACAAAGGGCGTCAAGGACATTCTATTCTGCTGAATATATGTCATGTCATCCATCTCCTAGGCTGAGCAGTGAGAGTCTTGGTCCATGTCCACCAAGTGCTCAAGTGTTTCGATCTGGATGGTTCGATAGAAGTGGTCCAGAAACACCAGAATTTAACAGTGGCATGGATCCTTCATTCTTTGGTAGGAAAATATATACTTGTTCTGATCCTATTAGTTCTCATTAAAAGTTCAAAGGTTTTGAGAGAGATTAAGGCTGTTACTTAATAAAGATCCTAAAATCATCCTACATATGAGGCTGCAAATTTATTAATATCCTTTCTTCATGCACGGTTTTGTTTCCAAAACAGACACACGTGCATGCATGCACACACAGTTACATGTGTTACACTGTAAACCAGTTTCTCTATTTGTACACTTTTTTTTATTAACGAACCGAATTCCTGTAAGTTCCTAGTACAGAGCTCCAAATAAAAGTTTTCTGAAGAGATAAGATTGTAGTCTTTGCGGCAAACTTAAAAGTGGTTGACACAAAAGTCTGTATATCGTTTGTGTTTTTCTACTAGTGTTAGAAGTAGGACCGCAAACTTCATCTGCGAACTAAAAATAGGTTCGCAATTAGTGTCTGCAGTATTCCTAGTTTCAGGAAGAGTGATTTCAAGTTCCCTTTCCATCACTTTATGTTTTCGTATTACTAATGCTAGCCAGATTGACCTGTTAAGAGTGTCCTTTTACATCTCCTGATTATTAAATTATCATATCTGATGTTCTGATTTGATATAACTTGCAAGGTCCTTCTAGTGGTGACAGACAATCACAACTGCGGCCACACCAGAATCTTGCCATGATTGATCCAAAATTAGCTGCCCTACAGATTTCACCAATTAGGCCTCCTGTATTACCACCACCCGTATCTGCATCATTTCTGCCACCTCCTCCTCCGTATCCCCCTCCAACCAATCAAATCTCTCAAGGAATCATAACCAACAGCAATTTCCGTATAAACCCAACTGCCCCTCTTCCATTCATCCCCTCTTCAGTCACCCCTCTCTCCCAACTCCCACGGAGTTCCTTGCAAAATCCCGAGAAAATAATACCTCCTCTTGCACAGATTCCAGGGACTTCTCTTCAAAATTCTGGTAAATTGGTGGCTCCACATTTCCCCCCTCCTGTCATACGGCCACCTCATATTTCACCTGGCCCTGTACCACCTAATGTTGAATCAGCTGTCAATCACAAGTGGAAGGGTACTTTGTCAAAAAGCGGGGTTAATTATTGTACCATTTTTGCTGTCAGAGAGGAGTCAGATGCATGTAGATATGCTAATGGTGCTTCAGAACCAAAAGAGTAAGAGAACTTTTACAATGTTCGAAGTTTCTTTTTGAGGTGCTTTGTTATAGTATTTAACTTAATTTTCCACAGTTGGCCTATTAAATTGGATGTCACAAAGCGCACTGATTTGAAGCATGTCAGGACTACATTTTCTAACACTCCACCAAATAAGGTAAGCTGTTTAAATATTTTTTTGATAGAGATGTCATGTGCTTATCTCATAAATTGAAGGTATTATATTACCTTTTTTTTACTTATAATTTTGCAATGTATAATGCAGCGAGAGGTGTGTCGTTTGCTACCGACTTCAACCAATGACCAGAAAGGGGTATGTAGTTCTCCATTACCATTGTTTTATCAAATTGCAAATAGATACTTACAGTAGATTCTGCAAAAGATATGGCCATTAGGCCCATTACTACTAGTCACGATACACTAATACTCGTACCAATCATTCATATGGAGGCCATATCTAATACTTTGCTAAAACTTAGCACTTACCTTTGTGACAAGTTTGGTGATTATTCTGGTTTTTGTCGTGGCTTATTTTACTTTGTTACATTTTTGCAGTTTCATGATTTCATTGCATACCTAAACCAAAGGGAATGCGCGGGAGTGATAAAAATCCCTGGGATAAAGCCCATGTGGTCGCGCCTACTTTTTATCCTGTCTCATTCAGCTGAGAATTGCACCATGCTGGGTATTAACCAAAATCCTCCTGACTGTCTCATTGCTTTGATTTTGCCTAAAGATACCAATATAGAGTAGATGCAACTTTTATTAACGAAAGCTTAATAATCCAAGAATACCAACAGCGAGTGCTATTGTTGAATGCAATCTTCTTATATATTTGCTACTGTTAAATTTTGCTTATAATGTAAAATTTTCGTGTATGAAAATGTATTGTTTGGTGCAAGCATCCACAAAAGTCCGAGTTGATTTATTGTCTTATGTTGCCGTTCACATGTGTCATCATTGTTTGCATTATACTGTGTAAGGTAGGTAGACCAAAATTCTTATTATAATGTAGATTTTTAAGGAACAACTGCCCCCTTTTATGATAGTATGATACTATTTAAAATAATCCTTCAGATAGTTTTGGCTAACCAGATTCCGAGTAAAGCTAACCAGATGAACACCCCAATTTAATATTTAGAGAGAATGGTTGGTATACTCATTGAAATATCGTAAATTGTCTATTTTCTTATCATAACACTCAAATTTCTTATTTTCTCATTTTAAATTATAGTAATTGTTGTCATACCTATCAAAAACTTCTAAATATTCAATTTCTCTGTCAAAACTTGAAAATTGCTTATTTCTCCACTAAAAGTAATAACCTTTCCTTTCTCGTTTTCCTTTCTTTAATCTAATTTTAAATTTTATTTGAACTTATTATTAATCCTTGTAATTTAAGATGAAAGGACTAATTTATTCTTCTCTTCATACGAACACAATCTTACTATCCAACTATGATCAATATTTTTGTGCATTCAAATCAATCAAATATTGAATGCTAGTGTGCAAGTTTAACTACTAGATTTTGATTGACGGAAAAACTGGATTATTTGTTTTAGAAGTTTAAAACTGAGTTATTCTAATCAATCAAATAAAAGTTTAAAATTAGATTAAAGAAAGGAAAATTGAGAAAAAATATTAGTTTTTAGTGGAGAAATAAGTCGTTTTCATATTTTGATCGGCAAATTGAATATTTAAAAGTTTTTGATGAGTATGACAACAATAATCCCTAATAATTATATATTTCTCGATGAGGTTTTAGCATGTATAACAACAGGATTATGTGTCAGTGTTATGCTTCTGAAAGGAGCTTCAGAACATGTTTGTTGCTAAATCACAAAATCTTCACGTGTTGTGCATGTTTCAGTCACATTCCTCCCATTTTGGTGAGATCTATGTTAAGGAGGCTAGATCTCCAGCGGGGGAGAGTGCACAAATTTTGCAATGGGGTCAACTATACACTAATTGGCATCATATAATTGTTACTTTAAAAATACTTAATGTTTTTTTTTTGCCTGAGAATAGATACGGGAGAAGATATAAAGTCAAGTACTTAAAAATGGAGAAGGCAGCAATAGCAAATTTTTTCATAAAACTACTTGCCACATAAGTCCTCCCCTGACAGCGGTTGTCAAGAAAATATTTTTTTGTTTATACAATACAGATATAAGCATCTGTGAATTCATTTACGAATAATAAAATTTCCATGTTTTTGTTGAAACTTTAATTTGATAACTCAAAATTTAATTATATATTTTCTATTTGACTAATAATTCCTTAAATATATTTTCAGATTAGTGAGCAATGAATTGTAAACAGTTCATTTGCATCCTTCGTGATGAATAAATTCTCTCTTATCTTCTGTTTGAATAACTGACAATCAAAATGTTTAAAGTCTTTAAATCGGTCTCTCTTTATTCAAAATATTCTCTTTATCTATTGGTATTGGAGAAAGAACAGATATGAAATAACACTCCTCGATTTCTCTGTTTGTTTGTATGGGAGAAGAGAAAAGGATTACTTTACCACATAATCTATTTCATTCATTTTAATCTGATTTAATTCTAATTTATGCTGGATATTGCAGAGCTATCATCGGTCGCTTCCATGCTCGTGCTCTAAGTTGCGACATCTCTGGATTATCTTGATGGCAATTCCAAGTCTTGCACGCCAGAGACGGAATACGCTGAAGAACAATGATGATACCACGATCAGGGTATTATCCTTTCAATTTGATTTACTTTATTTATTGATTTATTTAACTATCCAAATTTCTTGAAAATTTATTCCAACAATCTTAAGCGTAATTTCATAGTTCGGATAGTAATATTATAGATTATTTTTTTTTTCTGAAATTAAATTTAGTCATTTGTATATGCATAAATGGCTGGTTGAGTGAAATGCATCACAAACTAAATTAGTTAAATTAAGTTATAATTAGGGAGAAAGTATCTGTTATAAAAATGCAATTACTTGATTTAACCATAAAATAAAAGGGCGCATATATGTTATCTTTGTTTTGGTGTGCGAGTAAAAATAATAAATTAACAATTCAGCCCAAAAGTCACATCTGTCCAATGAAATCATACATATTCCGGATTCAAATAGTGATTAAAGTAAATTAGAAATTCTGAATTTCATATGTTTAGATTTGTTAGTATATATGTTTTAGTCCTTTACGTCTAATAATTAGTTTACATGAATCATTGATTTGCTAATATTTAAAGATATATAGGAATAGAAATATGAATAATAATAAAAATAGATGATTTATTATATTATATAATTGAAATCGTAACTGAAAATTACAATGACATCCAAGAAATAATTTATTTTATGATAGTGTTAGTTAATTCATTAAATATTCTAATATATAGTTTTATCCAAGAGATACCCTAATTAATTCGAAATTAATTTGAATTTCCAATCACATGAAGATTTACTAGTGTTATATATTTGCATCAGAATTTGGTTGAGATATACACTCCGAATTGTAATTATATGGATCCGAATTATTATTATTGTTACTGTTGTTTATCATGTCATTTAAAAAAAAAACTGATAACATAAATTATAAACCTAATAAGTCATGAACAGATATGTTCCAAGTATTGAATAACATCCTTTCGATATATATAAAAATAAAAATAAAAATCATTAAAAAGGCTTGATCCCGTAAAACAATATGTTATTAAATTATAAGAGTAAATAAAACGAACGAAAACAAAACTAATAGGCATTAGTAAAATGAATTCATTACATGAATATTGAATATGTGTCCTTCATTTTATGAGGCATAATGATAAGTTTGATAAGACAACGAAATGTGTGGATATAAAATATAAAGTGATTATTTAATTTATCATGATGACTAATATGTGTCTGATAATGATATTGTATATTTAAAAAAAAATCAATGAGATGTTACTATAATTTTCTCAAATATAGCAGTTGATCGCATAAACATTGAAATATTAAACAAATCTACATTTTATGTATATTATGTTATTAAACATGCATAATGATATTTGTGATTAAAACTTTGTTTCACCATGATATGATTAATTATTTCATGTTATTATTGAAATAATTCTGTAAAGTTTATTACTAATTACTATTATTTGGAGGATATTGTTTTGCAAGTTTCTTTGACAGGTAAAAGAAACTACTTACAAGTTCGAGCAAAAAATAAAGGTCGATCAACACGAAAAATATATATTTATAATGGACTAAAATTAAAGTTCAAATAAATTTCATCAAGGGGGATGGATTTAGCCTTAATGGGTCTTCTTACGGTGGCAACCCAATCTCTGATAGATGATCTCTTAATAGAAATTCAATAGGTAATAACAAACTGATAAGTTAGCTAAAAGAGTACACACTTTTAAGAGCATTGACTTCAACTCCAACCCTATGATGAGTGTGATCTATGTAGATGGTAGGATGAACAATTTAGCTTTTAATAAGAACCGAGGCAGTATTTTCTGCAGGATGTGACTCTACACACATCCTTGGTAGGAAACTCACCTATATGAGAGTGTTTGTATATGGCCGCAATGGAGGGCATAGGTAAGCCTTTAAAACTCTCATGAAAAATCCAAGGTACTTGTGCAAGGCCATTAATACACAAGCCCGTTGACGAGAATCTCCATATTGTGTGTGGTGGTGTAATTTGGATAAAAAGAACGAGTTCAAGACATAGTTCACTATGTTTCCTCTGAATTAAATCTATCAGTACTAGATTAAGTTCAAAGTTTGTAAACTACTTCATCGATGCACAAATCCAACAATTTGCTTCTATAAAATTCACTGTTTGGTATTCTGAAATTTTGAGTTTTGTGGAGGATTGTTGAAACTTTAATTTGAAAACTCAAAGTTTAATTATATATTTTCTATTTGACTAATAGTTTTTTAAATATATTTTCAGATTATGTTTTACTATATATTTTTTTAGTGTTGGAGATAAGTGAGCAATGAACTGTAAACAGTTCATTTGCACCCTTCCGCCGATGTTAACTGAAAATTAGTTGTTGTCAACTAATTATTCTTATTCAATTAGTTTGATTAACATCTGTTAATACTGAACCCTTCATAATGAATAAATACTCTCTTATTCTTTGTTTGAATAACTGACAATCAAAATATTTAGCCTTTATATCTTTGCGAGCATTTAGCCTTCATCATGTTCGAGTATTTAATCCATCTTTGGTTTTTCTCAGTTCAGGTGCAACCTCTCTCCATTTTATGCCCATCTTGACCATATCTTTGCGAGCATTTAGTCCATCTTTGGTCTTTTTCGGAATGCCCAACAACAAACCAACTAAGCTTTCACAGACATTTTTTTCAATGTGCATCAAATCAAGACAATGTCGCACTTGTAAGTCCTCCCAATATGGTAAATCCCAGAAAATTGATCTCTTCTTCCAAGTTTCACCTTTCGGGTCTTTTTTTTTCTTAATAAATTTTCCGAATTGAACTTTGATATCTTTAACTCGCGAATACACTTCCTTACCGGTCAGTGGAGAACGGGCTCGTCCAGTCTCAATATCATCATTGAAAGCTTTCTTCTTCTTACGATATGGGTGATTAGGAGGAAGAAACCTACGGTGACCCATGTACACTGTTTTTTTGCAATTTTTTAAACGAATGTCAACCGTATCATCTTCACAAACAGGGCAAGCTTTCCTCCCTTTGTTACTATAACCCGACAAATTAGCATATGCCGGAAAATCATTTATGGTGCAAAATATCATTGCTCGCAATTTGAAATTTTCCTTACGGTATGCATCCCACACTTGCACCCCATCGCACCATAATTTTTTCAAGTCCTCAATCAACGGTGCTAAATACACATCTATGTCGTTTCCGGGTTGTTTTGGGCCTGAAATTAGTAACGACATCATAATGTACTTGCGTTTCATAGTTAACCAGGGAGGAAGGTTATAAATACACAATAAAACTGGCCACGTGCTATGCTGACTGCTCATGTTACCGTACGGGTTCACTCCATCTGAACTTAACCCAAGCCTTAGGTTTCTTGGTTCATCACCAAAATTTTTTTTGAACTTTCTGTCAATATTTCTCCATTGCGGTGAATCAGCAGGGTGTCTGAGTTTTCCATCTGTTTTTCGGACATCGGCATGCCAACGCAACAACTGTGCGTCCTTAGGATCTTTGAACAAACGCTTGAATCTCGGTATCACGGGGAAATACCATATCACTTTCGCTGGAGGTCATTTTCTATGTGTGTCATAATTACCGTCCGTTTGGTTCTTTCTTTTATAACGAGATTCACCACATGTAGGACATACTTCACATTTCTCGTACTCATTCCGATACAATATGCAATCGTTCGGACATGCATGTATTCTTTCTACGTCTAGACCCATAGGACACAATAATTTTTTGGCTTGATAACATGATCTTGGTAACTCGTTCTCATCTGGGAGCATATCTCCTAAGAGTTTTAATAAAGCGGTAAAACTTTTATCACTCCAACGGTTACTTGCCTTTAAATTATACAATTTTAACACAGCATCCATTTTTGTAAAATTATCACAACCAGGAAACAAAGGTTTTTCAGATTCAACATACAACTCTTGTAAATTGTCATTTTCATCATCACTAAACATTTCTCCTAAATTCTCATTCGGGTTTAAATTATAATTCACATCCATTTCCTGATCACTATCAACACTGGCATCCTCATCCTCCTGGTCAATCTCAGTATTAGCAGCGGTGCTTGTTTCTCCATAACTCTCTCCATGCCTGGTCCAACGTGCATATCGCTCTTTAAAACCACGAAGAATCAAATGGTTTTTCACTGTTTCAATAGTGCGAAACCTCTTCAAGTTCAAACAGTCTTTGCATGGACACGGAATCGTGTCATCACCCTTTGCCTTCATATCTTGCTCGGCAAATTTTATGAAACTTTTCACACCCTCCAAATACTCAATGGTATTACGACCTCCATACATCCAATCTCGATCCATCTGTAATTATAAAAATAATTAGGTAAGAGGTCAGTATATCTTAAACTATATAATTTGGGGCTTACATAGGGCCGGTGCACAATCCTAACCCACTCTTTGAATGCTTTGTCTCAATAGTGAGCACATGTCAACGTGATTTGGTATTTAAGAAAAATTCGGCAGCATTTCCCCTTTGTTCCCCAAGTACGCGTAAAAATCTCATCCGTTTGGAAATGAGATCCAATACGTACTCGTGGGAACAAGGATAAATGCTACCGAATTTTTCTTAAATACCAAATCCGTTGACATGTGTTCACATCCTAAATGAGACAAAACATTCAAAGAGCAGTCCCAACAGGGAACTATTCAAAGTTAATCCCTATTGGATTAATTTTGAACGGGCATCGACCTAAAAGGCATACTATATGTTCAAGGCAAATTGGATAAATCGCACAATACAGTAATACTAAGCTACAAACTATCCATATATAATTCGGTTGAATTTAGGAATACCATGAAAAAAAAAACAATTAATCTAACCCATCAACAAATTTAATTGAATTTACCTGAACTTGGATTAATGATGTAAGTCACATAGATCGCTATTTTGCACCTTGCATGTACTGTGCCTTCTTTTGGTCAATCTACACACACACCAAAAAAAAAAATTAAGTATTGGTTGTTATATAATTGAATACTTTTATAGGTTTCCAAAGCTGTTACAGTGGATATGTGACAGACAAGTGAAAAGGACATGATTAAATTGAACATGTAAAAATGTGTGATATGGATTTGTGGCTCTCTTTCCCTCTTTGACCATGCAACATTTTCAACCAACCAAAAGAGATGAACCAATGTCTCTTTCAGGTTCTCTTTTCTAACTTATTGCAATTATTTTTCTAATCTTATCACTACTATGCTAATTTTGTTCCAGCTAATCTGACAACACCAGTAGTATAGTATACCAGTAGAGTATATATAGGTTTTTCTTTTTTATGTTTGGGTTTGTATTTTTACTTTCACAATACCAGTAGTATAGTATACCAGTAGACCATTCTTGTTAGTTTTTATTAAAATGTCTAAGATGAGAAAGTGATTGACCTTGTCAGATTATAAAATGACAAATAATAACTTGATACGTTTTTCTAATAGTATCCTTGTAAGGCATAGCTACATCAATTTAAAATTAAAAAAAGGGCAAATCTAATAAGCACTGTCCTGCATCAGAGTGGTTCTGATTTATTCTAATTAGTGTATCACAGGCCAACAGACTGGTATTCTAATTAGTGTATCACAGGCCAGCTGCTGTGGGTCTGATATGCGCAAAGCAATGGCATAGCAATTGCAGTTAGAAATAGATAATTTTAGCTATTCAGCTAATACTACATGAACATGGATAAAATAAAAAGGCAATCAAAAGGAAGTCTATTCAAACTGTGAATATGAAATCAGCTTCCTAAGCTCGTGAACTAAAATATTTTAATAAAAGACCATTAAATGAATCTTATCAACAACTTTGGCCATATCAGAGTAACAAATTAACCAATCCCTAAATTAATTTTTTAACATACGAATATTTCAATTCAATTCAAATCAAATTCTACGCCAGTAAAGAGCGAAAGAAAGACGCTAATGGATGACTCCAAAAAGAAGCTATGAATGAACAAATCAGTTAAGTTAAGGAAATAATTTTTGCAGCAGGTCCGAAATTTACAGAACAACAATTTACAGAACAAATTTTTGCAGCAGGTCCAACAATTTACAGAACCAATTTTGCAGCAGGTCCGAAATTTTTCAAGTTAAGCCTACATATATAAAATTTTTCAATTTTGCAGCAGGTCCAAAATTTTGCAGCAGGTCCGAAATTTTTATATATGTAGGCTTAAGTCTACGCCTCAAATGGAAATAATTAAGATGCCCAAAATTCAAAAGAGACCAAAATTCACAAAATTCCAAACATGGGTAACACAAATACCATACATAAAGCAAAAAAATCAGTTGCAGAGCTAAAAATGAGCAAATCTTACCGAGTTATATCGCAGTTCAGAGGAGAAGAATCTACGGCGTTAGGAGGGGAGAAAGAGGATGCGATCGGAGAAGAGGGAAGTGCAGCTGAGCGGGGTGAGGCAGGTCAGAACAGTGGGCCTGCAGGTCGGAAAAGTGGGCTGAGGCTAAGCGGAAAGGAGGCGGAGACTAAGCGGAGAGAAGAGCGAAATTTACAAGCGGCTGACCTAAATAGTTATACTGCGAAAACTAAGTTATCTGCTGGAATTTTCGCAAGTTATCTGCTGGAAGGGAAATTAAAATCACCGACGGTTACGAAAATAAAAAAAAACAGTCAGTAAATGGTCCGACTGTTTTTGAAAACAGTCAGTATTAGCAGCAACACTGACTGTTTTTAAAAACAGTCAGTGTTTAGCACCAACACTGACTGTTTTTAAAGCGTCAGTGTTGAGCACCAACACTGACGCTTCAAAAACAGTCACTGTTGGTTCTCAACACTGACTGTTTTTAGAGCGTCAGTGTTGGTTACCAACACTGACGGTTATAAAAAAACAGTCAGTGTTGGTTATCAATACTTACTGTTTTTGAAGCGTCAGTGTTGAGTATCAACACTGACGCTTTAAAAACAGTCAGTGTTGATGTTCAACACTGACGCTTTAGAAACAGTCAGTGTTGATAACCAACACTGACTGTTTTTTTTAGAACCGTCAGTGGTGATAACAAACACTGACTATTTTTCAAGCGTCAGTGTTGAGCAATAACACTGACTGTTATTTAATAAAAGAGTCAGTGTAGATATAGCAACACTGATGCTTCGGTTAAAACAGTCGGTGATGAAGAGTCGGTGAAGGGGTTTTTTGTACTAGTGGATAGATCATTGCAGTTATTGGTTCATGTCAAAACCATCCCCGGTATTCAATTCAAAGTGAGTATCTTTGTCCTCTTCATCATTAGGTTCATTAGGGATGGTCCCGGCAGGAGATTAGAAATGTGAAATCGGAATGAATAAGAAGGACTTCATTCAATATGGAGTTACTTTGAACCAGTGACAAGAGGGATGTTCCGAATAGGCAACCAGGCCCCTTTCTGCCACTCATAACCCTGATTTGACAGTTAGGTAAGACCAAACAGATTACCCTCTATTCGTTCGTTCTAGACTGAAGAACTGGTAGCACCTAAAAAGTACACCCACACTGTTGCGACACTTTAGAGATAATAAAACCCTCACTCATTTTCTTAACACTCTTTTATTGTTAACACTGAATGTATCCTCACGCATTTTCTACTTTGGGAGGGGACCAAGCATGTCTTCGAAATTTACCCACCCTTCTACAGGGTCGCCTTATCAGTTCCATATTTGATTTGAGCGTTGACTCATTGATATCATCGAAAAAGACATGGGTCAGGCGTGGAGCTGACAAGGACAGTGCCCACACATTGCTTCTTCAAGTCCTGGTTTCTTACCTAGAAATAGGTACGGTACCAGTATGATTGAATGATCTCCTCATGGTATTCTCGGGCACGAACTCCCTAAAACAACTACAAACATATTGAATAGTTTCTCATGATTATGAATCTTAGACGAAGTATTCTCGGGTCGGGCACGAACGCCCCTAATAACAACCACCATATTAGATATTGTCTTATTAATCATCGACAAAGTACTCACTGGGTCGCCTGCATTATGAATTATCGACAAAGTACTCACCGAGTCGTCTGCATTATGAATAATCGACAATGTACTCACCGAATCGGTAGCTATCCTTACCGTTTATACGATCCTATGAGATTGACTTCCTATTTTCAACCTATTCACTATTCTTCCTCTTCTTCGAATAAAGATGAGGTTGATATTTTTATTGATACGTTCGTTAATAAGCTTGCATAAAGAACATATATATATAAATAACACTCCTCAATTTCTCTGTTTGTTTGTATGTGAAAAGAGAAAAGGATTACTTTACTAGTTACCACATAATTCATTTCATACAATTTAATCTAATTTAATTCTGATATGTGCCGGATATTGCGGAGTTATCATCGGTCGCTTCTATGGTCGTGCTCTAAGTTGCGACATCCCCGAATTATCTTGGTGGCAATTTCAATTCTTGCATGTTAGAGACAGAATACCTTTAAAAAAATGATAATATCACAAACAATTCAAGTATTATTTTTTCAATTTGATTTACTTTATTTATTAGATTTATTTAACTATCCGAATTTCTTAGCAAATTATCCCAGCAGTTTTTTATTTCTGAAAGCAGCCATGCATAAACAGTAGAACACAATAAAATTTCCCAGGAAGCATGTGATGATGTGAAGCATAGTGACAAGATTAGCGTTTAATTTGCAAATAATTCACGTATTAAACGTTTTTTTGACGTTACCGAACCGAACTCTAAAAAAAATGCAGAAAAACGTATAATACGTTTTATTCGCGATAAAAACGGAAAAAAAAGCAAAAAAAAAATTTTCAAATTTTCTTTTTTTTTAGTTTTTTTACTTTCTTATTGTACCGAATTATATCCGAAGCACGAATTTTTAACTCCGTCGAATCTTTCCCGAATCATTGAGTTGTCAGTTTGTCACTATCATGTGAAGCAGCAGTGTGCACTAATTATTCGGTTATCCCCTCAGGGGCTCCGTCTATCGGGATTTCTGACGCGTGGGCCCGCGTGCGGTGATCACGGCAATATTTCTCCCGTGGACCCGTGCTTTGCTTCGTTGACCTTTTCCTGGCGTAGAGTCTAATAATACTATACGACACTTGTAGAGTTGGGATTCCAGCTGTATCTGTCACCCCAAAAAGAGTACTTTTTCCAGGACTCAATGGGATCGGCGTTGCTATCCAGTATCTCCACTCGAAACGAATTTATTGGATCTAGACTGTTCGTTTAAAATTGGATTATTTACGTGATCTTTTGCTATCAAAAACAAATAACTTGGGATAGTTCTTAGGTCAGGTTCATGTTTTTAAACGTGGATGGTGGTGGATATTTATTCGAGTTACATGTTGCCTGCCTATGTTAAAGAAAAAATTGGAAAGCACATGTATTGTTATTTTGTATATTCTCGATCGAGACATTACGATGACGTTATAGTGGGGTTTTGGACGGACTACATCTTGTAAAATTGAAAATTAATTTTGAAAGTAGTCTCTTATTAGCTATAAACATCTATTGATGCACTGTGCAAAACCGAAGGGAATTTGAACATGCATGATATAATTTACTGTTAGATGCGATCTGAAGCATTAAATCAAAAACATTGTCGTGCCAAATTTGTGCAAACATTCACTTGAGAATTTATACTCTATCGAATTGATATATGTGTTTCATCAAGATCATAATATTTAAAGTCAAAATGAAAAGACATATGATTCATAGTTGCATGAAGTTAAAACAGTGTTGTCTTTATGTAATTATTTCTTTTAAAAATATAAGAGGTGCAAAAAATTCTATATATAGTGTTCTCAAGAATACAAATTCATCCGCTCAATGCCATAATTTTGACGCAATGTCACATAAATTAAATTTTTTGAAGCTTAATTATACTTAGCTTTTAAAATCCTATAACTTAAAATAAAATATAACGATAACCTTGTTTTAAAAATTGATCACAATATATTTTTTAAATAAAAATTAGAGGTCAAATCATTTAAATATTTAATATTCATAAGGATCTCTTGTTCGGATTCTAAATTTAAGACCTTCCATTCAGAAGAATAAAGAAGACCAGTTCTTCACCGCAATATAAAAATTAAAATAAAAAATATTTTAGAAGTACTGTCATTTAAAAACAACTTAAAAACAGCGGCCAAAATCAAGCCGGATTTTCGCTTTTGCTAAACTATTTAATTTACATTCCCTTGTTTTTATTCGGTATTATTTTTCCATATATATTATTTTTCCGAAAAGAAGCAAAACGAGTTATGCAGTTATGCATCGGTTCATATATGTTGCAAGAATGCCGTTCGATCAACATCCAACGGTTTGGAAGATCCTATCAATTCTTAGCATTTATCCTAGGAACGAACCAACCGGGAAAAAAGAATCACAAGGGACCTGCTTCAGCGGCGAGCCGGCGAGACGCGCAAACGCGTCCCGTGACCTTTGCGTTGCGTGACTTGCGTCCATCCCTGCCCCTAACACTGGCAGCTGTCACCGCACTCGCCCCTAGGTTAAAATGCTGGGGACCCACATCGCACATGACCCAAACTTCTCTTTTTTTCTCCCTATCAATTATCATATACGCTCGGAGCACAGCCATTGGGTTCTCTTGAGTTTAATCATACCTGTTACTGTTAGTGAAATGCTCTCTTTTAACTTTGCGTTGCGTACGGACAAATTGTTAGAGGATTAATCATGAATTGGATTAATATTTTTGCATTACAAGCTGAAAGCGAAAGCGACTTAAGCAGCGAGTCCATACTCCATCGCATGCTGTTGTTTCTATAGCACGTAAAGCTAGCACCATCAACTATTTCTCGAGTCTCAAGTCAAGACTCAAGAGACAGTTGTGCGATGCGATAGTAATTTTTCAAAAATAATAATATTAATAATAAGTTCTCCTCTAGGGATCCACCGGGAACATGCTAATCATTTCAGAAAAGAAATCCTCAGTGGCGAAATAGAAGTCAAAACGGTGTGGTCGATCACTGACCAAACCACAAGCCTCAGCCCTTCTGCCCTTAGGCACTAATACAACATAATGTAATGTATCAGAATCACAACAGAGAATCGAAAATGATTATTTCATCCGTTCCCGCCTCTTGCGCTTAAAACCCCACGCTTTGCCCCCTTCTTTCCCAAACTCGCGTCACTTGAGTGCCACTTCTCTCCCGAGAAAATGAAGTTTTTCTCTCTCCTCTCAAATGTCTCATTCCTTCTGCTTTTGTTCATCTCTAGTGCAGTTTCCGACGACCCGTACCGGTTTTTCACCTGGACCGTCACCTATGGCCCCATCTCCCCTCTTGGCACCCAACAACAGGTTAACATACTTCAAATTTTTCCTTTTTGTTTAAAGAAAGGAAACTCACTCACTATACCTCTAACCTCTTATAGTTTACTGATATTTGCTTTCTTTTTTTGTTGAAATTTAGGGGATATTGATTAATGGGCAGTTCCCAGGACCTCGAATTGATTGTGTAACTAATGACAATATAATTGTCAATGTTATCAACAAACTCGACGAACCTTTTCTTGTAACTTGGTATGTGCTGGATATCCTTTACTATAAATAGCTAACATGCCATTATCGATCCCAAATTGATTTGGTAACTCATACCCAAAACCCACAAACAGAAATGCGCATATAATATAATATTGTTTACTGAGAATGTTATGTCCAATATTTTTCACGACATTGGTGTTTTGACAACTAGGAATGGGATAAAACAAAGGAAGAACTCATGGCAAGATGGGGTTCTGGGAACTAACTGCCCGATCCCACCAAATTCAAACTACACATACAAATTTCAGACTAAAGATCAGATTGGTACATTCACCTACTTCCCCACTGTTGGCATGCAACGCGCTGCAGGTGGATTTGGAGCTCTTAATGTGTACCAGCGGCCGCAGATCCCTGTGCCCTACTCAACTCCAGATGGTGATTTTACATTGCTAATTGGGGACTGGTACAAAGCCAGCCACAAGGTATAAGCTACTCTCCTGTCCGGGCATTTTGTCAACAGGTTTGAAAGTGGCTGTTTATAACACGTGTGTTCTGACTCTAAACATGTAGGTATTGAAGCAGAGATTGGACATGGGGAGATCACTTTTTTTCCCGGATGGGTTGCTCATTAGTGGAGTTCAGTGGCCATACTTCGCTGGAAATGCAGGTATTAAATTTGTATCAGCTGAGTCTCAGACCCATTTTACCCAACCTGCCTGGGAAATGAATCAACTTGGTTCCAACCCATTAAATCTCATATTAGGTGCATGTAGACCCAATGGGGACAGTTTTCCTAGGTTCTGTAGGGTACTTAATTTAATACCCAAAGTTTTGAGAAGTACAACATGTTGTACTAAAAAAATAAGTTCACATATTCAGAATTGCAAACATGTAGCTTCAAAAAATAAAGTTTGGAATTTCAAACATGATGCACTTCTAGTATAATAGTCTTTTGCCAAGCACTTGATAAAAGTTTCAAGTTTCGCGGATGGCCCATATGTGAATATTTGTTAAAACTTAAAAGTAATTTAGAGAAAAAAATTTAACTTTCTATTTGAGAAGTTTAATTATAGTACCTTTATTTTTTGCATCACAGGAAAAACGTATCTGTTTAGAGTCTCCAATGTGGGTTTGACAACATCCATAAACTTCAAAATTCAAAGCCACCTTTTGAAGCTGGTGGAAGTGGAGGGGACCCACACTCTGCAAAGTATTTATGATTCACTTGATATACATGTGGGCCAGTCATTGGCTTTCTTAGTCACACTGGATCAACAGCCTAAAGATTACTACATAGTTGCATCTACCCGTTTCACCCGTAATGTCTTGACACAGACTGCAGTCTTGCATTATGCGGGATCAAGTGTGCCTCTCTCAGGGCCGGTTCCACCGGGGCCTAGGAACCAGATCCACTGGTCCATGAGGCAAGCCAGGACATTCAGGTATTGAATTTTTCTTGTTGTGTTCAATGTTCTTAAATATTCTATATCAAAGTTTTTCCCGGTCAGAGAGTTGGCACTTTTTATTTAGTGGCCAGGTGTAGGAATGGTACTTGTGACTTTCCATAAATTTGAAGGCAGGTTTTTTTTCCCTTAAATTGTCATTCAATTATTGAGCTAAAATTGTGTCTGAACCTAATTTTACAATTGTGTTTTGCACCAAACAGTCAAGTCACCAAACCAAGATTGGTGAACCTATGTTACAAATTGTCGCTAAGGCCAACCATTTCAGATTTACTCCAATAATATAAATATAATGATGTTTTATAGGTGGAATCTGACAGCGAGTGCTGCAAGGCCAAATCCTCAGGGCTCGTACCACTATGGTACCATTCTCAAACAGAGGTCTCTCGTTCTTTCCAACTCAGCACCAGTAATTGCCTCAAAGCAGCGATTTGCAGTAAACGGCGTGTCCTTTGTCATCCCTGACACACCACTAAAACTTGCTGACAACTACAACATTGCCAATGTTTTTTCTTGGGATAGTATCTCGATTAACCCCACAAATGGTCAAGCTGTGCTTGGGACACCAGTTCTTCGGTTTAATCTTCATGATTTCATTGAAATTGTTTTTCAAAATACAGAGTATCAAATGCAATCGTGGCATCTTGATGGCTATGACTTCTGGGTTGTTGGGTAAGCTTTTGTTACCTATTATTATTAATTTTGGTAGTAGGCACATGTTCATTTTAATAGTATATGTGTCTGTTTGTCAATAAATTATTCTAACCTCGGAATCTACAGATATGGTGCAGGTATGTGGACAGAAGCTAGCAGAAAGATATACAATTTGGCTGATGCTGTAACCAGGCACACTGTTCAGGTAACAATTATAATAAATTCAAGTTCATTAGATGAAGTATTGTTGCTGCTAACTATTTGGGTTTAATTAAAGTTGGTGTTTCATTATTTCTAGGTATACCCGAAAGGATGGTCGGCTATACTTGTGTCACTGGATAATCAGGGGATGTGGAATATAAGATCTTCAATGTGGGCCCGGCAATATCTGGGACAACAATTTTACATGAGAGTATGGACTCCTGAGAAGAGCTACTCAAATGAGTACGACATCCCTCCTAATGCCCTGTTTTGTGGCAAGGCAGTTGGTATGCATGCATAGACAAGGTCAAAACAAGTTTAACATTGTATTTTGCATTGATAAGTTTTCTTTTGGTCATGATGGGATGACTGAAACGTGAATATGCCAAAATTAAAAAGAAAGAAGTACAAGTTGAAAATATTAGAGGAATATATTAGTAATTATCTATTTTATTGTAATTCTAGTAGATGTTCCAAAATTGTTTGTTGTAACAAGAAGAGATATTTTATTTATTGATAGCTGGCTTTTGTTAACTGACATTTTACATGTTAGTCCCAGTTAATGCAAAGAATTACAATATTATAAATGGATGCTACCAGAAAGATAAGCATGTTGTACAGATTTTCCTGAGTATTGGAACTTATTTTTAAATTATTTTTAAAACAAGGTAAATAGTGACAAGTAAAATATTATTCTACTTTCTCAAAAAGCTGAAACTAGATATACTTATTAGAGTACATGGAAATTTAAGCTTATTCTGTACACAATGTGCAAAGTTGTAGCAGTTGGTCATGACAATTCATAATAAGCTCAGCAGAAACACAACCAATTCTAGAACAAAATCTCAATATTGATCAAGCACTTTCAAATTATGTATAACACCCGGTATCTTTTGCAAAGTTCCCTTTTTATTGAAGACTTCCAAATAATGACAGCAATGTTGATGAATGTACATCTCTCATGAGGAGAATAATGTCTTAGCTATCTATGTTATGCGTGGTTCTCATTTGTTAAGTACTATATTATTTTTCTTTTTTGTGAAAAAAAAAACAACCAACTACCGTCTCAAAGAAGAGAACATGTGGCTTCTGTGTCTTGTTGAACTTTTCATGATTTAAAAATCCAACAAGTTAAATGCCATGAGTCGTGTATAATTGCAAAGCACTAAGAATACTCATAATGAACCCCTTGTATCTCCAAAGAAAAAAATTAAGGTTCACTTCACCATGTCTAGCAACAGCCAACAAATGTAGCAAGTTTACTGGATCTTTTTATCTACAAAAACAAAATACAAGAAAGTGTATTGATCTTCATTCTATGTAAGATATAATTTGTTACATTAACAGAGAATAATATGATGTATGAAATTTTTTAATACAAAACAATGTGCCACCATTGACTAGCTCGATTGATTCAGCTCATGGAGGTTCTAATTAGCAGCATTTTTTATATACTGTTCTTGCTCCATTACTTGAGTTGATGGAAGCTCAACTTGGCCTCCCCAAGCCCTAATTCTCTCTTCAGCTAATATTGCCTGCACAGTCATACATCTCAACCTTGTTATACCTTAATTTGTCTGTTATTTTTTGCATTTACATGCCAGAAACCCATGCATTGTCAGGCTGAGTACAAATATGCACCAGATGTTATGAAACCCTTTGTTGTTAGGTAATATTTTCCTATGCTTAGTTAAACCTTAATTTATGCCAAAAGAAGCACTAGTCAACCAATAGGATTGGTACGATTGTAAAGGTTTAGTCCCATAATAGTAGGTGCAGTAAGCTCTTCTAAATTAAGCATCTGTTTGGAAATTGAAGTACCTCTTTGTGCCACTTGGTTTTGAATGTGATGATGAGCAAAATTATGGTCTGTAGAGCTGTACCAACAAGCATCCCAACCCAAATTCCCTGACATTACATTGAACAGTTGAGAAAAAATGTACTAAACACCGGGGCTGAAAAAATGAATAGATGGTATAATACCAAAGCATTCATCTTCAGTTTGAAGCCCAAAACAGCTCCAAGAGGCAAACCAACCATATAGTAACATCCTGTATTTATAAAGGCAACTAATGATTGCCATCCTGCTCCAATAGACACTCCTGCAATGGAATCATGTTGGAACAAGGGTTAAGCAAGACAGGCAGTTTTGAAACTCTACTTTTCGTGTGTGCGTGTGTTTTGAACACAAGTGGGCAGATTTACAATTTTTATTGAATAAAAATCTGAAATTACAACTTTACTGTAGAACTTGATCTTGGTCTTGGTAATTAAATTTTATGTCTTGGTACCTACCAATTTTGGCAACTACCATACATCCTAAACATATTTCCATTTTGAGAATCACAAGGTCATGAGAGTACTCTGGTGCATGTATTATACTACTAGACTCCTGTACCAACAATTACCAACCATGTGGGTCCTGATATGTTTTAAGTCACAAAAAATATAATACTGATATTTCTTATAAGAATTACAAAAATAATTGGTTTCTGAAGAATGTATACCAGAAAGAACTGGCTGGATGCTGTTGAGAAATATTGTAGCAGCCAAAAGATACCCTAGTTTGGATGTTTCTTTGATCAAATCAGGACTGTCGGTGAAAAATTTTGGTAGCTGCTTTCTTTCAATGAGAACTATAATCGTGAAAATCAATCCAATGAATGCTGATGTAATAACAGCAATAATTACTGAAAATTTTGCAGCCTTTGGGTTGTTGGCACCAAGTTCATTGGAGACTAGTACACTGAAAAGGTACATTTTTAGTAAGATTGATTTATAATAATGAAACATTTTATCCATTACTTTCATTTGACAAACAGATATTGGTCCCCAGTTACTACATCAATAAATAAGTATGGTAGAGTTTTCTGGTAATTGACTGGCTTACACCACCAACAGGTCATCATCATAACTTTTGGTACAGTACCAAGCTAATGTGTAATATCTATTTTTCTAGTTATAAGCAGGATAGTTAAATATCTAAGTACCTGATTGCCACGTTGAAACCTAGAGCAATCATAAATGTCCAGAGCTGGTAATTCATGCTGTCCAAAGATTAAAAAAATGAATGAATGAGAATAAAATCTGAATCCATGTTGGCTCTGCTTGAGTGCTTCTGATTGTTCTTGTAACAAAAATTAAATTTCTGACATGGCAAGGTAGCCAAATATATATATATATATATATATAAATATATATATATATATATATACACATAGAGAGAGAGAGAGAGAGTGGCTAATATCAAAACGTTTGTTCCTAGCCTCTCGGTGCTACTAAGTGGTTTTCCGATTTCCAAAGTTCAAACAGTCGATCCAAACCGTTAGATGTTCAATCTATATTAAAATGTGCTTGGAGATCAAATTATATATTTTTTGGAATTTTTTTACTATTTATTAAGATGGTTTGAAAATCGCTGTTTTCAATGGTGCTGAAAAATACTTCAAAACAGCGATTTTCAAACCATCTTAATAAATAGTAAAAAAAATTCAAAAAATATAAAATTTGGTCTCCAAGCACATTTTAATATAAATTGAACATCTAACGGTTGGATCAACTGTTTGAACTTTGGAAATCGGAAAACCACTTGGTAGCACCGAAGGGCTAGGAACAAACGTTTTGATATTAGCCACTCTCTCTCTCTCTATCTATATATATATATATTTTTTTTATTAGAAGGTAGTCAAATATTAGCAATTGCCTATTTATTTCATGCCCGTATACTTGAATTGAGAGCTAATGCACAGAGAGATCTTTTAGTGATGTAGAAATTTACTCACCGAATTGTGCTCACTAGAGTTTGAACCCAAAACCTCTTAGAGTCATCCTAGTAGTTTATTACTTAAGTGACTAGTTGGATTCGGAACTTAAAGTTGATGTATTAACAGGCTTGAACTTCGAAATAAGACAACAAAAATTAAAAAGTTGGAAACTAACCTTATTGATATGGCACCAACTTGTAACTCGGGGTTTTTCAATAGACCAACCAAAATTATAACAGCCGAGTAATACCAAAGCTCCAAACTGTCAAATTAACAGCCAATTTAACCAGAACATAAAAATAAGAATCAAACACTAAAATAGCAAACCTTGTTAATATATAGATTCTAACCATAACATTACAGCAGAAGAAAGGGAGAGCTTCACAAAACCTGCGAGATTTTTAAATGCAGCACAAGAGAATCCTTTCCATGCTTCAGGGAAAGCCCCACAAATGAGGTACAAAAACTGCCCCAAATTGATAAGCCACCATGAAATATTGCCGACCATAGCAGCTCCAATCAACCCATAACCCAGCTTAATCACAAAAACCCAATTGAGCAATGCATGCACACCAAGTGTCGTACCAGAAATGGCCGTCATGATCCATACCCTGCTTTGTGATTGGAAAAACTTTTGCAAGGGGAAGTTGAAGGCATACGCAAAGATTTGCGGTATGGCCCAGAGGGTGTACCGTCCTGCAGCTTCTGAGATTTGTTTTGATTGGTGAAAAGTCTTTAGGATGGGGGATGTGAAAATGTATGCGGGGGTGAGGAATAATGCTGTCGTGAGGCAAATAATCCATGATCTTTGCATGTAGATTCCTAGCATTTCAAATTGGCCGGCCCCAACTGCTTGGCCACAAAGAGTCTCAAGTGCACTCCCCATTCCTAGCTAAAAAGTTGATAGCAAAAAAGAAGGTTACTAAGTAGATAAATGACTACAACTCTTGCCCTGTTGTAAGAAAGAAAGGTAAAACAACAGATATAACAATATACTCTGAATGACATAACAAACGCTTTAAAGAAGTGGCTAGGACAAGAAAAAGGCCATGATTCATAGTTTGCTTCCATAGAATTATCCTATTTGTGTTGGTTTAGAAACCCCTTTAAATAATCAATTAACCTCGTCCGAGTGCTGAACAGATACTCTCAGTTTCCTACTATGCAGATGAACTATTTACAAACTGCAAGGATGCAGGCATCACAAAAGAAAAGAAAATATAACCTTACATATATGTAGAAATACATATGAGTTGCATGCATTTTCTTCTCAACTAAGTGGTTCTATTTTTTGTCAGTAATTCCTTTAACAACTGATACAACATTGAGCTCAACCTCAGTTACCCGACGAGTACAGCAACCCATAACCTCAGCTCAAATAACGCAATTAATAGCAAGTTGGAAATTTCTTCTTGTCTTCACGAATCAAGGACTCCAAAAGTTAAATGAATTTAGTGTTAATTCTTCTATATTTTTGCTAGTATTTATCAAAATTAAATTACCAAAATCCCATAGACGAACCCTTCTATGACATTTTCAACCACTGCAACTGCATCCAGCTCAACATCTCCTATGTGCCCGGCAAATGCAACGGTCACGAAACCAATTGAAAATTGAAACACCATGGTTAGAACTGCCGGAAGTGCAATATGCCATAGCTGCTTGGACTCGTACCAGAACTTCTTAGCTATTCCTTGCATCTCAATTAATTATGACTATCTCAACAGAGCTTGTGCATAGAGTACTCTCATATCTCAATCATGCATGAGCATGTATTATTAAAGTTTTAGGTCAAATAGTTATAACCACCAAACCAAAAGTGGGAAATTTGGAGCTAGTGCTTGGAAGTAGGTAAGGAAAGCCTCTTTCTCATATAAAAATATATGGTCTTCATTTATTTGGTGGATTTGACATGTATTGTACATGATCAATCGAATCTGTTTGGTGCTAAGTTGGCAGCAACGAGCTCTTTACTCCTAATTCTCTGAATGATTAAAAATACTGATATTAGTTTCTGGTTTTAGTAATAACGAGCAGAGGAAATCCTGAATTTGGGTACTCAGGGATTTGTCCTGGTTAATATTGGAATTACATATATGGTTTGTGCCTTTGCCAAACTAGATAATTATCACTTATATTGCATCATAGTTTCTGTCAAGCAACAAAATTTCACTCAGGTTGAGGTTGATACTGTTTTTTTTTTTTTCTTTTTGAAAGTAAGTTTACAGGAAAAGTAAAAAATTAATACATCAAACAACTATTGAACTACAGATAGATAGATAGGTAATTAGGTATGCAGGACAAACAAGGGAGAACCCATTCAATTGCCTGTGACAAATTAATTTGGTGGGTTGAAAATTTGCGTGGCTCTAACAATGGAGTCTCATGTAGTTAGATAAACGGACGCATGGTTTATAGTTAGACATTAAACCATATAATATGACCAGCATTACAAATAACCACCCATTTAGAACCATAGAAAACATAACCCATCAATTTGGACAAAGCGAGCTAGTTTGCATGTCTTTGTCAATTTTGGTTTCTCTTGATGACATTATTGTCATTGTGCTTAATCCGATTGAGATTTGTAAATAATTTTATTCCCATCAACCCCCTCCCCTCTTATGTTAATCAAGGTCTGAATTTATCATGCATTCACACTGTTAATGTTGACTCCATAGCAAAGAAATTTCACACATTAGATAAAGTGAAAAAAATATGAGATAAGTCGTTCGCTGATGACACACAAGGCTGAAAACCTATTATTAGGGTTCGGTGTGAAGAGGGGAACGGGAATGGGGTTGGGAAGACAAAATTTTTGAACTGAATTTTACTGTGCTCGTGGAAAAAAAAAATTCAGTTTGAGTGAATTTTTTTTTCCCACGCGCGCAGTACTTTGCTGAACAGACCCTTAATGAGTTCAAATATGTTGTTTTTCTTCAAAAAAAAAAAAATAGAAAGCTGTTTTTTTCTCATCCAATTATTTAAATTTTTTTATCACAAATCTCAACAAAAATTAAGGATTGGACGAGACCAAGTACATTCTTGCTTCTTTTTTTAATAAAAAAAAGACAGATTTCATTCCATTTTCAGTGCCTCCCTCCGTTCTAAAAATATTGAATTTGAAGTTAAAAAAAGTAGGATTTTAAATGGAGAAAGGATCAACTTACATATTATATAGTTACGACATTTTACAACATGATTTTTCAAAGTCCAAAAAGTCTAACTAAACCATTCAACGTGATATTTATATTAAAATGTGCTTGGAGATCAAATTTTACATTTTTTTTGAATTTTTTTACTATTTATTAAGATGGGTACAAAATTCAATGGTCTGAAAATAGCAATTTTATAAAATATTTAATAAATAGTAAAATAAATCAGAAAAATGTAAAATTTGATCAACAAGCACATTTTAATATAGAAATTATGTTGAACGTTCTGAATCAATTGTTTGCACTTTAAAAAATCGTAATATAAGATATTGTAACTATAGAATGTTGTAAGTGGACCCTCCTCATAGGGGTGCAAACGGATCGGATATTATCCGTTCGGATCCGGATCCGTATTCAGATTTTTGCAGATTCGAATATTCGGATACAGATAGTTTGCGAATACGGATATGACTTATGCGGATACGGATACAGTTAGCGGATACAGATTCAGATACGGATAACTATTTATATCCGTATTTTGTAATATAGCGGATATCCGTTAGCTGGTTTGCAACCCGGTAAGCTTCATGGATTTTTTTTTGTTTCATCGTTGCCCTTCTCCTCTCTATCCAGAACCCTCTCCCTCTGTTCCTTTTCTTGTTCTTCGGTTTGCTAGGTTTCCTTGGGTTGCGATTTAGTCGCTGACCGGGTTGATTTTTTTCTCTCAACAGATCTTGTGGCATCTTCCAAGCTAATTTTTCTGTAAATCGGGTTGAGGAAGTTGATTGATTATCATTTCTATGTGTACTGCTGCTGCTTCTTCTTGTTATTATTTTTATTATTTTTATTATTATCATTATTATTATTATTATTATTATTATTATTATTATTACAATTAGAATACTATTATTACTATTATTATTATTATTTTAATTCTAAAATTCTTTAGTCGTAATTTTTGTGTCTGCTCGTTAGTATGTCACCTATGTTTAATTTTTTTTCCTGTAAAAATGTACTTAGTTTATGTGCATCCAGCCAGTCTCAAAATGCATAAGACTAAAATAACATCTATAATTTTAAATTTTAAATAATTTTGTAATTAAAAAAGCTTGCTGATATTATCAAATGCGTAAGACAAAATATGAAGATTAAGAGGTTCAACTTATTCTATCACAACTTTGACCCACAACCAAACATGAACTATATTCATAATAAAGCAGATACCATTCCTCTCATTATTCTATTCCTACCAACCATGCAAACCTATCCTTCTTATATCTCCATTCTTATATTAAGCACGTAGATGTCCTAATTCGCTAACGGCTGTGATTAAAAGATGAAATTTCGGATTGAATATCAACCCTCCAATTAAATAGTCTACTATTTTTTTATTCTATGCACAGACACCTCTCTGGCGCTTCTATCTCACAGAGTCCTCCTCTTTCCTCATTTTAAATGTCATTTAAGGAATATTTCTTTCTATTTTTTTATTTAAGTAATGTTATTTGTCTTTTAATATGTCATTTTGTATGAATTTTTTTTTTATGAAAATATGTCAAAAAGATTAAAAAAAACATATATGTCATTTAATCAAATTGTTATTTAAGAAATGTTATTTATATATATGTCATTTAATATGTCGTTTAAGGAATGTTATTTGTCATTTATTTTATAAAAGTTTGTCATTTTATATAATTTTTTTTATTCTCTTATGATATGTCCCCGTTGCAATGTACGGGCACAATACTAGTTTATTATAATGTGTATGTGCGTGTCTAATAGAAAGATCAAAAATAATAATTGATAACTTATAAGATTGTAATGTATATATTATATTAATCTATTTGGATCAATCATTCGATATGATAAAACGTAAATTATATCATTTATATTTCAACGTAAATATAAATATTTATATATGTTTGCCTAACCCTATACACATTTGTTTTAAAAATCAATCCTTGGGACATTACTAAAGTCAAATGAGGTGACACATGAGAGAAATCGGAATAGTAGGCGTAACTAGAATTTAAATTAGGGGTGAGTAAGAATATTAACAATTCAAATTTCATTAAAATATTAAAGTATAGATTTAAAAATTACAAATTACATCATGCGTTGAAATATTCATACTTCACATGATAGGGCAAAGAAAATTTCAAAATAGAGCAACAAACTAATACAATATAGATTTATAAAAAAAAAATTAAAATCCAGAATAGAACATATATCCAATCTTGAACAATAGTGGCTCCGCCATGGAATAAAATCCTACTATTCTATAAGAATAATAGCATATTTGGATCATCTATTATGTATATTGTATCCACATATCTCAGCAACGGAAAAAAAATAATTCACATGCCATTCTGAGTACCTAAAATTGTGATTCCTCACAACCCTACGGAATTGGCAAACATTGCAAACTGGTACATTGAGAGCTTTAGAATAATTTTCTGGAAAGAAAAAATAAACATTTTTATATCTTAATAGAAATTTTGTACAAAATTAATTGCTTAGAGAGAAAAAAAAAAAAGTCTATTTATTCATTTTTTTTTTAGTAAAGATTAGATGTTGAGCCACCCAACTATTTAATACACTGTTATTGCAATAAAGAATTTCTCTCATTCGAATTTCGAATCTATAACCTCTTACATCAATACACAAATGCTAAGTGGAGATTTCTTAGAAGCAAATGCTAAAGTATGTTCCTCTTCATTTATTTTTTAAATTGTAGAGTTACTCTCTTGTCCATATTTTATGAAAAATAAATTCAATAATTAATTTTGACCATCCGATCAAATAAGAATAGATAGGAATGTTTTGCTTTGCTTTTGATTAAAAAATATTCACTAATAAGTATGTATTAATTATGATAAAATTATTTTTTATATCTTTTCATTTAATTTTAAAAAACCTCAATAACAGGGCATAACAATATGATTATATAGAGAACCAGCTTTTGGTCTAGTGGCAAAGACAATGTTTTCTTAAGTGTGGGAGGTCGCAGGTTCAAAACAAGAAAGAGAATTCTTTGTGAATATTAAATAATTGGATGACTTGACCTCAAACCTTTACTCAAAATGTGTGTGTGTGTGTGTGTGTGTGTGTGTGTGTGTGTGTGTGTGTGTGTGTGTATATGTATGTATGTGTATATAGAGATGGGCTATTGTGCTTTGCAAAGTACAACTCCCGTTTACTTCGGGCCATATTTTACATTTTGAAAATTCAAACAACCGATCCGAACCGTTCAACTTTTTCTAAATATTGAAATGTGCTTGGAGACTAAATTTTATTTTTTTTGGAATTTTTTACTATTTATTAAGCCACTTTGAAAATCGCTAATCCACTGTGAACAGTAAAAAACAGTAAAATTTTCTGGACCACCGGATCAGCGATTTTCAAAGTGGCTTAATAAATAGTAAAAATATTCCAAAAAATGTAAAATTTAGTCTCCAAGCACATTTCAATATTTAGAACATGTTGAACGGTTCGGATCGGTTGTTTGAATTTTCAAAATCCAAAAAATAGTCCGAAGTAACCGGGGGGTTTACTTTGCAAAGCACAATAGCCCATCTCTGTGTATGTATATATATATATGATCATATAATGTTGCACATTTACTCCTGCACTAGCCATTATTTTTCAATTCATCACTTTAAGTTTCAATAATTTGCTCCTCTAGAGGAAATGCCCACTATATTCCTCCTTGTTTTTAAGAGACACACAAAAAATGTACATCATTCGGAGTTAAGATTCCTTTCGGAAAACACAATTCTGATCCAGTTTAACTTCAAATATGTTCAATATTTTTTTTATCAAATTTTCAAAGGCTAGGCTTTTGGTAACTTCAAATTTCAGTGTATCAAAAACCGAACCATATTCAATTCGGATCCTATTCGGAATGCACGGAATAGTATTAATTATTATTTTGAGATTTCATTTGAACTTATTTTCGGTTTCATTTGAACTTATTTTTTAAATCAAACTTGAAGTCTTTTTTCTAATTAATATTTAAAACTTTGATACTTTGAATGGTCAATCAGCCAATTCAAAGCTCACACCCAAAAAAATCCAATCCTATTACTTTTTTTAATTCCAATTCTTTTTAAAACTTTGGTACTTCGATTAGTTTTTTTTATTTAATATCGAATCAATATTTTTTTTTTATTTTAACAGTGGTTGGTCTGTCACTAAATCGAGTATGGTGTATGGTTTCGAATTCTCTCAAACCGATGAAGGTTTTCGCTTTTTAGTTCTACAAACCGAACATGAAGACCGGTTTTTTATATTCTGGATTTTTTGTGGCATCGTATGAAGAAAAGAGGTCAAAATGGTTTCAAATTCAATATCAATTATGGAGTCTGGTTTCATGCGCAGTAAATATTACTGGAGACGTGCAGTAACTCCTTTCCTTGCCAAGTTTTCCTCATGATGGTTTTCTCCATTTCCACCTTTAAAGCTAAACTTTTTGTCAAAAGCAAATCACATCTCTTTAACTAATGACGACTTTGAGACCGTTGTGACTTTTGGAGCGTTTCACAACGGATTCCTTACCGTTATTAACTAATCCAAATTTTCCTGACCTAATCCATTGAAGAAGCCCGTTCCTGATTTTGTTATACAGCTTATTAGCATCCTGCAGAGTGTATCTGTTAAAGTCAATTGGATCAAATTTCAAGTTGATGTATTATTATGTTGCACGGATACGCCGGTTTAGGCCGCGTATCGGTATCGGACACGTATCGGATACCGATACGCGCCTGATACCGATACGTATCCGATATGTCAGCTGGCGTATTCGCCTACGTGACGTATCCTTACTTGGCCGATACGGTCGCCGATACTCCGTTGAAACTCACAAATACGGCAGGATACGTGTGGATACGGTGAACCGCGCCCGCGCCCGTGAACCAGCGCGCGCCGTGAGCCGCGCCCGTGAACCAGCGAAAATTTCCTTTTTTTTCTGCCCCGCGCGTGAATTGAACTGGGGCTTCTGTTGAGGGGTCAAAAGCTTTAACCACTGCACCAAAGTTTCATTTGTGTTATATTCTAGTAACTATAGTATTTAATATATTCTTATGTTATGCCTTTAATTTTTTATACAAATTTGATTTAAGTTATGATTATCTAAATATAATATATAAAATAGACGTATCGTATCCTAGATTTTTTAAAATTGTCGTATCGCTGTATCCGTATCGTATCCGATACGATACCCGTACCCATATCCATGCAACATTATCTGTATTATATCTGGCACAGTAACTTTGTTACTGACGGTCATTTGTACCACACAATTGGTGCCAGATATGGATCCCAAATTTCTAATTCTCTAAATATGTATCTTAGATTAACAGTGCATAGATTAATTTACCAAAAAAAAATTAACAGTGAACAAATTTACCAACAATAACGGCATTTTTTGTTTTTGCACAATTAGAGCATCTTCATTCCACTTGTAAAAAAATAAAATAAATAAAAATACCGATGTCATACTTGCAAAATTATATGGATGTCATTCCACTTGTTAAATTTTCATTCTTTCTTATTATCTTTTAGACTCTTTTTATTTAGTTTAACAAAATTTGATAGGTAAATCGTACTATTTTTACTTGTAATAACTTCTCAAAGTTTTCACATATTATCTTAAAACTTGAGCAAGGATCTTGAACTCTTTCGAGGAATATATGAACTGTATATATTAAGAGAAAGGTTTTGCTATTTTACTTGATCACACCAGTTGTCTCCTCTACTTGATTTGCATCCCGTACCACTACACCTCTATAGGATTCGAGTTGCATTGATCGACTTCGTAGAGGTCTCCAGCTGAGACAACTGGGCATATCACGGCATTACCAGTCCCTGATGACCGGGCCGCCGTGAGCGGGTTTGGATTATTGTGATCCACAGTAAATCTAATTACCTTTTGGATTGTAATTTGTTTTACTCTATCCGTTTTTTACTCAAATTTTATCTTTCCTTTTGCTCTCTCCACTTGGATAAACCATCCTGAGTCCCAATTGCTGGTTTCATTCTCTGGTTAGATTATTTGTCCTTAGTAATTCTAGTTGAAGAGGTTTAAATATTTCACAAATCAGTTCAACTTTTTACATAAGATTTTAGTTTACAATTAAGCAAATAAGCTAGATGCAATAATAATAGGAATCGAGTAGATACCATAAATAGTCAAAGATCAAAGTTGAGTAAAAAGATGAAAGTTAATGTACATTTGAGTGAATTCTGATGAACTCAACCCACAAAAAACAGCAAATAGAAAATAGAAAACTCCAGGCAAACAATTTCTTTTTTAAGGTGAATGATTCCCCGCAAACAATTTGAAGGCCAAAAAAAATAAAAAGGGAAAGAATGACATGGCAAGTCGTGTACTTGACATAGTCAGCAAAGTGCTATTACCACTAGCGATCCAGGTACTAAACATAATTCCTACTGTATCATTACCATTGGGGAAAAGGGGGTAATTAACACTTATACACAAGCATTACAGGTGCAAACTACAAAACAGACAAAGCACACAGTAGTTCCACTAATAATTAAACACACTGGCTTACAATGATAATGGTGAACCAATAAATTACAAGTCCCAAAATACAATTGACACCGCCACGTAGGTAATATCACACCAAGAACCATTTATAAAACACGGTCTCCAGTACCCTAAAGAAAAGTACATTACCTAAAAGGCTATAAGGCTAGCAATCACAAGCACACCAACTACAATAAGCAATGCCTTGAGGTACACATCAGCCTGTTGTCCTTGGTTGTGGGCCCCGGCGCCACCGCCCTGGCGTGGAAAACCATGTGCGTGCCATCCATGAAATGAATGACCATAACCATACGGGAATCCGGCTGTTGGCCCATAGGCAGCAGCATGCGGAAAACCATGCACCTGGAAACTCAACAAGGGGAACAAACCCCCAATAGCAGCTGAAAAGGTATAATTTCCCCACCGACCCACAGGCCCGCCTGGCCCACCAGGCCCAACAACCCCAGTAGGTCCACCTGCACCTGGTCCGCCCATGAACCATGGGTTTGGGTTACCATGAAACTGGTTGGGGTCGGGCTGGGGTGCAGTGGCAGGCCGTTGCCCGGTGGGCCGACTTGGGATGGATGAACCGGTTCGTGGGTCGGTACGGGTCTTGCCCCGCCCATAAAGTGGTACAAGCTTGTCTTCCTCGACTAAGGCTTTGCAAACAGGGCACTCTGCTGAGTGTGCATGCATGTGTAGCCACTCGTAAAGGCATGGCCAGCAGAAAAGATGGCCACATAAGGTCACAATCGGGTCTTGTGCCAGCTCTAGACAGATGTTGCACTCAAAGCTACCTGATTCTTTGTTGCCAGCATTGGTGCTTCCGTTGCCATTGCTACTTGTCGATTCGTTAAGTCGGCTCGACATTATGTTTCTCTTTTTATTCTTCTGGAAAGGTAGATTTTTCTGAAATTGGAACAATTGTCAGATTATTTAATTAGGTTCTGTATCACAATCTAACTTAAAGATTGCCAAAAAAAATGAATCATTATTCTGTATCTTGAGTAGATCGATACATGTATAATACAGATGGTAATAGCTGGTTTAAACCTTTTTGAAGTCTTTTGTACCTGTGGCCAGGATGAAAAAAAAAATAAAGTAATCAACACTGAACAGAGGAAGCGTCACTGGTAGTGTACCAGTATGTCTCTTACCAGTACCTACTGGTTCGGTACCAAACAATTAGAATCCAGGGCCAAGCCTAAACAGATCTTTTAATATATACACAGTACAAGCGAACAAACATGGTACTCAGAACAATAGCTATATTAATGGCTCCTGGTTCCTAGAAGAACACTACAAAAATTTACAAAATAGATAACCAGTTAATCTATAAGGCATAAGCAGTTTTATACTCCACAAATACTATCAGCTCTTCATGAATTAAATCACATGCTAGATTCAACTATTTCAAATCAATCAAGTTCATTACACTGAATGCAGATGTTAAAGACCATAGGCCTGAGCCGGACGTACTCTAGGTATCTATTTTTCAACCTGGCTGTAGTCTAGATATCAATTACATACACTGCTAATTTACAAATCACAATAACTTCTAACCTATAGAAAAAAAAATAAACACAAATCAGTGTATTGGATTCCAAAATTGGCTCAATTATTTGCTGAAATCCAATTAAACAAAAAGCAAAATTAAAACAGATCTCCCTACTTAATAATCTCAAACCCCAGGGCAGAAACGGAGCAGCAATAGTCACTCCATTTCTATTGTTTGTGAAGGACCTTACCAAAAATTTAAAATTAGGACCTTCTACCATGGCAAGCAATAGTCACTCCATGGTTGCGTTAGTCCCATGGTTTGGAAGATCTATCTATCGTCAGCCCACGATTTTAATTACTGCGAGATTTCCCCAACCGACTAGCTGCGATTTGGTTTTGAGCGAAAGAACGCTTGAATCGGAAGAGACTCACCTTATGTCCAATTTACGCCGATGCTTCCTCCTCCTACTTTGTTTGCGACTGATGCGTGTTCAGATTTGATTTCTTTCACCGATTCTTTAAGGTTGGAATGTATCTGATGATCAAATTCGGGGGTAGGATGACGTAAGTGTGCGTCAATTAAAGAGAAAATTATTTAGATACCCGTCAAAACTTTTATATTAGGTATTTTCTCCTCAAAAATTAAGATTTCGATAACGCTCATTCTAACTCAGTTACTTTGTTGTTGTTGTTTTCTTTTTATTATTATTTTTTTTTTGAGAGAACAGTTCCTTTGTTAATATCTTATCTTCACAGTCAAATTTAATAGTAGGTTATAAATAAGTGAGGCTATGGTACTATGCATAGCGCATATTGGCCCGTGCTATGCACTTCTATCTTTGTTTTGAAAGTTCTAACAATCGATTTGAACTGTTCAATATGGTCCCCATATGAATATATACTTGAAACTAAAGTTTACATTTTTTAGAAATTTTTTTACTATTTTTTATGCTTAGAAAATTATTTAATTTGAAAATTTTGGTCCAAAGACAGTAATTTTCTACGCATCTAAAAAAATAGTAAAAGAATTCTAAAAAATGTAAAATTTAGTTTACAAATACATATTCATAAGAAGATAATGTTGAACGGTTCGGATCGATCATTAAAATTTTAAAAACAAAAATATTAATCCATAATACGAACCAATCCGCGCTATGTATAGTACCATAGCCTCACTCTTCATAAATTTCGTATTATAGTTTTTTTTATGGTTAAATATAGTTTTTGTATATATTTTCTTTTTCTTCTTGCTTTAAATCTAAGGCTATGTTCGGCAACCGTCCATAAGGGTGAAGGATTAAAGATTTAATTTTTGCTAAAGAGTGATTGTTTGGGAAGATATGTGGATTAACTTACTCCACCTGTAGGGCCCACTGTCATAAACAAAGTCTCATTTTTCAACACCTTACTCCTCTAGACGGATTAATTAAAGTCATGAGTTAAACTACCAAACGAGATACAAAATATGTGGTGTAAGATGGAGTAAGTCATTTAATCCTCATTAACTTTACTCTACAACCAAACATGACCGAAAGTTGAATCAATACATTAAAAAATGTCATAGTATGAGAAAAATTGTAAAAAACCAATATAATATTTAGGTGTGCTCCACAAATTCAAAAGGAATGGAAGAGAAGGGGAGGGGATAGGAGTAATGGGAAGTTACCCTCTAAATTGGGAGTAGAGATTGGAGGGGAACTCTATTCATTTGTTTATCTTGGTTCCCCTTTCTTCTCCTTGGCTCTCCTCCAAAATTTGAGTTTGTGGAGCAAGTAAATTTATTTGGACAATCCGATCATCCCTTCTCTCCCCTCCCCTTTCCTTATCTCCCATCTTCTGAAGCATACTCTTAAATTATTTTTTTCATAGAATACAGTTAACGATACTTTTATATTGCATAAATTTATTTTCACATATTTTTTATGCAATATAATTAATTTAAGTTGCATATTACACCCTAATTAATTTTCAGAAATTACAAATTTTAACTAATTAAAGAATGATTAGGTCATTATGCTTTGGTTTCATTATTGAAGACTAAGTAAATAACCAACAATCAAGGTCAATAATGTTCATAAGAATACTTTCTTAATCATGTGTTACGATCAGAGGTCAAATTTTGAATTAAAAAAAAAAGTAACTACGATAGTATGTATCAGTTATTTGCAAAAATAAAAAATAAAAATTACTCAAGAGAAAGGTACAACTAGGAATAAAAGACAAACTGACTTTACTGTGTTTCCAATAATTCAGTCCAATGGAAATTGCAATTGCAAAAGTAAAATGAGGTGAAGGGTAAGGAAGGACGAGAAGAGAATCTCACAAGAGTATTTTGTTAGAAAAATTAGGAGGTAAAGACAATATGTGAAAATTTTGTTCTCTGTTCGAGACTGAATGCCAGTGGTTTGCTGCATGAAGTCAAAACTGCTCTCTTAAAATCTTGACCCCTGTGATCTCCTTTCCAATTGTATGGATTTTATTATATACTTGGTGAGAGAACCGAATATGAACAAAGCACTCACCTATATATCAATTGGTCGAAAGGAAATTGAAACCTCAACAATCTGCTATGAATTTATACTACAATCCAACCTCAGATAATGTAACTGAGCACAAAAGAGAAAAGATTTAAGAATTTTGTTGTTAATGAGATTTTTAATTTGGTAATATCAATCTCCAACAAAAGACAGCTATCCCTCGTAGCATCCTATCAGCGTTTGGTTCTATTTAAGAACAGTTCTTTTTTACAGGATTTGTCGATGACAAACAATTCGCCCCTGATAGGGGTTTATTTTGCATAGTTGTCACCAACTCTCACGTCACTGTATGCTGAAATCGTGGTTGAGAAAGAAAGTATGCGGACCAACTTAACTTATACAGTTCCAGTTAACTAACTGTATGCTGTAATCGTGATCGAGATTCGACAAAAAAAAATATGTGCGAAGCAACTTAACTTATCCGATAACAGTGCACAGCTTACTTCCTGTCTACTCCGAAAACAATTCGCCCCTCCTTCCCCGAAATTTTTATTAATATTCTAAAAAAAAATTAAATCTCATATTCAAAATCTGTCCAAACCGCAAATTTTTTTTGCAAAAATTTAGCCTAAAACTGCAAAATAAATTTGCAATTTTAGTTTTGAAATTCCAAAACCGCAATTATTTTTTGCGGTTTTAGATTTTAAAATTTCAAAACTGACAGGTTCCAAAAAATTTGTGTGCCAAAGTGCTTCGTTCTTATTATATATTCTCATTTTTTTATTGGTGCAGAGAAAAAAATATGAGTAGAACTAAAGTGTTTTTAAGCTCACCAAGCTCCTTTGTGAGCTTAACTCAAAACCTATCGGATTGACTTCAAACGACACATCTAAATCGTTGAAACCGATCTACTTCATTAGTGATGCGTTTACATGTCAAAATTTTAAAATTTTGAACTAATTTAGTTTGAAGTCAAGCGGTAAAAAAAATAATTTATAAGTTAATTTTAATGAGTTCATTTTTCATCATTTTTTGACCGCTTGATCTTATACTAAACTAGTTCGAAAAATTATAAATTTGACATGTAAATGCATCACTCGTGAAGTGGAACGATTTCAATAATTTGAATGTGTCATTTGAAATCAATCTAATAAGTTTTTGAGTTAAGTTCACAAATAAATTTCGTGAGCTTAAGAACACCTTAGTTCTACTCAAAAATATATATGAGAAAATAACAGTCTGAATTTCTCCGACAATTTCTGATTAATGGGCCTAATTGCCAAACTTTCTCTGACAATTTCCGACAAAAATTTTTGACAATTTTTTTGTTTTTTTAAAATAGAAGAATTTAAATATTTTATGTATTTACTTAGAAGTAATTTTTGAATCAGATCAACAACTTAAATTTAAAATAATTTTTGTTTTTTCCAATAACACACAAATAAATATTTTAATTTTTCTTACAGCCGCAAGAAAAAGTCCGGCCTGAAAAATGTTGATCCGGGTTATTTGTCGCAGTCTTTCTAATAAATCAAATTATATAATATTCCATCTATTTCAAAGAAATATATAAAATATTTCTAATATTTCAATACAAAATATAAATAAATTATAAACATTTCTGTTTAATTAAAAAAACTTAAACAGGAAAAAATAATTGCGGTTTTGGAATTCCAAAACTGAAAAAAATAACGGTTTTAGGCTGAATTTTCGCAAAAAATTTTGCGGGTTGAACAGATTTCGAAATCCCTCCGCATGAGGTTTAGATTTTGAAATTTAACATTTTTTTTTGGATATTAATACAAATTTCGGCCTCCTTTCCCTAGAAACAGTAAAGCCCGCAATTTTTTTCTTTCCTTTATACATCTGACTTCTACCTGTTGCCTTGTTGGTCTCCCCATCGCCACCTTATCGGAGCACTGTTCCCGCACGGATCTACTAAATTTGAATATGTATTCTCTGCATAATGCACTGTTTGAGTTATTTCAGAGGACTGTCCGATCAAAATCCAGACCAATCCGGCCACGCTGGTAGCGCACAGGACCCTTTAGTATTGTGCAGATTTAAATCGGACTATTGTGATCTTAACTCAAAATTTGAGTATACGAATTCACTAAATTCGACATTCACTAAATTTGAGTATACGAATTCATTCAAACCATTATAAGAATTAGAGTGATTTGTGAGAGATCTTTTATTTACTACAAACACTAGAGCCTTTGTTGCTCGCCTCTTCTACTTCGAGCTTTTAGTACTTGCTTCTCTTGTATTAGAGCTTTTAGTGCTTGTGAGCCATTTTCATGCTCGGGCCATGTGACTTCCCAAGCTTTATAAGGGCTCACCGGTTCCACCTTGTACTTCCTTTCTCATTGGATAAAGAAAGGCGCGCCATCTCGAAGGTCGCGAGCTCCGGAGACGTAGGCATTAGTGCCGAACTCCATAAACAACTCTCGTGTCAAGTGTCTCTTAAACTTTTCTATTTATTTTACGCACACTTGCTTAGTTTAAAGTTATTATAGTTTCCGCCAAGAATAACTCATACACACGTTAGTTAAAAGTACTAGCTTTAAATTTGGTGCCTTAGGGACCAACATCCACTTTCCCGGAAGTTTGGCAAGGACTGGGGTTTGAAGTCGACCATCACTGCGTCAAAAATTTCTGGGGCTAAAGGTCCGTCATTGATGCCGAGTGGTTGAGAATAGGTGTCGGCTTTTTTTGAGTATATTTCACCCAGTTTATCAGTGACACCTTTCCTGATCATCTCTTGGACCATCTCCATGTTCAAGGGTATTAGATTTTCTACCGGAGGAGTTTTTGGTCGCTCTCTCAGCATTGAAATACCTCATTGACTTGGACCACCTCTGCCTAATCCCGCAAGAGAGGGTTAGGGTTACCCTGATGGACACTTCACTCACAGTCTATGTCTATCTCCGGCCCTACCCTTCTTCCTGCTGCTTCGAACTCGCAGTCTAGGTTTCGTCAGACTCGCATAAGATTTGGCAAACCGGCTCCCGGGGGGGAGGGTGTGGCCTTAGCGAGATAGGGGTTGCGGCTGGTGGTTGTTGGAAATGAGGAAAAACTTGTCCAAGGGTGGGGTTTTGGTAGCCAAGTGCTGAGTACGCAAGTATTTGCCTTAAGTCTACCTCCGGATAAATGTGTCCCGAAGGTGTTGCATCAACTGTTGTTGTGGGTAGTAGGCATATTGTGGGTATTGTGGGTGTTGATATTGCAGTGGATGTTGGGTGGTAGGTCTCGGGTTGGATATTATTGTTGTAATTAGTCGTGGTATGACAGATCCTGCTGACGTAGGGGCAGGGGGACGTGGATTAGTTTGGTTAAGGTTCGCGGCTGTTGGCGTCGCATATGGCATGCCCAAATATGGACCTTGTTGTGGGTCCGGGGGTTCGGAGGGGGTGCTACCACTGGACTCGGTTTGTCTTGCATTGGTTGCCCTTATGTCTGTGACAGCTAGCTTATGAAAAGAGATTAGCCCCACGGTGGATGATACGGCCTAACTCTGGAGAGTTTAAGTCGCGGTAGATCTAAGCACGTCCTAATTTGAGAGGGATTAGTCCGTGCGAGTAGGTGTGTATTTATTACGTGTCTGAGTAAGAATCAAGTGTAGATCAAATAGGTACGTAACTCTATCCTTTATGTATCGAGCATCCCTGAATTGTGGTCCCGATCTCATTGTATTTCGGGGTATTTATAGGCCTATAAGTCGGTTTGGAGTCTCGTACGGATGCTCAACTGGCCTTATTACGCAGGCCGGTAAGTCGGTTTGAGTCTTCATACGGACAACTCAAACGGACTTATTTCACGGGCTGGTGAGTTGATTTAAGGTCGCGTACAAACCGCCCGATCAGGCCTACTTCTTGGGCTTGCTATCTGGACTTGGTACTTAACTCATACTAGTTTTTATGGGATTTTTAGTACATGGCCCTGTCAAGATTAATTCTTCTCTTATTTCATTTCACTCATTCTATTTTACTCCTTGTTTGATGGCTTAAGTGTGAAGTAAAAATTTATTCACCTCTTACTCCACAACGGAAAATGAATCTTTACTTATAAAAGTAAAGTAGGAAGTAACATAATATGTTTAAAGAGATAGAGTAACTTATTCTCAATTAACTCATTTCTTGTTTCATTTTACTCATTCTGTTTTACTTTTTGTTTGACAACTTAAATATGAAATAAAAATTTACTGACCTCTTACCCTACAACCAGAAACGATATGAAGCTGTTCGTCGTACAGCTTGCAGTTCAAATGTCTCTTAAGCAATTTGCACTCACCAAACCTCTATTTTTAAATAAATTAACAGTGAGAAAAAAATATTATTGATGTCACCCGTATCAATCTCTATTTAAATATAGAAAAACATCTTACAAGTCGTCACCCCAATTGCATCCGGAATTCCGGACAATAATTGACATTAGTCAAAAGTTAGTCGACTAGTCGTAGCACAAAACGACGAAGACATTCACCAATTTGTGTTACAGTACGAAGTCCAGCTCACCGGACTGCGGTCACTTTCATCTATTTTTTTTTTAAATACGGTTCATGTCCGTCTCGCATACGTACGTAGTTTGTTGTCGCGTTCAAAATATCACATCATTATATTGTATGTATATATAAAGAGTAGGGTTATTGAATATTGGACAGGGAACATGGATAAAAGACTAAAGAAAGCTGCGGCAGAATGGTTGCCAAAAGACCTCAATGCTATTCCTTTTCGGGTATGGGATCCAACTGACAACCAGCTAATTGTCTACACGGCTGAGAATGAACCGGCACGGGCCTTGGTGCTGCTGCAGATGGCTGATGATTAGATTCACATGAAGCAGTATCAAGCATTTTGTATAGATCCTACAATAGAATTATTATCTTTCCATATCGTTAACAACAGTGACTTAGTTTTAATCTGTTATTTTGCTCTTACCGTATTTTGGTGGTTAGTGAAACGCCGTGCTTTTGTGTTTTGTTCGGTGTTAGAGCTTTATAGCATTTCGTAATTGAGATTGGTTCTCCTTTTACTTGTAATTTAACTACTATCTCATGGAAATGAAATGGGCATCTTGTATGTCTTTTATCAAATAAAAATAAAATAAAGAGTAGGGTTGAAATGCATTATTGATTTTGTGCTCCAATCATGTTTCACTTTTTTTCTATTTTCAAAGTTCGAACGATCGATCTGAACCGCTCAATATGATCTTCATATTAAAATGTACTTAGAGACAAAAATTTATATTTTTTGAAATTTTTTTTACTATTTTTTTAGATAGGTACAAAATCACTGTTTTGGATGGTCCAGAATCTTCTAAAAACAGTGATTTTGTACCTATCTACAAAATTAGTAAAAAAATTCTAAAAATATAAAATTTGATCTCCAAACACATTTTAATACAAAGATCATGGTGAACGGTTTGGAAAATAAAAATAAGAATGTGGAGTATGATTGGAGTACAAAACCAATGATACATTTTAACCCTACTCATATATAAATTTAAATATGTTGATGTATATACAGATCGCATATGCAATTATGTAGAAACATAATACTACATGCGACATCGCCTACGTGGACGCATATACCTAAGAGTTAATAAGGACCAAGGGTTTTTATTAGAGTATCTCATTCTGTGAATTCAAAATGTCTCCATAACTTTAAAAATTCATATAAATTCATTCTTTTTGAGTTTTTAGGGTTTCTTTATATCAAAATTCATGATTTTGTATATATGTAGAATTTTATTTTATGAAAATCACTTTTCATTATTAGTGACTTTCAAAAAATTAAAATTTTAGAGTATTATTCACATCAAATTTTCTAGGAATTAAGATGACAAATTCCTTAGACATATTCTCAAACTATTTAGAATTCAACAACATTTCATTTTAAAATCAGTAAAAATAACTCCACATTAAAATCGACATACACAGCCACATACCACATATACGATATGCAGTGAATTTCTGCATGCATGAACAAAATCATATTTAAAAACATTGCTTCCATCAACAAATAATAAAAACAGGAGGGGCCTCGTGCAAATAAATATAATGCTTCACCATTTCGGCCGATCTCTTGTGTTTCTGGGCCGTGTATTATTTTGTCTTATTCAAAGTAAACCGCTGATTAAAAATTGGACATTAGAAAAGGCTTTTGATTTAGTTAAGGGACCGAATTGGGTCCAAGATGTTTATCACACCTGGACCGGGTGCAGTTTCTTCAGCTTTCTAATTTAGTTTATTTTTATTAATAATATATATCTATACGGGTAATTTCAATACTATCCATTTTCGTGTTGAATGTAAAATCAAATCACTTTTGGAATTTTCTGCACAAAACGCGTAACACCGGGAAAAAAAAATCCAAAATATCTTCTACAGCTGTAAGGCCGAAATTTTTATTTTTAACATTTTAATAAAATAAATTAATAAATTGACCATCGTTTCTGGTCAATTCTAAATCTAACACGGCCGCAGAATGCCGGAGCGGACCCATTTGAGCGGGGCCGCAGAATACCGCTGCGGACCCCCATATGGGTCCGCTCCGGCATTCTGCGGACCCTTTTTTTTTTTTTTTAAAACAGTTTTTTTTAAACCAGAATTGTTCTGCACGCATCCTATAAACTAAATTTAATTTTCAGCGGGAGGGCTTTGACCCCTTGGTTTCCTCGGTAAAACAACAGAAAAAAAAAGAAAAAAAAAAGAGGGTCCGCAGAATGCCGGAGCGGACCCATATGGGGGTCCGCTCTGGCATTCTGCGGCCTCCCCCATATGGGTCCGCTCCGGCATTCTGCGGCCGTGTTAGATTTAAAATTGACCAGAAACGATGGTTATTTTATTAATTTATTTTATTAAAATGTTAAAAATAAAAATTTCGGGCTGTAAGGTCACCTGAGGCATTGATTCGTACAGGAGGGAAAGAGAATTACGAATTTAATATATTCCAATTCAAATTAGATGTGAATAAAATAAGAAAAATAGTATACAGAAGAAATTGTTAGCAAAGTTGTCAAATTCATTCTATATCAGTTAAAAAACTTTGTTTGTGTTTGAATGAAAAAATTAGAGGTCGTAACATTTAATTTTAGTTAATTTTGACAAAAAGAAAACCAGAGAAAATGTTATAATTATTATATCAACGATTCTCATTAATTTCATTTAGACAACAATATTTTTAATTACACTTACGTACCATAATTACACAAGCACTCAACCGTCTCGCTAAAAAGAATAAGAGGTCTAACCTCGATAAAAGACAATCCAGCGATGCCAAACTCAAGCTTAGTAAGTCATGTAACCCCAGCGAGTCCTCTTCCCATCTCATAAAGAAAAATTGTTACAACACTTATCTCATTCCGACTTGGAATGAATGTTGGCTAACGAGCACGCTACCATTGGAGACATCATCGACGCTACCATTGGAGACATCATCGACGCCGCGCTAACCTCAAGAGGTAGATGACAGCTCTTTCATCCTTGGTTCCGACTCTTCTGTCCTCGGCACCGGCCCTTCTACCCTTGGCGCCGACCCTCTTACCCTCGACACCAGCCACCCTGTCGTGAAGACGCGATGGTGTAACACGTGTCGCAGTCCAGGACTGAAGGACGAGATGGCCAAGTGCCGTGGATGCTATCGCTGGTTCCACACCCTCTGCGAGGATGGTATGGAACGTGAAGGCAGCCCCGACCTCAGGTTTAGGTTTTGGAAATACACAGACTGCATGCTCGACATACCTGAAGGGCACTGATGTCCCTCTATTTTGTCCATATTCCGACCCTACTTTGTGTTAAAACTTGTGCCCAAAACTCTTAAGTCTGTCTATTTCATTGAATATCTGTAGGATGTGGTACTGCTACGCTTTTATTTCTTATTTGCAGGAAACAGGCGAAACAGAGGAAGAATCTGGATTCTGAAGGTTTATACACGGACCATGCACCACATGATTGCGGTCCGTACACCCTCTGCCTGACCACAAACTGACCACAGACGACCAGGACACAGACCTGTATATGATGCTGAAATTTCAGCACCTGAACTTAAAACAGTCATATCTTTTGACTCGTAACTCCGTTTTGAGTGTATGACCACTTTTCGGAAAGCTTGCGAGAAGATCTACAATTTGAGCCATAGACACAGGTACACGGTCCGTGCACCCTTGCATACGGTCCGTGCATGGCATTTCTGGAAACAGAATCCAAAGTTGGAAATTGGTGCCAGCTGGGAAGGTCGCGAATGGAGGGCATTAAAGCGCCTCTCTGGCCAAGGGAGAGCTCAATTCTGGATCTGAGGACGAGCCCTAGGGAAGAGAGGTGGCGGCTAGGCTTGGAGACGAAGGAGAGAGGCAAAAATCGAGAGATTGGCGACGGATCTTCTTTGTTCTTCGGATTTTGCCATGAGCTCTATCTTTATCATCTCTTTTATTTGCTTTAGAACTATGTTTGAGTAGACTTCTTTGTTTCTAGGGTTAAGATGTAGTTGAATGCTTTGTTTTACTTGCTAGTTATTGGAATTTGTATTGAATCTTGTGCTTGTTTGTTGAGTAGTATTTTATTGCTTAGATGAACTTGTTTGAATTGATTAGTTTATCGTTAGATGTATGGCTACATCTAGATGGTATTCCAAGGCTTTGATATTCTTCCGACCAATCTAAGTATTTGAGATAGGTTTGTGAACCGAAAGGTGAAACCAAATGGTAGCCGAAAGGTGAAGTTTTCCTCGTATCGAGAGATCGAGGTTATCTTTAGTAAACCAACGAACAACTTAGGATAATTGAACCAATAAACGAAAGTTGAAGTTTAAGAACCCTAAGAAGGTATAAATTGTGTTTCGTACCAAGCAATTAAGCCAATAAACGAGAGTTGAGGAGTATTGACTTAGGTACGACCAAAATAACTTTGCACAGGAATTCGATTCAGAAACCAATAACTTGCTGTATCAACTCGAGGGCTACACGGACCGTGTATGAAAGTACACGGACCGTGTATGAAAGTACACGGCCCGTGCACATTACATACGGCCCGTGCATGAGAGTGCACGGACCGGGCACTTGAGACAAGGCTGAGACGAAGTCGAAAACCCTAGGAACCCCTTTTTATTCATTCAAAACCTTTCAACAATTTACTTTGCTATTTTAAGTACTGTCATTGAACTTAGGACTTTAAACAAAACCAAAACCAACCTTTTGCAGACTTCTAGAGTTTTTATATAATCTAAGTAGAATCCGATTTATTTCAACCGTCCCTGTGTTCGATACCCGATAATATACTACGTGCTAGGATTGTATACTTGCGATCTGAACTAAGAGTGTATTTAAAGGTTAAAAGGTACAGCTTGCTGTACCGAAACTTTGTACTATACCTTTTTGGTGTAACAAGTTTTTGGCACCGTTGCCGGGGACGGCATTGGAAATTTTTGGATTTTGCTTATTTTTGCTAAATTCTAGATTTTAACTTGAATCTTCTTCTTTTTCTTTTTCTCTCACCACAGGAGCAAGCTGGAACCTCCATACAACCTGAGGAGTAAAGGACAACCTTCCAACACGGAAGTACCTCCCGATCCAACTCAGGACCAGAACACAGCTACTTCTGCACAACCACCTCCTCACACGGTCCGTGCACAGGACACACGGTCCGTACACTCCGATCCCGACAGAGATATGAGTCAGAATGGAGAAGAACGAGCCGAGAACCATGATGGCCACGACTCTGATGATGATGTGGCCGACTTCATCCCAAGAACTCTGAAGGAGTTCAACGTGCCGAGATCTGGGGATGTGAGGGGAGCGATCAGGCTGCCGAGGATCGTGGGGCAACAACCGAATTTCAATCCGGGTGTGATCAACATCGTGCAGCAAAACACTTTTCATGGATTGGATCATGAGGATCCACATGCTCATCTGCAGACCTTTCTCGAGTGTTGCACAACCATTAAAACTAATGGCGCAACAACTGATTATATTAGACTTGCTTTATTTCCTTTCACTCTTAGGGATAAGGCCAAGAAATGGTTGGGGTCATTGCCAAGGGATTCAATTAACACTTGGAGGGAATTGTCTAATTTATTTCTAACTAGGTTTTTCCCTCATAAAAGAACTGCCAAAGTTAGGACCCAATTGACCAGCTTTAGACAAAGGTCTGATGAACCCCTAAACGAAGCTTGGGAAAGGTTTAGGGAGTTGCAATATTCTTGTCCACATCATGGTATTCCTGACTGGTTGTTGATCCAAACTTTCTATGATGGTTTAACAGAAAGCACTCGCACATCTATTGATGCTGTTGCAGGTGGAGCCTTGATGGAAAGAGAGCCTCAAGAAGCGATGAACTTGATCGACAACATGGCTCAGAACCAACAGTGGTCCGGCCGCGACAATTCCAGACCTGGAGGAGGCGGCCGATTCGAAGTCGATCAGATCACCGCACTATCTGCCAAACTGGATGCCATGCAGAAGGCATTTGACAAAATGAGCGCGAAGTCTGTCAGCAACCATCAACCACAATCTTGTGCCATGTGTGGTAATAAGGGGCACTCCTACGAGCATTGCCCATTGGCGCAGAGGGATGGAGAGACCGAGCAAGTCAACTCTCTCAACAGCGAGCCATCCTACTTCCCAAAACCTCCATTCAGCCGAACCTACTCCAAAGACCCGGTTGAGCAACAGAATTGGAGGTGGAAGCAGAACAACTCCGCGCCATTCAACAACCCCTCGAGTAGCCACAACCGGAACTTCTATCAGAATGCCTCTTTCAACAACCGGGAGCCACAACCTCCACCACCAAAGCCGTACATCACTCCAGATGTCACTGACTTCATGAACGAGCAAAGCAAAATGAATCAGATGGTGTTCGAGCAGATGCAAGCGATGAGTGCACAAATGGCCGGTTTAGCTGCTCACAACAAAATGATGGAGGAACAATTGAGTCACCGCGCCACCTCTAGCCAACCACCACATGGGAAGCTGCCCAGCCAACCAGAGCTCAACCCCAGAGAGGAGGTCAAAGCAATAACTTTGCGAAGCGGGACTCAATATCAAGAACCACCCATGCCAACAGAACCAGCACCAAGGTACACGGACCGTGCAGATTCCACACGGACCGTACAGACCCCTGAAGAGACTGGACACTCGGGCCGTGCAGAGCCCACACGATCAGCAGAGAGCACTGGAACTACTGTCCACACGGACCGTACATCTGGTACACGGGTCGTGCATAAAGAGGCTGACAACCAGAGAAGGAAGGAGGCTGAGAAACCACCACCATACCGGCCACCTGTACCTTTCCCACAGAGACTAGCTGAGCACAGGCTCAATGATCAGTTCGCCAAGTTCATCCAAGTCATCAAGCAGCTGCACATCACCATCCCATTCACCGAGGCATTGACTCAAATGCCAACTTATGCCAAGTTTCTCAAGGACATCCTCTCGAACAAGCGAAGTTTGGGGGGACATGAGACGGTGAGATTGACAGAACAGTGCAGCGCAATTTTTAGGAATGAGCTCCCACCAAAACTGGAAGATCCCGGCAAGTTCTCCATTCCTTGCACAATTGGGAAGGCAACGATCAAGAAAGCTCTATGTGACTTGGGAGCTAGCGTGAGTCTCATGCCACGCACAATCTTCGATCGTATGGGGGTAGGTGAGCTCAAACCTACGCGAATGACCCTGCAGCTGGCAGACTCTTCTGTGAGGCGACCACTTGGGATAGTGGAAGATGTGCCAGTTCGAGTTGGCAAGTTCTATGTGCCCGTTGATTTTGTGGTGATGGAGATGAAGGAGGACAAGGAAGTCCCAATCATATTGGGACGGCCTTTCCTCAGAACAGCAGGGGCACTCATGGACGTGAAGGAGGGGACTCTGACCTTGCGGATTGGGGATGAAAAGGTTCAGTTTGATCTCAACCAAGCTATGAAGTACCCATCCGAACCGGCAACATGCTGCGCGGTCGACATGGTGGATCAATTGGCAAAGGAGCAACTCCGGGAGCAATACGGTAATTCATTTAAAAATTATCCTGATTATTTGGCTGATTTGCAGGTGAAGAAAGCTGCCAAAGAAAAGATGTGTGCAGCACTAGCGAAGTTTGACAATCTGAAGGAACAGACACACGGACCGCATGCAACTTGCACGGACCGTGCACCACAGTCAAAGGAGCTGGAGAATGAGGAAGCATACGGGGCGCACAAGGCTCACATGGGGGCAGAACACGGACCGCACACGTCTCACACGGACCGTGCATCAGCCCAGACAGAGCAGCCCACTCCAGCTAACCTCAGGTATGAGTTCCTAGACCCGAATAAATTTTGTCGTGTGATTTTGAATGCAGATCTCGACCCGGATCGCAACCTCAGATTCTTGGAGGATTTGAAGGCTCAACAATTTGTGATCGGGGACTTGATCGAGAGGCTGACAGGCTCAGCCATCAATTTTTGGCCTTCGAAGTTTAGCAAGGCACACGGACCGCACGCCAACTCACACGGTCCGTGCACGATCCCTCCAGAGTACTGATCAGGTGTGTTTTCTTTTCCCCAGGTTTTATCTTTTTCTATCTATCTTTCTTGAAGCATTGAGGACAATGCTCAGATTAAGCTTGGGGGGAGAACTTTGTATCTTAGTTTGTATCTAGGTTATTTTTACGTTATTTTTTTACTTTTTCTTAGATCATGTTTACTTTTTCTTGCATTTTAGGCGATAAATTCGTGTGATTGCTAGCGTTAGGGACTCTTGCGAAAAAAATTTGGTTGTAATTTAGATGATCCTGATTGATTCGAAATAACCCCATATTTGATAAAAGAATTGCATAGGATGGGATGATTTGAGATTTTAAAAAAATGAAAGATTGAATTCTATTGAAAAAGCATTTTGAAACCGAATTGTGCCTTTTTAAATAGGGAATTGGGAATTTTAAACAATAGAAAGATTGGGATATCCGTCGGTATGAAAGAATACCTTTGGATGTGTGTATTCATGTTATCATTGCAAAAATTTGTTGAAAAGAATAAATAAGGACTTCGCTTACTTATGGTAATGAGTCTTTGACACTCTGCTCCTCTAGTTTTCCCGATAAAGTGGCCGAGTTTTACATCACAAAGTATGAGCTCGTGTCATGGAAGGGTTGAACCAAGAGCATGCAAAGCACTTTTGAATTAAAACGGTTGGGTATGGTTAACCACCTATAACTAGCCGATTTTGTACTAAGGATAAAGATTAAAGTGTCATGAAACTAAAAGCAACAAACAAAAGAAAAACTGAATTTTGCATGATTTCAACACACGAGATCCATGACTTTCTAACCTAAGCTTGTTTCAAGCTTGGGGGGGCGAAAAAGAAAAATCACCACAAACGAGGGCATAATTTCGATAAGGAATGAAATATTGATGAATTCAAATGATTAGTTTTTGCGAATACTAAGGCATTCCGGAATATGAAGTTTGATTAATCAAATTGTGGGGTGAATCAAAATTGATCAAGAGAAGTCCAAATGTCATCCAAGAAGATTATCCGGGTTTTTAACAATAGCAAGGTCATGTAAATTTGTCGCAATTAGGAATTTTGCATTTAGGTAAGTCCGAAGACCGGCCCGATGCCTAGGTTGGGATTTTTGCTTGAGGACAAGCAAGATTTCAGCTTGGGGGGATTTGATGTCCCTCTATTTTGTCCATATTCCGACCCTACTTTGTGTTAAAACTTGTGCCCAAAACTCTTAAGTCTGTCTATTTCATTGAATATCTGTAGGATGTGGTACTGCTGCGCTTTTATTTCTTATTTTGCAGGAAACAGGCGAAACAGAGGAAGAATCTGGATTCTGAAGGTTTATACACGGACCATGCACCACATGATTGCGGTCCGTACACCCTCTGCCTGACCACAAACTGACCACAGACGACCAGGACACAGACCTGTATATGATGCTGAAATTTCAGCACCTGAACTTAAAATAGTCATATCTTTTGACTCGTAACTCCGTTTTGAGTGTATGACCACTTTTCGGAAAGCTTGCGAGAAGATCTACAATTTGAGCCATAGACACAGGTACACGGTCCGTGCACCCTTGCATACGGTCCGTGCATGGCATTTATGGAAACAGAATCCAAAGTTGGAAATTGGTGCCAGCTGGGAAGGTCGCGAATGGAGGGCATTAAAGCGCCTCTCTGGCCAAGGGAGAGCTCAATTCTGGATCTGAGGACGAGCCCTAGGGAAGAGAGGTGGCGGCTAGGCTTGGAGACGAAGGAGAGAGGCGAAAATCGAGAGATTGGCGACGGATCTTCTTTGTTCTTCGGATTTTGCCATGAGCTCTATCTTTATCATCTCTTTTATTTGCTTTAGAACTATGTTTGAGTAGACTTCTTTGTTTCTAGGGTTAAGATGTAGTTGAATGCTTTGTTTTACTTGCTAGTTATTGGAATTTGTATTGAATCTTGTGCTTGTTTGTTGAGTAGTATTTTATTGCTTAGATGAACTTGTTTGAATTGATTAGTTTATCGTTAGATGTATGGCCACATCTAGATGGTATTCCAAGGCTTTGATATTCTTCCGACCAATCTAAGTATTTGAGATAGGTTTGTGAACCGAAAGGTGAAACCAAATGGTAGCCGAAAGGTGAAGTTTTCCTCGTATCGAGAGATCGAGGTTATCTTTAGTAAACCAACGAACAACTTAGGATAATTGAACCAATAAACGAAAGTTGAAGTTTAAGAACCCTAAGAAGGTATAAATTGTGTTTCGTACCAAGCAATTAAGCCAATAAACGAGAGTTGAGGAGTATTGACTTAGGTACGACCAAAATAACTTTGCACAGGAATTCGATTCAGAAACCAATAACTTGCTGTATCAACTCGAGGGCTACACGGACCGTGTATGAAAGTACACGGCCCGTGCACATTACATACGGCCCGTGCATGAGAGTGCACGGACCGGGCACTTGAGACAAGGCTGAGACGAAGTCGAAAACCCTAGGAACCCCTTTTTATTCATTCAAAACCTTTCAACAATTTACTTTGCTATTTTAAGTACTGTCATTGAACTTAGGACTTTAAACAAAACCAAAACCAACCTTTTGCAGACTTCTAGAGTTTTTATATAATCTAAGTAGAATCCGATTTATTTCAACCGTCCCTGTGTTCGATACCCGATAATATACTACGTGCTAGGATTGTATACTTGCGATCTGAACCAAGAGTGTATTTAAAGGTTAAAAGGTACAGCTTGCTGTACCGAAACTTTGTACTATACCTTTTTGGTGTAACAGGCACATCAAGTCTTACACCGATGTGAAGATTGACGCACACTTCGAAGACACTAGCAATGATCTTGAGGACTAACAGGCCTTGTTTTTGTCATCAACTCCCAAGCATTATCTATTTTACTCAGTAACCTTTTAGTTTATCTTTTAATGTCGAGCTTTAAGTTGTTAGCGTATTTTCTTTACTCGTATGACTAGCTATATGTTATGAGACTTGTGTTATGAGATTTGTCTTTCTTTTCATGAGATTGTTGCTCGTCGCATGATTATCGTCAACATCATTTGTTTCTAACTCGAAAAAATATCATACCTCGATAAGTATAACGAAAATTCAGGGCGCGCAACAATGTAAATAGAAATAAATTAAAAAAAGGGGGAGAGACAAGGCAGTGCTTGCCTATACGGCAAACCATGCCACATTAAAAAAGCAAAACCCCTGCACAAGGCATGTTCAAAATCTTTTACGCAATATCAACTCCGACTTCGAGAAAGATCCTTACGGCAACGATAAGCGACTACCTGTCTTGTCGACAAACAAAACACTAACGCGCTCAAAATACGTCTTAAAAATTTCTAAGTAATTTGAGTGAGGTAATTTTAATAGAGAATCTATTCGGGGGCATACCCATTAGTTTAACCCCGAGACAAACATTACTCGGGGGATGACCCATTAGTTCAACCCCGAGGTGAACATTAATCGGGGACTGAATCATTAGTTTAACCCCGAAATAAACATCGCTCAGGGGTTGATCAATTCGCTCAGTCCCAAGGAAGAAACTTTCACTCAAAAAGCAATAAACCCAAAAGCATCAAGCTGATGCATTCCGGCTTCGGGGGCTAATGGGCTAAAAATGGACCAGGATTCGAACCCTCTTCCAAGGCCAACCCGAGATCAAACAAACAAAGCTCATGGTCCAATGACGACTAAGGCCCAACTGGGACTCGCTCGACAAGACCTCGCCCAACAGGACCTCGCCCAACAGGGCCTCGCTCGACAAAGCCTCGCCCAACAAGGTCTCGCCCAATACGAGCCCGGCCCAGACTCGGTTTATGTTCACTGCCCTCATGGTCATACGCGAAGGGTGCGGTTTAGTGTCCGCTGTCTATGCGAGCGTCACCGCTCCTATGCGATCTCCCCTAACCGCTTTTACAACGCGAAATGACGGTTAGGGGACGACATATTTAAGGCAAAACGCCCCATTAAACAGGGACTGGATTTTTGCCCTGTAAGCGAGATATCATATAAGTTAGTCCGAATATCTCATTTCCTTCCCACTTCGGGAACTGACAATCCACCTTTCCACTCTTGGCCTGTCTCCTTGAGACAAGATGAGCCCAAAGTCCAATCTTTCGACATACGGCCTACTCTCTCCGAGATAAAACATATCAATTTAGTATTGTACTATACTTTCTAGTAGACTACATTAGTGTTTTGAAAAAACCCGGCCGGTCCAGGACCGGCCCGTCGGACCCGTGGACCGGACCTGGACCGGCCCGTCCCGTGCACAGGACCCGTTCCGGACCGGGGTTAGAGACGGTCCGGTCCTGGGACGGGGCGGTTTGGTTTTCTTCCCATAGACCCGGACCGACCCCCCCTTCTTCTACCCATGGACCCGACCCGTCCCGGACCGGACCGGATGAACCCGCCAGACCCGGATTTTATACTGTAGCAACGGACCGAACCGAACCCGCTGCACCGTGAGCCGCGCATACACCGGCCAGTGAACCACGCCCGCGCCCGTGAGCCGCGACCGTGAACCGGACCCGCAGCCGTGAGCCGCGCATACACCGGCGCAAAATTGGTTTTTTTTTGTTGGCAGCAGGATTCGAACTTGGGTCCTCTCTCAATACAACCAAAACCTTTACCACTCCGCCACAGTTTATCTTGTGTTATATTGTACTAACTTTAATATTTGACTCTTATTTAAGCCCGTATCTATCAAACAAAAGATCCAATATATCACAAAATCACAACAACAACCCCTCTCATTTAATACTACAGTTCTGTCTAGAATTAAAACAAATTCCGAATAAATTAAACTTTAAAGTTTTGTTTTAATTAAACAAATTCCGAATTAATGATTAATAGTTTAATACTACAGTTTTGTTTTAATTCGGAATAAATTAAACTTTTAAAGTTTATTATCTTCTCTTAAAAGTATAATAACTGTTATATATCAAAAATATTTCTAAAGAAAGCTAATATACCAATATTTCTAAAATAATTCTTAAGAAGTTTCGATCAAAATATTTAAACTGAACAACTGAGGCGGAACTAGAAAATTTAAATTGTAGAGCTCAAATTTAAAATACCTAATTAATGCACGTGATTAGAATTTAAACCCAAATCTCTACAATATACATAATTTAAACCCAAATCTTAAGACAACAAAATAATAAAATGGTAATATACATAATTAAAAAATTAAAATTATAGGAGTGATTAAGCATCTCTTGGCTTGTCTTAAGGTTCGCACCTGCGGAACAACTAATACTAAGATTCATATATAATCTGAATGTCAAACCAATAAAATGAATTGTAAAATAATAATGCAACATAGGTCTTGTATCCTAATTAAGTCTTAAGAATAATAATGCAACATCGCTAATAAATTGAATATTGTAATTTAATAATGCAACCTAGCTATTTTATAATAGGAAAATAAGGAAAATAAGTCATGAAAGGTTATTTATCATGTTGACTAGTCAATTAATAACATTGAAGGTGGCAACAATGTTCCATAAATAACATTTCTTATTTCAAAATTATCAAACAAGCTTAGAAAGTATAAATAATAACTAACAATATGTATATATTTTACCTAGAACTATTGCTAATTTAAAATTTATTAACACAAGTATTGACAACATATTTTACCTAGAACTATTGACAGCATATTAACTTAACACAAATACATGTAACTAGCTTATAATTTTAAAATGAAACACTAACAATGTGACATATTTTGAAATAGAACTAGAGTATTCTATTCAATTATTCAATATATCTTTATGCTATGTCATATTAATAAAAAATGATAACATTTAATATGCAAGTATTATTATTAATCAAATAATTTGAATTTTACAATGATTATTGGAATTTTTGAGTTTGGGGACAATATGGTGAATTGATCATTTCTGAAGGTATTTATATCATCTGGTATGGATCAATTCAAACGAATTGGATCGAAATCCCCAAAGACTGAGATCAGTGTGCAATCTTGTGCAATAGTTTGTGTAAAATTTAGCCACTAACTATATTTTCATATAAAAATTGTTCGGTTCAAAACAAACTATTGAATTGGAATTGGAAATTTGTGTAAAATTGTGCAATAATTTGTGCAATAATTTTCATATAAAAATTGTGCAATAATTTGTGTAAAATTGTTCGGTTCAAAACAAACTATTGAATTGGAAAAAAAAAACAGAAAAAAAAACAGAAAAAAAACAGCAAATAAAACAGAAAAAAAAATAGAAAAAAAAAACAGAAAAAAAAACAGCAAAAAAAAAACAGAAAAAAAAACAGGAAAAAAAAAAACCCCGGACCGGACCGTTACCCCCGGGACCCGTGGACCGGACCGTCCCGGACCGTGGGACCGCCGGACCCGTGGTTCAACCAAGGGCCGGGGTTGGCCTCTGAAAACCGGACCCATCCGGACCGGGACCGTGGACCCGTCCAACCCGCAGGACCCGTGGACCGGGAGACCCGTGGACCGGACGGATTTGGACCGTCCCGGACCGTTGTCAAAACACTAGACTACATTTACTATATTTACTATTAAAAACTTAGGGTCCTAATTAGATCAATGCAAGAGAAAAAGGAATGATTCTATTATTAACATTTTTTTGTTTCTTATTTTTCACTCAATAACATATGAAAAAAACTCGCATAAAAAATTAGAGAAACGATTTCTATGGTGTCGTCAAAAATTTGTTAACATATGTCGTATTTGTTGTAGTAGCGATTTGTGCCCATAATTGAAGTACCAATATAGAATAATAGAAGAAAGACTAAACATCTATTTCACAGAATTTATTCCTACTAATAATGAGGATCTTACATATCAAAAAATAACTATTTCTATAAGGATATCTTACATATTGATACCTCAGGATTAGAAGAGTACCAAAATACAAAATTTCAGGGACGAAAGATGCAAAACGGAAAAGATCCAGGGTAAAGCAAAAAAGTAATCAATACTCAATAGCAGCATGGAACATTGGAACAATGGAAGCACAGCTGTACGCATACGCCACAGAATATCAAAGACCCCATGCTGACGCGTCCTCGCTGACTCCACAGTCCAGTCTTAGATGGCAAGCGCGTAAATAAGCGTACAACGAACAAGGAACCCAAGAAAAAAAACCAGTCCCCCAACGATTTTGATTTTGTATTGATGAGGTCAATAGATAGCGAAACATCATAAACTGTGGTCAGACCAGAACCGACGACTTGACTTAATTCTACTCCTTTTTTATTTGGTAACAGTATTTACTGTCCCTGATGTAAAAATAATTACCTTGAAAATTACAACGATGCATGGTTTATTTCCTTCGTCGAAGTAGGTCTTCATCACATAAACCATTTATACAATGAATTAACCAATGAATACAAGATAGCATGCATAAGCCTTTGCTATAGCCTACATGAATTAAGCTAGCATAAGCCTTTTTTATCAAAAAATAAAAAAGAGAAATTACTAATAATTAATATGATCAATTAAACTTAATCACTGTCCAAATGTTCCGGCGCCGGAGCTATGTCGTTGTCTATTACATGCCGGTTGCTATTACACGCTAGCCCGAGCCCGATTCTCAACCCCGCCCGTTTAACCTTACACCAAAGATCTTTCTTCCTTCCATTCACCGGCATGGTCGACCGCCGCTCACTTTTTGTGCACTCCAAGTACGCCTTTAGAAACGGGTCATCATCCTCTGCCGAGCCACCTTTTGTCGGTGTGATCTTCTGTGGCGGCTGAAACGGGCACGGTGGCAATGGGACATAAATCCCGTGGACAGCCAGTTTTAATGCTGCAGCTGAATATGGCGGCGGCGGAAGCTGGAAAGCATTTTCGGTATCTTGCGTGGCACTTGAATTTAGGGTTTTATTTCTTAGAGGGGTGCCTGGTTGGTTCTCCCATGAGAAGGGGACTCGTTGTGTGGAGTTCTCTATGTTGGGGCTCATCTTTTTTCTTTCTTTCTTCCCTGTATCTATCTGTGTATATATATATATATAACAAGGAGGCTTAAGTTTGTGATCTGTATCTGTTTATTAGGCGTTTTGTGAGAGAGGATGATTATAAGCTTGAGGATTTTTAAACATGGTAGATATATAAATAAAGAGAGAGATGTGATGGCACGGACACGGTGGGGTCGGAAAGTGCTTGCCTGAATTTGTCGTGTGATAAAGATGAGACGCTGCTGGAGGTACGCTTTAAATAAGTTAGGTAAGATTTTGTGAAAGAGAGGCAGTCTGAATTACAGTCGAGGTAGGTTGTGTGAGGCAATTAATGATTTCATTTCAGTTTCGTATCTTTAATTATTTACCCGATAGAGATTTAAAAATTGAAAAAATGATGGCTTAGTGGAATCTACACGGTCAGGTCACCACTGGAGAGTAGAAAATGGTTGACGATGGCGTTTACTTGCGGTGCTTGTCATTTTCTTTGAACGAAAAGTCGAGTTTGCATATATAGATTCCAACTTTGAATGATGAAGTTCAAAGGACATAGCGATAATTTCATATTATCTTAAGTTTATCCTGGCTTTACTGGCGTGCTTTCGACGGGGAATAAAGTTGGATAACTCTTATCCCACGATAAAAAAAGATTAACATTCCGTATACGCCTTCTATCATGTTTGACTCGTTTGTTTAGTTAATTCCTTTATTTTTTTTCTTAATACCATTTTCTTTTAGCAAAAGTAATACCGCTTTTATCCGGTATATTATTTTACTTGTATTCTCTTGTGAGTCACTAATTAGATGCAATTCTCGTTTAACATAAAATTTCAAAGCTAACCAAGGCTATATAATACATCTCTGACTTGAGTAAGAAAACAAACCGCAGTTACATCCACAGGTACCAAAACTATAGTGCTCCAAGACACTTCACCCCAAATGTAGGCGTAAAAAGTGTCTTTTCCTAAAAAAAAAAAAAATGACAATGACACCTATTTATATTCACATAGAATTACAAAATCTAAAAATTACTACTAATTTTACCCCGAATACTTTTAAACAAAAAGTAAATACTATATCTAGGTGGAATCCCTGTATCCAGACTTTCTTTCCAAAAAAAAAAAAAAAGTTGGAATCCCTGTACTAAGTCTGTTTACTCGCTAAAGAGTTGTAAAGAGTTGAGATCAGCCACGTGTGTTGTCCCCACACGTGCAACAACAAAACTCGGTACAAACAAAAAATACACAAAACAAATTACAATTTATCTGTAGGGAATCAAAGTGACACGATTATATCAAAGCTTGTACTCACAAATTGACATCTAAGCTTTTGCCAACTAAGTACATATCATTTTCAGACAACAAAATAAAGAGTGACGATTATATCAAACCAGACCATGTGCACTGGGCCCATCCCAATAGTTACGCACCAAATACGCAGCAAGCATTCTATCTGCACTACTTTACATCTCAAACTACAATATACCCAAAAAAAGGGATAAAAAGGAAGGAAAGCCCAGCGGCCTACAAATAAGGGCTTTTGCAAGTTGCAACTACATATCAAATTGCAACAAAAGCAAATCAAACTTGACTTGACCATTTACAAAAAAAGAAACAGTCAAGAGACTAAGCTCACAACTCTATAAATTCTACTCTACCAAGCTATGACACAACAAACCTAAGCTATCAGTGTGATGAGAAAGTTCCACAGTTTCTCTTTTACCGATGCTGGTTCAACCTCTGGTTCTGCATCTTCATCCTCTTCTCCGTCAATATCTTGACCTCTAATTGGAGTTTGCTGTTCACATTCAACCTAATAAATAAACACAACAAAATTATTCAAAACAGCAAATAGGAAGCATGTTGAAAAATCTGCTACCAAACCAGTGATGCAAAACTATGTAAAATGACCAGCATGCTTTACCAAATAACTTACAGGAGCTATCTCCTCTAGAGGTTCTTCATACTCACGTACCACCACCTCTTCTTCATTATGCAAACTCAAGATTTCTATTTTATCTGAATCATGGGGTCCTCCATTACCAACATGCAGAAGGCCATCATTCTCTTGTTCACTAATTAGCAAGAAAGAAAGAGAATTAAATACTGTCAAAATAAGTCAATAGTTTCAGAGAGACAGAGCTCTATGTAATGTGGCCTAGGTTTCTTTTTACTTTATTTTTTTTAAGTTTAGTGTGTTTGCTATGTTTTAAGCAGGTTGAATTACATAGCTGATGTGTTGTTAACTTGACAAACGATGTAGTGTTGATTTTCTATCAACACAATAGCTTGGCAGCCTCTGCCAACAATTTCAAAAAACAAAAAGAAAATAGAGAGAGAGAGAGAGAGATTACATACCCAGAGGAAGCCACAGGACCACCATTTAAATCTTTCTCGGCAATTCTCTTTCTAAGCTTGTACTGACGCTCAAAAGGCGTACCATTACCACCATCATCACTCGGCCTCTTCCTTCCAGAAACACTTGCGCCATTACCAGCACCACCAACAGATGCTTCCAGAAGGGCACTTTCTGGAGACCGTTTAAATACCACGCCTGCACATCTCCTGACCCACGAAACAGGTGTTGGTTTTGAACTGGAACCTTCCAGAACCGTACTCGATGCCACTAGCAGCTTCAATCCAGAATCATCCTTGGGATTTGCATTGTCCTTCCCTTCTAACCCATTTGCACCAGATATATTATACTCCCTGACTTTTTTCACTGGAGTTCTCAACTTTGCTGTAGCATATAATGCTCTTCTCTCTGCCTCCTGATTGGCCGCCTCTAACTCGTTTAGCTGTTTGATTTGTTCATTTATCGACTCTCGGTCAACCCGCAATAAATCCCTCTGTTCCTTCAGCTTCTCTCTCTGAACATTAAGTACTTCAATTGTATCCTTGATTCCGTTTATCTCTTTCTCCCTCTGGGACCTCTCAACCGCAATTTCTTCTCTCTCCTTCTCTAATTTCCTTAGCCCGACATCAAGAAGTTCAAATTGCTTGGCTACTATTTCTTTCTGTGACTCCAAATACCGCATCTCATCATCTTTCTTTTTCTCAAAAACTTCTTCCCTTTCCCTCAAGTAGGACTCGACCTCCTCCCTCTTTGCATTCACGGACTCCTGCAACTCAGCTTTTTGGAGATCCATATCTCTCTTAAAATCAGCATGCTCTTTCTCCATACGGCTCAGCCAGCTGGCATGCTCAGCTTGCATATTTTGCATGAAGTCATCTCTTTCATGAGCAAGAGACTCCGCATTTCTCTTCAGTTGAACCCTTAGCTCTTCTTTTTCTCTCTTCAAGCTTTCATGCTCCTCTTTAAGGTGCTCAGTCATAACTCTCCTCTCATTTTCTAACCTCTCAGCTTCTTTCGCCAAATCCTCCTTTTTCTCGTCAACCATCTCCCATTCAATCTCAAACTGTTCTTTTTCTGATTGCAGCCTCTCTGCCTCAGCCAGGAGATCTTTCTTCTGAGCCCTAAAGCTATCTATCTCCTCCTTCAATTTCCTTTCAAGTACAGCCAGCTCGCTCCTTTCTCCTTCAGTAATCTCAAGCACTCCTTGTGCTCGCAACATGTATTCTCTCTCTTCCTTGAGAGAAGCTTTCTCCTTTTCAAGGTCAAGTTTCATCTTTTCAATCTCGTGTCTTTCTTTTTCTAAGCCTTGCAGAGTGGTATTGTGTTCTCTTTTTGTAAAGTTCAACCTCTCTTCAAGTTCCTTCAAACACTTTGATTCACTAGCCAGCTCTTCTTCTTTCTCTGCCAGCTCAGCAAGCTTAAGGTTGAGGGAATGTTCCTTCTCGGTATATGAGTTAATTCTCTCATTAAGTGTCACCTCAATGTCATCAAAAGAGCTTCTTCGTGCTTCTAACTCCTCGTCAATTAAGGCACGCCTCTTTTCCAACTCAGCCTCAAATTCAGTTCTTCTCTTGTCCAACAGTGATTGATGTTCATTGGTCAATCTCTCAATCTCGGCCTATACAAAAAAAAAAGGTAAGCTCATGAAACTAAATACCCCATTACATGCTAAGAGAAATTATTTATTTCCGCAATCGCATGTTCATATTTGATGCAGTAGACAAAATTAAAACATTTACCTGTTCTTTGGATGCAATAGTCTCCTGCAAAATTAAAAGCTCACGTTCTCTCTTATCCAGAAACGATTCCCTTTCAATTGTGGCCTGAAATAATTAAAAAGCATTAGAACTTCCCAAGGTCCTCTCTATGTTAGTAGCTGGTTTTGTTATATCAAGTACCTCCTCCCTAGTTGAAATAGCTGTTATTCTAAGGTCAAGATTGCATTTCTCTTCCAAGAAAGCCCTTCTATCAGCTTCAAGCTGTAACCTCTCAGCCTCCAGTTGTTTTTCCTTTCTATTCAAGCTCTCTGCTCGGTCAAGCATGTAGAGTTCTCTCTGGTTGAGGAGAGACTCTTTCTCCAATAGCCTCTCCTCCTGTTGATGCACTAACTTTTGTGTTTCACTTAGAGATTTTCTTTGGAGATTGAGATCTTGCTCCTTGGCATCATGTCTGATAAATAAATAAAAAATTGAGAAACACAGTCAAATACATTACATGCAATACCAAAAATTGTAGTCATGTACTCTGCTATATACCATCATTCAAGGAAAGCTTAAGTGGGAATATTGTGGTGCAGCATCAGAATCTACTATACACGTATTATGTGCTTTATGAACTCAATAGCCAATTCAGTAAATCCCTACTTATAATATCTAATTAAAAAGGATGCAGCCTTTAAATAAAATAAAATAAAAGAAAATTCAAAATAGAAAGCAAATTTCAAATTCCAAAGCAAACCAGCACCCAGCTTGAATGTTTTGTCTAACACTAAAGCATCAGAATCTACTATACACTAAAGCATTCGTTCAGAGGTATCATCTAACACATATTAGTCAACTAACAAACTTACTCAAATTGAAGAGCAACAAGACGCCTTCTAAGATCGTCTTCACGTGCCTCCACATCCTGAATGCTTCGTCGAGCCGCATCTCTGGTGCGACTGGCATCAGCCTCAAGATGCCTCACTGAAAGAAGCTTCTCCTCAGCGTCATCAAGTTTTTTTTGAGCTGTCTGTGACAGCTTGCGTGCCTCCGCCAGCTTGTTTTCATATGCCACCTTTGTCTCTGCCCATTCAATCCTTGTGTCATGCAAAGCTTTCTCAATCTGCATTATCAGAATTTATACAGAATAATGCAGTTAACCTAATAAACAAGTTTTGTAATATTATACAGTTTACAGCTTTACTACAGGGTAGCACCACATACTTGACCTAACAAACATGTAGTAAAGGAACTGCACCAGCAGCATGCAAACAAAATGCTGTACTTCTTTGTAATTCTAATAGGAAAAATAAACTAATAAAAATGTGCAAGCAACATGCAAACAACATTATGTACTCCTTTGCAATCCTAAAAGGATAAAATAAATGAATATAATATGTACAAAAAATTGTACCAGCAGCATGCAAATAGTACAACGCTTCTTATGTTTGGTGTCCTAATTGGATTATGCATGAACGATTATATCGTTATACCTTCCCAAAATTGCCTCACTGAAATTGCAATTGGCTTCATGTGCCAGGACAACATAATAGTTGGCAGGTACTATTAGACCAGCCAGTATGGAGTACTCTTCAATAAAGCCATAATATTAATAAAATGATAACTAAAGAATAGAAAAACAACATACATTTGCAACACATTCTTTCTCGATTCCTAACGCTTTCTTCAATGACTCTTCTCTCTTTGCAGCCTGAGCTAGTGCAGATGCTTGTGCAGCCCTTTCACGTTTGTATGAAATTTCAGATGTATCAGTTGATGCTTTGAGCTGTTCGTACTTCAAACTCCATTCCTTTCTATCTAATAACAGAAGTCCCATCTGGTTCTGATGCTCATACAACTGCAATCATATAAACAAATAGTCAATGTCTTATAATCCTAATTAAATATTCACATAAATTGGGTAAAGTAACCATGTACGTATTTTATAACATGCAGTTAAAGTAGAAAATGTGGAAGACCAGAGTGCAGTTTTTTAGTATACTTTGCATATATTTCCACAAACAACATCAGTGTTACGTAATGTTGATAAAGTACTGAAGTACTTGCAGACTGGAACTCACCTTATTGTTCCAAAAGGTCCCAACATTAAAAGGGAAAAAGAGGACAGTTACGGACTTATGATGTGTGGCTGAAATTTTTTCCAAAATTTCTCTGCATCTTCAAATCCATTTAAGTTATACAACTTTCAAATTTTAGTACGCCAAAATTTGGAATTTCTTTTATACATGGTCAGTTAATAAACCAAAAAAGAAGCAATTTTGAAAGTTAGATTCTCAACTAATTTCCATTTTACAGCTCACTAACTGAGACAACAGAAAATTACCAAGGTTCTCCGTTGACTGAAATTTAACTACAAGAAAATAGCAGAAGGTATCTCCCAGTAAACATAACATTAATCAACAGAAATGAGAAACCCAACCAAACAAAAAAAAAAGATTTTATCTTTTGCCTTAATGATTTAATCAAAGATTGACAAAGAAAAGGAAAGACTTAACCTACCTCCGCTTCAAGCTTGCATATATAAGCTATTAGAGCAGCTTTATCCTTCTTCTTGACTGTTTCTTCGTCAAGCCCAGCATCTCCCAGCCGGCGCCAGATCGCCTCGTCTCCGCCACCGTTCGCCGGAGGAGAGAGAACACCGCCACGTATTCCGGCGGAGAAAAGTCTAGGGCTCGCCATAATCTCTCCGGCGGAAACCCTAGATCGGTACAGAGGCTGTCGACTTGGTATTAATTGGAACTAGCCTTTTTTGTTTGGGGAGAGTGGAGAGAAGGTTTTAATTTCTTGATTTATTTATTTGGGTTTCTTTCGCTAGTCTGTCTGTCAGAATGGGTAAAGAGTATAAAACTTTTGCCTTCCTCATTTTCACCCTTTTTTTTTATTTATTCTTTTTTTGTTTTTCATCTCCGTTTGAAAGGAACTGGTGACATCAACTTTTTATATCAATGCTGTCAGTATATTAAAGCACTAGTGTTCGGATTTGACGCAACACCAACATTCATATTTAAATAATAATTGAATTAAATATCATGTCGTAGTAGAAATATTGTGTGAAGATGTTAAATTCAAATCAAGTTTGATAGATGACTAATTAAAATTATATAAAATTTGATATACATTATCTAAACTATATAAAATATATTTCCAGAATTATTCTTCTTACTTTTATGATAGTTTTGTCATTCGTCAGTCGTCACGACATTATTTGTTGTCAAAATAATTTATTATAAAATACAATTTTCATTAGTACATAATGAATTTGTCAAATTAAATTATAGTCCTCAGTCAGTCCGTGACCTTGCCGTGGCCGGCAGGGTTTAAGACACAAAACACAAGCAAATCGTGACATCTCGAGACTTGAGTCTAAGGAATGGAGAAGAACTGGAGAAAGAAGTGTACAGTGTTCGCACAGAAAAGAGGCTCATATTACCGAAGGTAACAGAATATTTCTGTTTTGATGTGGAATGTCCGATTAGAATTTGCACGAATAATCGGACGGTCGGATTATGATCAGACAGTCTAAATCTAAACAGAGATAATCTGTTACCTCAGATAGGAGGAGTACACTATCAACAATTCCACGTTAATTGGTTTTGTTCGATTTGCGCGGGATTTTATTTGATTTGATTTGATCTCATCTCATCTCATCTCGCTCCAAATCAAAATCAACGGGATCGCTTGTGTTACTATCCCATCCCAATATCCCATCGTGGTTCGTGAATTTAAATTTCGGTTTCTCATACGGTTCTTTTTTATCCCCTTTTTCTCTTAAGTCTTAACTAAACCTGAACAGCCAAGTGCACCAAGGGAAATATTTTCATGCCGGGATGGGATGAAGTCTTCGAATCAGCAACAGCAAATTGAAGATTATAAAATTTGATAATTACATAGTTTGACTTTAATACTAGCTGTCATTTTACAACCTAAATTCAGGATTTAAAACGTATTTTAAAAGTTCGACTGTAATTTTGACTATGGCTAAAAATTTGAAGTCTGATTTTTTAATTTTACTAAATTTTCTCATATTGCTCATCAACTATGTTTCATTCTTTCAAATTAAAATGAAACATTTTAGTTGTTAATGAGAGTCGTGCAGTTGGATCGTTGAATTTTTTTTTTATTTCGTGATGTATTATTTTTCGAGGAGGGTTCCAATGCCTCCATTTTTCATGCCTCCACCATGCCTCTATTTTTAAAACTTTAATAACTCAAAATTTAAAACTTAAAAGTCAAAATAAAACCGTTGGATATAATCTACATCATTTTATCTATGTGCTCATAAAAAATTATCACATTTTGATTTTGTTTTTATGTGAATCAATAAGTTGAAAAATCAACGTCTAGAAATTATCCACATTAGTGCGTTTTTTACAAGCTCTTGATGACAACCAAAACAAAATTGAAATGTCATAATTTTTTACACGTGCATAGATAAAATGATTTAGATCATATCCAACGGTTTTATTTTGATTTTTAAGTTTTAAATTTTGAGTTATTAAAGTTTTTAAAAATGGAGGCATGATGGAGGCATGAAAAATGGAGGCATTTGAACCCTCCTCTTATTTTTCATTGTAGAAATGAAGCTTTTCAGCAAAACTACGTATGAATCTTTGATTTGAACAAAACAAATAATAATATCTAAGAAATAATTTACAAAGATCTTGAAACATTTTTAATTGAGAATGGCTAATATACAAACGTTTGTTCCTGGACTCAGGAACAAATGATTCGGTTCTCCAATTTTCAAAGTCCAAACAGTCGATCCAAACCGTTAAATATTCAATCTATATTAAAATGTGCTTGGAGACCAAATTTTACATTTTTTGGAACTTTTTTACTATTTATTAAGCTGGTTTGAAAACCGCTGATTTTCAATGCTGCAGAAATTTAATAAAAACAGCAGTTTTCAAAACATCTTAATAAATAGTAAAAAAATTTCAAAAAACGTAAAATTTGGTCTCCAAGCACATTTTAATATAGATTGAATATCTAACGGTTTGGATTGACTGTTTGGACTTTAAAAATCGGAGAACCGAATCGTTTGTTCCTGAGTCCAGGAACAAACGTTTGTATATTAACCATTCTCTTTTTAATTTTAGAAAGAAATCTATTACGATAATATATACAGAATGACCAATTTATAGCCGACTAAACAAATTTACCAACTTACATAACAAAGTTTAGAAAATGCAAGAAGCAATAAAAAAAATAACCTTTCGACTATATATTTAATTATTGAATAATTATTTTAATCCCCTCACTCCAGTACCCGCATTGTATCCGCAGCAACAATAGAGGAAGGTTGTACTACGGTCTCAGATTAATTCTCAGCCGGTGCTTGCTCGAGATGGCGAAAGGGCAGTTTTATTTATGCTTTGAGATTTGTGTCATATTAAAAAGAACAATTTTGACCCGTCCCATTCAATTGTACTCAGTCCGGTAACTCTCACCTGAGGGGATGTGAATTCCAAAGGGTCACCTTGGCACGTGGCTTCCAAAGGGTCGTTCGTTTTATCCGGTTTTTAGTTTTTTACAATATTTGCGAGATTATTTTCGAACTATCTGCATAATTTTATCGCTTCCTACAAACATTAGATCCTGATTCTTATGTATTATGAGAAAATAAAATATTTTTAGATCACATACATACTATACTTGTATCAAAAATTTAAATCAGTCTTGATTTTTTTTTTATGAATTCTAAATATGTCACTATCACAAGAATTCGTATACCGTCTAGAATAAATTCTCAATAATACAATTTATGCTAAAATAATAAATACGTACCCTTTTGTCGGCAAATATATATTGTTAAAACATGTTTATATCAACTTGCAGTAACAGAAATAAGATATTGTCGGTAAAAAAAACGCACACATTTCTTTAAAAAAAAATACACATATATGTGCTAAATTAATATTTTTATCAACTCGAAATTTTGAATCGTGAAATTCATGCATGACGGGTTCAGCTTTTGAAAAAGATATGGATCAGAACTGAGATGTTCTTCAGTTTCATTGGTTTCAAATAACGAATGTAAATCGCTAAATTCATTTACTTCACAAATAATATGTTTACATGTCAGATTGATAAACTTTTTAATGAATCTAGTATGAAATCAAGCAGTTAAAGCGGTAAAAAAAAGGACTTATAAGTTAAAATTTGTCATTTAAATTAAAAATGATAAATTTTAAAATTAATTCATCAAAACAAATTATTAGCCTAACAACACTTTAGTTTTACGGATCGAATTTACAACTTTTACGTATCACTATTGGACCTTTTAAATCTTTTTCCTCGGCAAGCCAAAAATCTAAAAATACACGTATATGCTCAACGCAACACCTGCACATGGAAAAAAAAATAATAATAATAATAATAATAGGTATGCAAATCAAACAAATGATCAGATCAAATCGGTATGACATGTTCCTTGACAGTGCGTACAGCACTTTACATGCGACTGAAGAGTGAATTTTTTTTTCCCACGTGAACAGTAATTTTCAGTTCAAATTTTTTTTAAACCCACATCCATACCCATTCCCTAGGAGGCACCGAACAGGCCCTAAGAGACTTCTTATTTTGTTAATGTGTCAAAGCATACACGACAATTAATAAAGGCAAATTCTTCTATGCACCTAAGGACCTATTTGTAAAATGAACATATTTTCATTTTCAAAGTTCAAACAGTCGATCCGACCGTTCAACATTATCTCCATATTAAAATGTACTTGGAGGTCAAATTTTACATTTTTTTGAATTTTTTTACTATTTATTAAGATGGTACAAAATTCAATGGTCTGAATTTGACTAGTTTTGTAAAATATTTAATAAATAGTAAAAAAATTCAAAAAAATGTAAAATTTGACCTCCAAGTACATTTTAATATGAAGATAATGTTGAACGGTCGGATCGACTGTTTGAACTTTGAAAATGAAAATATGTTCATTTTACAAATAGGTCCTTAGGTGCATAGAAGCATCCCTCATTAATAAAATACACAACCACGCACGAGCGTAAAATATCCAACTTAGATTTTTGAAGTCCGATATTTTTGCACAAGATAGCATAATGCCTCGCTTTGTTTCGGCTGAGTGATTATTGAAATAGGATGCATGAATTTACAACAGAACTAAAAGTGTACATATGCAAGCATTAATTTATAATATATATGAACGATCGATATAACAAAAACTGTATATATTATGCAAGTATTAGTTTACATATATGACAAAAATTGTGCATAAGCTAAGGGAGTACTAAAGCAAGAAATTTAATAGAATAATTATAATCCTTGATATATGAAGGACTTGTATATAGCAATCCTACGACATCACAAAAGCACTTTGATGTACATCCAAACTCTTAATTGATTCTACATCCAAAATAATATTAACAATTTGATGTACATCCAAACTCTTAATTGATCTACATCCAAAATAATATTAACAGGAATTAGTGACTGAAAAATGATTTCCCCAACAGATACAATTTGTATTTTGTACCTATACAAAATGTCATTACATTTGAGAGGATGTCATAGTAATTTTTGCTATCAGAAGATGACTTACATGCAAGTTGACTTGCAGCTCAGCATTTGTCTTTGGACAGGACTGCCTTGCTTCGCATGTGGCAGGGAGCTTTTTGCTTTCTAAAAGCTTCACTATTGTTTCATGTGTTCTTAAGCTATTTTTGTCTAAAAAAATAAATGAGTTATTCAACAGAGAAATTATACATTGCTTGTCACCATGATGAGTTAAATGTAAAATGTGTTGGAGGATACTTTTGCAAACTTGACGGTTAACATGCATATGGCTTTGTTGTCAAAAGCTACACCAATTCAGGTAAATGAAACTTATTTTGGTTAAATAATGGAAGTTGAAAGTAATTGCAGCTTCTGTATTTTCTTATGTTTTCTGTATCTACATACCAAACAGGTTGTTATTGAGGCCTAATTATACCACTGGGAGTATCTACATACGAAACAGATTGTTATCAAGATCATCTAACATTATGATATAATCGAGAATTTAAAACCCTAGAAGATAAATGAAATAGAGAAGAGAACAAACTTGACATACCTCACTACTTGGAGCATATGTGACAATCTCATGGTCTGAAGGATCGATAGAGAGGAGCTTATCTATGAGGGTTATAGAGGAAGCAAATTCTTTGAATATGTCGGATATACATCTCTTGTGGGTTCTTGGGGCTTAACAATAGTTATATGCGGCAGCTTCCATATTTCCCAGTACTTGTCAGAGGCAAACCGACATAGCTTGAATATTCTATGCAATTGCTCTACTTGTCATGGGTACAAATTTTCAAATAATATCCCTAATAAAGCATGATTTCTCTTTGATTGATTTTTTTTGTTGGAATATTAGTGAGAAACATGTTACTGGCCACATCTATTACCAATATATTGCATTTTGCTTGTGCCAATTAATTTGAATTCAGATATATTATCTAAAGAAGAAGAAACAGTGAAACCAGACATCAAACAGAAAGAAAGGAGAAAAAAAATAATGGAACCAAGGAAAAAAGGACAAAAATGCAATATTATATCGCTCATTATTACGATTATAAGGACCTGATAGACGCATTCAAACATATCTTTCTAGTCGCTCTCTTTAAGCTCTCCTTCGTTTTCACCCATGACCTGGATTAGGATCATGTAAAATTGATGGAAAAAGTTGAGGTGCTCATGTATAACTGTAAGCCATGCTTTTTTCAATGTACATTACCAATAAATTGTAAATACATTTCAAGGAGTGACTGCTGGTTACTTTTTATTGATCGAATGAACTAACCGCAGAGGCATAGTTTTTTCAATGCACATTACAAAAAAATGCAAATATACTTAAGCAAGTGAACTAACCGTTGAGCATTGATCATTGCTGCAAATAAAGGACACGGATACTGCCGGTTACTTTTTATTGATCCTGATAAAGTCAATATTAAGAAAATACAAATTACACATTTAGATGAGATTTGTAATATATTAAAAATACATTATGTCCAATAAATAAACTGGACACTTTTGACTGGGTATTGTGGTATCATGATGGACCACTAATTTAAAAAATATAGAATATGTTAAGACAGTACAGAAGGCTCATGTTCTTAACTATGTACAAATTGTTGAAAAAGAATCAAAGTTTGCAATGTTGTGTTTCAGGATGGTATTGGCAATGTACTGGGCTGATACTGTACCCGTCATAAAATACCCCAAGACACAATAGGAATTACGTCCCATGCCCTGATTTTATCAAAACTCAAAAGCACAATGGCACAATACCCAATCTCATAATAAATCAATGTACCTGAGCAAGTTGAAGTAAAGATGAGCCCGAATCAATTAGACAGTTAATTCTTTCTCTGAGAAGCAGCTTGTTCGACTCATGTTATGTCCAGTAAAAGTATTCACAGAATATGAAATCACAGCTTATATAAATGTAGCTCTTCTTAATTAGGACTGATATTAGCATTCTGAAAACAGAAAAAGATCAATCAATATTCAAAATGGAATGCAGATTTGGTGCCACAGGTTTCAAACAAAAGGATTATAGTTAAACATTAGTGATATATAGCATATTCTACCAGATGTTACCAGCTGACCATGCTTTATACAATTTAATTGTGTTTGTGCTACATAAGATAATTTACCGGTCATCAGATTCAAAGAAAAACAAATTCTTGAACTACTTTTATTCGACAGGAATAGTCAAATTTCAGTGTCAGTTTTCAAATTTATGATGGTATACTCAAAATTTTGACATATTTAAGTGTTCAGGCTACTGTCAGCTTCCGAAAGTAGCTTTTATTTGAAGTTTTTCACCACTAAAATAAGTCACTAATCAGCAGTAGCCTTACTGCTCTGTTGAACTCGGTTTCAGATATCAAAGTAGAAATTTTTTGAAATTGATAACAATCGCTGAGATTGAAATTCTGACTCAAACAAAATCCATGAAATGAATTTTTTTAACTTGCCATAGGAATGGACTCTATCATATATATGAAGACTACGCTTATAGTTAGATTAAACATAAATAGTAAATAAAGAAAGAATCATAAGCCCTAAAGTTTGCCATAACTTCCTACCTAAAGAGAAGATTCAACCACAATTTTGAGCTCTAAACCCTAAACAACTACAAATAGAATCATAAACCCTAAATCCTAAAATTGTTCATCTTTTCAGAATCATAAACTACAAACCTGGAAACAATCACTGACACAAACATTACCTCAAAATCCTACACGATAAAATTGAAACACAATTATAAACCCTAAATCTTAAAATCGAACACTGAAATCAAGTTTTTTTCAGTAGTATTAGCAGGAAAATCTCTAAAAAGCGAAAAAAGAAAATGAAAACATTTTGAAATCTTACCTCAGACCATTGTCAGTGGAAATCGTGGCAAAGAAGTGGATTCTCTGTCGTGCGAGATGTAGAGAGCAGAGACCGAGAGAGGGAAATGAAATTTGTAAGAGTGGGCGGAGTCTTCTGTCGCGGTGGAGAGCAGAAATTGTGCGTGCGTGCGTGCGTGTGTGTGCGTGTGTGTGTGTGTGTGTGAGAGAGAGAGGGAGAGAGAGAACAATTTTTGAGGTGACGGAGAGGAGAAGGGCGCCAGAGGAACAGAGAGAGAGGGAGTGAGGAAGGGAACGTTATCTTGCGGAGCAAATGAACGGACCAGATTAACTCTCAGCCGCTTTGTGATCGGGTTAACGGAGGGGGCAGTATTATTGTGCTTTTAGATTCGTGCAAAGTTAAAACTAACGGATCACTAACGGATCAGATTAAAAGAACCGCAGTCTGCGGAGCTTTTAAGCTCCGCAGAGGATAATATTCCGGTTAAAAGCTCCGCAGCCTGTTGTTTTAATCCGTTAGTGGTACGTTAGTTTTAACTTTGCACGAATCTAAAAGCACAATAATACTGCCCCCTCCGTTAGCCCGATCACAAAGCGGCTGAGAATTAATCTGATCCGTTCATTTGCTCCGCACCTGCGGAGTTTTATAGAACTCCGCAGAGGATAACTTCCCGTGAGGAAGGAGAGGAGAAGTACTTGCATAATAAATTGATCTGTGTTAATTTAAAAAGACATCATCACCTCTTATGCAAATATATACCGTGAAAATGCATTTAAAACATGATTTGCTTAGTAATAGGAGATTCCAATAAGTTCCCGAGTCAAAACTAATTAGTAAAAAGATGCACAAAAATATATTAAAAGTATTCTTCTATTAGCTCCAAAATTTGAATCACGAAACTCGAACAAAATGAAATCTACCTTTTGCAAAACCAAAAGGTATAGTGTCAATTTGTATTCACAATGTGTTATGTGTACAAATTGGAACTTCTGGTCTCTTTGTGCCACAATACAAATCAAACAGTCACACAAACTTATAGTTTATGTCAAAAAAAGAAAAATTCGTGCGCTAATTAAACAGATTAGGTCCAACACGGTGCAAATGTACACATTTTGCACATAACTCTTGTAAGTACATTTTTGGACTGGGTACCACAAATTACACAATTCTATTGGAATCACACTATAAAGGAAACCACAAGAAGTAGGATGGTTATGTCTCGTATAAAAACAAAAGTTACGAGTACATAGTAGTAAAATGGGTGACATAGTTAAATTCCCATTATTTCCTCGTATTGAAAGTTCCTCTAGATTATTAACAAGTCTAATTTAATTATGAAAACTAATGACCATGATGCTCCTTTATATGCTGCTGAGGCCATTTTGCTCTGATCTATCAGAAATTACCGAGAAAGATGCACCAATTGCATTGTAATAATCAGATAACCAGCCTTTAATTATATTAATTTCAGTTTCTCTGAAGTTTACCAACCAATCAGGATCCTCATCAGTTGATGGTCGCAAATCAATGTGATGGGCTCCTGTCAATAACAACAGATTATACAGTTAACCTGCAGCATAGTATTTATAATAAATTTATACTTTCATATTGTAAGAACTAGTGCGCCACCTACTAGAATCATCACATTGCTACAGTTGTGAGAGGCAAGAAAACCGTAACAGCTTATAAGGTCAAAAAAGCATACTAGATTGAGGAAGGTGCATACTAGGTATATACATGGAATTTGAGAGGACTGCATAAGGAGGCACAGAAAAAAATTAGATTTCCTTTTTTTTCAAAATAGGAGGTTGACCTCTTATAATGGTTTTATACTTCGCTTCAAACATGGGTGTTCTCAGAAATCCAATTTGAAGTCAGAAGTTGAAAATAATATAATATTGCTGTTGTAATTAGAATTTAAATACTACCCAGTGGAGCAACAAGCGCAATAATGCTATCAGATATGTTCTTCAGGACACTGCATAAAAAGTAAAAAGAACTAAATAAATAAATATTTCATAAACAACATATAGTCCAAAGCAAAAGTTCAGATTAAAGTGATCTACCCCCCGCCGCTCCAAGGATCCAGGAGCCCATTTGAGAAAATGATATTACTGCCGAATTTCTTCAAGACTGTACTAATATTCTGAGAAAAAAAAAAAAGAAATTCAAGATTAAACATCCAGAGCACACCCAAAAAATCAGAAGAAAAGAGGTCTGAGATTGAAAAATGTAGGCCTTTCACACACCACAATATGCTACCAATTTTTGCAAATAGCACCTAACATCTGTTGCGTAATTAACAAGTACTATCATTTTGGATATTAGAACATAACACCCATAATGTAAACAAAGGTCAAGTAAAGAAAAATGACTCAGTTGCCCCTAACATCATTTTTTTCATCTTAATTAAACCAAGCCCTTCAAGGCTAGTTCATATTAACTTTAAAAATAACACCAATCAATTGGCTTTATTCAGTTCAGCTATTGCTTTAGAAATAAAGGTTTACTATAAGTGCATAAATATTATCTGATGAGAACACATTACAATGCAGGGAAAGTTCATCTCATTGTCATGAATAAGTGGGGTGTCATTTACATATAGGAAATAATATTGAAGTTATTTGCTAGAAAAATAGCATATAATTAAAAGGAAGAAATAAATGAATCACATACATGGCCACCGAACTCCGTAGTAATCCAACGAGGCCTTATTGACACATTATAAGTCATATGACATTCATTTTCCCGATCATCCAAACTGAAATCATATGGAGGAAACATGCTTGTTTCTGGGTTGGATGCAAAAGGCATGATCATCTCTGTGCACGCCTGTTGATGCATGCTGAACTTATTAGGTACAATTTTTTTAGTATAGATTGAAGGAAGAACATATCACATATAGTTGTACGAGGAATAGATAGTATGAACATGTCAATTTGCTTGTACCAGGTATAGATACAAAAATAACATAATGTCTTCATCAAAGAAAAAATAGGGCAATGCTAAGGAAACACAGACTTTGCAGTCATTCACATTATATATGATAAAATCTAATTGAGAGTCTTAGTGTTATTTCATCTAAGATTGTTTATTGTTAGAAAGAATAAAATTGTTAAGCCAATTAACCAGCAAGATTTTGTCAAGTGGTAAAGGTCATTTTGTAACAACCGTATTAATGGGGGCAAAAAGTATTGTAGTAAATGGAAGGTTAAAATGTGACATTTTTACCTAAACCATTACTGTTTACAGATTGTTTAATCTAAGCCATCTTTTTTGCCTGATAGATGTTAGGGCTTAGCTCATATGGAGCCAACTAGATCAAACAATCATAAGAGCTTAGGGACTAATTTGAACAAGTTACCATTTGCAAGGACTATATTGCAAATTCACTTCATATTAGAGAAAAAGGCTGCAAAGCCAAACCTGCCATTGCCAACCATTCATGCCATGGGGATCATCATCCAAATCGAAACAAGTATAATTTCCAGTATAATTGTAGTATACGTTTACTCCTGCATATATACGCTCTGCCAGAGTTTTGCCATCAGAATCATCGTCAATGTGTCTACAAACCTACCAAAAATACACAGGATAAATCTATTGGTTTCAAAATGAGAGAAGGGAGAAAAGGTATAACTCGTCTTGTCAGTGAAATAGACTTTTTACCTTGTAATATTATATTGTTCAAAAGGACCAAAATATATTATCAAGGAGCACGCACATACAAAAGCATATTAATAAAGACAAGATTGTATAGTGTCAAAAATAATACAAAAATAATGAAAGGAACAAACCTCCTTTATTGGGTTGGCGGGCAAAGGCATTAAAAAGTCCGATGGGTATGGATAATCCACCATACCAAGGTAGCTGTACGCAGAATCTATCCAATCAAGAAGGTCTCCTGTATTATTCAGAGTACTGTATGTACCATAACATACCACTTACTACATAACAAAGTGAAGTACGAAAGTATAGAAGTAACAAACAAAGAAAAGTATAAAAAAAAAAACATACTGGCAAATTCGGAAGGTTTTGGTTAACTTGAGAAGACCATTTTCGTCATTTCCTTCAGCTTGCAACACGTCCCAAGATTTCTTTATGGAGCTGAAGCAGCTCTCGCTTTCTCTCTTACAGAAACCAAATGAGTCAGCTTATCCAAGACAATAGTCACAAAAATAACATTTATATGTCCTTTTGACTTGATGCCAATACATGAAAGGCGAAATTTTCCTTCAAGTATACTTAAAGATGCAAAAATACAGATTATACTATTGCTTTCTTCATCAATTGAGTTTTTCTAGAGAATAGTCTGTATCCACATTTTTTTTCTATATAAAGTTTTGCAATACTAACTTTAAAATCATTTGACACGATGTTGTAGAACGTGTCGGCAGGAACAATATCATCGAATTGAAGAATTGGAGCTGAAGATGCAAGAGCTCCAATGGCAATATGTGGATACTTCAGCCTCATCCAAGCAGCCAACACTATAAAGATCAACAACATGTCAGACAAGGAAAAAAAAGTTTTCTTGAAAACCAGACCAAAATTATAGCATATGTGCTAGCCGCATCCAACATTACTGTCGTTCACATTTACCATAAATTGTAATTTGTTGGTAATCATTGAACCAAAGTAAACTTAAGCAAGAAAGGACCAAATCCCCTATTACGAAAATTAACCATTCAAAGAAGTACTATAAACTTGGAACCAGCATTTCACACACATGCTTTGCATTGATTAAGTTTCATCAGAAGAGTAATGGGGAACAATAATTACATTTGCTTGTCTGGCAAAACCATCACACTTAACCAAATGTCAGGTATCAGTAGCAAATTAGTGCCTGTTAGTAGCAAATGTGAGGAAATATCAGGTTGTATACACAAATATGTAACATGTGGGTGCTATTTGCAATGAAATCTGATCCAAATCATACTACCCATTTATGCCAATATACATTATCTAAACACAATTTTCAGGTCCATACTGGAAATTGCCTTCCAAAAATGAAAGTAGTTATCTTTATTCTTACTTCCAGCATAGGAGCCACCGAAGAGTACAACAGGACTATCTTCTGATGACATGTTGCGTTTTAGGTCAATGAGCAGAGTTGCATAATCTGCTAGTGCTTGCTCAGCAGTGAGGTAGGCTAATGACTTTGCACCGCTATATGCAGCTTCTTTGCTACCGTATGGCATTGACTCGCCATAGTATCGGTGCTACGAGCAGTAAAACAAAACAAAAAAATAGCATAAAGAAGTTTGGACCGAACTGTTATATACAATATCCAATCCTTTTTTAGTTGGTGGTGGTATTGACAAAAAAGTGCTCTGGTTTCTACACAGTTTTGAGAATTGTTTGATGTTACTATAAATAGGATAAAATACTGACGGAAGTTCACGAGGGATCGTTTATAACCCCAAATTCCAGTGACGACTTCAGTTCACAATTTATACCAACTTGAAGGTACATTTCACCAGAAACTCATTATGCCCCATATTTCAAATAGTACATGGTAGACTTTGATTTGTCCAGTCGGGACTATCAAACTGTTCTTTTTTCAAATAGGGACCAGTCTATAGATACAAATTTGTACATGATATGCCTTGGTTTTTCATATATTCTGGAAGTGAACTTACATTGAGTCATAAATTTCGTGTGTAACATGTCTCATACAGCCAAACGGTGAAAGTTTAAATATTTAGGGTTAACAATAAGAGTTTGAATTTTTTTTTTTTCAGGACAAAATGAGAATTGGATGGTACTTTGCGCATCATTCTATGGGACTATATTTCAGAAAAATTGAGTCAATCTGTTTTGCAGAAGAACACAGATTTCGACCTAAGCATCAATTTGATACTCTGGAACATGCATGTGAAATTAACAAGGTAGTAGATAAATCACTTGATTGTTATCAGTAGAGGATTGGTACAAGCTGGTACCATCCTTATTGAGCCCTGAATATGCCGGTTCTATACAATGCCAATTGAAAAATATAGTACTGATGAGAAGCCACTCGTATTGCCTTTATGATTGATGGCATTATTGGCAATAGTTGCAGGTTTTGCATTTAACCCCTTCAAAACTTAAAAAGAGTATAAATGGAACTTGAAGGATCATTTAATCCTTACAAGGAATACTTTGTGCCATTCTTTTATTATTTTATTACTTGACAGGTGCATGACTCAGCTTAAAGGGCTAAAGTATTAATTTGACAGGCCTGGCTTTAGCAAAAAAAAAAAAATATTGTAGTTATTACCAATCTGGCAAAGTGGCAATCTGCTGTTCTAAACATGTGGATTTCAACTCGTAAACATAATTAATTCTATTATAGTCTATTTGCTTAATATTTTGTTTTTATCGACTTCTAATTCAGGTTAAAAGTAGCTGTCCAGCGTAATAAAAGTGGCAATCTGCTGTTCTAAACATGTGGATTTCAACTCGTAAACATAATTACTTCTATTATAGTCTATTTGCTTAATATTTTGTTTTTATCGACTTCTAATTCAGGTTAAAAGTAGCTGTCCAGCGTAATAAAAAACAAAACAATCGACAACCAGAGACGCACAGCAGAGCGTGTCCTAGTTACTAGTTTCTTCAAATTTTAAAGCTTGCTTGCGCTGCCCATGTTAACACAGAGAACCGAACTGAATGAATGAATGCATACTTACCACCAACAACGACGTATTATACCGTAATTTTTTCTGGTAAATGTAGACTTACCTCGGCGAAAACGACAAGAGCATTGAACCGCGGAGCGATCTCCCAAATGAAGCCGGTGTTCTCAGCGAACCACACGATATCCCCTTCATTCCCACAGTAGAAGAATATGGGACCGCCAGGTTGGGCCCACTTGCCAGTGGACCCCAACAGGTACCTCTGCTGAAAGGTCGAATCACCCTGAGTGTCTCCGATGAAACTGAAGTGGTCCAACTGCTGCGTGTAATAACTCGTCTCGTAGGAATAAGAATTGGAATTGGAACTATAATTGCTGTTCTTAAATTTGCGGTGGGAGAATCGGCCAAGAAATTGTGGGAAGGAACTGATGAGAACGGGGAATAGAAAGAGGAACAGTAGCAGATGAACAAGATTGAGTGATGACATGCTGTATGATCGAGTGAGCACTTTTTTTCTGGGTGAAAAACAACAAGCCAACAAATTCAGGATTCTATAAATAATAAAACCGAGCTCCGAAGAGTAAAGAGAAGAATCTGCGTTTTGGGACCCATCCGGCCCCGAAGAGTAAAGGATATACGGCCCCGAAATTTTTTTAGTTACCACAGTAAAAAATAAAAATTAAATGATTACCGGCCGAACTTATTTTCAATCCTACCACCTACGCAGACTCAGTTTGCGCACCAAATGAGTTGGTGCGCGGACTGAGTTGGCGCACCAATTGGTGCTCTAACTGGGTTAGCGCATCAAAATTGGTGCAAAATTAGTGCTCAAACTAGGTGAAATGCATCGAACAGCAATAAAAATTCCGAAACAGTTGGTGCGCCAACTCAGTCCACGCACTTGCTAATTTGGTGCGCAAACTGAGTTAGCGAGGGTGATAGTATTGAAAAAAATCTTAAACAGATGGTATATATTTAATTTAATTTTTTTTGGAGCAACAATAAAAATTTCGGTATACGGCCGTATGGGCTCTTAATTGGGCTTTATTTTTATTTTATTTTATTACAAAGGACAAAAGCAGTATTTTATTTGATGCGATGGATATGTCCACTGGCAGTAGCAGGATATAGCTGGTATAAAAGACGGAGAGAAACACTAAAGACTAAACAGTAAGCGGACAAGTCACTCAATGGAACTTTACTCTTTTGTTTCTCTTATCGTCATCTTTTTCTTATTTAAATTTAATATGTCTGTTTTATTTTCACAAAATTGGGGTCAGATTCCTCAGAGATCCAACAGTTGGTATCAGAGAGACAGAGACTGCTTTTCTGCAATGGAACATCTCACCTCACCGTCGTCCAACATGATAAAGGCTACCCGAAATCCCGAATATTTTTATTAGCATTTGAAAAAGAAAAAAAATTTAGATATATGCACATTAGAGAAATTTTGATATATGCTCATTATTATAAGTTCTTTAGTTAGATATTTTTCCATCTAAACTCACTCATATTATTAATATCTATCTCTTAAAAATACATATTAGTATTAATAAAAAAAATTGGACAATTTTATCCCTTTTCAAAATTCTTTATCACCAAGCCTTCCATTCCGAGTGACTCTCTACTTTTCTTGCACTTTTCGCCCAATTCAACCTCTCTTCTTTCCCTCACAAGAATTGTATATAATCAGTGGCGGAGCCACTATTGTCCAGGATTGGACATCTGCTCTACCCTGTATTTTTTATTTTTTTATATAAACTCATATTGTATTGGGTTGTTGTTCTACTCTAAAATTTTTTTGTCCTATCATGTGTAGTCCAAATTTTTCAACGCATGATGCAATTTGTAGTTTTCGGATTTGTATTTTAATATTTTTATAAATTTTGAATTGTTAATATTTTTGTCCACCTTAACTCAAATCCTGACTACGTCATATAATGGATTCTTGATTTAAATCACTAGACATTGTTTTTAAAAATGTATCCTGATAGAAATCACTACACATTGTTTTTTTTTTTTTTTTTTTTTTTAAACAACGTTTGCAAGGTGGTTTACTGGTTTAGTTGGATCACTTGGGTGCACGCATGGTTGTGCGTTGTGGGGTCCAAAAACTAGCCTCTTTTTGTAAGCTACAGAGAAATGACTTGTCACTTGGACTGCCGTGTTCCCAACAAGGGAATGTATTAGGTAACCAGTAATCACACTTTTAATTTCAAATGCGCATTTTTCATCAAAAAATTTCAAATGCGCAAGGCTAATTTTGTTCCTTTAAAATAGATCTCAAATAAAAAAAAGGTAAATAATTGTTTGTAAATGTAATTTAAATCAATATCCTTTTTTTTTCCAAATAAACTTTTGAAATTAAAATGCATCACAAAGTTATTTTGTGAGGCTTGAGCTCGTAATTATTGTTGGTAAAATTAAGATAAATTATTTTATCTTGGTTCAAGCTTTTTGCAAAGTAATTTGTTAGATTCAGAGCCATTAAGAGCACCACAAACTTCTCTTAGGGCCTGTTCGGCGCACCTATGGGAACGGGAATGGGTCTGGGAAAATGAAATTTTTGAACTGACATTTACTGTGCGCGTGGGACAGATTTCGCGAAGTTGAACTGAATTTTTTTTCCCACGCGCACAATAACAGAGCCGAACAGGCCTTAATATCAAAAATCAGTTAGAAGTTTTGTAACTTTATGTGCCACCAAAAAATTATAATGATCACTTCTTCATATGGAATACATGTTAGCAGTCTAGCAGAGATAGAGTCAGATTTTTAAACTATGAGGGTCAAATATAAATGAAATTCAATCATATGGAATTTTCATATTGATAATAAAATCAAATATTCGGGTTTACAATAACCACAACATTTTACTCTCGACTATACAGAAAATAATGTATGAATACAATTTATTTTTAATTAATGGAGTCAATTGACCTCCATTAAATAAATGTGCATCCGCCCAAACATGTTAGTACCTTAAAAGTAGTTGTAACGCTAAACTACATTGATGATACACCATACATAATTAAGTACTCCAAAATACACATACAAATCACATTCATACTTTAAAATACAAGTTGAAAAATTCTCTATTCATGCATATCCGGTACCGACTTGTATCTGTTATATACCAGTAAAAAACTAGTTTTGAGAATCAGTCTTTGGTCTAATGACAAAGACAATGCTCTCCATGTGAGATGTTACATGTTCAAAATCCAAAAGGAACAATCTTTTGTGAATATTAAATAGTTGGATAACTTGACCTCTAACATTTACTTAAAAAAAAAAAGCTACTTTCATATTACAAGCATACATTCAAGCTACAAATCCTGTAAATTAGTCCATTTTAATTTGATGACATCAAATAGATATGCGACGATGATCATATGAACATATAAAATATAAAAATAAACTCATTTCTTAATAAGATCATTCCATTATACTACATCATACATAAACTCATCGCAGCAACATGCTTGTTGAATAAATCTATTGAAGGATGTACTGTCATATCATTAGAAATTAGGCCTCCTTTCATGCAACGACATCTCAAATGAATAGATATTTCTTTTAAAGTTAGTTCTGTCCCGAGAGAATTTTTTATTTATAGAAATTAATAAAGAAAAGATAGGGAAATAAAAAGAGTGCGGAGCTCATAAAATTGAGAAATATTGAGATCAATGGTCTCGATCCAAAACTCTGGATCATACTCATTGGGAATGATGGTTCTAATTAATTTCAATTTTCTGAACGAGATAGAAGTTAATATATAATCATTTCTGATTAGATTTCTGAAAAGATAATGCTTTTAAGGTAACAATAATAGATTGAATTTTTTACAGCAAAACAGCCAATAGAGGAACGAAGTGCAAATTGAGCCATTTAAATATTAATTTGGCAAACAGATAAAAGAAATAGGAACCAACATTTTTTTTAATCACTTGTCCAGTACAGTCCTACAGAGTAGTTTTGACGATGTTTTAGCCGGACAAGAAAGAGAATTACAATGGCAAACAATTTATCAGTGCAATGAATGCCAAAACAAACGGTACTGGTTCAGTCCTACTGTCCTACAGTATATACAAAGGCGGTATTTTTATTGTGCTTAATTAATGTAAACTATTTATCATTTTTTCTCTTGAAATGAACAGATTGCTCTCGTAGCTCAGTTGGTTAGAGCACCCGTTTAGTAAGCGGGAGGTCTTGAGTTCGACTCTCAACGAGAGCAATTTCATTTTTGTTCGCGCTACACGAAAGTCCGAGGACAAAATTCTTGCAGCTTTCACTTTTCTTTCCCACCTGTTTTGCAAAGGATTATGTGTGTTTAATTGCAATCTAATTAATCTAACTTATCTGATTCATTATATTAGAAAGTTTACAAATTCGTAATAGTCAGTTTTTCGTCTAAAACACAGTGAGTTCTGATAAGAAATCATCTTATATACGAATATCGTATATTAGAATTCACTTTGTCTTATTTTCTAATAAAAAAAAAAAAGTCGCATGAAACAAGTTCAAGTTAGAAATAGCAGCTTTTTAGATAAGTTTTATTATTCCCAAAACATAATGAATTTAGATTTTAATTGATGAGATCCAAATTAAATTTAATCGTCCGCCAACTAAGTTCAATCCAACTAGAGTACATTATTTTTGTGGGGTTACTTATTCATATATTTTTACAATAATAATATCATTATAAAATAAAATATTTGATATATTTAATTAAAATTTGTTCTGCATTATTATTAATTGAGGTATGATGTACTTTTTAGTTGTATATTTTTCGATTATAATTTTATAATTTATATTTTCATGAAACGTTTTTCATTAATACGCGTCAAACTTGCAAAAAGTAATCTATATATTTTCTTTTTGATATGAGATGAAGGTCAAAATCGGTCAACTTTTGATGTGGGAACTAAATTCAAACTCGTTTTGACTACGGGTGCTTTTGATGCAAAAAAGAAGGTCAAACTCGGTCTGCTAGTGATTTGGTCTCTAGATCTGGTAGTACATGATATGTATGTTGCGGATTCGTACATGATCTAATGAGCTGTTTGGCAACACTTCTTAGTCTATACTAGAATTAAATCTTAAGTAGACTTAAAAAATTAATGTTCGGTTGTATTAATTCGTGAATGATAGCTAAGAAATTTAAAAAGAGTAGAGGTGCCTTAAAACCTGAATAAAAGATTAAAATTCAGTCAAAAGGGAACAAGTATCCTCTCCAATATGTGTAAAAGATTCTCATCACTTTCCGGTTTGAGATTTATTCTCAGCCGCTTTGAGATTCGAGCTAGGACGGGGCAGTATTATTAGGCTTTGAGATTCGTGCAAAGTTAAAAAGAACGGTTCAAATCCACTAATTCTAAAAAATTCCCTTTTACGGTACCGAGGAGGATATGAATTCGGCAAAAGGAGGCTAAATGTGGTGTTATTAATCCATACTAAGAAACTAGTGTTCGACAAGATTAAGCGGCTAAGGAAACCAAAGAAGACTCCTTTAATCTTAAAGAGACTTAAAAAAACCTTGTCGAACAGCACCAATATTCTTTTCAGCAACATAACGGTTCAAATCTAATTAAAATATAGTGTCCCGGTTAGCGTTGATAAACTTTTATTGAATTCGAATATAAATTTGATCATCTGATAATATTGAAAAGTCAAATTAACATGTAAAAGTTCGAAATCGAACGATTTTAAATCCCAAAATGATTCAAATCTGAGATGAACCGTAACCTAAAACGACATGACTCGAGAAAATCAAGTTTTCACTCGATATTTCCTCAAATATTATCTACCACCACCACCCCTGACTCGTATCCTTCCAGGTATCTGATTGAGTAAAATTGGCTCTCATAAATTCTCAGCCGAGAAATTGAAATTCGGTGCCTATTTAAATATAAGGGTTCATTTTGAGATTTGTGTTAAATTTAACGAGTCTTGAGTGAAAAAAAAAAAAAATCTACCACACGCATGACTATATACATCATGCAACAGATAATCAATATCATGCATTGTTTATCCTCCCCCAAACAAAATATAGGAACTACAATAATAATGGTCTCATTTCTTTCTCGAAAAATATAGATTCTCAAAATATAATGAAATGAATCCTAATTATTACTAGTTGTTAAAGATAACATGATATGAAATTGGAGCAATTGCAAATACAGAAAATTCAGAAAATTTCAATAAACAGATACTTGCAAGTAGGCAACTCTTCTTTGTGCATTTTCATGTGGACCCAACATGTTAGAAGCTAGAAGCCTAGAGCCACCACACCTTTTGAATTTGCATCTGCAACACAACCCGCAATTTGTAGTTACACAATAAGATTCACAAAAGATCCTACGACGGCGTTGTTCTTTAGGATCAGCTTCTTCGCTCTCAAAACTGCCTCCCTCAAAATAATATAAGCTATTTCCAAAAAAAAAAAAAAATTGTATAAGCTTCATTTTCTCTATTCTGCGAGGATCAATTACAAAATGGGATTTGCATTTCCGGAGGATTCTCTCTTTCTCGGATTCGATAGCTCCACACAGTAAGTGGAATTCATCTTTGAAGTTTTTTCCAATTAAGACTTTGCACTTTTTGGTACTCTTTATGAAGGATCTGTTCTAATCACTGTGAATTACACCGAGTACTGTGAACCGAGATCTTTTCAGTACCACTGTTCTGGGCTTAGAGCCGGAGCGGGAATTGGAACGGTACACAGGATTAGAAGTACAATTATCTATTAATTTTCGGCCTGTTTGTTATTCTTTAACAATGTAAAGCATTGACAAAAAAAGAATCAGGATGGGTTTCTATGATGATAGGTAGAAATCTTATACAAAAATCTCCCCGTTTTAGTTTTCAAATATGAAAATTCTTTTCACTTGTATGGAAACAGATGTGAAAATGAGATTATAGATATGGGTGCTTAGCTTATTTCTTTTCGATGATATCAGTTCAATTGGACTTGTTTTTCCAAATATCACACCAAGTCAGTGCTAGAACAATAATTCTTTATTTTAAACCAGTATAATTTATTCAGAATAGTAAGTTTCACATTATCTTCTTTTAACAGGTCTCTGAAGGCCACTGTACTAGATGGTAATCTAACCCTTGTCACGTCGCAAACTGTGCACTTTGACTCTGAATTATCTCATTACAAGACGAAAGATGGTGTGTATAGAGACCCTGAAGAGGATGGCCGGATTGTGTCTCCAACCCTTATGTGGGTAGAGGCCTTGGATCTCATGCTTGAAAAACTAAAGTCCAAGGTTGATTTCACAAAAATAACTGCCATCTCAGGCAGTGGCCAACAACACGGGAGTGTCTATTGGAAAAAGGGAAGCGAAGCTACACTATCTTCTCTGGACCATAGTGAAAAATTAACCCCTCAGCTGAAAGATGCATTTTCAATACCGGAGTCTCCTGTATGGATGGATAGTAGTACAACTAAGCAATGTAGAGAGCTAGAGAATGCTTTTGAAGGAGCAATAGAGCTGGCACGGGTTACGGGGTCCTGTGCATACGAGAGGTATACTGGGCCACAGATAAAGAAGATTTTTGAAAATCAGAGGAGTGTTTATGAAAATACTGACAGGATCTCTCTTGTGAGTTCTTTTATGGCCTCAATCTTAATTGGAAAATATGCGAGTATAGATGAGACTGATGGTGCTGGGATGAACTTGATGGATATTAAATCACGTGTATGGTCTAATATTGCTTTGGAGGTTAGTTTTCTGATTTATCTGTTTACTTATTTTCATCTTATCAGAGAATTGCACTTCAGCGAATATTTGCAAAGAACTCCCCACATTCCAAGAAATTGGAAGAAACAAACATCTCTTTTTTTCAATGTTTAAGCTACTTCTTAATGAAGTCCTGGTAATGTTCATGCCAGAATAAGAGGACATCTTTACCCTTTTAAGGTATGTTAGAAGTTAGTCAAGAGGTATTAATAAGAGAAAGCCAAAGGCCACTCGAATAAAAAAGTTAATGTGTCAGAACTAAACAAAAGTTAAACTGAGTAGCTGTTTAATAAAAGACCGCTAAAAAAAATGAGTAAATGTTCATTGCTTTGATGTGAAACATGAATTTTATCTTATCCTATTTTTGTTTAATAGGCAACAGCCCCAGGTCTAGAAGAAAAACTTGGAAAGTTGGCACCAGCTCATGCAGTTGCCGGTACAATCGCTCCTTATTTTGTCAACAGGTACACTTGCATTCACTTAAAAAAAGTAATTAAATTAAAATTATGGAAATAATGCCCACTGAGATTGTAACAATTAAGGTAATTTACATGTTTGAGATTGGACTACTTTTGATTTCATCAGTACTTTGCAGGTTTAACTTCAATAAGAGTTGTTTGGTCATTCAATGGTCTGGAGATAACCCTAACAGCCTTGCTGGTACAGATATATTACTTTCATTTTTTTTATTTTTTTGTTTACCTATCATGGTACCCTCTACTATTTTCTTTATCTTGGTTTCTTCTTTTGTTTTAATCCTTGCATTACGATACTTGCATTGACAACTCAAACCGGTACAGGTTTAACTCTTAACACTCCTGGTGATCTAGCAATTAGTCTTGGTACCAGTGATACTGTAAGTTAGATTCATCTTCCTTTTGTTACTTTTGGAACTTTACATTTATAATACACCCTCCAAATATTTTATTAGTTGTGCATACCATTAGTATTGTTCAACGTCAAACCTAGATAAGAAATATCATGTGCTACAATTCTTAAAAGTTGTTCAAGAGGATACATGAGTCAAAATATTCTGTGTTTTGGTGCTGTATTTATGATACGAGGTATTTTTTGCTTATTTAGTATCGATACATTCTGAATATGTATTTCCATCTCACAATGCCATTTTATTTGTTCAGGTATTTGGTATTACTGAGGAGGCTAAACCCAGTCTAGAAGGACATGTTTTCCCTAACCCGGTTGACCCGAACTGTTACATGGTTATGCTTGTTTACAAAAATGGCTCTCTGACTCGAGAAGGCACTGATATATATTATTCTCATTCCGTCTATTTCTTTGCAAATTTGTTTTCTCAAAAAATCTGCCAATTTCGCTAACTAATGTTTGTCACCAATGTTTTCAGATTTGCGAAACAAGTACGCTGATAAATCTTGGGATGTGTTCAACAAGCATTTGGAGGAAGTAGCACCATTGAATGGTATCAAAGGCATACAAAATAACAAAAGTGAAAAAAGAGCACTCAAAATAGTGGCTATCTATTTTTTCTGTCATTTCATCAGTTCCAAAAAAAGGAACACTCAATTTTTAAGACAAAAATCCCAAAATTTGACAGTTCGTACATAATACAAAATATGTGAATATAAATTAACATTGTGTCCTATTAATACTTAGGTGGAAGACTTGGTTTCTACTACAAAGAGCATGAAATTTTACCGCCTCTGCCAGGTAATCGGAAATTAACCAACTCCCTCTACCTGATCGTTTTCATTGATGTATTTTATTTTCCTTGATTTTGGGTCTAACAAAATTTTGAAAAAAAAAACTGTACTTCAAAGTCGGTTATCGCAGGTATGTATTAGACAAATGGGATGAAGGTTCATTGGATGAGATGAAAGAGCATGAGGTCGAGGAATTTGATCCTCCCTCTGAGGTGAGATTTTTTTCATTCATACATGCAGGTGTTATTTGCGGGTGTTTAGTCCAAATGCCACCTTAGTACGTCACCAAATTGGCAAATTCTGAAAATAAACTATAGTATATCAACAGTTCAACACTAAATATTAACCAGGAAAAGAAATATCAGTGATGTAATTTCTAATTGTAATTTCTTCCATTCATATTCAAGATTCAACATCCAGACAAATCCAAACAAATCCAAACCACTGATCTCATTTTTATTCATGAGCAATGCTGATGCATCCACCCATAAGTTCATCATTTTTTGTGTATGCTTTGCACTAGAATCAAGATTTATGGAATCAACGGATCAGGTTAATTGTCCATTTGTCATTGATACAATTCACTGCATTCACTCTTCTGGTCTTTTGAAAGCTTGTGCAAACTTGTGGAATGAACAGATGAGGTTAATTGTCATTGATACAATTTACAATTTACTGCATTCACTCTTCTGGTCTTTGTACAAAACTAACTACAAATTATGAAAACATATGTTAATGCACCACTTGTAATGCTTTTGAAATATCTTCAAAATCTCAAGAAACTTTAATAACCGTTATTTCTTTGCATAATACCAATAGATACGCGCTATTATAGAGGGCCAATTGCTATCCATGAGAGGTCATGCTGAGAGATTTGGTATGCCCAGCCCTCCTAACAGGATTATAGCCACTGGTGGTGCGTCTGCTAATGCTAGCATTCTCAAGTCGATTGCACAAATTTTTGGTTCTTCTGTCTATACTGTTCAAAGGCCAGGTATTTACTGATAGAACTACTTTTGAAAATTTCAAAGTAGCCCTCCCCTGTGTCATTGCGAGGAAATAATGTTTTGCAAATTAGAAGTTACATGTTAGTTATTTTTCCACGTCTTTAGTATATTACAAAATGATGTTGACCTAGATTTACATAGGTTGACAACCAATACTTGCATAATTCATTCAGAAAGATGAAAGTGAAAGTGAAATGAATTAATTATTGTTATCATATATAGGCATTGTGTTTTTTTAATATTTTGTTCTGAACCAAGGGTTGGGATCATTGATGATGGATTAATTTTGACAATCCTGAAAATTTTTCATAATTAAATTCTCAAATTGAAATCCAGTAATTTGTATGCAATCTCATAATATATGTATCATGCCAATTGCAAAATAATGATGAGGTTTGATGAATGTTTCACTGTTCATTGGGCATATTATAAATTTGCAACAGCCTGTGCTTAATGACCTTCAATGGGAATTAATATATACTCAAACTGCATACTTATATATTAACTACTTTTGAAAATAATAACATACCTAAGCTTACATTAGTTATTAGAATGAGAACCTGGTTTAAGTACAATTTTTTTTATACTAATAAATATAGTCTTGAACCTTCCTTTTTTTTCTCAAATTCTATAGACCTTTCTCAAACTGCCCAGTTATATTGCCCTTACTTTCCAGATTCAGCGTCTCTTGGTGCCGCGGTGAGAGCAGCTCATGGTTGGTTGTGCAACAAAGAAGGCAAGTTCGTACCAATTTCTCAGATTTATGAAGGAAACCAAGATAAAACAGCTTTAAGCTCAAAGCTTGCAGTGCCGGCTGGAGAAACAGAAGCAGATAAAGTGTTACTTCAAAAGTACACTCTATTAATGAAGAAACGGTTGGATATTGAGAGAAGCCTCGTTGAAAAGTTCGGGCGTGTTTAGTGCTATTGATCTTGATCTTAAATTGAAAGAAAGCAATAAGATGTGATTACTGTCTTTATGCATAGTCTGATGAGGAGCATTATCTTTTGGCTTTGTAATCATTTGTGAAACACTGAAATTTGAACGGTATTAAGGTGTCAAGAGAGCTATCATCGAGTTTCAAGTGCATTGGTAAAAACAGTTATGAAATTAAGTCTAAGATAGTTTACCCTTCTAACGTGAGGAGATTTAAGGTAGCTGAAACCCTCGGCTAAAATTGGAACTTGGATTATACTAAATTACTAATTTATAGGAGCATCACCTTGCAAGCTTTTTCACAGGAATGCTATAAATGGGGAAAACTTGAGCTGTCATTTTTTTTGGAGTATGATTCTTAGTCCAACTGGTGATTCAAATCAAGATGAACTGAACTATCACAACTAAATTTAACAAACGCGAAACGTAAATTTGTTTTATCTAGAGAAATTACACCAGGTGAAAACAAACAGAAGATCAGCCTTTGGCCCTTTATCAAAGCTTAATAAGCAGCTCAGCGTATGCATTGACTAACAGCGTGAAGATTTCTAAATAATAAGAAAAATAATAGATAAGATTTCAAAATGACGGTAACGGACTTGATAAAGTTTTGTTTTACTAATTCATATCCATGACTTACATTATAATTCTTCTGCTGAATAACTTTACTGCATTTTTCAAAGATGCATTTTGCTGAAGAACATTGCATATGCTGACTAATTTAATTGTTTTGAATGGATTGATTCACCATGTACTTGAAACATTTTTGAAACCATTCTTACAATAAGAAATTAACAGGAACTATTACGGTGCTTTCGTTTTCCTCCACATTAAGTTGCCTGATGAGACCAGATCATGATCAAATAAACAAACACCAACTTATCACACATTCAAGTTTTCAAAATGCACGCAGAAAATAAAATTAACCAACTCCCTTCTTGCTTTTTTTATTATTTCACAGAAGGCGGGTATATTTTTGTTATGTTTCTCAATCTTAAAATAATGTACAATAGTGATATTTAGTATATCGTTAGCCATGAATATACACACGCACCCAAAAAAAGAAACCAAAAAGAACATAACAAAATGGAACCCTTCGACTCTTCGAATTACACCCTTCAAGCAAACTAAACTTTCTCAAAGAGTGAAATAATCAGGGGCTGTATGAACAGTTTCCACCTTTGTCATGGAAACATTGCCAGTGGCCACACTCGCGGCCACAGATTCTTTCACCTCAAAAGGCTGTACCGGGACTATCCTCTCTGGCACAATCTTCCCTCCCTCCTCAACGCGCGCAAGCACCTCAAAGTGGGCCCGACTCTTCTGGGGACGACTTCTCCATTCTGGGTATTTATCCCAATTGGCTTCTCCCTCAAGTAGCTTCTTCTCTATCTCAAACCCCATTTTCACATAAGTCTGTGCCGATACTTGTGCCTCAACTAACCTGAAAGATCCCTCTTCTTGACCCTTCTCACCCAAAACAGAGGCGAGCAACTCCTCAAACCCTCTTAAATTAGAGTTTGAGCCATTGATTGAAGTCATGGGCCACATGGTGGCAGGTTGCGATTCATTGTCAGAGTCTGGGGAAGGGAGTGGGGCCCTTGATGACAGCTTGACGAGGCCTGGGGCCAGACGCTTGAGCTGGAGACGGTCATTAGGGGAAGTTGATGGAGAGGAGGTTAGGGAGGAGGGGCCCACGATGCGCAGAGAGAGAAGGGGTTTTTCAGAATTTGACTTGTAGGCATCACGCAGTGCTTGGGCCAGGGATAGCAGGCCAGTGGCAAGGTGAGGTTGGCCCATAACTGAACGGTTGAAGGGTAGTGGTAACTCGATAGGATGCCTGAGGCCGACGGAGCGAGCCCCTTTTACAGTCACCACTGCACCATCGGAGAGCACCACTTTTTTCAATTTTCCTGCTTCCACTTCATGCTGTGTATAAAGCAAATAATTAATGGGGCGGCAACATCATATGGTTTACACTTAGTACATATGGTTGGCTCATAACATATCAGACCCCGATAGTATACAAGTACAGTATGCATGCCTAGTATTAAAAACCTCCACCCTTGTTATAAAAGTTAAGCTTGCTACACCAAATTAGTTACGCATAAACAATTTACACGATACTAGTAAATATCATTTCCATTCGAGTACAAGTGAGTAGGAATTGTACTATTACTAGTGCGACAATTAGTTTTGATCTCTACGTCAAGGATAAAGCCTTTCATTTGGTAAATAAAAGTTGCTCGATATATCTGTGTTTTCTTTCTGTTCTTCTGTTCTTCTTTTTTAAAGTTGGTGTCAAGAGTTCGTAATATATGTAAATCAGCTATAAACTAAATTAAAAACTTGACATATAAAATTAACTTACTGGTATAGCGAGCCTCATATCGTCTCCATCTTGGATCCAAAGCTCCATGGGACCTGCAAGCTGAAACGGTGGCAACTCTGGCAAATCAATAGCATCCTTCTTCTTCCCCATCTTAGCCAATGAATTCCCCTCCTTGGCTTCATTTCCACCATTCATTCGATGGAAGAATGGCAAATCAACAAAATCCCAACGGCTCACATCCTCTAGTAGCTTGACTGGGATCATCTTTTTACCTATTTCTATAACAAATTCGTAAGCCACAGCCTTCCCGACAAGGGCATCTCTCACATCGAATCCAGAGACCTTGAGGTCAGATTGTAAGCCTAATCCTTTTACAATTGCATCTTTTAAATCCTTTAAGAGAACAAACAAAATAGTTCTTTCAGTGATTCAATAAAGACAACAATTGAATCTTAATATTTTAGAGATACCAAAGTGAACTCTAAAATATATTCCTCATTTTATTTAATAGTTTATGTATTTTTTTATAATAATAATACAAAAATTCAAATTTAACACTGTAATAGGGAGATAAAAATATGTGGTACTCTCCTTAGCGGCATTTACCTTCAACTAAAAGGGGGAATTCTTCCAAAGAGCTTGAAATATTAAAATTAACTAATTTCAAAATTCAGCAAACCTTCTACAAAATAATATAAATTCTCAAATTTAACGCTGTAATAGGGAATTCTTCCACAGAGCTTAAGATATTTAAATTAAGTAATCATCCAACAATTTACAAATGGTGCTCGTAATACTTACTGTGATTGCCTTGGGAGAGGGAGGAGTTAGGGTTTCTGACGAGATGAGAGCGCTGGACGAATACGCTTGAAATGCTATGAATGCAAGTAGAATCGCCAGAAATTGGGATCTAATCTCCATTTTTCCTTCCCTTTCCCGTATTTAGATTTATTGTTGGCTCTTTTTTCTTCTGGTTTTAACTTTTTAAGAGAAGATACTCCTTCCTAAAATAAAGACGATCTTTCGAGAAGCCGTGTGGGACGTAACCTGGACCAATCAGAAGCGAGACAATATACGTGTCATATTTTTAGTGGTTAAGACAACGCACACAGAGAAAAATTAGGAACCGATTGACCAGAGTCAATCCAGAAACAGGAGCAGCGTAAAGAATGTATTATCATATCCGGTAGAATCATACAATTTTCTTTTTCCAGAAAAAAATTACCTCCCAAGGGGCTGTTCGGCATGGGCTCCTTAAGAGGGAAGGATTAAAAATTTAATCCTCACTAAGGAGCACTTGTTCGTTTGGTACTAAGATTAAGAACAAAGACTTAACATGAGTAAAATATTGAGTATAGTGTATGAAGACCTAAATACCCTTGCATATATATTTTTCTTTAATATCCTTGCACATTGATAAGTCTTCACACTCATATACTAACTTATTTCATTAATTTTATTGTCACCTGACAAGATGCAAATTTTATTGTCACCGATATCATTGGTACCAATGTACAGAGAGGTGCCAAGAAGCAATTGTATTTTCTATTTACAATATAAATAAGAAGCACCAAAGTTACAATAGAACCAGAAACTTATGTCCTTGCAATCATATAAAACCATAAATAAACTATAAACTGGTACCTATAATGGTACAAACTCAATTCTGATTTATCTTAGACCGCATCACAATTTGATCTAGTTGTGAACTAATTCATTCAAATCAAAGATACAAACAAAAACATGGTACAAACTGAGTATGAATATTGCTAAAATAGTACAAACCAACTTCCATAAATTAGTTTCCATGCCTTCGACGATTTCCGTTGCAGTTTTGCATATTCTCCCACAAAACATTTCTAATACCTGTTCGAAGCAAATCTCCAAGTTGTGTTTCATTGAGTCCCGTGATTACTCCAGATTGCTCAACATCTTCATCATCTTCTCCCTCATCTACGACCTCTTGTTCCTCATCTAAATAGATGTCACTTTCGGTTTCAATCTCATTTTGACGCTTGATAAAATTATGCAAAATACAACATGCTAAAACAATTAGGCATTGCTTCCTGTATTTATAAGGATGCATAATTCTCAAAATCTTGAATCTCATTTTCAAAACTCCAAATGTCCTCTCGACAACATTACGAAGTTGTGCATGGCGATGATTAAATAGATCCTCTGGGCTTTGATATCGATTTTGTGCACGTGTTTGTTGAAATTGTGCCAAATGGTAAATATGGCCACGATAAGGGTAAAGAAAGCTACAAGTATTGGCATAACCTGAATCAGCGAGGTAGTACCTTCCCAGAGGAACTGTAAAACCGCCATCATCTATCGCTGATCGCAAAACCTTCATATCTGCAGCTGAACCCTCCCAACCAACAGACACATAAACAAAATTCATGTCAAAATCAACTGCAGCTATGACATTTTGAGATACAAAATTCTTCCTGTTAATGTATTTTCGACGCTTCTTTTTCTTTACAAAAGCATGTATATGAGTGCCATCAATGGCACCTAAAGCACCCTACATTGAAAATTACATCATTAGTCATACAAGAATACAATTCGCAAATTAAAATATAAAACCAAACACCTTAAAGGACATACCTTAAATGGAAAGAAACTTGTGTCATTTCCAATAGAAGCATGTCTAGGTGCATATGCCCCAGGCAATTTGATGTACTCATTCCTCATTTCAATTATACTCCATAAAACATCATGGAATGTTCGATGAACTGTGTCGAGAGAACGTTGGAAATTGTAGCTTACATTTCTCATATTTGAGGCATGTCCGACTATGTGTAAGAACATGCCAACTTGTTCTTCTATTGTCACTTTATTAGTTTTTACAATGCCTTTTTCCAGTATTGCTTCACAGAGAGCTACAAATTTGGTTTGGTTCATTCGTAGATAATTATAGGGTACTGCTGAGGGTTTATTTAATATGTCGTTTATGTAATCAGCTCCTGACATTGGCCTCTTATTACCTTGCTCTTCTGAGGAAGATGATGCTGAACTAATTTGAGTGGTATTAGGAAGTATAGTATTCATAAAAACCCATGATTTGTCATCGTCATCTAAAGAATGTAATAGTTCATTGAATCCAAATCCATCCATAGTTTATGATCTGCAAATTTTTCATAAAATTATGTTATCTGACATAACCTTTAATTAAGAAAGTTTAAGTGCTAATTACATGTACCAGCAACCACTGCCACTAAATTTCCTGTTGCCCTAAATTGTTTATACCATGATTATACATAAGTTTCCTGTTGCTCTTGTTCAGCCTGGATGGCTATAAACACCTAGAAAACTATGTATGTTTATTCATACGCATCATTGGAAAAAAAAAAGTTTGTGTTTATGTTTATGTTATATATAGAATTGTGACTTTCAGCTGTAAATCGTTGGCTGCCTTAATTAACCCAATGAGGGAATTCCAAGAATCAATAATATATATACACACATTTTGTTAATTGCTTGAGTTTCTATTTTTAATTTACCCCCGTAAATTTTAACTTGTTACTGGTATCTAAGGAACTCAATAGTAACAATGTTCACCTGATGTACTCGTTTTGCTTTAATATGCGTGTAATATCTGCCGAAGTTTTCCCTAAGAGTGCATACCAGTACCAACAACTATATTAATTGAAATTTATCAATTATATCAACTAGTTTATTTAAGTTGAAAATCAAATGATATTCAAGAAACAATAAAAGAATTAAAATCAAATGGTCATACATGCAAAAAATTCTCAAATACACAAAGAATTAATAAAGTAAAAAAAATCGAATTCAAGAAAGCCCGAAGACAATGGAGACCATATTAAATTTCTGGATTTGAGACTAGCGCATGAAGGTAGATGACAACATTTCCTCTTCAAAAATATTCAGATTCTTGATCCAAAGCAAAAAAGATAAAAGAAAAAAAAATAAACTACAAAATATAGAGAAACGTCATTAGGAGGAGATGGATACTGGTCAAAGAGGTGTCAATGGAGAGAGCGTCTCAGTGCGAACAAGGTGGAGCTGTCGGATTGGATTTTTTATTGTTAGATCGCCACCAATTTACGCCGGAGAGAGTCGCCGATTTTCTTTCTCCTGTCTAGAGAGTCGTGCCTCCAAGAAAAGAAGAAGACAATAAAATATTCAAAAAGTATGTGAAGCTCCTTAAGGAGCTGATATGTTGAGGGTAAAATTGTCAAAAGAAACACAAATTTGGCCTCTAAGGTGGCGCAAAGGAGGGTCAGTTTTTAAGGAGGGGAGGAGGCTTCCTTAAAGAAATCTGTTAAGGAGACAATTTAAGTCTGTCTAAGGCGTACATGTTCGGCTAGCTTAAAGCCTTAAGGAAGGCTAAGGAGGCTAAATCCATCCTGCCGAACAGGTACAAGAATCTCTCCTGATTTGTGGGGCTCACAGTCTTGGAGATCCTTCAAGGCTTTAACCACCGAGTAAAAATTGGATGAAAAAAGTTTTAGGTCCCACCGAGACTTGAACTCGGGTTACTGGATTCAGAGTCCAATGTCCTAACCACTAGACCATGGGACCGTTGTTGAAATATAGGGATTATAAATAATATTTAAACTTGACTTCTAAATGCCCATTGACAAAATGCTGTTCTTTTTCTTTTCTTTTTTCCTTTTTCTATTTTTATTTTCCGTTATATTAAGCAACGAGAACTATCCAGTTCAATTTGTGTTGAGAAAAGAAAATCTCAACAAAAAGACAATAATTATATTTTGCATTACTAAGTTCAAACGCACAGCAGTAAGTTACAATATCTTGTTTGTGGGAAGGAATGGTTGCAGGAACTTCTGAATAGACATTTTTTAAAATACTAATATATGTAAAGTGTTTCGTCATTTTTGTTTCTATTGTACAATTTTTTTACCCGATGAAATCAACAATCACCATGTCGTTAAAATAACTTGACTATAACTAAAAATAACAGGAAAAGAAAATGTTCCAAACCTTATTGAACTTCGTTTAACACAAAGGCCTAATATTTCTTATCGTCTATTACATTCCATCAATAAATTGATTATATATTATATATGTTGAATATCAATTTTTATTATTTTTGAAATTTATTTACTATTTTTTATGATTTTTAAAAAATAATATTTTCAAGCCTAAGAATAAAAGAAAAATACCAATATCTTAGGCCGAAAAAGACCATCTTTCAAAATCATGAAAAAAATAGTAAAAAATGGTATTCTATAAGTATAATAAATAACAAAATTTACAAGCTACTTAGATCAATATTTTAAATATAAAATTATGAAATTTAATCATATAACATTTCGGCCGAAGTAATACCAAAAACTCATTAGTCAGTAAATATAGTTTCCATTTAATGGAAGATATTTTACATGTAGCACCTGGTAATTTTTATATTTATTTTAGACTGATATTTCACTAATTCCAGCCAAAAAAAAATCATGAAAAGATTAATTAATGATACCTTTCATTTACCAATTGCCAAACGCAATTACTAGATGCAGATCTTCAACAACTCCATATCACCACATCGGAAATAAATCAGCTGAAATTCCGAGATCGTGTACTGTTCACTCTGAAATCCCTGCAATCCGAAATTCAGCCATCGAATTTTTTTCGAGAACGCATCTCGGAACAGCTGGTTTTTTCTTGCACGCATCTCGAAACAGTTCGACGGCTGGATTCGAATTACAGGGATTTCAGGATGAACAGTACCGACTTCGGATTTCAGCAGATTCGGATCCCACGACATCAGGCCCAATTCAAAAAAGTTGCAATAATAGGAAAGCCTCAGAGGAGCTTTCTGAGTTCTTTCAAACCACATTTTCCTAATACAGTGACAAGATAGTAATTTCATAAAGTTTAAAATTTGTATTTCAAATATGATATAATATAAGTCAAATTAATCAGTTGTTCTATAGTACAGATCATATATAAAAAAAAAATGATATTTTTGTAAAATATGTAAAAATATTCATAAATTCTATTATAATATTGAATACATATAATGTTGTCCGTGTAGTTTGACAAATTCAACAAATTTTCCCAGAGATACTGAAAGAAAATTAATAACATAAGACATTCAACAAATATGAGATGAATCATTAGATTTTCACCATACCCCAGTATATCTGAACTCGTATCCTCTGTAGTTCTCACCGTAGGAATCTACACCTCTTCCTTTTAATTTGCACGGATTTTAATGAACCTGGCACGAATCTTAAGGACCTCTGCATTTCACCTCTGTTCCGAAAAAACGATCGCATGAGATTGTGTACAATGATGAAGACTACAGACTACAGAGGATACAAATCTAATATATCTGGGATCCTTCTAAAATGCATTTAGAGCGTTATTTACGCGTATAACTCTTTCAAAATGCATTTAGATACAATTGAGAAAAAAACGGTGTAGATTTAATAATAACTCGGATAGGGAAATCTTTTGTAGTAATAACTGAGTGATTTGACTTTCAATCTTTATTAAAAAAAAAATAATGTCTATTTTAAAAATAGAAAGTATGTTATAAAATCCGTACCATAACAGTTTGGAATAGGTTAATGTAGGGGTGCAAACGGATCAGATACCGATCGGATAGTGGTAAAATTATATCTGTGTCTGTTTTTATTTTTCGGATACGGATACGGATTGGATATTAGACGGTTACGTACGGATATGAATCAGATATCGAATATCCGTAGATATATACATAAATATTTTCATAATATATATTAAACTATATGATATATATCTACTATTCGGATATGGATAATTAATATTCAAAACCGTATCCGTATCCGCACGGATATTCGATATTCGAATATCCGTATCTAATTTTCGGATACGGATCCGGTTGGATTTTATCCGATCCGTTTGCACCGAGGTTAATGGGATACGGATTCCGGGGGAGGTTGACTGGATAGCTGGTTGGATTAGTTAATGGATTTAGGTCTCCTTTTGGGCCCCCATTAATATTTCTTAGCCCAAGATTAATTTACACAAGTCTAAATGGTGTCAATATCGTTGTTTTCTCGGTCCGAGAATGAAAAAAGAAAAAAGAAAAAAGAAAAAAGAAAAAAGAAAAAGAAAAGGACATCTGTTAAAGACTGATCCATTTAAGGTTTAAGACGTCTCGGGTCAAACTGTCTATCCAGAATATAGAAAGCAATATTTTTAAGCAGCCGTACACGATTATTCAACACGGATCTAAATAATAATTTTTCAAGGCGTAAATAGATCTGTTATTAAATTGCCGAAGAGTTTAACAAGGTGCCTTTTTATAACAGAGGAGGGTTCAAATGCCTCCATTTTTCATGCCTCCACTTTTAAAAACTTTAATAACTCAAAATTTAAAACTTAAAAGTCAAAATAAAATCGTTGGATATGATCTACATCATTTTATCAATGTGCTAATAAAAAATTATCACATTTTGATTTTTGTTTTTATGTGAATCAATAAGTTGAAAAATCAACGTCTAAAAATTATCCACATTAGTGCGTTTTTTACAAGCTCTTGATGACAACCAAAACAAAATTGAAATGTCATAATTTTTTACACGTGCATAGATAAAATGATTTAGATCATATTCAACGGTTTTATTTTGATTTTTAAGTTTTAAATTTTGAGTTATTAAAGTTTTAAAAAATAGAGGCATGATTGAGGCATGAAAAATGAAGGTATTTGAACCCTCCTCTTTATAATATGAGATGTAAATTGCCGAAGAGGTTGGTTTTTTAGTTCATTGACGTTGAGCACGGTTTTTCTAATAAACTTCATTGAATTCGTCTCATGACATAATGAGAAAATTCAACTATTGAATTTCATTTGTTCGACTTGTCAAAAGTTAAAAGGTAAAACGAACAACAACTTTCAAAATGGATTCAATGAAATTATTCAATTTTTTTTTAAATATTGGCAATTTTATTAGATTATACTAACCCTACATTGATCTCTATTTATTTATTTATTTATGTATGATTTTTTATATAATTTACAGTAAAATATCATAGTACTGTAAAATTGACCTTTATTTTTCACAGAAAAATTTCATATAATTAAAATTCATAGTTCGAAAGTCTGACTCCGTCCGTCTTTATTGGTCAATCATTATATAACAATCCTACAACATGTAAATAATTTTCTCTTTTCTTTTATTTCTACTATTTTACAAATTTTTTTTTGTAAAATTGACATCACTAGTGTCCGATATATATGAAATCTGAAAGCTTGACTCTTACATTTCTCATAAAAAAAAACAATCCTACAAGTTTGTTATTTCATATTTTATCTTACATTTAACCGAAACAACATTAATTACCATTTGAAAATTATAATATTATGCAAATAATATATATTATTCTTGTGCATGCATCATTTCTACAAGTCATACTTACTGGTATTATTGACTAATTTCAACATTTCGAACATTACACGGATGTATTATTAAGAAAATAAGACGCGTAAAGTTCACTAGTGTTGTTTGATTCGCTCAAAAATCACGGCATTTGTCAGATCTGTTATTTCAGAGTGAGGGACGAGACAACTTGGGTTGTAGATGAGAGAAAGAAAGAAAGAAAGAAAGAAGAAAGTGAAATTTGATGTGAGAATGGAAGACAATTTGAGTCCGACGATTATCATACTCAAATTTGAATTTGGTGGGTTTTGCATATGTCTAGTTTTCTTCATAATCCGTATGAAAATTAAAACGGATGAGTACAAATGTTAAAGCAGTTCACACAAATTTTGAAATAGATCGGACATACAAAAGATTCATCAAACTCAAGTTTTTAAGTTCGATGGACGTGGGACGCCATTGTTCTCCTGGAAACGAAGTTGTTCTGCTGATGGGTCCGTTTCCAGAGTTAGAGTTGGACATTAAACAAACCCGTTAACCGTGCCTATCTTTTGTTGGGCTTGAGTATAGAATTGTGCTCCTGCGTTGGACGGATCCGTATCCTCCCAGGTACCTGACTCAAGCAAATTGAAATGGACGGCCCAGATTAATCCTATCTGGACCAAACTCAATCCGATGTCTATGAAGACTGTAGGGGACTGATAGGTGTATTTTATATACACCGTCGATCTAGTTTTTATCATAAAATAACACCAAATATCTTGTATTTTGGATATAATGCGAATATAATACACCAAGAATCAAGTTACTGCGTTCGCTCGATGTTTCAATGCAGGAAACAGTGCAAAATGAAGAAAAACTGCCCAGTGCGGACGCATTCTCCACCAGTGCGGACGCACTAGGTACTTAGCCGATTTTCCAGCAGCGCAGACCTCACAGACGAAAAGTCCGAGCGTAATGCGTCCGCACTCAGCTCCAGTGCGAGTGGGGTCATCCGCATTCGCTACTTAGCCGATTTTTGCGACTTTCAGAATCTTCCGAAATACAGAAGTTCAACTCCAGTGCGGACGCACTCAGTACTTAGACTATTTTTAAAATCTTCGGATTCTTTGGTAAACAGAAAACAACATGCCAGTGCGGACGCACTAAGATACAGTGCGGACGCACTCAGGAAATTTTGCAGAAAATCCAGAAAAGGAAACTTGGAACCAAAGGGGATTTAGAGTCGGTGCGACCAAGACCACCCGCACTCAACTCCAGTGCGGACGCACTGGACTCGCAGACAGCCAGAAATTCGCATTTTCAGGAGGTTTTCTATTTTTGGCCAACAAGGAACACGTTTTAGAATGCCAAAAATAGCCATAGCAGTCTGAGGAGTGCACCCACTAACCCCACTACTATCCTCTAAATTGGGCAAGGCCTTTGGCTATAAAAGGAGAAGAATTTCATCTCTCTGATCATCCATTATTTTATCCATTCTTCCACAAAAGAGAGAGAGGGAGATCCTGCAGAAATTCTCGAAGTTCCAAGGAAGGAGAAGAAGAAGATTCAAGCAAGGAGTCGGCAAGATCGAGGTTTTAGATCTAATAAAGGGTGTAATCATTTCTTTATCTCATTTCTTATTGTTTTTGCCAATCTTTGTTATGGATCTCTCCAAGAGAGAATAGTTCTCTTTCTAGGGATTTAGGTCAATGCATGAACTTGTTTAATTCTAGATTATTCGGATATTTGTTTTTATTATGATTGTGTTATCGGATTTGATTGTTAATTTCTGTGATTTATTCTTTATGAATTTCATTAGTACTCGTTCCTTTGCGTTCACCTGGTTAGGGTTTATTGAATTGAAGTAGTTTTGAAATCGCGTTGATCGTGTTTTTCCGCTTTAAATTTATTAAATTCCGGCATTGGTCATGAGGAGACTACTAATTGAAACCATAAAGACACACCTTAGGGTTGGGTTAGAAGCGACCGTACTTTGATATCCAATCCGGAACTATAGAAATTAAGGTTAGGATTTTGGTGAAGGACCGAAAGGCGAAGGCAAATCCTAATTAGGACACCTTAGAACAAATATCGATATATGCTTTGAAGCATGAGATTAAATATCCCTCTAGGTTAGTGAAAGCCCTAGAATTCGAGGCACATTAATCCATAAAGCGCAAAGTATTTGTATTAATATTTGTTCCAAAGGCTAACATAGGTTAGAAACCTCATCAAATCAAACATGAATTTAAACAAACCGAATAAATAAAATTAGCAAGGAATTGTAGACCAAATACCCCTAGATCTCCTTAAACTTGAAAGCAAACCAATCTTTCTTTCCTTTATTTTATTTACATTTATTGTTTGAAACTCCTCTCTTTCGGGTATTGAACCCAACCTTAGGATTTTAGAACAAAACCCCCCCTTTTTACTTTTATTGTTTAGATTTAATAGTAGTTTTTCTTATTAAAAATTAGTGTTTCCCTCTCTCCCTACGGATCGACACCTAAATACTACAATCGATAGGTTGTGCGCTTGCAACTAACCTATTCTTTGAGTACGAAGGTTTATAAATTTTAAAGGCAAAAAGAGTACCAAATTCCTATATCTAAAATACTCAACAGGGACCTGTTTTGAGATTCGTGTCATGTTAAAAAAACCGTCCAATCGTAATTTGCTTGAGTCAGATAACCGGAGGTGATGTGAATTCGCATTGGACATGTGGTTGTTCACAACTAATTTTTTTCTTCTTTTAAATTGTGGCATTTTTTTATTTGTAGCATTTTAGTAAACAAATAATTTAAAACTAGATCTGCTCATAGCATCCGAGTTTCTATTTTATAATAAACTGAACTTTCAGTCGTTAAAAAATCAAAAGAATTCAGAAATAATTACTTACTAGACATTTTTTTTTCAAACTTAAAAGTATAATTATTTGTCAGTAATATTATTTGTATTAATAATTATTTTTTAAATTTTAGAAATAATTATTTAGAATACAAATATTATTTGCAAATTATTTGTGATATTCCTAAAATATTTCCAAATTATTTGAAAAATTATAAATGTCGCTATCATAATTCAAATACGATAGACATTAAATATGAAGTAAATGAATTTACATTTTAGTCGCAATTGATATTAGTCTAGACATTATATTTTGTTATACTGCGAATTATTATTTTAGGATTTTTTTTTTGCTAATTTTAAGCTTAATTTAATTTAAACGGAAGGGATCACTTGATAATAAATTATGTTGAGGCTTCTGACAATAAAAACAATAAAGATAAACTTTAGGTTGCTGTTAATGGTTATTGTTATGTTATGTTATGTTATATTACCAACTAAAGTTCATAATTGTGAACAACCTAAAGTTCAGTGAGTAATTTAAATATTTTTTCCAAAACCTAAAACCTAAAAGTTAATGATTATTGTTATGTTACCAACTATACTCAAAATCTCAAATTGTTTGAGAATTTTACTGATGAGAAGTAATCTTTGCAAATAATATTATTGAAACTTTGTATAATTTAAAAGTAATTATTTTTTAATTTATTTTGTATTATTTTCTACCGACTGAATTATACATGTTTACATTTTCCATACCACTTTTCAAAAGCTTGTTTTTTAAATGCTAAAGATAAAAAAAAAAACATTTTAAAATTCAACATTGCCGGTGTTATTTCCTGCAAATTAATTTGATTTTTTTTGTTAATTACAAAATTTTTGAAAGGAAAAAGTACTCTCTTTCTCTTTTATAATTAAGATATTATGGAAATCTCAATCGTGATAATCATGATATCTATTTCGTGATAATCATAATCATGATATCTTTCTAACATAATTATAGCAATTAGGCAATTAGCATTTTCTATCGTGATAATCATGATATCTATTTCGTAATCATGGACCATTTTTTTTTTATAAATAGATCCGAAATCCGATATCTAATATTAGTGAAAAATGATATGATTAGATTTAAAAATGATTAATATTTAAAAAATAAAAATATTAAGAAATAGTGGCATGAAAAGCGAGGTGGATTTAATTTAATGTTTTTCTCCTGCGCATGTGAATGAGAAAATGTGATCCTTGAAAATTAAATGTTAAATTTTGTTGTCTCAGCAGTCCGCAGAGAGAATTTGGTCAAAACAGCCTAAACAGGTCACAGTTAATGCAAAAATGGACGCGGGAGAAGAGAGCCAGCACGTGGTTGTTACCTAGCTTCATTTAAGATGCTAAAATATATTTAAAATAACCAGTATGGTCCCCCTTAATTTTATATTTGAATATTCCTCCCATGAATATATTATAGTATATATACCACCTGTTTTTTTACTAACATATTTTTTTTATTCAGACAATTATTTCTTTTTGAAGGGCTTAAAAAATAAGTTTAGAAATTCGAGATGATTGTGGGCGAGAGCATCTACATCTCTAAAACTCTTAGAGTTTCTAAATAACTGTTAACTGTTTTTAAGAAATTATAGACTCTGGAGTTTCTAAATATTCACATTCCTGAAACTAATTTTAGAGTTTCTAATAAATTAAAATTGATAAGCCACATCAGCAGTAAATTAAACTAATTTTAGCGAATACATGCCAATTGTTTTACCACGTCAGAGTTTATAAACGATTTCTTAATAAAAAATTATTGAGCAAAATTGCTAAATAAGAAATTCATCTACATATCTTAAACTAGTTTAGCAACTGCTACGTCAGATTAAAAACTCTAATAGTTTCAGAGATGCAGATGCTCTGAGTTGAAATATATTGTGACCAATGTTGGTGACACAAGTAAGAATATTAAGTCTGTTAACATAATACAATATTTAATGAATTCCATTAGGCCCCTATATTTCCGTATCCAAATTTCTCTTGGAGAAAAAACAACTGAAGCAGAAGCTTATATTAACAAGTCAAAACTGATATCGTGGAAATGGAGAAAGCACGTATATTAAATGTATGGTTGGATTTTGGATGCATGTGCTTCATATATGTCCACATCTTATCCTATGACAAAAGCGGAACAGCGTCATGGGTTTAGTCCCACAGGTTCCATCCTAAGAATGAGACCATTCTCCCTTCTTATATAACCGACCGGCTTCCTCTTTGCAATTCACGCAGCTGCGTGGTGAGCACAAAGCGAACTATTCTTTCGCCTTTTACTAAAGAATACCGTGTGCACGCCACTTTTAAGCAGCATACGCTTATTTTTGAAGGGCTTGTTCGTCCGACATTTTTATTAATATCCAAAGTTTAATACAAATTATTAATTATACCCGGAACTCAACTCAATATCGATATATACCCAAGCCGGCCATTTTCTGGCCGGCTATGTTCCTTCCCTAAGCCGGCCAGAAAATGGCCGGCCATGTACTTTTTTTTTTTTTTTTTTTTTTTTTTTTTAAGTTTAAGAGAGAGAGACTATGAAGATCAAAATATTGAAATCTAACTCTGAAATACGATAATTTTTTGTTTAAATTATTTGTTATATTACTTCTTTGAGGAAGGATCAAATTACAACAATTATTTTTTTATTTTCAAAGTCCAAATCGTCGATCCAAACCGTTCAACATGATTTCCACAATAAACTGTGCTTGCAGATCAAATTTTACATTTTTTTGAATTTGTTTACTATTTATTAAGTATTTTACAAAAAATAGTCATATTCAGACTATTGAATTTTGTACCCATCTTAATAAATAGTAAAAAAATTCAAAAAAATGTAAAATTTGATCTGCAAGCACATTTTATTTAGATAATCATGTTGAACGGTTTCGATCGACGATTTGGACTTTGAAAATGAAAAAAATAGTTGTTGTAACTTGATCCCTCCTCTACTTCTTTTGATGTATAATTAGCATATTTATACTAAAATACGCTAGAATACTTGAAATTATGTTGAATTACACTATATTATAATAAATTATGTTCAATTATACTAAATTACGTTAAATTACAATAACTTCGCTAATTATGCTGAAATACAGTAAAAAAACACTAAACTACACAAAATTACGCTATAGTAGACTGATTTTGCTCATCTTTCATGAATCATAAAAAATAGTAAAAAAATTCCAAAAATAGTAAAAATTGGTAATCTGCAAGTTCATTATGTAACTAATTTACTGAGCTACTTGGATTGAATGATAGAAATGAAAATCTTAATCGGAAACTTCAACTCAAGTTTTGAGGCTCTTCTCTTTGTTTTTTGGCGATTCTGAATTTCGGAATCCGGCGTAGCGGGCACAGACGCATGCGCATTTTCGCAAGCTTTCCGAAAAGTGCTCATTTGCTGAAATCGGACACTCGAGCGCCGTTTTATGACCGTTTGAAGTTTCATCGTTGTTTTTCTCCTTTTCAGTGAAGATATCGTCCTTATTCATATCGTATTTTAGCGTAATTTACCGTATTTTAACGTAATTTAATGTAATTTAACGTAATTTAACATAATTTAGTGTTATTCAACATAATTTCAATTAATCTATCGTATTTTAGTATAAATATGCTAATTATACATCAAAGAAGTAATATAACAAATAATTTAAACAAAAAATTATCGTATTTCAGAGTTAGATTTCAATATTTTGATCTTCATAGTCTCTCTCTCTTAAAAAAAAAAAAAAAAAAAAAAAAAAAAAAAAAAGGTACATGGCCGGCCATTTTCTGGCCGGCTTAGGGAAGGAACATAGCCGGCCAGAAAATGGCCGGCTTGGGTATATATCGATATTGAGTTGAGTTCCGGGTATAATTAATAATTTGTATTAAACTTTGGATATTAATAAAAATGTCGGCTTGTTCGTTGTGGAATATCCCAACATATCATAATTTAAATCTTACAAGTCTATTATTTTAAACCATATTGTACATTTAAAAGTATCAAATGCATATGAAAAGTGCTCCTAAATTCTAAATCAGATCAATCACGTTCCTTCATTTTAAATCAAATGGTCTGAACTAATATAGACATGATAAAGAAACATTGATAAAAATAAGTGAAAACTAATTTTTTTGACAAAGAATGACCCAATCTGAACTTTAAATATTATACCAAGTCACATTGGGGCTATTCGATAATCCTCTAAGGACAAGAAAAAATTTAAAATTTAATCCTCTCTAAAAAGCCGATAAAGTGAATAAAAAGTCAATTATAATATTAGAGAACTGAAAGACTATATTGCCCCCTCATATGAATATCACATAATATGATTGCTGAAGATAAATAGTTCTGTCTTTTGTCATGCATTCTTAATCCATGTATACAAGACTAATAATTAATCAAAGAAAAGAGAAAATGAACTAAATCTAAAAAAAATATGTTGAAATAGACAATTGCCAATTTGAAAAAAAAAATTCCATTTAAAGAACAATTCAATTGAAATGATTATTGCTTCTACATACTGATTTAGTGGTGCTGTCAGTGTCTCCTTAACAAAATTAGACATAAAACAATTAAAAAAGACATTAGCCAAAAAAAAAATTAAACAATTAAAATATACATGACCTAATTGCTTACTTAAATATATTCATACAACTCAACTCAAATTGAACTGAAAAAAATGCATGACCTAGTTGCACAATCCATCCAAAAGGGAAATTTTGAAGATGAGGGAATGATCGGTAAGTATCATAAAAATAAACTAATTGTACCTATACTGGAAAAAAAAAAGGCATCTATAAGTACTGGACTAATTGCTATCTACTCAAAAATGATCAAAACTTAAAAGTAATGGAGATTTTTTCTCCATTACTTCGTATGTAAATTATGTATGTATGTATGTATGTATCATTTGTTTCATCATCCATACAAAATAAAATCAATAAATAAACAATTTTGCTCTTTTTCTTATAAAAATATACATTGTTGTTATTTTTATTAGCTAGTTCGTTTAAAAGTTTTCACTATTGTCTGATCTGTCATCTGTCATATACCGATTTGTCATATGTCATCTGATCATATATATTTGAGACATTAATAGTGATATTGTTTCTCTGTTTATATTCGTTAGTTTATACCTTCAATTAGATTGATTTCTTTTATAGTCGATACTTTATACCTTGCAACCTGTCGTCAAATTAAGAAATCCAGTGATGAGCTGAAAATATTTAATTCAAGTATATATTAATTGCAATATAATGACTGTACTCCCAGCAACTAAAATGCAATTGATGAAAAAACAGATGAACTCATTAAGTAAAGATAGAAAAACCTCATGCATCTTAATTATTTATTAATTCCATACTTATTAACGTTATCAATCAGTAATTTTAAAATTTTATTATTTGAAATTTGATTTACGATGACCATGAGCCTGATTTCTGGAATCCAACTTTCATGCATATCTAGAAAGAGATTTTTTTTTCATAATTATTTTTTGAAAGAAGAGTTCCGTAAATTCAGCATTTATTTCATTCAAATTGACAATTGAATGAAGCTGTTATCAATCAAATTAATACGTATCCGATCAGTTTGCACCCAGAAATTGCAATTACTATACCTTTTCATTTCATGAACATTGGAACCTCCACCAAGGCAGTAGGCAGGGAGATGATATTAACAACACTAATTCTTTTATTAACACAACACATTCAAATATTTTAATTATTTAGACAAATTTGCCCATCATTAAATATTTCCATTTCAAAATAAATCTTTTACGTATATTAATGTCTCCTATATTTCCTTCTCTGTTTACTTTTCTTTTGTGAAAATCACAATAGTAGGTATATTAATATACCATATATATGATAGGGTCTTATACCAAAAGTAAAAAAATTAAACAATAAATTCATAAAACATAGTTTCATATCTCGTATGTAATACTTGAGCTTATAATATCTTCTTCTCCATAAAAGTAACTAATTCTTCAATCAACGCCATTATTGAATTACTGAATTTCAATTCTGTCCAAGCATATATCTTTTTCTTCATTTTTTCTTCATCTATTTGATTTATATAATAACAAAACTGAATTATAATTTGTTTCTTTAAATTTTATTTAGATACGCGTATAGATTTAAAAGTATATAACTAGAAGAATAATTAAACGAATCTCAAGCAATATAGGTGTGTTGTTCTGGATCAATAAAAATACATATACCAAATTATTTATTGAATTTATCGCAAAAAATAATGAACAAGATAATAAATTGGTTCATTCTCCTATCACTTAATAGTTGAAATTTTAGATTTTTTTTTCCTCTTTTGAAAGGTTTACAAAATAAGAAGAGAAGAACGAATTGTTATGGAAACCAATTAGTAATAAATGATCATAGCATATAATTACATAAATAAAGATATGTCAATAGCTATAGTGACATTTATGAGAGGACAAAATTGTCCATTCCACTCAAATATTTAAAAATGTTGTGTTAATAAAATAAAATGTGGTGTTCATATCATTACCCCAGTAGGCACCAAGGCATACAAAAAGGAGTGCGTATCCTCGGAAGCGCATCTGCTGAAATCCGAGACCGGTAATAGTAATTCTAAAATTTATGTAATTTGAATCCAGTTGTCGAAATATTTCGAGATGCGTGCAAGAAAAAACCAGCTGTTTCGAGATGCATTCTCGGAAAAAGTCGATGGCTGGATTCGGATTGCAGGAATTTCAAGATTACTGTTCATTAATTTTGGAATTTCAGCTGATTCGAATCCCATATCCTCTGAGATATCTCATATTTTGCGTGATCGATGTGCCCGGTGCCTATTCGGGGATAGCGCATGATAGGGCCATGTTCCCAAGGCCTCCACCCTTAACGGGCTATGAAAGAACTCAGGATTCAGACCTCCTAAAGAGGCCAATCCGAGCCCAAGATAAAAAGCCCAAGGTCCATAAAAATAGGCCCTCAATGAACAAATTCGGGATTCGGACCCCCTGATAACGATAAATTATATATACATTTGATCTTCATTTTATCATAAAACAACCTCAAATATCTTGTGTTTAGAATATAAAATGATTAAAATACACCTGGAATCAAGTTACTGCGGTTATTTGGCTTTTCAATGCAGGAAATGATGCATTTTGGTGAAAATACCTCTCAGTGCGGATCATTAACACGCACTGCGGATTGATTCAACCGCACTAGGGACTTAGCCGCATTTCCAACCTCTCAGCCCTGCGCAGGATTTTTCCCGAACCTAATGCGGACGCACTGAGAGCCGCACTGGGAGCCGCACTCAATACTTAGCCAATTTCAGAAAACTTCAGAACACATAATTCACCCGCAGTGCGGGTCATCCATATGCAGTTCCACCCGCACTCATGTGAATTCGCAGAAAATCCAGGAAAGTTAAATAAGGAAACTTAGACCCACTGCGGGTGAACATGATCCGCAGTCAGCCAGATTTACCCAATTTCATCACGGATTCTATTTTTGGCACTCAAAGGACACGATTTAAGAAGACAAAAATAGACATACTTGCCAGGAAAGAAATGTAAAAAGAGCACCCACTAACTCCACATTCTAGCCTCTAAATTGGGCATGATCTCTTGCTTTAAAAGGGGGCTCATTTCCAATCACGAAACACAACACATCTCATTCTCTCTCTATACACAATTCTTAGCCATAATTTCTGGAGGAGGTAAAGCTTTCAAGCAAGGAGAAGAAGGGTTTCCTGAGCAAGATTCGGCAAGATAGAGGTTTTAGATTCAAAGGGTGTAATTATTCTTTTCATTTCCTTTTATTCTTTGCCAAACTTTGCGATGTTTCCCTCCAAGAGAGAGTAGTTCTCTCTATAGGGGTTTAGGTCAATATGCATGAACTTGTTTAATTCTATTTTATTCGATTATTTGCTTTTATTATGATTGTGTTAGCGGATTTGATTGTTAATTTCTGTGATTTAAATAATTTGTGTTAAATACATAATTAGTACTTGAATTGTAGCATCTCGTTTTGGTTTCAAAAGAACCAAAATTGACTAGGATCAATAGGATAGTACCAAATTATGAATGCAAATACCTTAGGTTTAGATTAAGATTCTAACCAATTTAATCTAAGCCGGAACTATAGAAATTAAGGTTAGGGATTTGGTGAAGAACCTAACCGTGAAGTCAAACCCTAATTAGGGCATCTCAAATCAAGTCGGATATTGGTATCATGGACTTAATTGTGAAATACCAATATTTGAGGAGAGGAGAGACTAACAAGAGCTTATGGTCTAGGTAGTCAGGATGAAGGACTTAAACGTGAAATCCGAATTACTTAGACACGTTATTAATTCATGAAAGTGACCCTTAATGACATATTAGGTTAGAAACCTCATCAAATCGAACATGAATTTAAGCAAATACCGAATAAATAGAGTTAACAAAGGATTGTAGACCAAAGACCCCTAGATTCTCTTAACCTTGAAAACAAACCGACTTGTCTTTCTTTTACTTTTAATTTACATTGTTTAAAAACTCCTTTCTTCGGGTATTGAACCCAACCTTAGGATTCTTAGTACAAACCCCCCCCAAATTTACTTTATTGCACTTTACTTTCTTTCTCTTCTGAAATTTATCATCTTAAGTTGAAAATTAAGTATTTATCTTACTCCTTGTGGTTCGATACCCGATAATATACTACACGGTAGGATTGTATACTTGCAATCTAAATCGAAAGTGTATTTGAGGATAAAGCTTTTTATATATACCCTTTGGACGTATCAAGTTTTTGGCGCCGTTGCCGGGGAGTATAGTTTAAATACTGAGTTTTTACTTTAGCGATTTATTTCAGATTTTCTTTTACTTTTTGGAAACTAATCTAAGTTCTTTTTTTCAGCGGTCCATGAGCGCGGGAAACACTCCTTTTCCGATGATTTTCGACGACGAGGACGAACATCTAAGCATGGAACCACCAATCATAAATCCAGTCATCAACGAGGACGACCAATCTGTCCATGAAGGGCAGGGAAGCAATCCGAGCCGCGTACGAGGAATGACCCCACCTCGTAACGGGAACCACAACAACAATGGCCGAAACAATCAACACGGCCACCGCTTCGGCTTCATTCCTCATGGCCAAGAGCCACGAGACATTAAGCCCTCTCTCATCCATCTATTTGGCCAAAGTCAATTCGGGGGAGCCCTCAACGAAGATCCACCGCCCACTTGGCAGTTTTCGAAGAACACTGCGGCACTTTTGCCCGAGAAGGAAACGAGCTAGACAACCTCAAACTCAAATGCTTCCACTTGTCCCTCCGAGACAATGCAAGAACGTGGCTAAGGACCGTCAACCGGGACAACATCAACACATGGGACGACATGGAGAGGCTATTTTTAGGAAAATATTTTCCTCCATCCAAGACCCAACATTTCCGGACGAAGATCACAACGTTCAAGCAAGCCGAGGGGGAGTCTCTAACCGAGGCATGGGACCGATGGGCGGAGCTCCAACGCTTGTGCCCTAACCATGGCCTTGACATGTGGTTGCTTTTTCAATTTTTCTATGGAGGTTGTACAATAGCCACTAAAACTCACTTAAATTCTGCTGCAGGTGGAAACATGTCCAAAATGGATCCCGAGCAAGCCATGCTAATGATTGAAGATATGGCGATCAACCAAAGGGAGTGGACAGCCGAGAGAGGTGGACGAGTCTCCAACACCCCGGGAATCATGAAAGTCGATGAAGTCACCGCCTTGAGAGCGCAAATAGAGGCCTTGCAACATCAAATGGCACAAATTCAAAACATAAAAGCCATGACAAAGAAGGCTCCATGTGGCATATGTGGAGAGGAGACTCATATCACCGCCAATTGCCAAGTCCTTTTGGAAGGAGAAGATGTGGAACAAGTGAACGCCATGTTCTATAATCAAGGTGATAAGAGGAACGACCCGATCTACAATAAGGTTAGGCAAAATGACAATTTCAATTCCAATTCTTACAACCCTAACACAAGGTGGAACCATCCGAACTTCAAATGGAAGACCGAGAACGACAACTCCAACCAATACCAAGGTAATTCCAACCAATACCGATCCAACCAAAACTCTTACCAAGGTACCTCCCAACTCTCCAAGTTGGAAAAGATGATGGAAGAATACATCGATTATCAAAGGAACACCAACATCGACTTCAACAAAAAGTTTGAGTTCTTAGAAACGAAGACAAAGATGCTAGAGACACAAATAGCACAACAAGCTTCTTCATCATCTCGCCAACAAGGCACACTTCCGGGCAAGCCGGACATCAACCCTAGGGAGCAAGCAAAAGCTATAACTTTGAGGAGCGGCACGGGATACGAAGGCCCCAAGATGCCCACCATTGAAGAGCAGCAACCACCACCTAAGGAGACACAACCTCCAGCTTCTCTCAATGCGGATACACCGGCGGCATCAAAAGAATCTCAAGAACCGGGTAATTCTATCCCGGCCAAGGTAAAACCGACTGAAACTCCTAAGTATATCCCACCACATAGGTTTATACCCTTTCCTCAAAGGTTAGTAAAGCACAAACTTGACCAACAATATGCCAAATTCGTAGAACACCTCAAGAAATTGAACATTACCATCCCTTTTACCGAAGCAATTACTCACATGTCTTCTTACGCAAAATTTTTAAAAGACATTCTATCAAACAAAAGATCGATTGAGGAAGTGGGCACGGTATCCCTTAATGAGGAGTGTAGCGCTCTTCTCTTAAACAAGCTACCTCCGAAATTAAAGGACCCCGGGAGTTTTGCAATTCCATGCACAATAGGTAATACCAAATTCGAGAGGTGCCTATGTGATTTAGGTGCAAGTGTGAGCCTTATGCCAAAGACCGTCTATCAAAGGCTAAATCTTGTTGACTTGAAACCCACAAGAATGTCATTACAACTAGCCGATAAGACGGTACGCTATCCCGAGGGAATTGCCGAAGACGTGATAGTTATGATAGGTAAGTTCTTTGTCCCGGTAGATTTTGTGGTGGTTGAAATGGAGGAGGATACTCATACTCCTCTCCTATTGGGACGGGACTTCCTAACCACGGCCGATGCAAACATTAATGTCAAAGAAGGAAAAATATCATTTGACATTGGAGGCGAGAAGGTAAATTTTCACATGTTTAATGCCATTAAATTCCCTTCAAATGATAATGATTCTATTTGTAGATTGGATGTTTTAGATTCAATTGTAGCTACTCATGAGGAGGAAGAAATGGTGAATGCACAAATCGACCAAGATCTAGAAGAAACCAGGTCTGAAAATGATCAAATTGGTGAAATTTTTCCCGAGTGCGGATCATCCACCCGCACTGCGGATCAGCCCAGCCGCACTCAGCCTTCTGAAGCAGCAGACTCGAAAGACCGAGCCCAGTGCGTCCGCACTGAGTATCCAGTGCGGATGGTTAACCCGCACTCGCCTAAATCTGAGCAGATCTTCGCCATTTCAAGCGATTCCGGCGCACCAAAGGTCGAGCTCAAACCTCTGCCACCTACCCTTCGCTATGAATACTTAGGAGAAGACGAGACATATCCGGTGATTATCAATTCAAAGCTCAACCAAGAACAAACCGAGAAGCTCCTACACGAGCTAAAGCTACATCGGAAGGCAATTGGTTACACAATCGATGATCTAACCGGAATCAGTCCGTCCCTTTGCATGCATAGAATTCTAATGAAGGATGATCACAAACCCACCGTTGAAGCTCAAAGAAGGCTCAATCCGAATCTAAAAGAAGTGGTAAGCCCGGTTCATGTAGTACCAAAGAAGGGAGGCACAACAGTGGTGAAGGGTGAAGATGACAAGATGATATCCACAAGAGTGGTCACCGGATGGCGGATGTGCATCGACTACCGAAAACTCAACAATGCAACAAGGAAGGATCACTTCCCTCTACCATTCGTGGACCAAATGCTAGAGAGGCTAGCTAATCACTCACATTTTTGCTACCTTGATGGGTATAGCGGATTCTTTCAAATCCCTATTCACCCCGATGACCAAGAAAAAACGACCTTTACATGCCCTTATGGTACGTTCGCGTACCGTAGGATGCCGTTTGGTCTATGCAATGCCCCGGCCACATTTCAAAGAGCCATGATGGCTATTTTCTCCGATTTATTAGAAAATTCCGTGGAAGTTTTCATGGATGACTTTTCAGTTTTTGGTACTTCTTTTGATGATTGCTTAACTAATTTGATTAAAGTTTTAGAAAGATGTGAGCAGGTCAATTTGGTACTAAACTGGGAGAAGTGCCACTTTATGGTGCAGACGGGGGTGGTTCTAGGCCACGTGGTGTCATCCGAAGGCTTGGAAGTCGACAAAGCAAAGGTGGAGGTGATAGAGAAGTTGCCATACCCGACTTGTGTGAAGGATGTGCGGAGTTTCTTGGGCCATGCGGGGTTCTATCGACGGTTTATTAAGGATTTTTCAAAGATTTGCAAACCTCTTACAAATCTAACTATGAAAGATGCAGAATTTAATTTTGATAAACCTTGCATTGATGCTTTTGACAGGATAAAGAAGGCGCTAATCTCAGCCCCCATTCTTCGCCCACCGAATTGGGATGCGCCATTTGAGATTATGTGTGATGCAAGCGACTACGCCGTCGGAGCCGTACTAGGACAAAGGATCGACAACAAGCCACATGTGATCTATTATGCAAGCAAAGTCCTAGACGAGGCACAAATGAACTATACAACCACGGAAAAGGAGTTCTTAGCTGTCATATTTTCTATCAACAAGTTCCGGTCCTACTTGGTGGGATCCAAGGTGGTTGTATACTCCGATCATGCGGCTATCCGATATCTTCTCAACAAGAAAGATGCCAAACCACGTCTAATTCGGTGGATCCTCTTACTACAAGAATTTGACTTGGAAATCAAGGACAAGAAGGGAACCGAAAATTCAGTGGCGGATCATTTGTCTCGCATTACCAATGAATCAAAAGATAACAACATGCCGATTGATGACTCATTCGTAGACGAACAACTTTATGCAGTCAACAAATACGAGGCGCCATGGTATGCGGATTTGGTCAATTACCTTACATGCGGTATACTACCTCCCGATCTAACCTACCAACAACGGAAAAAATTCTTTTCTGATGCGAAAAAATATTTTTGGGATGAACCGTTATTGTTTAAGTTGGGGGTAGATGGGATCCATAGACGATGTGTACCCCAAGAAGAAACCGAACAAATCCTAAGATGTTGCCATTCATCCGCCTATGGAGGACACGCTTCCACCGACAAAACCGCCGCCAAAGTTCTTCAAGCCGGGTTCTTTTGGCCCACGCTCTTCCAAGACGCAAGGGAATACGTGCTTAGGTGCGACAAATGTCAAAGGACCGGGAACATATCTAGAAGACATGAAATGCCCCTAAACAGAATACTAGAAGTTGAATTATTTGATGTTTGGGGTATCGACTTTATGGGTCCCTTTCCGAGTTCTTGCAACAACAAATACATACTTGTGGCAGTCGATTACGTGTCAAAATGGGTTGAAGCCATAGCTACACCAACAGCCGATTCCGCCGTGGTAAGAAAACTTTTTAAGCAAATTATATTTCCTAGGTTCGGAGTACCCCGAGTGGTGATAAGTGATGGCGGATCTCATTTCATCAATCGCCAATTTGACGCCCTACTACTCAAGTATGGAGTCAAGCACAAGGTGGCCACACCATATCATCCACAAACGAGCGGCCAAGTCGAGGTGTCAAACCGTGAGATAAAGAGCATCCTCCAAAAGGTGGTGAATATATCAAGGAAGGATTGGTCACTCAAACTAGATGAGTCTCTTTGGGCATACCGGACCGCATTCAAAACACCCATAGGTATGACTCCTTTCAAACTTGTGTATGGAAAAGCATGTCATTTGCCGGTAGAGCTTGAGCATAAGGCTTATTGGGCAATAAAGGCTCTAAACTTCGACATGAGGGCAGCCGGTGAAAAGAGAATCCTCAAGTTACACGAATTGGAGGAATTGCGCCTCAATGCGTATGAAAATGCCAAATTATACAAAGAAAAGACAAAAAGATGGCATGACAAACATATCATGAGGCGAGATTTTAAAGAAGGAGACACGGTTCTATTGTACAACTCAAGACTCCGACTTTTTCCCGGAAAATTGAGATCAAGATGGACCGGGCCATACAAGGTAAGGAAGGTGTTCAACCATGGCGCAATTGAGATTGAGAGCGATAAAAGTGGAGCATTTAAGGTAAATGGACATCGTCTCAAACATTTTAATTATGCAAGTCCCATAGGCGAGAAGGAAAGTTTTTGCCTAGATGATCCACATTCTCAATAGTGAGCACGAATCATGTCGAGCTCACGACGTAAAATTGAGCGCTTCTTGGGAGGCAACCCAAGGTTTTTGTTTCTTTTCTTTACTTTCTGCAATTTATTTTACTTAGTTTAATTTTAACTTTCCAAATTTACAATTAACTAACATTGGGAGACATTCCCAATGAAAACAACAGTCAAATTTCACCCATTGCGGATGATAAGCGACCGCACTGCGGATCAATGAGCCGCACCGAAGGTAAGGTTTTAAATTTTTTCGAAATTACATTTTTGATCGGTGCGGATGATGGAAGCCGCACTGCGGATGGGTACATCCGCACCAGGGGTTCTCTTTAAACCGACCCCTCACCATTTATTCGCGCCTTTTCGTGTCTCAACTCAAAAACTCCATTTTTCTCTCTTCCAAACCCGAAAAGTCTTCTCCTAAAACCATTTCTCCTTCTCCTCTCCCTTCTCCACTCTCCACATTTCTTCTTCCAATCTTTACTCCTCAAAAACCGAAGAACTCATCCTCTCAAGCCGTTGAAAGCACCGATCCTCAAAAACTCGAATTTCTTCGAATTTTCTCGAAATTTTTGCGATCTACAACGAGATAAGATGGCACCAAGGGGAGCTAAGTGTATCCGGACCAATAAGGGCAAAGGTCAATCAAGCAACCCTTCCCTTCCATATCCACTGCCGAGCCGTTGAATGATAACCAACAATTCCGCAAGAACGCGCTCGAGACCCATAGAACTCTCTAACCATCTCGGTGGATCTGCCGTTACACTCTCGGGCAGTTGGGCATCACCGACACAGTGCAGATGCTCACCGAACGCTTAGGACTATGGAAATTCCTATGTGACGAGGTCGACACTTATCGAGCCATCACCATCGAGTTCCTCTCCTCATATGAGTTTGATCAGGCCTCAAGAACCATGAGCTTTAACCTTGGAGGCTATCATGTGTCGATGCACACCACCCAACTATTGGAGGCATTCGACCTAAGCCAAGAAAATGTGGAGCAGATGCGAGCCACCCTCAGGTTCTTCCCCGATATGAATGAGCACCAATTCCGCCTCCTAGCAATGCATGATGTCCTCAGTGATCAACGGGTTAAGAACATCTCTCACCCAGCAATTCGTTATCTCCAACGGGTACTTTCTCACACTCTCTTTGCCCGAGGGGAGACCGCATCGGTCTTCAACGAAGGAGATATGACCTATATTTGCAGTATGCTTCGACGAAACAATGGGGAGATGGCGTATATGTCACACATCACCTACAACCTTGCCAAGCACATAAAAACAGTGGCCAACAACATGCAACCGGGCGGTGTAGTTCGCATTGGAGGAATAATTACCAAGATTGCTCGAGCACTACACATACCAACCGGAGATGATGTAGTGGAAGGTTACACTCGCGTGGACCTTGAGGGCTTGGTGAGGGCAAGGCTTATTCGATACGATGATATCCAAGAGGCATGGATAAATTTGGGAGTGAACAATATCCGGCACCGTTTGCCTCTCCAAACTGACCTCGACCCGATGAACTATAACACGTGGAAGATAGTGGATCCTCCACTTGAGCCACAAGAGCCACCACCGCCACCGGGTGTTCAAGCAGGGCCACAACAAGTACATCCCGATGCTGCTGCACAAGGAGGTATAACAATGCAGCAAATGTGGGATTTTATGCAAGCCATAAACCTCAACATCAACACTCGCATGGATGCTTTTGATCAGCGCATGGATGAGGTGGAGACACATGCCGCAGCAGCCCACTACTATGCCCGCAGAGGTGTCATGAACAACACTCCTAACTACGATGATGACCCACCAACACCGCCGTACCAACGAAGGGCTGCTCAAAGGATGGAGGCAGAGTTGGCAAGGCAACGCGAAGCGGCAGCTGCAGCTCAAGCCGCACAAGAAGCCGAGGCCGCAGATTAAGAAGGAGAACAAGGTGATCAAGGTGAGAATGACGAAGAAGAAGAGGAGGCATCTGACAGGGATGCGGAGTGATCCCGCACAGCACCACCACCACCTTTAGCTTAGCCGAGTATATCATGTTTCTTCTCTCTTATTTAGTTTATTTTCAACACTGAGGACACTGCTTTATTTAAGCTTGGGGGATGGGAAGAAATTGTATCTGCATGCATGTTTTTTTTCAGTATTTTTTCGAACTTTTTAGGAGTTATAACCTTGATTTTTACTTGACCATGAATAGGGTTAGTAATTTTGAACTTAAATGATTGAGATTGCAAACTTGTCAAGATGTTTTACGAGGTTATGAAAAATAGAGTCTTGCATAATTGGACTTAATTGTCTAAGAATGCATAAAGTATAAAATCACGTTTAATTTTTGTGTTAAAAGTTGGCAAAAATAAAAGTTTTGATAAAATTTGAGTGATTTTCAAAAAAATTAGATATTTTAATGCGAATTTTAACAAGTTTTTAGAAATACCCTTGGAATAGTTTGAAATAACCACATAATTTGGCGAAAAACTTTGTGGAAATAAAGGCTTACGAATTTGAAACATTAGGAGTTTAAATTTATTAAGGAAGCAATTTAGATGTGATATGAATTAATACCCTTGGATATGTGTATTTTTGCGAAAATTGTTCAAAACATTTAAAATTGAAAATTTGCGACTCCTCTTACCTATGATACGGCGACATGACGTACTTATGGTTATAAGTCATTGGCACTCCTGCTCCACTAGTCTCCCGATAAAATTGACATTTGTGTTAGTGGAAGGGTTAGACTAAGAGCATGCAAAGCACCCTTGAATTAGAACGGTTGGGTACAGTTAACTACTTGTAACTAACCGGTGCTTAAATGAGGATGGGAAAAATAGTGCCATAAAATAAAAGAAAAATAGAAAAATCAAAATGAGCAACAAGAACAACAAAAATGTGAATTTTGCAATATGCCAAGCTTAGGGAAATTTTTTCTTCACAAATAAAAATGCATGTCTTTTAGTAAATTTGGATGAATAAAGTTTGCAAACTCTAAACCTTTAAGGAAATGAAAGTTAGAGTAATCGAATTGTGGGGTGAAGTATGATTAACCAAGGGTTGAACTTTAAATTTGTAAAAATTTACATTGAGATTTTAATTTTAGCAAGATCATACAAAATTTTTTCAAATTCTTGAAGGAAAATATACTTGATATAGGGTTAAATTAAGAGATCGAATTATAGTCCAAGTTAGATATTGCTTGAGGACAAGCAAGGTTCAAGCTTGGGGGATTTTGATAACGATAAATTATATATACATTTGATCTTGATTTTATCATAAAACAACCTCAAATATCTTGTGTTTAGAATATAAAATGATTAAAATACACCTGGAATCAAGTTACTGCGGTTATTTGGCTTTTCAATGCAGGAAATGATGCATTTTGGTGAAAATACCTCTCAGTGCGGATCATTAATACGCACTGTGGATTGATTCAACCGCACTAGGGACTTAGCCGCATTTCCAACCTCTCAGTCCTGCGCAGGGTTTTTCCCGAACCTAATGCGGACGCACTGAGAGCCGCACTGGGAGCCGCACTCAATACTTAGCCAATTTCAGAAAACTTCAGAACACAGAATTCACCCGCAGTGCGGGTCATCCATACGCAGTTCCACCCGCACTCATGTGAATTCGCAGAAAATCCAGGAAAGTTAAATAAGGAAACTTAGACCCACTGCGGGTGAGACCACCCGCAGTGCGGGTGAACATGATCCGCAGTCAGCCAGATTTACCCAATTTCATCACGGATTCTATTTTTGGCACTCAAAGGACACGATTTAAGAAGACAAAAATAGACATACTTGCCAGGAAAGAAATGTAAAAAGAGCACCCACTAACTCCACATTCTAGCCTCTAAATTGGGCATGATCTCTTGCTTTAAAAGGGGGCTCATTTCCAATCACGAAACACAACACATCTCATTCTCTCTCTATACACAATTCTTAGCCATAATTTCTGGAGGAGGTAAAGTTTTCAAGCAAGGAGAAGAAGTGTTTCCTGAGCAAGATTCGGCAAGATAGAGGTTTTAGATTCAAAGGGTGTAATTATTCTTTTCATTTCCTTTTATTCTTTGCCAAACTTTGCGATGTTTCCCTCCAAGAGAGAGTAGTTCTCTCTCTAGGGGTTTAGGTCAATATGCATGAACTTGTTTAATTCTATTTTATTCGATTATTTGCTTTTATTATGATTGTGTTAGCGGATTTGATTGTTAATTTCCGTGATTTAAATAATTTGTGTTAAATACATAATTAGTACTTGAATTGTAGCATCTCGTTTTGGTTTCAAAAGAACCAAAATTGACTAGGATCAATAGGATAGTACCAAATTATGAATGCAAATACCTTAGGTTTAGATTAAGATTCTAACCAATTTAATCTAAGCCGGAACTATAGAAATTAAGGTTAGGGATTTGGTGAAGAACCTAACCGTGAAGTCAAACCCTAATTAGGGCATCTCAAATCAAGTCGGATATTGGTATCATGGACTTAATTGTGAAATACCAATATTTGAGGAGAGGAGAGACTAACAAGAGCTTATGGTCTAGGTAGTTAGGATGAAGGACTTAAACGTGAAATCCGAATTACTTAGACACGTTATTAATTCATGAAAGTGACCCTTAATGACATATTAGGTTAGAAACCTCATCAAATCGAACATGAATTTAAGCAAATACCGAATAAATAGAGTTAACAAGGGATTGTAGACCAAAGACCCCTAGATTCTCTTAACCTTGAAAACAAACCGACTTGTCTTTCTTTTACTTTTAATTTACATTGTTTAAAAACTCCTTTCTTCGGGTATTGAACCCAACCTTAGGATTTTTATTACAAACCCCCCCAAATTTACTTTATTGCACTTTACTTTCTTTCTCTTCTGAAATTTATCATCTTAAGTTGAAAATTAAGTATTTATCTTACTCCTTGTGGTTCGATACCCGATAATATACTACACGGTAGGATTGTACACTTGCAATCTAAATCGAAAGTGTATTTGAAGATAAAGCTTTTTATATATACCCTTTGGACGTATCACCCCCTTTCAGGGTTAACCCGAGATCAAAGAAAGTAAGGCCCGATGAGCCCAACAAAGTCTCAACCCAACATAGCATAGCTGGGCTTTATCCGACATGGGTCCAGCCCGAAATTCGGCTTGTACCGACCTCAAGCAAGGTAACCAACTACTTTAACGGTTAAACGTAACCGTTCTATCTCCCATAATCGCACGAGATAGCGGTTATGGGAGAGCATATATGAGGCAGAAATGCCCATTGAACAAGAGTCGAAAATTCTTACTAAGAGAGATATCGTATACGTCAAAGTCCGAATATCTCCAAACCTCCCCGAGTTTCAAGCTCGATTCTCATCTCGACCTGCTGCCCCGAGGTAGGACGAGCGCAACCCGAAAATCCTTTTCTCATACGGCTTACTCTCTCCGAAATAGGACGTATCAGTGCAGGGGCCAGTATTATTTGAGTTTTGAGATTCGTGCAAAACGTATTTGAACAGTTGAGATTTTTCAACAAGTCACGCAAAATGTGAGATAGATGCGAATTTTACAAAAAGGGGGTGAGGCACTGAAAAAGAATAAAGGAATATTAGCCGGAATAACCCCATTGGTTTCCAGTGTTAGTTGTTAGGAATATGATGCAACGACGGTCTAGAACATGGAAAAATAATTTTATAAAACTGCATATATTTGTTTGCTTTCAAAATATAATTTTCTTTTTCTGAAAACAAGGAAAAAGAATATCTAGATGTTTCTGCTAATTTCAATACAGCGAACTTCATAATTTATATTGTTGGGAGCGGTGATTCGTGATAGGTTTAATTTATATATATGTTCGGTCTGGTTTTCATCGCATAATAGCACCAAATATCATGTATTGTAGTATAATATAGGATTAAATACCCCTAGAATCAAGTTACTGCATTTGTCTGTGTGTAATTCGCAGGAAAACAAGAAAAAGGAGCAAAGTGCGGACGCATAGCACCAGAGTGCGGCCGCACTCAACACTTGGAAGAAAGAGCAAGCTCCAGAGGAAATAACCGAGCGGAATGCGGACGCACTAAATATTGGTGCGGACGCATTTCCTACTTAGCCGAATTTTTCAGAAGAAATCCAGCAGCATAGAAGAAAAGTGCGGACGCACTAACTCACACCTGACCCGCATTTTCTACTTAGAGAAATTCATATTTCTGAGCCAAGGAAGAACAGAAAAGTCCGAGAAGAATGCGGGCACACTAGGAAGCTGTGCGGACGCACTCAGCACTTGGAGAGGAAATCAGAACTGAAACCAAACCGCGTACGGACGCAGTGCGAACGCACTTGGGCCGCATTCAGCCTAAAAACTGCTATTTCGGAGGATTTTCTATTTTCGGCGCATCAGACCACGACCCAAAGATGGGAAATAGAAGGTGGAAACGTGGGGAACACGTTGGGACAGATTTAGAATGATTTTCCACGTCCATATGCTCCAGATCCATTATAAAAGGAAGGGAATTTCTTCTCCAGAATCATGACCATTCTAAGAGAGAAATTCACGAGATAGAGCATCAACCACAGGAGCAATCAAGAAGGAAGAAAGCGAATTCTCACAGCAAACGCAAGGAAGACTAAGGTTTTTGATTAGAGAAGGGTGTATTCTATTTCTCTAGTTAGTTTCTCTTTGTCTTTACTTATTTTGTACTTGAATTCATGATGAATACTTGCATCTCCATGAGAGGCTAGTTTCTCTAGGGGTTTAGGTCATGTAGCATGAACTTGTTTAATTCTATTTTACTCGTATTTTAGTTTTTATGATGATTGTTTGATTTGATGTTAATTTATGTGATTTATTCTTTATGAATTTCATTAGTACTTGAATTGTAGTTCACCTGGTTAGGGTTTATTGAAATTGAAGTAGCTGTGAAATCGCGTTGATCGTGTCTTTCCGCTTTAAGTTTATTAAATTCTAGAATTGGTCAAGGTAAGGAAAGTACTAATTGAAATCATAAATACATATCTTAGGATTTGGATTAGAAGCTACCGTACTTTGATATCTAACCCGGAACTATAGAAATTAAGGTTAGGGTTTGGTGAAGGACTTAATCGTGAAGTCAAAACCTAATTAGGACACCTTAGAACAAATATTGATATATACTTTGAAGCATGTGACTTAAATATCCCTCTAGGTTAGTGACAGCCCTAGAATTCGAGGAATATTAATCCATCCACCCAAAGTATTTGTATTAATATTTGTTCCAAAGGCTAACATAGGTTAGAAACCTCGTCATAATCAAACATGAATTTAAACAAACCGAGTGGATAGAATTAGCAAGGGATTGTGGACCGAATACCCCTAGACTTCTCAAATTTGATTTTTCACCCGACTTTTATTGCTTTTTACGAACTTTTAATTTACTTTAATTTTCCCTCAAAAACGAAATCACACAAAACCCCCCCCCCCTCTTACTTTTATTATTTTGTTTTAGAAGTAGTTTTCTTTATTAAAAATTGGTATTTCCCTATCTCCCTGCGGATCGACACCTAATTACTACAATCGATAGGTTGTGCGCTTGCAACTAACCTATTCATTGAGTACTAAGGTTTATAAATATTAAAGACAAAAAGAGTACAAAAATCATATATCTAAAATACTCAACAATTCGATGGACACTGCCGTCGTGTAATTAGTCCATCTGCACCTACGAAATTTATTAATTTTATTTTAATTTAAGAACTGAGCTAATCCAACCTCTATATTCATCATATTCTTTAAAAACAAAAATAGCTGGTGCACATGTAAAATTGCAGCAACTGCCGAGATTTTTATTAATATCCAAAGTTAATTAGAAATTAATAAATATACCCAGCTCCTCTGGGTTTCGATAAAAATATCCCTAATTATACATATGTAATTTAGCGTAATTTACCGTATTTTAGCGTAATTTAACATAATTTATCGTAATTTAATGTAATTTAGTGTAATTTAACATATTTTTAAGTAATTTAGCATATTTTAGTACGTATAAATATACTAATTATACATCAAAAGAAGTAATCTAACAAATAATTTAAACAAAAAATTTTGAATTTTTAGTGTTAGATTTCAGCATCTTGCTCTTCATAGTGTCTTTAAAAAAAAATTGAGAGTACCGACTATTAAATAACTGGTAGGGATATTTTTATCGAAATTCAGAGGAGCTGGATATATTTATTAATTTCTATTTACCTTTGGATATAAATAATGTTGGCAGCAACTGCCAAGATTCCTCAAAAAAAAAAGTGTAAAATTGACTGGATTAATTTTCTGTTAGCATTCGAACAATATACAATGCACCGACAGCAGTATCACCATTATTAATTGAGAGTATCAAACGCTTAGTTACAAATAACCATCGCAATCCCCAAAACAAAATTTATTGCCACTGGATAATTCTTTGCGAAAATAAACATTTGTATAGAGAATTTTTAAACTTTACGAATGGGAATAATTCTTGGATGTTATCCTCATGACGCTCTATTTCATTATCTGAGTTAAAAAAAGGAAATTACTCGTAAGCCCCTCAAAGTTTAGGCAATTACGACCAGGCCCCTCCATCTCCGACAGCCTAAATAATTACTCGTCTTTTTATCTATTTAACTAATCGATTTAAGGAATGCAATTAATAAACTAAGCAGAAAAAAGGTTGGCGATTAGGAATCGGATTTAATGATGGTAGAATGGGGACATTGATAGGCTGTTAGCTTTCTCTCTCTCTCTGTCAATTTGTTGAATGGATTGTTGCTTTCATTTCAATCTCTTCTTCCCCAATTCAGCACCCACCTCTCAAAGCTCTCCTCTTTCTGCTACTAGGTAGACCCGGCCCACCGTGCACTCACTAAGGTACTCGCGGGGTCTCCTCTCTTCAGCTTCCTCCTCCATTCGCCGTTGTTTGTATACTTGCAAAAGCGACCTTCTTTCGGTAATTTCAGGATCAATTTGCCTTCTATTTGTGTAGGTCAGTTTCTTACTCGTTTTTCTGTTTGATAATTTGTAACCCTCGAAACGGGGATTTTTTACTCTTATTTGTGCATTATTTGTCGCTTCATTGCTATGTTTTTCCTGATCCGTGGATTCGTACTTTGGAAACTCAGCGATTTAGGTCAATTTTAAAAATGGGAGTCGATTCACTTTTCTGGTACTACCTTGCTTGTACATGCAGCGTTAATCCTTCCAATTTGGGATTTTGTTTCTAAGTCGTGATTTTAGGCCAATTTGCTGTTGATTTTGTTTCCTTGTACGCACATTCTGTAATTATTTGACAATATCCAGAGGTTAGTAGTATGAAGTCTTTCTTTTTGCGTTTCAGTTAGAAACTGCTTAATTTGCAATTTTTAGAAATGTCTCAGGATTTCCATTTGTCTATCTCTTTACAAAAATTATACATATTTTTTACAGGCTCCAATAACTTCAAAAATGGCGGTCAACTACTATAAGTACCAAGCTGAGCAACTAGTTAGAAACTACTTATTACCCAATCCAGTTCTCCCATACACTTCTCTCCTTGTTGGGATTATTCTATGCAAGATGGTACTACCTCTTTTTCGATCAATGTTTATTTGTTACCAGATGAATATATGAAAGTAGTAAACAAAAGTAAAAAAGAAAGATATGACCAGACAAATATCTACTTACTGGGCATTCAGAATGCTACCAGGAAAAAAAAAAAAAAATCTGATTGCTCAGGTTTTCTCTGTTTAGGCATATGACCTGACACATGTACTGAGCTCATATTACTTCAAGTGCTACCCCTCGCTCACCAAGATTCAGCGCATCGAATGGAATAACCGGTACGTACCCAATAACTGACCGTGTATCTGTAAGTGTGCGTTAATAGTAAGCTAGCTTTAAACCTGTTTCCATAATAACTTGTGTCTTTTCCTTCATTGTATCCATGTCATTTGGTCGATGTTGTTGGTACCGTCTATGTGCCAGTCATGTCAGCTCCATACTTGAGTATACCTTTGGGAAACATAATTACATGTATCAATTTCTTACTTTCAGGGGAATGTCAAGTGCACATGCAGTATATATCACTTCTGTGTCAATATACCTAGTATTCTTCAACAATATGTTCGCCGATCAACTGGAAGGCCCGGTTACATTACGCTGCTCTAACTTCTCCACTTTTACTTTAGGGGTAATAATAACAATGACCCTTTAATTGTTTAGATTCATATATATTTGAATGCAAATGGAGTTGAAGCTTTTGTTTTGTTTGACAGGTTTCTGTTGGATATTTCATCGTAGATCTGGCGCTGATATTTTGGTTATATCCTTCTCTTGGTGGAAAGGAATTTGTACGTACTAATCATATGACTTCTTAGAACTAAGCTAAATCAATGGAAGTACCATACTCTTTAAACTGTTAAGGTCAATGGGAGTTTTTAATGGAAGCAAAGTGGATGTCAATGTTCCATGCGGGTTAAAACTTGAATAAGTATAAATTTCACCCGACAAACTTTTATAGTTGTCAGATTACATGATATCCGTTTATAAGCTAATTGGGGATTTCTTACTTCTGAAAAGCCCCAAATAATTTGAAATTACTCGAATAATATTTTCAGGTAGTTCATCACTCGTTATCTCTAGTTGCAATAGCATATACTATGCTTTCTGGTGAAGGGCAGCTTTACACTTACATGGTTCTCATATCTGAGGCAACAACACCTGAGATAAACTTAAGATGGTAACTTCTGATTAATTGCTATGTGTTTATTTGATTTATCTACCAATGTAGTTAACTTTGTTCTTTCTTTTCTAGGTTTCTTGACACTGCAGGAATGAAAAAATCCACGGCATACCTCATTAATGGCCTGTTGATGTTTTTTGCATGGCTGGTATGTCGATTTATTTTGTTTTATTAACGTGTTATTTTTAACCCTCTCCTTTTTGGCCTTTTGTCCTCATTGTGTCATTTAGCTAAAAAATAAAATCAGAATTACCTGCCGCTGTATTGTTCAATAACTGGTTAAAACCTATTGGTGTGGTAGTCCATGATGGTGATTTCATGTATGGTTTATCAAAAAAGGAATACAAAATAGACTAACATCAAATATAAAATAAACTTTTTTGTACCTTTTATTAACCACTTTCAATGGTGTTCAATGCAGGTAGCCAGAATATGTTTGTTCATATACTTGTTCTATCACATGTACTTGCACTATGACCAGGTATTAATTCGCTCCTCATCTTAACATTTTTAGTCAGAAATATGTTTTCCAAAGCAGTCACTAAACCTTGCTGCATTATGTGTTTCTTTTCTGTTTTGTAGATTGAGAAAATGCATATATTTGGTTATATTCTTGTATTTCTCGTACCAATAGTACTATTCTGTATGAACTTGGTATGGTTTGGAAAGATTTTGAAAGGTATCAAGAAGACTTTGGCAAAGAAGAAGTGAAGAAACTGCGGAGTAAAATGGAAGAGAAAAAGGAAACACCGAAATGCAGAAGTACATAAGTTCTATCATTTTGTACCATTGTATTGTAATTCCGGATACTCCATGTAAATTTGTCCCGTTATGAAAGAAGAGCAAAAAAAATCCTAGAAGAAATTGGTGTATATTTAATATGGATCTACTTAGATAATAGGTGTTACTCAATATAGTTAATAGGTTTCGTATCCTTCCATTTTTTTTTGTCCTTTTGCATGTTGCTAATTTCCACATAATCAGAGGCGGATCTACTTAGATCCAATGGGTATCAATTGACCCCATTTAATTTTAATTTTTTTATATTTATGTTTATTTTTCTATATAATTTAGCACAAAATGTCATGATACGGTAACATTGATCCCCATTCTTCGGATAAAGTTTTTATATAATTAACCCCCATAGTTCGAAATTTTTTATATGATTGACCTCATATGTGTTTTAACTCCCATTGTTCGAAAGTCTCGCTCCATCCCTGCACATAATAGTGTCAGATTTTTGCACCATGTTTCAGTACTAGAGTTATATCTGCTGAACTGAACCCAAACTCAGATGGACATTTTTACTGCAATATTTTGTACTTATCATCATATTGCGATCAGTAATGTTACCTGCTGTTTTTTTCTTTCTTCTTGTTCTTAATTTGATGTTGTACCGAGAGAATAGGGAAGTTCAGACCGTGTAATAACAATCCCTACATACGTGAGGAACTGACACGTTATGTGTGTAGGTAGCTGGCACAAATCAAACCTGAATGCAGAGAGAATCGAATAAGACTCGATACAAAACAGACAAATTGTCAACGTAACCTACCATCACAGAAGAAGCCATCCAATTGTGGGGCTCGCATAGACTGGAGATGCTTCCTGACAGGGTATGGATCACACCAAAAAGGTAGTTGAAAGAGATCATGCAACTGATAGAGTCCATGCATCGATTAAATCTTTATTTTCTGGTACACCGAGAAAAGCTGAAGCGGCATTTATTAATTCGGTAGTCTGTCCATTTTTGCTGGTTTAGGAATTAAAGATAAAAAATATAAATGTATAGATGCGCTTTCTTCATAACTGCCAAAGAAAGCGAGAAATTTGTAATCTCTCAAGCCATTGATGGCAGCATGTGCACTGATAGAATGCAAGGCCTAGAGGAGATTCGGTTGTAGTCTCTAACTCTCTGCGCCGCAGAATGTTTCTTATTTCCTTCTTTTTTGATAAACAAGCGAATATAAGCCATAGTTTGAGGCTCAGTTTTCTTCGGTCATTGGGGTTTTCGGATAAAAATTATTTTTAAAATTTTCATTAGTCGGTTCTCACTGGGCTTATTTTTAAAATCAAAACTTGTGCTTATGCTCTAACGCTACCTAGAAGTCATCATCTGAAGGGGAAGAGGAGAGGAAACGAGATGCTCATATATGATATACAACTAGACTTTCAATTAATAAATTGCTCTCTAAAAAAAAATTTGCTAAAAGATCCGCATATCACGAAATAAGGTAATGAAGCTAGCAAAAACTTGAGACGGTGCAAAGAATAAAGAACTAGATTCAACCATTTCATATACTCTTCAGTGCAGCAACACAGGTTCATCATTGTATTTTGCTTCTCTCTAGGTCTACAATTGTAGAACCTGTATTAATAACAAAACTATGTTACCACCTATCCCACATATTACAACTCTAACTAGCAACACATAGTTTACATTGAATTGACTCTCTCCCCCTCACTTCCTCTGAGTTCTATGGTACCATTCGGCCAATAATGAAGTGGAAGAAGACGAAGCCTTGTCTTTTGAGAAAGCCTTTCTGACGTCCTCCCTCAACTCACAAAAACGGGCCCGCTTAATTTTTTGCTCATCAGGGGTGCCCTTTTCGAGGTAAAAGAGATCCGGTAAGTCATCTTCAAGGAACTTGTCAAGCACTTGTGAGCAGTGCGCGAAGTACCGCCTCCCCAATTCCACTGTATATGTTAACAAAGATAGGTTCATTATTTATTTACTTATGCTAACTATTTATATGATAAAGATGTTATGCACCAGAAATGAACTGTTCGTGTACAATGATCCATTGATGCAAGATAGAGCCAATGAAATTCTTGTAAGACAAGCAGATAATTGTAATGCTCATCTTGACAAAACAATTTATTGTAAAATTATTGTAAAAAGAACAGTCTTTCCCTTTAGATTTATTATAACTAATTTTTTTTTTCTAAATAATCCAAAGGGAAAAACTTTGAGCTGGAAACATCTCCTACAAGCTAAAATCAACTCTACAAAATATTCCTCCCAAGACCACGTGCTAGAGTTTCCATCCTAGCAGATTAAATGAGAAAAAAAGCACCTGTTTTCATAAGGGCATCGACCCTTTCACGTAGCCTCTTATTTCGCATCATAGGGGTCTCATTTAGGTCGACCTCCTTTAATTTACCAGAATTATCTGACGTATAGACCCCAGCAAATTCAGATGTTTGCGCTGCCTGAGAAATTTGCATGACCACCTTGGCCTCAGTTGGAAAGAATAGCTTTGCAAATGCAACTGTCAATAGAAGAGGCAATATTAAGAAAAATTGTATTCCATTGGACAAAAATCCTGTTATTTTTATACATCAAGAGATTGATTATAACAAGTGATGTGAATATTTTTGAAACAGAGAGAAAACTGCATCCACAGTTTTAATTAAAAGGCAACGCAGCAATCATACTAGCGCTGCCAAAATAACCTCCACTGGCTCTGTATTGCATATTGGTACTGTGTACCAGATCAGGAAATAGCATACATCGTTGGATTTTAAGAGTTGATGCAACAATCAAACTCACAGTTGCCAGAATACACAACAGGGTATTTTTTTTTTATATTAGTACCGTGTTCTGAAGCAGGAAAAAATAGCATATTGGAACAGCAAATTAACATATAAATACTACAATGATCCATAAGCAAGATTATCTGTAGACATAGGCACTTAATTTAGGCAGCATTAGGATTAATCATGATTGCCCAAATCGGTGGTCAGGTTGGGACTACCAAAACATATAAATTTCCAAAAAGGATCTAAAAACTATAATTCAAACCTCTATTTTCAAGGTAAAGCAGCTTCATATGCAAATCGTCAGCTAAAAGAGGTGATGTGACCGAATCCTCTATATACACAGCCAGTGGATTTCGCATCATCTCTCTTTCCAACACATCAATACAAACTCGATCCTTGTTAGACTCCTGCCCCTGCTGTGTTCTCAAATTATAATCCCTCGACCTTGTCAATCTTTTACATATAGTCACCGCACTCCTGCCTTCTCTGGTAGTATCCGAAACTGATGCGCCTTTATTCAACAGACATAGGATAATGGCCGGTTCTCGTCTCATGGCTGCTATATGTAGAGGGGTGAGTCCTCGTTCGTTTTTTAAATTTACATTTGAGGGGCCCAGCTGCAGTAAGTCTGACACGACTTTTGAGTCACAATATGAAACGGCATAGTGCAATGCCTTGGCGTCATCAAGGGTAATTTCTGACTCATTTAGGAGAAGCTTTACTAACTCCACATCATCAGAATCTAGGGCTCTGTAAATTTGGCGGACTCGTTTCTCGACTCTTTTCTCGTGGGTCGTGGTGCTTTCTAGGATTTGAGGGTCCGGTGTTTGTTTTGGTTGAGAGCTGGTGAGGCGAGAAGTTTTGATTTTTTCAGCAATATCATGTGGGATTTCTTTTTCTAGTGACAGACTATCGAGGTCAGATCGGATGATGCGTTGGATGCAATGGTCTAAGAGGGCATTGAGGTCTGAGTGGTATGCAACTTTTATTATTGGTATCACGTCTTCTACATAAGCCTTATCTACAAAGTTTAGGAGGCGCCGCTGAAATTATGCAACAGACCATCTTATTCATTTTCTGAAGGAAGAGTTAAGATGAAATAATGCTATAGCAGGAATAAGAGTTTACAGTAATTTGATTGATGACAATATTTACCTATTTGACTTAGTAGGATCACACTGTGTATACAATTAAAAAGAAATAAACTCTAATATATAACAAAATTACGGTTTTCTTTGACATAAGCAGCAACCAAGTTATTACTTGTAATTACATGGCATGAATTCTATGGAAAAAAGATAATAATATAAATCTTTCTTTCACAAGCAATACCTTTCTTTCATCAACCAAACTATAACTTACAATTACCTGGCACACATATCCCGTGTCACAAACTGGCCACTAAAAACTTCAAATTGCCCTCGGGGCCAATAAACTTTCATTTTGTCCCAATCAGAATGACTAATTTTCTTCATCTCCATTTCTCTCTCCCATTTTGAAACAGATGGAAATGGGTGCATACTTTATAAAGTAATATCATACATAAACAGCTCGATTATCTATACATGTCAAGACAGGTGTACATAGTTTGCTGAGTTTTCATCTTTAATGATGTTGTGGGTAAGAGTAGTGGAGTTAAGAAACTATAAAAGACTGCATAAATTATTCATGGACAGAAAATTCCATTCACTCTATCTTTTGGTCATAGGCATGGAGTGATCTGAGCGGAACTCAATGTTAAACAGGTTCAGAGGGACAAATAAAATTGGCAACCAATTTGTGACATAAGATATAGTTTGAGTGACCTATGACAATATTTAACAAAAAAAATTAACCTAACCTGAAAAAGTGAGACAAGCTCAGCCACTTGGAAGACATAAGAAGCATACAACAGCTCTACCACAAAACTAATTGCCGGCCAGCACGCATCGTGTGCACACATTGCATCGACACAAATGGATACGTCCTGTGGTGGTGGCTTCACCTTCCCGGTATAGATGTATCCCAAACAAACCATCAATGCTTCCCTCCCGACCTTCCCACACTTCACAAGTTCGCTCATTTCATACCTTGGCTTGCCCCGGTCTGACTTGACAAGGGCACTGTTGTCCGAATCCCTTCCCGAGAAGAGATTGTAGAAGAATTTGCTTCTGGCTGCTAAGATGCACCGATGGACCCCAATCGGGGACCCTTCAACTATGATATCAGCATCAGTGCAATCAAAGTCATCGGATTCAAGTAATAGACGCTCAAGATTGGTACTCAGGCGGCTGAGGCTAAAAGTTTCGATGTTCTGAGACTGATCGGCTGAGGCTACAACTTGAGCAGCAGTTGCCGTGGTGGGGTCAGGCAGGTTGTGGGCCGGGATCGAGGTGCCATTAGAAAGGAGGGAAGAAGAGGTAAAACTGATTGAAGAAGAGGGTTCTGTAAAATTTGCCATGAAAATAGAAGACCAATTGAAGCTAAATAGACAATTTTCACATTCACATGGATTTTGCACTGGAAAAACTCGGATCGTTTGGTAAATTTGGTTTTCAGGAGGCAGTGAACTTCCCTTCAAGTCTTTCCAACAAAAGAAACAAAACTATACAGAGAACTACGCAATAATTGATCAGGAATTCAGAGGAATAAACTATAGTATTGCCTTTTCAATCCCGATTAGCCCAATTTACACGGAGAAAAAGCCCAGCTCTAAGCAATCAAAAGTAAGGATCCTAATTTACTACAACTCTAGCTAAATTATAGCGCAGATTAAACGATCAGAAAATTCAAACCACAGAGAAAAAAAAATTAAGAAGAAATCTAGTAGAGTTACTAGAACTGCAACACCTAATCACCTAATTTCTAGATCAAAAAATTGACGAAGAATAACAGAATTCAAAGCGAACCTAACAAGTAACAAGCAATGAACTAACAAGAATTGGCGAGAAGTAGCGCCAAAGGTACTACTGGACCTGATACAACAGGACAGGTCGAATTGAGAGGGAAAAAAGGAGAGCAAAAGATCTCCACCCAACTTTTCTACAGTAATAATTAATTGGTTATTTGATTTCCTTTTCCTGGGACCGGAAAATGAATGTCGGTGTTCGTACACCACAAAACAATACGCACAAAACTTGGTACTATTCAGCAGAAATATCCACGTGTCGAAGGTTTATACCAGAACGTCCAATACATCTCTTGATTTGGTTTTGGTACACCAGGTCCAAGGGATAAAATATCTTGGGTGGGTTGTGAAGTCGCGTTGATGACGGGGAGAATGATGTCACCGGGAGGTGGTGGAGAGTGGCTGACGCGGGAGGTGAGATCATCGAGAGGTGAGCGTTTAAAGAATGACTCAATGACGCCGGTTTTTCCGCGTGCTGCTTGCGGTGCTTCTTCCTGAATCGTGCGCGGTGAGGATTTTCTTATTCTTACCGCTCAATAGACCGTCTGTCCGTCTCCTTCCTTGTCATGGATTTTATCTAACAGCGACTCCGTGAGAATTCGTATCGTCTTCCGTTGATCAAGTGATGCAATTTCACCAAGCTTGAGCCTTGAGGTCCAATCAGAATTCATGCTATCAAATAATCTCTCCTAAAAATTTTGTGGTGGGGAGGGGAGAACGACTACACGAGAGAAGGGATGTTTGAAACACATCCAATACAGTTTAGGATTTCAACTCGTTGATTATTCTTATATATTTTTAAATTGACAAGGTAGTTCAACTTCTTTTAAAGATATTTTTTTTAAGAGGGACTAATATTATTGGTATACATTTTATTCCTTAATGTCGAATAGTTTCCATCCTAATCAACATCATTCTCGATCATTTAATTTCATTCCGATAAAAAGGTCGCTTTCGTTCGACCACATCTATGACCACAAAAACGACGCCACAGCAGCATCTGTTCATCATCAATTCATCGTCCCTACCCTAATCCCTACAGCACACACACGCGTCTTCTATTACTTCTGTCCTGTTCAACTAACGGCAGCGAATCACGAGAACGCTATTCTTCGATATTCGCTATAAATAAAATATTATAAATGTCAGGTTCGTAGTTGAAACTTTATTCCAATTTGTTATTTTTTTTATTGATAATCCAATTTGGAGCAGCATCTAGATCTAGCTTTCAAGTTTTGTCACCACAAGTCTCTTTCTATAGTTACAAGCTCTGTGCAAAGCACCACATTTGATTCGGTTTGACCGACCGACCTGTCTAAAATTTATGATGCTCGCTTTCAGCTACAAACGGAGACATCCATTTCCATTTATACGAACTGTTTGTAATTCTCTGGCTCAAGCTAATATCAGAATTCAGAAAGAAAGAAAATCTAGGCTGAAGCCTGATGATAAAAATAAAACCCTTTGTAAGAACAGTATTTGTATTTTTTTGAGGAGTTAAGATAGTCTATGATAAACATTAATATTCAAATGAATGGACAATAAAATGGATGTACATAGGGGTGTCAATTTCTTACCATTATCCGTTACAAATTGTTCTTATTCGTATCCTATCATTACCTGCTTCAAATTATCTTATTTCCACCCTACCCTTACCTGTTACCCTTATCCGTTATAGATGTCGGGTAATGAAATGGTAGCGGGTAAATAATAAGCGATTCTAATATAAAAATATTTTTTATTATTTTTATATAAAATTAAAAGTTTAAAACACATTCATTTCACACATATATACGTGTTTTGAAGGTCTAAATTTTATTGGGGTTTTTTTATTGTAACCCGTAGGGATTTTATTGCGATTTGGTAGAATTTATTTACGTGTTTTAATAATTAATTAAGTGTAACACAACTACATAGGATATTCAATTGTCCAAGTTCAGAAAATTAATAAAATGTATTTTCCAAAAAAATCAAATTTTACATTTTTTGGAAATCTTTTACTATTTCTTTAGAATTTTTAAAATCGTTGTTTTTTATAGTCCAAAATTTTCTGAAAAATAGTGATTTTAAAAAATTCTAAAAAAATAGTAGAAAATTTCCAAAAAATGTAAAAGTTTGTCTCCAAGCACATTTTATTAGAGAGATCATGTTGAACGGTTTGGATTGACTTTTTGGACTTCAAAAAATAAAAATATGAGCGTGAAGTAGAATATGTCATTTACTTCGTGAAGTACAATAGCCCAACTATATATATATATATATATATATATATATATATATAGAGAGAGAGAGAGAGAGAGAGAGAATGGCTAATATAGTAATATCAAAACGTTTATTCCTGAACCTTGGAACAAATAGTTCGGTTTTTACATTTTCAAAGTCCAAACCGTTCAACATTCAATCTATATTAAAATGTGCTTGGAGACCAAATTTTACATTTTTGAATTTTTTTTTACTATTTATTAAACCAGATTTAAAATTATTGTTTTCAATCTATATTAATTTTTTTTAATTAATTTCTATTAAACTTTGAATATTAATAAAAATGTCGGTGTGTACACGAATGATGGACGCTTATCATTTAAAAAAAAAAATTAAGTCAGTCAATGATAAATTTATCCCATCCTTCTTTTCCAAAATAGTGGGTCCGTGACCCATCTTTTTCATTGAAACAAGTACAAAACTCTATCACATATAAAAATAGCATGTCGGTAAATAATTGGGCAAATAAGAGGTAAATACCGATGATTTAGCTTTATATTGCTCACAGATAATAAATTAAAATAACAAATATATAATTCATGTGATGCATGAAGTCACATCAACGTTGTTAGTATTTTTATTTCACAAAGCTGTGATGCATAAAAAGATATTCAAAATAAGAAAGAACAGTCCCTTTCGTAATTTCATTTCTTAATGTGTAAGTAAAACAATAAATATTGATTTATGCATCCTAGTTTCTTCTATTTTCTTTCTTTTCCCCATCAATCTTTTTTAGCAATTCCATTTCTCATTACAGTAAAATATTCTCTTTTATGGTTTCTTTAATGCTTCCTGATTTACTTTTCTTAGTAGGTATCTTATTTTTTACTTTTTTTGGGTATAGAAAAATATAATTTATATGAAGTCACTTAGTTGATTTTTTCTTCAAAAAGTATAGTTAAATATTTAATAAATTGGATATAAACTTTGTGAAAAGTGTATCCTTTTTTATTCTGAAGGAGATGAAACAGAGCCCATTTATTGTAATACCTTTGTAATCTTGCAATTATGTGAATTTTTTAATATATATATATATAAATGTAGCTTTATGCGCTCTTGTAAATAGAAATATTTTTGTTGTATATCTATATTTTCAAAATAATATTATTTTTCTGTTGTGCCGAAATTGACATTTATACTGTACAAAATTGTTTAATTGGGACATGAAATCATGGGCTAATCATTGTAAATAGATCTCAGTATCATTATAACTATCTTTCTAAAAGCATCTATAACAGTGATTTCTTTTAAATTGCTAATCTGATGTGTTAATTGCTAATATAATTGTTGGGATGTACCACAGTTTTTAAATTAGCAAGTTTGCTTTTAAAAGCAACTCTTTAGAGCATCTCCAATTCAGCAATCCGTAAAAAATTAAAAACAGCTGTAAAGTACTATTTAAAAATTAAGTTCCTTTTAATTTCTTAACCCCTCCATCCCAGAAATTGGGTCAGAGCCAATAGGAAAGAGAACAAAGGAGTAAGAGCCAATAGGAAAGAGAGAAAGTATTAGCATGTCCAAAAGAAATCGTTTGCTTTATAAACAAATTTGTTTTTTTAGCAATTGGCCTACAACCCAACAATTATATTAGCAATTGACACATCAGATTAGCAATTTAAAAACAATTACCATTGTAGATGCTCTTAGAGCATCTACAACGGTGATTTATTTTAAATTGCTAATCTGATGTGTTAATTGCTAATATTATTGCTGAAATATACCACAGTTTTAAATTAGCAAGTTTGCTTTAAAAGCAACTCTAATTAAATTTCTGGGATGGAGTGATTTAGAAATTATAAATCTCTTTAATTGCTAAACTCAATGACGTGATCCAAATTAATTACTAAACGTTTGCTTGAATGAAGATGCTCTAAATATGAGAACCTCGTAATATTTTTTTAGTTAATGGAACTTATTTTTGATGAGGTGGCGCTGGAAATTAATAATGGTTGATATATATATATTTTTTTTTTACTTTCTTCCTGTTTTGTGCGTGTGCGCTGGAGAATTTTTCTATCTTATTTCTTTTTATTTATCTTCTTCATGTTTGCTTGTTTGTTAAAAAAATTATTAATTGCTTATTGATTTTGTTGGAGCATATTCTCACTATTTTTGTATTTCATAGTATTATTAATAGAGGAGTTCAAATGCTTTAGTTTTTTATGACTTTGTTATGTCATTGTTTCAAAGTTTTAATAACTTAGAAATTAAAATTTAAATGTCAATATAAAACTGCAAGATATGATTTATATCAACTTTTATGCACGTATAACAAGAATTGGCATTTTGAGTTTTTGATTGGCATCAAGAGATTATAGAAAATAATCACAGATATGGATAATTTCTTAACGCTGATGTTTCAAATTTCGATTCGATATAATTTTTTTTTAAAATGATATTTTTTTTATGTACATGTAAAGAAAATAATATAGATGACATATAACTATTTTATTTTGACATATTGATTTTGTAATAAAAAAATACAAAGAATAAAAACATTATCGATATTGCCTTTTATTAATAATGATGATTTATTTTGTTGAAGTAGAAAGGATTGATATTTTATAATCTAATTAATCTCAATAACCTTATTACAATGTATAATGGTTTTGTATATATTAATTGATTCTAATATGCCGGACTGTTAACCATTTGCACTACATAATTACAAATCTTTAACAAAAAAATAAGGTTTGGACAGTATGTTTCATAATAAAAAATATTTAAACTAAATCGGTGAAAATTGCTTCTAAACCTCTCATATCGTGTATTTTATACAAAACTGAAGAGCATTAGATTCATTTAGAAACTATTATTTAGGAGAATTATATTAGAAATTTGAGTATGATTCAAATATTTCATGTTTTTTATGCTTTAATAGTACTTCAAATTTTTTATTTTTATTCTAAAATTCAAACCGTCAATCTGAACCTCTCAACATAATCTCCATATTATAATGTGTTTGGAGATCAAATTTTTTAGTTTTTGAAAATTGTTTACCTTTTTTTAAATAAGTAACATTTTACTATTTTTTATGGTTCAAAATCTTCTCAATAACAAAAATTTTGTACCTATCCAAAAATATGTAAAAATATTCTCAAAAATATTTTTTTCTTTAAGCACATTCTAATATGGAAATTGTGTTGCGCAGTTTGAATTAACTATTTTGAACTTTAAAAACAAAAATAATAATGTAAAATACGATTAAAACACGAAAGACACGAGACATTTGAATCCTCTAAATTTTTTATACAAGAATAATTATACAAAGTCAAATCAAACGAGTCGGGTCGGGTCGTATCCGTACTCGATCCCACCTGACACGGGACAAAAAATATTCTGTATTTGACTTATTTACAGTGGCGAAGCCAGGATTTGAGCCAGGGTAGGCAGAAATCGGGTTTGGATTTTTTTTTAAACGGGTTCAGGTTCTAAACGGGTTCGAATTCAAAACACTTTCGAAATTATAAATAACAAATTGGTACATATAAATTACAGATTCTTATTTGTATTTGTATTGCCCAAATGAGGCTAAAATGTACTCTATTCTGGCACTTTTGATGGATTATCTATGAAATTATTCTCAACTTTAATGATTTGGATTTACACTATTTACGAGCCAAACATAAAATATATTTTCAAATTTTGAATTATTTTTTCTCAATTTTGAAAATACTATTGATTGTCAAATTATGACATCCTTGTGTTAATTCAAATTCCTTGCTCACTATTGCATTATGGTACCACAAACACTAATACCTAAACTTTATTTAAATTCTCTGTACATATTATACATCTTATTTTTGTAATCCATCTGACACATAGAGATTTTGATTGGCTTGCAGGTAAAAAAAAACATATGTCTATTGGAGACTTTTACAAGCTTTTTGAACTTCTTAGAAGTGGGGCACTGGCACGTGACCTAAGATTTTCACTGTCGTAGCTATAAGATATAAGATGACATCAGCCGTTAATTAATCGTCTGGGCCTAGTTCTGCTGTGACTTAAGAATTGTTTGTTAGCGGCCTGGAAAAATACATGGATCAGGGGTAGGCAACATCAAATTTAGAGATAGATAAAGTCCACTTAAGAAACTGACTTTATCAACCTGGTCTAATCTTACTTTTTTTTTTTATTGCCTACCGCTGTTGTCATGTAGCTTCGCCCATGCTTATTTATATATTAAACCTGTCGGGTGAGATCATTCGATCTGTTCGCTTGGACAAAAAGTTGACACCTAATTATAATATTAAGGCTTTGAGTCATGGCTTATGAGAGTTTAGATTAAGAGTTACTGGTTAGATATATTAATCCTTTTTGCTAATGCAAATGGACATACAAAAATGTTTTTCTTTTAAAAAAGAAAAAAAAGGTCATGGCTTATGTAGAGGTGGCAACGAATCGGATACGGATCTCCGTATCTGTTTTTGTTTTTAGAATACGATACAGATTTGATATTATACGGATACGGATAAGATCAAATATTTATAAAAAAACTATCAAAGTTCATAATATTTAATTATTTATCTAATTATAATAGTGAATAACATAATTTTTTTCTATAATATATATTAAATGACATACATTTACTATTCTGATACAAATAATTAAAACGTATATTCAGATATACGTAAGAGTATTATCCGTTCCGTTTTCACCTCTACTTAGTGGGGCCTGTTTTAGATCGGAACATATATTGAAGAACTTTTCACTGTTATTTTTTACTTTTCCAATTACACTGTTGGACTCAAAGCTATACATGAGTCGAAACCTTCACCGAATCCGTACAATTAAAGATGAACCAAACTCTCCCCGAACATCCTTTATGAATTATGAGCGTGCTCCACAAGGTGTTACATAAGAGGAAGGAAAGAGAGCGGAGGACAGATTAACTCGGACCGCACGCAATTACTTCTTCTAGAATATCAAAATCAGAAGAAGAGTTGACAAAAGAAAAGAGAATGGAGATGAAATTGTTATACAAGTTCCGCGATTTTTGATACCTTTACATCAGAGTATAAAAGAGGTGAAAAGTTTCAAAGAAACAAATTATTCGGGAATCTTGTTGATGAGAGTAGTAGACTTTTATTACATCAAGGAGTTATAATTGGAAAAGTAATATAATTGAATAACAAAAGTTTAGAATTTTCATGTGGCTACTTAGTCATAACACAATCCTTACAAAAGACAATTTTATTAAGAAATAATGGCAGGGAGACTCAAAATGTCTTTTATGTTCTCATGAGGATCAATCCATAAACCATATGTTCCTTAATTGCCCCAAAACAAAGCAATTGTGGTTCTGGTTAAGAAGAAGTCACAACACAATTTGCAATAAACTTGGCTCCCACTGATAGGACTGCTTTTTTATTAGTATATAGTGATGTATGTTGGATAATATGAAAGTATAGAAATGACATATGTTTTAAACAAGCTTCTTCTAAATCTGCTAGAAAAAATATAATTTTACTGATCATCTCTTTGGTCACTTATTGGACAGGTCACGTGAGCCCTTTGGTTACGAGAGACATTGGATGTCATACCACACAACACCTGGATGATGATACAGAAGTAGTGTTGTAAATAACGGTATGCGGTCGTCAGACGAACGGAGTACTGCCAAGCGATTAATCAGTATGTGGCTGATTAATCGGGATTATACGGACAATTTAATGTTTTTATTAAATTTATGTGTGTGTATATATATATCATTTTATTAAAAATAATTTATTTAACTTATTAAACTTATCAAATAAACTTCATTTAACTTAGTTTTATTATTATAACATTACACTACGCTTATTTCTCTTAACACAAGCATTTTACATGCGTAAGTAACACATTTATTTAATGAAAAATAAATTTGAGAATTAACCTTTTTCAAATACTAATAACATATTATTTGAAAGAAATGAAACATTACAACATAAAATCACTAAATTTAGTTTATGATAACAACTTAATTTCATAAATGAACACGTCATACTAATTGAAAAAATTACATCAGTAAGTAAGAAAAATATATGGTATATAAATAATAGAAGAATTAATCAATTTCAAAGTAAGTAAGAAGAAAAAACATATATAAAAAATATTGGATGTATATCCAAATACAAATAAAACTACAAACAGGATTTATAAATCTTATTATCACACGCTATCACAGAAAAAAAAACAATTTAAAAATAAATATTCACTGAAATAAATGGGAATAAACATGAATAAACGGACGATTAAATGGTAAAAAGGCCGATTAATCGGAAAAAAACGGCCGATTAATCGTTTTCATCTACAAACATACATCTGTTAAGTGTATTCGTAACGGTTTGGCCGCCGTTAACGATTAAACGGCCGTTTAATCGGCCATTAAGACCATTTTTACAGCACTGATCAGAAGACCAAATTTTGCAGCCTGACAATACCCCCCAGCCCTCGAAAGAGAGGCTTAGTTCTAGTTTACCTTGCTGACTTTTGAAAATATGTTGAACAGCTTTTTATATGGTTCTGTTTTGTTATGCATGCTTTTAGCACAGCTGTGGTGTTATATTCCGGGAGAATAGTTCTATGCCGTTTGTAACTTTGTTTCATTAATATGAAACGGGCTTTTTAGTCTTTTTTTAAAAAAAAAAAAATTGAATAACAAAAGAGTTTAGTCAAAAATATGACAAACACACAAAGAAAGTTGCCAAAAGATATTATATTTTTGTTTTTAACTGAAACCGTCTCCATACATATCGTATTAACTTCAGTCCAAAAGCATAACCCAACTAGGTTAAAACTTCCATAACTAAGCTAATTAGTCTAAACAACTGTACTGATAACATGCGATGTTTTTAAATATACAAAAGCATATTCCTGCATGCAGAGTTCTACATAGGCCCAGTCCAACTAAACGCACCCATCTCTAGTCCACCTACCAGTTAAGCCTACAATCATGAGCTCCAACGCAACAAAACAAACATTGCCCCCCTTTAACAACAAAATAATATTCCCTTTTCTCTTTTCATCCCCACTACCCAACTGATATCAATTCAACTGAGCCAACCATAATATGGCGCTCTGTTATCACAACAGTCCTGACCATACTTGACTAAAATAGAACAAAGCTCATCGAGGACCACTCTCCCGGTGCCTCTTAAAGGACCGCACTCTTGGTCGTTCAGAACCGACTGCACTTGGACTGTGAAAGGAAGGCTGAGGCTGACTTGGAACAGTTCCTGCATTTCTGAAATTCATCGGTTTGTGATGGTTTCTATGGGAATTAGAAGGATAATTATTTGGCTGAGGCCTTTTATCTGACAAGAGAGACGTCAAGTAATCACTTGGCTGAACATAACCAGAAGTTACCAAAGGAAGGCCTTCATAAGAAAGAATGCAAGATATTGCATGCATTGATGCTGCAAGAGCAGGAGGTAGGACTGCTTGTGGGTTCTTTACCTGTCATCAGCCAAAATATTAATTTTTAAGAAAAATCATACAATGTACATTTTTTTTTTTTGGTCTTTGTACAAAAATATATTTATTTTAACATTAGTAACAAAATTAATCAACACGACATCAATCAACTAGCCAGTTTTTGCATATACTGAACCTGAACTATTCAGTAGGAAGCTAGTTTAGTTCTACCACCAGCCATCAATGTGTTTTGGTTGAAAATGTTTATCATAAATATGAGACAAGCACAATAGCAAAGAATAGAACCCAGAATCAGGTGTGTGTGTTTTTTTTTTTGGGGGGGGGGGGGGGGGGGGGGGAGCCAAACCTTAAACAGAATAGCAGAGGTGAGGCGTTCTCTCAAGCAATAAATCTGGGCCACATCAAGCGCCGTTGATTGAAACCTAAGCCACCGATCAACAACCACGGAGACATCATTATCTGGCTGTGACATAATCTGCTCCCCACGCCCTGAGTCCGTGTCATTAATTTGCTCTTCCTCCCCACTCCCCTCCTCGTCATCAGTTTCCCACTTATCCACGTCAGGCGGTGGGGCCACAACCATTTCAGAGGCAAGCAACAACAGAGGGTATGGTCCCACAATGGAAGAGTTTTTTATGTAAATACCACCGTCTCCACGAGTTATCTCATCATATATTATAAAAGGGGCTGATTTTTTGAAGGAGACTTTGAAGTTGCAGGAACGCTGGTGGAGGCGCACCTTGGCCCCTTTTGTGGTCTCCACTACTGGTCGCTTGTCGTTCTGCCGTTTCTGGAGAAGGCGGCCAACCATGGGATATGCTCCTGACATGAGTACAGCACGGAGAATACCTGCAAAAAGAAAGCACTTACTGTTATTGTTAAAGAAATTTCAATTGATATTTTATTTTATTTTATTTAATTACTATGTACCGGGATCATGAGCATTCAAACTACAGCCTGACACATCAGCAGGTAAAAGCCCATTTTTCACCAGCTCGCTCTGCAATTGCCTCCTCATATTAAAAAGCATATTCATGGTCCCTCCAGATACGAAATATCTTGCGCAAAACTGACCATCTTGCCCCTTATCCTTTGCACGCCTCCAACAATCAAATGCAGCAACTACCGCCAACTGGTCACTAAACCCCCCATACAGCCCTGCCAATTCAGCTCTAGCAAATCCAGCACGTTTCTTCTCCTCAGGCAACATGGGGAGTACAAATGGGTCCCTATAGTCAGCTGCACACGCCAAAGTCAGCGCTGGATCGAGACAGTTCACCAGAATTGCGAATAGGAGCATCCTGCTTGTGGATGGATGCACAGGGAGCGAGCCAAGTTTCGATCCAAGTTCAGTTAGGGATTCACTATCAGTTAATGCACCAAGTTCCTGGAGCAATATAATGGCATTTTGCACAGTTTCTGGGGCAGGTGGATCTAGTGTCTTTTGGAGGAAGTCGATTATGGCACAGTTGGGATCAAGCAACTTGACCTGAAAAATGGAACCGCTATGAGAGAGATACACGAGAACAAAACTGTACATGTCCCATAACCAGCTTTAAGGGTTGCAATTTCAGCTGGTTAGGCTGGGTCAAAAGCATCACAGATACAGTAGAGCACTGCATTTGGGTTTTCTTTTGATACTTAATCTCTAGCTGAGTGCCATTAAGTTGCCCCAGTTGAACAACCAAACAACAAAACAGTAATATACGATGATTATAACAATGACAAGCAATTGAAATAAACAAAAGGATAAATGGTATGCGGGGAGTAACAGAGAAAATTCAGTAGGTATTACACCGCACAATAAGAGGCCCAGAAAGATATTGAAATGTGAAACATAATTCATAACTGTCTTAATACAAAATGCTGCAAGGCTAGTCTTTTAGGTTATGAGGGTTACCAGTATGCAATTCATACGAACTAATGGATCTAAATATATAAAATCCAAGCAAAAAAAAAATTACTTGCAGGCAAAGCTCTTCAATAGGCATTCTCTTAATCTCGGGCACCTGATAGTCAAGCAGAGAATTAGCACGATACTTCGAGAAGAGGTGGTAACAAATGCCAGGCTGGCACCGGCCAGCCCGTCCCTCCCTCTGCTTCATACTTGCCTTTGAAATCCAAGAAGATTGCAGGGTAGACACGTTATTATAGGGATCATAGCTCTTCTCCTTCATCCTTCCACAGTCTATAACGAACACGACATCATCTATGGTGACTGCCGTCTCCGCAATGTTTGTTGATAGAATTATCTTCCGGGCCCCACCGGGAGGTCTCCTGAACACCTTCTTTTGTTCGACAGAAGGTATCATTGAGTGGAGGGAGAGGATTAGAAATTGTGACGAATCCTTATAAAAAGCAGAGGCAAGCAATTTCTCTCTGGTCCGGTTTATATCCTCCCAACCAGGTAAAAAGACCAAAATAGCCCCCTCTTTTGAATCATTACAGATCTTTTTAAGCAACCGTTCAACTAAAACCGTGTCAATATGCTCAGGATTAATGGTTGATAGATACTTGTTGAGTAAATCATCTTGCTGTGTAGATTTCAATGCGCCTTTCCCCATGTGCTCCTTGATTACCTTTTCAATCTCTGTTTGGTTCTCTTGCTGGGCCCACTCCAAAGCAGTTTTTCCATTTTTGTCCTTTAGAGTAGAATCAACACCGAGAGAGAGGAGCATACATACATCACCTGCACTGCCCTTACCAGCAAAGACCATTAAAGGGCTTACACCTGATAAGGAGTGTTGGTAGTTATAAATTCGTGAATCCTCTTCAGCGGCAATTAGCTCAAGGAGAGGCTCAAGCTCATCATTTAAGAGAGCCATGCTGATTGATTCATCCAGGGCATTTTTGTAATCTTCATTCAATGGAGTATCTTGTATATTTGAAGTTGAAGCTTTGCTTGTACATGTTAACTTTAGACGGTTATCTTGGGTTGATTTTAGACTAGATAGAACATCCTCCAAATAAAAGGTTTGGACCTAAGAAAAAATTGAAAATCAATTTAATTGTTGTAATTTGGAAGCAATTCACAAAAGAAAGAGAAACCTAGAATGCTTAAGTTTAAAAAAATACTTACTGGATAAGTAAATCCAGGAACTTGAATAATTGGACATCCATTGAAATATTTTGAAAATCGATCAGCATCAATTGTAGCACTCATAAGAACCTACTAACAATGATTGATGAGAAAAGTAGCATAAAAATCATAATTTAACAAGCTTATGGTTAATTAAGGCAAAGGAAAACAGAGAAGTCATACCCACCAGTCGTAAGTGAGGCAACAAAGGCAATAGGTCTCTGCAAGTAAAACACAGTAAGCATTAAGAAAAGATTAGAAAAAAAGGTTATTTAACATTTAAATAGTATGGCATGGCTGGTACAAACCACTATCAGCTAAAAGCATTTTTCACCTTCTCCTCTTGTAACCAACCAATTAGAGAAAGAGAAAATGGCAAAGATAAACAGAGCAGTTTTATGAGGTCTAACTGGTGAGGTAATGTTTAGCACACAGTATTATAGTGACCTTGCCAGTATGATATTGCTATATTTTGGTAAGCCTAATCCTCGAGGAAGTTAAGTAAAACACTAGACCCTCTGCAATTCACCTGAGAATAGCAAGCATGAAATCTGAAAACCTGTCCCTTTCATGAATTTCATCCTGTATGGGAGAGAGAGAGAGAGAGAGGATCAAAGAGAAGAAAGAGAAATACATCGAAAGTATTGAAACATAAAAATGCAGATAACATATAAGTACCACTATGATGTGAGTTATTTTGGAAATACTGTCATCAAGCGGTAGTTTTGTAGATCTTGTTTTTGACAAATTTGCCCCTCTACCAATCAACAATCTCAGAAGAACACCATTTGTGCAAAATATTATGGAGGAATTCTTCCCACCTTTGGACTCCAGGCGGATCTGAGTTTTTTTCAGGATATTGTTACCATGAGTAATGTAAAAGCTCTTCTAGTGTAATTAAACAAACACATTTGTCAAAAAGATTACCTTATATCCAACAGTATCGCCAACATTTTCCCCTCTCTCGGATGATATTCTTTCAGCAACTGGTTAACCATAAAAAAGATGTGTCGAAATCAATACAAGTTATACTGCCGGCAACATTGAGGAAAGTGAAAAAATTTCAGTCAGGCAAAATAACAAATAAAGAACTTTCATGTACTGTACCAGAGATGGCTGATATACGCCTCGGTTGTGTGCACACGACTTTACAAGATTCTCCTTTGCCCCACATTTGATCCAATATAAATTGAGGGACCTGAAACAAAAGTTTTAATAACAAGAATTGAACTTGCACACTTTTACCTAGTTAAATTAAAGTACATAAAAAACAAACAACCTGGGTAGTTTTACCACAGCCTGTCTCGCCAGATATTAATACCACCTATGCCATATAAACAATAAAATACACATCAGCATTTTAGTTTAACATCACAAATTTCCTTTTGCTCGTATTTATTCCCCATTACTTGGCATTACCTGATGATTTTCCAACGTAGAAGTAATGGCATCTCTAAAGGATGCAATTGGAAGTTTAGCTTTATCTTCAACTATCTGCAGACAATATATTTTATTCAAGAGCAAATGAGATAAAATATTATTCTAGTGAAGAATCCCTAACTTGCAAACAAAGCAAGACAAAAGTTCTATCAATGCTACACGCAATGCAGATACGAAGTTTTTTCTAACCTTTTGTCCTATAAATATAGACAAGTTTTCATCAGTGTTTCCTAGTACCTAAATACCTAATACCAACTGGTAGTAGCCCAGATCATTGCCATTCCAGCATAATATGATCTGAACTTGTACAAAGGACTGCAGAAGAAAGAAAAAAAATCAGAAATTCACCTTTCGCAACTGTTCTGACTCTTTAATTCTGGTTTCAAGCAACTCAACCTTCTTCTCTATATCTGCTTTGGTTAAATTCGGCCTACAAAAGGTGGGATCCTGGTTTGCCTGCGCTTTACCAGCTTTTTTATTTGGTGTTTTTACCGCACCTTCACTCAGGTCCTCATCACCAGGAGGGTAATTTACAAAAAGCTCCCTCAAAACATTTGCTGATTCATCTGAAAATCCCAACCTCGTCATTGAGTCTTCTTCATCTTTATTTTGCTTCTTCTTCATCTTCATCTTATAAACAGAGAGTCGGCGTTGTGCCCCTTTCCTTTTGAAGGAAACATAGTTACATCAAAACATTTTCTAATATGGATATTGGCATGGAAATTTATAATTTGTGAAGACTGAACTTTAAAATTTACCCTGAACTTTTCGAAAACATTCCCATCTTTCTACACATTTGATGAACTGAACCTCTTTCTTTGTTCGACAGGTTAGGCTCGAAACTATACACTGGAAAAGTTAAAGAGACAAGTTATGACGTTTGTGAAAGAAGAATATATAACATTTACAAATGGAGCAATATCAGTCATTAATAAGGTGCACTACAGCTGAAACATGAAAGGTTCTTCAATTTCATTTAACACGGCCACTTAAGTCAAGAATTTTTCCATATTGAACCCAAAAGAATCTTAATAGTGTACTGTTTTATAAGGGATAATGTGCTTATGGTCAATTTTAGAGGGATGTCAATGAAAATTACAGCTTGGTAATACTTCAAAGAACAGGAAATTACAGTTTGCTAAACTGGCCGGATCTAAACATAAGCAAATATTGAGCAGAACTTTCCATAGACACTCAAGAAATTTATGTTTTGCAAACTAAAATCCCGAAAACTTGATTTTGCATCAACACCTTCATCTTAGATAGTTCACTACTTACAACAAAGGTAACGGCTAAATGGCGACACAATACAGCTGTGAATTTACAGTACACTGTACCCCATAAAATTAAACTTTATCGTATTAAACCTATAAATTAATGGAATCCAACAACTTGAAAGTCTTCACTAATGCAAAAACTTAGCTCGTTGGCCTACCAGTACAGATTTTACCTAAGGTACCATAAGCAATTTAGTTATATGCAGAAAGAGGAAGCTGAAAATAAAAAATAGGGGAAAATTAAAAAGAATGGAAAACGGCTACAAACCCTCAGCCTCGGAAGCGCGAAAATCCTCTAAAACCTTCCCGACATTTACGATCGTCGCCTCGTTAACCGCACCGCCGCCGTTTTGTCTTCCTTTCCTCGTCATTTCAGCTCTTCTGCTCGAGTTAAATTAGTGAAGATCAGAAGCGCCTCTGCGAAAGATGAGTTTGCTTATGCTTCTCCTTTTTCAGGACGCGCTGTTTGATTACTGGAACGGATTTAATTGCCGTTTGCCACGGATTCGGGCTGGTTGCGGCTCCGTGACGAGTCGGCTTGTGAGTTATAGAAAGAGCAAAACCTAGACCTAGACCGCCTAGAACTTACTTTCTGGACATTTCTGAGTCCGCATCTTCTGCATTAAACTCAAAAGAACATCTCGTCCGTCTGATCAGGATCGGAGCCAATCCGGTCCACGCCTATAACGCACGGGGCCCTTTAATATTAGTGCGGATCTCAATCGAACGGTCCAAATCTACTAACGCACATTCCATTAATGCAGAGGATACGAATTCCAAATTTTCTCCCCCTCTTTTGCTTTTCTCTAATTTTTTCTGATTTCTGTCCATAACTCTACAGTCCTACATGAAACGGATTGTAAAAGTAACATAATATTGGGTTACAACTTACAAGAATTCATTTCACGAAGCAGAAGATCTGTGCCATTGTCGAAGACCTGCGTGAGGCAGACAAGTGCAGGTTATGACCATTTAAAAAAAAATGATCTATATTTTTTGTAAATTAAATTTTTGTAAAAATATAAAATAGTGTTAGATTTTACATAAAATAATAGTATACATACGCACACGTACATACGCGCAAGCGCATGAATGAATCATGCATGCATGTGTTTCTTGTGATTTAATATTTTATCATATAATGTGGAAAACATAATATAACTACGTTTGCTTGCACATTCATATTAATAACATCCTACATATTTAAGAAATACCAATTATAAATGATTGAAGATGTTTGAATTTGACCGGTATGAAATATTTTGACTGTGCATAATAATTTTATTTAATAACTTCAATGTGATGTATTTCTTAATATTTATAAGATGAAGTAAAACGTATCCATACAATTTTAGTGTGATGTGGTACAATATAATCCAATATCTAATATAAAATTCATTTCATACTTATATCATACACATAAAATTTGATACAAATATTATACACATACAAAATAAATAAAATTTGATTCAAATTATATCTTTCATCTAACAATTTGAATTTACAATGTTTATTTTTGATGCATTGGCACCAATGAAAGATTAGCACTCAGGGATCTTCAAAAGTTACAGTGTGATCGGATACATTACAGTACGATACATATGTCAGTCATGTGACGTGACTCGCGTGTTCCGTGCCGTGATATTCGCGTGACGTGACTATTTTATAAAAACTTGGCACGGCATGGTACGCGAAAGATCCAATCACGACACGTGGTCACGCGAGTCACATGTAATTACCGTTAGATCTTAATAGAGTTGTGAATCTTGAATAAAGTAACTTAAATATGAAAAAAATAGTTCAATGTGACTAGTTATGTTTGGATATGTCACGTGTAGTCACGGCACGCCTTAGCTACGGCGTGACTAGTGTGCTGTGACTATCCTTTCAAATTTAGTCACGACACATAACCTAAATCACAGCGTGATTAGTCACGACACAGCACAACTGCACAACACGGCACAACACGTATTGAGAACTCTATTAGCACTACTTTCGCTAATTCTGTCTGATCCTGAAAAGATGGAAATTGCTAATTGGACTGAAAGAGAAGATACTAAAACTATATAGCTATTTTCTTTTTAACTCTGCTTATCACTGTTGACCCTGATGCTGCTGCACTTAAGGGCGGAATTAGACCTTTATTTAAACTATAGAGATCAAATATAAATGAAATTAATCATATAAAATTTTTATGTTGTGAACGATAATCAATTTACAGGACTTCCAACATTTTATGTAAATTATATAAAAAATTACATATAAATCTATAAAAAAAAAAAAAAATAGAGGTCAATTGACGCCTTACTCCCTCCGTCTCTGGCTGCGCTCTCCTCATCAATAGAGATCTCATTTGCTCCTCTTCGCAAGTCTTCTGAGCTCTTCTCAACACCGATATCTCTGTCAAGATCTAATTTCGAGCCTCCGTCGTGCTCTCCATCACATTTCTATTGTTACCTAAAACTATGGGTATTTTGTGTATTATGGGAAAAACATCGATATGTATTTCAAATTGATGGCCTTGGATTAACAAAAAAAAAATGTTACGAGGATGTTGGTTCGGTACCGGCTCCAACCTACATTGTACCGGTAAATCATGTTGGCTCAGTTGAGACAGAAAAGAACGGAAAGAAAGAGATGAAGAAAAAAAGAATGACGAGCATTGTTTTCAGGATGGGCCGGAAATTAGTTGGGTCAATTTTTGTTTTTTTTCAAAGATCACAGTTTAACGATGAAAAAACAAGGGCTAATTGGGATCCAAAAACTCGGAAATTGATTATTAGATTAATTAAACTAATTGATAAATTTTAATGAAAATATATTCACCAAGTAGTTAATGACATGTTCAATTGTTAATTTACCAAGTTCATTAATGATCTAAAATTAGTTAATTATTCCAAATATAATATTAACAATCTAAAATTACATAGATTAATTATTTCTTTTCTTATTTCCCATTCATACCAAACAACTTGCACATGAAGCATAATTTTGGAATAAACTAAAATGCACTAGTTTTTATTTCATTAAAGATGGCCTAAATATTGTGCTTATAAAAAATATTAATATATACATTATTTTCAGAAATTATAAGGGCATTAAATGGAAAATTACGATGCTTGCTTAAATATTAAGATGAGTTGTACAAGAAATTAATACCAGTTAAATATATAAGAATATTAGTTATCTCAATTACACAATTCAAAAACATTTATATCGTTCTGAATATCATTCTTCCCACACTATTTTCAACACTATTCAAATTAACATTCTTTTTATGCAATTTTAACGTACTAATCCTAATAACGTTGTTCGTACTATTCCTTTGACTATGAAAAGGCAAGTCCGAATCTGCTGCGATTCCGAGATAGATCACATGATCCTAAAATTCAAGATCAACAGTTCAAACTTTTCCATGCACGGATCTCGGAAACATTCTTGAAAAAATACATTTTCATACACACATCTCAAGAAAGACCAACAATCAGGTGGGATCGCAAGGTCCTGTGATTCCCCGAGAATCACAGCAGATTTATTTTCATGAAAAGGCACCCAGAAAGTTAGTGGATATACCATCCATACGAACATAAATTTTACCCAACAGGTGTGGACGCTTTAAAGAAAAGTTGGGGTAGCTAAAAAAATTAATGAATATCACAAGATGAAAAATACCGGGAAATACCATCGGTCATCGGAACAAAACAGAAGCTAAGTAGTTCACTAAAAAGTGCAGCCCAACTAAAGTTAACTCATATAACATTACATTGTTCCACTTAGAAAATGTTCAATGTTTTCTGGCAGGGTTTACAGCAAACAAATTGCAGCAGACTGCTCATCACCAACTATAGACATTCTACGACAATAGCTCAGTTGACTATTTAATTTACGGCAAAAGATAATAGATAGCACATAACTCTGGGCGTCACAACATGCTCTACAGACTCATTAAATAAAATGAGTACTCCAGTAACTAGCATCAATTTCCTAGGCAACCTGCTAAAGACTTAAAAGGTAAAAGAATTTCTCTAGTTAAAAGGAAGTCATCCAGGTAAGATAGATGTATAGAGTAGAAAGATATAACAAGAGATATACCAGGAGGCGCAAATTCTCTATGCCAAGTTACGGTTGAGAAGGCTTTGAAAAGATGCAAAAAGATCCTTGTTATGGGGACCAAATATCTCATCAGCCTTCCTTAGGGTTTCCTGCATGGACACAGAAAGGCCTTTTCTTATGTTTTATAATTTTTGTTTTGCATGTTAACCAAGAAAAACCAATCCAAGCCACTTTTAGCAGCTCAACAGTAAATAAATAAATATATATTTTTACAGATCAATCAATAATTAACTGATCCTGAAATTCATGGAAATAAATCTGTTGTTATTCCGATCCTAAGCATTCAAACTTTTCCATGCGTGAATCTCAACAAAGTAAGTTTTATGAACACGAATCTCAACGAAGATCAACAGTTGGGATCGGAATAACAGCAGATTTATTTCCGAAATTCATAAATTTTCTTATGTTAAAAAAACTTCCTAGGCTTGCTCTTATTTAATAAAATACTATTATGAACAAAATTGAATAAAGGCAATAACCCCAAAGATACTCGAACAGTTAACCAGTAAAATCAAAACGCTAGGGTAATCCTTAAAATAAGAAAATTAGTAATAAAACTAACATCGCGGGATTGCTGATGAGCATTTAGCTCCTTTATGTTAGCCAGAAATGCTGCAAATTGTTCGTATGACAAACGACTCCTGAAGAAAAAAGAGAAATTAACAAGAAAAGTTGAGATATGAACAAAAATGAGTATTCCACAATTCTGTAGTACTTCATAACTAACAGCACTAGAATTAAAAGCACACACCTGGCTTGGCGAAAGAACTCCTTTCCATCAACTCTAGGAGTTTGTCCTGTTAAAAATAGTTTATTGTATAACTTGCATTGTTTATTTATTTTTCTTATCTTTTAATGCAAAGTTAGTGCTGGTTTGGTAAGTACAGACTATGAAATGGTATGTTTCACGACTCTTGGATAAATCATATCATTGCTGCTGGTACTAACACAACATTGTTGCCATACCACAATTTGTTTTAATGAAGCCTCCCTCATTACACTCGGGGTAAATGCACAATTGAGCACCAGATCATGAAAAAGGAACATGTGCACACACAAACAATAAACTGAGCCTTATTTTAAGCAGATGGGACCTCTAAATTTGCAATGGAGAACCTAATGAGCCAGAAAGTATATGATTAAAGACCAAACAAGCAAACAAACACTCAGGAGACAGTTAGAGGTCATTTTAATCAACTGTCTCCTGTTGCTGATTTAAACCTCATGTAAGGTGTAAATAATCATCAAGCATGCAACTAAAGACCGAACAAGCCAACAAAAACACACAAGTACACAGAAGACAAACAAACCTGGTAAATTCCGATTGCGTGGAGGGGAGTTAGCAGCAGAAGATTGCTTGCTGGAAGGGATCCAAGGAGACAAAGGAATTATAGGTTTAGGTTTAGGTTTTGGTGATGCGGCACCAGATGCTAGCTTGGGAGACACTGCGGATGAATAAGTTCGTGGTGATCCAGCTGTCGATGTTATCTTCGGGGTGGCACCAGGTGGCAATCTTGAAGTTACACGGGTCACTGGAAATTGTTGTGTACTTGGTCTTGGAGCTGTATTGGAGGAAAAGAGCTTGAGAATTGTGTTGAGCAAAAGACTTGTGTAATCCATACCAGATAAACCATACCAGGTTTGTGCAAGATCTCAGTCTATGGTTCGATTATTGCTATTTATTTATCATTTTGTTTAATTTGATTAGTTTTGATTTGGTGCCAATCACTATTAAAATATTGTAACGCTGACTACTGGTCAATATCATATTGACTAATATGACAAATTAGTGCTGAAAAAAAATCACACCTTCCTGAGTGACACTTTTATTATCTGTAGATCTCAAACTTGACACCGAATGTGCAAGTGCAATTCCATCTGAAACAATGTAACAATTAAATGCTTGCATCAGTAATCTGAACACTTTATTTTTCTAATAAGCTCAACAAATCCACACAACGCAGACATCTAGTATTGAGTACACAGTAGGCATGTCGTTGAAAAGGCATATTTTCTTATTTGATACCATTTTTTACTCTGGCTTCTATGCTTGTTATGCAGTACGTCAAGCCAAAAATTTAGATTCTAGGTGCCAAGTTCATATAAACTGTTCACAGATCAAATAGTAAGTAAAATAAAAAATTTCAGCAGTGGACTGATGTTTGCTTGACTTACAATTGCTAATAGAGTTAGGTATTATTCATTGTTAATACAGAATTTTGGGTATTACTTGGGAATATCTAAAATAATGTACACAAAACTTGCACACAAAAGATAAAAATGCCGAGAGGAAAATAACTTGCGCAAAAAATAAACAAAAAAGGAAAAAAGACCTTTCCAAGAAGACACTTTTGCAATTGATTGGTCACAAGTCCTTATATCAACTGTCTCCTGATGCTGATTTAAGTTACAGAAAAAAGAGCAGAAACTGTGTTCAGAACGAATCCTATTGATTATAAGAACAGTAAATAATTTAAAGGAACTCACAGGAGAGTTCTCGTCATTAAGAGATTGCCTCAGTTGCCTCTTCAAATTCTCTAGCTACACAAGTTATCCAAACAGAATGTCAAAAACTATCAACCTGTCCAAAATAAGGCATGACAGATCTCTGTGCTGTTTGGTCTGTACCAGCACAAATGTTTGCATTGAAAAAATTTCACATTTAATACAAAAATAGTTGAACTGGGTCCAATTTTGAGTTAAAGGGCTCAAATGAGGCCCGAAGTTAAACACGTCTGCATGAGAATTCAATTGGGGTCCAAATGTGAAGACCCCGATTACATTATTTTCACATCGACCAACTTCTTTAGTTCCATTATTTATGAAGAGGCGAACAATAAGGGTTAGAAAAAAAAAGAGGAACTGTTAGGGATAGATTAGGCATGAACTATGAGCTGCTTTTGATAATATTCGTAGTTCCATTGAATGGGTAATTTCGAAGAATAGAAAACCTTGAGATTTTTCAACAAGATCATATTAAAACCTTGAGGTATTGTTATTTTAATTGAATTTCAGGTGAATTTTTGAACAAATGGAATAATGGAAAACATAAAGGATAAGGTGCTGAGCATGTTGCCAGTGAGCATGGACAAACTTCCTTTACAACTGGGTGGGATTACATATTAACACGGACATGGTGTTTGAAGGACTTCAAGGCGTTTTGAACTTTGTAATCCAATGAATGCAGAGTAAGCTGTGACTAATTGTAAATCAAAAGCCTGCTGCTATTTTTTAGTATGCCTTCTATACCGATCAAACCTCGTGTATATGAATTCAGTGCGGTTTTCAAATGGTACCTGTATTACTCTGACAGACATGCAGTACCAGTTATGGTGAGTATGAGTTCACTAGTAAACTGGGGTATGATTTTCTGCGAAGCTTGTGTTTGCTCCTATGTATCGTACCTCTTGGTAAAATTGGGAGCCTACTTACTATAGCATTTCTATTCGAGGATTAATTGATTTGTTTTTATTATTTTTGTCAAACAGATTGCTGTAATTATTTGGTTTCAATAGATTCTGGCAGTATGCTCACTGCTTATATACAAAAAAATAGAAGAAAAAATGAGAAGAATTGTGGTATCCTCTGACTATTTCCAGTGGTGTACTTCATATCTCACTGGCAAAAGCGGCAAAAATGAAAATGCCCCATGCCAGTCATGTAAATTTTCTTTGAAAGCAATATTCTCTGAACATAATTCCAAAATATCGATACCTTAGTCAAATCACGAGATAATTTATTTGAAGTATGAGCTAATGTATCGCGTTCCATGGACAGCTTGACCTATCATGACAAAAAATATTGATAAATAAAAAAGGCAATAATCATAACTTTCTGAGGAGACACATTCAAATAATTCTTCCAAAGGTCCACAAACTGAGCCAAGTATCATACAATTCTCAGAAAATGAACCACAAAATCAGTTGTATGGCAATCTTAAAAGGATATTGACGTAAGTATTGCTACAGCACAAAAGATAAGATTTGAGATGTTAACTCTTCAATTGCAGACTACGGTACAAAATAAGGAAATAATAAAAATAAGTTTCAGAAACTACGAATTAATTACATTTTCTTCCAGTGCAATCCGTAGTCTAGCCTCAGCTTCTTCGCGGGCATGATTTATTTGCAAGATCTGCTGCTGCAACTCTGACAAAAGAGAGTCCTTCTCGGACAAATTTTTCTTTAACATTCGCGTTTCAGACTCCAGTCGCGAAACCCTAGAAGCGATGGCGAGTGAGGTGATCCTTCTCGCCAGGTCTAACTGCTCGTAAGGATCCGACGGTAGCACCGCCATTACCTCTTCGGAGATCCGGTGCTCCGACGGAGTCGCGGCGCCTGAGGCTGCGGCTCCGCCAGAAGTGGCGGTGGTGGTTTGGGTCATTGTCGGATCGATAGGAAGACTAAACAGTTTCTCCTTTGGAGTCTACTCTTGAGTAGTGACTAGTGAGGTTTTTCGTTTCCGTCCTATTCGACTATTCTATCCTTCGTGAGAATCGAGGAACAGCGACCACAATCCTCTCCAGTCATTAACCCAGATAAAATCGGTCCGATGGGCATTGGACAAAATTGGTCCGGTGAAAAGGTAGTCGTTTAATTCATGTTAAGATTCGTGTCAACTTGATATGCTCAAATCTTGAAGTCGTACGCACGATTCTGTAAGTAAGTCGGACGGCTCCGACGGACATCGGAAATATTTTGGTCTAGTTCCCATTGAACGTTCCCTTCGGCCTTAACTTGATCAGCCAGAAAAGTAGTTGACTTAAGGAGCAGTATTATTCATGAAATGAGCTTATTAAACTTTCCAAGACCGGAGAGCATTAATTAAAACACATGGCCAAATCTTCTCCGGTTTCAAAGTTCTGGCGCCTCTTTTTTCAAAATAGGGAGGATCGGATGCGTGGTTTGACAACTGGTCCAGTCGTCAATTTGAACTGGACGAATAACTGGATGGAAAACAGGAGACGATAACATCCAAGACAACTGTCGAGAAATTTGAATTTGGGGAAACAGTACCCGCTTTGGAGATTGGAGTTTTCGGCTCTCTGGGAACGGAAAAGCGACTTCTGAATCTGGTTCACATGGACCGCGTGGAACTGTGGATGGCTTGTGCAGTTGTGCTTGACGGAGGTTGAGTTATTTAAAAGTCTAAATATGTAAATCTGCATGTCATATGCTCCATTTTTATAAAGTTCCCATTGTAATTAATAGCATCACTTATTAATTATTAAATTATCCACTTAATATTTTAATCGAGTAATGACAACACTTATCACAATACAAAACCGAGCCCAGACCCAGCTATTTGCTAATTCACGGCCTAAACCCAAGTTACATTTTATTTAATTTTTCAGCCAAGCTCAAACAGACCAGTGTTGTAAGAAACGGTCTTAACGGCCGATTAAACGTCCGTTTAATCGTTAACGGCGGTCAAACCGTTACGAATACACTAATCAGAGGTCTATTAACGAATTTTTCTGATTAATCGGCCGATTATTCTGTTTATTCTCATTTAATCATTCGTTTATTCTCGTTTATTCCCGTTTATTCTTGTTTATTCCTGTTTATTCCCGTTTATTTCCGTTTATTCCTGTTTATTCTCATTTATTCCAGTGAATATTTACTTTCACATTTTTTTTTCTGTGACTGTGTGATACTGTATTATAGTTTTATTTGTACTTGAATATACATCCAATATTTTTTATACATGTTTTTCCTTCTTAATTATTTTGAAATTGATTAATTCTTCTATTATTTATATAGCATATGTTTTTCTTACTTAGTGATGTAATTTTTCAATTAGTACGACATGTTCATATATAAAATTAAGTTGTTATTATTAACTAAATTTAGTGATTTTATGTTAGAATGTTCATTTCTTTCAAATAATATATTATTAATATTTGAAAAAGCTTAATTTTCAATTTATTTTTGCATTAAATAAATGTGTTACTTACAAATGTAAAATGTGTATGTGTTGTTAAGACGAAATAAGCGTAGTGTCATGTTATAATAATAAGACTAAGTTAAATTAAGTTTATTTGATAAGTTTGATGAGTTCAATAAATTATTTTTACTAAATTATGAATATATACACATAATTTTAATGAAAATGATTAATTGACCGCATAATTCCGATTAATCGGCCGCATACCGATTAATCACTTGACAGTACTTTGTCCGTCCGACGAGCGCATACCGTTATTTACAACACTGAAACAGACCCAGCTATTTGCTAAGTTCCTCAAACATGACATATTTCAGGAACTATATAATTTTACGGATAGACCTCAGAAGTTGCGATATTTACAAAGACAACCAGGTACAGGTAACAGAAGTAAGCTGTACAATTAATATAGAGGTAGACCACTGGTACCGAAAGGTTTAGGATGATTATCAAGAAAACCAAAATACAAGATATTTAACTCTTAATTTTCCTATTTAGAAGTACAATGAAAAGGCTGCAGTTTGATGAAAGAATCAGTGACAAATCAGTTGTCAATCAAAAGTTGTGAATATATATGTTGATCTCTTAAACAATTTACTAGTTGTTCTTAAAATTAAACTATATATTATTAATATTTAGATATTTAATAACTAAAGACATTCCGGAGTTAATTAAACATGATTAGACAGTATAAAAGGTTGGACGCTGGGATGTATACTTGCATTTACGATTTTTTCATGGTTAGTTAAGTTTAGAACGAGACCTTTAGCTAATTGAGAAATATAAGGGCTTATTCCTCAATTCAGGGTTATCTCAGTCGAGTTCCTCAAGTTAAGCTTATTTACAATTTTATTAGAATAGTGGAATAACCGCTAACTCACAAGAATTAAATTCCGAACACAGGGAGTTGTGTTCAAACACAGAATAGAATAGAGTTCAGAATAGTTCGCTAATCTGAATCTGAACTGGCAATACAAATTAATTGTATAACCTCATTTGTACCTCGTGGTCAATTCAGTCTAAGAGCATCTACAACGGTGATTTCTTTTAAATTACTAATCTGATGTGTTAATTGCTAATATAATTGCTGGGATGTACCACAATTTTTAAATTAGCAAGTTTGCTTTAAAAACAACTCTTTACCCTGCACCTATCGTGTTTGGCAATAACATTGACAATGATTGCACGTCTTAAACAATATTACAAAATTTGTTACGTCTGAGAAGCAATGGTCAGCATATATATGGCACCTATTTTTTTTATCCCTGATTTAACGACGGATTTAACAACAATTTCATAAGCAATTTTAAGCTGAATGTTAATCATCATAGCGTTAAGCATTAAAAACTGAATGCTGAACATTACAAGCTGCATGTTAGATAAACTTTTAAGCAGCAAAAATTCAGATTTGATCCCCAGTTCTACACAATCAACACAAACCAAAAGTTACATTCGGAAAATAAACTGAAACTAAATAAGCATCTTTAGATTACCAGCGTGTGCCATTTTGTAATGAATTAATCTTCAGATAAAAAAATTATAATGCGGACTTATATATGCGGATTTTAAAATAAAAATTCATATATAATTTGTATGCAAAGCTTAAGCTTTAATTTGTGCACACAAGAGGGTATTGTGTTTTACTTCTGATTATGTTTCCACATATTGGTCAAATAATTAAACAAGTGCATATGAATTAGTAATTAGTAAAAGTGAAATTAATTATTTTACACAATGCATATGAATTAAATTTAGAAAACTGGTGCCAAATAATTAAACAAGTGCGGCCGTGAATTGAAAACTATGAATTGAAAACTAGTGCAAGTGCAACCATAATTGAACAAGAGTCAACTAAATATGATCAAAACAGAAGGGGAGTGCTATACTGAAGGTATTTATTCTGATTTTGAGAGTTAAGGTATCTTCTTTGTTTTCCAATATCTATTATGTGAATGACGTTCCATTATCAGAAAATTGATATACTCATAACACTACAGATGCCTACACGGTTTGCACCAGTTCAGATCTCAAGCACTTAGCCCTCATGATTACATGAAACAATTATTAGTACAGGTCACATAATAAAACAAACAATAACCATACTGGTACAAGAATACCGGTACAAGAATAGGCATTCAAATATCTATTGACATGATCCTAATAAAAACCAGTACAGCTAAAAAAATAAATAAAAGCCGGTACAACTTTACGCTCTATTTGCCAGTACTTTACTAAAACAGCTATAAAGCTGTAAAGGCAAATTAAAAAAAAAATACTTTTGAACAAATAACCTGTACTCGAATGCAAAATATTTTTTATTTGAATGAAAGATGAGGGTCTAGCCCTCAAATTCCGTTTTCATTTATAAAAGGCACAAGTAGTGTCATTATTTATCTAAGGTTGTTGGAATAAATTTTCAGAATATTCTGATAGTTATAATTTAATTAAAATAAATCAAATTGAAATAGAGTTATCCGGATCGTGCGAAGCACTGTCCTTAAGCGTATTCCGTCTCATCGTGCAAGATGGAACCGCAACCAAGATAATCCGAGATTGTTGCTCCTTAGACACGCCATGAAAGTAACTGATGATAACTCCACAATATCCAGCAGTTGATCGAATTAATCAATCAAAATTGAGGGATGTATGCAAAATGAGATAGAGCCTGTAATATTTTTATTTCTGTTCATTTCTCCGATCTCAAACAGAGAAGAGAGAGAGAGCTATATATAATCTTGAAGGGTTGCACATAAAATGAATAACAGATGTTAACAAAACAAAATCGAATTAATTAGAGAATGGATAGAGGTTAATAGCTTGTTTAATTATTTATGTTATCACAGAAAATACGGAAATAAACAGAGGCTTGCTGGCGCCTCTTCAATGTTTCCATTAATGAATAACGGTTATAATAAGAAAGAATCCTGAAATTGGATTAATTAGATATGAGGATTTTCATATTAGTCCTCAGCTTATTAAAATATTACAAACGGTGATTTTAACAATTTTATTGAAGAGTGAATTTTGAGTTTTTAGAACTCTAAGTTCCAACAATCCCCCGCAAAACTCAAAATTTAAGAATATCAAATGGTAAACTTTATGGAAACAAATTGCTGGATATTTATATTGAGCATCGATGAAGTAGTTTAGAAACTTTGAACTTCATCTAGTATCGATAGCTTTAATTTAGAGGAAACAGAGTGAACTATGTCTTGAACTCGTTTCTTTAATCAAAAATTCAACCACTACACACACAATATGGAGATTCTTGTCGCAGTACGCGCATTAATGGCCTTAAGCAAGTCTTGGATTTTTCACGAGAGTCTTAAAGGCTTATCCATGCCTCGCACTGCGGCCGTATATAAACACTCTCATATAGGTGAGTTACCTACTAAGGATATGTGTAGAGTCATATCCTGCAGAAATTACCGCCTCGTTCTCATTAAGAGCTAAATTGCTCATCCTACCATCTACATAGAGCACACTCACCATAGGGATGGGATTGGAGTCAATACTCCTTAAAAGTGTGCGGTTTTTGTGTCAACTTATCGGCTTGTTATTACCCATTGAATCTCTTTCAAGGAATGGACTATCATAAATTGGGTTGCCACCGCAAGAAGACTCATTAGGGCTAACACCCATCCCCTCGATGAAATTTATATAAGAACTTGAACTGTTGTCCATCATCAACATTTTGATGTCAATGAACCTCAAGCTTGTAAATCCATTTTCATTATTTACAATTAGTAATAATCGTTAATAGTTTGTCAAAACATTTATAAATAATTAATCATGCTTCATAAAATCAATCACATATATTGTTATTCATGTATATATCATGACATATTTATTATAACATGAGTTAAATATTTCAATGAGCATTTAAATTCTCAATAACTACAATATCATCTCATTTAATTATTTTAAATATGACATCATAATTAAATACATATTAGTCATCATGATCAACTAAATGATCATTTTTTATTTCATATAATCACATTTTGTTCTCTAATCAAACTTATCATTATGTCTCATTAAATTAAGGACATGTATTTAATTTCAGGTATATTTATATGATATGTATACATATCATAGGATTAATTTAATATTCTTTTAAATATTTAAACCCCCACATTTTCAATACACTAAATTTAAAATTAGTTATCTTGATAAATTCAGTACAACGAAATTCAAGCATTAAAAACTAATCATTAATTATTTGTATGATTTTTTTTTTTAATTTACACCCCACAATTTCATATACGAGATACTAAATAGTGTCTTATTAATCATTTTCACTGGAGTGTAAAAATCATTCATCTTAAAATCCTCAAATCAATATAAGTTATCATGATCAGTAATAGAATTCAATTAATAAAATTGATTATAATAATTGTATGATTTTCTTTATATACCCCCACATTTCGATTGTATTCTTTTTATATTCACCAAATAATTTAATACATAACAGATACAATTTGTCCTTTTTTTTCTTTTTAAATCTTTCAGGATTTAAAATCTTTTATTTTGTATTCAATCATGTCTAATTGGAAAATCATATATCAATACTCTTTTAAGAATTAATCTTCCGTAGCATAAGATTATCAGCATTCACTGTGTTAATCATTTAATTTAGCATGTCTCTGAAGATTCCAATGAGGTTTGTATTGCATTTGTTTTCATTTTAATTTTTTTTAATTTGGCTAATTCTCAAATAAAATGTTCGAATCATTAAGGAGTAATCAGGATGGTTAATAAAATAATAATTAACGAGATAATAAATGCTTATAATAGCATTCATTCAGTTTTCTTAGCCATGATATTAATTTTATATATATATATATATATATATATATATTTAAATTTATCTTATTAACATAAATTGTAATTATTTATCATTGACTATAAAGTCATGTTAAGTAACATTCGGGTCATGATAAAGGTGGAAATTTATAAACCAAACCGATCAATAATGAGATGGATTCATTCATTATTTGTTTAATTAATTACAGAGGTTCAACTTGCTTGCATTTGGAAGTTTTACAACTTAATGCTATTAAATATTTGGATCCTCAATAGTTATTACTCTCCATTTTTTTTTTCCGGATCATTAAGAGAATAATCAAGGTGGTTATAATTGATTCATAATTACAACGGCAATTAATTATGAGCATTTATAATTTGTCTTTCAGTTTTCTTGACTATAGTAATTAATTATTTCTTCGGTTATAAAATACAAGAGTTATTCGGTTATAAAATACAAGAGTTAATGATTATGACAAGAGTCAAGATCAATGCTTATGTTATTCATTTCTATTATTTTATTCTATGGTTATTATAAATCGAACACGTTAAAATTAACATAAAAACCATATTTTTTTTACCGCTTGACTTTATACTAAATTAGTTTGAAAATTTATAAATTTGACATATAAATACATCACTCGTGAAGTAGATCGGTTTCAACGGTTTGGATGCATCGTTTGAAGTCAATTCAATAGATTTCTGAATTAAGCTCACAAAGGGACTTGGTGAGCTTAAGAACACCCTAGTTCTACTCTATTAATTGATTGGAGAGAAAAATAGAAGGGTAAAATCTACATTTAGAGAAAGTATATCTCTAAGCTCTCAAAATCAGAATAAATGGCCTTAGTATAGTATTTTCCAAACAGAAAACGAACTAGGGCCATGAATAGAAAATGTCTCTAAAAGGTTAACATTTGGGCCCGCATTTTGGGCTGCTCATTAATAATAAAATAATGAAGCTATTGAAGAAGATAGCAGCTTGGGTCCGATGGGTCCATGACCGTCCGATCTGCTTTAAGATTCGTGCGCACAAATATTAAAGTGGACTCGAAAGTTCTGGCGTGAACCTTAAAGCAGATCGGACGGTCATGGAGCCCATCGAACCCACTTTGGGTCTGATGGACATCGGACCCAAGCGGCTCTCATTGAAGAAAGGAAAGAAACTGCCTAGCGGAGTCCACCAGTCGTCCGGTTTAATAAACTACTTAACTGGACGGAATGGAGTCCGGATGAGGAGTTGGAAATGGGTTTCGGTATTAACCGATATCCGAACCGTATTAAAATTCTAGATCCGAATTAGGATTTTTTTAATAAAAAAAGTATTCAAATGGAGCGGAAGTGCAGAACCGCATAATGGTCCGAATATATAGATTTTCTATGCGGTTCTCCACTGAATACGCATATGTGGATATACGGCCGCATAAACTGCGTTTTAATATACTGGTTTCAACATTTTTTTTCTCCTCTCTCATTTCAGAAAGCAAACATCAATCAACTCCCCAATCTTAGTTAATTTGTAATTAGAAGATATACTAATACTAACAGTTAGACCTTTGTTCATTAATAATTTAAAATTTAGGACAAGTTAGGGGACAGGAAAGCATATGTCAGAGATTTTCACAAATAAAGCCGAGTTCGTTGCATTTTTTCTTAAACCGGCGACATGCTTCGTCTTCAAGCAGAAATTCTCCAAAACTCAGAGATGACACTGCAGGTACTACAATCATCCAATTTCAGGGATTTGAAAAGTTAAAAGAGTATGAAATGTCCGAAATTTTTATTTCTTGAATTTCACGTTGTAGACACGAATTAGATGTCCTCAACGTTAAATGACAGACACACAATTTTTTTCACATTTTTTTTTTTTTTGCATTGATTTTGTGGGCCCCAAAAACTTCTTTAACCAATCAAAGCTCGATGAAGTATGAAAATCAACCAAAGCTCGATGAATTAGATGTCCTCACGTTTTCATTCATACGGCCGATTTGAAATAGTACGGTGTTAACAAGAAAATTAGGGCTTATCACCTTTCACCAAAAAAAAAAAAAATTTGTTCTTTCAATTTTCGATATTTTCTTGTTTAATTTCTAGGGCTAAAACCTAGCTACAAACAACTCTTTTTATTTTTATTTTTAATATGCACTCTACCACTTAGTTAAGATTGGTGAATAGCCTAATGAATAACTATGGTCTCAATGACATTTTATTTAATGATTTAAAATAAAAACTTGATGGATACACCAATAAAGCAATAACTGCAGTCAAGTGTTCAAGTGATGTGGATGTTGTCAAATGATTGGGTCAAAGCAAATAGGGGACTAACGATGTTCAGACCTGGAGATTCTGGTTTATGGCAACGATCTGGTTTATCTGGAAAGAGAGAAATGCACGGGTTCTTAGAGGTCGACAGAATAATAGCACACGAGGTTAAATTTGGTTGAGATGCTGCTCATCTTCCTAGTTTTCAAGTAGCAATAGGTGAATTATTACGGATCCATATCCTCCGTACCGTAAAAGATTCCCTTCACTTTACGGTTTGAGATTAACTCCTAGCCGGTTTGGAATTCGGGCTGACAAAGGGGCAGTATTATTGGGCTTTGAGATTCGTGTCAAGTTAAAAAGAATAGTCCAGATCAAGTAATTGTAAAAGATTCCCTATTACGATACCGGGGGAGGGGTGATGTGAATTCGAATTATTACTTCATTTCTCTTTTTGATTGTTTGTCTTTTCTCCTTCTGTGTCATTGTAGACCGATATTTTTATTAATAAAAAAAAAACAAATGATCAAATCTGCCCCCACCTCAAACTTATTTTTAAACCTACCCCAACCGCCCGTCCACTGAGCGGTCCACTTTCCCCACCAGACCGCCCAGCGGCTGGGCGGTCCACTATGCATAGCTGACCGTCCAGCTGCTGGGCGGTCCAGTTTCCATAGCTGACCGCCCACTGTCTGGGTGGTCCACTATGCATATCTGACCGCCCAGTGACTGGGCGGTCCAGTTTCCACAGCTGACCGCCCAGCAGCTGGGCGGTCCGCTAGTGAATTTTTTTTTTTTAGAGACAATATGAATATCAAGATGCTGAATTCTTAACGCTAAAAATTCGAATTTTTTTTTAAATATTAGTTAGATTACTTCTTTTAAGCATATTTATACTAAAATACGCTAAATTACTTGGAATTATGTTAAATTACGTTGAGTTACACTATATTAAATTAAATTATACTAAATTACATTACATTACGCTAAAATATGGTAAATTACAATAAATTCCATATGAATAGGGACGATATATTCACTAAAATGGCGAAAAACGACGACGAAACTTCAAACGGTCATAAAACGGCGCTCGAGTGTTCGATTTCAGCAAATGACCACTTTTCGGAAAGCTTGCGAAAATGCGCATGCGTCCGTACTAGCAATGCTGGATTCCAAAATTCAGAATCGCCAAAAAACAAAGGGAACCCTCAAAACTTGAGTTGAAGTTTCCGATTAAGATTTTCATTTCTATCATTCAATCCAAGTAGTTCAGTAAATTAGTTATATAATGAAATTGTAGAATACCAATTTTTACTATTTTGTATGATTCATGAAAGATGGCACAGAATCGGTCTACTTTAGCATAATTTTGCGTAGTTTAGCGTAATTTACCGTATTTTAGCATAATTAGCGAAGTTATTGTTATTTAGCGTAATTTAGTGTAATTCAACGTAATTTAACATAATTCCAAGTAACTTAGCGTATTTTAGTATAAATATGCTTAAAAGAAGTAATCTAACTAATATTTAAAAAAAATTCGAATTTTTAGTGTTAAGAATTCAGCATGTTGATATTCATATTGTCTCCTTAAAAAAAAAAAAATACTAGTGGACCGCCCAGCTGCTGGGTGGTCTGGTGGGGAAAGTGGACCGCCCAGTGGACAGGCGGTTGGGGTAGATTTAAAAATAAGTTTGGAGTGGGGACAGATTTGATAATTTGTTTTTTTTTGGGGTATTAATAAAATATCGGCATTGTAGAGATGTTGTACTGAGCCAATTTTTATTTTCAATATATCCTTGACAGCATCTGTCAAGTTTCTAAAAAAAAAAAATTAAGTTTTTTCGATTCGAGTCGAAAAAGGCAATTAGGAAATACTCAAATGGGAAAAAGTCATTTTGAAATCTCAATCAAACTTAAAACCCAAACTGTCTACTGTATCATATCAACTCATGAATATGTAACTAGAGCTGCTCATGAGCCGAGTTGAGTCTGAGTTGAGAACAACTTGGATTCAACTCGTGAACTCATGAGCTAAGTTGAGTACGAGTTGCTAATTCAGTTCCGAGTTAGAAACTCCAATTTGGAATCAACTCGCGAGCAACTCGAGTCGACTCGTGACTCATAATATAGTACATAGTGAGACAATCTAATTTAATTATAACAAAAAAAATATTACATAGTTTACCAAAATAATACACAATTAAAGATAGTACATAATGAGACAATGACCAATACATAATTAAAAAAATTACGAAAATACCAAAATAGTACATAATTAAAAATTACCAAACAGATAAAGTTTAACAAAACAATACAGAGTCTAATAAATTAACAAAACAAAAGAAATAGTGCATAATTTATAAAATTACCAAATATTGTGCGAAACAAGTATAAGGTTTGGAACGCAAAAATTAGGAATATATGAATTAGAGTTTGATGTGAGTCCAACCGAGTTGATTCCAAACTGAGTAGGGGATAACTTGGATCCGACTCATAAATCAACCGAGTCAATTAACTCGAGTTAGTTTCAACTCAAGTTATTAGTGAGTTGAATCCAAATTAATTCCGAACTGAGTTTCGAGTCATAAGGTTTTTGTGCAACCCTACGTGTAACAGAGAGCCAGAGACCTAACAGGCTAACATTAGTCAAAAGTGTCTCTATTGGAGTGGATTTTTGCGTGCTATTTTATAGGTGACATGAATAGCCGTGTGAACCAGGAGCACATGATACCAAAATCACATCCATAGTTCCCTAAACTAATGATATATACATGCTATTTTATTTGCATTCTAAATAATTGCACTCGGATCGATATAGTGTTGAAAAAAATAAATAAAAAATGTTAGTTCCACAATAGGATATTGGTATCCTTATCTATATATAAAAATATATATATAGAATCTAATTATATTTAATATTTTAAAATCCAATCTTATTCTGTTTCATGAGCTATGCCTATGTGTCGTCAATTTTTTTTATAGGTTTCTTAATTCAATCAATACAGGATAAAAAAGTCCAAAGATGGTCATCTACAGCGACAACCATGCACCTAATAAATATGCAAATTCGTATCCCCTCAGGTAACACCTTAGCTTGTAATTAGAAAATTAATATTGTTTTTTAACTCTGATACAAATTTCAAACCGGACCTCCTATATCTACAATAGACATCAAATTTCTTTGATTTAGCTGAGATTAAATCCAGTTCATTCTTTCCTGAGTATACTCTCAAATACCTGAGGGAATACAGATCCTAACTATGCCCTGATTGCCAAAATATTTATTAATATCCAATATTAAATAAAAATTAATACAAATGCTTACGATTTTTCAGAAATTTTAAAAATGCCCAGTCTGTCGACTTTTTCGGTGGCTGAATTCTTTTCTGGACAGTCGAGAAATTCAGCGGCCAAATAACATAATTTTTTTATTTCTTAGGTTTATGTCAGAAACCGTGTTTTGGATTTATGGTTTTTTAATTTAATTAGAAAATTTTATGATTTTTTTTATTTTTTTATTTAAATATTGAAAATATTTTTATATTTTAAAAAAATAGATGAAAATACTATATAATTTAATTTACTAGAAAGACTGCAACAAATAATCCCGGTCAACATTTTTCAGTCGAGATTTTTTGCAGCTATAAGAAAAATTAAAATATTTCTTTGTGTGTTACTGAAAAAATAAAAATGTTTTGAATCTGAGTTATTGATACCGGTTCAAAAGTCAATTCTAGATAAATCAAGAAATTATCGTGGTCCTTCTAATACATTCAAATTCTAAGTTATTCCATCTATTTTCTTAGAAGTGATTTTAGGAAAATATTAAAATATTAAAAATATAAAATAGCTTCTAGGAAAATAGATGGAGTACCTTAGAATTTGAATGTACAAGAAAGACCACGATAATTGACGGAGTTAATGTCCTAGAGCAAATGTTGCTGCTGTTTGTTCACGCATTGGTTGATATGATCAACTTGTTCCTTGAGTTTGACATTACTTATAGTATCTAGAATAAGATTCAAGATTGTGAGACACTATCTTATAACAAGTAATAAACTCTAGATTTCTCTTATCTTTGTAATTAGCAAGGAGCACTAATTACACATATATAATATTAGCGTGATGATTAAATGTTGATTGAGTTTCACGAATCAAACGATGGAGATCGGTTTAATATCACGAATGCATATAAGAGTATATGGCATTGGAGTGACCTTATGTTGAACATTATAAAAGGAGTCTGTGTGCTTATGTCATTAATGTTCGCATGGGGTATATGTCTGAAGTCTGAGATAATTCGGTTTTCTCACTTGAGGGATGTGCATATGATGCTATTTCAATGTGTTCTTCTTTATAGAGAATGCAAAGGGTAGTTGTTCTGTGTATATATATCTCACTTGGAGAAGTACATGCCGCCACCGCCAGCGCAGCAGGAGGCTCCGGAGTTTGAGCCTATAGGCAAGGAGGGGCTATCTTTCAGTCTGGATGATTTTGATAGCCTTTTACCCATTCAGTCAGAGGGACGACGGCAATATGCTATAGAGAGGCCACACAATAGAGAGACCAGTGGTAGTGGGTCACATACTCAACTTGACTATGCGACTGGGTTGACAGAGTCCATCTTCTCTACACCCCTACTAGTCACTAGGGGTGAGGATGAGAATGTCTGGGATACCGCAGTACGGATGAGCAGAGAGGCCGAGGCCGATGTCGTTACACCTGATCAGGGAGTATGAGAGGGACTACCCGACAGAGCTAACAGGGTAGTGCCGGTATCGTGATGGTTTCTCTCTGGTGGTTGTCGCTGCTGATTATAGGTATTTATATTTGGTATACTATGTTTGGTATTTTATGTGTGGATTAGATTATGGCATTTTTATGGTAGTATTTATATTTTTTTTAGATTTTTTTTATGCCAAATTATACTAAAATAAACTAAATTATGCTAAATTATACTAAAATAAACTAAATTATGCTAATTATGCTAAATTATACTAAAATAAATTGGTTTTGTTCGAATAGATAAACAACAAAACAACAATAACAAAATAATAAGTCTACAACATAAAATCTAACAATCTAAACATAAAATACTACAAATCCAAACATAAAATATTACAACCGGTCTAACATAAAATACTACGAAGCATATTCTCATATGAGAAAGACTATGACTTACGAGTAGTGAAACTTTCTCCCGTCGTCTCCGAAGGTCTGCAACAGCACGCAACACACTCTTACATTTGGAAACGATAGTCGTTTACCAGATCTGCATTCTTGTCGATATATTTGGGGTGAACGGCTATGCCACATAGATGACAAAAGAACATTTTCGCAATATCTCCCTTGACAAGACATGCGGGGCACACTTTCCATTCAGGTGGAGGGTCCATATCGCCGAAGTTCTCGTCAAGAACGTTTCTAATAGTCGGATCCTCCGTGATCATGTATTCTTCAACATCTTTGGGTGGAAGAAAACGAGATAAATGTCTCTTCAAGCGGGTTTCACCCGTCCAAAATTTTTTAGCGACGGATATGCGACCATTGCGTGCCGTTTCACTTCCTCCTTTTCGAAGTTTGGGTTTGGGTGTCATGGTAAGATCTACGATTTGTTAGACAATTTATATTAATCATAAACAATTTCTAAAAAAAGTATCTGAAAATCACCTCTGAAATTGTCCTTTTCGCCTCGGGAATTCCTCTCTTTCTATCTTTCTCTTCTGAGGAGTTTGAGTGAGTTGTGAGAGGGAGAAGAGAGAACACGCGGTATTTATAGATTCTGAAACAAAAAAAAAAAATTCCAACTGACCAAAAAATAATCGGTTTTAATTTTAATCCTGACTGGCCATTTTTTTATCTGTTTGGGCATTTTTAAAAATACCCAACTAACCTCAGTATAATTAATAATTTGTAAATAATTTTAGATATTAATAAAAATGTCGTTCATAAATTTATGGCCTCTTTTCTTGCGAAAGTTCGTCACTGCTCTATATATCTACCTAACTACTTGATAATATTTTAATATATGAAGAATAAGAATTCAAACTTATGTTGATGAATGAGTATCAATAACACATAAATTTCTAATAATAATTTTTTATGAAGAGAGTTCAAATACCTATTTGTTATATTATTATTATTATTATTATTGTTACGTCTTTATTTTAAAATTTTATAGAATTATTAAAAATTGATCTATATCATTATTTCTATGTACTTTTTTTTAAGTCCTCTTACAGAGCTTCCCTCTCTTCCCTCTAATTTGGGATCCATATCCTCGACGGTACCGTAAAAGATTCCCTTTTACAATTAGCCATTTACGGTTTGAGATTAACTCTCAGCCGGTTTGGGATTCGGGCTGACTGAGGGGGCAAGTATTATTGGGATTTGAGATTCGTGCCAAGTTAAAAATAACGGTCCAGATCAAGTAATTGTAAAAGATTCCCTTTTACGGTACCGTCGGTGATATGAATTCTCTAATTTGTTCCTCCCATTATCACTTTTCTTGTAGATCTAGTATGGTACATATATAGCAAATGAAGCCGTAGATTTAGTACGTGGTGAAGTCCTCGTCTCTTTAAGAAAATATGTAGATTTAATTTTAAAACATTTTGAAATATGGATATTGGATTAGGGCTGCTCATGAGCTGAGTTGAGTACGAGTTGAGGGTAACTTGAATTCAACTCGTGAACTCATGAGCCGAGTTGAGTCCGAGTTACTAATCCAGTTTCGAGTCAGAAACTCTAACTTAGATTCAACTCGCGAACAACTCGAGTCAACTCGTGTCTCGTAGATAGTACATAGTTTATCAAATTTAAAATTATCAAAAGAAAGTTTAACAAAATAAATAGTGCATAGTTTATCAAAATAATACACAATTTAAAACTTTACATAATGAAATAATGACAAATACATAATTAAGTAGTACAAAGTTTACTAAATTACTAAATAGTACAAAGTCTAACAAAACACTACATAGTTTACTAAATCAATGAGTCAACCGAGTTGATTCAGAACCAAGTTGGAGGCAACTTGAATTCAACTCGTGAGACAACCGAGTCAATGAACTCGAGCCAGTTTTGACTCGAGTCAGTTTCAACTCGAGTTGTTAGCGAGTTGAATCCAAATTGATTCCGAACGAGTTATAAGTCATGAGTTTTTTGTGCACCCCTAATTGGAATTGAATAAAGTCCATATTTTAACAAACAGAAAAACAAAAAAAAATATTACCTAGCTGACAATAAGATGATATATTCACCATTATTGATGCACACACCAATAATTGTGTAATTGACACCTACTATAGTTGAGTTGACCCAAACTCTGTTGGTTTACGGTTTACAAAATCAAGTATATATATCTGATAGGATTCATTAATTGTGAAACTCTTTATTTCAAATTCGTGTTGGCACAATTAAGGGTGAAAGGTTTGGTTACTTGTACGACAAAAATGCGAGCTCTTTTTATTTATTTATTAAATTACACATTTTCAGTAATACCATTAAGAACAAAACCACAAGTTATGAGCTTATTAATTATGTAGTTAAAAATAATATGATCGCATATGCAGTCGCATACGAGTTACGTGTCATAGGTGACATAAATACGTAGAATTGGCATATATATATATATATATATATATATATATATATATATATATATATATGGCCCCAGAGAGCAAAAATTCAATGACCGCACATTGATCACATCTTCTACGCACATATTTATAGGGGTGTCAACGGGTACGATAAAGAGTTGAATGAAAGCATTTTTATGTCCGTACCCGTTACAAATTATCCTTACTCGTAGCCATTGACACCCTTACATATATATTTAGTATCAAATTTTAAAATATTGAGTCAATGAGAGACCATGCATGGGAGATAATATAGTTTTTTATTTGTTTTGAATATAGTGCACTGTACATAAAATACGAAGTCCAAGGATTTGGCTAGAAAAAGACAAAATTCGTTTGGTAAAAAATGAAAATAACATGGAAGGAAAAAAGGGGAAGCGAGTTGATGATCACCAAATTTTTAATCTGAGTCGTCGATTTAATTTTATGATGGTTGACAGGGCCGGTTCTGAAGATTTTGGGGTCCGGGGCGGGAGAAAAATTTGGACCCTTTATGTATAATTTTTTATCAAATAATATGTGGAGAACCCCCTATTATATTTATTTTTAGAAAAATTAATATTAGAATCTCTAATAGGACCATTCTCAATAAACAAATCTCTCAGTTTTGAATCTAAATCATCTCACACTATAGGATAGATAACGAATAATCTAAGCACTCAGACACATGATTAATTTTTTTTATTATTTCCACTAGTCTCATTTTCAAACACATTTGTTATTTCCTCATTTATCTCATTTTCATTTAAAGACATATTTGTTGTTTCTTGATTTACCTCAATTCATTTACCTCATTTTAATTTTCAGATACATTTCTTGTTTCTTCGTGCACCTCACTTTCAACTTGGTTTTCCAAAAACTCATTTTGTGATTTAATTTTCTTCCAAAGCTTTTGAATAGAACATTTTTGAGGTTTTAATTTTTCTTCTCCCTCTCTTTTTATGTTTCTTTTTTCGCTACCTGATGTATATTTTCTAAGAAACATTGTTTTAAATTAAAAATAAAACAAAGCAATAGAAGGATAGAACATAGGTAATGAGGCAGATGTAGCGCTAAACCGCCAGCAGTCCAATTCAGAGGCCGCGTCGATGCGTCGGCCTCGCCCTAACCAAATGCCGCTTTTGCCTCTGCCTCGCACTCGCTGTCGCAGAACGAGATCGTGACTGTGAAAATAGCTAGGTTTCTTAATTTCTTTTTTCCCTCATTTGTTGATTTACAGAGAAGAAACGACGGTCGGCGGAATTAGATTTATTAATTTTTTTCTTGCTTCATCTGTCGTTTTACAGAGAAGAAATGAAGTTTTATTTTAGGCTCTATTAAATTGTTAATTTTTGTTTGTATTTTTAACATATACAATTTTTTTTTTAGGGGCCCTGTTGGATTTTGGGGCCCGGGGCCATCGCTCTGGCTACCCTGGATCAGGGCCGGGGCTGATGGTTGATGCCAACCATCATAAAAAAGCTGTCGATATAAATTAAATAAACATGGGTATTATCATCTCAGAGAAAACCAAATCACAACAATACTTTTTTTTAATTGGTCCTTGTAAATGAGTAAATCCAAAATTTGATGCACAATTTTGACGCCTACCAAAATTAAAACCAGTGAACGTCTTAGCCACAATTTGATATTTGGGACCACTTTGACCATTTAAATTGATTTTTGATCGATATGAGTCCCTTTGTGACTTAAATTCACTTCCAAATCCGGAGCATTGAAATCTAAGTTGGCTATATGCTAATTTTGCCTCTTGGGCCCAGCAGCCGCCAGCCGCTAGCTGTTAATTTTACGAGGAAAGCAGTTTTTCTTTTTTTCGCTTTCCTTCTGAGAGGGAGTGTTCTCTAGACTCTAGTTCAGATGAAGAGGTGAATGGAGAGGAGAAGAGAGAGAAAGAAGGAACATTCATCTTGCTTTGGAATTAAAATTGTAAGAAATAAAAGGAATTCAAAAGAAATAAATTTAAGAATCGGTCTTTGGTCTAGTAGCAAAAATAATACTCTCTATGTGAGAAGTCGCAGGTTCAAAATTTAAATGAAATTTTTATTTTGAGAATATTAAATAGCTTGAGTACCACCTAGGATGTAAACGGTCGGATACAAATCGAATAGTGATCAAACCGTATCTTTATCCGTTACAATTTTTCGTATATATATATGGATTCAGATAGTCTCGGATACATATACAGATACATATCGGATATAAGACGAATACAAATACAAATATAAATATAATTCGGATAATTAAAATAAATTACTGATATATATTCTAACAAAAAAATAACATCTAAATATATTTTCTTTCGTCCAAAAAATAAATTACACATTGTTTTACCATCTGATAAGAGATGGAGCTAAATAGCCTTTGTCAAGTATAAAAAGCCAAAAAATTGTCGGATTGAAAGAAAATGAAAATTTACATGAAAACGTAGAAACAAACTTCTTGAGTATATGAAAAAATTATGAGAAGAAAATTGAAAAATTATCCAGAGAGTTTGATGAGAGTAAAATGATTATTATTCAAGCAAAAGCAAAGAGATTTAGAAGTATTTTCAGAAAATTGCGTGCGCAACTGGAACGACAGCGAAGTGACAGAAAAACAATATCGAAGAATGAAGATGGTTGAAGCTTGTAGACGAAGCAAGAATAAAATATATTATTTATCTAAGTCAACAAAGTACAAAAGCTAAGGAAACAAAAATTAAAATATATTATATATAGACTATAAGTCTAAACTGGTAAGAGTCATAATCTCATCGAGATCATTCACTATCACTGATTTGCTGTATCGGAGATTCAGAGTCGACCATCTTAAAGATCTTTAGGTACAAAATCACGGATACTGTAGATTCAGAGTTGACCGTCCGAAATATTTTAAAAAATCACTGTTGAGGATACGGTTTGATCACTGTTTTGTTTTAGGGAGAAATTTGGTTCCGATGGACATCGGCCAAAGTGAATTCGCTCACCGTCCGATCTGTTTTAGGATTCGCGCCCGCAACTTTCGTGTATGCTCTAAAATTCGTACGCATGAATTTTAAAGTGGATCGGACGGTCCCGAAACCCATCGGACCCAAGCCTTTCTCTTTGTTTTAAGAATAGGTAGGTACAAAATCACAGTTTTAATGATATTGTATATGGATATATATAAAGATAGGTATAAAATCACTGTTTCGTAAATATTTTTTAAAAAAATATAAAATTTGGTCTCCAATATATTATGAAGATCATGTTGAACGGTTCGGATCGACTGTTCGGACTTTGAAAACGGAGATAAATGATGTGGAGCATATTGGAGCACAAAATCACGGTGCATTTGAACCCTCATCTCTCTCTCTCTCTCTCTCTCTCTCTATATATATATATATATATATATATATAGGAGGGATCCACTTATAACATTTGAAATTTACAACATCTTACAACAATTTAGTTTTGCGATTTTAAAAGTCCAAACAGTCGATCCAAACCGTTCAACATGTAATCTGTATTAAAATGTGCTTGAAGATCAAATTTTATATTTTTTTGAATTTCTTTACTATTTATTAAGTATTTTACAAAACTGTTGTTTTTAGATAATTCTGAACCACTAAAAAACAACAGTTTTGTAAAATACTTAATAAATAGTAAAAAAATTCAAAAAATGTAAAATTTGGTCTTCAAGCACATTTTAGTACATATTACATGTTGAACGGTTTGGATCGACTGTTTGGACTTTAAAAATCACAAAACTAAATTGTTGTAAAATGTTGTAACTTTCAAATGTTGTAAGTGGATCTCTCCTCATATATATATATATATATATATATATATATATATATATATATATATATATATATATAGAGTACGGCTAAGTTGCTGCTGTCAGCATTTCGGCCAGCTGCTGCCGGCGCTATATTTAGCCATACGATGTTCAAACAACAAATTCAAACCGTTAGATGTGATCTTTATATTAAAATCTACTTGGAGACCAAATTTTACATTTTTTGGAATTTTTTTACTATTTATTAAATCACTTTGAAAATTGCTGAACAGTAAAAACAGTCTGGACCATATGATCTGGAATTTTCAAAGTGGCTTAATAAATAGTAAAAAAATTCCAAAAAATGTAAAATTTGGTCTCCAAGTAGATTTTAATATAGAGATCACATATAATGGTTTGGATTTGTTGTTTGAACATCGTATAGCTAAATATAGCCCCGGTAGCAGTTGGCCGAAATGCTGCCAGCAGCAAATTAGCCATAATATATATATATATATATATATATATATAGAGAGAGAGAGAGAGAGAGAGAGAGAGATAGGCTATGGTGAGTTGTGAAGTAAAACGTCGTTTTACTTCACGCCATATTTTTATTTTGAAAATCCAAACAACCGATCCGAACCGTTCAACTTTTTCTAAATATTGAAATGTGCTTGAAGACTAAATTTTACATTTTTTGGAATTTTTTTACTATTTATTAAGCCACTTTGAAATCGCTGATCCACTGTGAACAGTAAAAACAGTAAAATTTTCTGGACCACCGGATCAGCGATTTTCAAAGTGGCTTAATAAATAGTAAAAAAATTCCAAAAAATGTAAAATTTAGTCTCCATGCACATTTCAATATTTAGAACATGTTGAGCGGTTCGGATCGGGTGTTTGAATTTTCAAAATAAAAATATGAGCGTGAAGTAAAAATGACCTCTTACTTTACAACTCACCATAGCCCAACTATATATATATATATATATATATATATATATATATATATATATATATATATATATTGTATGCCTATTTGCATTAGCAAACAAAGTTTAACTTATACACATTACTTGCACCAAACTTTCTACGGATATTAAAATTAAAAAATAAAAACACAAAAAAAATTAAGACATTTAAATCCTCTAAATTTTTATCCCATATCAATTCGAGAAAATCACCTTGGCTTCATGTGCCAGCTGAGCATGAAGTTATTTATTTCTTCTAGCAGAATAAACTGCCACGTGTGAGAAAATCCCGATGTCAATATTTAAGTTGACACACGTGCTACCCGGAAAAACTCACGTCTTTATTGGTCTCAGCTACACACCCGACTTCCTTAATCAGGTACTGAACTCCAATAGAGCAGTACCAAGATTTCAGTCGCTATGAAAACTCATCATAGACCGAAGGCAAACTCAATGTTTGAAAATAAAAAATGAGAACAATACAATGTTTGAAAATAAAAAATGACATACTACCCGGAAAAACCCACGCCTTTATTGGTCTCAGCTACACACCCGACTTCCTTAATCAGGTACTGAACTCCAATAGAGCAGTACCAAGATTTCAGTCGCTATGAAAACTCATCATAGACCAAAGGCAAACTCAAGTACATCCATTCCTAAAACCCAAAAAAACATCAAATGCCATAATCTGTAACCTATAACAAGTCCAAGACAGAACCCACATAGCAAGAACTACCTATTTATTACATCAGAACTAACATGCCAAGCAACACACAGAGCCAGTACAAATGTAAGAGAAGGCCGTAACAGTTGTACCAGTGGTACATCAAATGAGCAAAGGAAGCTCAGCATATATAAGGTGTGAGAGCCTAGTCAAGAGACCAGCTGGACGATTAATCATGGCATAGGGTTATCAGGAGGCAACTCAAGGGCTGGTAGAGGAGGAAGGGACTAGAGGGGCATCATGTCCATATCTTCCGGCATCCAAGCCTGTGCAAAGGGCAACACATGCTGTTTTTTAAACCCTGTCCAATATTCCAACAAGGAACAAATTAGTAAAAGCATCTGTCTAACTGAGGGAATAGGGGAGTTATCAAAACAAATAGAATTTCGAGTTTTCCAAATGCCCTAGCAGATGGCACTGACCACCATTAACATAGCCTCTCTGTTTTTGTGAGGCAAGGACATCGCAAACAATTGAATATGTTCTAAAGAAGTCCAATCTCCATAAAAATTCTGAAATGAGCCCATCCAGAATCATATATGAGAAATATAAGGGCACTTGAGAAATAAATGTAAAGCAGATTCGGCTTCAAAATTGCAAAACAGGCAAGTTGGGTCCCCTTGCCATCTTTTTTTGGACAACACAGTTTTAGTAAGAATCTTATCTTTGAACAACAACCACATAAAAATTTTTATTTTCAAAGGGATAGGTAGATGCCACCACATCTTTGCATATGGAGTGAGAACTCCTCGAAAAGAAAGAAAATTATATAGAGAGGCGGTAGTGAATTGTAGCTTAGAATCCCATTTCCATTTAGGATAATAAGAAAAAACAGTAAGGGAGCAAGAGTTGACGATCGTAACAAGTTCAAGCCATTCATCAAGGAGGCCATGAAGGGTCCTACGGAACCTCAACATGGACCCCTTAGAATCAACTACTTCCTGTACACAAATAGAGGGGTTAGAGCAAATATCAAAGAGTTGTGGGTAGGTGATCGAGAGGGGACATTCGGAATGCCAAGTATCGAATCAGAACTTGACATTTTGACCATTACCAATCTGAAAAGAACAACTCATTTGGCCAATATATTGTACTTTAGTAATTGCTCTCCAAAAGTGTGACATGTGTGTAAGAGGGGTGTTGTGTGTGTATTTAATTAAGGTGAATTAACTGTGTTTCCAAAGACCATAATAGTGAGAGTCTACCATTTTCCACCACCATAAAAAAGTTGACACACGTGCTATAATTACTATTTTTGGCGATTTTGAATTCCAATATAAAATTGTGTTAGCAAATACGATTTCTAATAATACATTCAACCGTGTTAGATTGACCTTATTAATTTACCGAATCTATAGCTAGATACGCAAATACAATTTTTTTTTTCCTTCTTTCACTTTTACGACTTGTGACTTTTGTTGTGGTCTCCATTATTGCATTCCTCTAACAATCTTCTATTTGCTAACAAACTCTTAAGCTAAATTTCCTAATTAATTATCAACGCTCAACAGCAGTACTCTTCAATTGTAATTATAATCAATTCATCAAGACCATCACATATAGATATAATAGAAAAATAAAATAAATGTGGGAAGAAGTTGTGATATTGCAATCTGGATATATATATAGTGAATTGTATTGAGTAAATAAAATAAATTATTACATTTATTTGTATTTTAATATTAAAAAATGATAAAGGATGTAATCTTATCAAAATAATATAATAATTTTGCTTTAATAATCTACTCTATGAAAAGAAAGAAACATTAGAACCTGGTTTAGTCATTCAATTAATTAATTGGTTAAAGGCAATATAGAAAAATTAAATATTTAGTTTTGGAATTGATATACACTACTATATATATATATATATATATATAGAGAGAGAGAGAGAGAGTAGAACTAGGGTGCTCTCGAGTTCACCAAGCCCTTAGTGAACTCAAGTCCAAAACTCATCGGATCGGCTTCAAACGACGAATCCGACCGTTGAAACCCGTCTACCTTACGAGTGATGCGTCTACATGCAAAAATTTTAAATTTTGAAATTAATTTTGCATAGAGTCAAGTGGTCAAAAAACGTCAAAAAATGAATGCATTAAAATTAATTTATTAACCTTCTAATTTTGACCACTTGACTCTATGCAAAATTAATTTCAAAATTTAAAATTTTTGCATGTAGACGCATCACTCGTAAGGTAGACGGGTTTCAACGGTCGGATTCGTCGTTTGAAGCCGATCCGATGAGTTTTGGACTTGAGTTCACCAAGGGCTTGGTGAACTCGAGAGTACCCTAGTTCTACTCTATATATATATATATATATATATTGTTGTTATCAACATTAGCAACATAGACACAACCATTTGTATTGATTTTTTTAAAATATTTTCCAATCACTAATTTAACAATATATAGTAATGATCTTTAATAAAGGCGAGTTTCATTAAATTTTGGTAATGTTATAAAAATGTTGTGGTTATCTGTTATAAAGTCAAAAATAAATATTGAATATTTTCATATTCTTTTTTTGTTGTGGTATATTGAAGCAGAATTCTTTATTTGTAAATCATGCATCTTAGTACGAATCACAGAATCAAATTAATAAATGGATTTCACTGACAATAACCTTAATTAACTGTATTCTTTCTAACATAAACGCTGCCTTTAATTTAATTGCCAAAGGAATTCTAGTCAATCAGTTTTACAGTGTGATATAGGGAGGTGGATACAAAACTGCTGATTCATCTCTTTTAATTATGTAGAGCTAATTAAGAACAATTAATTTCGCTCTGTAAATAATTAGGTAGACTAATGCTCTTAGCTAGGTGATGTACAAAACTCTTTTATTAAATGAAAATCGTAAGATGGCACTTGCCACTTACCATCAAAAACGAAATTCAATGGCTTTATCCTCGCTCGATCGTAGTATTATCAGTAGAAAAAGAGAAAATCCGATCCGGATGTTACCTCCCCAGTAAAACCGATCACCAAATAGCTACTGCGGCGCGCATCTGACATGACTTCTTCTTATAACAACACAAACATATATACAACTTATCCACTTGCAGGGTTACATATACAAATATCAATGGGAGACTTTTTTTCTTCATGTCACTGTATCCGTTCCCACCAAGCTTCCTCTTGCATATGTATAAATAGCGATACCTAAACACCAGAGAATTCTCATCACTCCAAAAAATAAAACCCTAGCTAGCTAGCTCGTAAAGCTTGCAAGTACACAGTTCTTATATATTATATAGAATGGGTGGCAAGATAGGGAAGCTACCTTTGCCGCATGAAAGATTGGTAGCAAGGTCAGCTCGAAAAGGATATGTACCGGTACTAGTCGGAAAAGAGGCAGCTGCAGAGGAATTTCTCGTGCATGTAAAACAGCTAAAAAATCCTAGTATGATGGTATTACTGGAGTTGGCTGCAGACGAGCTCGGTTACCGGCATGAAGGGATTCTAAGGATCCTTTGTGATGCCGATTATTTTCGGGAGACGATCAGCAACAAGAGATAGCTAGCTCTATCTTAAGTTATTTTTTTTATTGCTTTAATTACTGAATTATGTCTCTTTTTTTTCTTTAATTAATTACACTTTTTTCGTTCACAAAACTTGTTCATTTTTTAGACGGCAGCCATGAGATTGTAACTGAAGTAGCTGACGTATATATAGCTTGTTACACGATACGAACGATTTTAGTAACCAAACTCTACAAAATTCCATAATTGAAATTACAATTAAGTTGAAATTAAAGAAAAAAAGAGATAGCTAGCTAGCTCTATCTTAAGTTATTTTTTTTATTGCTGTTAATTAATGGATAGAACTTACAAATTACTCCGTTAATCTTTATGCGGAAGCGGAATCTTGCGAGCGTAGCAGTATCACTGGTTCTGCAAGAAATCACAAGCCGAAGCCGGAAGCCTTGCGTTTTCCACGACCTAAAACCTTCAAGTACTTAACAGAGTGTTTCTTGGTGCTCTCTATCTTTTCTCTATTTCTTGGCTGTCACATTCACTCATGTTTTTGATAGAGAGAAGGATATGGTTTATATAAAAACCAATACACCTTTTCATAACAGGTCGACACCTCTTCATAACGGGTCGGGTTTTGGATTCGGGTTTCCCATAACGGGCGTACTATTTAATAAATCCAACATCTCCCACTCGCACAAAATGGGATACCCGCTATAAACTAAGAGAACGTAATCTCTTATCTCTGTTAAAATTCATACAAGGAAATAGGCCGTGACCAGCATATTTTAATTTGAGAGCATATGTTGTTATTCAACTGTTAGGTATGTATAACAACATCTAAGTAGAGTAAATATGCAGTACCCCAGATCATCAAGTCACATTTTTAAGTATTATAGGATCTCTTTTATTTATTGATACAACCATACTTATATATTCACAATTATGTTACATAAACATAATTGGTGCACCAGTGAATATAACCTAATGTAACACTGAAATGATCTTTTTCTTTTATCTAGAATCTCTCCATTCCAAATCAATTGCTATCCAGATATGTTCCATTAGATCGCATCATTCATGATCATTGGCAACATTCTAAAATAACTAATTGAAAAGAAACTTCAAGTATTTAGTAAAAAATCGAAGAGTACTATGAGATCCTTTTGATCTCGCGGGTCTCACACAACAAAGAAGCAGAGATCATATCTTCTGTTACCCTATTGGTCAATTGCACATATGGTATGAAACATATGTTACGGTATTACTCTCCATTTCTTATGGAGCGTATGTCTAAACTAAAATACAATACCGTACAAGTGATAGTTCAGATATACACAATATCTAACTTGAGTCCACAACTCTACTTATCATATAAATCCAATAACAGGACTCCCACTTGGCATAAGACAGTTTAGGTGAATAATGGGTATTTCACCTTCGGTCATAATAATATATTCACATGACCTCATCTTGATTCTCTATCAAGGCGATATATATATATATATATATATATATATATATTTTTAAGCACTTGCTCTCACATTTTGTATCATATCTAGCTTAAAATCAATCTCATTTCTATGTTCTACTAAGACATAGAAGCGATTGCCTATGTGAGAAGGCCAATCAACTGTCTGACATACCTTTCATTTTATATCTCATGTGTTATGCTAAATTATTGGTATTAAATAATTTGTAACAATTATCACATAAATGAATAAGAAAATAACATTCATTGCATTTATCCCACAAATACAAATATACATAATATACTGTTCAATCAAATGTATAATTACAATCTACGTAACCCTAGAGATTTCACATGACCTATAAGCACATCTCTAGGTATTGCCTTTGTAAAAGGATCTGCCACCATTTTGTGTGTAGATATGTACTGCATGCAAACTTGCTTTTTCGCCACCATGTCTCTAACAAAGTTATACTTAGTATCAATATGTTTGGTCTTTGAATGATACTTGGGATCTTTTGTATAAGCGATTGCTGCTTGGCTATCGCTGTGTATCAACACTGAGTTAGTTTCATTCTCACCGAAACCCAAGTGATTCAAAAATCTTTTAAGCCAAACTGCTTCTTGTACTGCTGCTGAAAATGCTACAAATTCAGCTTCCATTGTGGACAAGGATATGCAACTCTGTTTCTTACTACTCCAAGAGATAGATCCATTACTGAGTAAGAAAACATAGCCTGAGGTAGATTTTCTTTCATCTAAATCTCCTCCCCAATCAGCATCTGCGTAACCCATGAGTTGCAGATTTTCTCCTTGGAAACACAATGAATAATCTGCAGTACCTTTCAAATATCTAAGTATTCTTTTTACTGCTTTCCAATGGGACTGTCCTGGATTAGCTTGATATCGGCTCACTATTCCAACAGCGAAACTGATATCCGGCCTAGTACACATCATAGCATACATTAGGCTGCCAACAGTACTTGAGTAAGGGACTTTTTCCATTTGTGCTTTTTCATCTGGAGTCTTTGGACACATTCTTAAACTAAGACCTTCGCATTTTGCTATAGGAGTATCAATGGGTTTACAGTCTTGCATATGGAATTTTTCAAGTACTTTCTTGATGTAATGCTCTTGTGATAGAGCTAACATCTTCTTAGAACGATCTCGTTCAATCTTCACTCTAAGAATGTATGCTGCTTCACCCATATCCTTCATATCAAAATTGGAGGATAACCATTCTTTAATGATTTGCACATACTCTTTATTGTTACTAGCTAACAATATGTCATCCACATAAAGCGATAGAATAACAAATTTATCCTTGGATCTCTTGACATACACACAGTGGTCTTCATCAATCATTTCGAAATCAAATGATATGATTGCTTGATGAAACCGAATGTACCATTGTCTGGAAGATTGCTTGAGACCATAAATAGATCTCAACAATTTGCACACTTTGTGCTCTTGACCTTCAGCAAAACTGACAGGTTGTTCCATATATATCTCTTCTTCCAGATTGCCATTTAGAAACGCTGTTTTAACATCCATTTGATGTAATTCCAAATCTAAACTGGCAACAATAGCTAGTATCAATCGTATAGAAGTAAATCTTACAACAGGAGAGAAAGTCTCTTCATAGTCTATCCCCTCTTGTTGTGTATACCCCTTAGCAACAAGACGTGCCTTATACCTCTCAATCGAGCCGTCAGCTAGACGTTTAATCTTGAGAACCCATTTGTTCCCAATTACCTTGCGTCCTTCAGGGAGATCAACTAATTCCCAAACATTATTTGATCTCATTGACTCCATTTCTTCTTCCATTGCTTTCATTCATTTCTCTTTAGCAGGACAAGTGAGAGCCTCTCGAATATTTCTTGGCTCTTCTTCATCTTGCATGACAATCATGTAAGATTCATTTTCGATTGGAAAATGACGTTTAGGAACTCTAGCACGATTGCTATGCCTAATTTGTGATTGTGCTGAACTTGGCTCAGCATCATCTACTGACTTACTCCCACTTGGATGAGATACTGTTGGAGGTTCAGGAATATGCACCAAACGATTTGCAACAATCAAATCATCTTGCTCCTCTTCTTCATATAGAGAAAATTCCCGACCTATCTCACCCTTTCTTGGAAATTCATTTTCCAAAAAAATGACATCTCGGGACTCAAATTCTGTTACACTCCCACTCGATTGTTCACCAATGAACACATAACCTTTGGAATGTTCAGAGTATCGTATAAATATACTCTTTTTACCTCGTGGACCCAATTTACCATGTTGATGAGACGAATCATGAACAAAGGCTGTGCATCCCCAAGGTCTCAGATTACTAAGATCTGGTTTTCTATTATTCCAAAGTTCGTAAGGAGTTGAAGAAACAGATTTAGAGGGTACTCGATTTAAAATATAGGCAGCAGTCAATAATGCATCACCCCAAAAATTGATTGGCAGATTTGCTTGAGCCATCATTGACCTAACCATTTCCAAAAGAGTCCGATTTCTCCTTTCAGCCACTCCGTTTTGCTGTGGAGTATATGGTATGGTTAGTTGCCTAAGTATTCCTTTTTCTTCGCACATTTGTTTGAACTCATCAGACAAATATTCGCGACCGCGATCCGTTCATAAGGCCTTAACCTTTCTGTCTAATTGATTTTCAACCAAGGTTATAAATTTCTTGAAACATGCAAGAGCATCAGATTTATGAGAGATCAAATAGACGTGACTGTACCGCGTATAATCGTCAATGAAGGTGATAAAATATCTACCTCCATGTCGTGCCCTCACATTCATTGGTCCACAAATGTCAGAATGAAGTAATTGCAATGGAAATTCAGATCTGGTTCCTGTTCCAAATGGTTTTCTTGCCATTTTTCCTTTTAAACAATTTTCACATGCTGGTAGACTAACCCTTTCAATCATGCCTAACATGCCTTCCTTGGCTAATCTATCCATTCGTTGCTGTCCAATATGGCCTAATCTCATATGCCATACATTCACATCAACATTTTCATCAGCATAAGATGTAATTAAAGAAAAATGGATATTAGAAGAAGTCATTATATTAATAACATCCAGAATAATAAAACCATTCGATACATATCCATAACCATAACACACATCATCCAGATACAACTTAATACTAGTGCCACACATGTTCAAAGTAAATCCAAATCTAAGAAGAACAACTACAGATACAAGATTTCGTCGAATGTCAGGTGCAAAGAGAACATCATGTAAGAGGAGGGTTTGACCATCACGCATATCCAACTTGCATGTGCCTATACCCTTGACTAGTACACGAGAGTTGTTTCCTACATAAAGCCATTTTGAACCTTGCGGAATTCGATGAAAATCCACAAACAAGTCACGATCTTTGGCTACATGGTCTGTTGCCCCTGAGTCTACAGTCCACAAAGGATGAGAATCAGCAATAAAAACAGAACTGGAAACATATGAAAAATGTGAAAGTTTTTCTGTAATTTGTACCTTGCAGGGCTCTTTGCATTCACGAGCATAGTGACCCTTATTGCCACAATTGAAACACTTGATCTTGGCTTTATTATGCTTCTTAAAATTGTTCTGAGAAGCCTTTCCCTTGTCACGATCCTGCCCCTTATGTTTTTTCTCTTGTTTGCCCTTGCCCTTGTGACCATAATTTGACTTACGCTTCTGGCCTTGCCCTCCATGAGAGCTTGAACCAGCCAAATGCACAGCAGTTTCATTTTCTTGAGGCTTTGATGCCTCAATACGATCTTCCTCAAGTTCCAGATGCCTTGCTGCATCGTTGAGAGTTGTAATACTCTCGTTGTGGGTCAGATTCACCTTTATGTGTTCCCATGTATGAGGAAGTGAACGAATCACTGCTTGAAGTTGTTGTTCATCAGTCAAAACATGGCCAGCGTCCTTCAACTCACTAATCATATTTGACATCTCCCTGAGATATTGCCGCATGCTATGATTAGGACGCTTCTTGTAAGTGTCAAACTTGATGGTGAGTTGTCTCAGTTTTGTAACAGAAGTTCCACCGAACTTCTGCTTTAAAGCAAGCCACATCTCTTTGGCAATCTCATATTGCCTAAACTCACGCATCACATCATTGTCCATACTGCTCAGCAATGTAATGCGAGCAATGGAGTTCTTCTTTTTCCAGGACTCATATGCAGCACTGTGAGTAATGTGCTTTTTAGTTGTACCTTTTTCTGGTTCGGTTAGGATATGATCCAGGACCGTAAGAACCTCTTGTTCTTCCATGACATACTAAATTTTCATGGCCCAAATCTCATAATTATCGCCATTCAGTTTTTCACCCTTATTCAGTTCTGCCACAATATTCCTAGATGCAGATGCCATTTCACTAAGAAATTACAATTAAACTAAGTTAGGACATATCACAATTCTGATGGCTTAATGGAAATTATTTAATACCTAGCATAACACTTCTAGTTTTGCAACAACTGTGAAATAAATAAATAATAACAGTACCTATAGATTAAAATCGAAAGATCACTAAATTTCACAATCATCTTTTAATTCTATAAATTTTATTACCATTAATTATTTCACTGTGCAAAAACTCCCATTGAAAATTATACATTAAATGTATAATTTTTAAAAAAAATTTAACGAAAAAAAATTTCGGTACTGAATTAATACAGTAACAAATAAAGTAGCAAATAAAATATAATAGAAATTCGTACCAAAAAAAATTGGGATTAAAAATATGTACTGGAAATTATACTGTTTTATAGTGCATATAATATATAGAATCAATACAATAGTATCAAATTCAATGTGGTATAGTGGAAAAGATTTTGTCTCTTATTCCCCATGACATGGGTTCAAGCCCCAGGGGCTACAAAAATAAATTTGAGTTGGGGAGAAAAAATTTGAGTGTGATATCTCCATTTCCCACTATAATTAATGGATCCATCCATTATCTAACTTTAGAAAATAAAAATGGATTTCGTACAATTTGGAAGTATAGAAACCGTCCACACCAAGTGTGGACGGTTGTCATTCATTCATTCCTTCTGTACAAAAAATGGTTAATCGGACGGTTGTCATTCATTTGGACCAAAAAATTGTCCAACCCAATTGTACAAGATCCAGAAAAAATTCTATAGTTGCTTTCACCCATCACTGTTTCCCATCTCCAAATGATGTATTTGAAGATTTGTTTCGCATCTCCAAAAGATGCATTTAAAAAATCTTCAAAACAGTGAATTGTAAACTTAATTAAATTAAATCTAATAAAAATAAAAATTGTATTTAGATTTATCAGATTTACAATAACAAAATAAATTTTCCAAATTAAATTTGGAAATTTCCATACAATTAAAAAACAAATTGCTTCCAAATTCTTTGTTTCAAATTAAACATTTCTGATTCATGAATTTAATTTTTGAAAAAAATTCCGTAGTATGTATTAAAATACAAGAATACAAGAAATTAGTTTTTCAAAAATTTAGTCTCATGTATAAACAGATTCTTCTTTTTTCGAAAATATTAAATTTAAGCAAAACAAATTTGGAAAAATTCGTGATTTTTAAAACCAGAATACATGCCATTATTGGGCTCTGATACCAATGTTAATTAATGGATAGAACTTACAAATTACTCCGTTAATCTTTATGCGGAAGCGGAATCTTGCGAGCGTAGCAGTATCACTGGTTCTGCAAGAAATCACAAGCCGAAGCCGGAAGCCTTGCGTTTTCCACGACCTAAAACCTTCAAGTACTTAACAGAGTGTTTCTTGGTGCTCTCTATCTTTTCTCTATTTCTTGGCTGTCACATTCACTCATGTTTTTGATAGAGAGAAGGATATGGTTTATATAAAAACCAATACACCTTTTCATAACGGGTCGACACCTCTTCATAACGGGTCGGGTTTTGGATTCGGGTTTCCCATAACGGGCGTACTATTTAATAAATCCAACAATTGCTTTATAAGAAAACCAAAAATTTGTATATAAAAGAATAAACTGGCTGACATCAATTCAAGAGAGAAAGAGAGAGAAGAGGAGAGGTTAAGGAATTGCTGACATGGAGAGAAGAAGAAGAAGTAGAAGAAGAAACATATATATATAGAGAGAGAGAACGTCAGCACCGTGTCGGGTCACCACTAGCCGCATTTACAAACAATATATAACTGAAGTATCAACGGAGCTGTATATATATATGTAGATGCATATATAAGCACCTTCATGTTTTTGGGATATATAGCATTTCACACAGTGTATTCGATTCACGTCGAAAAAGGTTATTAGGAAGTACTTAAAACCTAAAATAGTAAAATGTGTACAATATTATATATATCGCCTCATAAATATGTAACAGAGACCTCACATAATTAGTCAAAAGTGTCTCTGTTGAAGTTGATTGTTCGCGTGCTTTTTAAATATAGGTGACATGAATAGCCGAGCGAATTAATTAAGAGCAGTCGAGCAGATGATTCCAAAATCACATCCATGGTTCCCTAAACTAATGATACATGCTATTTAATTTATTTGCATTATAGTTAATTGCACATAACTATAGTGTTGCAACAACAACAAAAAACAAATCAGAAACTGTTAGTTCCATATCCGTATGTAAAAGTACGTATATTTAAAATCTAATTACATTTAATATTTTAAAATCTAAATTATTAATTTTATTCTGTTCACGAGCTAGCTATGCATGTGTCGCCAAAAAAATTAGAGGTTTTTAATTCATTTTATACAGGATAAAAAAGTCCAAAGATGAATGCACTAACATTAATTGTTGACAAAAAAAGACTTAATAGAGAAGAATTTTACAAGAGCTTTCTAGTTCTCTACGAATTCTTTGAGACCTATTGATTCAATATTTGATTCTTTGATTCTTTGATTCGTTTTTTTCTTTTATGTTCATAAAATTCGTGATAGAGATTTTTCTCTATATTTATAGGATGCATTTTGAAAATGTTCAAATTTTTAAATATTCATTTAGAAAACCAAATTGACCAATATGCCTATTGGGATAGAAGAAGAAAAATGGGAATGAAATCAAGAATTCAGGAAAAAAGGAAATAAAAAAATAAGTAGAAGATAGAAAGAAAGGATTCAAAATGAATAAAATCTGTCCATTTTATTAACTCGATCTTATATAAAACGAATTAAAAAGTTATAAAAAAATTATGTAGATACTTGATGAAGAATAACAAATCAACAGTTTACGTTCCTTCTTTGAATTTTAAATTTTATAACATAAATGCAAAATTAAAACCATGACAATTTGTGAAACCAAGAACTACATGCTTATTCTCTCCTAGATACCCTCCAACCATCAGATTCAAAGGCATAAAATTTCTTAATGTAAATCAAGTATCATGACAAATATTAATATCAATGTAATAACCACATTAAAAGTATTAATTACATTTCACTCTGACTGTAAAGAACAAAACAATTATATATTTTTGTGAGGGTCAAATATGATTTTTTTTTGTAAGGAAATTTTCTGTACAACACCAATTACCACATATAAGTTCAGTGGCGGAGGATGTATAAGCAAGGGGTGATAAGCACTTTGTAGAATTTTTCTTTTTTTTCTTTTTTTGTCCTTTAAAAATTCTAAGTTAGAACATACAAGTACAATTAGTTCCCTCGTAAAATGATATTATATAATACTAACTTATTTTGTCCTCTCTAATCTTAATTTTAAAAATAATTTGTCAACATTTAATTTTATTATATTAAAATATTTGTCAACAATTTATGATATTTAAACTTCCTGTGGCTGTATATTTATGTGCTTATACAATTTACCCATGGTCTCCAAAATAAAGGATTAGGTTAAACTTCTCAATCCTTTACACTTGATTCCAGGGAAACCAATTAGCATAGCTATCCTCAGAGGCGGATCCAAAATTTTCGTGGGGAGCAAAAAAATCTCCACTAAAACTCAAAACAAAATCCAGGAGGCAGCCCCCCCCCCTTGGAACACTCTAGGTCCGCCCTTGGCTATCCTACAGTACACAGAAGACGAAAAGGCAGACAAACTAAAAATTAAGCCTCCAAAGAAGAAACAAAGATGCTAATGTTTTGTTTCCATCAGACAGGAGGGGAGAATGGAGAGAATTCAGATCCAGTGCTATACCTGACTGTGTAGAATCAGATCTGAGTTGTTGTTTCAGTCTTCTACCTCCTACTTGTTAAAACTTTAGTTTGGAAACTCAAAATTTAGTTCAATATATTTGCTTAAATTCCCCATTTATAATATTTATATTTTGTAGGGACTAAACTGAAAAGTTCTAAATAATTAAAGAGGTGTCAACTGGTAGCAGACCTCTTTCTGTCCGATAACGTTTTATTTAATTCTCTTAAAAGTCTCTGTTTTGTTTTAATATGAAAAATTTGTTATCAAGAGGTGCTAACCCTTCATGGTTATATATAACTCTCTCTCTCCTCTGTTTTGGTATCAGAGAATCAGAATACAAACAAAATAATCTTAGCCCTTATTGGTAAAACCCCTCAGACTAAACTTCGTTTTCTCTTGATTTATTTCACATAAAATAAATCAATTTTGATTGATTCTCCGCTTTCCATTCTATCACCGTTCAATTAATCTGATCTATGCTAGCTGGATATTGCGAAGTTATCATCGGTCGCTTTCGTGATCGTGTTCTAAGGAGTAATATCTCTGAATCATCTTGGTGACGATTCCAAATCTGATAGAAATTAAATATCAGAAATTATGTTTTGTTTAACACAGATTCAAGAGGTCTCTTTGACTTGGCTTACTGAATATTCTTTTTTCCTATTTATTTAATTTTTGGCAGTGGCTCTAGTTGCTGTCTTGCTGATTTAATGGTCTTCCATATTAAGTATTTTTTATAGGTAAGTTTAATTACTGAATTATGTCTCTTTTTTTTCTTTAATTAATTACACTTTTTCGTTCACAAAACTTGTTCATTTTTTAGACGGCAGCCATGAGATTGTAACTGAAGTAGCTGACATAGCTTGTTACACGATACCAACGATTTTAGTAACCAAACTATACAAAATTCCATAATTGAAATTACAATTAAATATAAAGAAATAAAAAATGCAGAGAATATACTTAACCTTACAAAACATCTGTTTCTTATACTGTCTTATCCGAGTGAAATATTACAACTCAATTTCATGTGTATGTACATATATAGAGTGGGAATACTAACACGGCGAAGTCGGCTCTGTCACAGAATGGCACGCCACGCGTGCTGGTTACGTGTCGTAACTCGCGTGTTCCGTGCTGTGATTATATTTTGAAAATTTAGCACCAACACGGCACATTACACGAGTCACATATAATTAGGACCGTTAGTTCTTAATCAAATGGTGAATCTTGAATAAACTAACATAAATTATGAAAAAAATTAAACGTAACCGGTCATGTTTGAACAAAACATGACTTACATAGCGTGACCATTCGCGTGCCGTGACCACCTCCCAATATTTTGATCATGACACGGCACGTGAAAAATTGACTTAATTACAGTACAACATAGAACAAAACCAAAATCACGACATATTAATCACAGCACGGGACATCACGTCTTTTCTACTCTATACTCTATAATATGTACACATCATGTTATAGTGAATTGATGGTTAATAAATTCGAACAACGGATTGCTTTAACCCGCTAAAAAAAAATAACATAAATAAATTGTAGTACTACCTGCTACATGGGTCTACACACATTAAACGGTGCATGAAATAAGGCCGGATAGCGTCATTGGGCCCGGAATTTTTATTTATAACACAGCTTTAAACAAAAATAAACAAAAAATCACCGTTTTTGAAAATTTCAAAATTTCTCATGGCCGCACCGGTGTTATGCGGACCCATTTCAGGAAAATCGCACAATGTCAGTGTGGACTCTAAAATGGATCCGCACAATCGGAGCTCATCCAGGGCCGCATAATGCCGGAGCGGTAACCCATTTTTAAAAAAAAATTGAAATTTGTTATTTGTTTTTTTATTATAGAAATGTTTTTATGTTGTTTAAATTTTAATTTGAAAGGTTCTTTAAATTGATATATTTTTTGTCGTATCGTATTTTAGAAATGTCGTTTGTTTGAAATATTTTAGATATGTCGTTCGTTTGAAAAAAAAATTGTGTACAACGAGATAATGATATAATGAACAAAATAAATAAATAACAACAAAACAAATAAAATAAATAACAAAGCAAAAATAAATAAATAAGTGACACTATCTGACAAAACATCTAACAATACTACAAATCAAAACCTACGGATCAGGACTAAATACCGTCCTCGTTTTCTTCTTCCTGAACCCTCGACCCCGCTTGGAGAGTGGCGTCTCGTCAGTCTCTGCTGAGTCTGTAAAGTCCTCCGCCTGGATATCCAAAGACTGAACCGGCTCGTCATGAACCTTCTCAATCTCAGATGTCTGCTGGACTCCAGGACCAAAAACCATAGTCTCTCCAGACTCAGGCTGCATGAATAAATACGCCTGTCTGGCAACGGGGTCATCATGGAGCGAAGGGTACGATGCCTGCTGTGAGGACTATCCAGGAAACTGCGGGATGGGCTATGTCTGAACCTGCCTGAAGTGGACAAATCGCGCAAAAGCTCAAGGTAGCACAACTACACCTGATCTCCGTGTGAATTCGGAAACAAACGACAATTGATCATCTCCAGAATATACACCCACAGGTATCGGTCAACAACCACCTGTTATTTATTTTAATTAGAACATTGTTTACAAGTAAATAAATATGACATTATTTAAATTAAATAAGGTACAATTTACATACCTGATCTGGACGATCTGGATAATCCTTGAATTTGGCCCTCAATTTTGGCAAGCTGATGTTACTGGGCGAGATCACAGTCCTTTCACCTTTCTTCTTCTCTTTCTGGAGCTCCTCGTGCAAGATACCCAACAACTCCAAGCACAATGAACGGAAGTCCCGTACTCGACGCCCATCACTGGCTCCACGATAATAGTCATACCCCACAGAAAGCTGACATCCTGTAGGGGACTATTATCCCAGCATAGGGGAGATGAAAGGTGCGCGTCTCGGGAAGCCATCGCTCAACGAGGCCGGAAGATAAGCCCTCGTCATGGTTCTCCTCGGTCATCTGGGATAGCTGAAACAATCACATTGCACATAATGTCCCCCGTACGCCGGCTGGTACCGTAGCCACATGTGGTTGTGACGAACCGTAACCGCATCCAAACCCTGCATTTAATTAAAAAATCAAATCAAGTCCATTCATAAAAAAAATTTAGGTTATTAGTATTTTTATAAATATGACCAATTTATAACTTACCCCAGTGAGAACCTCTAGAATCCGGTGATTCGCATTCGGGTACCACAAGAAGTCGTTGACCCTGTCAGTGCGACTCCGGATACCCAGATCGAACATCTGCCAATGCACTCTCGATGTACTGGGACATCCCGTATGGAATGGCTGTAGGGCCATGTTGTGTACTTATATTGAAAGATGGTACACCCCACTGGAATACGGTATATCTCTACTAGATGCCATGCTGTATTTGATAATTTTTTGTCAAATATGAGAATTTTGGTATAATAAACCTAATTAAATTTTGGTACAAGTCCAGTTTAATGTTGGTGCTCAAACAATTAATTTTGATAAAATAAACCTAATTAAAGTTTAATACAAGTCTAATTTAACTCAAACAATTCATTTTGGTAAAAGAAACCTATTTAATTTTTGGTACAAGTCTATTAATTTTGGTGCTAAAACAACTAATTTTGGTTAAATAAACCTATTTAATTTTTGGTACAAATCTAGATTAATTTTAGTGGTCAAACAATTAATATTTGATAAATTTCTAATTAAATTTTGGTCATATTCTAATTCTAAAACCTAAATTAATATCTTATTCTAAATCCTAAATCTAAACCTAAACTCTAAATCTAATTACTACTCTAAACTAAAAAATAAAACTAGAAAAAAAAAAAATATCCGAGATCGAAGGAATTGAAACTTCTTTTAATTGATACAAAAAATGAAACCAACAGACCCCTTATATAGCTTCCCAGGGGTTCGCTCCGGCATTATGCGGTCCTGGTTCCGCTCCGGCATTGTGTGGATCCATTTCAGAGTCTGCATCGGCATTGTACGGTTTCTCTGAAACGGGTCCGCACAACACCGGTGCGGCCATGGTAAATTTTGAAATTTCCAAAAACAGTTTTTTTTAGTTTATTTTTTTTTGAAGTTGTGCAATAAATTGGAAAACAGTATTTTTTTAGTTTATTTTTTTTTGAAGTTGTGCAATAAATAAAAATTTCGGTCATTGGTCATTTGGTACTATCTTAAGCTTTAGCAGCCATCGGCTGCACTTCAATATCAAGGAAAAATAGAAAATGACACAATATTCTTTGGCAGCTTGCCAAAATTTCAAAAGGAAAATTCTCTTTTTCACTCTTTAAGTGAGATCAGGCCGATATACATTTTGTGCGGCACAGAAAAGAAACAACAAAAGAGAAGTAAAAACAGAAAAAGACAAAGGTAAACATAAACCTTATTGGCTATTGCTACAGATAGCGGTGTTCATCGGTTCGGTTCGGTTGAACTAAAGACTAGGCAAACTAAAGTTATAATTCGGTTTTAAAAATAAAACCGAACCGAACTGATTTAGCATTGTGACCGAACCAGAGTTTTATTTTGGTTTGTTCGGTTTGTTCGGTTCAAACTGAAATATATTAATTTTTTATTTAAAGCAATTGATTTATAATAAGCCGAAGTATATTAAGAAATAAACTGAGGTATTAAGAAATAAATCGGGAGAAATAAACCGGGATATTAAGAAATAAACTGAAGTATTTAAAGCAATTGATTAAGAAATAAAATGGGGTATTAAGAAATAAACCGGGACGGTCCGGACCAAATTCATAATATATAAAATTTCAGTCTGTTCGGTTATTTTGGTTTTTAAAATTTTCAAACCGAACCGAACCAAAATTATAATTCGGTTTTTAAAAGTTTATAAAATATATTTCCTTACAAAATTATCAAACAAAATATCTTTGGCGGCCTTGCCAAAATTTCAAAAGGAAAGAAAAAGGAGCGGTTTAATCGGAAAATTTATAAAATATCTTTTCTTAAAAATCATCAAACAAAATACACCTTTTCAAAAACCTTTGACAAAATGCCCTTGTCAGTTCCACTTTCCCTTCCTTTACCTTCTCCTCCTCCCCTATTCACTCCCACAGATTTTTTCTGCACTTATACAGTTATACTCTCCATTTAGTTATTTTGTTGTATTTAGTGAAAACAGAAAAATACAAAGGTAAACATAAACCTTACTGGCTAATCTTCGTTTAGTTTGTTATAAGTAACACTTTGGCTATTTTATTGGCAAAGAGATAGCAAATAATATTATAAGTGTTATTTAGTTTGTTTTGAATATTAGAAAATTGTTTGGAAAATGAAAATTCATTAACAATAAAAGTCTTACTTAATATATCTTTTTTCCATATGACTCCAGGGAGGACCTTATAAAGATACAAGAACACCAAATAAATATTCTGTCAGGCCCCTCTCCTCACCCTGAGTTTAAATAAGATGTTAAAATCAATTGCTTTTTATTCCCTTTGAGGTCTAAAAATAAGCGGCCTGAGTTCTTGGAGATAGGTTGGATTCAATGATAAGAGGACATTGAAATCCAATCCTTTATTTAGTTAAAATAATGAAATACGGTTTTGATTTTTCAATTCTCACATGAGCCCAAATGCTTTTAATTAATCCATCTTTTTTTATTTTGATATGTAACTTTCCTGAATTTGATCTCCTCACTATCAGTAGCTGGTATAGATTACGGGCCTTTTTTCAGCAGGCTGCTCAGGGATTATTTTCTTGGGAAATGAGACTGCGCTTCAATTAGGAATATTTTTAGCGGGCTGTGTCCAGTGTCCACTCACTTTTGTATAATTTCTGGACGTTTTAAATTCTGATTTGGAGGTAAGTGAAGGAAGGGAAAAGGGGGCCATAAGGACATTTGGTCAAAGATTTTTGAAGAGGGGTATTTTGTTTGATGATTTTATAAGGAAGGGTATTTTATAAAATTTACCAGTTTAATCACATATTGATCGTCTCGCTTTTCTGCCAAAGTTCGTCACGGCTCTATATACCTAGCTATTTGATAAAATTTTAATAAAGTTCGTCACTGCTCTAGCTATATATCTAGCTACTTGATAAAATTGGGAATAAAGTTAGAATCAAGGTATCTAATTATTTTGATATTCACAAGATTTTAGACCTGTGTTTTTTTAATTAATTACGCATTTTTCAGTAACACTATTTACCGAGTCACTGCGCGTGCTCACCAAAACTGACCTAGTAAGTAGTAACTCATTATCTAGAGAGCAAAATTCAATGAGAAAATAAGCTGAGTGAGACTCATATTTGAAACGTTCAAGTATTCAAACAATACAACATTAATTTATTTATTTTGGTATAACATAAGCACGCCGTGTATAAATCAGTATATATATATATATGAGAAGGGATCAAGTTATAACAAATGTGAGTTACAACAAAGTTACAACAACTATTTTTTTCATTTTCAAAGTCCAAATCGTCGATCCAAACCGTTCAACATGATTATCTAAATAAAATGTGCTTGCAAATCAAATTTTATATTTTTTTGAATTTTTTTACTATTTATTAAGATGGGTACAAAATTCAATGGTCTGAATATGACTATTTTTTGTAAAATACTTAATAAATAGTAAAAAAATTCAAAAAAATGTAAAATTTGATCTGCAAGCACATTTTATTGTGGAGATTATGTTGAACGGTTAAGATCGACGATTTGGACTTTGAAAATGAAAAAAATAATTGTTATAACTTTGTTGTAACTCAAATTTGTTGTAACTTGATCCCTCCTCTATATATAAATATATATAGCTGGGCTATGGTGAGTTGTGAAGTAAGATGTCGTTTTTACTTCACGCTCATATTTTTATTTTGAAAATTCAAACAACCGATCCGAACCGCTCAACATGTTCTCTATATTGAAATGTGCTTGGAGACGAAATTTTATATTTTTTGAAATTTTTTTACTATTTCTTAAGCCACTTTGAAAATCGCTGATCCGGTGGTCCAGAAATTTTACTGTTTTTTACTGTTCACAGTGGATCAGCGATTTCAAAGTGACTTAATAAATAGTAAAAAAATTCCAAAAAATGTAAAATTTAGTTTCCAAGCACATTTCAATATAGAGAACATGTTGAACGGTTCGAATCGGTTGTTTGGATTTTTAAAATGAAAATATGGCGTGAAGTAAAACTACGTTTTACTTCACAACTCACCATAGTCTTTCTCTCTGTATATATGTGTGTGTGTGTGAGACCACACATTGATCACATCTTCTACACATTATGTGACATATTTAGAACCAAATTTTAAAATATTGAGTCAATGAGAGGCCATGCATGGGAGATAAATATATATATTTTTAATTTGTTTTGAATGGTCTAAATAGTAAATACTACCCCCTTCCGATAGTATAGTACACTGTACATAAAATATGAAGTCCAAGGATTTGGCTAGAAAAAGACAACATCCGTTTGGTCAAAAATGAAAATAATATGGAAGGAAAAAATAGGGAAGCGAGTTGATGATACCTAGAAATTTTTAATCTGAGTTGTTGATTTAATTTCATGATGGTTGTTGATATAATTTGAATGAACAAGGGTACTATCATCTACAGAGAGAACCAATTCACAACATGCAGTTCTTTTTTGAAAAAATTGGTCCTTGTAAATCCAAAATTTGATGCACATGCAATTTTGAGTTTTGACCGACGAAGAGCTCTTTTGGTTAGAAGCCGACATTATAAATACCTTATAATTTTCAATAGGTTGTGACGTCAGTGATGAACAGTGCCTCCCTCTCTACTTGCCGTCCGATTGGTGTTCAACAGATAAGATTATTTCACAGTGACGCTTTTATTCGTCATCTTCACAAAATGGACCGCGCACTTACCGCTTCCCACGCAATTTTGGCGAAAAATGCGTACAGACCGCCTCGCGTCGCTAAGGAGGTCGCAACTCTCGCCTTTTTCTCTCCGCGCTCGCCAAGTATACACTTCCCCGCTACGTGTTTCTCTACCCGCTCTCCGCGCCTTCTCCTCTTCTGTTTCGGTGGGTATTTCTCTCGTAGGGATTACCGACTGTACCTTTTCCCCTCCAATCCCTGCTGCTTGCATGTTCTCTCTTACGTTTCGCTGAACTTCCCTTTCACTATTCTCTACGGCAGCCACGCCTTCCACTGTGCTCGACCCTACCCGCCTCCGTTATCTTCGGTCTCTCTCGCTTAGGGCTGCTAATGAGCTTGACTCGGCTCAGACTCAATGAGAGAAGCATAACGGCCCGGCTCAACTTTGAAAGAAAAGCTCGACTCGGCTCGGCTCATATAAATACTTGACTCGGCTTGGCCCGAACTGGCTCAGACCATATTAAGTATCGAATTAATATGGCTGTGCAATACATGACTTTTCTAACAAACGGTTTCCTACATTACTTTGGAGTTAAAAAAAAAAATGGGCATTAAACAAATAGCTGAAGGAAGATAAGAAAAGTTAACTGAGAATGTATCGACTACTTCAAATGAATAAATTGAAAGATTGCCACAGTGAAATCGAAGGTATCACTTCATCTACTAAAGGGAAAACAAAATTTTCTCAATTTGACCCAAATTTCTTACGAATTATAATATTAAGTATCGAATTACAGAAGCACACTGCACATAGGTGTTTCTCATCACACAAAAATAACCCCAAAAATATTCTATAAAAATTCAAAACAAATAAATTTCAGTCAGCTAGACCCTCCAGAAATTCAAACGAAAAAACAAATCCCAGTAAAGACCCAGCTTCATATAAACTTAGGAAAGCTAAAGAAAAAAAGAAATTCACTATTGCTACAAACGAAGAGAAAATCAGGGAAACGAACAATTTGAACCATAACCAAAAAAATAACATCATTCCACTTGGTTTGCTTAGGAAGTGAGGCCCATGGCTCGGCTCGACTCGGACTCGGCCCGGTTTGAGCGATAACATATGAGCCGAGTCGAGTTCGAGCTTTATTTAATTTAGAACCTGACTGGACACAATTTATTGTTCTGTTCAATTCATTATTAGCTCATGAGCCGACTCGGCTCATTAGCTGCCCCACTCTCGCTGGTATAATCTGTTCAAATCTTAGTAATTTCCACACCTACTAGACAAATTGGCAACAAAATCGAGTCAGCCAGTAAAATTGATGGTCGGCACAGTTCTACCCTCTCCTGATTTAACTTTTTATCTCCTCTTTGCCCCGCTGTCTTGGCTTTCGCCCACCATTTATGAAGCTCGGTTCTGCCAGGGTCGGGCACTGCCAGCTACTCAGATTCTCCCGTTCTGCCAGGATTGGCTCTCTCCAAAATCTCCAATTTGGTGCTCATCTGCTCTCGGTACTTCATTCTATTAAAAAAAGAAAAGAAACAAAAAAAAACAGATCAGATTAGAAGTGAGAGAACAGATCCTTCTTCTCGCTGTCCGTTCTTGGCTGGAAAAGAAAAAGAGGAAGAGGATAAACGGCAATCTGATCCTAGTCGATTTAGGGTTTAGGGTTTTGTAGCGTGCCCCTTCTCCGTTGCTAAATCCATCTAGGATCAGGTCGCCATTTACCCTCTTCTCCGTTGGTTGATCCATCTAGGATCAGGTAAATATCCTTTCTTAATATTTCTCTCTTCTTAATTTGTCTCAGCTGGTTTCAGCAATTGAGAGATACAAGCAGGGCAAATGAATACGAACAAGAAGAAAGCACATGAGTATTATATAGGTCAGAAGCTCATTGAAATTCAATTTCATTTGAAACCGCAATTGTCATGTCCTACCCAGTTTATATAAATACCACACTTAGCTACAAAGCCGGAATCCAACTCGAATCCAATCATTTATGCTTCCATCAAATCAGTCAAGCCGCAGCTTATTTTATTCTGCTCCAATTAGTCTTGCTTACGCCTCAATTAAACACTATGGGTCCTAGGTTGTGCAATGCTAGGGTAAATGAAATCCTTCTTTGCCTCAATTAAGCATACTGCAGTTCTGATAAAACCTGAGCAGGGCGATCTTAACCGCAACCAAGCTGCAGGCTGCAGCTGACTCAGCTAAACAGTAGATGATGCATGAAGTCTGGAAAAGGAAAATACTCAATGATCAGCTCAACAGAGGCTCAAGCAGTCAACTCAACAGCAAATGATGCGTAAGACATTATATTTCAAAAATAATGAAATTATTTAATTTCAGATTTTGGTAACTCCGATTCTAGGTTTTAGTGAAAATATGGAGACAATAGCAAAGTTGAAAAAGGAAGTGCAGTTTTTTTTCACTGATTCAATGGCTAATATTCTTACAAATTTATAAAATAGCCCTTCAAAGATAAAATAAATTTGTGTTTGCATAATACCCACATTTCCATTTTAATGTTAAACACGTAACCAAATCAGTTAAGAAATGAATTTTGTTAATTCATGCACAAAAGATGTGTACATGTTAATCAATTTTTCTATACAGAAGTTCATTTCTTTACTGTTTTTTGTCTTTCTCTCTTTACTTTCATGAGAACCAGTGTGAAATCAGCACAACCAACAATATATAATTGTTGCTGGAGGGTTTGCCCTTTTGAATAAGTAAGCTTCTTGCTTTTTACCACATAACAAATAAAATAAAATAAGTGACTTAGTTGTGAAGTAACAAATCTAGGGTCATTATTGCAAAAAAAAATCACAATGTCTGACAACATTAAATTAAATTTTCATAAAATATACGTGTTGGATACTTGATCTTTGCGTTTCCTCTTTGCATATGCATATACGCCACTGTGTTGAAACCCTAAAACATGTTTACACCAATGTTAAGGTACCCCAAACCAGTCCCTAAGCACAGCACACCCCAATCACTGTACCAGGCAACCAAATGAAGAAAAGCACACCTGTTACAAACCAAAAAAAAGGAAACAGGGTTAGAAAGGAATTTTGTCAAGTTGCTCCATGTGCCAGTAAAGGACATCACCATGAATAAGTAGAAACAAATTTCACACTTATTGGATTTTTCTACAATTTCTGAGAGCCTTCTAAAGTTCATATTCCAAAATTTACGAAGACTGGTGCCGGAGCCAAAGCTGGTTTAGAACTGTTCATCACTAAACTGAAATCCTGACAGCTAAAAACTTTAGAAAATTCTGAAATTCATTGAGCTTGAAGTTTACAATCTCATGGAAACTTAGATACCAAGACTACCAAATCTGGTCATTTGAGCTGTTCTGTACAATTTTTACAAAACTGACTGTTCAATAAACCCCAAATTTCAGCATGTATGTAGATCCAGTGGAATTAATTAGTAAATATGTTTCAAAAATTATAAAAGTGTATGTAAGACATAGAAAAAGGTATCTACATGACTTATATATACTCTCCTTCAATAAAAATATGAATTGAATATGAAATGACACAAATCAAAGTTTGTAGCACCACAGCACCTGGGCTATGCATTTCCAGCAAGAGCACTTGATCCAATCAGCAAATCCAGAGTAAAAAAACCCTTTGTACAGATGCTTAGATTTTGGGCTTTTGTTAAAATAATCACATTCATGCAGTAAATAGGCCAAGTTTTTTTGCATTAGAAAGTTACTCCTCGCCCTCTCTTCATGACCCCGAGATCCATTCTACTCCTGCTACTCACCTCTTTTTTGGTTCAGTTCCGCTCCTCTGGTCTCCTCTGTCGCTATTCGGCTCAGAGCCTTCGCTTCTCACTGTGATCGGTGCTTCCCACCTCTGCTGGCTCCGATTCTTCCCAGTGGTATGATTTCTCACAAATTTGTTAATTTCTACATCCATTCCACTATTTGTTAACAAAATCCGACATAGTCCGCTGAATTTCCCCCTCTTATGATTTAATTATTGGTTTCTTCCATATCCTAATTCCTCTTAATATTCTCTTACTTTGTTTTCTCCTTCTCTCCGGCCAGATTATAGCACTCACCTGGAAAAAAAAAATTATGGGGTTTAGATTGGAAAAGTAGATAGTGCTGCCTACAATAAAGCCACAAATACTTCCGGGATTCGGATTATCAGTCTATTTGAATATGAAAATACCAGCTCCTCAAATCCTTCTGTGAGAAATTACACCCAACATGGTAATAAATACAACGTGTGGCCCGGTTGTTAGCCGTTAATTTCTTCAATGTAAGTTAGATATATGCAGCATGAGAGAATTATGTACCGTTTAGGGTTCAATATGGTAACACCTGTCTACTTCTATTGAATGAGGTTTACAGAAGAGATTAAAATATCAATTGTGGTATGTACTGTTTAGAGTTTTCATTTCATCAGAATTGCAATTCACACAATAATTTTACCCTTTTTTATTTTTTCAATATATGCAGTGAGAAAGAATCATGTCATGCAGGATGCAGTGCAGGAAGCATCATTTAAGAATCATAGAGAAAAAAATTCAGCCAAGGTCAGCGGCAATCTTCACTACTATAATTATTAACTTATTTTCCTCTTAATTTTACCTTTATGAATTTCCAATTTAAACAAAAATAGGATCAAGAAGAAGCCAACTCATCATTGAATGTTAGGCTGAAGGTACAGTGCCTCCTATGTTCTCCTCCTTCCTCACTTCTCCTACTTTTATAGCTACGGAGTTAATTTCTTCATATTGAATATTTAATGATTACAATTTGAGCTGCTATCTCGAAGCACTGGTATAGTAAGGCACAGTTTCATATTTTACATTTCCTGAAGTTAGAGCATCAAACCACATTATAGCCTCAATTAAAAATTGTCCCATAATTAAATCAAATTAGTATCTAATATGTTTGAGAATTGCTATTTTAAAAATTTGTACATATATAAGAATGAAGATCTGAAAATGAATGTTCTATGGTGAAGCCCGATAACGATGTACATTAATTTCAGCTTTAGGGTTTTGGGTTAAGGGTTTATGTGTGCATCAAATTCATATAAATTTTGAGTTTTCATCCTCACTGTCCGATCTGCTTTGAGTTACATTAGGGGATCTAGACTTTGAGTTACATTAGGGGATCTAGACTCTGAGTTACATTGGAGTCAGGTACATTGGAGTGAGGTCATTTTCCCAAATTTCTGAAAAATTGAGGGCATATTGGTAAATACAATGCGTGTTGTGGTTGTGATTCGTTAATCTGTTCAATATAAGTTAAATATAGGCTTCTTGGTTTTTTTAATCCCTTTTCTTTTGCTTGATATTGTTTATTATTTTAAATGATGAATTATTTCATTTTTTTCCCTGGCTGTGAGGAAGTTCTTTACGTAATTCTATTAAATTAGGTTTTACAAAAGAGGGTCAAATATCAACTATGGTATATTTGACCAAGTTCTACTGTTAACTTGGTAATTTCTACTGTTAACTTTTGGTCTAAATGTAACCACCAATTTTGTAACAATATTTTGTGAACTGTACTACTATAAGGTGATACTTTTCAGTTAACTGTTTGTGTTATCTCAGTTTCCATAATTGTTGCTCCTCATTCAATTACGTAATTTACAAATTACTGATATACTGAAATGAAAGAATTCTCCAAGTTACTGATCTACTACAAATTGAATGCCTATTTGCACTTGCTAAAGTTTGAACTTTTGTTTCTACTTTTGTTAATTTTCTCTGGTTTATGGCACATGTACAGGAGATGTACGTGCAGTACTTATCTGTCAACATCTGTTTGACGAAATGTGTACGACAGATTATACTTTCTTCAATCATGCTCTTCTTTTCAAACGGTAATGTTAACTAATCTCTACATACATGATCGTAAAATTGAGAAATCATGTCCGTTCTCTTGTCAGAAAAAGTGGAAAGCTGTTGCTGATCCCTACATCGATCAAGAGTGTCTTACAGTGTGATTTCTTTCTTCTCAAACTTAATTAATTCCAGTAAGGGCAAACAGACATTTGGGAGGATTTTAACTTTCTTTTTTGCTAGCAGTAGCCCGATTGAGCAAGGCGATAAAAGAAGTAAAGGCTGTCATAATCCCTACTCTCGAGGTATTAAGCTATACACGACATTATTTTTTAAAATATCAATTAATTTGTGAAAAAAAAATTAATTAATTGAACCAATACCAGAAGTAATATTATTTCAAGATGGGTTTGACTGAATCCTCTGTTTGTTTTGGTTTTTTACAGCTTTGTGGTGCAGTCTTTCAATATGTCTACGAGTAAAAATCACATGGTAATTTTTTTTTTTATTTTGTTATCTATTTAATTTATTACATATATCTAAATTTTGCTTAAAACTATGGCCTCCTCTAATTAGTGACATTAGATTTCTAATAAAACATATATATTAAATTTTTAATAGTTTTATAGTAAAAAAAATTAATTTGTAAAAGTTTTGTTATTATAAGTAAATCCTCCCACAAGACAACCAGTTAGCTACTTAGAGAAAATAATTAATTTGAAACCATCTGGAGTAAAGATTGTCCCAACTAAGAGAAAATTCCCTTCAGATGGCACATGAAGCTCATTTATTTGACCAATTATTTACATGATGCTCTTTCTATTTATACACATTTATGTCCTATTTTAGTTTTCCCAGAATTAAGATGTGATTTCAATGAAATTGCGGTTTTATTGATAAAATAGGCACACCCAAGAATATGTACGAATTTGCAGGAGAGGCGGATATTAGTTATGACCTGCTTATCCTTGAACAAAGAAACAGCAAGAACATTCCTCTGCAAAATTCCCCATCTCCCCCTCCAAAAAACAAAGAGTTGGGGTTGCGATTTCTAGCTTTTTGCCTGATACATCTGAGGTACTTCATAATTTTTCTCATTTACATCTATAATCTGCATATTTATTTTTGAAATTAAACCGTCTTTCACTTTTATCGTAGTTAACAATCCACTTCAAAAGGTTTTGATCCCAATCTAGCTGAAAACATTGTGAGTAATATTATATTTTTCTTTGATGCTCCAGATATCAAAGAAATTGCTTTATGTTGCAAAAGAATTAAAAAATGATTTAATTTGTACTCATTTTGATGTATTTTTACAAGAACTTCTTTTCTCTTGATGTCGGAGGGCGTTAGTACATTTTTGGTGATTTCGAATTCCAATATAAAATTGTATTAGCAAATACGATTTCTAATAATACATTCAGTGTTACATTGTCTCCTTTACCGAATCTATGGCTTTTTTTTTTTCCCCCTTTTACGACTTCTGACTTTTGTTTTGAGGAAAGACTTCTGACTTTTGTTGTGGTCTCCATTATTGCATCCCTAGCTCCAACAATCTACTATTTGCTAACAAACTCTTGAGCTAAAATTCCTAATCAACGGTCAACAGCATTCTTCATTTAATTTCTTCATCGTAATTAATATTACAATCAACTCAAGACCATCACCTCCAATAGAAATAGGGGAGTGCTATCATCATTTGAAATTTTGAGAGCAGAGACAAAAATTCTCTCTTGCTAACAAACTCTTGAGCTAAAATTCCTAATCAACTCTCAACATCATTCTTCATTTAATTTCTTCATCGTATTTAATATTACAATCAACTCAAGATCATCACCTCCAATAGAAATAGGGGAGTGCTATCTGATCATCATTTGAAATTTTGAGACCAGAGACAAAAAATTTTGCTCTAAATATCAATTTTGTTCTTGTACTCTCTCTTCCTTATCCATTATAATTAATTATGTCATAAGTAATACAAATGTCAATTAAGGAAAAAAATTAACAAAAAATCTTACTCCGCCGTCAGAAAAGGAAAAATTGTAATTTTGGTAACAACTTTTGCTCAGCATGGCTAAGGCTAACCCTTCGCAGAGTTGGGTTTATATGATCAAATATCAAAACAAAAATACAATTATTTGAGAATAGGAAAGAGCCAACAACAACTGAACATTCAAATAAAATGTCCATTTTTTTTACACAGTTTAATTGTCTGAAATATAGAGCACAGAAAAGAAACCAGGCATAACAACAGATACCCATCAAAGCATATAGATCTTTGAAGCAGTTTAGTATGCGCTGCTAGTTTTCCTTAGCACAGTTGACAATTGTACCTGTAGTTTGCAACATGAGAGAAGGGATCCCTTTGCATTTACCAGGTAGACATGATGCCTCATTGTAGATTAAAACATGAACCAGAATCAAATCTGAAAGGAAGAAAAAATCCATAAAAAACCAGATCAAGTCCAAAGTACAGCAGGGGCAGACAGCCTCAAAAAAACATCAGTTGAAAACATACAGTAAAGGAGGTAAGAACCAAAAAAAACTGAAAGTATCAAAAATATCCATACAAGAATAAGTTCATAAAAAGCACAAATTTATGCTTTACTTTACCAAAATACTATTTGAATTACTACGACCTTATTAGCCCAATAGCTTCAAAAAAAAAAAAAAGTTGGAACTATTTAGCCCAAAATACCCCTAGTTCCTTACACTATATGCCTACACACTTTATTTTATTCTCACATAGAGGAACTAACATTTAAATCAAATAAACTTGCATTTTCACAATCAAGTTCTTTGCTCAAACTGCTCTGATGGGAAGCTTCGACAAACTCAAAACTAGAAGGATCTCTTCGTGTAGAACTTACTGCCTTTCTCTTATTATTTGACTTTGGTGTACGGCCTTTAGGAGGTCCGGTATTAGGTTCAAAGGGACCATCAGATTGATTTACGAGTTCTTTTATTTCAAGAGCAGTCTCTTTTTTCAGAAGACGGCCATTCTTGATACTTGGTGCGAAGTTCTTCGAGTATGACACTAAAGCCATCATCAAGGTCATCGTTTTGTGTAGCCGCATAAACACTCAAGGTCCTTCCATCAATCCGCCATTGTGAGTGTATCAAATCAAGAATCAACGCCTCATTTCTCCAATTACTCTTTTTGTGAGCACATGGAAGACCCATGGTTTTTGTAAATTTTCCACTGCAAACCACACTCATAGTACCCAACTTTGCTTTCGATCATGTGTCGTTTGTGTAGCTGTTTTAGAGCATAAATAGACACACGGTAAACAACATTTTTAAAAAATAAAGTATTGCAAATGTGATGAAGAGTAAGGCTACGGTGCTTTGCAAAGTAAACCCCCCCCGTTTACTTCGGGCCACTTTTTGGATTTTGAAAATCCAAACAACCGATCCGAACCGTTCAACATGTTCTAAATATTGAAATGTGCTTGGAGACCACATTTTACATTTTTTGGAATTTTTTTACTATTTATTAAGCCACTTTGAAAGTTTCTGATCCGGTGGTCCAGAAAATTTTACTGTTTTTTACTGTTCACCGTCGGATTAGTGATTTTCAAAGTAACTTAATAAATAGTAAAAAAATTTCAAAAAATGTAAAATTTGGTCTCCAAGCACATTTCAATATTTAGAACATGTTGAACGGTTCGGATCGGTTGTTTGGATATTTTCAAAATCCAAAAAGTGGCCCGAAGTTCTAGAGGAAGCACATTAGCCATACTCTATATATATATCCAATGAGATTGAAGGAGATTTAGACTGGTAATTATTTGTGCTTTTGAAGACTGCTTTTGGTCGTTTTGGTTAACTTTTTCTGTATGTGTCCAATGAAATTCAATGACTTTATCTTCGTAGTATTATCAAGAAAAGAGAAGTCCGCGGATGATACCTCCCCAATAAAACCGATCACAGAATAGTTACTGCGCATGCATCGATACATCATGACTTGCTGGATCCTTAGAACAAAACAAATCACATATCCACTTGCAGGGTTACATATACAAATATCGAAATTCAATCCTCTTGGTTGACATTTTTCTTCAAGTCACGTACTGTACCCGTCATCAGCAAGCTAGCTTCAAGCAGCTTCCTCTTGCATGTATAAATATATGGCGATACCTAATCACCAGAGAATTATCATCAGCCCCCCTAGCTAGCTCGTAAAGCTTGCACGTGCAGTTCTTATTATATAGAATGGGTGGCAAGATAGGGAAGCTACCTTTTCCGTATGAAAGATTGCTGATAGTACCATAATTTTATTGAATTTATTTTCAATTACGAGACATATTTTTATCCGCACTTCATAAAGATTGTCGGTTGAAACTTGTAAATACTTCTTAAGTTTGGCATGTGCTGATTGATACCTCGCATATTTAGTCTATTTTAGGCCTGTTTTAGTACCAGATTCGTGCCATAATTCACCAGAATCATGTGCATTTCATCGATATATCTTTAGAATTTGGTACTGCTGAGTGTTTGTTTGTTTTCTGCAGGTTTGGAGCAAAACACACGAAGAAATGGCGATTCACATGATGAGGTACGGCCCTTACCAGGCTTGGTACGGGTCGGACCTTACTTAGCCATTTTCAGCTCTTCACGCCTGGTACGGCCAGGCCGTACCAAATTGGTACGGGCCGTACATGAAGGCGTCCTGACAGATTCAAATTTGGGCAGAGGCTATTTAAGGCGGGGAACTCTCAAATTTCTCATCCAATTCATTCCAGATAGATCTGAGAGCTCAGTAGGAGAGAGAAAGAAGGCTAAGGAGCTGAAAGCAAGAAGGAAAGAAGAGGAAGAGGCGAAACTCGACGGATCTAGCTTCCTCCTCCATCTCCCTTCAATCCATGGCTATCTCTCTTCCTCTTATTGTATTTTTAGACATTGCTATGTGCTGTGAGTAGATCATTTTAGTTTCTAGGGTTAGAGATCGAATCTTGATTTGTTTTGACTTTCTTTGACTTTTACTTTGTATGAACTCTTTAGTTTGATTGATTGTGATTTTCATTGTTATATCTTGCTTTGCTTGCTGTGATTGTTGTATGATGTCCCTTTAGGTTTAGATCGAACCTATCAAGGTCATGTGATCATCTCAATCTCTCATCCAATTCAAGTACATAGGGTAGAATAGTTCGAATTGAAGCCGAAAGGTTGAATTCTCCTCTAATCGACAGATTAGAGGGTGCCTTAGACATCTAATCAATCAGCTAGGGTAGATCTGTACCAACATACGATGGTTGAGGTGTAGAAACCCTAAAAGGCTCTCAATTGCATTCCAACCTAGATCTTGATCCAACAAACGACGGTTGAGGGTTAGGAACCTTAGGTATGGTCAATTGAACCTTTCTAAAGAGTTTAGCACAAGGTACCAGCAAGGAAATGCATTTACTCGAACTGGTAGGTTCTGTTCTGGGAAGCCGGTACGGGTCTTACCAGGGTGGTACGGCCTAGCCTTACCAAGTTAGGTACGGCCTAGCCGTACCTACTTAGTACGGGCCGTACCACTAGAGGCAGATCAGAGATGAAGTCTTAAACCCTGGAAACACCTTTTATCCATAATCAAAACACAATTTACATTTGTTCTAAACATTTTGTTACATCTTCTTCAATTGTCTGAACAGTTTGATTTGATACCTTAGGAAATTAAATACCAAACAAAACCTTTTCAACTTCTAGTTTTTAATTGAGTTTGGTAGATTCTAACCTCGCAATTAACCGTCCCTGTGGATCGATACCCGAATATACTACTCGATAGGGGTTGTGCACTTGCATCCCTTACTCGTGAAGTGTAAACGCGGTTTTAAAAGGTACGCCCTCAAGCGTACCGAAACTTGCGTTGCGTTTCTACGCGAACACTGATTCTGCTCGTGAAGATGCACGGTTGATCAGAGTCAAAATAATGATGATTTACGTAGGGTTTTGGCTTAAGTTTTGCATATTTTCTCGCACTTATGTTTAATTAATTAGATAAAAAGGCTACTGTCACCCTTCTTTATGTTTTATTGCAGAAAACAGGTTTTGGGACTATTTTACATCAAATGGAGCTAGAATCAGGTCAATCGGATCAGCGACGCTCATCGACTGTCTTTTGTTACGGCCCGTATTGCCTAATACGGACCAGGCCTAGCACAGACCAGAAGATAGCGCTGGAGGCATTAAACCCTAACCGTCAAGGTCCTAATACGGACCGTATCACCCAATACGGTCCGTATCCGAAGGCGTCTCTTGGGGAATAACTGCCGACAGCTGTTTCCAGATCAGTGTCTTAGCCCCTACTCAACTTCTACACGTCCCTACACTCCTATATAAGGCCCCTGGGCAGAAGGATTAGTTATCTTTGTAATTAGGGTTAGATTTGATTAAAGTGAGAAGAGAGGAGTGCTTGTAACCATGCCGTTCCGCGGCTAAGTTCCTTTTCTTAGAGCTAGGAAGTAAACCTTGTTACTCTTGATGTTTTGATATATATATTTCTGTTGCTTATGATTTCTTGTTGTTGAAATAAAATGCTTTTGTGATTTACTATCTCTTCATCTAATTTCAATGATCTAGTTTGAGTCTGTTAGGGTAGTGACAGTACTTTAATGGTAAGAGAAACTATTTGTATGAATTAGCCTCGTTGAGATTTATTAGGTTTATGTGAAGAAAACCTTAGCGGGGAAAGCATAAACTAGACCAACAAAACGCGTACCAAATTCCATCACTTGCGTAAAGTAAATCGCAGTGATCTGTGTAGTAATTTGGGGTATTTGAGAGATCAGACATTTGCGTAAGGTAAATCACAGTGTCCTATGTAGAATATCGGTGAAAGATCTGTCATTCTTGCGTAACATAAATCGCAGTGACCTATGTGGTGTCTTTCATTAAACAACAACAGGAAATCAGACGCAACAAGAATATATTGTCAAGGCGGATTGAGTGGCAATGGTGTGCCGAAACCCTAGGAATTCTCATCTCTATCTTTATTTTAATTACTTTTAATTGCTTCCTAATTTACATTGATCAAAACAACATCTCTCAATTTTCAGATTTCGTCTAGCCTTTCGAAATATTGTGATTCGATCGCTCAAAGCATTGAACCAATATTCCCTGTTGATCGACCTCGAATATACTACTCGATAGGATTGTGCGCTTGCAGTCCGAACCGATAGCATTTCTGAGTTTATAAATATTAAAAGAAACATTGCTCTCTTTTGAGTGATCAAGCTTTTTGGCGCCGTTGCCGGGGAGTAACGGTTCATTGTGCAAGGCCTCGCAAGACGTCCTTGCTTTGACCATTGAATTCAATTAATTAGAAACGCCTAGATTTCTTTTTATTTTCTGCATTTTTATTTTTCTTTTATTTTCAATTTCGTTTTTTATTTTTTATTTTTCTTTTTATTTTCAGTTTTTAGTTTGATTTTCATATTTTCTTTTCTTTTTAGGAAACTGCACACTGGCCGAATCATCCGTACGAAGATCCAAGAGGATTGCTAGTAGGAGAGGACAATTCACTTCCACATCACCGATAAGAACCAATAATAGTTCTTCATCAAGTAATTCTGAAAGCGAAGAAGACTCAGATTCGATCAACATGAATATCCCACCGAACGAACCGATCAACAATGGAAGACAAAACAATGGTGATAACGAAGTTCACGATACAGCAAGACCCAAACTTCTACGAGACTATTGCGTACCGCGCGCGAATGATCCTAATTCTAGTATAAACCCGCCAACTGTTACGAACCGTAATTTTGAGATCAAACCTGCTCTCATAAATATGGTTTCGCAACAGCAATTTGGAGGATTTCCATATGAAGATCCGCATCTTCATTTGTCAATTTTCCTAGGGATATGCGAGACGATAAAGATCAACGGAGTTACCGATGAAGCAATCAGGCTAAGGCTATTTCAATTCTCATTAAAAGATAAAGCAAGAGCATGGTTTTCCTTACCGGCCAATTCCATTCAGACTTGGGACCAATTGTTTAATGTGTTTATTGCAAAATATTTTCCACCATCCAAAACTTCGAGGTTTAGAAATGCAATTACTAATTTTGAACAAAGGGATGATGAAACATTGTGTGAGGCATGGGATAGATATAAGGATATGCTAAGGTGTTGTCCACATCATGGTCTAGAAAGATGGCTGATTGTCCAAACTTTTTATAATGGTCTAAACCCTACCGATAGGTTGTCTATTGATGCTTCCGCAGGATGAGCAATCATGAACAAGGAACCTGACGAGGCTTACAACCTAATTGAAGAGATTGCAATCAACCAACACTACTGGATCCCTGAGCGAAAGAAGCCAACTCCAACACCTGGCATGCACCGAGTAGATGATATATCCATGCTGAGCGCAAAGATTGATGCTTTGCAAATGGCACTCAACAAGCAAACCAAGCAGCGAACGGTAGCAGCAGTCAATGCCGCAACAGCATGTGGCTATTGTGGGAGAGCACATGAGATGACTGAATGTATGAATGTAACGCAAACTGAGGAAGATATGGAGCAAGCAAACGCAATCGACAACAGCTTTCGACCTCAGCCCACTTACAACACATACCATCCGAACAACTGAAACCATCCAAATCTCTCATACGCAAATAATCTAAAACCTGCTGCACCCCAACAGAACTATCAACCACAGCCCAATTATCAACCGAGATACAACAATCCTCAACAGAACTATCAACCAAGGCAATACAATCAACCACAGCAACCTGACATCACATCTTTAATGGAGAGATTCCTAGAGAAGCAAGATAAGACCAACGCCAAAATCGCGTAAAAGATCGAATCCTTAACGAACCGCAACAAAGACTTAGAAGACAATGTCTCTAAGATGGCAAAAGAACTCTCGAGTATTACACGCGGAAAAGGTAAATTTCTGGGCCAACCGGAAGAAAACCCGAGAGAGACTTGCAAATGCATAACATTAAGGAGCGTTACAGCTTACAAGGGACCTCCCATGCCCGATCAAACTTCCAATGAGATGCATGCAGAGCCATCACATTCCGAAGAATACGAGCCGCAACCACCGGAGCCGCCCGTATTCGAACTGCAGATAGACCCTATCAATGAGCAGAATGACACCGTAGGTGGAGACGAGCGACAACCCGAACCTGAATACATTTCACCACCACCCTACAAGCCACCTCTGCCATTCCCTCTAAGGCCTGCCAAGCACAAGATGGAGCAGCAATTTGCGAGATTCATGGAGACACTCAAGCAGTTACAGGTCACAATCCCCTTCACTGAAGCAATTGCAAGCATACCCTCGTATGCTAAATTTCTGAAGGAGATTCTTTCAAATCGAAGTAGGCTCCAAGAATTCTCAACAGTTCCGCTCAATCTGGAGTGTAGTGCGCTCGTGCAAAGCAAATTACTGACAAAATTAAAAGATCCGGGAAGCTTCTCGATACCATGCACAATTGGCACAACCGATTTTAAGAGAGCTTTGTGTGATCTGGGAGCAAGTGTGAGTTTGATGCCTAAGGTAGTATTTGATAAATTGGAATGTGGGGACCTATCACCAACACGGATCTCATTGCAACTAGCTGACCGATCAATTCGATATCCTGAAGGAATGTTGCTTGATATCCCAATCAAAGTTGGTAAATTCTGGATACCAGCAGATTTTGTGGTAGTCGATATGGAAGAAGATGAGCAGATTCCGATCATCCTTGGAAGGCCATTCCTCGCCACATGTGGGGAAATGATCGATGTTAGGAATGGGAAGATTTTACTCAATGTTGGCTAGAACAAGATGATCTTCAACATGAATGAAATCAAAGTCCCACCTGATATAAATCTTGTCTACAATTTGGAAACAACGGACGAGTATGGCAATGATGAATTGCGAATGGATGAATTTGAAGACATCGAAGAAATGATGCACGAAGCAAAAGTGGAGAGATTGTTCATTGTACAAGATGACGGTCAGATCCATCCAACTTTCGTGACAGCACAAACCGATGATCTGAATAAGAGCCCCAATCGCAAACAACAGGAATTACTCTCTTCTAGCCCTTGCATTAATCAAAAACCTACGCGAAGAACTCGATGCAATTTCTCAAAGACTGGACGAGGTTGAAGTAGTACTCGGTGTGAGTCTGGCATTCGACCCTGGACCTCAAACACCAACCGACTTCTTCAAGAAGGGCAATGATGATGATACCACAGATGACGCTGAAGGCGAACCCCCCGACAAGCAACCACTTGCATTGACGGGAGAATATCTGGAAGAGACTAACAAAACACAAAGTCAAGCTAACGACTTTAAACAAGCGCTTCTTGGGAGGCAACCCAAGGCCACTTTTACATTTTCTTAAATTATCTATTTTTAGTTTAATTAGGACTTAAACAAAGAAACAACTCATACACACCTTCTTCCTATGATCAGGTAACATACTGGAGGAAAGGCTTGATTAAAAGACATCTCGGAAGACGGAAAATACTTTCTGGTACGACCTGTATTGGCTGATACGAATCTTACCAATGAATACGAAGGCAATAGAGTAAGAAGACAGGAAATAAGTGGTGAATACGGCCCGTATTGGCTGATACGGCCATATTCAAGGGAGTTAAAACTTAGCGGTTATTGGGTTTGAACATAACGGACTTAATACGGACCGTATTGGCTGATACGGTCCGTAATGAAGGCCAGTCCAAGGGATGCGAACCCGTTAAGAAGAGACGTTTGAAATCCCGCGCGAATCACGTCTCATAACCGTTAACCCATATTTTGTTTTAACTCCTAAACCCTTCTCTTCCTCTTCCTCTCTACTCTCTTTCCCTCTATCTCTTCCCCTTCTCCCTCTTCCCTTTTTGACCCAAAACCGAGCCTCTCTTCCTTGCTGCCGATTTCCATCACCGCTGCACCTACGCCTCCACTCATTGAAGCCGCCGCCTCATTCCTCCTCCGTGCCTCTGCCCTAATACGGACCGTACCGGGTCCGTATCCGACGGCCACTCGTTCCAACTTCTCCAATTTCGGTTTTTCTAAACCCCTCTTTCGATTTCAAAGTTTAAATTCATTTTTGCATTTGTTTTAATTTAATTTCTCTGTTACATTAGTTTAGATAATCAAGTTTTATTTTCGCAAAATCACAAAAATCACAAAAAAATTAGGTTTTTGTCAAAATCCCAAATTTTACCAGTATAATACGGTCCGTATTGAACCAATACGGTCCGTAATCGTTTACCAGAGTCCAGTCCAGTACTTAGCGGTTTTTCTTCAACCACTGTAATACGGTCCGTATTCGCCAGATACGGTCCGTAACCAGTCCGATACTTGGTCAAATTCACCAACCAACCAGTCCGTAACCAGACCGTATTGCCCAATACGGTCCGTAACAGAGACATTTTATTTTTACAAATGGCCCCAAAAATGAAAAATATTTTAGGGGCAGTTACCAGGAGTGCAAAGAAAGCCCTCGGTAGCGCCGGCCCGAGTAGTTCACCGCAGAGCTCCTCTAGCCGATCCTCTCGGTCCTCCGGCTCGCAACCACAATCCTCCAACCATTCATCCTCCCATTCCGACACTCAGCAATCAATCAGAGACACACCAATATCTGATGCAGACTATGAGCCAGAGGAGTTCAACCCTCGGGATTTTGGTCTCGAGGAAGAAGACTCCGATGAAACAATGGAGGAGGTCCGGCCAACCGAGTACCAACCTGTCTTCTCGCACACACAATTCAAACAAACCTACGAGAAGATGACAACAAGAGAGGTTATTTACCACAAATAGATCAACACGGAGACGCTCGAGCGGCTAGGCCTCCTTGCACAAACCGAACAACTCGCAAACCGCATCAACATCTGGCAATTCTTCAACCTAATCAAAGGGGTTAAAGTTTACAAGGTACTCACGAGGGAGTTCCTTGCGACCTTCAGATACAACGAGGACTCCATCACTTTCCAGATGATGAACGAGCATTACACAGTCTCCATGGATGATTTATGCGCCATCTTTAACCTCACCAACGATGGCACTTCTGATTGTCCTGACTGCCGAGAGTTCTGGTACAGCATCACTGAAGACAACCAAAACTCAACTCGACCGGCGAGCAGAATCATCCATCCCCAAGTCCGTCTCTTGCAAGTAATCCTTGCTAATTCCATCTTCGCAAGAGGCGAGAGTTCATCCAAGGTAACACTACCCGAGCTCTATCTCCTTAAATGCATGATCGAACCAACACCGGTGCGACCTCACCTTGGCCATCTCCTTTGCAAACAAATCCGTGAGGTCACCTTTGCTAAGAAAAGTGGTGGAAAAATCTCTATCGGATTCATAGCTACGATCTTGGCCAACCATCTCGCTCTACAGATCGATCATCTCAAAGAGGCGAGCGGGCTCACACAACTCGACATGTCTTGCCTCCAAGCCATGAAATTTGTCACCGGCCACTATCCGGGTCCCTACTTCTACAATTCACCGAAGGAAATTTCCCAATTTCCCTTCCGACATCTCAATCTCCGTAGTAGGGCCTCATGGAAAATGGCACGCCACGCGAGCCCGACTTATGAGCCTCCTCAAGATTACATGGATGTAATCGAAAGCCAAGCCGAAATGAGAAATCAGGTTAACATTGATCGGCAGCAAAGAGAAGAGGAGGAGTCCCCTTGTGATACATATAGGGGGCAAGCACATCGGCCACTAGAGCCGAGTCTTCAGGGGCGGCACCATCTGATGCCCCTACAGATGATTACGATCAGTTCATCCAAATGGTAAATTGGATGGACTCGAACCTCACTGCGCTCATCTTGACCACGGACGAAACCACCCGGCAAATGGAGCTAAACAGCTCTACAATTTACCAAGAGGTTGGTGAAATCCGAAAAAGCATGGAAGAGGTTCGGAGGAGTATAGACGAGGGCAGACGCGAGACCCAGCAGACACGCTATATGGCACAGCAGTATTATCAGTACGCTCTCGACTCCGGATTGCCATACCAGCCACCACCATACGGACTCTTCGACCCGCCATTCTACGAGGAGATCCAGCGCCCACCACCACCTCCACCACCTCAGGATTAAGGTGCAGTGAGTTGTATCTTTCCCCGGTCTATTTACTTTACTACTTTCTTTATTTTTATCTCTCGAGCATTGGGGACAATGCTCAATTTTATTCGGGGGTAGGAGGTAAATTGACCATGTATCTTTAAATTTTTCGCATCTTTAAATTTTTCGCAATTTAAATTCTTAGGTGCTAGTAGTTTTACTCAATTTTTGACTAGGGTTAGAGGCTTTACCGAAAATCCTAGAATGATTAGATTGAGCTTTTTAGCTAGCTTGCATTTTTATTTTTCTTAGGAGTAGATTAATCAAATAGGAATTGTTTTTAAAATTGAATTAGACTAAGGTTTAGACAATTGGCCATGATACCAAAAATTCAGAATTTAAAAAAAAATTAGTGATCTCAAAGTGAACAATTAATTGCTAACCATGAGTGTTGACCAAAAATCGCAAATCCTAGAATTTTTATTGTTGAGTAATTTATTTTTGCAAAGTCTTTTTAAACTTGATAGTGTTTTTGAATACCCATTTATTATAGATAGACCCCTAGCGAAACTATGCAATAATTTCTCGTATGAATGAATACTTGGAATTGTGTGTAATCATGGTGCTTGTGACACAAAAATATTTTATTTTTCAGAAAAAAAGGAAATACAAAAAAATCTCAGAAATGAGAAAAATCCAAAAAAATAGAAAAAATCAGAAAAAGAAAAAAATAGAATAAAAGATGGAGGATAAAAAAAGTACGGGTGCCTACGCAAGACTGGTTACCAATAGGCTCGAGAGAACCTCCCAAATTTAAATTCTTGTATATATTTAATTTTCCAAAAATAGTCACAAGTACCAACACACTTAGTTGTCATACTTTGCTCCAATCAATTGGGAAGGAAAATCAAAATTTATATTATTAGAATTCCTATTGGTTGGAAGGGATCCATTTATAATCGAAGGGGAAATTAATACTGTTCGCGCAGAAGCGCAACGCAAGTTTCGGTACGCTTGAGGGCGTACCTTTTAAAACCGCGTTTACACTTCACGAGTAAGGGTCGCAAGTGCACAACCCCTATCGAGTAGTATAATCGGGTATCGATCCACAGGGACGGGCAATTACTAGGTTAGAATCTACCTAACTCGATTAAAAACTAGAAGTGAGAAAGGTTTGGTTTGGTGTTTAATTTCCTAAAGGGTCAGATCAAACAATTCAAGAAGATGTAATAAAATGCTAGAAGAAATGTAAATTGTGTTTTGATTATGGATAAAAGGCGTTTCCAGGGTTTCAGACTTCATCTCTGATCTGCCTCTAGTGGTACGGCCCGTACCAAGTTGGTACGGCTAGGCCGTACTTCACTTGGTAAGGCAAGGCCGTACCACCCTGGTAAGACCCGTACTGGCTTCCCAGAACAGAACCTACCAGTTCGAGTGAATGCATTTCCTTGCTGGTACCTTGTGCTAAACTCTTTAGAAAGGTACAATTGACCATACCTAAGGTTCCTAACCCTCAACCATCGTTTGTTGGATCAAGATCTAGGTTGGAATGCAATTGATTGCCTTTTAGGGATTTCTACACCTCAACTCTCGTGTGTTGGTACAGATCTACCCTAGCTGGTTGATTGGAGGTCTAAGGCACCCTCTAATCTGTCGATTAGAGGAGAATTCAACCTCTCGGCTTCAATTCGAACTATTCTACCCTAAGCATTTGATTTGGATGAAAGATTGAGATGATCACATGACCTTGATAGGTTCGATCTAAACCTAAAGGGACATCATACAACAATCACAGCAAGCAAAGCAAAAGATAGCAAATAAGATCACAATCAATCAAACTAAAGAGTTCATACAAAGTACAAGTCAAAGAAAGTCAAAACAAATCAAGAATCGATCTCTAACCCTAGAAACTAAAAGAACTACTCACAGCACATGATGATATCTAAAAATACAATAAAAGGGAGAGAGATGGCCATGGATCGAAGGGATCGAGAGGAGGAAGCTAGATCCGTCGAGTTTCGCCTCTTCCTCTTCCTTCCTTCTTGCTCTCAGCTCCTTAGCTCTCTTTCTTTCTCTTACTGTGCTCTCCAATAGATCTGGAATGGAAGTGATGTCGAAATTGGAGAGTTCCCCGCCTTAAATAGCCTCTGCCCAAATTTGAATCTGTCAGGACGCCTTCATGTACGGCCCGTACCAATTTGGTACGGCCTGGCCGTACCAGGCGTGAAGAGCTGAAAATGGCTAAGTAAGGTCCGACCCGTACCAAGCCTGGTAAGGGCCGTACCTCATCATGTGAATCGCCATTTCTTCGTGTGTTTTGCTCCAAACCTGCAGAAAACAAACAAACACTCAGCAGTACCAAATTCTAAAGATATAACAATGAGATGCACATGATTCTGGTGAATTATGGCACGAATCTGGTACTAAAACAGGCCTAAAATAGACTAAATATGCGAGATATCAAATTCCCCCAAGCTGAACCTTTGCTTGTCCTCAAGCAAAAAGTTTCAAACTCGGGTGAAAGTGCTGGAAAACTAAATCTAAATGCAGATACAAGTCTAAATGTGAAAACCTACGTGAGTGTGCTATAGTCAAGAATTTCTAGAATCGATTCGGTTGTAATTCAAACATTCCTTTGTAAACCTTGATTCACTCCAACAATTAGTCAATTGAACTTCTTATTTTGAGATGCTTCTAACAATGGAAAGACTAATTACCTAGGTTTGATCGAATCAATTTCATTCTTTTTCCGAATTATTGCTTTTATTCAAAGTGATTTTTCTTTGCATTTGCCCTCCCACAAGCTTGAATCAAGCTTAAGGGTAAGAAAGTTGCGAACGAAGTGTGTTGGTATGAGCAAAATTTTCTTTCTTTATTTCTAATTGGGAGACGAGCTCAAAGGCGCCCATTCGAGGCTTATTGCCAGTACTCTTATTTTCTCCATCTTTTCTCTTTTGTTTTCTCTTTTTCTTTTTCTCATTTTTTTTATTTTTCTTTTTCTTTTCTTTTTGGTTTGCTCACACCATGAATACACACATCCATTGGTATTCATTCATACCAATGGATATTCCAAACTTTCTTAATTTGAAAATCTCAATTCCTAAAGGCACAATTCAGTTTTTTCGAATAATCTCGTTCGATTCAATTCTAAGTTTGTTTCATCTTTTCCATTATTAAAAACATCTCAACCTAAGTAGTTCAATAACCAATCATGGGTTAGTTCCAATTCACTCAGGTCTATCCTAATCACAACCAAATTGTTTCAAAGTTATTCTCAATTCTAGCAATTCACGCAAATTTTCACCTAACAATGCACGAAAATACGAAAAAATGTAAGAAAAATAACGATAAAGTAAATATGACCTAAATGCAAATGCAATCCCCCCAAGCTTAGCCTGAGCATTGTCCTCAATGCTTCAAGACAATAAGATAAAAGAGATAAAAGAAGCTCGGGGAAAAGAGAGCGAACCTGATCAGTCCTCAGGGTGGTCGTACCAGAGCCAGTCGCTAAACCGCTCCTCTATCCCAGTCACGCGCTGCTGGAGATCATGGAGTATGGCGCCCTGCTCACGAATGGCAGCACCCTGCTCATAGAGTGCAACACCCTGCTCCTGACGCATGCCGTACATCAGGTGGTAGACATCCTGGATGGTGGGCTCAGAGAGAGGAGGGGGGTACACAGGTCTACTGAAGGAGGTGGAGGGGCCGGCAGCGTAGGCGGAGGTGGATGGGCCAGCTCCATAGAATGAGGTACCTGCACCAAAGGGTGAAGGATGTACCTGCTCGAAGAAGGGGGGAGCCTGGCTGGGGAAAGGTGGCACATGAGGAGAGAGAGGATGCAACGGCTCAAACGGAGCCTGGACTGGAGAGGTGGTGGCATAGATCATGTCCTCATCGCCCTGCGGTGGTGGTGGAGGAGGTGGAGGTGGGGCTACAGGGGCAGGCTGCACGCGGGGCGGACGGCGGAAAAACCAAGTGCTCCGGTCAGTGAAGGAGAGAGTGACCGGGAAAGGCATGACATATCTGGTATGCTGGTCAGGCATGCGCCAAGCCCAAGCACCTCGCCCATCGCGTCCTGCTGCTGACTCGATGAATTTGTAGGTGGTGAACTGAGTGAGAGAGAGAGAACGAGAGCTCCTGCACTCCTCGTCGCCGAAGATCTGGAGGTGTAAGCGCTCGGCGATCAGAGTGACGTAGGCAGAGATGTAGACAGTGCCACCCGGCTTGGGCTGCCTCTGGATGTCGATCCAGTGGTGGATCATGGCGAGCATCAGATCGGGCCGCTCGAGAGTGCTGTCAGGGCGCAGCATATGATCCACCAGCTGCAGATCCTCAACATTGGCGCGGGCGAACGTCTCGCCACGCGCAAAGATGGTGCAACCGAGGATACGCAGCAGGACCCGGATGACTGGATGTGGGACATTGAGCTGCTTGTACTCCTTGTTGAAAGCTGACCCGGCTGGGGCGCCAGAGATCAGCTGCCAGAAGGTGTCGCGCGTCAACTCCCCAGAGAAAGAGAGGGAATCAGTAGTCGGATTCGGCTCAAAGCCAAACCACTCCCTCAAGTCAGACAGCCATACTCGGTGGGTCTCACTCAGCATGCGGAACCTGATGAACGGGTTGTCGTTCCGCGAGTACTTGAGCTCCAGAGAGGAAAGAAACTCCATGGTGAGCTTCTTGTATCCCCTCTGGGCGATCTCCCAAAAGGCTGGAGTGATCCCGACCCGGGTGGTGATGCGGCGGAACTCATCCTCCAGTCCCAGTGTCTGAAGAGCAGAGAAGTCAACAATCCTCGTATTGTTGATCGTCTTCGTCAGCAAGGTTTCGAAGTTCTTGAGCTGCCGACGGGTCGAAATGAGGAAGTACCGCTCGGCGTATGCGTCGGCACGCTGGGTGGCATCGGAGAGGGACGTATCGGTGCCCATGGAGTCAGAGGCGTGGTCGGAGCTAGGGTCGGAGGCCTGGTCAGAGGCCTCGTCAGAGCCCTGGTCCTGGTCGGCAGATGGATGGTAGGAGGGGCTCTGCTGTGGGCTCCGGTAGACGGACTGATGGCCACTGGAGGTGGTCTCACCCTCGTAGTAGATGGGCTCCATCGCGTCCCGAAGTGAAGAACTCTGGCGAGAGCCAGACCTGGCTGCACTCTCCCTGGAGTGGCGAGAAGCTCTCGAGCCACTCCTAGACGCACTCCGGTGGGAGTGATGAGATGACGTGGGGGCGGCGGTAGGAGGGACGTCGTCCGGCTGGCCAGTGATGGAAGGGATGGTGTCGTCAGAGGGTGCGGAGGCGCGAGAGGAATGTCGACTCATCGCGTGCAGACGTTCGTGACGTTGGGTGGTAAGGGTGGGATTGGGTAGGTACGGCCTGGTCTGACCAAGTTGGTACGGCCTGGCCTGACCTAGGTAGGTACGGCCTAGCCGCACGGGTTGGTACGGGCCGTACCTAACTTAGGGTTTTGGTGTTGGCTGGTAAGGGCCGCACCAACTGGTACCAGTGATAGTTTAGGGATTCTTGCAACCAATGAACCCCAAACCAGTCAAGATGAGTGCACAACACAGGAATGGTACAAATTGGTACAGGAATGGTGTCAGGTCAGAAAGGCTGGTACGGGCCGTACCAAGGAAGAGAGTGAAAGGACGAAAATGGAGAAAAAGGACTAACCGAGAGAAGAATGTGCGGGTCGGACCAGGTTGGGCGTGCGGGTTGGACCGAGGAGCGTGCGGGTCGGACCGAAGAGGGGTGCTCGGTTGAGAGGTGCTCCTTGTGCTCGGCTAGGGTGGAAGAGGAGAGGAAGAGGAAGAAATGGTGGAGATGGAGAGGAAAATGGAGAAGGAGAGAAGAGAGAAGAGAGAAGAGAGAAGAGGTGCGGCTGGGAGTGAATGGGAAGGGGTGCGGGTACGGGGGGGTTTAAATGGGAAAAGGCGGAATTGGAGGCGTCGGTTCGCGTCCCTGACTTATGTACGGCCTGGCCGTACCACATTGGTACGGGCCGTACCAACCTTCCAATTTTCAGGCCGTACCAATGTGGTATGGCCTAGCCGTACCAACCTCAAAATTCTTTTGTTTCTCTTTCTCGTGACTTCTCAAGCCGCTCGTGATGCAATGCAGAAGAATGAATGCATGACTATCTGTTCCTAAAATGCAAAACAGGTAAAAATGGCTTGGGCTGCCTCCCAAGGAGCGCTCGTTTTAGGTCTCGAGCTCGACCTTCTCTCTTCAGGTTTTGGTTTGAGATGGATCGGAGAGATCCAAGCTCACTCGCAATTCTTGGGGATGGTCAGCAATGTAGTGCTTGAGACGCTGACCATTGACTTTGAAAGTCTGCCCCTCCTTGCTTTCCAATTCCACGGCGCCAAATGGGAACACTGCCCTCACCCGGAATGGACCGGACCACCTGGACTTCAGCTTTCCTGGAAAGAGCCTAAGTCGAGAATTGAACAAGAGGACCAGATCTCCCTCGTGGAACTCACGAGGCATGATGCGCTTGTCATGAACCTGTTTGGTCCTTTCCTTGTAGATTCTCGCGTTCTCGTAGGCATTGAGACGCATCTCCTCTAACTCATGCAAGTCAAGGATGCGTTTCTCTCCAGCTGAGAGCAAGTCCATGTTGATGGCCCGTGTGGCCCAGTATGCCTTGTGCTCAATTTCCACGGGCAAGTGGCAGGACTTTCCGTACACCAGTTTGAAAGGGCTCATCCCAATCGGAGTTTTGAAGGCTGTACGGTAGGCCCAAAGTGCGTCACTCAGCTTGAGCGACCAATCCTTTCTCGTTCGAGCCACGGTCTTTTCCAGGATAGACTTGATCTCCCTGTTGGAAATCTCGGCTTGACCGTTGGCTTGAGGATGGTAGGAAGTGGTCACCTTGTGAGTGACTCCATGGCGACTTAGGAGATTGTCGAACTGGCGGTTGATGAAGTGCTTGCCACCATCACTGATGACGGCTCTTGGAACTCCAAAGCGAGGGAAGATGATGTCAGTGAACAGTCTTTTCACTGCATTGGAGTCCGCATTCTTGCACGCCACTGCCTCCACCCACTTGGAGACGTAGTCAACAGCCACCAGGATGTACTCGTTCCCACAAGAGGGTGGAAACGGTCCCATGAAGTCAATGCCCCAGACATCAAATATGTCTACCTCTAGAATAGAGTGGAGAGGCATTTCATTCCTCTTGGAGATGTTCCCGGTGCGCTGACACCTGTCACAAGCTGCAACGAAGGTCCTAGCATCTCTGAAAAGTGAAGGCCAGAAGAAGCCGGATTGCAGGACCTTTGAAGCAGTCTTGGAGGATGAAGCGTGTCCTCCGTAGGCTGAGGAGTGGCAGTGCTCAAGAATGGAGCGCGTCTCATCGTATGGCACACATCGTCGGTAGATGCCATCAACGCCAATCTTGAAGAGGTAGGGGTCGTCCCAGAAGTAGAACTTGGCGTCCGATCGCAGCTTCTTCTTCTGCTGGTATGACATGGTAGGAGGAAGCACTCCTGAGGCGAGAAAGTTCGCAATGTCTGCATACCAGGGCGCTGACTTGGTGTTCACTCGGTCAGTTGCATGGAACGTCCGATCTTGCACCGCATGAGTCGCGTGCATCGGTGTACCAACCGAGTGGAACTCCTCCATGGCAGAAATCGAATGGAATTGGTCATCAGGGAACGAGTCATCAATTGGCAGGCTACCAGAGCCCTCATCTTCCCAGCGAAGCCGGGACAGATGGTCAGCCACGGTGTTTTCGACTCCTTTCTTGTCCCTGATTTCGATGTCAAACTCCTGCAGGAGGAGAATCCACCTAATCAAGCGAGGTTTGGCATCCTGCTTGCTCAACAGATACTTGAGTGCGGCGTGGTCAGTGTAGATCACTATCTTGGAACCAACCAGATAGGATCTAAACTTGTCGAGAGCGAACACAACAGCCAAAAGCTCCTTTTCGGTTGTTGTGTAGTTCATCTGGGCAGGGTCTAGCACCTTGCTAGCGTAGTAGATAGCACATGGCTTGTTCTCCTTCCGCTGCCCAAGAACCGCTCCCACAGCGTAATCACTCGCATCGCACATCAACTCGAATGGCAAGGTCCAGTCTGGAGGCTGCAGGATGGGTGCTGAGACAAGGGCTTCTTTCAATCGGCAAAACGAATCGACACACTCCTGCGTGAAGATGAAATCAGAGTCCTTGATGAGCAGGTTGGTCAATGGTTTTGCGATTTTCGAGAAGTCCTTGATGAATCGGCGGTAGAAGCCAGCGTGTCCCAGAAAGCTTCGCACAGCTTTGACGTTTGTTGGGATCTCCAGCTTCTCGATCACCTCCACCTTAGCTTTGTCAACCTCAATCCCTTTTGAGGTCACCACATGTCCAAGGACGACTCCCTCTTGGACCATGAAGTGACACTTCTCCCAGTTGAGGATTAGGTTGACTTCTTCGCACTTCTCCAGAATTTTGCAGAGGTTGGCTAGACATGAGTCAAAGCTGGTCCCATAGACAGAAAAGTCGTCCATGAAGACCTCAACCTCTTTCTCAATGAAATCTGAGAAGATAGCCATCATGGCTCTTTGGAAGGTGGCAGGTGCATTGCAAAGACCGAATGGCATCCTACGGTATGCGAATGTACCGTAGGGACATGTGAAGGTGGTCTTGTCTTGGTCGTTCGGGTGAATGGGGATCTGAAAGAATCCTGAATACCCGTCAAGGTAGCAAAAGTGAGAATGAGTCGCCAGCCTTTCAAGGAGTTGGTCGACAAACGGAAGTGGGAAGTGATCCTTGCGCGTGGCATTGTTGAGCTTCCTGTAGTCAATACACATGCGGTACCCAGACACCACACGAGTAGGGACTAGCTCGTCTTTCTCATTCCTCACCACTGTCGTGCCTCCCTTCTTGGGCACCACGTGAACGGGACTCACCCACTTGCTGTCAGAGATGGGATAGATGATGCCTGCATCCAGGAGTTTGAGAATTTCCTTTTTCACCACCTCTTTCAGGTTGGGGTTGAGTCGCCGCTGGTGCTCCACAGACGGCTTGTGATCATCCTCGAGAAGAATCCGGTGTGAGCAGATATTGATCCCTTTCAAGTCCTTGATCGAGTACCCAATCGCGCCCTTGTGAAATCTCAGCTTCTCAAGCAGTTTGGCGGTTTGATCGGGGTTCAGACTCGCATTGACGATCACAGGACAAGACTTTTCTGGATCGAGGAACTCGTATCGGAGATTGGTTGGAAGAGGTTTGAGTTCGGGAATCGGACGCTCAGGCTGATCATTGACACGAGTCGCATCTGGGCGATCTGACTCGTGTGCTGTCGAGACATCGGCCTTGGCAGGCTCCGCTCCACTCCTCGTCTCAGAGTGTGATGTACGATCCTCCAGATCCTCAGGAATCGCATCCGCTGCACAAATCGACTCGCTCGCCTCGCTTGGCAACTTGGAGAGGAATTCAGCGTCTTGGCGCAGCGAGTTGTTGACTTGTTCAAGAAGGTAGTCTTGGACCAGATCGGCCAAGTACTCCTCTGTCCTGTCAACCCGGAAGCACGTCTCGGATCGTGACGGATATCTCATGGCGCGGTCGATTTGGAACTTCACCTTCTCTCCTCCAAAGTTCAAAGTCAGGATGCCTTGCTTCACGTCAATTATCGCGCCAGCTGTACTCAGAAAAGGTCGCCCCAAGATGATTGGGACTTCCTTATCTTCTTCCATCTCCATGACGACGAAATCGACGGGCACGAAGAACTTCCCGACTCGAACTTGCAGATCCTCCACCACACCAAGTGGAAGTCGGACTGAAGAATCCGCCAACTGCAATGTCATCCTTGTGGGCTTGAGCTCCCCCACTCCTATGCGATCATAGATGGTGCGTGGCATGAGACTCACACTCGCTCCTAGATCACACAGGGCTTTCTTGATTGTCGCCTTCCCAATGGTGCATGGAATGGAAAACTTTCCAGGATCGTCCAATTTGGGGGGTAGCTCGCTTTTCAAAATTGCGCTGCACTGCTCCGTCAGCTTGACTGTCGCGTGCCCCTCTAAGCTTCTCTTGTTGGAAAGGATGTCCTTCAGAAACTTGGCATAGGTGGGCATTTGGGTCAAAGCGTCGGTGAAAGGGATGGTGATCTGCAGCTGCTTGATGACGTTTGCGAAGTTGGCGAATTGCTCGTCTCAGCTAATCTCTGGGGGAATGGAACAGGTGGCCGGTATGGAGGTGGTTTCTCGGCACCTTTCTTCTTTTGACTACCTGACGCTTCGGATGGAGGTTGTGCAGGTCTTGCCGAGCTAGTGCAGTCTGCACTCACTTGAGGTTGGATGACCTCAGCTCGTTCTGGATTAACCTCCTTCAGTGGAATTGACACAGGGGTCGGGGTCGCGTCAGGTGTCGCATCGAGAATCGGATCAACTGTGCCCTCACTTGGCATCGGTGGCTCGTCGTATTGGGTCCCGCTTCTCAGAGTGATCGCCTTAGCCTCTTCTCTTGGATTTGGTTCGGGTTGAGACGGAAGCTTCCCGGGTTGAGAGTGGCTTGAGGTGACAATCTGGCTCAGCTGCTCCAGCAACTTGCTTTGGGCAGCCATTTGAGTGGTCATGCTCTGCATCTGCTCCCACATCATCTGATTCATCTTGCCCTGCTCGTGAGTGAAGTTGTTCACTTCGGCAGGCGCAATTGACTTTGAGGGGTCAGAGGGAGCTGCTCGGTTGCCGTGATTGGGAAAGGAAGCGTTCTGGTAGAAGCTCCTGTTGCCATTGTTGCTGTTGCTGCTCGAAGCTTGGGTTCTCCAATCGTTGTTGCTTTGAGGGGGGTAGTTTCCATTGTTGTTCGTCCGATTGTTCCAGTTGTTGTTGTTGTTGTATTGCGGCCTTTGGAAGCTGTTGTTGTGGAAGGGGGGTCTGAACGAAGAGTTGTTGAAAGGCGCAGGGTTGTTCTGGTTCGGCCTCCAGTGCTGCTGCTCAACCGGATCCTTGGAGTAGGATCGGCTGAAGGGAGGTCGTGGGAAGAAGGAAGGCTCGTTGTTGAGAGAGTTGACTTGCTCACTTTCCTCGTCTTGTTGCACCAGCGGGCATTGCTCGTATGCGTGCCTCTCGTCTCCGCATATGACGCAGACTTGGGGTTGCTGTTCGACAGCCTTGACACTAAGCCTGTCCATCGCCCGCTGCATGGCGTCCATCTTGGCGGTGAGAGCCGTGATGTGATCGAGCTCGTACTTGCCACCTCCTTGGCTACCTCCTTGGCCTCCTCGCTGGCGCGACGTGTCGCGGCCGGACCACTGCTGGTTCTGCGCCATGCTGTCGATCAAGTTCATAGCCTCTAAAGGCTCCCTTGACATCAGCGCGCCTCCCGCAACAGCGTCCACGTAAGCACGTGTGCTCTCGCTCAGGCCGTCGTAAAACGTTTGAATTAAAAGCCAGTCGGGTATACCGTGGTGTGGACAAGAGTACTGCAATTCTCTAAACCTTTCCCAAGCCTCATTCAGGGGTTCATCAAAAATTTGCCTAAAGCTGGTCAGGTCATGTCTTACCTTGGCTGTCCTCTTGTGAGGGAAAAATCTGGTCAGAAACAATTTGGACAAGTCCCTCCAAGTTCTAACAGAGTCCCTAGGCAAAGATCCCAACCATTTCTTGGCCTTATCCCTAAGAGTGAATGGAAATAAAGCAAGCTTGGTGTAATCAGCATTCTCACCGTTGGTTTTGATGGTCGTGATGCACTCGAGGAAGGTCTGGAGGTGAGCATGCGGGTCCTCGTGGTCGAGTCCGTGGAAGGTGTTCTGCTGCACCATGTTGACAACCCCCGGATTGAAGTTCGGTTGCTGTCCTGGAATGTGTGGCAGCCGGATTGCACCTCGCACGTCTCCAGCTCTCGGCACGTTGAACTCTCGCAGCGTTCGAGGCATGCAAACATCCTCATCATCGTCTGTCAGTCGGCCTTCTTCTTCTCGCCTTTCTCTTTCCCTGGCCTCTGCCTCCATTCTGAATCGAGCTTCGTCCTCTGCCCCAGCCATCTCTTCAGGTTCAGGTGCCTTGGTACGGGTCGGACCAGATTGGTGCGGCCTGGCCGTGCCTGAATCGGTACGGGTCGGACTAGATTGGTGCGGCCTGGCCGTACCAGAGGGTGGCTGAGCAGTCTCGGCTGAGTCTGGAGGAGTTTGATCGAACAGTGGGCCCTTGCTTCTCAGATTATACTTCAACCTGTATTTTCCTGCAGGGGGGGTTCAAAAGCCAGTTTTTAGTGATTTTGAATAAGAAAAAGCAAGAAAGATACAAGATAAAATCTAGATTAACTAAGTAAGGTAAAATCTAACTAGGCAATTGGTTACCGTCCCCGGCAACGGCGCCAAAAACTTGTTCGCGCAGAAGCGCAACGCAAGTTTCGGTACGCTTGAGGGCGTACCTTTTAAAACCGCGTTTACACTTCACGAGTAAGGGTCGCAAGTGCACAACCCCTATCGAGTAGTATAATCGGGTATCGATCCACAGGGACGGGCAATTACTAGGTTAGAATCTACCTAACTCGATTAAAAACTAGAAGTGAGAAAGGTTTGGTTTGGTGTTTAATTTCCTAAAGGGTCAGATCAAACAATTCAAGAAGATGTAATAAAATGCTAGAAGAAATGTAAATTGTGTTTTGATTATGGATAAAAGGCGTTTCCAGGGTTTCAGACTTCATCTCTGATCTGCCTCTAGTGGTACGGCCCGTACCAAGTTGGTACGGCTAGGCCGTACTTCACTTGGTAAGGCAAGGCCGTACCACCCTGGTAAGACCCGTACTGGCTTCCCAGAACAGAACCTACCAGTTCGAGTGAATGCATTTCCTTGCTGTTACCTTGTGCTAAACTCTTTAGAAAGGTTCAATTGACCATACCTAAGGTTCCTAACCCTCAACCATCGTTTGTTGGATCAAGATCTAGGTTGGAATGCAATTGATTGCCTTTTAGGGATTTCTACACCTCAACTCTCGTGTGTTGGTACAGATCTACCCTAGCTGGTTGATTGGAGGTCTAAGGCACCCTCTAATCTGTCGATTAGAGGAGAATTCAACCTCTCGGCTTCAATTCGAACTATTCTACCCTAAGCATTTGATTTGGATGAAAGATTGAGATGATCACATGACCTTGATAGGTTCGATCTAAACCTAAAGGGACATCATACAACAATCACAGCAAGCAAAGCAAAAGATAGCAAATAAGATCACAATCAATCAAACTAAAGAGTTCATACAAAGTACAAGTCAAAGAAAGTCAAAACAAATCAAGAATCGATCTCTAACCCTAGAAACTAAAAGAACTACTCACAGCACATGATGATATCTAAAAATACAATAAAAGGGAGAGAGATGGCCATGGATCGAAGGGATCGAGAGGAGGAAGCTAGATCCGTCGAGTTTCGCCTCTTCCTCTTCCTTCCTTCTTGCTCTCAGCTCCTTAGCTCTCTTTCTTTCTCTTACTGTGCTCTCCAATAGATCTGGAATGGAAGTGATGTCGAAATTGGAGAGTTCCCCGCCTTAAATAGCCTCTGCCCAAATTTGAATCTGTCAGGACGCCTTCATGTACGGCCCGTACCAATTTGGTACGGCCTGGCCGTACCAGGCGTGAAGAGCTGAAAATGGCTAAGTAAGGTCCGACCCGTACCAAGCCTGGTAAGGGCCGTACCTCATCATGTGAATCGCCATTTCTTCGTGTGTTTTGCTCCAAACCTGCAGGAAACAAACAAACACTCAGCAGTACCAAATTCTAAAGATATAACAATGAGATGCACATGATTCTGGTGAATTATGGCACGAATCTGGTACTAAAACAGGCCTAAAATAGACTAAATATGCGAGATATCAAATTCTCTCAATTTTAAGGATATTTGTGAAGTAGATTGTTCGATGATAATTTTTCTAGGGTAAGCATAATGAGGTCAATCATGGGGTGAATAAATTGTTCAAGGGAGAGGTCATGAATATTTTTAAGTTCTAAATTTTTATTGTCATGCCAATTGTACCTAACCTAAGTCCTAATTTAATTTTTAAACAAGACCTTGAGATTGTATGGTTTAACCTAGACCGAATCTTTGACCAGCTGGGATGTCGTTGCTTGAGAACAAGCAACAATTCAAGTTGGGAGGTGATATGTCTATATTTCATCTATTATTTCGTCTTATTTCCAGACCAGACTTTATGATTTTGACCACTAAATTGCATAGTTTATATTGAAAATCAATAGAATATGGTACTGCTGCGGTTTTGTGGTTGATTTGCAGGAAATAGGCGAAAAACAGGCAAAAAGGCAGAGTTCTGACTTCCCCCACGCGACCCGCGTCCCACCTGACGCGGGTCGCCTCACAGCCAGACGCGACCTCAGACGCGGCCCTCATTGCGCGCAGCATTTCCACCTGACGCGGGTCGCATGCAAACTCATGCGGGTCGCGTCGAGTTAACTGAGCCAGGCCCAATTGAGGCCCACGAAGGAAACTATTTATACATAAGGCCTGGCAACAGAAGAGGGGGCCATTAATCCACGATTTTCACCAGAAAGAGTTCAGATCCGAATTGGAAGCAAAGGCCTGGGCGCCTGAGGCAAGCTGAAGAGGAGAGAGCCGATCTGGAGCTGAAGAGGAGGCGATTTGGAGAAGAAGACTCAATCTGAAGCTTCAATCCTCTTCACCATCTCTTCTCACTATGATTTGCTTTCTTTCTCTCTCTTTTATTCTGATTTTGTCGATGTCTGAGTAGATACTGTAGTTTCGAGGGTTTAGATTTGTAGTCTGATACTTTGTTTGATGATGCACATGGATTGATTCTTATTGTTATTTCGTGTTTCTTTGATTCTTGTATTATTTGAGATTGCTTGATCTGAATTGTTTGATTCTTGATTGCTTATTGTTGAATGCCTTAGGCATTTCTTCTTGTACCAAAGGCTTGATGCTTCTTACAAATTAGGTTAAGTACTTGAGGTAGGTCTAAGAACCGAAAGGTGAGGTCAATGAGTAGCCGAAAGGTGAAAGTTTCCACTTGCTCTTGCTCAGCTTGTGGATACCTTTAGTAAACAGAATTGAGAACTTAGGTTTAGATCAAACAGCTTGATTAAATCTGAGAAGGTCAAATTGCAATTCCAAACCAGGTCTGCTAAGCCAACACACGAAAGTTGAGGTTCAGTGACACTAGGTACGGTCAATCTAACCTTACACGACTTAAACAACAAGTTTCTGACATGTGCAAACTCAGCTCAAGAGACCATGCGGGTCGCGTGACTTAGCACGCGGGTCGCATCACGAGGGTCGCAAGCCACAGCTTGCGGGTCGCGTGCCAGGTTCAGGGCGCTTAAGGTCAAGCGGGTCGCATGCGAGAGCATGCGGGTCGCGTGGCAGGGCCTGAGCAGCAAAGTTGAAGATGAAATCTGAAACCCTTTAAACGCCCTTTTATACCATAGTACAAACTACAACCATTTAATTGATTCATTACTTGTTCATACATTGTTAATTGAAATTGTTCATACATTCTTTTGTTACATTCCTTTGATTTGTTCATAAAACCTAGGATTAGTTAAACACACCCAAACATTCAAACTTCTAGTACCTAATTGGGGAAAGTAGAAGTCTAGAACTTGAACCGTCCCTGAGGATCGACACCCGTTCTAACTACACGACAGGGTTGTGCACTTGCAACCTTCGTCTAAGAGTTGAATAGGGTTTAAACTCTACAGCTTAGGTTGTAGTGAAGCTCTGTACCTCTCATTTGGGAGCGAACAGGAGGCGTGATCAGAGTCAAAATAATGATGATTTACGTAGGGTTTTGGCTTAGGTTTTGCATATTTTCTCGCACTTATGTTTAATTAATTAGAGAAAAAGGCTACTGTCACCCTTCTTTATGTTTTATTGCAGAAAACAGGTTTTGGGACTATTTTACATCAAATGGAGCTAGAATCAGGTCAATCGGATCAGCGACGCTCATCGACTGTCTTTTGTTACGGCCCGTATTGCCTAATACGGACCAGGCCTAGCACAGACCAGAAGATAGCGCTGGAGGCATTAAACCCTAACCGTCAAGGTCCTAATACGGACTGTATCACCCAATACGGTCCGTATCCGAAGGCATCTCTTGGGGAATAACTGCCGACAGCTGTTTCCAGATCAGTTTCTTAGCCCCTACTCAACTTCTACACGTCCCTACACTCCTATATAAGGCCCCTGGGCAGAAGGATTAGTTATCTTTGTAATTAGGGTTAGATTTGATTAAAGTGGGAAGAGAGGAGTGCTTGTAACCATGCCGTTCCGCGGCTAAGTTCCTTTTCTTAGGGCTAGGCAGTAAACCTTGTTACTCTTGATGTTTTGATATATATATTTCTGTTGATTATGATTTCTTGTTGTTGAAACAAAATGCTTTTGTGATTTACTATCTCTTCATCTAATTTCAATGATCTAGTTTGAGTCTGTTAGGGTAGTGACAGTACTTTAATGGTAAGAGAGACTATTTGTATGAATTAGCCTCGTTGAGATTTATTAGGTTTATGTGAAGAAAACCTTAGCGGGGAAACCATAAACCAGACCAACAAAACGCGTACCAAATTCCATCACTTGCGTAAAGTAAATCGCAGTGATCTGTGTAGTAATTTGGGGTATTTGAGAGATCAGACATTTGCGTAAGGTAAATCGCAGTGTCCTATGTAGAATCTCGGTGAAAGATCTGTCATTCTTGCGTAACATAAATCGCAGTGACCTATGTGGTGTCTTTCATTAAACAACAACAGGAAATCAGACGCAACAGGAATATATTGTCAAGGCGGATTGAGTGGCAATGGTGTGCCAAAACCCTAGGAATTCTCATCTCTATCTTTATTTTAATTACTTTTAATTGCTTCCTAATTTACATTGATCAAAACAACATCTCTCAATTTTCAGATTTCGTCTAGCCTTTCGAAAGATTGTGATTCGATCGCTCAAAGCATTGAACCAATATTCCCTGTGGATCGACCTCGAATATACTACTCGATAGGATTGTGCGCTTGCAGTCCGAACCGATAGCATTTCCGAGTTTATAAATATTAAAAGAAACATTGCTCTCTTTTGAGTGATCAACGGTTGCCAAAGTGCAAGTATTCATCAATCCATCACCGACAAACTTCTCTTTCAATGGTAGCCACACATTTTCAATATACTCTAATGCTTTCTTTTTCTCCACGTAGCTTGATTCAAATTCTTTCCAATGTTCATTATATTCAAGCTCAGTTGAAGATTATACTACCTTTTTCCAAGAACTCAAGAAACCTACCCAAATCTCTTTGGTTTCAAAATATTTTTTGCGCTTTGTCAATATGTTTTTCTCTATATTCCACACACATAGTAAATGTTTGCAATCTGGAAAAACAATATTAATTGCATTTATTAATGCAAACTCTTTGTCAGTTATTATGACATAAGGTTGTTTCTCACTCAGAATTTTACTAAACCTTTTTAATGCCCATATGTAATTTTGCTCAGTCTCTCCTTTCAGAAAAGCAAAACCTGAATAAAAGGAAGTGTTGAAACTTGAGATTCCTGTAATATCCAGTAATGGCATTTTGTATCTATTGGTTTTGTAGGTACAATCCATAATAAAGATATTAGGAAAGTTTTGGGTTAACTTTACCGACAATGGATGAGCAAAAAAGAGATGAGTGAGATGGCCTCCTTCATTTAAAATGTCGTACATGAAACCACCTTGGGCAAGCTCTTCCAAGAGAGCTTGAATAACTGAACGATCCACTAGATTATCTTTGCGAATTTTTGCTTTTGCATTGTAAATAGTTTTTGAGATTGCAAAAAGCTTGGGGTTAGTTTGCCGAAGAGAATAAATGATTTGTCTTGACGATATTTCAAATTTGGTCAACACTTCTTATTTCTTCTTACGACAGCCTACGGCATATAGGATGTCCGAATACATCAACCGAAGCTTCATGGTTGTGCAAGTAGTTCTTTATTTCAATCATCCATAACTCATTACCTTGCTATTTTCCCTTAATCTGAAATGGGCAATCTGTTAAACGGCTTGTGGTGTTCTTTTTCTTTGCTCTATCGAAGCATTGTGTTGGTCTCGATAACAACCACCTCTGTCACACCCCAAAACTACATATACTTGTCTTTTCTTGAGCTACGAATTGATAAACCATACCCTTTTTATGAGAAAAAACACGTGTTCCCTTGATCAACTCATCAGATGTCTCAAAGCTTAACTTGATTAACTCGAGCTTTTCATTCTCTATGCCATCATTATTGATCGGCTAGTTAAAATCCATCTGTCAACAAAGAACAAAGTGCCTTAGAATTATATATAAATTGTGATTCTTAAGTAGTAATGAAGGAAAAAAAATGTAAGGTATCATAAAAACCTTTTACATGAAAATGAGCAAATCATGATATATTTCACCTAAAGTTACAGGGTAATATTTGCAAGATTTCACTAAAGGTTATACTACGTACCACCAAGCTAAAACATCTTCATTCATTCTCCAACAAAACTGATATTTGCTAAGTATAGCACATAAATCCAATTATTTAAGTTTACAAATTTTTACTAAGTAATAATATTTACCAAGTAATAATCATTTTAGCACATACAATACAGTCCAAAATATGTCGACATAATACGATCTGACGTCACACGAAAGAAGCGAAACGACATGGGACAGCACACGTCGGGCAGTACACGCACGAGATTACGTGCATAAAAAATGCTTCAAAATAATTTCTTCCTCGTGTGTGAATTGAACTAGCTAGAAGCAAGCACAAAATCACTACACCAAGGCAGTCTGATTATTAGTAAACTGAAGCATCACTCACGAATAAGATATTTTTTGTTAGCTTCTTAATTAGATGAAGGTACATATATGCATGTACAAAAAAATTCAAATGTTTATCAGATAAGAATAGATAATAACTATTTTATAAATTGTTACGTACCATGCATATAGGATAATCTACATAGACACAACCATTTGTATTTTTCTAATATTTTCCAATTACTAATTTAGCCATATAGCACTAATTAATTGTAATCTTAATAAAGGCGAGTTTCATTACATTTTTTAATTTTTTAAAAACGTTGTGGTTTACTAAGTCAAAATAAATATTTAATATTTCCATATTGCCTTTGTTTAATCAAACGTACGGCTAAAATTAATTTTATTATTTTTCTGTTTAGAAGGTGGTGTTTGTAATCAAAAATATATACGTGGATTTCATTGACAAATCATCTTTGTTCTAACGCTTCGTTTGCCAAAGGTTACACATATTCAAATACTTCTCTTACTTGATAAATTCTCAACATCTCTTCCAATTAATCAGGGTATTTCAAAACCGATCATATATATATCCAATTAATGAGATTGAAGGAGATTTAGACTGGTAATTATTTGTGCTTTTGAAGACCGCTTTTGTCGTTTTGGTTAACTTTTTCTGTATGTGTCTAATCTCTAAATGAAATTCAATGAGTTTATCTTCGTAGTATTATCAAGAAAAGAGACAAGTCCGGATGATACCTCCCCAATAAAACCGATCACCGAATAGTTACTGCGCATGCATCGATCTGACATTTCATGACTTAATTACTCGATCCTTAGAACAAAACAAATCACATATCCACTTGCAGGGTTACATTACATATACAAATATCTAAATTCAATCCTCATGGTTGACATTTTTCTTCAAGTCACTGTACCCGTTATCAGCAAGCTGGCTTCAAGCAGCTTCCTCTTGCATGTATAAATATATAGCGATACCTAATCACCAGAGAATTCTCATCAGCCCCCCTAGCTAGTTAGCTCGTAAAGCTTGCACGTGCAGTTCTTATTATATAGAATGGGTGGCAAGATAGGGAAGCAACCTTTTCCGTATGAAAGATTGGTAGCAAGATCAGCTCGAAAAGGATATGTACCAGTACTGGTCGGAAAAGATGCAGTCACGGAGAAATTTCTCGTGCATGTAAAACAGCTGAACAATCCTAGTATGAGGGTATTGCTAGAGTTGGCCGCCGACGAGCTCGGTTATCGGTATGAAGGGATTCTAAGAATCCTTTGTGATGCCGATTATTTTCGGGCTACCATCAGCATCAAGAGATAACTAGCTCTTAAGTTTTCATTTTTATTGCTTTATATGGAAAGGCAAACTAGTAGGATGACGAAGAAGAAGCAATAACTTAGATTGTAGTTCTACTTTTCATTGTTTTCTGTTTTCGTTCTTTGCTTTGTAAATAAGCATGTGTGTTTAGTAATGGAAGTTCTTGGCTACTTTTTTTCAAAAACAAAACAGAATATGACAGTGAAGAAGAAATTCTAAACTCGCAAGAGCAAATTGGCACTTATTTTGCAAATTCATAAATAGCCGTCGCCAAGTATCAAACTTTCATAGTTAATTAATGTTAGAGAATGCAATGAATTTGAAGCTCGATCCATTTTGTTAGACTTTAAACTTTTTAGGTCATGTTTGGTTGCTAGTTAAATCTAAAGAGAATTAGGTTGCATACTATGTATATCTTACTCTTCATATTCTATATATCGTTTGATAGTTAATTTAAGTCATGACTTAAATTAATTCATATGTAGGAGTAAAATATTAAAAAATGAGTGTTTGCCTATGATATAATTATGGGTTCTCAATTGATATACGGTACGGGTTGAGTGGAGACATTTTCATATCCATACTCACTTAAAATTAGTGGTCCTACACTTACTCATTAAATATTAACTTACTCATACCTTACTTTTACCTGTTATCTAACGGACAACTGAACGATTAACAGTACTTAGCGAATAAATTGATAGCATATATGATTTAATCCACAATAATAACAAATAAATATATATTAAATACATCATGTACCTAATATCACAAAATATAAAAAATTATAATTATTTTAACCCATTTATATTTATTTATCCCATTATTTTAGAAGATATAAATTATTAATTAAATAAAATGATTAAAAATTGTTTAAATTATTAATCTGAGTCGCCGTTGCAATTTGCTCGAGTCAGGTACCTGGGAGGATATCTGTCCGATGCAAGGAGCAAACAAGTACTGTTGAATGTTGATGTGACGGGAATTATATAATTTGGTCAAAAGTAGCTCACTCGACTACTCGACCTGACTATTGTCTTTCAAACTGAAAAAGGGAATTTCTCTTCCTACCTTTTTGGAAATTCTTTCTTGACTACAAGCAAAGCAATAAAATATTGACGCGACTAATTAGCCTTTCACATTCTCACCAAATATGGCTTAGGGATGTTAAAGTGCCCTGTTCAGGTCAGATCACAAATTTGGAAAAAAAAAAAAAAAACAAGAGAAGTCTAGTATGAGTTCCTAATCCCTAAAAATGGCCATGCCATTAAGCACATGAATAATGATATCATGGTAAAATGCCAGTTTCAGCGCACACAATTTGTCATCTTCATATAAACGCTAAACTAGAAAAGATCTTCGCCTAACAAAAATTAACAAAATCACATCAATCCTACTACAATATTTTAGTGTCCTATTCCTTGATGATAAATATGAATTTTAATGAACACGCAGAAAAGCTGATGAAGCCTGTCAGTTACTTGTCAGTCTGTACTGCTTTGCTTTCCTGATTTTTTCTTCATAGTCCAGAAGGCCGCAAAATACCGAGTCTGCAAATTAACAACAAAAGAAAAGGCAAAAAGAAGATAAGACAGTAACTACTACAATATTTTTTGTTCACAAATTCAGGAGAAATAAATTTCTTTACTTAGATGCACTATATCATCCAAGATGTATGGTAACAGAATACTGGAAATTGCAAGTAATCTTAGACTAACTAGAAAAAATAATAACAATATATAACATTATATCATGTACATATAACAAGTTATTCAAAACTTATGCTTACTTGCATCAATGAACGGGTATTTGCAGTATAAGTAGTCTCTATCATTTTTTCGACCTACAGAGCATTTCAAAATATAAATACTCAGTAAATATTAATAGAACCATTTTAAAGTATATTTACACAATAATTATTAATAGAATAAGAACAAATAGAGTTGAAACTAAAAGCCCACACCTCCAGTTCAAAACCATAGTTGAAAGCAACCTTTTTCACATCCTCTAAGCTGAGCTCAATCGACATTTCCTGATACAACAAATAGACTTTCAATACTATTAAAAACAAACAAAAAAAGGCAGCCTATTATAAATTAATGGGAGGAATTACATACATCTTCACCGTAGGAATCAGCAAAATGATATAGAAGGGGCCCCAAGTTTATCCATACCTGAATTTTAAGTTTTTCATATTAAAAAAGTTCATTGCTACAGATACAAATTTTTCAGAAAGGACAACGAGCTATTGTGGATTATAGTATCTAGCACCAGCCATGTGCCGGTAATGGTGCACAACATCATGGTAGTGCACAGATGTTGAAGTAATTATTATGTTTTTTGTTTTGTCTGTTTTGTTTAATTTGTGCTAATCCAACTTGAGATGTATGCCAGTAAGAAACACCAGGTGCCAGTGTAGATACCTCCTTGGGATTTCTATTATATCTTCACTGCTAGGAGAAAGATGCAAATCCTAAATGACGACGAAGGAGAATTTAACAAAACTTACCCCGCCATCTTTTAGAATTTTTGATATTATCTCAATATATTCAACAATGTTATGAGCTGTGTCAAGGAAGAAGCAGGTGACAACAGCATCCCATGAACCTATATTGAAAACAAAAAACTATGACTGAAACTGATATTATCATTAGAAATGCAGGTAAAGGAAATGCAGAATTTTTTTTTTTATTCCTTTTTTCCATCCTCTCAAAATATACCCTCTTGGCTTTCATCATTATATACTTCAACAAAATCGCCACCACACATAGAAAATCCCTCGGTGATCCCTGCACTGTTTGATAAGGAAAAGGGGGCAATAATGGTTAATGCATTTTAAATACAAAAATTAGATGTCTAAAGAGTCAACATCAACAAATATAATCATTTTGTAATTTCACATAATTCTAGATAAAATATAATATAGGTCTTCAAAGCTATGATATTAGTATCACCCATACCATGGGCAGAATGCTAACAAATTTTAGAATTATAGTACACTATATACTAATAGCTCACAAAATTTCCATTTATATTATGCCTATTTTAGGTTTGCTCGGGGTAGCATGGATTACCGTACACCAAAAAAGTAGCATATCATGAAGATACAATATCTATGATAGATAATGAAACAGCAGAGATTCCAAGACAAAGAGGAACCTGGCGGGATGTATGTCAGGAAATGAAACAGGTCGAAGTTGGTCGTCATCAGAAAGACTGTTGCAATTAGAATGGATCCATGGATATATTGTCCATTGGCAGGCCTCTCTAGCACTGATTTGCATGTTAAAATTTTGTTAAAAACAATCTTTGCAAAATGAAACAGAGGAAATTGCCAAAAAGGGCTGAATTTCAAATGGAAACTGAAAAACCTTAAATCATATAAATCTACAAGGAGAAATTTTCATGAAGGTCCTTTGCTGCTTCTCAAGTCATAAAACCAGGCAAGGAGAAGGGTTTGTTATGTTTATGGTTTATATAATTTAGGAGAGTAGGGCATGGGTTATACTTCTCATCTTAGAAGAAAACATAAGCCATCTATAATTTTACAGGAGTGTACATGATATGTTAAATCTATGCATCAACAAGAGCGGATGCTTCTTTGAAAAAGGAAAACCGGTTGGGAACTGTTATGCAATGACTTACTCGTTCAGAATAAAACTCGAGCAAATCATCATGTAATAGGAGAATTCATTTCCTTGGCTCACAAACCCTATAGGCAAAGGAAGAAACAGACAATATTTAAGAGGATCTCCCATGCCATGAAAAATCTGAAGATTATCATATGGAAATTATTTTCTCCATTTTTCCAGGGTTTTAAAATAATACTTCCAGGTTTGTAAGGATGATACAAACTGCGTAATTTTCGAAAAAATTAAATAAAGATCCTTTTTTGTCAATTATTTTTACCAAGAGAAGAAATATCCAGAGCTAGCCTTCCCAATCCGGCACCTGGCACTAAACAAGAAGGGGGGCTGTACACATTTCCAGTTATTAGAAAATATACACTCAAATTGTGATTAATCAACAGGAAATAAATCTTGTGAATAAGATAAATGAATGGAGGATTAGATATCAAACCGAGTGCGATTTGGAAAAAGACGATTCAGTTCCTCCAAAATAGGCTTATAACACTCATCACGTTCCCTTTGCCCCTAAAATTCATAATTTAATAAAAATCTGCCAGTTCAGATAAAACATCATAACAGGGGCGTAACAGAAACTAATCATTTGGTGAATTTGAACTTATATAGCACCTCCTGTGCCCAGTCTCTCACAATGTTCCTTATGATACATCTAACCTGAAAACAAAAAATAAAAAATATTCTCAACACCAAGAATGGTGGGTGATGGTGTTTCTCGTATCAATCAATACTTCCATGAAATTATTATCATAGATATTAGTATAACAAACTATCTGTCTCTGTTATTATCAGAGGTTATATTTACCTTGTCAACGTCAACTAGAGGGACACTGAACAATGAAGTGTGACTCTTCCGATCACATGATCTAGCCTGTTTAGATATTAGAAAGTTCATTAGAATCAAGATACAAAAAGACCTGAAAATTCGCAAAAGAAAATGCCCCGAGCTTCTTTACTATTCTCTCTACTTTGCTGAAAAGAGATAGTGGAGAGTAGTATTGGTATCTTTTTGGAAAAAAAAAATAGAAGGTAATGAGAGGATGGGCGTACTATATAAGATATTTCTCATTAAACGATATTTTGAGGTTTCACTGGGTGGCGGATTAAATTTTCCAAAAAGGTGACATGGTCAATGTAGTAAAACTATGCACCACACTTTTCATGAAGTTAGAAAAAGTTGAAAAAAAAAAAGATTGGAAAATATAAACTGACTTACTTTTTGACCCTTGTTACATGATTTATCATCACAGTTCAGACCTACACATCTACGTGTGACAGACTTCGACGAGCACTCCACATGTGTTTCCTGTTTACTTCACCCAAGATCAACTTAACAAACAAAAGTGTGCAACTGAGTTCAAATTGATCCAAACTAAGCCTCATTTGACCCTCAATTAAAATCCCTAATCATGGATGACAATGCACAACTAAAACTCAGTTGGGCCTCCCTTAATTCCCGCACCTCAACAAATCACTATCAATAAATCCTGATTTGCAATTTGGTAAGTAGTGCAGCATCACTACATGTTCAGTTGGAAAAGACCTCAACAGGTTTCACGTTTGTGCTGTAGTAAAAATTCCAATTAGAGCCCAAATAAAAACTAATTTCCGCAACAAAATCAACCCCAAATCCCGAACTGAAAATAACACCAAAAATAATTCACAAGAATTAAGTTTAATAGTAAAAAGAACAAACACCTCTTTATCAAGACATGAAGATTCTGGCTCATTAGGAAAGTTTGATGAATCGCTTACACTAATAGTGATGTTTCTCCTCTCGCCAATAGGAGAAATATCAGAGGGAGAATGTTCATGTGTATCCTTTGTATTGTTGACAAGATCTGGTTCAATATCTTGGCTCATTTCAAATGGAGGCTCAAATGCCTACATAGTCATGATTGAAATCAGCAAAATAATTGAAGAACAAAATATGCATAATATTATGTACTACATACATACCTGAAGCATATTCATGATGAAAGATGTATTCATGTTTATACACCTGAAAAGTATAAAGCTACTTAGATAATAATATTATTGCACCAAAACAGTGTTCTTTGTTTATTAATACCATTAGTGCTACAATAACAGTTCTAAAAACTTTCCCCAATGTTAATAATAATTTGGTACTTTTAGGGTGGTGAATTTTTTTACAATAGATAAAAAGAAAGTGCCAGTACAAAAGCATTGCATACCATCTAATTCTCTGAAACTTTAGGGGAAGATGGACGAGAAGAGCCTGCACAGCAACAGCAGGAAATGAAATTTATCAGTTAAACCCCCACAAAAGAAGGAAAGAATTTAGAAAACCATTTCTTGAACCAAATTCTATGTGGTATTACCTTATGAGCTGGTGGGAGCCTCTTGAATGATCTCTCGTACCTCCTGACATCCTTCTCAGCAGCATCCGGGTAACTAAAAGTATTTACAAAGTATAAAATCAAAAAGAAATATATTCGGAAAAGAGATACGAGAAATTGTTTGCTTAATATCTTCTTTTGAAGTAGAATGGTGACACAACAGTTAATCCTTGCTAGAAGTATTCCAGTTAAATACTAAAAGAAATTGATAGATAGGAATCAGAGACTCTATACTTCAGATAGGCGCTGATTATACGGCCAAGGGATTGGATTTCAAGTTCTTCTTCTTCCTTAGTGTATTCACGCTCCCCCATTCTCTCTGTCTCTATCTCCCTCGCTCTCTCTCTCTCTCTCTCTCTCTCTCTCTCTCTCGGTCTGTCTTTTGCCCCCCTCTGTTGTTCAATTTGGGGAGAGGCAGGACCGCAGGACCAGAGAGGCAGTCGGGCAGACACGGACACCAGACCCCGAAATTTTTATTGTTACCACGGCAAAAAAAATCGGAATTAAATCCTTACCACCCCTGAATTTTTATTGAATACTACCACCCCCGCTAACTCAGTTCGCGCACCAAACTGGTTGGTGCGCGGATTGGGTTAGCGCACCAGCTTAGTGCGCCAACTGAGTTAGCGGGCTTCTAGGGCTGAATGGATTTTTGGGTTTAAGATTTAGGTTTAGAGTTTAGGATTTAGGGCTGACTGGATTTTAGGGTTTATTTTTATTTTTGCAACGGCTGAAAATCCTGTTTTATTTTTAACGATGTTCATTCATCAGACGCAAAGCAACAGGCAGGTAAATAACATAAAAGCTAATGTGTTAAATTGACGGCGGAAGAACTAAACAACAGAAAAACAAAACAACATAAGAACTAATATCAAAATAATATCGAAATAACATCCAAATAACAATAACTAATACCGAAATAATATCCAAAAACATAAACTACAACAAGTAACTCTATCCTATCTGCTCGAGGGTGTCCACGGCTTCTTCTCTCTCCTAAGTCTCTTACCCCGCCCCTCCTCCTGACGCTCCCTCTCCTCCAGCGATGTGTTATGGCTGTGGTGGGGTCTCCTCATGTATCTCCCCAAAAAGTGTCTCCTCGTGTGGTCCCTCATCTGCACCAGGTCCGAAAATAAACTCACGTGTATCCTCTGCAGGGTACACGGGTCCATATGAGACATCCTGCTGGACAGCTGCTGCACTGGACTGTGGGAGTGGTGTCTCCTGTGGGAGTGGCGTCTCCTGTGGGTAAAACGGAGGAGAGTCTACATCCTGCGTGTAAGCCCCGTACTGAGAGTCCAGGTGAAACGTAAAATCTGAGGTAAGGTCCTGCTCGTCGTCCGGATCTCCGCAGGGTATATCTCCCTAAAACAAATAGATAATTAGGTTTCACAACGAAGATGATTATAAAAATAATTACAAAAATATACGTACCGCTGCAAGCCCAGCAGCCTCAAATGCGGCCTCAGCAGTCGCTGCCTCGTGTAGGTATGAGAAATCCGGCTCTGGCGTGCTCATAGGCTCCGCAGAATCGTCATCGTCCATGTCTTTCAAATCTTCATAGCGGGGAAGATCTGAAAGCCTGAGAACCCTCTCGAGCTGATCCTGGTACCCGGCGACGACGACAGGCGGTGCAGCCATACACAACCACTTCTTACCGAATGCCTTCCAACCTCTTGTGACGGCGTATCTTGCGCTCCTAAGCACTTGCTTGATGTTCATGAGTGCCTGCGAATTAAAATAAATAAAATTAGTTTGAATTGCAAATGAATTTTCATAATTTTCTTAAACCAAAAAAATTAAAGACTTACAATCTGTGCAGCCGGGCCAGTGCAGGGAATGAAGCCATACTCGTCACTAACCATGTCGCATCGTACTTGGAGCGGCTTCGTGTTCATCTCCGTGATCTGACCATGCAAGTACACCGTGAAGGCACAGTACTCCTGATACCAACTGCGATAGGTCTGATCGTATGTATCAAAGGCATACGACTGGAGCTCGTCAGGGATCCTGTCGCCCATCGCCTCAAGCCGAGTCACATAGTCGGCGTGCACGGTCCGCCAATTCTTGCCGCTGGTAGTGGCCAGGTCTTTGTGAAGCTCGTACCACTTGTCCTTGGAGATGGGATCCGGGACGGGAAAGGGCTGACGCATACCGAACTGACGCATCACCCGTCCAGGATAGTAATGCTCGACAATCTGGTAGAACACAAGTGGTACCTGCAAGTACATAAAAATAAATAATCCTACGTACGTAATAAATAAAAGTGATGCAAAACGGGAATACAATAATAATGCAAGGGTTACCTGAGCAAACCAGAACTGACGCTGCTGGAGGCATATATGAGGCAGGTCATGCAGGAAGGAGTGAGTGGCAGCATCATCATCATCAACCTCGACACGCTCGTCGTACGACCGCCAGCAGACGTGTCTGTCAGGAGTCATCTGCTCTAACTGACTCCGGAAGAAATCAACACCCATAGGTCTGCCGTGCGGGGTCTGGATGTACGTCTTCCTCGAGCACCACTTCTGCGCGTAAGCCGGACATGTAATCCCGTTGGGCTGCCCCCAAGATAGAGCCCAACCTCTCACTCGTGGCTGTGGACGGCCGAACGGGAACCTCGTCCATGACCAATGCATCAGGAGACCAGCTAGACCGTAGAAATTGTGCTTGTTTGTCTATTTAGGTAAAAGTGACAGTTAAAATTCTGGTTTTTTTTGTGTAACCATTTAATTATTCAGATTTAATTTCAAAAAAAATTATACCTGGGCCAATACCGCTGCACCCCAGTTCATCTGTTTTGACTGGGCCAAGTCCCTCAACCACTCAAGCAAACATCCAGGGACAGTGGCCCCCGATGAATCTGGGAACATCCAGCAAGCAAACATCTCCATGATGTAAGCCCGGGTCCACCGATCTACCGTCTCAGCATCAGCATCTGCGTCCAGGGCTCCACTGTAAATTCGAACCAATTTAGTGAAAATTGCGAAAAATAGACATCAAATAATTAATTTTATAAAATAAATGTTACCTGAATCGCTCCCGCAACTGTGATAAACTAATGTCATTCTTCGAGTAGACGTACCCCTTCTTGGTCGCCCTCCGCTTCATCAACCCGTCTCTCAGCAGGTCGGTGACGAGCTGCATGAAGTCTCCGTACTCCACACCCGTCATCGCCTCTCCGGTAATGGGCAGACCCCAGAGACAACTCACGTCCTGGAGAGACACCGTAATCTCTCCGACGGGCAAGTGGAAGGTGTGGGTCTCCGGTCGCCACCTCTCGACCAATGTAGATATAAGAGCGACATCTGCATTTAAGTCACTGAGCTGTGACACATGCCACAGACCCAGCCTCTGCAATGCGGGTGCAAATCGAGGGTCGTAGAGGATATTCATCTGGTTGTTCCTCATCGACATCAGAGTATGAGTCTGCATTTAATTTCAAAATAAACACAAATACAATTTATTATTTTATTCAAATGAAAATGTATATTATTTGCAAGTGGTATAGAGATGTAAACTTACATATGAATTTCTAATCTTGTGCTCCTTGTACGGGAACCAGCAAACGGAACTGATATACTCTGTCATCAAATGCGGAAAGACGGTCCGAGCTAACACTACATCCAACTCCAGATCATCATCTGGCAGACTGGTGTGCTTGGTGCCGCTGGATGACGTCATACTATAATTTGGTGCATTTCTAGTCAAATTTGGTCTTAAGTACCTCAAATAGGGTACTTTAATAATTTACTAAAATAATTTGGCATCAAATACAACATAATATAGCTAAAAACAATTCTACTATGTTTGGACACTATTCTAATTATTTAATAAAATTCTACTCTGTTTGGACACCATTCTAATTATTTAATACAATTCTACTCTGTTTGAATTTATTTTGGACACCATTCTAATTATTTATTACAATTATACTCTATTTGGACCTATTTTGGACACCTATACCAACTACCTAATCTACAAATAACTAAAAAAAAAAGTAAAAAAAAAAATTTACCTTTTACTGTGCTCGGTGCGCGGAGTGCCGTTAGAGCAACAGAATGGGCATCGCGCGGCACTTATACGGTGAAAAGAGAGCTCCGCTAACCCAGTTGTCGCACCAAGCTGGTGCGCTAACCCAGTCCGCGCACCAGCCAGTTTGGTGCGCGAACTGGGTTAGCGGGGGTGGTAGTATTCAATAAAAGTTCAGCGGGGTGGTAACGATTTAATTCCGATTTTTTGCCGTGGTAACAATAAAAATTTCGGCACCAGACCCAGGGGAGAGGGGAATTCACATCACCTCAGGTTACCTGACTGAGTACAATTGAAATGGATGGTCTAGGATAACTTGGCACGAATCTCAAAGCAAAATTAATATTGGTCCCTGCGCTATCCCGAATAGGCACCGGCTGAGAGTAAATCTGGGCCGTCTCTTTCAATTGTCTTGGATCAGGTACCTTGAGAGGATCGGATCCGGAGGGAGGGGAGGTTTTCTCGTCGTGATCCGAGAAATCCATATCACCTGAGGTAACGTAAATATTAAGTTTAGATCCTGAACGTCCGATATGATTTGCACGACTATTAAAGGGATCCTGTGCATTCCACTTCGGACCTGGGCCGCCGGACCAATCCGAATTCTGATCAGACGGTCCGGATCTAAACTCAAATATTATGTTACCCCAGAGGAGCTGACTAAGATCCGCGGTTCATGTGCCAGGAACGCCCAAATTTGATAACCGTGTATTGTGATTATTTAATCCACTTGATAGTGTGTAAATTCGTAGCAGCTCTCTGTGCTGCATGTTTTACTGGAAAAAATTTTGAATTTCTAATTGCGTAATGCCATCGCACATATTGCTTGTTTGATATTTGTGCTAAAATAAATTCTAAAATAGAAAATAATTATCCTTTCAAATGTTTAATTTGTGATAATTATCTTCACTCTCTTTTTCCTCCAACACAAGTGGATTTAGGACTCCAACCATCAAATTTACTTCATACTATTTAGCTTTGTGCTGATAAATGACTAAACATAATTGGCGTAAACCTAATATAAACTTAACATCGCAAAAAAACACAAGCTTAAACTAATAATCTTCGGTCTGATTTCAAATGACAAATTTGTCAGCTTTTTTTATCCATTTGACGAGTCGCGAATTTTGAATGAATATGCAGTGCTTAATTAATTAATGAACTTCAATAAATGTAAAACTGATAGCAACATTTCATCATTTATCAATATAATTAAGAATTTAAGTGACTTCAACAATTGTGGACCAGTGTTGTAAATAACGAATAATCAACCGATTAATCAGCCTAAATAGACGTTTTTTACAACAAATAATCGACTGATTAATTACCGCCAACAAATAATCGACCGATTAATAAGCCTAAACGGACGTTTTTTACAACACTGTTGTGGACTATTTAATAGAAACTGAAAGACCTTTTTAATCATCAAAATTAAAATCTCCAATGGTACCCTGGAAACAGTTTAGCCCGTTATAGCCCGGTTATTTTAACTAGCCCAAACTAGAAGGCCCAAGTATTGAAGTGTTATGCATGTAACTGCGTAGAAGTGATCTGCCACGAGGGAATAAATCAGGTCCATGGCCGCCGAATAGAACCCTCACCATCGACGGCTCCACCAAGGCTCCGACCCGACTTTTTAAATCCAAACCTTCCGACCTCCTCCTGTTCGACTGATGGCAAACTATAGAACGTCTCTTAAACCCTAATTCGGACCATTACCTCCATTTCCAAAATCTCGATCCCTCCTCATGGCTGCTGACGTGTCCGTCTCCTCTGGTCCCTCTAACCCTTGCTGCGCCGATGTACCACTCTACTACTACTCCTGTTTTCTGCTTCGGATTTTTTTTAAATTTGAAAAAAAAAAAAAAAACCTACCTGATTTTGGTACAAATTGCGGTAACTTTTGCTTTTAAAATTATTTGCTTTTTAGGTGAAAAGGAAGTATGAAGAGGTGAAGGCAAATTTGAAGCTGGCTTGCGACCTGATTGAGCGTATTCAAAATTGTATGCCCAACTTTTTATGTATTTATTTATTTATTTCATTCTAATTAATTAGATTAGAGATGCAATATCCTGTTACATGTCAAAAGTGGTACAACTTCTGAGGTACAGTATATTTTGGGACTGTTACAGTAAGGATAGATTTGTACGTGCACTGACTTACAATAATATCCTGCATTCGAGGAAAGTTTGTAGCAGTCTTTTTAAATTGGGACCTACGGTCAGTCCTCCACAACTGAATCAGGTCTGAGACCTTGAGTGAGTACATTGGATCAGATAGGGAGGGTTTGTTTTGGACGTATCTGATACATATCTAAATCCGATTATGGTATAAATGGATTATCTGAGTAAAATAATTGCTATCGGATAATGGAGATTTCTTTCGGACTGATAACTGAATCAGTTGTGAGCCCTCGAGTGAGTACTTTGGACCGGATAGCAAGGATTTGTTTTTGACGTACCAATACAATCTGATCCAAGTACGGTATAAATGGATTACCTGGGTAAAATAGTCGGTATTATATTTACTAGTCAGATGCAATACAATTTTTTCCCCTTAACCATTCTATGTCTAATTATTCTGCTCTTTGGTTATCTTTTATCAGCGACTAAAGAAGAGAAATTGAAAACTAAATTAGAGAAAGAAGCTAAGAAAAAGGAGATAGTCATCAGAAAAACTCTTGAAAATGATATGCATGACTTGAAGGCTCAGATAGCCTCTCTTTCTCAAGAAAATAAAAATCTACTAGGGGCAGACAAATCTGGAGACGAACTCGAGAGAGTTAAACAGCTTTTAGAGGAAGAGAGAAAGAGGACACTTTCTGAGAAGATGAATGCAGCAAATGCATGGAACTTGCTACAGATAGAAAAAGGCAAGGTTGAAAAAGAGAGAGGGCTTGTACAGATGGAAAGAGCAAGGGCAACTGAGTTGAGTGCTTCAGCAGAAAAGGTAAAACGTGAATTTGGAGAATTAAGGGGCCAATTAGCAAAAAGGGTTGAAGAAGAAAAGCAAAAGGCAAATAGAGAGAAGAGACGAGCTGATACTGAAAAGGCCAAATTAGAAGAACAGAAGAAATATGCCGAGGGGGAGAAGAAAAGAGCATTTGAAGAGAAAAGCCGTGCTGACAGTTTGTTGAAGAAGTTAGAAGTGGAAAGAGAAACAACCAAAGATTTATTGAAGAAGTTAGAAGAGGAAAGAGAAAGGACCAAAGATTTATTGAAGAAGTTAGAGGAGGAGAGAAAAGGAAACAAAGATTTTAAAGCCAAACTTGCAAAGGGAAGTTCCCAGAAACCGAAAGGTGGTGTGTCTGTCAAAAAGGAAGATCTCAATGTTAAGCTTTTGAAAGAGAAACTTAAGCTCAGAAAAGCACAATTAAAACATGTAAAAAAGATTTTGAAATTGGAGAAATCAAAGAATAATATAATTAAGCAAGAGTTCAGTCTCCTTAAGCAAGATTTTATACAAATATCAAGCCGGTTTAAGGTACTTGATTCACATCTCAACATTGGAGGTACTGGTAACTTGGCGAAGGTTTGTAATTTACCATCTTATTTTTATTTCTTTTTTAATTTTGCAAAATCTTCAGCTTAAGCTCATTTTTTCACTAGATAAAGTGTTTTGGTCTTTAAGTTTTAAGTTAGTATATTGAAGGAGTGCAAAATTTGTCAGAGGTTTGGCCACAAGCATCTTGAAATAAACTAGACTTGAATTGCGGTCAGCCTTGTCATATATATGCACAATTAAGCTTAGAAGGGTTTTGTAGTTCTCTAATATGGTCACTTCCTATCATAATCCAATACACACACATATATGTTGATAAAGCAGGGAATTTAAAATGTAAAGAGCCTCAGGTGATTTTGTAAAAGGTCAAAATGGAGTGCCTGTGCTTCTGTCTCTATCGGTGTGCATATGTTTTCATTTTTTTTTAATTATGAATGGTCTATTATATCGTAGCTGTTAATAAGTTTTTATTCAACCTTACTCAGGTCATCTTTAAACTGTCTGAGCCAGCTGCCCCACTTGCAGTTACAACTGACCGTCATGTTTTCTTAAGACAAGGTGGGGCCCACTACATGTCGAGACAGAGCCAGTCTAGGCCAGTCTCAGGTATTAGCTCTGAGTCATTGCTACCAAATCAACAAAGTTTCGCATTAAGTTCTGACAAAAAGCTCCTCATGGGCCCACAGGACAGAGAAAGAGATGCTTCAGTTTCATCCCCCCTTCTGTTTCAAAATCAGAAGAACACAGAGGCATGTACAAAAAGTTCACTTGAAACCTTGAATATAAGCCATAAAAGAAAGAGGAAGGAGAGCTCCGATCCAATAAAAAAGGTGAAAATTCAAAATGTAAACAATCTTTTGAATTCTGAAATTGTAGAGTTTGAGAAGAAGGTTCGTGAAGGTGGTGTTTTGAAATTGCTTGAATTTGAAAATGAAGACCTGGAGAAAAGATTTAGATCTGCAATGGAGGGGTTCCTCTCACCAAATTTGCCTCAAATTGCCCCTCGCAAAAATGTTAAAGTGTCTTATAAAGGGGATATAGATAATTTGGAAGGTAAGGATGAAGATGAGCATTTGATACCACAATTTGATTTGAAGAGCAGATTGAATTTGATGGAGACCATGAAAGCAGATGAAGAAAGACATGAGAGATCTCGGGGTTTAAATGGAAATGGAAAAAAATTGAAGGGTGCAAATGAGAAGCATTCTCATTACTTGTTGATTGTATTCTCAAACTTGAGTGAAAATACCATAGCAAGAATTGGAAGATTATGGAAAGAGATAACTGGTGAAGAATCGGGTGTTTCTCAGATGATTGATTTTTCTGCTAGGGTGTTACAACTTGTCTCAAAATCTGAAGTTATACCAGAGTATGTTTTCATTTCTTTATCTATTTTTGTTTTTTACCTTTTCAGGAACAATTTGGTTGGGTATTTGGTTGGAATAAATCCTCTGCTCTTGTTGCTCCAATTTGGAATTCTTTTAGGAATTTATGAAGATCTTTTACAAAACTCTTGGGAGAGAATCTTTTATAGAACATCTATTCATTTCTAAAAAAGTTTTAACATTCCCTGTCGACGCAAACCAAATAAATAGTTGGAGCCAGTTTGCAGACACTCATAAAATCCTAATTCTCATTTTGTATTGTTCCTCAGCCGATGGCTTCCTTTATATGATTTTACTGTGATTATTTTTCATTAAGTTCTTATTTTCATGGGAATTTTATGTAGGGACAAAATCTCTGTCATCTGCTCATTGTTAGCATCTGAAGTATGCCGGGTACTGATATCACATTCAATAGGTGTTTCAAATTTTGATGTTGATAAATATATGAGGTCCGTTGCAGAAGAAACTTGCTCAGGTTATTCTTCACTTTTTTTATTTATGATTTTGCAGTTCCATGTACTGTTGAAAACCTCCTTTTTTTAATAATTCAAGTACTAGTATAGGCCCTGGCTTGTTTGTATTGGAACAGCACATGGTTTTCCTGTTTGGTCTCCTTGTTTGTCTTTTGTAGCATAAAGTTCTTTGTTTAAATTAACGGTTTTTTAGGTTTTTCTATTTACTTATGCTAACTGAATGGCTTTTCTTTTGTGCAGTTCTATCAGAAGAAATGCTTCAGATTTTCATAAAGAATAATCTCCTAGAAAATATCACCTCCCTCCTCCAGGATTTTCTCATTTTCAAGCAAGTTCTTGTTTACAAAAGTGGAGATTTGTGCTCTACCATCCCAACAAAAAATCAGTTCATTTCAAGTTGCATCATATTCGCCTTGATTTGTGCAAAAACAAACCAATTAGATCTTATTCGTGGTACAGCCTATAAAATTCTTCTCGAGGGTAAAAGTGATATTTCCCATGCTTTAATATCTACCCACATTTTTGCAAGCATTTGCGGAGAGAGATTGTTTGGAAATAATGAAGAGAGACTTCTTCAAAATGCATTATGCTGGGTTGTGTACCGCATTGAGCAGGGTGGTACCCAGGATTTAGGGTTTGCACCATGTCAGCAGTGTCCCTTCAAAATGCAGGCAGCTGGTGCTGAGGGGTTCGTGGATTTGCTGTTGGATGAATTAGAAGCTTGTTCTCTACTGAAGAATCAAGAACCACATTTTGTGTGGGGTGAGCATTGTAGTATGTATATGGCAGAGAGACATAATCTGTGCTATTTCACAGAGATTGTTTCTTTGCTTGAGCTTGTCGGAAGTTACATGGTACGTACTTCTTTTGCACTCCTTAATTTTAGGAAAAATGGAAATGTACGCACTTTATGTGGAAACCATGAAGATCTTCTTTTGAGTTTTGACCACCTCTTTATGTGCAACCACACTGCGGCAGTCCATTTATTGCATCAAAGAATTGCAAATGAGAAAAAATTATAAAGATACCTGCTATAACATAGATGACCTAAGAGACTGCTGTGAATCTGGAGATACTTTTGCTGCTTTTATCTTATAGGGGGGTTTATGTGTGAAGGCAGGAATTTCATGTTATTTTTTATATTTAGCTACTGTGACATGGCTCCTAAACGATGATCTCTTTTCTTTTTTGGATACTATCATTAGGCATGGGAGTGTGCATACAAGAAGGTTGTTCATCGTCTTTGGAAGATACTAGAGTCATGTGGGCATGAAGAATCAGCAGCCTCTATTTTGGTGCTAATTGGCCATTTGTCAAGGTAACCTTTTGTGACTCATTGGGACCAAGGCATTATCAATCTTTTCCAAATTATACAAGTTTCAGGCAAAATTAACTAGTTCTGTGACAGAATTTTACTGAATTGCAATAATTATTACTGATACAAATGGTGGTACTGGTTTTGACCATAAGCCTGGTCTACTAAGGACTACTAGGCTCTCACTAACTTAATTTTCTTTAAATCAGGTCTGTTTTGGATGAAGACAGCTACAATCAGAACCAAGTGTCAGAGCTGAGAGAAAAGTTGTCAAATTTTATCCAAACAAAAGATAAATTTGGACTCGCTGTTCAATTTGCATGTATCGGTGCATTGCTTAATCTTATACCATTGAATGTGAAGCAGATATTGATGGAAGCAGATGATCTTTCATCTGATAAAGGTCAATTCTGCCAGGAAATTTGTCAAATAAAAAGCTGGTTTTCTGGGTTGAGCAAGAAACAAAAGGGTGCATTTCAAAGCCTTTTCATGGGCTGAATAGTTGGTCATGGGGTGGAAAGATTGTCAATTTTGTAGCTTGTATAATCATTACTTTTTTCTTTGTTAGAAAATATTTTCTTGGTAGAACGACCCTGATATACACTTTTTGCATGTCAATCGATCATCATTTTCGGCAATTATTTTGCTTCCATATAGATGACGATTACGGTCAACAAATCATCAAAAGAAAAGTTATAACGCAGTATGATTTAATGTGTTAGAAAAGTATTACACTGGATAAAGAAGTGTGCTGCATTAAAATAAATGTGACGACAGGGCTGTTTGGTAATGCTTATTTTGTGGCATGAAACATCTATTGTAGTATAATGAGATGAGATGAGATGTAGTCGACGAAGAGTAGTCTTCAAAGGGCCTCCGCCTCCCTTTTTCACGCTACACAGCGATTCAATTTCATGATGCATTTATACCGGAAATCAACACTCGTATTCTGTTATAAATATGGTAGTTATATGAGAAATCTTTGTTTATCCGTTTGTTGCACATCTGTACGACCTGACCGCTATAACAAAAAATATACACATTACTGATACTAGTGGAGCTCAAAATCCACAATTTGTTCTTTCAAATCTATCTATTTATTTTTTGGAATGCACAAATTTCAAAACAGATGAATGGGTGGATTTAAAATAACAACAAGTCTCAAATTTGTTTCCATAGAATTCACATCCTCTCCGTTACCTGAAAAGAGAATCTTTTACAATTAGCAGAACTTAACACAAATCTCAAAGCCCAACTGCTCCCTGCGCTGGACCGAATCCCAAATCCGGCTGATACGGATCAACGGACTACAGTACCTGCGAGGATACGGATCCTACAAATTAGACCAGGAAAAGTTTGATGATAAATGCTTCTCAAACAAAAATCGATCGCGATGGGACTCGAACCCACAATCTCCCGCTCCGGAGGCGAGCGCCTTATCCATTAGGCCACGCGATCCTTGTTGTTGTCATGCAACATAGTAATTACCTGTACTTAGCTTGATCCCAGCTTTCCACCAGAAACGATTTCCTTGTACTTCAGTTACAATTTTTGACACAAATTCGTATGGCCAACAACTCCACCGTGGATCCGATCCGTTGAATAAGTTTGTACGAATCTTTAAATCCGTTGACTATTTCAATTACTTGGAATTGGTAAAAGGTACGTTAGGAACCCCATACCTATTTTTTTTTTATTAACTATATATTTAGTAGGTGCGGATTTTTAGGCTATTAGCTGGGCTTGGTGTATTATATTTCTGCCGCAAGGATACACACAATTGACCGGTGTTTTAAAATGCGACTGCATATACCTATGCAGTCGGCAATTGTACTCAGAACGTCATGCAGTCCTTCTTATGCTGTTTTGAATATGCGACCGCATATGCTGATATACGAGTGCAAAATTAAATATGCGGCACATGAAATCAAAATTTAATATGCGTTATACTGATCCAACTCAAAATCTCAAATTTAATATGCGTTATGCGGCTTTATAATTGTTGCATGCAGAATTTGTTGTTTATGCGGAAAGCATGTTTAATTATAATTGTGAAGCAGCAAGCAAGTTTGATTATTATGCAAAAATTTATTGTATTTTTCACATATAATAAGAACCATTTCATGTTTGTTTATGTGAAAATAAATTTAAATACACGCATATAAATATGTAGATATATGAATTCTCATTTCAAAATCCGGATTAAAATCCGCATATGCGGCTGCATACCACATATGCAGTATGCAATGACCTTTCACATGCATGAACAAAACCGCATTTTAAAACATTGCTATTGACTAACCCCCAAAATCCTATTGAAAATGTATTTGTAATTTCTACTATCCCAACTGAAACGAATGCTTTACCTTTTTCTTGAAGTTAGCCAAAACGGTGTAAGACTTGAAGGTGAGGATGCCGGATTTACGATATAAGTGACCATTTTTTAGGAAAACAACCACATTTCAAAGAACTGATGCTGGTGAGCTCCACACAGAGACCATGCCAACCTGCCCATACATCACATTTTGCATCGGCCACCTTTTTTTTATCTAAAGAGGCGGAACCAGCTCACTTGCATAGTTTGGTAGGTCTATTGAGAAGCTAGACAATCATCAGGTTAATACAGCTAATACACTGAAGTGCTTTCTAAAACTCCACAAAGGCATATTTTCATCGAGAAGAAAAATATTTAAAGAGATTTAATTCACTCAGAGTATGATCTCGAATGAATAAAATTCCACCACTGAACAAGTGAAAAACACAGATCAAATCTCCCTTAGACTAGTTAGGTTTATCCTTCAAGCGGATATTAAGACCATACACTAGTCAGGTTTCTCCTTTGAGCATATGTTAAGAACATACATGCAAAATGCATTAAGATATAAAATCTTTCCATAAAGATATCATATACACTCTTTGGACAAAGTACTTGCATGCAGTAGGCACCCAATAGTTCGACTCTGATGAATACAATAACCTTTTGCAAGAAGAACTCTACATGAACTTAAGATACAAATAACCAATAAGAAAAGAGGAAAAAGAACACTACGCCACACAGGCTGCATACTAGCTACACCTATAATTCCCATCCAACAAATATCAGAATTAAATATACAACAAAAAACAACAAACAAATCAACTCCAATACATGCAGCCGTTAGGTTATTGTTTGCAAAAAACTTGGGGGTAAGGAGGAATTAACCATACAGTCGAATTACAAAGGCTAAAAATTCCCTTTTTTCTATTTTCTCAGATTATTTTATCTTTTTCTATGATAAAGTATTTTTCTTATAGGACCCCACCAAATGGCCTATTTATGCCTAGTGAGAGGGTGATCAGGAGAAGAAATACTTGAATGAGGCGATGGCTCGAGGCTTTCTGGCATCTCTCTGTGTGTAGGCAATAGGTTTAGAAAGCTCCCTTGTGAAGGCACCTCCTCGGAATCCGCACTCTCTGCACCAATGTAAAAATAAGCATACTTCATATATCTATGATTACATGGTATTCATATCACAAGGACATTAGCAAGTCCCATCCTGTAAACACAAGCAGTGCCGGTTTTTAATATAAACAAGTCCCTTAACTATACCCTGGTCAGTAACAACAATAATTGATTTTCGCAGTCGAATTTTTATTTTGAATGTCATTTTCTCCGCTGTGTGCTTGCACTAGTACGTGTGCATTTAGATGCTTTAGATGAGGAGAATAGGTCAACATATGTATCCAATCAGCCTATACATATAGGCCCAAGCAACAAGAAGGTAGGCAGTCTTCGTGTAATATTATCTAACCATAAATTCAACCAAAACAATTTGAAATAACTAAAAATGAAATTGGTGATTGATTACCAAACAACGACTTGATGGTTGGCCTCTTTGGTTTGTTGTTTTTTTTCCTCAACTCAGCTGCAAATTATTACAAAAGAAAGCAATATTAAATATCATGTGTTCAAAATTTGTGTGAGTTTGTTAAAAGCACAAGCCATTAACTTTCAAATATTTGAGTTAAACAATCCTGAATGATTATTTGAATATTTGTTTGCACAAACCTATTCCAGGGATTTCATGATCAGTCACGATTTCGAAGTTCTTGTAGGTGTAACCAACGAAGTTGACATCCTTGGACGGAAGCATCTGTTACATTGGAAGTGTCATTAAAATCATCCAGAGCAAATAAACGGATAGTCAACAAAAGCATCATTAAAAAGTACTTGAGAGTGTTTTCCTAAATGGGTTTAGTGCAAATAAAGTCCATGTTGATGCAAAAATAATAATAATAAATGAACCAAATACAAGCAGTACTGGAAGTCCCAATACCTTTCTCCAAGGACCAGATTTTGAAGAGGATTGCCCGGGTGTTCCTGTCTGCATTAGAACAAAAAATTTCAACCTTAACAAATTGTGCTGATTAGATGGTCAAAGTATAAGCCAAAAGATAAGAAGTCACCTCCTCAAACTTCTCAAAATTTTGAGTATCCAACTCGCCATTGACCTCCGGTATGAAGGCAGCTTCCATCTGGTATAGTTGTTCCCATTGCATCCCTCTAAACCATGGATGTGCCTATTATTTCAACATGTAAACATGAGAGAAATATGAAATATTATGTGAAGTAATATGCATGTATATGACACACCCTAGAAATACCAATTCCGCCCTACACAACGAAATTATTGATAAAACCTTTAAAAACCTCGAGAAGTCAACCTATACCATTGCTACTCTTACTTTTTCCAAAAGTACCCAAATAACCCACCTAAACTCACTTTGAATCTTGAAAGTTTGTAGGGCATGCATGAAATTCACCTGTATTGCTTATATGTTACCTTAATTTCATGGGCACCTCTTGTACCAAGCCGCTGCTCCACATTACACAAAAGCTTGCAGATAAGGTCTTTCGCTTCTGGAGAAAGTTTTGCCTCTTCAGGGAACTTAAGATGCATTCTCCAATTTACAATCTGGCATGAAGAAGCAAGTCTTAAAATGATAAAAGGTAGAATATAAGCTGCAACTCTCCCTTGGGTTAATTGTAATCTGCTTTATTTTGAACTGAAAGGTGCTGTAAGTCTGTTTCTAAATACACCATTTTCCATTAAATAGTTGGTAACTAGTTGACTATAATAAACAAGAAACAAACATTACAACACAAATATACTGTACCGAAGTCTTAACTACAGTACTCATTCAACTTTATGACTGGTAAATAGAGATTCCGTTACAGTAAATTCTTTTTACAGACCTGTGCGGTAGTTCAACAACAAAGGTGAGAAAATGGTTATCTGCAATTTCTTAATAAGATAAAGGGCCTTTTCAATGTTTAGTGTACAAATCAAAACTTGCAATTGGAAAATGTTTCAGACCAACAAAATATGATAGCTCTCAGCGAACTTGAAAGCATACTAAAAGTTTGAAGAATGCAAACCTTCCTACAAGTAGACATAGGATCCTCTGAATAAAAAGGAGGATAACCCACAAGCATTTCGTACATTATTGCTCCAAGCGACCACCTGATAACAAAAGAAAGAAATTAGGCTTCTCCCATATAAACGTACAAGAAACAGATCTGAGGGTGCAGATGCAAAACAAGCAACAAAGATTAGAAGCATGTACCAATCGCACTCCATCCCATATCCTTTCTTTAGTAAAACTTCTGGAGCAATATAATCAGGTGTGCCCACAGTAGAGTAAGCCTGTTATTACCAAAAACCAAAAGCAAAAGAAATGACAATATCAAATGGATGCCTCTAGTACGGGATAAAATAAATTATGAAGAAAAAAACAATATCAACAGGACAGGTTAGCACATAGTGATTCCTACAGTCTTGAGAATAAATCTCATGAAACTGGTAAAAGTCACCCAAAATGGTAACATCAGAGTTGCTTGCCTCAAACAGTGCATGATAGGTTCCATTAAGAACTATCCTTTGCTTTTTGTGTTCACAATCCATTGTTAACTTGACAGTCTTGACAATCTTAACAATGGGCTTAATTATAATGCTGATGTTCTGATGTAATATATATACGATATTAAGTATCATGCACATAAGGAACATTCGTTTACCGTGCATCGAAAAATTCAAATTTGCAAATAATGTGTTTATCATCCTTAGCTGGTTCCTGAAAAGTACTCAACTTGCATAAAATTTAAAAGGTAAGCTATGCATATCCCCATAACAAGTCCAAAAAGAATTTAAAATCTCCTTTACTTGTTTTGGAAAAAGTTGTCAGACTATCAAGTCAAGATATCAACCAGATCATGTCCTTTTTTTTTCCTTTTGAATTATCTGTTCAGCTGGGAGGTCAACTAATAAATTAAACAGAACGAGGAAATAACAAATTAGGGGTCAACCAGTACGTAGGAAATATTAGCTACTTGCTAACAAACCGACCCACCAATGTTATTTATTGTACAAGCAGGCTATAAAGGCATCAATCCTTGTTAGTCATCGATAGTAAAATTAGCAGGGGTATGGGTATAAATAAAAATCCCTCATTGCTTACCAAGGTACGACGGTTCTTCTGCCAATGCTGAAGCTGCTCCTGTTGTGTGCGCCTAGGCGCAGAGGAGGTGCTGACACGATTAGGGTTTCCATCCAGAGGTGGTCTTGTAACTTTTCCTGTTGAGTTCTCAGGCTCGTTTAAGTTAGGGAAATTATTGCTATCGAGCGGTTTGCACAGACCAAAATCTGACAATTTTAAATGGCCCTGCTTGTCTAGTAACAGATTATCCGGCTTTATATCCCTAAAAAGTTGGATCAGGAGAAAAATAGCAAAAATATGAATCAGTATCGCTATTATTCATTTGCCAAGTCCTTTGCCAGGTTTTTATATTAAAGTTGCAGAGGCGTACAGCAATAAGATTCCAACCCAAGAAAAAATGTATATAATTGCAATTGTTAATTATTGCAACTAAGAAAAAGCATTGCGAATTTTTTAAACATCCTCGCTAATAACTCTTGCAGGGTAAAACACCATTACCGAAAACAAGGTCCTATACACTAATGATCCATCTGGGGTAAATGTACAAACAGAATAAAAATAATAAATAAGTAAACAAAAGACACAAAAAGATGAGGTTAACCAAAGATTAGTGTTTAAAGGAACAGTTCCAGGCTCTAATACTAGTACCATACCAATTAAGAAGGAATCCTTATTTAACCTTTATGAAAAATTAAAAAACCAAAGAAACATAAATGTAAACTAAGTACCGATGGATATAATTATGTTTGTGTATGGACTCAATAGCCAACACTGTCTCTGCTACATAAAACCTCGCCTCCTCCTCGGTCAATGTATCTTTACGCATAAGCAAAGTCATCATGTCACCGCCTGGTAAATATTCCATGATTAAGTAAAGGAATTCTTCGTCTTGAAAGGAGTAACAGAGCTTCACTATGTATGCACTATCCACCTCAGCTAGAAGGTTTCTCTCAGCTTTTACATGCTCCACCTAAATTTATTTAATTTGTATGATCAAAGTAAGGTATTTGGAATGTATACATGTCGACATTTCAACTAAAAAAAAGGAAGCACACATTGAAATGACCCCAATTCCCCCATTGGCCAATAAAATACTCACATTATCCTTACTTCCTCATGATATAGTTTATTTCACGATGTAGAATACAGTCGATAATTTGGGTATAGTATTTATGCAAAAGAGTAGGGACAGAATAGCGAGGGGTATTTTTGTTTTTAGGTTATGTTCCAATAAACTAAATAAAAATAAAATAAAATAAAATTGGTCATTCATTCTAAAAACTAACAACAGGTCATGAACGTTTGGAGTGTGCAAAATTACTAATCCCCGCAGAAAGATGAACACAAACTTAAGAAGGATAGACAGCATATTACCTGTCCCCTACGAAGCATTTCTGACTTTTTGAGCTTTTTCATAGCATATACATTTCCTGAAGTTTTTTCTTTACAAATTCGCACCTGCAAAATATAACCAAATTAAAGGAAAAAATTAAAAGGGCCACTGATTAGAATAAGGAAAATATATACAAATCTAGATCCCTACAGATTGATTCAATATAAGATAGTAAGATTCAAGAGTGTGCATTGGAGTCCTTATAGCCTAGTAACTTCAGTTTTATTGTCCCTTTATTTTAAGTCTAAACAAAGCACCTGAATGTACATGGATAATGAAAGTTATGTCAATAAAATGAAGTATGAAGATGTCTACTAAAAGAAAAATAGCATACGTTTGCAAACAATATTGTGTGTTACTTGCAATTAGCGTCAAACGTTTATCATATTCACAATGCCCGATAAACAATAAAAATGAAGATAACACCTAACCATTAAGTTAGTGCAATGAAGATCAAATATTCACATGCCTTAAACGTAACATTCATGCCCTTAATAGAAGGTTTAGCACTTGGTTCTGAATTCAATGGAACTGATTAGCAACAAACTTTCTAAATCTTAAACTTGAATTTGTCAGTTATGTCTTAATGGAAAAATCTGGGCAATTTGGTTTGAGCTTAGATCAAAATATCAAGGGCAAATTAGTCCCCTTTCTGAAACTTAAAACTTGGATTTGGCAGTGATACTGATGTCTTACTGGCAAGAACGAGACATGTTGGGTATATCAACAAGTACAGTAAAATCAATAGAGTAATCTAGAACACCCTTAAGACTTACCTCCCCAAAGGCACCTCTACCTATAATCGTCAGAAGGTCAAAATCGTCAACTCCCATTTTGTGTCTTTGCAGGCGCATGTATTCCGTCTCCTTTTTCTCTAAATTTTTAAGAATATCATTTTTCTCTTCCTTTGATACCTCTGCATCAGCTAGTTTCCTTTCCAAAACCCAGCGCCTATTAGAAATTACCAAATTATGTGACAAAAGCACCTAACCATTACATAAATTAAATTACAATAAATTAGGCAAGATATTTTACAGATCAACACATTTGCCGCTTAAATTAAACACATGCTTACTTAATGGGGGAGCAAGGATAGGATTTTTTTAAAATGGATGGAATTATGCATGGAAAAGTTCACTTTTTTGCACCATGGTCTGCCCCCTTGTTTAAAGATACTTTGGTTTCATTCAACCTTCCCCTTTATTCTTCATCATTTTGTGATTGAAAAGGCCAAAGCCCAGTTTCATTTAACTGAAACAAGGTCCTTTATTCTTCATCATAGAATGGATTATTACATTGGAGATGTTTCGTGTACAAAATAGTAGTTATATAATACCCTTAGATTATTCCCCGCATTCATGTAAGCTTTCAAAGAAGGATGTCATGTAGGACCATAAAACTAATTTTCTGTCTACCGTGAAAAATGACAGCACATCTTATAGTTTTTCAAATAAATGGCATTGTATTACCTCTCTTTCCTTTCTTGCAACGACTTCATCTGTGTCTTATAGTGATTTTCAATATATTGCTTTGCAGCTGCCACTTTCTGCTTTGTAACATTAGATGGTGCCTCGTCATTAGTCGGTGGCTTCCCCAACTCCTTCCCATTGCTGTTTCCTGTTCCATTTCCTTCATCCTTTTTCTTTGTTGGCGATTTTGATTTTTCCCCAGCTGGAGTCTTGTCTCTCGGTTGAAATTTATGAAACCAGCTCCTTGCTGAATCCATCCTTCTACGATGATGAATCCATTACAACTTTTAGGAAGAGAAACATTGATTTAATTTCACTTGATCAAGCCTGCATTACTAAATTGCATCAGTAGCAGATTGATAGGGAAATTCTCATGGTGCTCTTGGCAGTTCATGTGGCCAGTCAGTTCAAAAATGAGCCGACCAGCTACGAAACAGACACAGCACAAGATCGGAAGAAAAAACAGAATCATTAGTGGAGCTGTAATTTATGAATAAAAGCAAGCTTTGAATACCAAATACTTGTCCTCAAAGCTTAAGCAAAAATCAAAATTAACGAAACCATTTACTAAACAAAATTTTGCACAAAAAGTAAACCCTTGGTAGTACATTAATTGTAGTGATGCAGAAGTAAGGAAGGGAGAGAGATTGTAATTCAATTCCTTGAGTAAAATTATAAAGGGTAAAAATGCTTCAAATAGCATTAAGTTATTAAGCAAATTGAACTAGACTGTGGATCAAGGACACACCCGGTTGACCCTCACTTGTGTAAAATTTATTACTTCCAGCTAAAAAGGTCAAATTTAGTAAAAAAAAATAAACGATCGGTAAAACCAGAGACGGAGAAAGGGGATGGCCAACGGGGCTTGTTTGTAAAGCTTACTAAAAATTGGGACCTTCTACCATAGCAAGCAATAGTCCACTGATGCTACCATGGTTTGGAGAATCTATGGCAGCTCGCGATCTGATTATTTCGCGATTTTCCAAACCGAGACTGACTGCGTTTTGGTTTCAAGAGAAAGAACTATTGAATCGGAAGAGACTCACCTAATACGCCGATTCTTACTTCTCTCTAGTTTCTTACTTCAGATTTGTTCTCTTTTACCGATTCTGCAAAGTTGGATGTGATTGATGACCCGAAAAGAAATTGGGGGTAGCGTCAAAGCATGTTTTGTTAATTAAAAGGGGAAGATAGGCAATTTTCTTGGGCCGGATATTTAGAGATTTATCACTTATCACAATTTATTTAGTTAATTATCTACAGATTATTTTGCTGTCTGGAAAACGACACTTCCAATTTGTTCATCATTCTCATTAGTGTGAATTATGTATAAAATTTCAACTTATATAAAATTTATCAATCTTATTTCCGACATTTTTATTATTATACAAAGTTTACTAGAAATTAATTAATATATTCAGATCCCTGAGTATTTATAAAAATAACCCTACCGGCTATTTTTTGACTGGTACTCTATTTATTTGCCAACCGACCATTAAATGGCCGGTACTCTTTTTTTTTTCGAGACACTATGAAGAACAAGATGCTGAACACTAAAAATTCAAATTTTTTGTTTAAATTATTTGTTAGATTACTTCTTTTGATGTATAATTAGCATATTTATACTAAAATACGCTAAATCACTTGAAATTATGTTAAATTACGCTAATTTCTCGAATTATACTAAAATACGCAAAATTATAATAATTATACTGAGATACGCAAAATTCCGCTAACATAATTTCAAGTAATTAAATTCACTAGCCGCATGCGAACACTAAACTACGTTTTTTTTAGGTACTAATTTTTAACAATTTCACTAGTTCAGGTTGATCCAGTTGTTTTAATGTGATTCAGATTTCCTATCCTTCCTAATCATCAGCCGCATACGACACTGTCACTAGATTACGCTAAATTACGCTAAATTAGACCAATTTAGTGTCATCTTTCATAAATCATAAAAAATAGTAAAAAAATTCCTAAAATAGTAAAAATTAGTATTCTACAAGTTCATTATATAACCAATTTACTGAGCTACTTAGATTGAAAAATATAAATGAAAACCTTAATCGAAAACTTCAACTCAAATTTTGAGGATCTTCTCTTTGATTTTTGGCAATTCTGAATTTCGAAAAACGGCAAAGCGTCACCAACGCATGCATAATTTTCACAAGCTTTCCGAAAAATAGTCATTTGCTGAAATCGGACACTCGAGCACCGTTTTATGGCTGTTTGAAGTTTCGTCGTTGTTTTTCGTCTTTTCAGTAAAGATATCGTCTCTCTTAGCGTAATTTAGCATAATTTCAAGTAATTCAGCGTATTTTAGTATAATTATGCTAATTATACATCAAAAGAAGTAATCTAACAAATATTTTAAAAAAAAAATCATCTGACCGCCCAAAAAATGATCGGTCCTAATTTTTAATCCAACCGGCTATTTTTTAGCTGGTTAGGACATTTTTTTTAAAAAACCAACTAAGCTAGATATAATTAATATTTTATAATTAATGTTGGATATTAATAAAAATCTCGGCTTACGAAGCTTCGCCTTTTGAGCGTCTCTCTTTCTTTTTCTCTCCCTTTCTTGGACTGGTATGATGTGAATGTTTTTGGTGCAGCTCTCTGTGTAGCTTCCAAGCGTCACTTTGTAAAATTCTTTTTGAGTGCGTGAATTGAGAGTGAGGTTAGTGAGAATAGCGTGTTAACTCCGAATTCGGAATAGCCGTTAATCTAACATTTTCATGGGTTAACGGAATAGCTGCTAACTTGAGTTAATTCAAGTGTTGAAAATAGTTATTTTTCACTCAAATATGAAATAGTCGCTACCCCAACCAACCCAGTTATTCCTTAGCACCAAAACACACCCTTTATCTATATATAAATCAACAAATATAAATCTCACATCCTATACACAGTTGGAATGTATGTCCTTTTCTATTTTTGTACACAACTTTAAAAAAATATCCATGCAGAGTCCATATCCTCTAAGGTAACATAATATTTATGTTTAGATCTAACGTCGAACAATCTGATCAGATGTGGAATGTACAGGTTCCTTTAATATTCGTGTGAATTCTAATCAAACGATACAGATCTAAACATAACTATTTTGTTAACCGAGGTGATATGAATTTTAAATTCACATACTACTACCATCTTTATAACGCATTATTATTCAATATTGGCGAATATATATACACTAAGCAGTTAACATTTTTTTTTAAATATATACAAAATGTTGACTATACAGACCAGTTTTGTATTTTGTAAAATAGCGTAGCATTTTTTAATATTTTATAAGAAGCATACATTTATCACTTGAGAGTAGGTCCGATGGGCATCGGACCTACTTTGGTTCGATGCGTTTAATCACCGTTGATATGTTTTAAGATTCGTGCAGAACGCTTTAAACTTCGTACATATCTGTTTCAATTTTCGTGCGCACAAATCTTAAATTAGATCGGACGGTCATTATGCTCGTTGAACCTAAAAGTAGGTCCGATGGGCATTGGACCTACTCCGTTCTTTACATTTATTGTTGTCATTATAATGCTATATTAATTTTCTTGCTTGTTCAGGTACACAGCAAGAGATTCAGCAGATCCGGACCGCTTCGGATTCCTATCACCTTCTTGTGACATTTACAGCACCCATCGGACGGACCCCAATGGACCCTTGTTTGTGTTTTTATCATGATTCGTGCTATCAAAACCTGCTATACATCCAAAAACATCCACGCGATCTGAACCATGTTGTTCTCTGTATAAATATATATATACCTGCAAACTAACTTTTACTACTTTTTTTTAGAATTCTCTCACGGTGATTTTCTTCCCATCTAACAAATTAGTAAAATAATTTCAAAAAATATAAAATTTAGTTTGCAAGTACATATTCATATGCTTGAATGGTTCGGATTGATTGTTAGAATTTTGAAAACAAAAATATTGGTCTATAGTACAAACTAATATGCGCTATGCATAGTACCGTAGCCTCACTCATCAATAATACTCTTTTGTTTGTTTATCCGATAAGATGGATATGAGTAAGATTTTTTTACTCGCCAACTTGTTTAATATAGGTGAGAAAAAATTTCGCTAACTTATCAAATAAGAGTATCGGTAAGAGCTATTTTGTATCTGTTGCTCTATAGGATAATTAATAAATATAAAGTTATATATGATAATTTTATTTATTTATACATATAAGTATATAGTTTTATTACAATTACTAGATTGAATAACACTACATTCTATGTTTTTTTTATTTAATAATTTATAATAAAATTGATTAATCCAACATTTTATATTGTTTCTTTAATTAGTAATTTATAACAAAATTGATTTATTCAATATTTTATATTATTTTATTTAATTAACGATTTATATCTTTTAAAATAATTTCAAAAATGATAAAAGAGAAAAAAAATTATAATGTTTTACATTTTTAATATATGTAGGTACTGACTACAGGATATATTTATTATATTTTTAATTAAATTATATATGTTATCATTTTATATATTTATTATCCTTATTAGTTTTATTACCCGTTCTCTTAATAGGTAAAAGTAGGATACGAGTACTGATTTTATATGAGTATAAATATGAAATGTCTTCGCCTAACTTGTATTGTATCTATTGACACTCCTAATCAGAGCGTATTATTCTTCCAACTACATTTTTCTCGTCTTAATCGGGATGGTCCCATGAGTATCAGATTAAATTCATCCGATATGTGATCAGAGCCGTGCAATGTGTATCAAAATTCAAGCAGACAACTTTAAAATTTGCACATACTAAATCTGCATGAATCTTAATGCTAATCAAATATTTCTTACTGAACATCTTGCCGAATTTAGTCTGATACTCCTTGGATCCGCCCCATCTTGAAATGGTATCAATTATACACAGGGGACCGACATTTTTATTAATATCCAAAGTTAATTACAAATTAATAAATATACTCAGAATTTCTTGGTTTTTCGAAAAATGTCCAAACTGGCCAGAATCTGGCCAGTTTCCTCCTCTCTCAGTAACCGGTCAGAATCTGGCCGGCTTCCTCCTCTCTCAGTAACCGGTCAGAATCTGGCCGGTTTCTTCCATTTTTTTTAGAGACACTATGAAGAACAAGATAATGAAATCTAACATGAAAATTCAATTTTTTTGTTTAAATTATTTGTTAGATTACTTCTTTTGATGTATAATAAATATATTTATACTAAAATACGCTAAATTACTTGAAATTATGTTGAATTACACTATATTACGCTAAATTATGTTAAATTATGTTGAATTACACTAAATTACATCAAATTACGCTAAATTACACTAATTTCGCTAATTATAATGAAATACGGTAAATTACACTAAAGTATGCAAAATTACGCTAAATTATGCCGATTTTGTGCCATCTTTAATAAATCATTAAAAATAGTAAAAAAATTCAAAAATAGTAAAAATTTGGTATTCTACAAGTTCATTATATAACTAATTTACTGAGCTACTTAGATTGAATAATAGAAATGAATATCTTAATCGGAAACTTCAACTCAAGTTTTGAGACTCTTCTCTTTGTTTTTTGGCAATTCTGAATTTTGAAATCCCGCATTGCGGGCATTGACGCATGCGTATTTTCGCAAGCTTTCCGAAAAGTGGTCATTTGCTGAAATCGGACACTCGAGCGCCGTTTTATAGCCGTTTGAAGTTTTGTCGCCTTCTCAGTAAAGATATTATCCATATTCATATGTAATTTACCGTATTTTAGCGTAATTTAACATAATTTAGCGTAATTTAATGTAATATAGTGTAATTCAACATAATTTCAAGTTATTTAGCGTATTTTAGTATAAATATGCTAATTATGCATCAAAAGAAGTAATATAATAAATAATTTAAACAAAAAGAATTTTCAGTGTTAGATTTCATTATCTTGTTCTTCATAGTGTCTCTAAAAAAAAAAAAAAGAAGAAACCGGCCAGATTTTAGCCGGTTTCTGGGAGAGGAAAAAAAAGTATGGCATTTTTTTAAATACCCAACTGTTCTAGGTATATTTAGTAATTTGTAATTAACTTTGAATATTAATAAAAATGTCGGCACAGGAGACCTCAAGTTCAAATATACACATTGTGATTGCGTATATTTGATCCGTGCAATCGTATTTTAAAATATCGGAAATAGTGCAGCTGGCATGTCCACGTCGACTTTGTTATGGAATAAACTGTTTAGATCGCTGTGATTTCTTGGTCTCGCCAAGAATTTGTATCCCCAAAACAACAATTCCGGAATTTGATCCGTCCGTTCTAAAATTTATGCTAACAGTGAATCGTTGCTAAAAAATTTTATAGCATGTATCAATGGCAGTGGCGGATCTCAGTGTATTGAAAAGATAACTAAGTCACCTCTATAATTTTAAAATTTTAGTTATGTATATTGAAATTTAATTTAATTTTTTTTTTTTAGAATTTTCTATATAGCTCAACCCTCAATAACAATCAAGTGTTTACTTGTAGTCTAGTGGTTAGAGTTCTATTTTGTAGTTGAGAAGTTTTGAGTTCAAATTCTATTCACCACATTTTGCATTTTAATTTTCAGCCGCCTTTATCAAAATTTTCTAGTTCCACCCTTGTCGGTGAGGTAAATGATTGGTAAAAAGTCGACGCACTTAATTGAATACTTTTTGACGATATGGCATGATTTTGATAATAATAACTCTAAAAAATTCATTTGAATTTGTTTATAATATTATAAACTTTTAATCTAATTTTTTTTAAATCTTCACATAGATTACGAAATCGTAAAAAATAATCGCACTCTCAACCTTTAAATAACCAGCAATTCGAAAACTTTCTCCCTAATCAATTATACTAACTTTCTTTTCTCTTTTAACCTAAATCTGTCAAATCTGTTTTTTTTTCAAAAAAGAAAAAAAAAAATAAAGAACGTGGCATGCCACGTGCCGCTGTGCATGTTTATCCCAACCAACTACCCGACTAATTTTTATCATTTAATCTTTGGATAAACTCTTCCTTATACTTTTACCTCTCGGATCAGTTCAGAACAAAAGAAAAAAGAAAAAGAGAAACGATCGGAAGAGTCAAACAGGTTGACCGAACCAGAAATTAGTTAGGCTGTTAGCTTTCTTAACAGAAATTAGTTAGCTTAATCAAGCTTGTAATCTGTCTCTATAGACTATAAATACATTCAAGCAATGAAAATACAATAGATTCAATTCTTCAGTTTCTTTATCTCTGTAAAATTATCTATCTATCCATTTACAGTACAATATAACGAAACGATCATAGTGAGAAAAAATCAAATATTTTCATTAAGGCCGTGAAATTTATCTTATAATTGCAATTCAGAAATATATTATATTCCAAGAAATTATTAATTTTAGATAACCATGAGTTATACAAATTTATATATAATCCATAACATGGTGAGATAGAACAACTAAAAAAATTCATATGGTTCAAACTAAAAAAATTCTGATTTTTTTTTTTTTGGAATCTCAAACAAGTGACGAATTACATTGTGAAAAAAAAAAATTAAAATCTAGAGCTTTTAGGTCCTAATCGTCAGATTTGGTGGAAACATAACGGGTTAATTTGGATGATTACTAAATAAATAAACACGTCTATAAATTCGTAACAATATTATTTTTGTGTTTTTTCACGAACTTCTTGCTAAATTAGATATACTCGTGTTAGCTTCTCACTCAATTTTCACGAATATGAATTTAAATTTCACGAACATACGGTGTTGTGCGTTCGTGGTGTAACCGTACAAGTATTAAAACTCGTTTCAATGTTTGTATTTTGAATTCTATTACAACTAAATTGATTTACTTTAAACTACATTCTAATCTATAATATTTGTTGTTATAAGTTAAAATGAATGCAGGGTTATGGATAATGACATTAAGATCAGTATAATATACTTATAAAGTAGGAGATAAATAAATAATAGTATTTATTTATACAAACTTCGTTTAATTTATTTGATATTCGTTCAAGTAAACTAAGCTTGATTTTTATTTTTTTTATTTTTTATTTATGAAATAATTAACATGACTAAATAAAAAGGTCAAATAATTCTTCAATCCATGTAGGGGTGTGCATTTTGAGACCAACATCAGATCTTAACCAGATTTATTTATAATTTTATTTTTGAAAAACGTTAAACCGATTTGTATCCAAAGCATTGGCATTTCCGACCGACATTTTTATTAATATCCAAAGTTAATTACAAATTAATAAGTTTACCGATGATTTCCGACTTTTACCAAAAATGTCCAAACCGGCTATAAAATGACTGGTTTTTTCTTTTTATTTTTTATTTTTTTAGAGACACTATGAAGAGCAAGATAATGAAATCTAACATTGAAATTCGAATTTTTTGTTTAAATTATTTATTAGATTACTTCTTTTGATTTATAATTAGCATATTTATACTAAAATACACTAGATTACTTGAAATTATGTTGAATTACACTATATTACATTAAATTACGCTGAATTATGTTGAATTATGCTAAATTACACTAATTTCGCTAATTATAATGAAATACGATAAATTACGCTAAACTACGCAAAATTACGCAAAATTATGCCGATTTTGTGCCATATTTCATAAATCATAAAAAATAGTAAAAATTAGTATTCTACAAGTTCATTATATAACTAATTTACTGAGCTACGTAGATTGAATAATAGAAATGAAAATCTTAATCGGAAACTTCAACTCAAGTTTTGAGACTCTTCTCTTAGTTTTTTGGCAATTTTGAATATTGAAATCCGGCATCGCTAGCACTAATGCATGCATATTTTTGCACCTTTTCAGTGAAGATATCGTCCATATTCATATGTAATTTAGCATAATTTACCATATTTTAGCGTAATTGTTCGCAGCAAAGCGCAACGCAAGTTTCGGCACGCTTGAAAGCGTACCTTTTAAACCTCGTTAACACTCCACGAGTAAAGGATGCAAGTGCACAACCTCTGCCGTGTAGTATAATCGGGTATCGATCCTCAGAGACGGCTAATCACTCGGTTAAGTTCTATCTAAACTTGATTGAAAACTAGAAGTTGAAAAGGTTTTGTTTGGTATTTAATTTCCTAAGGTATCAAATCAAACTGTTCAGACAATTGAAGAAGATGTAACAAAATGTTTAGAACAAATGTAAATTGTGTTTTGATTATGGATAAAAGGTGTTTCCAGGGTTTAAGACTTCATCTCTGATCTGCCTCTAGTGGTACGGCCCGTACTAAGTAGGTACGGCTAGGCCGTACCTCACTTGGTAAGGCTAGGCCGTACCACCCTGGTAAGACCCGTACCGGCTTCCCAGAACAGAACCTACCAGTTCGAGTAAATGCATTTCCTTGCTGGTACCTTGTGCTAAACTCTTTAGAAAGGTTCAATTGACCATACCTAAGGTTCCTAACCCTCAACCGTCGTTTGTTGGATCAAGATCTAGGTTGGAATGCGATTGAGAGCCTTTTAGGGTTTCTACACCTCAACCATCGTATGTTGGTACAGATCTACCCTAGCTGATTGATTAGATGTCTAAGGCACCCTCTAATCTGTCGATTAGAGGAGAATTCAACCTTTCGGCTTCAATTCGAACTATTCTACCCTATGTACTTGAATTGGATGAGAGATTGAGATGATCACATGACCTTGATAGGTTCGATCTAAACCTAAAGGGACATCATACAACAATCACAGCAAGCAAAGCAAGATATAACAATGAAAATCACAATCAATCAAACTAAAGAGTTCATACAAAGTAAAAGTCAAAGAAAGTCAAAACAAATCAAGATTCGATCTCTAACCCTAGAAACTAAAATGATCTACTCACAGCACATAGCAATGTCTAAAAATACAATAAGAGGAAGAGAGATAGCCATGGATTGAAGGGAGATGGAGGAGGAAGCTAGATCCGTCGAGTTTCGCCTCTTCCTCTTCTTTCCTTCTTGCTTTCAGCTCCTTAGCCTTCTTTCTCTCTCCTACTGAGCTCTCAGATCTATCTGGAATGAATTGGATGTGAAATTTGGAGAGTTCCCCGCCTTAAATAGCCCCTGCCCAAATTTGAATCTGTCAGGACGCCTTCATGTACGGCCCGTACCAATTTGGTACGGCCTGGCCGTACCAGGCGTGAAGAGCTGAAAACGGCTAAGTATGGTCCGACCCGTACCAAGCCTGGTAAGGGTCGTACCTCATCATGTGAATCGCCATTTCTTCGTGTGTTTTGCTCCAAACCTGCAGAAAACAAACAAACACTCAGCAGTACCAAATTCTAAAGATATAACAATGAGATGCACATGATTCTGGTGAATTATGGCACGAATCTGGTACTAAAACAGGCCTAAAATAGACTAAATATGCGAGGTATCAAAACCCCCCAAGCTGAACCTTTGCTTGTCCTCAAGCAAAAAGTTTCAAACTCGGGTGAAAGTGCTGGAAAACTAAATCTAAATGCAGATACAAGTCTAAATGTGAAAACCTACGTGAATTTGCTATAGTCAAGAATTTCTAGAATCGATTCGGTTGTAATTCAAATATTCCTTTGTAAACCTTGATTCACTCCAACAATTAGTCAATTGAACTTCTTATTTTGAGATGCTTCTAACAATGGAAAGACTAATTACCTAGGTTTGATCGAAACAATTCCATTCTTTTTCCGAATTATTGCTTTTATTCAAAGTGATTTTTCTTTGCATTTGCCCTCCCCCAAGCTTGAATCAAGCTTAAGGGTAAGAAAGTTGCGAACGAAGTGTGTTGGTATGAGCAAAATTTTCTTTCTTTATTTCTAATTGGGAGACGAGCTCAAAGGCGCCCATTCGAGGCTTATTGCCAGTACTCTTATTTTCTCCATCTTTTCTCTTTTGTTTTCTCTTTTTCTTTTTCTCATTTTTTTATTTTTTTCTTTTTCTTTTCTTTTTTTGGTTTGCTCACACTATGAATACACACATCCATTGGTATTCATTCATACCAATGGATATTCCAAACTTTCTTAATTTGAAAATCTCAATTCCTAAAGGCACAATTCAGTTTTTTCGAATAATCTCGTTCGATTCAATTCTAAGTTTGTTTCATCTTTTCCATTATTAAAAACATCTCAACCTAAGTAGTTCAATAACCAATCATGGGTTAGTTCCAATTCACTCAGGTCTATCCTAATCACCACCAAATTGTTTCAAAGTTATTCTCAATTCTAGCAATTCACGCAAATTTTTCACCTAACAATGCAAGAGAAAAGTAAAAATGACCTAAGTGCAATCAAAATAAATCCTAAAACACAAAAGTAAATCCTAAGATACAAAAGTCGTCTTCCCCCCCAAGCTTAGCCTGAGCATTGTCCTCAATGCTTCAAGACTGAAAGATAAAGAGATATAGAAGCAAAAGGGAAAGAGAAAACATACCCGCTCAGTCATCGGTGGGAGGTGGATCAGGTGGCACTGGTGGGAGCACCCACTTCTGAGGTACACGGCCCATGCGATCACACTCTTGCATCAGAAGAATCCGCAAGATTCCCATCAAGTTCTTGATCGAGCGCCCGATCGCGCTTTTGTGCGCTTCCAATTTCTCCAAGAGTGTAGCAGTCCGATCGGGTTCAAGATCTGCGCTTATGATTACATGACGACATCTATCTGGGTCTAGAAACTCGTACCTGAGGTGAGCTGCTGGAGGCTTGAGCTCAGGAGTCAGCCGCTCTGTCTGGGTCTTGACGCGGGTCGCATCAGGTGGAATGGCATCGCATGCTGACCAATCCCAATCGCTTCCTTTGGTCTCCAGGTCATCAGACCACGGCATGCGGGTCGCATCAGGTGGCGTGCGGGTCTCGTCTACATGCTCTTCAGGTGGAGATGCAGGTCGACTTGGCTCGATGCAACCTGGGTCCACATGTTCTTCCTTGGGTGATGCGGGTCGTGTCTCAATGATGCGGGTCGCGTCAAGTGCGGTCTGGTCTGTTGGCTGGGCTGGTCCTTCGCATTCTGGCTGAGCTGGCAGCTTTGCAGGTTGAGATTGGCGTGAGATGATGATGTGACTCAATTGCTCCAGCAACTTGTTTTGGGCAGCCATTTGATTTTGTTGAGCGGCCATCTGTGTGGACATGTTTTGCAACTGTTCCCACAGCATCTGGTTCACCTTCCCTTGCTCGTGTATGAATTCGATCTCAGCGGGATCAATGTACGGCTCGGGTGGATCGGGTTGGAATGCGCAATTGTTCGAGTCATCGAATGGTGCAGGGTCGTAGAAATTGCAATTGTTGTTGCTGATATAGCCATCCTGCTCCGGTTCCTCACTCCAATCAGCCAGTGGGCAATACTCATAAGAGTGTCTCCTGTCCCCACACAAGGCACATGGCTGTGGTTGCTGGTTTCTGGCTGCCCTCATGCTCATTCTGATTGAATACCTCTCTACGGCCTCCTCTAGCTTGGCAGCTTTGGCATGTAGAGATGCGATCTGATCAGCTTTGGATCGGCCGCCTCCTCCAGTTTGAAAATTTTCGCTCCCATACCAATGTTGGTCAGTCATCATGTTGTACATGAGATCCATGGTGTCTCGAGTTCCTCAGATAGTAATCGCCATATTGTTCCTGAAAAAGAGAAAATAAAATAGGATAGAAGAAAGAAGCAAAATAAATAAAGGACACAAGATAAAGTCTAGATTAATTAAGTAAGATAAAATCTAACTAGGCAATTGGTTACCGTCCCCGGCAACGGCGCCAAAAACTTGTTCGCAGCAAAGCGCAACGCAAGTTTCGGCACGCTTGAAAGCGTACCTTTTAAACCTCGTTAACACTCCACGAGTAAAGGATGCAAGTGCACAACCTCTGCCGTGTAGTATAATCGGGTATCGATCCTCAGAGACGGCTAATCACTCGGTTAAGTTCTATCTAAACTTGATTGAAAACTAGAAGTTGAAAAGGTTTTGTTTGGTATTTAATTTCCTAAGGTATCAAATCAAACTGTTCAGACAATTGAAGAAGATGTAACAAAATGTTTAGAACAAATGTAAATTGTGTTTTGATTATGGATAAAAGGTGTTTCCAGGGTTTAAGACTTCATCTCTGATCTGCCTCTAGTGGTACGGCCCGTACTAAGTAGGTACGGCTAGGCCGTACCTCACTTGGTAAGGCTAGGCCGTACCACCCTGGTAAGACCCGTACCGGCTTCCCAGAACAGAACCTACCAGTTCGAGTAAATGCATTTCCTTGCTGGTACCTTGTGCTAAACTCTTTAGAAAGGTTCAATTGACCATACCTAAGGTTCCTAACCCTCAACCGTCGTTTGTTGGATCAAGATCTAGGTTGGAATGCGATTGAGAGCCTTTTAGGGTTTCTACACCTCAACCATCGTATGTTGGTACAGATCTACCCTAGCTGATTGATTAGATGTCTAAGGCACCCTCTAATCTGTCGATTAGAGGAGAATTCAACCTTTCGGCTTCAATTCGAACTATTCTACCCTATGTACTTGAATTGGATGAGAGATTGAGATGATCACATGACCTTGATAGGTTCGATCTAAACCTAAAGGGACATCATACAACAATCACAGCAAGCAAAGCAAGATATAACAATGAAAATCACAATCAATCAAACTAAAGAGTTCATACAAAGTAAAAGTCAAAGAAAGTCAAAACAAATCAAGATTCGATCTCTAACCCTAGAAACTAAAATGATCTACTCACAGCACATAGCAATGTCTAAAAATACAATAAGAGGAAGAGAGATAGCCATGGATTGAAGGGAGATGGAGGAGGAAGCTAGATCCGTCGAGTTTCGCCTCTTCCTCTTCTTTCCTTCTTGCTTTCAGCTCCTTAGCCTTCTTTCTCTCTCCTACTGAGCTCTCAGATCTATCTGGAATGAATTGGATACGAAATCTGGAGAGTTCCCCGCCTTAAATAGCCTCTGCCCAAATTTGAATCTGTCAGGACGCCTTCATGTACGGCCCGTACCAATTTGGTACGGCCTGGCCGTACCAGGCGTGAAGAGCTGAAAACGGCTAAGTATGGTCCGACCCGTACCAAGCCTGGTAAGGGTCGTACCTCATCATGTGAATCGCCATTTCTTCGTGTGTTTTGCTCCAAACCTGCAGAAAACAAACAAACACTCAGCAGTACCAAATTCTAAAGATATAACAATGAGATGCACATGATTCTGGTGAATTATGGCACGAATCTGGTACTAAAACAGGCCTAAAATAGACTAAATATGCGAGGTATCAGTAATGTAATGTAATTTAGCGTCATTTAACGTAATATAATGTAATTCAACATAATTTCAAGTAATTTAGCGTATTTTAGTATAAATATGCTAATTATACATCAAAAGAAGTAATCTAACAAATAATTTAAACAAAAATTCAAATTTTCAGTGTTAGATTTCATTATCTTGTTCTTCATAGTATTTCTTAAAAAAAATAGTTTATAATTATAAATCACTATGAAGATAAAAGAGAAACAAAAAATAGTTTCTAATTATACATCACTATGAAGACACACAGTAATTTACCGAAATTTACCGTATTTTAGCGTAATTTAACATAATTTAGCGTAATTTAATTTAATATAGTGTAATTCAATATAATTTCAAGTAATCTAGTGTATTTTAGTATAAATATGCTAATTATAAATCAAAAGAAGTAATCTAACAAATAATTTAAACAAAAAATTCGAATTTTCAGTGTTAGATTTATTATCTTGCTCTTCGTAATGTCTCTAAAAAATAAAAATAAAAAGGAAACCGGTCATTTTATGACCGGTTTGGACATTTTTTTGAAAAAGTCGGAAATCATGGGTAAACTTATTAATTTGTAATTAACTTTGGATATTAATAAAAAATGTCGGCATTTCCGAGCATTCTTGTAATTCTATTTTAAATTTTGAGAAATTTTCATGTCAGGAGCGGAAAAAATTGGGAATTTTTTATCTATAAAAAATATTATTAAATTAAATAAAAACAAAGAGTACCTTACTACCTTTGTTTTTCAATGCCATATATGGATTTTTTTAAAAAGTCGGATTCAAACTTTGGAACCGATTTTTTTTCGGATTCTAAGTGTTTTTTTTAAAGGGTGGCTGAGTTCTTTGAAACAGAAATAGTACCAACTTTTTTCTTAGGGTACGTTGGATCGTGCAAGAATTAGTGCAAGAATAACGATTTTTGGGTTAGTGGTTGAGAATAGTGCTAACCCGAGTGGTTTGAGAATAGTACTAACTTTGGACTATTCGAGTTAGTAAAAATATCGTTTGGATTGTATAACTAGAATAGTTATGGAAGGAATGAACAAAATAATAATTAAACTAATCTAATATTTAAACTAATATTATATTACATTTAAACTAATATTTTTTAATACTAATATAATATAATATAATATTTATTTAATACTAATTTAATATTTAAACTAATATTATATTATATTGAATCTAATATTGTATTTAATACTATTGAGGAGGGATCTAGTTACAACAATTTTGAGTTACAATAAAGTTACCACAACCATTATTTAGATTTTCAAAGTCCAAATCGTCAATCCAAACCGTTGAACATGATCTCCACAATAGAATGTGCTTCCAGATCAAATTTTATATTTTTTTGATTTTTTTTACTCTTTATTAAGTATTTTACAAAAACTAGTCAAATTCAGACCATTGAATTTTGTACCCATCTTAAAAAAATAGTAAACAAATTCAAAAAAATGTAAAATTTGATCTGGAAGCACATTTTATTGTGGAGATCATGTTCAACGGTTTGGATCGATGATTTAGACTTTGAAAATCTAAATAATGGTTGTGGTAACTTTGTTGTAACTCAAAATTGTTGTAACTAGATCCCTTCTCTTAATATTATATTATATTTAATATTTAAACTAATATTATATTATAATTAATCTAATATTTTATTTAATACTAATCTAATATTTAAAGTAATATTGTATTACATTTAAAATTTAAACTAATATTATATTACATTCAACACTTAACATTTACACTAATATTATATTACATTCAATTTTTAAATTAATATTATTTTATCTTTAATCTAACCTTTTATTTAATACTATCTAATATTTAAATTGATATTATATTACATTTCATATTTAAACTAATATTTTATTTAATACTAATTTAAACTAATATTATATTTAATACTAATCTAATATTTAAACTAATAATTATATACAATTAACCTTTAAATTAATATTATATTACATTTAATATTTAAACTAATATTATATTCCATTTAATATTTAATGACTACAATATGATCTTTAATCTAACATTTTACTTAATATTAATTTAATTTGATATTATATTTATTTAATACTATATTTTTAATTAATATTATATTACATTTAATATTTAAACTAATATTTTATTTAATACTAATATAATCTAATATTATATTTATTTTATACTAATAAAATATTCTATTTAATACTAATTTAATATTTAAACTAACTCTACTTGAGAGGAATCAAATATTTTATTAATATCACTAACTCCACTAGCTCGATTCTTGCTAACACACTATTTCTATGGGTTAATAGAATAGAACTATTTTTGAGCTAATCCAATTTGCTAATTTGTGTTTGGATCACCAAGGTTTGAAAATAGTGGAGCTAACCCAAGATAGTAGCTGATATTTTTTAAATAGAAAGAGTGACTGACTTTTTTTCTTAAACAGAAAGAGTGCTGAACTTTATTCTGCAATAGAATGAACAGAATAAAGCACTTATCCGAGAAAAAATGTCACTGTTGAGTATTTTAGATATGGAGATTTTGTACTCTTTTTGCCTTTAAATTTATAAACCTTCGTACTCAATAAATAGGTTAGTTGCAAGCGCACAACCTATCGATCGTAGTATTTAGGTGTCGATCCGCAAGGAGATAGGGAAATACTAATTTTTAATAAAGAAAACTACTTCTAAACTGAACAATAAAAGTAAAAAGGGGGGTTTTGTGTAATTTCGTTTTTAAAGGAAAATTAAAGTAAACTAAAAGTTCGTAACAAAAAGCAATAAAGTCGGGTGAAAATCAAGTTTGAGAAGTCTAGGGGTATTCGGTCCACAATCCCTTGCTAATTCTATCTACTCGGTTTGTTTAAATTCATGTTTGATTATGACGAGGTTTCTAACTGATACCTCGCATATTTAGTCTATTTTAGGCCTGTTTTAGTACCAGATTCGTGCCCTAATTCACCAGAATCATGTGCATTTCATCGATATATCTTTAGAATTTGGTACTGCTGAGTGTTTGTTTGTTTTCTGCAGGCTTGGAGCAAAACACACGAAGAAACGACGATTTGGGATGATCTGGTACGGCCCTTACCAGATTTGGTACGGGTCTTACCAGACTTAGCCATTTTTCAGATGATGAGGTACGGCCCTTACCAGATTTGGTACGGGTCTTACCAGACTTAGCCATTTTTCAGCTCATCACGCCTGGTACGGCCTGGCCGTACCAATTTGGTACGGGCCGTACCTAAAGGCGGCCTGACAGATTCAAATTTTGGCAGAGGCTATTTAAAGCGGGGAACTCTCCAATTTCGACATTAATTCCATTCCAGATCCATTTGAGAGCACAGTAAGAGAGAGAAAGAGAGCTAAGGAGCTGAGAGCAAGAAGGAAGGAAGAGGAAGAGGCGAAACTCGACGGATCTAGCTTCCTCCTCTCGATCCCTTCGATCCATGGCTATCTCTATCCCTCTTATTGTATTTTTAGATCAGATCATGTGCTGTGAGTAGTTCTTTTAGTTTCTAGGGTTAGAGATTGATTCTTGATTTGTTTTGACTTTCTTTGACTTGTATCTTGTATGAACTCTTTAGTTTGATTGATTGTGATTTACTTTGATATCTTTTGCTTTGCTTGCTGTGATTGTTGTATGATGTGCCTCTAGGTTTAGATCGAACCTATCAAGGTCATGTGATCATCTCAATCTCTCATCCAAATCAAATGCTTAGGGTAGAATAGTTCGAATTGAAGCCGAGAGGTCGAATTCTCCTCTAATCGACAGATTAGAGGGTGCCTTAGACCTCCAATCAACCAGCTAGGGTAGATCTGTACCAACACACGAGAGTTGAGGTGTAGAAATCCCTAAAAGGCAATCAATTGCATTCCAACCTAGATCTTGATCCAACAAACGATGGTTGAGGGTTAGGAACCTTAGGTATGGTCAATTGAACCTTTCTAAAGAGTTTAGCACAAGGTACCAGCAAGGAAATGCATTCACTCGAACTGGTAGGTTCTGTTCTGGGAAGCCAGTACGGGTCTTACCAGGGTGGTACGGCCTTGCCTTACCAAGTGAAGTACGGCCTAGCCGTACCAACTTGGTACGAGCCGTACCACTAGAGGCAGATCATAGATGAAGTCTGAAACCCTGGAAACGCCTTTTATCCATAATCAAAACACAATTTATATTTCTTCTAGCATTTTATTACACCTGTTTGCATTGTTTGAATTGTTTGAATTGACCTTTTTAGGAAATTAAATACCAAACCAAATCTTTCTCACTTCTAGTTTTTAATCGAGTGAGGTAGATTCTAACCTAGTAATTGCCCGTCCCTGTGGATCGATACCCGATTATACTACTCGATAGGGGTTGTGCACTTGCGACCCTTACTCGTGAAGTGTAAACGCGGTTTTAAAAGGTACGCCCTCAAGCGTACCGAAACTTGCGTTGCGCTTTCTGCGCGAACACTAACCTAAGTTAACCTTTGGAACAAATATTAATACGAATACTTTGGGTGGACGGATTAATGTGCCTCGAATTCTAGGGCTGTCACTAACCTAGAGGGATATTTAATCACGTGCTTCAAATGTATATATCGATATTTGTTCTAAGGTGTCCTAATCAAGTTTTGACTTCACCGCTAAGTCCTTCACCAAACCTTAACCTTAATTTCTGTTTTTCCAGATTTGAATACAAAAGTACGGTCGCTTATAATTCAAATCCTAAGGTATTTGCAATCACAATTTATACTATCCTATATGATCATAATCTACTTCTAATCAAGAAGACTTAAGTAATCGCCATATTGTTCCTGAAAAAGAGAAAATAAAATAGGATAGAAGAAAGAAGCAAAATAAATAAAGGACACAAGATAAAGTCTAGATTAATTAAGTAAGATAAAATCTAACTAGGCAATTGGTTACCGTCCCCGGCAACGGCGCCAAAAACTTGTTCGCAGCAAAGCGCAACGCAAGTTTCGGCACGCTTGAAAGCGTACCTTTTAAACCTCGTTAACACTCCACGAGTAAAGGATGCAAGTGCACAACCTCTGCCGTGTAGTATAATCGGGTATCGATCCTCAGAGACGGCTAATCACTCGGTTAAGTTCTATCTAAACTTGATTGAAAACTAGAAGTTGAAAAGGTTTTGTTTGGTATTTAATTTCCTAAGGTATCAAATCAAACTGTTCAGACAATTGAAGAAGATGTAACAAAATGTTTAGAACAAATGTAAATTGTGTTTTGATTATGGATAAAAGGTGTTTCCAGGGTTTAAGACTTCATCTCTGATCTGCCTCTAGTGGTACGGCCCGTACTAAGTAGGTACGGCTAGGCCGTACCTCACTTGGTAAGGCTAGGCCGTACCACCCTGGTAAGACCCGTACCGGCTTCCCAGAACAGAACCTACCAGTTCGAGTAAATGCATTTCCTTGCTGGTACCTTGTGCTAAACTCTTTAGAAAGGTTCAATTGACCATACCTAAGGTTCCTAACCCTCAACCGTCGTTTGTTGGATCAAGATCTAGGTTGGAATGCGATTGAGAGCCTTTTAGGGTTTCTACACCTCAACCATCGTATGTTGGTACAGATCTACCCTAGCTGATTGATTAGATGTCTAAGGCACCCTCTAATCTGTCGATTAGAGGAGAATTCAACCTTTCGGCTTCAATTCGAACTATTCTACCCTATGTACTTGAATTGGATGAGAGATTGAGATGATCACATGACCTTGATAGGTTCGATCTAAACCTAAAGGGACATCATACAACAATCACAGCAAGCAAAGCAAGATATAACAATGAAAATCACAATCAATCAAACTAAAGAGTTCATACAAAGTAAAAGTCAAAGAAAGTCAAAACAAATCAAGATTCGATCTCTAACCCTAGAAACTAAAATGATCTACTCACAGCACATAGCAATGTCTAAAAATACAATAAGAGGAAGAGAGATAGCCATGGATTGAAGGGAGATGGAGGAGGAAGCTAGATCCGTCGAGTTTCGCCTCTTCCTCTTCTTTCCTTCTTGCTTTCAGCTCCTTAGCCTTCTTTCTCTCTCCTACTGAGCTCTCAGATCTATCTGGAATGAATTGGATGTGAAATTTGGAGAGTTCCCCGCCTTAAATAGCCCCTGCCCAAATTTGAATCTGTCAGGACGCCTTCATGTACGGCCCGTACCAATTTGGTACGGCCTGGCCGTACCAGGCGTGAAGAGCTGAAAATGGCTAAGTAAGGTCCGACCCGTACCAAGCCTGGTAAGGGCCGTACCTCATCATGTGAATCGCCATTTCTTCGTGTGTTTTGCTCCAAACCTGCAGAAAACAAACAAACACTCAGCAGTACCAAATTCTAAAGATATATCGATGAAATGCACATGATTCTGGTGAATTATGGCACGAATCTGGTACTAAAACAGGCCTAAAATAGACTAAATATGCGAGGTATCAAATTCCCCCAAGCTGAACCTTTGCTTGTCCTCAAGCAAAAAGTTTCAAACTCGGGTAAAAGTGCTGGACAACTAAATCTAAATGCAGATACAAGTCTAAATGTGAAAACCTACGTGAATTTGCTATAGTCAAGAATTTCTAGAATCGATTCGGTTGTAATTCAAATATCCCTTTATAAACCTTGATTCACTCCACCAATTGATCAATTGAACTTCTTATTTTGAGATGCTTCTAACAATGGAAAGACTAATTACCTAGGTTTGATCGAAACAATTTCATTCTTTTTCCGAATCAGTGCTTTTATTCAAGGTGATTTTTCTTTGCATTTGCCCTCCCCCAAGCTTGAATCAAGCTTAAGGGTAAGAAAGTTGCGAACGAAGTGTGTTGGTATGAGCAAAATTTTCTTTCTTTATTTCTAATTGGGAGACGAGCTCAAAGGCGCCCATTCGAGGCTTATTGCCAGTACTCTTATTTTCTCCATCTTTTCTCTTTTGTTTTCTCTTTTTCTTTTTCTCATTTTTTTATTTTTTTCTTTTTCTTTTCTTTTTTTTTTGGTTTGCTCACACCATGAATACACACATCCATTGGTATTCATTCATACCAATGGATATTCCAAACTTTCTTAATTTCGAATAATCTCGTTCGATTCAATTCTAAGTTTGTTTCATCTTTTCCATTATTAAAAACATCTCAACCTAAGTAGTTCAATAACCAATCATGGGTTAGTTCCAATTCACTCAGGTCTATCCTAATCACAACCAAATTGTTTCAAAGTTATTCTCAATTCTAGCAATTCACGCAAATTTTTCACCTAACAATGCAAGAGAAAAGTAAAAATGACCTAAGTGCAATCAAAATAAATCCTAAAACACAAAAGTAAATCCTAAGATACAAAAGTCGTCTTCCCCCCCAAGCTTAGCCTGAGCATTGTCCTCAATGCTTCAAGACTGAAAGATAAAGAGATATAGAAGCAAAAGGGAAAGAGAAAACATACCCGCTCAGTCATCGGTGGGAGGTGGATCAGGTGGCACTGGTGGGAGCACCCACTTCTGAGGTACACGGCCCATGCGATCACACTCTTGCATCAGAAGAATCCGCAAGATTCCCATCAAGTTCTTGATCGAGCGCCCGATCGCGCTTTTGTGCGCTTCCAATTTCTCCAAGAGTGTAGCAGTCCGATCGGGTTCAAGATCTGCGCTTATGATTACATGACGACATCTATCTGGGTCTAGAAACTCGTACCTGAGGTGAGCTGCTGGAGGCTTGAGCTCAGGAGTCAGCCGCTCTGTCTGGGTCTTGACGCGGGTCGCATCAGGTGGAATGGCATCGCATGCTGACCAATCCCAATCGCTTCCTTTGGTCTCCAGGTCATCAGACCACGGCATGCGGGTCGCATCAGGTGGCGTGCGGGTCTCGTCTACATGCTCTTCAGGTGGAGATGCAGGTCGACTTGGCTCGATGCAACCTGGGTCCACATGTTCTTCCGTGGGTGATGCGGGTCGTGTCTCAATGATGCGGGTCGCGTCAAGTGCGGTCTGGTCTGTTGGCTGGGCTGGTCCTTCGCATTCTGGCTGAGCTGGCAGCTTTGCAGGTTGAGATTGGCGTGAGATGATGATGTGACTCAATTGCTCCAGCAACTTGTTTTGGGCAGCCATTTGATTTTGTTGAGCGGCCATCTGTGTGGACATGTTTTGCAACTGTTCCCACAGCATCTGGTTCACCTTCCCTTGCTCGTGTATGAATTCGATCTCAGCGGGATCAATGTACGGCTCGGGTGGATCGGGTTGGAATGCGCAATTGTTCGAGTCATCGAATGGTGCAGGGTCGTAGAAATTGCAATTGTTGTTGCTGATATAGCCATCCTGCTCCTGTTCCTCACTCCAATCAGCCAGTGGGCAATACTCATAAGAGTGTCTCCTGTCCCCACATATGGCACATGGCTGTGGTTGCTGGTTTCTGGCTGCTCTCGTGCTCAGTCTGATTGAATAACTCTCTACGGCCTCCTCCAGCTTGGCAGCTTTGGCATGTAGAGCTGCGATCATGGCTTCCTCTAGCTTGGCAGCTCTAGCATATAGAGCTGTGATCTGATCAGCTTCGGATCGGCCACCTCCTCCAGCTTGAAAATTGTCGCGGCCATACCAATGTCGGTCTGTCACCATGTACATCTTGAGCTCCTCAGATGGTACGGGTCGGACCAGATTGGTGCGGCCTGGTCGTGCCTGAATTGGTACGGGTCGGACCAGATTGGTGCGGCCTGGCCGTGCCTGAGTTGGTACGGGTCGTACCAGGGGGTGGCTGAGCAGTGTCGGATGAGTCTGGAGGAGTTTGATCGAACAGTGGGCCCCTTGCTTCTCAGATTGTATGTCAGCCTGTATTTGCCTGCAGGGGGGGGTTCAAAAGCCAGTTTTTAGTATTTTTTTTTTTTTTTGAATAAGAAAAGCAATAAAGATACAAGATAAAATCTAGATCAACTAAGTAAGATAAAACCTAACTAAGCAATTGGTTACCGTCCCCGGCAACGGCGCCAAAAACTTGTTCGCAGCAAAGCGCAACGCAAGTTTCGGCACGCTTGAAAGCGTACCTTTTAAACCTCGTTAACACTCCACGAGTAAAGGATGCAAGTGCACAACCTCTGCCGTGTAGTATAATCGGGTATCGATCCTCAGAGACGGCTAATCACTCGGTTAAGTTCTATCTAAACTTGATTGAAAACTAGAAGTTGAAAAGGTTTTGTTTGGTATTTAATTTCCTAAGGTATCAAATCAAACTGTTCAGACAATTGAAGAAGATGTAACAAAATGTTTAGAACAAATGTAAATTGTGTTTTGATTATGGATAAAAGGTGTTTCCAGGGTTTAAGACTTCATCTCTGATCTGCCTCTAGTGGTACGGCCCGTACTAAGTAGGTACGGCTAGGCCGTACCTCACTTGGTAAGGCTAGGCCGTACCACCCTGGTAAGACCCGTACCGGCTTCCCAGAACAGAACCTACCAGTTCGAGTAAATGCATTTCCTTGCTGGTACCTTGTGCTAAACTCTTTAGAAAGGTTCAATTGACCATACCTAAGGTTCCTAACCCTCAACCGTCGTTTGTTGGATCAAGATCTAGGTTGGAATGCGATTGAGAGCCTTTTAGGGTTTCTACACCTCAACCATCGTATGTTGGTACAGATCTACCCTAGCTGATTGATTAGATGTCTAAGGCACCCTCTAATCTGTCGATTAGAGGAGAATTCAACCTTTCGGCTTCAATTCGAACTATTCTACCCTATGTACTTGAATTGGATGAGAGATTGAGATGATCACATGACCTTGATAGGTTCGATCTAAACCTAAAGGGACATCATACAACAATCACAGCAAGCAAAGCAAGATATAACAATGAAAATCACAATCAATCAAACTAAAGAGTTCATACAAAGTAAAAGTCAAAGAAAGTCAAAACAAATCAAGATTCGATCTCTAACCCTAGAAACTAAAATGATCTACTCACAGCACATAGCAATGTCTAAAAATACAATAAGAGGAAGAGAGATAGCCATGGATTGAAGGGAGATGGAGGAGGAAGCTAGATCCGTCGAGTTTCGCCTCTTCCTCTTCTTTCCTTCTTGCTTTCAGCTCCTTAGCCTTCTTTCTCTCTCCTACTGAGCTCTCAGATCTATCTGGAATGAATTGGATGTGAAATTTGGAGAGTTCCCCGCCTTAAATAGCCCCTGCCCAAATTTGAATCTGTCAGGACGCCTTCATGTACGGCCCGTACCAATTTGGTACGGCCTGGCCGTACCAGGCGTGAAGAGCTGAAAATGGCTAAGTAAGGTCCGACCCGTACCAAGCCTGGTAAGGGCCGTACCTCATCATGTGAATCGCCATTTCTTCGTGTGTTTTGCTCCAAACCTGCAGAAAACAAACAAACACTCAGCAGTACCAAATTCTAAAGATATATCGATGAAATGCACATGATTCTGGTGAATTATGGCACGAATCTGGTACTAAAACAGGCCTAAAATAGACTAAATATGCGAGGTATCAAACTTGATTCTTGAATATATTTCTTTCTATTATCTACTAAAATACAAGATATTTGGTGCTATTATGTGATAAAAACTAGATCGAATATGTATATAATTTAGACCTATCAGTCACTTCCGAATTTTTTTTTAAATATCTATACCATAAAAAAACTCAGGTACTCTTTTATTTTCGTTTATTATTTAATAATATTTTCTATATAAAAAATTCTCCAAAAAAGATGATCATCTACGTAATAGTTCTGACTTTTTTCTATATAAAAAATTCTACATAACGTTATAACATTAACATTAACATTAACATTATGCGAAGTTTCTAAAAATAAAAATAAAATATGAAGTAAAATAGAAGTACGTTCTAACAAGAGCAGAATCATAAAATATTGATAGGAAGAGCTGAAACTTAAACATGTACAAGGGTGAAATTTGAACTAAAATTTCTACAATCACAAAACAAAACTCGAACTATTAGATTACAAGCAAACATTTAATATTTTATAAAAAAATGGAGCATACAAAAAAAAAATCAATTAAATTTCAATACACACTATTAAAATTTTAAAATTGTAATGACGACTTAGCATTGCTATCAATACACATAGATCTGCTCCTGCTTCTAAATAAGAGAAAACACACACACACACACAAATATATACAAAGTTTCGGTTTAAAGCTCAATTTTAGACCACCTTTCTATGATACAAAGTATTTTTTAATAAAAGTCACAAGTCTAGCCATCCAATTATTTAATATTATTCTGTACTTCATTACTACGTAATTTGATTAAAATAATATTGCTGGATGTTTAAATCATAAAGAAAAAAACATACATTGACGGAGTCTTAAAAATAGAGGTGTCAAGTGCAGACGTATCAGATACTATCGGATAGTGGTAAAATCGTATCTGTTTCCACTTTTATTTTTCGGATACGGATATGTTTATAATTTGAATATTTAATTTAAATACTGTGATAAAATTAATGTGTTATTTAATAGAAAAAAATCTATTAGAAAATAAACACAACGTAAATCATATATAATTCAGACATTCAATCATTATGGTGAATAAACTACAATATTTCTCATGTTAAACTTGTTATTTAATTATAAAAATATATATTTCATTAACACAACTTAATTACCAATATAATTATATTTTTAATCAATAAATACCAAAAACCATGTGTGATTCTAAAACAAGCGGATAAAGAAACATATACGAATATTTGTATCCGTATTCGAATCCGTACAAACAGGTATCTGAAAATTCAAAAAATTATTTGTATCCGTATTTGTTTCTGAAACCAAAACCAAATCCGCATAAATCATATTTGTATCCGCAAAATGTTCATATCCAAATCTGCAAAACCTTCAGATACGGACGGATAATTTCTGATCCGTTTGCACCCCTACTTAAAAATCAGAAAAGTTAAACAAAAAAAATATAACAAGGTAGTCAGCTATTTCAACAACGAGCTATTAATTGTAGAGGAAATAATGTCAGCTATTCAATATAATTTTGAAATATTGATACTTGATTCAAACTCGAGGAAATATGAAAATAAAAAGAATCAACTAAAATGATTGATGAGTTTGTTTCAACAAATGAATGGGTTTGGATAGAATATTCTCCACTGGCACCGAGGAGCATCTTTTCCCTTTTCACGCTTTTTTCCTTCATCACCAAGTTTTTATTCCTTTTATAGAATCCCATCCGAGTTCATAGCGGTTATGTCTACACAATTATGTGTTTGACATGCATCTCTTAAATTAGCAAGCACCCAATTATTTCTCGTTGTCTTCTGTAAACAAAAATCGTTCGAATGCATGTAGACCAAGGAGCAGAATTAGTCTGTTGTTAATCTCACTAATTTCTCAAAAATTTCCAAATTGATTTCAAATATTCAAATTGTTGAAATCGATATATTTCACGACTGATACGTTTATATGTAAAAATTATAAAAATTTCAAATTAATTTATTATAAAATCAACGACCAATTTTTTATAAATTAAATTTAATATATTATTTTTTCATCACTTGAAATAGATAAGTTTCAATAATTTGAATTCAACGTTTGAAGTCAATGTGCTAGATTTTCGGTCGGTGAGCTTAAAAATGACCTAATTCCACTTGTAAACCAAATTATAATTAATGACCATAAAAAAAGAGGGTACCTTCGTTATAAAACGTGCCTTTAAATGCAATCTCATCTAAATTTAATTTTTTTCAAGTGCCGTTAAACCTTATTTTAAACGGTATTAAATGTAACAGTTTTTATATTTTTATTATATTACAGTAGTCCCGTAATTTACTGATTCGGTCGTTGATGATGGATAATTTAAACTCCAATGTAATAAATAACCTGAGAACTTAACAAAAGTAATTATATAAAGTAAAAGTACATAACCATTCATTCGGTGGAAGCCTGGAAGGTTATAGACCTGTCATTGTTTTATATTAATAATTATATATTTTCATTTAATAAATATACTTAAATAGATAATTATTTTTAATAACTAACATGTAATGAGTGAGGCTATGATAATATGCATATTATTTAGCATGTAACGTACATTATATTTTTTATTTCTAAAGTGCAAATAACCGATTCGAACTATTAATACGGTCTCCATGTGAAAATGTAATCGGAAATCAAATTTTATATTTTTTATATTTTATTTATTATTTTTTAGATAGTTTAAATAAATTTACTTGATATAAAATTATGAACCATCTGAAAGTAGTAATTTTTTACTAATTTGTATTTTTTATTTTTTTTACTAATTTATATTTTTTCTAAAGGTAGATAGTTCATATCTGGCAGTAACTGCCATGAAACTTTTCAAAATAAAAATAAAAATAAAGGTAGATAGTAAAAGGTTTTCTTTCTTGATTCCAGAACAACGGGAAATTGACGGTGATAAGTGATAACTCGGTGGACGGTGGTTCAAATTTTATTGACAACTATTGCGAGAGATCATTTGATGCACCGTTTTATTCCTATTTGATTCCAGTTCCGGTTTGAGATCCAAATCCACGAAGCTTTTCGCTAAACACATATCTAATTAATTGCGCTAGCTAGTCTAAACAGTTGCTAGACGAGGCATCCGTACGCCGAACAGACCTCCTCTTTAAAAGCTGTATTACCTGCACTTGGTCCAAATCAGTACTCCATGTACGTTCAAACAGGAATACAGGATTAACAATGCCGACGCCAAAAAAAAAAAAAAAAATTTCAAATCATCTATTACCCACCCGTATATATTATTCTTAGATAATTCAACAATCATTAAAATCTGCATGGACCAAAATACCCTTTTGTCCTTCTTTTTTCTTCCCTTTAGTTATCCCTACATTGCAACATTTTATCAATTAGCTATAGACTCAGATACTATGTATTGCAATGTTTAATCGTCAAACTACAATAATGAAAATAATAATTTATTTTCTTACTTTTTTTATATTATGAAGTTAATTCAATAGTTTGATCTTAACTCGTCTGTAGACATGATTTTTTATTATTTTACTGTCATCCAACCTATCATGTAGCAAATATTTACGTTTTCTTTATCATCTCCCTCTCTCGTATTTATTCTTGAATCATAAATAAAAGCACTTATTGGCACTGAATTTCCACTAGTATCATTTTCGTCCTTCACCGTCGCACTCTCATAGGTTAAATGCATTCCCTTCTCTTTGAATCTCTTCCAACATCCGTCGTATTATGAAGTTTTTTTCATGCTTCTTAGAAATGAGGAATGACAAGTTTACTTTATTATAAAAAGCAGCTCTTCAATATGAAAAAAAGAAGGTCGGCACTTATAAAAATGCAATATATTGTCTGTTATAGTGATGACAAATTAGGATCACAAGTATAATTAATACATACATTATTTGAAATATGAGTAGAGTTAAAAACTTAAAATGCTCCATTGTTTTTGTGTTCTTTTCATGCCTCGCATCCTTATCTTCGGTTTTATAGTCCAAACAGTCGATTCGAACCGTTCAACACAATCTCCGTATTAAAATGCGCTTGAAGACCAAATTTTATATTTTTTTGAAAATTGTGTACTATTTTTTTAGATATGAACGAGGCCCCTGTTTTTGGATTGGTCGAGGATTTTATGAAAAATAACAATCTGTACATATCCAAAAATATAGTAAAATTTTAAAACATACATATAAAATTTGATCTCCCAGCACGTTTTAATACAGAGATATTGTTGAGTAGGATAAACTGTTTGTACTCTGAAAACGGAGATAAGAATGCGAGGAATGATTGTGGCATGAAAATAATGGGGCATTTTAGTCAGTACATTTGGATGGCTTGGATTAGCTCTAACTCAGGAATAACACTAACTCAGAGTGCCATTCCATGTTTCAGCATGCCATGTACATGAACCGCTCTTTCTCTTGGGTTAGTGACTATTGCACTAACTAACAAAATGTTGAGTTAGCGATAGAGAGGTTAGCTTGGATTAGTGGCTATTCTCACTAACCCGTGTTTTATCCAAACACACTTTAGATAACAAAAGAGAAAGTCAAAGAAACATTTTGGTGCACAAGTGTTTAATAAAATCTCAAGATAATTTTTTTAAGAAAACTATATTATTGGATATATAACAGATAATTTGTATTATGATGAGAAACAAATATAAAACTAATATTAATCTGAATTAAATTATAGTATCCAAATCTCTCAAAAATTTCTAACGCGGGGAGAAATACCAACTAGTCCTACTTGTACCATGCTGGCGCGGGACCAGTAGTCCAGTAGTACGGACCCCCCTGGCTCTGGGCCTGGCGTGGTGCATGAAGAAAAATTGTTGGGAAAAACCTGTAGACCGGGTCTATATGGCCTCGATAAAGCGGACAGTAGGGACTAGGGAGCGTATTAATGAAGCCAAAGCTCGTTTATTTCACCTAAATCCGCCTCTTCCCCCTCTCTCTATCTAGAGAGGGACAAATGAAATCGCGTAATTTCAATCGGTGAGCGTGAGCGTCGTTTTTTTGCGTAATCCAGCTCGAAATCCGCAAACCGAACCCCAGTATTCAATTCTATCCCCAGATTTGTAATTTCCCTAAGTTCCTTAGCTCCTTCGATCCGTTTTTCGCTCATTCAGATTTGGAGTTCAATTTATCTCTGATATCGTTTCTCGAGAAGTCTTGGCCCCCGATTTCGTCTCGAGTTTGGAGCTGTTAATGTATTTAGTTTGATATCTTCACCTCTTGTTGTTCGATTTCTGTTCTGTCAACAAGTTCGATCGGGTTTTCATCTCATCTCACCTCGAGAAACCTAACCCTAGATTTTGGCACCGTATTTACATCTCTGGCGAGCCGTATATTAATCAGAATTATTAACTTGTTTTTAATTCCGAAAAAATCGAACTGATGGGTTCGATGAGGGGACTAGAAGAACCAGGTCTTTTGGATCCTTCTGCATCTTCTTCTTCAGGTGAGATCCGAAATTATTATTTTCTATATATTAAATAAAGAAGACTGTAGGTTCTATCTTGTAGGTTGGTGACATTATTACATAAAATTGGGAGAATATAATGGCTGCTAACCTTTTTTGTGGGAATGTTGCTGTCTCAGGAACTCTTAGCTAAAACTGTTTGTAATCTTAACATATAGAACTGTATCTGTTGAAATCCAGCATGTTCATGTAAATGTCGAACTGTACCAGTTGTCTGAAATATATGCAGGAATTATTACTGGTATACGTGTGTTGCCAAAAGGTCGGCTTGATTACCTTTATATGTGCCCAATTGTATCATCAATAGTTCAAGTCATTGCTAAACTTGGAAACAAGCCCAAAACAAAATAAAAGAATAATCAGAAATGAAACAAAAATTAAAAGAAATACAATTTGTATATCCCAATATTAATTCGTTTGTCTAACATATAGGTTTTTAATTTTGACGTATTCTTTCTTTCTGCAGATAATACATATTTTGATGCATCAAGATATGAATTCTTTGGAAAAGGGGCAGCGGAGGAGGTGGTATTGGGAGGGTTAGAGGATGAAAACGAAATTGATTCAAGGTTTGGTGGGCCCAATGATGCAGAATATCGATTCCCTTCCCTTGGAAACAAAGATGAGGTGGTTTAATTTTTTTTGATACTTTGTTGCATTCTGTACATTCGAAAAACGTTTACTTTTACCCCCACAAAGCCTTGAAGCAATCCTAGTTGTCCTCAAAGCAAAAAAGTACTGTTCTTTGCTTTGTTTCGTTAAATGCCCTAAATTACCTTCTTTCTCTTGCTCATTCATGGCACAGCCGATTGAGGGATAGAGTAATTTGGTCATTTTTTGAAGAAAAAGGGGAGGAGTAATATATTTTTGCATAATTTATATGCAGCAGCAGTGTGTTTCCATATTTTGCGTGGACATCTTTGGAGTAAGATCTTTTGGTATGACTTTTCAGTGTATTGCCTCCAACACATGATTGACAAACTATAAAGGTCTGCAAGCAAATGCTTTCATTGCTTATATGGACTGTGGTTACATGTAACATGTTACCAATACCTAACGTCTTGTCAGCACCAGTGTGGTTTGGTTGTGTCTATGTGAGGGTTTCTGCTGACTAGGGGTTAATTTGTGTTAAACTTTACAAAAGCCAAGTCTTAGTGCAAAAATGTAGAACCATGCGCATTAGTTTTGGGTTGCTGATCTGAAATATATTTGCATTTTACAGGTTGACACGCTAAGCTCTCTGGAAAATATGGATGACCTTGCAAGTACTTTTGCAAAGGTTACTCTCTCTCTCCCTCTCACACACGCACGCACATGAAACACTCTTTGTTCCCTTTTCTATCTTTTTTGTGCAAGTTACATTGTACATTGATACGTGTTTGCTCATTATCCTTGGATACTGGTGAACATCTGAGGAAAACCACCTATTTGAAAAAAATGAAATTCTAATTATTCAGAATAACTTCACCAGAACTTTTTTTTTTCCCTTAAAAAAAATCTGGAGGTCATTCCATGCTAGAGGTGTTAGGTCAAACTGCTTTTCGTTTGTACCGGTTATATTATCACCATACTTTTCCTGTTTTGGAATCCTCTGATCCTAAGCTTTTGTATGAAGCTTGTGTTCATAAATATCACGGGATGTATGCTTTTAATCTTTTGATTAATTTATTTTGGTTGAAGTACTTTCTTCATTTTTGGGAGAGAATGATGACTAAATCCTGTACATTGTCTTATTTGATGATGACAGTTGAACAAAACCGTAAGTGGGAGCAGGAATGCTGGTGTCATTGGTGACCGACGCTCTATTTCTATGGAAAGTAAGTGACCATATTTTCTTCTTTTGTTTGTCTAGTTTTTCGTAGAGATATTCCATCGCAGTCTACTATTTTCTCTTGGTGGTTTGGCAATTTTCTTCTGGATGATCTCTTCTTCCATTTGTTGCAGAAGGAATTGGGGGTATTAAACACACCTTACCTCACAGAATTCAAGTTTTTTATATTGAACCTATGAGAGAACATATTACTGATCATACACAAAATTTGGTGCTGTTTAAGCATCATGCATGCATAGTTGCATACTAATTTGTGCACGAGTTCATGAACAGTGCTATTCTACCTGAAAACTTGCTACCAATATATATCCCAGTTAGTAAGTGAAAGTTTTGAAACTATTAACATGGTACAATGCTAATTTGTTACCAGAAAAATTAGTAATCTACAAAATGGGAGAAATCCAGTAAGAATTTGGTAATTGGAAAATACCATAAAGACCTGGCAGTCTGACAAGTGTTGCTATCTGATATTCAGGTCAAACTCCCTTTCTGTATGTGTTCATTTTACATCCTTTTTCCGTAACTTTAAAAGAAAACACAGCTTCATGCCAGTTAACATTTTCAACTTTTTTTCAGGTTCTTCAACCACTGACTGGACTGCTGAGACAGAACTCCATAACTGGATTGACCCGCAGCTTTTAGATGGAGACAGCTTACAAGACAACAAGCGATGGTGGTCCCAACCTGACCCATCATTTCGTGACTCAAAGCCATTACACCGAACCTCCTCCTACCCATTACATCCCTTGACACATCATCACTCTGCTGAGCCTATTCCCATCCCTAAAACCCGATCCAGCTCCTCGTATCCTTACCCAAACCAACTTACACGCCATTCGAGTATCCCGTCTCCAAACTCTGGGCCTCATTTCCCCTCATCCGGTTCATCCCCCTATGCTGGCTCCCAACTCTTATTAACTGGGTATCCTCATGGGTTACCACTTGCACCCAACATACCTTATTCTCCTTCGAACATGTACCACCCTAATATACGTGACCCAATGCAATCTCTGTTTTTCTCACAGAAACAGATTCTAAACCAGTTGCAAATGCAGGCACCAGTTTACCCACCTCACCTGGCTAGTATAATGCCCGAATTACGAGAACAGAGGCCGAGGGCATCACCAAGGGGAAAACACCACCACCATAATCGCCACCCTAACTCAAGTCAAAATTCTGAAACCAACAGCCAAAGAGCTGACAGTATGATCCGTCTTCAATTCAGGTCCAAATACATGTCAGCTGAAGAAATAGAGAGCATTTTAAAAATGCAACATGCTGGGACACACAACAATGATCCATACACTGATGACTATTACCACCAAGCATGCATTGCAAAACGACCGTCAGGATCGTACAACAGACAGCGTTTTTGTCCCGTCTCAATCAAGGATTCATCTTCCTCTAAATCCCGTTCGTCAAACAGCGATTCTCACGGCCACCTCCAGGTTGACTCTCTTGGCCGAGTCTCTTTCTCTTCAATACGCCGGCCGAGACCTCTCCTAGAGCCTGATCAACCTGACAGTGGTTCCCATGGTCAGAAATTTCCCAAACCCTTGGAGAAGGAGGTTCCTCTTGCTGCGAGAATCACAATTGAAGATGGGTTCTCTCTGTTACTTGAAGTTGATGACATAGATCGGCTTCTACAAAGCAATCCACCACAGGATGGTGGTTTCCAGCTAAGGAGGCGCCGTCAGGTCCTTCTAGAAGGTCTTGCGGCATCACTGGAGTTAGTAGACCCGCTAAGCCCAGCCAAGCCAGGTAACCCGGCAGGCCTTTCCCCAAAAGATGACCTTGTTTTCCTTCGTCTTGTCTCCCTTCCAAAAGGCCGCAAGCTTCTTTCCCGGTACCTGCAACAACTCATACCAGGCAGTGAGCTTGCACGTCTTGTGTGCATGGCCATTTGTCGGCACTTGCGATTTTTATTTGGCGGATTACCTTCGGACACTGCCGCTGCTGAAACTATAACTAAACTTGTAAAAACAGTCTCTTTAGCAGTTCGCCACATGGAGTTGAGTTCTTTGAGCGCCTGTCTTGCTGCAGTTGTCTGTTCGTCAGAACAACCCCCATTGCGACCAATCGGAAGCTCAGCTGGTGATGGTGCCTCAGTTATTATAAAATCTGTGCTTGAAAGAGCAACTGATTTGTTGACAAACCCACATACTTCCTCTATTTGTACCCATCAAAACCGGGCTTTCTGGCAAGCCTCCTTTGATGCCTTCTTTAAGCTTCTGACGAAGTATTGCCTGGGGAAATATGAAAGTATATTGCAGATGTTGCTTTTGCACGGTAGTGGAACTGCAGTAATTGGTTCTGACATGGCTCGGGCAATCAGCATGGAGATGCCAGCTGAGTTATTATGTGCCAGTTGTCCTCATACCAACGAACAGCAAAAAAAAATGTTAATGGAATTTGCTCAGAGAGCCATGCCGGTAACAGGTTTCAGACCTGATGGGCCTGGTAGTGGCCATGCAACCTCTGAATCGGTGCCGGGTTGACTTTTATATGACGAACTCGCACCTATCTGTAGGTCTTAAGGGGTATGGATCTGAAAGCCCCCTTTTTTTTTTTCTTTCTTCCTTTGCTAATCTTTGTTTCATGAATATGTCAAGTTTGTGTAACTTAAGAACGTGGGTTTAGTGAGGTTGTTTAGGGGTTAAGGGGGTCGGGGAGGGTTCTAGTTTAGATGGGGTTTATAAATGGGGTTTCCTGACAGGATATAGTGGAGAAGATTAGTATTGTACGGGTTTCTGTGGTTTTTGAGGAGCCAGGTGCAAAGTGTTGAAGTTCTTAGGTGTGGAAGGTTAGTTTCTTATATGACCTGCTTCAGTTATCTTATATTCTCTGAACTTTGTTGCCTTTTGTGAACTTCTTTAAAAGTACAATGAAAAAACATTTTCTTGGTGCAGTGGAAATTGTAAATTCTATGAATTGGCTTCTTTTATTTTTGTTCTGCTTATGTATTCCAATCTGAGAAATTGGTTAATAGGCATGTGCTTGTAAACTAATTCTTCAATTCGCACAACTGCATAGATATATCTGCTGCCTGTGGACATGTTCTGACTATTTTATGAGGATTTTGGAATAAGTTTAAAGAATGGTCCTGTAAGTGCACATGAAATTCGTCTGCTTTCTTTACGTGTGTATATAATATATGTAATAGCAGTGGTGTTGCTCACTGGGTACCTGAATTAAGGATGATGGCTTACAGACGCCAATTCAAAGCACAGAATGAAACCATCTGAGGGAATGTGATTGACCTTTGGCAATATGCCGGGTATAGATTTTAACATAGTGGTTTTGGCTTCTTTTTTGCTTTCCTGACAGCCCGTAGGCCTATTACATTTCCTGATATCTCCTAGCTAAGAGGTAGTGACCCCCCTGCCTATTACATCCAAAGTGCCTACCCTCATTTGCTAATACACGGGCAGCCCGAATGAACACATTTTCCCTGGACTTATAGGCAATTTCGATGAAATTGGGAGCCGCTGTTCTAGTTCTCCATGCGTCCCACAACTCCTTGCTGACCCTCCAATCTGAAACCACTGGTAAACCTTGGACAAGTGCATTCACCAGTTCAAGGGAGTCAGTAAATAGCCTTCCCCCTTCACACGATTGACTTGCCACAATTTCTAGCCCCTTACAAATTGCCTTTGCTTCCGCCTGAGTTGCATTTACCGCTTGCACTGAATAAGATTCTCTTATAGTAACAATCCCCCTTTGAACCACAACCAAACCGATTCCCGCTGATCCTGTCTCATCCTAGGAACCGTCCACATAACAGCATGGTACTCGGCCTGCCCATCTTCTTGATTTGGAACCCTACTTGCTCGTTCTGCGGCCGGTACCAGTGAACCAGTTCCACACGAAAGAATCGCAGTATCCTCAAGGGCCCTTTTCCAGAACTCCTGACAAGCCTTTAGGGACTGTTTTTTGTCTACATACATTGCTCCATTCCTGCTTCTCCAAATCGCCATGAATTTTGGGAACTCCTGGTCCCCCATGGCCACTCTTACCGAGTTGATGATTTCCATAAAGCCCCCCACCAACATGTCAGATCTTATTCCCAATGGCGATGCCAGCCAAGCCGCTCTCGCAAAATGACACCCAAATAGCATATGAGTGATTGATTCATCATCCTCCTAACAAAGCTTACATAGTGGCGAGAGTGTGGGTATTCTTCTTGCAATCACTGTCTGTACTGGGATGGCATTGAAGGAGCATCTCCAGATGAACAATTTAAATTTCGGTAACATACCCTTTTGCCTCCAAAGCCAGTCCCAAAACCCCTTTCTCCTAGCAAAGGCTGACCAGCTCTTAGCAAATGGTAAGCTTTCTTTATTGAGAACTTCCCATGCCTAGCATAAGTAAACAGGAGAATCTTTTGCCGGAGGTCGAATCGGCCTGATCACCTCATTCGTCGCTATTGTCAGAGCTACATAAAACCCAAAGACATCTTGGAGGGCTTCAAAGTCCCAAGTATGCAATACCGGGTTTATGAAATTCTATACCCTGATCTCCCTTTGACTTCTATTGGATGGCTGGAATTCCTTCCATTGAGGAAACCATGGCTGAGCCAATGCTGAAATGCTACTCCCATCCCCAATTGTCCAAGCCACGTGCAACATCATCACTTCTCTCAACTCCAATAGCTGCCTCCACAACTTAGAGCAATTGCTGCGCCTACTCGATATCCAATAAGAGCCCCTTAGACAGTACTTGGAGCCAATCACTTGTATCCATAAACAATCCTTCCCCGATACAACCTTTCAGACATTCTTCATTAGCAGAGCCCCCTTGTGAAGGACCGTCGTATCCATCAGGTGTATCCCCTACAATTTCCCACCGGATTAGAGAGATGGGACACCGCCGCCATTTATTGTCAAGATTAACCACAATTGAGGATGGTAAAAGCGCCAGATCCGATGTTTGCACAGCCACTCTTAAAGTGGCTCTGTCAAAACCCACTGTGTTCGCCTTGTCTACATAAAGAGGCATGCCAATCCCCGCCATTAATAGGTGGAAGTAATGACTATGCCAACATGAAAGAGGGTAATTGTGAACCCTGAAGTAGAGCTTGAAGGCGGGCGGTGATTGGGTCCACTCGTCGTCCGGATCCCAAGGCATGACTGCCATGTACTGGTTGATCGCCCATAGGAGCATATCCTCTATTACCTCTCCCTACGGAGGAATTGTGGCAACCTGACAAGGAAAGAGGAGGGGGATCTGCGCAGTACCGGGTAGTCCACTAGTCGGCCACCATACATATCAACCAAGTACTGCTGAGCTCTGTAGTAGTCTCGATTTGGAGCCTCCCTGAGGAACACTAGTAGGATAGTGTGGTCCTGATCATTTAAGAGAAGTTCATAATGGGGGATGTTGGGAAGTAGACAAAGGATTGGGAAGGTAGATGATCAGTGTAAGGATAGTATGCCGCCATGGATGAGAAGAGGATGGATGAAGAAAATGATATTTTTCTGGTAGTGGAATAAAGGAAGAAAGAGTGGCGTAATAAGTAGATTAGTAAAAAGTATGAGGGGTGTGATAGGGAAGAGTTGGGGAAGGATTGGGAGAGAAGATTAGAATAAATGAGTTTAAAAAGGTGTTAATGCCGGAAGAGGATATTCTAAGACGCCATTCTCAGACGCCATTCTCAGATCTCATCTCCATGTACGAGATCTCATCAACTTTATTCTCAGTCGGTTTTGGCTTCTTGCAGCGCACGAACCATATGGAGGGATGTTTTGATTCGATAGTTTATGCGATGCATGATGCTAAAACTGCTTTAATTTGTTAAAATCTTTACCGAAATATGCCTCGCCAGGAGCTCTCTGTACTCGTTCTGAGTTCTTGCAGATTAGTTTGTGCCTGTTGATCCTTAGTGTTTGTGAAAGATGCTTATTAGGTCCAGAGGAATTGCTTCACTGTGCTTGCATAAAAGATCGGATGCAGCCTGGTGGCGGGTGACAGGGTTTATGTTTCTAATTTTCTATTGATTCTATCCTTTTTACTTGGAATAAACAACACCGAATTTACATGCGGAGGTCTTTTGGGGCCCTTTCTTATTTGGACCTAATACTTCTTGTCCATCGGTTTCGGATTGAACAGACGGTCAATAAATGAATAGGATGCACGCTGCTATTTGTTGTACATCGTTTTGTAGACGTTTGGGAGCAAGTTTTTTATCATGTCTGCAAAAAACAAAAGACCAAAAGAAGAACTTCAAAGAACAAAAGACCCACTCCAATTACAGATGATTGTGTAATGGTTTGTCAAGAGAAGTTATTGGATCAGGGTCCAGGAATCAATCGCAGCCGCTCATCTCTACCTCACCGCGCCGTTTGTACAGCCAGGATTTCACCCTCCAATTAATTGATTCCGTGTGCAATGCATTGGTTATATCGAAGATCGTCATTGCTTCCTATTTTACCCTGATCCAGCGAACAATCTTTGTTATCAGATTATTCAAAAGAAGGATAAAATTGTAATTTCCGATGCCTCTTTCCACACGCTCTTATGTTCATTGTTCATGGCCGATCGAGCGTTTTCGCTCGATTTTCTCCGTCAGCAGCCGTTCACAAAAAACCAGAAAACATCGTCCAAAATGCTAAAAAATTCGCTAGTTAACCCATCAACTACACCGTTTCCAATCTTCTCCCCGAAACCCGCCTCCCGAAATCGCCTTAATGTTGTTCAAATCCCTCGATGCAACTCACTGGAGGTCGAATTATCCAAGAGTTTTTCTAATACCAAACCTTCTTCTTCTACACCCCCATATCCAGGGGGAATGGGCCCACATACCGGGCGGGACCCGAATGTGAAGAAACCTGATTGGTTGAGACAGAGGGCTCCACAGGGCGAGAAATTTGCTAGGTTAAAAGACTCAATCGGCGAGTTGAAGCTTAATACTGTTTGCGTGGAAGCACAGTGCCCCAATATTGGCGAGGTACTTTTATTTCAGATTATATTTTTAAACTTGAAATTATTTCGCAGCTGCTTTCCACGACAGCTTCCAACTCCTACACTGAATGTTTGGTTGTGGAGTAAAGTTAAAAAGGATTAAATTGCTTACTCCAAGTTAAGATGGAGTAGCTTACTCTTGTTTGGTTGGAGCATGTCACTTAGCCATGGCTGAAATTATTTCTTGTTTGGTTAGAGTATGTTACTTAAGTCATAGCTTAAATTTTTATATTTCAACTTTATTTTCTAATAACTTATTTAACTTTTGATTCAACAACATATTGTACAAGTTACACAAAATTTTAAAAACTTGCAGTTTAAAAAAATTACAAATTACATTTCAGAAAATTAAAGAACATTATAGAGTACAATAACTTAAAAATGTAAAATAAATCATTGTACTCACAAATAGCTTTGGCGAAATATGCAAACGTTAGTTCTTTATTTAAGGTTCGAGTCGATCTCATTCTTTTAAAATATTAATGCATGATTTTTGTTTCAGCTTACTTGGTTTCGTTCACATTCCAATTACATTTGATCATGCAGAGAGTTGTATACCAAAGTACCTAATTGTTGTTCAATTGCTGAAATGGAAACGTGCCAGATTTATAGCTGTAACCCTGGAGGGTTTTGTCTTCTACATTATTTTCATTAGAAATGAAAATCAAACATTACATAATTTATAGTTGCATTACATAAAGTAGCATTACATAATTTTAATTGAGAATGTAAATCAAACATTACATAAATTTAAAGTCGCATTACATAGATTTAAAGAACATTACATAAATCAAACCAAATATCCTCTTCCACTGTCCAATCAAGCACAGGCTCAAAAGATGGTTAAAAAGCCCAAAAAAAAATAAGCACATCAACACGGGCTTGCTGTGGTTTTGTCAGATTCGTAGCATTTTCATATTAGAGTCCACTGTTAATTGCCTGTTTCCTGGTGGTACTTCAATTCTCATTTGCTGTTGTTGTGGAAATACAAATTTGTGTGGATGAGAGTCAATAGAATACAAAATTGATATTTAAGACTTTTGGCAAATGGTACTGTATCAGTTCCGGAGTGGTACTGGTACGGGTTTTCTTTGATTAGGTTGGAGGTACGGACGACTTTGCCCTTGGGAAAATAAGCATATCGGATGCATTATAGAGAGAAAGAAATGGAAATAAACTTAATTTTTGTCTCTTAAACATTCTTGTCAAAATTCTGATATAAAAAGTTGTTACTCTTTTTTTTGATGAAAAAAAGTTGTAATTCTTCAAATCAAACACCTTGTATATGCTGCCAACATCCAAAAAATTGTAAATCTTCAAATCAAACTAGAATAGCACGTATAAGTTCAATCCAGTCAGCAATTATACACTAATTAAGCGCAATTAAGATTGATCAAAACTGAGCAATTATCCTTAAAAATATACTTCTTCAAAACTGAGCAATAATCCTTAAAATGTATAGGATTTGCATTGTTCATAAGTACATACAAAGAGCCATGACAAGGAACAAACTCCATGCATCATATACAATAAGATCTATAGGTTTTATACGTTTTAAAGTTTGCTTTACAGTTTCTCTATTGTTTACATATTTCCAGTACTTTGAATCTGTAGTTTAGACCAACGATTTACTATGTGAAATTAATCATTTTTGTGCTCATGAGTCCAATCCGTAGCTATTGTAGTTTTGGGTCCCCGTTCAGTTACTTGTACACACGCTTGTTTTTTCTTGTTCTAATTGTTTCTATGCATGTAGTGTTGGAATGGAGGAGGAGGAGCAGGAGGAGATGGAGATGGGATAGCAACTGCTACCATTATGCTTCTTGGCGACACGTGTACACGCGGGTGCAGATTTTGTGCCGTGAAAACAAGCCGTAACCCGCCCCCACCAGATCCTACAGAACCTGAGAACACTGCCCGTGCCATTGCAAGCTGGGGGTATGTAGAAACACTTTCTTGTTCGTTCCAATGGAGAATCAATGAGATTTTAATGTCTTTTGGAACTTGGAATTAATCATTCTCCAGTCTAGCTCTTTTACTCCCCTATAGAATAACTTGTTTCTGATTTCTGTCCTTTGGATTACTGTAGGAAGAGAGTACAACCAACCCCATCTTTTCTTATTCTATGTAGGAAATGCAAATTAACAATTTAGTAAGCGTTGTGGAATAGTACCTTGGAATTAAGGTTTTAATTGCCATTCGTTCTTATCTTCATAGTACGTAGTCACCCTGGACAATTCTGGGTGGTTCCGGATGTATTGTTTTTACTGAGAAATTAGTGCAATCCATATGAAAAGTTCATATCCAATGAACATTTGGTTAATCCAACCTACAAGGGTGATGATATTTGTTTATCTGTCTTGCAGGGTGGATTATGTGGTGTTAACCAGTGTTGACCGAGATGACCTTCCTGACGGTGGAAGCAGCCACTTTGCTGAGACTGTTAAATCGTTGAAGGTTTGTTTTTAGTTTTCTATTATGGATAAAAGGAAACTTCATAGGACATACCAGTGCTGAAATTTTATGATGTTTATTCCTGAGCAGAGGATGAAGCCAGAGATTTTAGTGGAGTGTTTGGTGTCTGATTTTAGAGGGGATCTAGAAGCTGTGTCGCTTCTGTCAAACTCAGGTCTAGATGTATTTGCACACAACATAGAGACGGTGAGACGGTTACAGAGAATTGTCAGAGACCCTCGAGCTGGGTACACATCCTATGTTATTTTCTTCTTGTTTGATTTGAAATGCTTTAAGCTGAACACATGCATGCACATGTAGCTTTGTACATTGTATTAGAAAGTTATTACAGAAATTCCGAAATTTTACTCATTGTTCACAGAAAGCCTTCTCTTGGGCCTTCAAGGACTTCGCAAAATTTTAAGCCATAAAGATATTTGGTAAAATAATGTTGAGACTTTTAGATCAAATATGACTTCGTAAAATTACAATAAGTTCGAAGTTAATTGATTTTCTGCCAATCAAATGCACTCATAAGTATTTAGAGAAATCTATATGTATACCCGTCATAAGTTCAACATTTAGATATTTCTATATGTATACCCATCAAAATTTCAAAATTAGCTATTTCTACATCTAAACTCACTTATTTTATTAATATACCCATTTCTTAATTTAATTACTTAAAATATAGTTGAAAATTAAATAAAAAAATTAAATTGACAGTTTTACCCTTACTTTAAAACACTGTATACCTAACACCTCTCTCTTCTCTTCCGGCAACCCATTTTCAGAATGCGAACTTTTAAAATACAAAAATAACTGAAGTGAAATAAGGGAGACGCTGTAAACCTTGAGCAGAAATCTCTGCCTTCGTACTGGAACTATTGTTTACAGTAAACTTGTACTCAGTAAACCTTGAGCAAAGGTCTTGCCTTCCTACTGGAACTGTTGTTTCTTCTTACTTTCATGGATTTCTTTCTGTTATCTTTTTATCTCCTCTGATGTTTAACATGAATATCAAGTTTATTACAATTGCGTGGGATAAATTCGCATGTTTCAACAGAACTTGAATTCTCTGGTTTAATCAAATTTAATCTCTTTTTAGCCCCCCTCTCTCTCTCTCCTTTGAGAGTGATTGTCAGAGCAATCGACATCTGGACTTATCTGCATAAAAAAGGGGTAGAAGTATAAAAATCAAATAGAAAGAACCATGAATTAAATTGAAAAAAAAACAGCAGCCTAAATAAGCACAAGGGCCCAGAATGAAAAATAGTGAGTTTAGATGGGGAAATAACTAATTTTGAAATTTTGATGGGGAAATATCTAAGTCATGAAGCTATTTTTTCTTTATAAGAAATGTGGTCGTCTAGCCTCCAGATTCCATTGCAATGGACACCAGTGGTGTCAATGTTACAAAGTTTTTATTATTACAAAATATAAGCTTAAAAGAAGAAATACAGTAAGTTAGAGCAGTGCTAGAAAGTAAACAAACTGTTCAACATAAATTTCGGAAGTACACGCATCAGACAGCATGAAACCATGCTGATATTTCTCCCATAATCTCCATGGTCAAAAACTCAAAATCCTGGGCGTCTTGCATTTTTCTCTGAAAATTCTTCTACACCTCTCTCTCCAAATGACAAAGCAAACTGTGATTTGTGTTTTGCCTGACCTTCTTTTGCTGTGATTCCAATATTGCCCCTGTGAATTCTTTGATTAAATCATGAAGTTATGATGGGTATATATATAAATTTCTTAAGTATTTAAAATAAAAGAGAAATTTTCTGTTTGTCTCTTTGATTTTAGGTACACAGTCGTTAATTTTGATAATGTCTAATTTTTTTCTTGATATAACATTATACATGATCTTTTTGTAGGTATGAGCAGAGTTTATCTGTTCTAAAGCATGCAAAAGAAAGCAAAAAAGGCATGATAACTAAATCATCTATTATGCTTGGCCTTGGAGAGAAGGATGAAGAAATTGAAGAAACCATGGCTGATTTAAGAGCCATAGGGGTGGACATCCTCACTTTGGGTCAATACTTGCAGGTTCGGTTATTCTTTCTATTAAACTGCATAAGATCATTACTACAGTTTGTTTGTTTTTGTTTTCTTTTTCTTTTCTTTTTGCAAAGTAAACCAAGCATTGCACTATGTACGCAAATGGCACCCAACATTCTGATTTTGGTCTTAAGAATCAACTGATAAACAAAGGCTGTGTTAAGCAAAAGATAATTAAAATTTCCGTTGGCCTTCTCATACTATACCTAAACATGCAAACCCAGTGTTTGGACTCATTCTTCTTGATTTTAGTACAAATGTGCCTAGAGATTAAGAAGGCTCCTAAAGTTAGTGGGAGAAATTGCAGATTGTTGATGGAATATACCTGTACCATCACATAAGCTAGTCTCTCTCTCTCTGTTTTTTTTTTAAGAAGAGGTTGGGGGTCAAGCCACATAAGCTAGTTTTGGGTGTGGGTTGCAACTTGCAACTCATTACATGGTGAAATCCAAGGTGTTATTTGCTGAAAGACACTAAATATGGATGATTTTTTTTTTTTGGAGAGAAACCCGTAGGTATATCGATGATCTTGACGTCAATTGAATGTGCATATAGTACAATTGGCTACTAAACAATATTTTCTGAATTCTTATGAATTTGCTTGATGAATGTTACAGCCCACACCATTGCACTTGACAGTAAAAGAGTATGTGACTCCTGAGAAGTTTGAATTCTGGAAGGTTTATGGTGAATCGATTGGTTTCAGTTATGTCGCAAGCGGTCCCCTGGTAAAATCTTTAATCTCCTCTATCCCCTCCATGTTTTACACTAACATAATTTTCGTCCTAGTTTGACCATTGTTATCTGTTGAGCTTGGATTGAGTTTTGACCTCGAAATTAACTCTGAGCCTCAGTTGTTCAATAAAACTGAAAGAATAAAATGAACTGGCACAGAGGCACTGTACCATGGACTGGACCTACCATTAAGTTTATTCCAAATCCAGCATACAGTCCTTGGTTTAACTTGTACCATAAATGAGTCAACCTGTGGTACTAAAAACTGAAGTGAGCTGTAAGTATCTGTGGACATTATAGCTGAGGAATTATGCGTCTCAGCTCTCTAGTTTTGATGGGATTTTACTTCGCTAAAAGTAATCTTAATTTTGTCGTGTAGGTTCGGTCATCATACCGAGCAGGAGAGCTCTTTGTTCAAAACTTGGTAAAAGGGAACAAGAGTAAGACTTTGTCAGGTAGATCTTAGTGTCTCTTTATGGTATGTTGTACTTGTATCAATTAATCGGTGGTTTCATTTTTGGTTTCTTTTATTTGTTATTATCAATTTGCTCTTCTTTTATATTATCATAGCTTTCATTGTGTTTCAGCATGGGATAAGTTATTTTCAATAAAAGTTGTTACAATAATTGAGGCATGGAAAGAATTAGAATTTTAAGTTCAAAGAAAAGAGAAAAAGCTCTTTTGACTTGTTATCATGATAATTGCCCCTTTCTGAATAGCTTTTGAAATAATGCTATTTTATTTCCTTATATTTTATTCTAAAGCCTGTTTTCATGTGACGTAGTGGCTATTTTGCTACTGTACCGGTATTTTTGGAACCTGAGCAAGTCTGTACCGGGGTTTTTCCCTTTTACTGGAACTTTCACTTATTGCTGATGGACTAATGTTAGCACCTTTAAATTGTCTATGGACCCCAAATGAAACATAGGGGGACAAAAAAAGGGCACCATGTACTACTTGTAGGGACATATAAACACGATTATGAAGGCAAAATGAAAGACACTAGCATGGGATGTACTGAGTGCATATTTCTAGGTCTGATAATTTTTCGTCGTTAAATTTGTCATGCGAAAATTGAGTACATCAAGGTTGTTGCTTGACCTGCAGTACTCGAGAATTGGAGTCTCAATCGCCACTGCTGCTAAAACTGGTAGAGGCATTGGTTTTCCTATGGGAGGGCTGGGGTTCAAATCCTGCATGTGCAGGGATGGGCTGAGTTTGTGTGTGTGAGTGGGTGAACTATATGAGAATTGAGCTCCTGGGTTGGTTTATGATTTTTGAATACTTTCTCATTGCTTAGTCCTGTTGCGCTGTTTGTATGGTACAGTGTTATCTGTGGGAATTCAAGTACATTTGCTAATACGACCAAGTAACGGATGACACCGCTCCTAGTCCTACCACTTATTAAAGGCAACAGCTAGCTCTGGCTGGTGCTTATCTTTTGCATAAATATAATGTTTGTTGAAATGTATAGATAGAGTGGGAAAAACGTGCCGTGCCGTGCCTAACACACCGTGATTTTGGTCTCGTGCCGTGCCGTGACCAAGTTAATTTTTCACGTGCCGTGCCGTGCCTTGATCAAAATGTCAAGGGGTGGTCACGGCACGCGAATGGTCACGCCACGTGAGTCACGCCGTGCCTAAACGTGCCGTGACCATATGTGACTCACGTGACTCGCGTGACTATTTAATCATAATTTAGGTTAGTTTATTCAAGATTCACCATTAAATCAATATCTAATAGTCCTAATTACACGTGACTCGCGTGACTCCGTGCCGTGCCGTGCCGTGCCAAAGTTTCAAAAGATAGACACGGCACGTGAATGGTCCCGGCACAGGACACGCGAGTCACGGCACGTAACTGACACGCGTGCCGTTCCGTGACGGAGCCGGCTCCGGCGTGCCATTTTTCCCACTCTATGTATAGATAAAGATGAATTACTTGACAATGGTTATTTTGACAATTTTGATAATGAATTTAAAAAAACAGATAAAAAAATATGAAGTGAATTTATAGGTGTTTAATTAGAAATATAGATAGCCTAACAATTAGATTTTGTACAATTTAAGTATTATTAGATGATGCGTTGATGATCATTAATTTCGTACTTTTAAAATTTAAAGTCATTCGACGTACAAGTACAGCGGAACATATATCAAATGTTATTATGTGTTATAGTAGATATAATATATGGATAATGAGTCCGGCTAGTATAACATTGGTGTCATTTCGGTCTATATAACACCAACTCCAAAATCTATCGTATCGACTTCAAACGGTTAATTCAACCGTTCAAACCCTTCTACTTTATGAGTTGTGTGTTTACATGCAAAATTTTATAATTTTTTGAATTTTTTTAGTATCAAATTAAGCGGTCAAATATGTGAGTTTTTAAGTTAATTTTAATGCATTCATTTTTCAAGATTTTTGACCGCTTGATTTGGTACTAAAATAACTAGAAAATATTTTTTTTTGCATGTAAACACACAACTCATAAAGTAGAAGGGTTTGAACGGTTGGATTAACCGTTTGAAGTCGATACGATAGATTTTGGAGTTGGTGTTATATAGGCCGAAATGACACCAATGTTATACTAGCCGGATTCATGGATAATTTAAATCATATTTATTTTGTGTTATAGATATAGTACATGAATAATTAAATCATGCTTATAACGTTGTATTTTAAATTTAAGTCTTAAACTTTTGTCAATAAAAATCAAGATTTTCAAAATTAAAATGTAGTGATCCTTAAAAGTAAATTCCAAGAAGGCGGAGTAGTGAATGCCCTTTTCCCTTCACCTCTAAAATTAATTCCAAAGACACATCACACATCAATATTCAGTTACAAGGTAAAAACCATCCCCTCAAAGAAAACCTGTACAGTAAATAAACATTACAGATTGACAGTTTAATGCAAGACATAGTCACATAGAATGGATTACAATTTAAATAGAGTGAGTCTATGGTACTATGCATAGCACGGATTAGTCCGTACTATGGAGCTATATTTTCATTTTGAAAATTTTAATGGTCGATCCGAACCGTTCAACGTGATCTCCACATGAATATGTACTTGCAGACTAAATTTTATATTTTTTCGAATTTTTTTATTATATTTTAAGATAGGTAGAAAATCACTTGATCTGAAAATTCTGGACCATCCAAAAACAGTGATTTTCTACCTATCTAAAAAATAGTAAAAGAATTTAAAAAAATAAAAAATTTAGCTCACAAGTATATTCTTATATGAAAATCATGTTAAACGGTTCGGATCGACAGTTAGAATTTTAAAAACAAAATATTGATCCTACTACGGACCAATCCGTGCTACGTATAGTACAATAAACTCACTCATTAATATTATATTCCTTTCATGTGATGACTGAGTTGGCAACAGGAAATGTTTCGTTAAAAATAAAAGAAAGCGCCAGATGTCGCCGCAGATTCGTTTATCGCGATCAGGGTCCAGGCCAAGTCCTTGTCTCGTAAGACAACCCGTGCAAGCTTCCAAACAGATCTCGTCCTGACACGTGGATCGAAGAGCTCACGGGTTTGGATTTACCCTCACCCTCACCTCTCGCTATCATTCTTCGCTGTTCAACTGCACCCGAGAAGAATGCAAAGGAAAAAGGTCCACAATCAACGGCTAGCGGGTCCTGTTTTATTCTTCATTAACCAACGGCTATTTTCCCCCGCGGAAAATTTCAATTTCTTTTTGTCGGGTTTTTCTTTGTTGGAATTGACATTCTTTAAAATTTTATACAACACAAATACGATTATGACGTGAACTTAAATTATGCGCAAGACGAATAAAAAAATTTAGATAGTGGTGCAGGTAGGGATCTAAATATGTTATGTATCGATACCGTGATTAGTCACGCTATGATTTGGATCACATATCATGTCGTAATTAAGTTATATTTTTATGTCGTGTTGTGTTGTGATCAAATTTAGAATGATGGTCACAGTGCATTAGTCACGATGTGACCACACGTGACGTGTCCAAATATAATTGGTCACATTGGTCACGTTTGGTTACATTTAACTATTTTATTTTTTTATAATTTAAATTTGTTTATTCAAGATTCATCATTCGATCAAAATATATAACGGTGCTAATTACACGACATGCCGTGCAGGATCTTTCTCGTAACTTGCCATGCCAAATTTTCAAAAAACGACCATGTCACACAAATGGTCACGACATGAGACACGCAAGTCATAGAACGTGACCGGCATACGTGTTGTATCGTGCTGTGACAGAACCATATCGTGTTGTATATGGTTACGCCCTGACTTTTGTACATCTCTAGATGCTAGATAAATAAACATTATATAATTTTTTATTTTATGGGGAGATTAATGCCTTATAAAAATTAAAATTTTAAAAGACAAAACTGAGAAAACCAATTTAATTATACGAATGCTTAGAACCTCTTTCTCTTTATCTACCGAAATTTTTAAAAATACCTTTGTCCAAAAAAAGATAAACCAAAAAATTACTGAATCTTGAAAATTTAAAATTTAGCACGTCCACAATGTCAAATGGAGGAAACTTTTTAGGTGTCTGCCATTTGAAATGGCGGACAGTCAAAAACCTCAGAAATTTGAGATTCAACGTTGAATTTTAATTGTTTGTTTAATAATTTTTAAAAATAGAAAGAACAACTTATAATTTGAATATGTTAAGAAGAAACATCAAACAAAATAGATAAAACATCTTATAATTTAGATGTACTAGAAGTACTCCGAAATATTTTTCAGGTAAGATTTTTTTCGACTATAAAAAAAATTAAACTATTTTTTGGTGTGTTACTGGAAAAAATTAAAAATATTTTGGATCTGAGTTATTGATCCCGCTTCAAAAGACACTTTTGAATAAATAAAAAAATTATCGTGATCCTTCTAGTACATTCAAATTTTAAGATACTCTATCTATTTTAATATATTCCTAAAATCACTTCTAGAGAAATAGATGGAGTATCTTAGAATTTGAATATAACACCGAGAAGAGACGAGTATTTAAATGAGAAGAGCTGGATTAATCTTTAATAAAAGATAGGCGTAAAAAAAAAGTATTAAGTTAACAAACCGGGTGCTAATTGGAGCAATCAACAATCATGATTGCTCTTGAAAAAAAGGTGCAGAAGAGAAAGAAATGCAAATTAACACAATCATTATACAGACAACATGCCTTCTCAAAGTGGGAATATATAATTTGGACCCTCTGACATGATAAACGAACTTTATTCCCGACCTAAAGCTTAATAATTTCAGAAACTTTGGATGTTTCTCTGCAGAGAGCATTCCTTTGATTTTTCATGTTATCCCTTGTACAAAACATGCTTTGCATCTTGCGCTCTTTTCCAAGAAAAAGGACTCATAAAATTAAAGTTAAAAGAAATTGTATTTCGCTCCTTTAATTAAACAAAATGAGAAAGTTGCTAGAGGAGATGGGGGAGACCTTAAAGCAACTAAAAAATGAGATTAAAAAAATTTCGAATTCACAAATTTAATTGGTTTTGGGGCTATTTTTATATTATTTCACCTTTTGAACTGCAGAAAGTGATAATAATTTACCTGCCACGTGGAATTTGGATTTTATGATTAGAACCTCAATTAGTACACTTGCATATTATATATGCACAGAGCAGCTGAGCCTAGGTCAGTGCTCAACAGTTATTCCCATTTCTTAAATGCCTGTGGGCAAAGCCCTTGTATTGATAAACATACGCACAATAAATTAAAGATAAAAAATAATGAAAATTAAAGGAAGTCAGAGGATAAAGAGGAGAAAATAATAAATGAGCGTGGTCTACTGGGCCCTGTCTACAAAAGAGAACTAATATTTTTTTTTAGGAGAAGAGAGAACTAATACTCATGGTGGCAAATGAATTATTCGAGTTCGGTTTGGTGGAGTAAAAAATTTGTGATTCGGAAATAATTTGGAATAATTTCAGATATAATTTGGAAATAATTTGAAATTATTTGGACCAGAGATCTCAGTCCACAAGGGAGCAAAAAAAAAAAACAAAAAAAATGTTATGGAAAAAATTTGTAAAATTCGTGAATTATTCGCAAATAATTCGGTCAAAGTTTGGTCAACCGAATAATTCGGCGTTCGATTCGCCATCACAAAAAAAAGAATTATTTGAATAATTCGCAAATCTTGTGACTATGCTAATACTACTAGGGTTGTCAAGATCCTTTTAGAAATATCCCGAAATTTTTATTAATATCCAACATTAAATATAAAATATTAATTATACCCAGCTTGGCTGAGTTTTTTTTAAAATGCCTAAACCGGCCAAAAATGGCCGGTTTCAATTTTTTTCCCAACCGGCCAAAAAATGGCCGGTTTCAATTTTTTTCCCAACCAGCCAAAAAATGGCTGGTCCCAATTTTAATCCCAACAGGCCAAAAAATAGCCGGCTCGGGCGTTCATAAAAGAGTGGGCAGGGGATCCGTTTTTTCCAAAATTTCATTCTCACAAAATTCACACTCTCTCTCCTCACTTTCTCTCTTTCTCCAAAATTTCTCCTCCTCTTCTCACATTTGCAAGTAAGTCCCTTTATTTTTTAAATTTATTTTAAGTCCAAAATGGTTGTAAATTGATAAAATTTGTTATAAATGTACCAAAATTAGTATAATTTAGTTTTCAATTAGTTTTAATTTGGATTAATTAGTCCTCAATTAGTTTTAATTAATTTAATTAAGTATATTTTAGCATATTTAGTATATTTTAGTTTTAATTAATTAATTAAGTATATTTTAGCATATTTAGTATATGTTAGTTTTAATTATTTAATTTAGTATAATTAGCATAATTAGCATAATTTACTTTAATTTAGCATAATTAGCATAATTTAGTATATTAAAAACTGTAAACTAAGAAATCTCATAACTCTACGAGCTAAAGCTACTATCAGAGTCTTCAGTAGAACTGGTATCACCACCACTGGAACTGATCCTTGCTCCAAGCATAGGGATTGAAGCATGTGTAGCCACCATGGAAACTACTAGTGTAGACCCGGTCAGGTCCTTCAAATCACAAGAAGAAATTAAATTCAATTAAGAAGTAAGATCTGATTTTTGATTCAAAGCCCAAAATCTAGCAACAACTAAGATTTTTGCCCCTAAAACATGAACATCTTGTACCTGGCCCTCTTTAAAAATAATTCTATTTTTGTCAAGCCATAAATTCCATAACACAGCCCCTCTAATAATTTCAACAATATTAGGCTCTTTTAATGGAATACAATAATCTAACTCCCAAAGGTCACCTATAGAAATACCATCAAAACAAAAATTATTATATTGAGCTATCCATTGCCAAATTGCTTGAGCAAATTGACAATTGACAAAAAGATGATCAACTGATTCGATTGAGAACAATATACACACTTAGTGTCACTTGTCCAGCCCCTCTTACTCAACTTATCCTTAGTTAGTACTTTCTTTTGCCTTACTAACCATAAACACATTTTAATCTTCAACGAAATTTTAGCCATCCAAATGCTTTTAAATGGATTATCAGGAACACCTCCAGACTCTAAAAATGTATACAAAGAATTAACAGTAAAGTTCCCATATGGGGTCCACCTCCATAAAATTTGGTCTAAATTAGAAGTCAACCTAACATTAGATAAACGCGTAACTAAAGCGACCCATTCCATCAGATAGGTACCTGTTAATTGTCTAGATAATTGAATATTTAACCTATTATCATGAAAAACAACAATTACGACAATACTCCTATCATAAACAATCTTGAACAGATTAGAGAAATCAACACAAAATAATGAATCCCCACTCCACCTATCTAACCAAAATCTGACAATATCACCATTACCTAGCTGCCATGTGGTACTTACCTGTACAATAGATCTGAATTTTAATATATCATTCCATAAGGAAGATTTTATTGTCCTATCACCTGTGGGAGAGTATTTCTCAATAATAATATATTTCCAAGTACCTGTTACTCTATTATCATAAAACCTAAAGAGCCATTTAGCTAAAAGAGAATTATTCATACTTTGAATATCTAAAACCCCTAAGCCACCTTGAGTCATACTTTTGCATATTTTATCCTAATCAATTGGTGAAGGTTTTTTCCTAACCGTATTCCCACCAAACCATAGAAACTTACGTCTTAGTCTATCAATTTTATATCTGATCCTACAAGGCATTTTATAAAGAGACAACTAGTATAAAGAAATTACTGAAACAACATTTAAGAATGTTACTTTCCCTCCTAATGACATTAATTTACCATTCCATGTTTGTAACTGTTTTCTAACTTTTCTATTAAAGACAACCACTCTGATTCACTTAATTTCCTCCAAAATGGAACCCCTAAATACATCATTGGCAATTGAACTACCTTGCAACATAGTAGCCTTGTAAGTCCTTGTCCCTCATCCTCCCTAATATTCAATGGAACCATCTCACTCTTATCGAAATTAATTTTCATACCTGATAAGTTCTCAAAACATAGCAGTAGCCACCTAAGTACAATAATCATTTTCCGATCAGCTTTCAAAAAAGTAATGTGTCATCTGCAAAATGCAAATTTAGTACATTATCACAATTATTAAAATTCCCCAAACCTTGTATCAATCCTGCCCTTTGAGCTCTCCCTAAAATTTTATTTAAAACATCAGCAATAAGGTTAGACAACAAAGGTGATAGGGGATCCCCTTGACGTAATCCCCTCTTACAATGAAAATAATCACCTAATTTCCCATTTAAATTAATACAAGATTTACCACTTTGTAAAAGAAGGGAAATCCAAGAAATGAATTTATCACCAAAACCTCGTAATTTTAAGACATCCAACAAGAAATCCCAATGGACCCTATCGTAGGCCTTTTCAAAATCTAATTTGAATAAAACTCCCTTATCTTTATTTACGCTAACAGAATGTAACACCTCATTAGCCACCACAATATTATCCATAATTAATCTACCTTTAATGAAAGCAATTTGAGAAGAATCAATCAGAGAATCCATATATAAAGAAAGTCTATCGGTTAAACATTTAGTAATAATTTTCAAGCTGTAGTTTATTAAACTTATTGGTTGAAAATTCCTAAAGTTTATTAAACTTAATGGTCGAAAATTCCTAACATCTGTTGCATTGTCTTTTTTTGGAATTAAACAAATAGAAGCCATATTAATTTTTTCTAAATCCAATTGATTATTATAAAAAGCAGTCACTAATTTCATAAAATCATATTTAATATCATCCTAAAATGTTTGATAAAATAAGAAAGAAAAGACATTTGGGTCTGATACCTTAGATGGGTTACATGAAAAAACTGTTTTTGTAATTTCCTCTAATGTAAAAGGTGATTCTAAAGCCTTTTGCTGATCAAAAGTCAGATTCTCGGAATCAGCCCACAAAGACTGAACTGAAACTCTCCTAACAGTTGTGGTACCTAATAAATTCTGATAAAAAAAAGTAATATGTTTCCTAATTACATTAAAATCCTATACCATAACTCCATCAATCATAAGAGCAAAAATGAAAATTTTCTTTTTCCTAATAGAAGCATTTAAATGAAAATACTTAGTATTAGCATTTAAATGAAAATACTTAGTATTAGCATCACCTTCAAGAAACCACTTAGTCTTAGCCCTAATTTGCCAATATATCTCTTCATCCCTAAATAACTGTTTTAACTCATGCCATTGTTGGCTTGTTGCTGATCAATATCATCTAAAGAGTTCATTTCAGCTGAACGTTCAAACCTATCTAACTTATGTAACAACTGTGTTTCAGTTTTCCTTTGTGAAGCTCTAAGATTATTATTCCGTGCACACAGATTAATAAGGATTGGACGATGTTGGAGCTCATTGGACCCAAAAGTAGGTCTGATACCCATCAAATCTACTCCGTTTTCCTAATTTTCAAACTGGAAGTGACAAGTCGTTGTCTTTATTGCTTGAAAACTGGATGCTGACAGTGTTGACATCTCTATTTTTAGTTAGAACGGTAACACTATCAGTGTTCATGCTGTCATCGAAAACATAGTATCCGTTATGCTGTGATTTTTCTTTCAATATCGTGAAAAAGGGAGCATTTGCATTTGCCCATTCATTTTCTTTATTTTTGTTAAAGCTGATAATTTATTTATTTGAAAAACTTTTCTCATTATAAGCAGCAACTATATATAAAAAAAGAAGAAGGTAAAGGCAGTATGGAGATTACTATAGCTATGTTGATAAATAAAACTTTTCAAGATATGCAGTAATGTTATCTACGAAAACATATCAAATATAATTTGTCGTCGACGTCTTTCACTTGTGTGCCCAAAGTATAGTTTACATTGATACAAGAACATTTGAGTGTGCAATCTTTGTTTATAACCACTCAAAGTTGTTAATATATGAAAATCACTGAACCCCATCGAATTACGCAGTTATATATAATCACTTGTTTCTGTGGATAGAAATGTAAGTTTCCAAAATGGAAGGGGAACCTTCCAAACAGGTTCGGATCAAATCACTTGTTTTTCTCAATGAAATAAATAAATAAATAAATAATGCACGAGAACGTTGGAAAGATGGAAACAAAGGTCAGATCTTCTGCATCATTTATGACCTAGGTACTCTGAGTTCCGAGTCACTGCAATTCTCAACATAACTGTCAGTATGTTACCACAGATTTCGTTTAAAGAATTCGCCTCATTAGATCACGACTCTCTTTCGGTCGCGATGAGCTGTTGGCGTTTTCGGGTTTCTCGGGGTTGCCAAAAGCCCCAAGCATTATTTTAACAAAAAAAGGTTGTCCGAAATCCGAATGCACTCAATGCAGTAATGGTGTGGGCAGAATTAATACCCGACCCGATCCGGAAAGGACAAGCGCCCAATTGAAATCCCAACCCATGAATAATAATTTGTATTCAGGTCCCTCATTTTAATTCGGAGAATATTTTAAGATAAAAAGTTCTTGCATCACAGTCGATACTTGTGATTCATATATGATTGGTTTTTTTGTATATGGTTTGAAAATAAGACAAAACTGTGATCATTGATTAGGGAGTAATGAACTGCTCAGGATCATGCAAATATGTATGTTTTTTTCATAATATATTTCTTATTAAAAATTAGCACAGTTACGAAAGTTACAGATATCTATGCTAAGTTAGCATTTTGAACGTTTGTTGAAAATTTTAACTCAGACAAAAGAAATATTCAATCTATATTGTTAAATTATTTTTTGAGTAAAGATTGAAAGTCAAGCCACTTAACTATTTAATATTCACAAATGATTGTTTTTTTCGGATTTCGAATCTGCAACCTTCCACATGGTCAGATCCTCTGCATCATTTACGACATAAGTACTCTGAGTTCCGAGTCACTGCAACTCTTAACATACCTGTCAGTATGCTACCACAAATTTTGTTTAAAGAATACGCCTCATTAGATCACGACTCTCTTTCGGTCGCGATGAGCTGTTGGCGTTTTCGGGTTTTCCGGACATACTCGTATTGAAAATAATATTTACAAGCGCACGTAAGAAAAATCAACAAGAATAACGATAATTCATATCACCTATCTCAAATTTGGAGTTTGAATCCAGACCGTCTGATCTGCTTTGTCACAAATATTACAGGGGCCGTACATTTCACCTTGGACAGGATTGCCCGGACTCTGATCGGACGGTCCGGATCCAAACTTAAAATTTAAGTTACTTCAGTGAATCCGGATCCTAACGAGACGGGTCTAATTTTACATGAATCCGGAAAAAAATCCCCTCTTAACCCTGAGCTCTGACCTCGGAGTCGGAGGCCTCTGATGAGTATTTATCTGAAAAAAATAAATAAAGAAAAAGCGCTCATGGGCACGCTTTAATAACACACTCACCCACTAGAAAGAGACAGTAGCCCTTTATTACACTGTACTCTTCGCTCTCTCCAAGAAACCCCAACAGAGACGCACACGCAGAGACAGACTGTGTGTCTGAGAGAGAGAGATCCTTCCATTAGTGGTTTCTCCACCTCTCAGTCGAAATGAACAGTGGAGGCGTTCAGACTTTCTGGGTCGTGATTTCTTTTGGGTTTTAGAAGCTTTTTCTGCATCAGAAAAGCTTCAAAATCGGATTACTGAGTTCAATCCGAGGCATTTTATCTATTTCATCTGTAGACAAAAGTAACAAGGTGAGTTCTCTCAACTGGAACTGAAGGGACGCTATATGGTTTAGTTTATTAGGATAAATGTGGAATATTATATTCGGTTTCTAACTCCTGTAGAATTCTCAGGTGTGGTAGCTTGGTTTAGTTGTAATTATAGTTTTTTTTCTGTCTGAAAATCGAATGATAAGCTCTAAAATTGGGTTATTGGCGGGTTGTTTTGTAATTAGATGAAGAAGTGAAGTTGAAATTTGAGAATGGGTGTTTCTTGGCGTGTGCATTTGCAACTTTTGGTGCTTCTACTCGTTGCATTTTGGTGGGATGGATTTTGCGAAGAGAATGCTGCAGTGTTTATTGTGACCATGAAAAAACCTCCAGCTGTTCATCAAAATTGGGGTTTAGAGAGGTTGGATTTTAAAGCTAGCAGAATCAGTAAAGGAGATTCCAATGTGTTGAACGTGAGGAATAAACCAAGGTATTTAGTTTTTTGTTGTTTCTGTTTCTTTTTCCAGAAATATTTTTGGTCGCCAAAAAGCATGTAACAGCAATCAGTTAAACTACTTTGTTATCATTATTATTAATGCTGGCTTACTTATATCTATTATAACTCACTAAATAGCTAATTTGATATCCTTTGATAGGAATCATTGCATCTCTTTTTGCATCCAATGTTCCTTCCCTAATTGCTAGCCTGTACTTTTTTTGCATTTTTCTGGCACTATTTTTAACATTTCTTTCCCTTTTTGCATTTATGGGCCTGGGTGGTGTGGAATATTACCAAACTACCAATTACCCTAGGGCTCTCATCCTAAGCACTCCCTGCCTAAACGAATTTGGCCCAACTTTCCAAAAATAAAAAAGAAAATGAAGAAGCAAGTGGTTATTTTGGTTTAAATTTAAATAATGAGTTGAGGAGTTACAACAAAGAAAGCACATTTTGACTTTGGTCAAAATGTGTGACATCTGTCAACGGTAATTTTTGACTGAAATGGGCGAGTGTTCGTTTTAATTTAAAGAAGTTTTCATTCTAGTAGAATCAAGTATTCATTCTGGCTGAAATGAACTCGCATTTTGGGGTAGGTGGCAAATTACGTGGGGATATTTGAGGGTGAACTTATCTGTTTGTTTTAATGGACCACAGGTAAATAGCTGCATACTACTTTAAATATATGGCCATCAACAATATAAATATTAATTTTTCATTATTTTTTAATTTTTCTTTATTTTTTTTCTGTTTTATGTTGTTGTTCTTTTGCAATTTCTATAACTTTTTGAGTTAATATAGATGTTGCAATTATCAGTAAGCCAGCAAAGATAGCTCTACTCAAAAGTTATTCCGGGTTTCTTATGAAATGCAAAAAAATATTTTATGCATCATATGAGTTTGCTGATACGTCATACATTCTTAGTACAAGCTTGTTCACATAGTATCTAACAATATCTTGACTATATGTATTTGCATAAATACTGAGTATACATTGCCTTTAGCTGATATGATGTTGGTTACTTTTTACTTCTTTCAGGAATAATACGAAACCCCTGAGTTACAAATCATACCTAATTCGGCTTCAGAATTCTGTCTTGAGAAGAACATTAAGAGGACAACGCTATATAAAGCTTTATAGCTACCATTATTTGATTAATGGATTCGCTGTTCTGATAACCCCTCAACAGGTTCCTCCTTTTTTCATATTTTTTTCCCTGTATATTCACTGGACATTAATTTCATTGCCTACGTTACTTGTATGTAGCCCGTCCTACTTAACTTTCCACTTGGGTCTATAGCATCTCTTATGCTGTCAATTTTCTAAAAAGAAGCAATTTGTGTTTTGTACGTTGTACATATATTTTTATGTGAAAATCACATAATTTGGACTGTAGATATCTCTTTTGTACATGAAAGTCCCAAAACAAATTAATTAATATTTGAGCTATACATTTTATTAGGCAGAGAAGCTTTCTAGGAGGAAGGAAATTACGAACATAACCCCAGACTTCTCAGTTCGAACAGCAACCACACATACACCTGAATTTCTCGGTCTACCACAAGGTGCCTGGGTTAGGGACGGAGGACCACAATCTGCCGGGGAGGGAGTGGTTATTGGGCTGATTGACACCGGTATAGACCCGGCCCACCCGAGTTTTGCGGATGGGTTCTCTACTAACAGGTTTTCTGTCCCAAACCATTTTTCGGGAATTTGTGAAGTCACCAGAGACTTCCCGTCGGGTTCATGTAACAGAAAACTTGTGGGGGCCCGCCATTTTGCAGCCTCGGCTATTACTCGGGGGATTTTTAATGCATCTCAGGATCATGCTTCGCCAATTGACTGTGACGGCCATGGCACGTAAGTGAAAAGACATAAATGGTGCTATTGAATTTAGTGGATATCAGCGATTGGGATTTCATGATATTGAGTTTTGGCGTTTCATCCGTAATTGGCATTTCATGATGTTGTTTTGAACTTCATTGAAACCCTTTTATGATCCGTGTTTTGGTGTTCCATCAACAATTGCACTTCGTGATACTGTTTTCAACTTTATTAAACTATATAATTCTGTTTGAATGTTGTGAATAATGAAGACAATATTTTCCTTGAATAAATTGAGACCCTAAATGTGGGGTTCAGTTTTTAAAAATAAAAGTGAAAGCATAACATTTTTATTTCTTCCTCAGAAAATTAACTCAAATTTGTTTGAATCCAATTATTCTGCAACTTAGTTTTTCATTAAATTCAGACACACGGCATCGATTGCAGCAGGAAATAATGGCGTTTCTGTAATTGTGGGAGGTCATCATTTTGGCAATGCAAGTGGCATGGCACCTCATGCACAGTATGTATTTATTCCTTTTTTTATTCTGAAGTACAGATACATCTTTTTTCTTGACCACTCGATGAATTTAAGTCTTTTTAATATCTCCTTAGTATTGCTGTTTACAAGGCTCTGTACAAAAGCTTTGGCGGTTTTGCTGCTGATGTTGTCGCAGCCATTGATCAGGTAAGCCTATTTTTTTTTTCCCCTTTTCGGAATGAACTATATCACCTGCTCTTCCATTTTATTTGTCTTCATCTGTCTTGCCTGTTATTTTATTATACAAACATTATTAATCTAACTCATTTTTTCACAATTTCCCCACCATTTCATCTCAGGCTGCAGAGGATAATGTGGATATAATAAGCCTCTCCATAACCCCAAATCGCCGGCCACCTGGTATTGCAACCTTTTTCAACCCAATAGACATGGCTCTTCTTTCTGCTGTCCAAGCGGGTATATTTGTGGTCCAGGCAGCGGGTAACACTGGACCTGCTCCGAAAAGCATGTCGTCCTTCAGTCCCTGGATTTTTACTGTGGGAGCCTCATCTCACGACAGGAGTTATAGTAATTCTTTGGTGCTCGGTAATGGTGTTACTATTCCGGGTGTTGGCCTTGCACGTAAGTTTTTTGTTGTACCTACTATCTTATATGTACATACCAATGGTTTGTCAGATTTTTTATTTTTATTTTTTTGTTTATTGCATTGCTTTGTGAGCATGCCAGTCCATGTCTGTGAAGTTTTTAAAATGTGTTAGCCTATTAGAGCTCAAATTGATGGTCTAAACACTAACTTTTAGAGCATGGAAATAATTGGTCAGGTCACTCAGGTCACATTTCATGTCTGGTGCAACTATTTAAATCAATTACAGATATTGGGATATTCAGTTTGAGTCAAGCTGTAACTTGTTTCTGAATTTGCAGCTCTTTCTTGTTTTAGGTCATGTTAGATGGGTGCTTTTGGTTTTAGTTTATTTTTAGATGGGTTCTTTTGTTTTTTATCGGTCACCATCTCTTCATGGCACTGAATAATCCAGTCTTGTGCCATTATACTCACTGCATTCAGACCTGAGATATTACCAGCATCTGAACCAAAGTTGTTTAGGAACTTGTTACAACTGTAAGGCCTCTTTTGGTTCTCTTATTTATCAGACAGTTGATTCCAAATTCAAACTTCACATTTATATTTTCAGCTGGAACAACTGGAGATGACATGTACACTCTTGTAGCAGCCACACATGCTTTGAAGAATGATACAAAAGCAATTGACATGTATGTGGGTGAATGCCAAGACCCAACTAGTTTAGATCCCTACTATATAAAGGGAAACCTACTTGTCTGTAGCTACTCTATCAGATTTGTTCTAGGCCTTTCTTCTGTGAAACAAGCATTAGAAACAGCTAAGAATGTTAGCGCAGTTGGGGTTGTGTTCTATTTGGATCCTTTTGTTATTGGGTTTCAGCTCAATCCAACTCCAATGTACATACCCGGACTGATAATACCATCTTCTGATGACTCTAAGGTACTAAAGTCTTCTGTCTATGCTAGAATAATATAATGATATAATGATTTCTATTATACCTGTTTTTAGAAATAATATGTTTCTGCAAGTATGTAAGATATTACTCTCCCGAGAAGTATATTCAGAAAAGCCATAAAAAGGAAGATTTATTATGCACTGTTGTTTTACCTTAAAAAGAGTTTTATCCATTTGGCTGTCATAAGTATGCATTGTATGGTTGTGCCCTTGCAAAGCTTAAGATTCCTTGCCCATTGTATCGCTGAGATTTAAAAAAATATTGATTAAATTTTCCTGATGTTTTCGTCATTTCTTTCAGTCTTTAGACACTTATTTTAACTTAATTCCTGTGCAGGTTTTTCTGAGTTATTACAATAGCTCCTTGGTTAGAGATGACTCCTCAACTAGAATTGTCCAATTTGGAGCTGTTGCACGGATAATTGGAGGTTTAAAGCCTAATTTTAGTAACATTGCGCCGAAAGTAATGTATTACTCAGCTAGAGGCCCTGATCCAGAGGATACATCCTTTGCAAATGCAGATATTTTAAAACCCAATGTGATTGCGCCTGGTAATTCCATTTGGGGTTCTTGGAGCTCCCTTGGTCTGGATTCAGCTGAATTTCTAGGTTAATATTTACTAACTTTTAATTTTGTTTTTTACTAATCTGAAAATGCATCTCCATTGACTGACTCGTTGCAAATTCCATTGAAAATGTATCTCCATTGACTGAAGTTTGTGTATACATTTGCAGAAATTAGGAGAGTACATATAACAAATCCCATGTTCATAGGGAGTAAATGCAAAATTATTATGTTTTGTAGGGGGGCATGTGAAGTTTTCCTAAAAATAAGCTTTTACAGAAGCCTCAAATCATGAAATATTTATACCATAAGGGCTTTTAATACAAAATCTTAACTAAACACTGAACTGTATGTCCTTTTCTAGGAGAGAGCTTTGCAATGATATCTGGCACGAGCATGGCAGCTCCACACGTGGCAGGTCTCGCTGCACTGATAAAACAAAAGTATCCTGATTTTACCCCTTCTGCCATCGGTTCAGCTCTATCCACCACAGCTTCAGTTTATGACAAGCAGGGAAACCCGATTTATGCACAACACACTTACACCAACCCAGATGCAACTGAATCACCAGCAACTCCTTTTGACATGGGAAATGGATTTGTTAACGCTACTGCTGCTTTGGATCCTGGTCTCATCTTCGATTCGAGTAAGTGGTGCTTATTATGTTAATATATTTCTGGTACATATTGAATTTTAGTCTAGGATTTTTTCATATGGTTTTTTTTGTACATGCACCATTTTGGTTTATTGTTTAGACCTGAAATAATGTACCCTGCAGCTGTAGAATTAACTTGTCCAAGGTACCAGCTATACCGAGCTATATACGGTGTACAAATGGTTGCTGTGTGTGAACTTTGTCAAAATACAATGGTGGCCATGAAGCTTCCTCAAGGCCTTTGAACAATTTGTTCTGTTCAACAAAGATATCAATTGCACAGAACTGAAAAGATCAAGTGTGGAATTGAACACAAGTTATAGTGCTAACTTTCTAGACCTCAACTAAGAGAAAGAAAGAAACCAAAACAGCTAATCATATTACTTTTTTCTTTCCTTCTTTGGTTAGGTTATGATGACTTCTTCTCCTTCCTCTGCGGCATAAATGGGTCAGGTCCGGTCGTCCTTAACTACACAGGCAGCAATTGTGGGCCTTCCACCCTTAATGCGTCAGATCTTAACCTACCTTCTCTCACAATAGCAGTTCTTAACCAAACCAGAGTTGTAACAAGAACTCTGAAGAATGTTGCAACCGATGAGTCTTATGTCGTTGGTTTTAGTTCCCCTTATGGTGTCTCGCTTTCTGTGTCACCTGATCAGTTCTTCATTAGTAATGGCCAAAAACAAAGCATCACATTTGTTTTCAACGCAACACTAAATAGCAGTTCTGCGAGCTTTGGAAAAGTAGGGTTTTATGGAGACAAGGGTCACATGGTTATTATCCCGGTTTCAGTCATATCCAAGATTATGTATTAACAGTAGTACAATCTGACACGATATCTAACCCTAACCTTGTGTAATCCAATTTTTGATGTACAATTTGATGTTCTTAATGTAATTAGCAAGTTTTGAGTGTCTAATGATCTCTATCTTTTGTGTGTTTCTTTAGCAAACTACTTGTATTCTGTGGCTCTATTGAACACAATATCTGTAGCAGTCTGAGTAGTTTTGAGTAGGGTTGATTTGTGCAATGAGTACCACCTGCATTAGCGCCATATTTTATTCTGCTCGACTGATGCATGATTTTTTCTTCTTCTTCAATTGCCAGTAAGGAGAGAAGCATGACCCTGTTTGTGTCTTGACAAAGCAATCAAATTTTGCTCTATTATAATCTGTTTTTTTGCTTCTAACGCATCAGTTATCTGTACCGAATTCTCACGAGGGTGGTACAACGTACAACAACAAACCTTAAATAAAACCCTGAGACGCTCACTGCACGCCCCTTGCTTGTTAATTATCATAGAATCAGATAATTAGTTTTACAGGGATTTAAAAATGCTGTATAGCATATCAGAAAATTGTTATATTGTTATTTCTACTTCCCCTTCTAAAATACATATCATATTTACACTTTTAAATTTTAGAAACTCACCGATTTATCCAATTTATATCTTTTTTTTATTAAAACTTGTTTTCAATTTATGGAGTCCTCATTCTACACTTTATTAAAAAAAAAATATGTAGCATGTGTAAGAAATGTTTAGTTTTCTAATTAGTCTGTCTGTGAGGACAAATCATTTATTTTTTTATTTGTGATGCATACATAAGTGTATACTTAAATGTCATTATGTGTATGTGTCACAAGTAGAGTAATGAATCGTTTGTTATCGCAAACTGATCAATTAGATTTTTTACATATGCTACATTTTTTATTGAAGCAAATGGGTACATTTTAAATTTAAGATTTGAATAAATTTGTGAATTTCTAAAATTTAGAAGAATAAATATGATATTATGAATTAAGAAGAAATACGTAATTTTAAAGTTTTTGAGAGATATACATAAAATGGGTTGACTAATTGCCCTCAAACATCAATCTCTAAAATTTCTCCAAACCAACTATCATGTTGTCATAATTTTGTAAAATGTAATTCTAAATTATGTAAACCGGTTTACCGAATTTTATAAAAAGTAGCGACTTTTCATTAACATGTGGTCCCCGATCAAACTCCCACTCTAAGCACTTTGTCCGGGACCATTGGAATCACTTATAGACATTTGATCGAGATCACTGGACTACTTCTAGAAGATCTCTACTGAATTTTCAAAACTTGTAACTAACCGGGATCACTTTTAACTCTATAAACCGTTTCTTTGAATTATGTAAATCACAACTCTGTAAATCATTTCTTTGAATACTGTAAATCAGCAAGTTAATTTCAAAATTTTATTTTTTTAGACTTGCAGCTAGATGCTACTTCCAATTGTTTTGAATTCTTAGTATCTTGATGTTGCATCCAAAAACTACAATTTTATATTTTGAAATATGTAAACCTTGCCGTAAAACTCTGTACGGTGATACTCTAAATTATGTAAACCTAACAACTAATTTCAAAACACACCTACTTTTATGAGGATGCTTCTCATATATATAGTTTGACGATGAGACAGAATTCTCATCACTAGAATAAGACAACAATACAAACAAACGAATTGTAAATCAAACATTTTATGATATTAAACAAATCAAAAGCATACATATTTCCCATCAAACATAACATATATTATAAATCAAAATAAATATGAAAAAAGTCTAACATAAGACTACTTGTCACTTTTCAACTAAAGTGTTTCTCACCAACTATTCAAACATATTACAAACCATTGTTTTTCCATTCATAAATACACAAATTCCACAATCTTGTGTACCATCATGCTTCAGGCATTTCACAGGCTTCAAAGCAATTGTCTTCTAGGTTTCATCAGCTGAAATAAAATTTCACATCAAGCATTAATAAAAATTTCAGGTCATAAATTATGTAAACCTAAGATGAACTCAAGTGTATAAAATCTAAAATACTGGTCAAATTTTTTGTAAACCTAATGCATAAATTCTGTAAACTTAAGTCAAGAATTATGTAAACCTAATACACGAATTCTGTAAACCTAAGATAATCTCAAGTGTTTAAAACCTAATGCACGAATCCTATAAACCTAATGCATCAATTGCAATCAAATTTCATATTAAAATAGAATATTCAAAATCAAATACAAATGACTGGATGTTGCAATCAAATTTAAAAATAACTCACTGAATACTGATCGTCACCGCAAGAGGTTTGAAATCCTAACAAATTGAGAGTGTAAACCTATCAGATCGTCGCTATAAACCTAACAGATCAAGACTGTAAACCTAACAAATCAAGACCGTAAACCTAGAAAGCACATATATACAAACCTACGGCTGCGGCGACCGCTGCAGAGGTGATCCAGGAATCAGAGAAGCTTTCAGTGATGCTCAACTAAGGGATGGTGCTAGGAGTCTCTGTTGGTGTTTAAGCGGATGGAGGAGCAGGGAGGGGACGTAATTGGAGAGGTCTTTGGAGTAGAAGTAGGAGGCGAGACGACTGCACGAGTAAGTGGTGCTGCGGTCGGAGCAGCGATGCCAGGGGAAAATAAGAGAACGAGGAGAGAGATGAAATTCAAAAAACGAAAAAGGATTTAAGAAAGCTTAAATAAGATAATTTGGGAGGAGCGTTAAAAATAGCCGAATTTTTTGTAGTTGACACTCCAAAAAATAAAATTAAATAAATACTATTTTTCGGGATTTTTTTTCAATCATACCACCTACGCTAACTAAGTTCGCGCACCAAATAGGCAGGTGCGCGGTCTGAGTTGGCGCACCCATTTTCAAAGTAATAAATGAATATCTAAAATGATGCAGCCTCTCATGATCTTCAAGGCTCAGATTAGTATTATTTGTAATTGAATAATGTGAAAATGAATGACTCATCTTTTCAAGGCTCACGGTCTTCAAGGCTCATCTTTTTAATCATCCATTATACGATGAATGAAAATGAATGGCTCAGATTAGATTATTTGTAATTGAATAATCCATTGGGAGGTTTTAATAATTTAATATGATATGATATGCCATGTATAAGTCCATTTGGGTGCTCCAATCTAGTGCGCGCACCCGTCTATTTGGTGCGCGAACTCAGTTGGCGTGGGTGGTATGATTGAAAATAGGCCTCTGGTGATGGTATTCATTTAATTTGATTTTTTTGAGGTGTCAACAATAAAAATTTCGGTAAAAATAGAGGTGCAAACGGATCAGATACGGATCAGATAGTGGTAAAATCATATTCGTATCCGCTTTTAATTTTCGGATACGGATACATATAAGATATTAGACAAATACATACGGATACAGATCGGATATTAGACGGATACATACGAATACGGATCGGATATCGGATATTCGTAGATATATATACATATATTTTCATAATATATAGTAAATTATTTTTCTAGGATACAGATAATTAAAATTCAAAATCATATCCGTATCCGTATCCGTATCCACACGGATATTCAGATATCGGATATCCATAACTAATTTTCGGATACGGATGCGGATATGGTCGGATAATAACCGATCCGTTTGCACCCCTAGTTAAAAACCGTTGAAGGTGGACTGGATTGGAGTGGGAAAATTTTAGGAAATGGTAAACGGGATGTAACCTTTTCTCTACATAGAATTCTTAGAAAATAAAAAGCTGTGACAAAAAATCTGAAAAAGAATTTAATCTGGACCCGTCCGATATGAATTGACGGCCGTGATGTTTGGAGTATCAGCGACGTCGGAATAGAACATATCTTGTGCGGATTCGAGGTTTTTCTTATTATTGCGAATTTGTGATTGCTCGCGGCCTCCCTCTGATCGAACTCCTACATAACAAGATCATCTCTTGAATTAGGTTTAATCCGGACAAATTTGGATTTCCTGGTGTGTTCGGCGCTATTATGGAGAATCCATTTGATGTAACTAGCAAAAGGTGAGATCCTTTTTTATTACAAATCTTTTACACAGTATTTTTGTTGTCAATCATAGCTTACCAACTCATTTTCGTCCTTTTCACAGCTTTCGCAATTTATTTTCCTTTGGTATTTTCCATTGTTTTCACCCTTTTCTTGGCTCATCGGAACCAGTTACAGGAATGATTGTGCTTGCTCAAGGAAGTAGTGGTAATTATGAAATTAGCTAGAAATTATGCTCAAATCGGGCAAGAAGCCCCTAATAGACCAAAATACGCATGGTTATTAAACAAGATGAACAATAGTTCTATTCTGTGTAATACACATGCTTACTGGTACAATCCCTGACTAGCATGTGACTTTCTGTTAGGGTATCTCTCTATTCAATATTCTTTGTACTGATCATACCAATTGCATTTGCACCTTTTCTTTCTAGAATCAAAGCTGCAATTGAAGATGCAAGTAACTCGACTTCCAGGAAATGGGAAGATCTACCTATCAATTGCCTAGTCTTGATTTTTAAAAAAGTTGAGATCCCGTGCCTGACGCTTAGTGTACCGTTTGTGTGCAAGTCTTGGTATGAGGCATCCCTAGACCCTGCTTGTTGGAAGGTTCTAGACTTATGTACCACTGATCTCCGTTTACCTGATAGCCGTTTTGCGGAGGACTTTAAGTGTGCATACTGTGTGAATAAATTTAGTTTGAGTGGTTTTCTGAAATTTCTCATCAGGCGCAGCAATAACTCGGCCACCCGCTTGGTCACCGGAGATATTTATATAGCCTTACACAACAAGAAATTACTGTATGAAGAGTATGTAAAAAACAGTGCTTACAGATTTTTTTTTTTTTTTTTTGTAATTTGGACAGGGTGTTGGACCCTACCTGATAAACTGAATGCTCCAAATTTGATGTCTGCCTAACTAAAATTTAAAGAAAACCAATTAAGACACTATTTAGTCAAACATTACCAATCTGATACTGCCTGATACATGCATATTGGTGTTGAAGGCATTTGACTGTATTGTAAACTTTGCTATGCACCTTCCATATATTGGTACGAACTGCAAAAAATGGTCAAGTATCTGCATGAAATGATTCAAAAGTTGAGCCTTTAATGTAAATTAACTATCTCTTATTTTCTGTTTGCTCTCTAATTATTGTGAGTCCATATAGGTGCCCTGAGTTGCATATTATCTCACGGAATACAGCGACGTTTCCTCCGGAACAGTTGCGCCAATATGTTTTGAAGATTGATGCTACCATGACATCAAATTTTCAAAAAGGTGGTGAATCTAGTGTTTGATTCTGCCAGTTTTTGGACTGGCTCCTTTATGTAAATACAGCTTTATGCTCTGTTATAGATTTGAATTCGGTGACTTTGCTTGGTTGTTTTATTATTGTAAGTATTGTTTGCATTAGAGTAAAATTTTGCAAATAGTGGCAGTGCCACCCATTTTAATGGGATGATGCATCTCATTGCAATATATTGACAATACGAAGAAGAAATAAACATGCATATGCTATTTCTGCTTTCTGTACCGGTACCCGATGGTACTAATAAACATATTAGACATACGCACTTGACCATGTCTCCTACTATCAAAATAGTAGTCATGCATCTAACAAGTAGCAAGCAGTAAACCTCAAGCCTGATACCTCCCAAAAATGCAGAAAACCAAAAACACGAAATCAGATGCAAAAATGACAAAATTTCCTTAATATAATACAAACCCCAACAAACCACCAGTCATCATCCAGTCCATCAAGAAGTCAAGACTACATGGGAGGGCCATCGTGCCCCTTCCTGGTATCTTAAGTTCCTTTTGTTAAATGCTTATTCATAATTCATGTGCCTCTAGATTACCACTATGAATTATAACCATGGAATCAGGCACCAAATTAGCTTGCAAATGTAGATTACATTTATCTTTCTAAATTTTAAAAACTCTCACATTTATTCAATTTATTGTCTTTTCTATTAAAACTTTAAATTTATAAAATTTTCATTTATCCTCTATTAAAGCCGGTTTTATTATCAGCCAAGATTTCACACAAATATGCCCCCTTGCTGAACAACACCTTGTATGACACAGAAAACATGTGCAAATCCTAATGTTTGAAACTCACTAATTCAATTGGATGTCTTCTGCTGTGTTTTGCTGTTATAGCTTTTAGCAAGGTATGTATTAGGGGAGATTTTGGGGATATTTTGGATAAATTAGTAGGTACTCTGAAGGTGCATGGTTTTGGTATCAGGGATGGTACCATGGCTTCCAGTGAGGATATTAAGATGTAGGTTATTTTAGATTAGATATTTTAAGTCTTGTTTGTAATTTGTAATATTTTTATATGGTTTCTATGCAATTAGAAATCGGTGGCTTTGTCATTTCTTTCAAAAAAAAAAAAAAAATCTGCTAACTATGCTTATGAGTTTTGCAAGCAATTTTAGCAACTGAGCCGAGAATGCATGAACCCTCTATCAATTCTATATACAAAGAACCAATGCATAAAAAAGAAAAGACTTGGTTTATCAGGCCTATTATTAAAACAGTTAATTCAGTCACTCCAATTATCATGATCAATGGAGGTGATACACACTTTGCTGTCAGCCTCTTCCTACAGAATTAGAAGTCAAACTACAAATTCCACATAATAAATTACTTGAACGGCTTAATTATTTCTAAATATAGCATGTAGTATTAGCCTCTTTACTAAACCTTCAAGTGGATAGAAAATGAACAAAGCTACTAATTTCCTGTTCTGTGTAGTAGAAGAAATAGATGGACCGCACCAAAATTTGTCTGCCATTGCTTCCAGTATATATAGTAAAATAAATTTCCAACTTGGTAGCTCACCAGATAGCAAATTTGGCTAGGAGGGAAGAGGTTGTGTCCCTTGTTGAATTCACATTCCTATTCGAATATCCCTGTGAGATATGCTTGTGATTCTGTTTAATTAATATATCTGGCCTAGGGCAGTTTGGTTCACACCAGTCAGACGCTGGTCAAAGTGTCTCTAACAATCTTGCTGCTACTTTGCAACCACGATCAAATTGGTTAAAGCATCTCTAAAGTTGTCACGAGTCAAACACCATGTTAACCTTTTTTACAGTTCTCGGATAGTATTTTCTTAACAATCTCCAGGAAACTAAATGAAAGGAGTTGAGCTAACACTGGCAACAGCGAAACCTATCTGCCATTTATGCATTTTTCAAACCAACAAAAGAATCAAGTCCAGAGTTCAAGCCAACTACCAGAACAAAATTCTTGTATAAATCCCAACTCATTTTTCTCCATTTTTCTCATCACTTATCAAACCACAAACCAAAAAGAGACCCTAACACAAGAGTATCATCATGGCTTTAGAGACCAATTTCTTAACATTTTTCATCACTTTGCTCCTTGTAACTAGAGGTGAATCTCGCCTTCTCCTAGAGGCTCATGAAGCCCCACCTGTTCATTCCGAGACACCAACTTTACCTAAACCGACACTATCGGTGCCAAAAGTTGAGCTTCCACCTTTGCCAGAAATTCCAAAAGCTGAGCTTCCACCTTTGCCAGAAGTTCCAAAAGCCGAGCTTCCACCTTTGCCAGAAGTGCCAAAAGTTGAGCTTCCACCGTTGCCAGAAATCTCAAAAGTTGATCTTCCACCTTTGCCCGAAGTTCCAAAAGCTGAGCTTCCACCTTTGCCCGAAGTTCCAAAAGTCGAGCTTCCACCTTTGCCAGAAGTTCCAAAAGCCAAGCTTCCACCTTTGCCAGAAGTTCCAAAAGCCGAGATTCCACCTTTGCCAAAAGTTCCAAAATTTGAGCTTCCACCTTTGCCAGCCATCCCGGAACTGCCTTTTCCATTTGCCCCACCCCATGCTAAGGAATCGCCATGAGAGAAAAAAAACACAGAAGTGACTCAAGTTCTATAAGCTGTTTTTTATAGAATTTCTTTTTAGATTTGCATGTTGGTGTTGTTGTTGTTGTTGTTGTAAATGTAATGAAAATATCAGTGAGTTTCACTTTTATGTTTAATATAAATCCTTGGGTTAATATTAAAACATGATCAATAATCTCATTTGGTATTGGTGTCATCTGTATTAGAAAAGGAAAAGAAAAGAGAGTTTAACATTTATCCGTCCCAGCAATCTGGGTGTGCAAATATTCACCGAGGTATGTTTTGCATTTTGCAAAGGCTAGGCTCTCTCTACTGCCCCCATCCCACCACCCCCCCACACACACACACATTTTACCCAACTAGCTAATGCGGGACTCGTCAACCCGAATTTATTTTAGTTAGTATTTAAAAATAATAAAAATCAAAGTTAGCATGATATATATTTGAAAAATCTCAAATGTTAGCAGGAATGCAAACTTAGTCTGCACAATAGGAAGGGCTGGTGCACAGACTTAGTCTACGCAGACTAGGTGAGATCAATGCTATAATTATCATGCATATGCCGAAAGCCTCAGCTCACAAGGATACCGTGTGTTCATGTTCTGTGAACGTGTCGTCTCAGATTCTTCAATGAAAATATCTTCGTAAGTCCCTACTACTCTATTGATACACTCAGTTATACATGGAGTTCATTGTTCCATGTGTATTGACAATCAATGTGAATGACCTACGTACATGGGGACTATCCTTGTTCCAGAGCAACGATTAATCATTGTGGGCAGGAAACGACACAACCGAATTCCAATGTGAATGGATAACTTGAAAGGAAGGAGAAGGGACATCAAGTCAGCCGAGCTACACTGGAAAGAAAATGAGAAATTCTAGAAATTTCCTAGATTATAAAAAAATTATGTTTAAAATTGTAAAATTTCAAGTAAATCAATTTTTAATCTAACAGTTTATTCTGTACATCAAATTTTGCAGGTTCATCATGCAGAGCCTGGTGAGATCAATGCTACAATTATCATGTAGTTTACTTTTATTTAGTTTTAATTTAGTAATCAAGTTTTACTTTTAATAACAATTTAGATTGTGAATTTAAGTTATGTGGATGTTTTTTTTTTTCCTAAATCAATTCTATCTAAATATTGCAAGTTCAAAATCATTCTTAGATCAATTCTTACATCAATGTTTTTATCTACAAAAAAGTTGTGCCTTCAGTTTCTTTTTTTGAAAGCTTGGTAGATGCTACCAAGTGGTGCCTTCAATTTCAATTGAGCCAAAATTCTTCACAACTTGACAACTTGACAACTTCATTGTTTTTTTTTTTCTTAAACAGCTCGGTGCTATGTGCTCAGACATAGTCTGTGCACCAAAAAAGAGTCCTAGTGCACATACTAGATCCCTTTCATGATGCGCATACTAAATTTGCGTTCATGCTAACATCCCAAAATTTCCAAAAATTATGCTAACATTAAATTATATTATTTTAAAATGTTAACTAAAAAAATTCGGGTCATCAACGGGCTTGGCTCCTTTCCAGTATTAACAACCATCATCACAGTTTTGCACACTCCAAGTTGGGATGATTTATAACGTGCACCACTATAAAAATTAAAAGAGCTTGGTTGCTTCCTAGGTTAGTAAAGTTAGGATTGTCTTTTTTTTTTTAATTCTGACAGTGGAAACAAAGTAAACTGACCAATGCTTTTTCCCCACGCCTGTTAATCTCGCTTTGGAACATGATTTGACCAAATGCCATATATGAACTGTTTCATCCATGTAGAAGAGGCGTACCCCAAGAATGGATGCCATCCTGTCCCACAATCTCACTTCTGAATTGGTTGCTTCCAAGATAAATTTTTTTTTACCCGTTTGTCGCATAGGTATCACATTCGATAAGATAAGAAAATTTTAAGTTAACTTAATGATGAAAGGTATAGGTAAGAAAAAAGTTTCATTAACTTATCGAATAAAGGTACAGGTAAGAGTAATTTCGTAACCGTTACTCTATAAAGTAATTTATAATTTCGATTATTACGATTAGATTGATTTATACAATATTATATATAATTTCTATTTAGTAAATTTATGATAAAATTAATTTATACAATGTTTTATATCATTTTATTAACTAATAATTGAATATTTTTTCAAGTTATCAGTTCGATTATTATAATTTGAGCAAAGCTAGGGTGTGATGGGCTCACCAAGAGGGTTTGGTGAGCACAACTTCAAAAGTATATCGGATCGGCTTTAAACGATAAATTCAAACCGTTGAAATCTATGTACTTCATAAGTGATGCATGTACATGCAAAATTTTGAAAGTTTTGAATTCATTTGCTAGAAGGTCAAGCGGTCAAAGAAATGAACCTTTTATAAGTTAATTTTATATATTCATTTTTCATCATTTCTTTGACCGCTTGATCTTGTAGCAAATAAATTCAAAACTTTCAAAATTTTGCATGTACATGCATCACTCATGAAGTACATGAATTTCAACGGTTTGGATTCGCCGTTTGAAGTCGATCCGATATACTTTTGGAGTTGTGCTCACCAAACTCTCTTGGTGAGCACATCACACCATAGCTTTGCTCTTATAATTTTATATTTTATGATATTACTTACATGATGTGTTTAATATATTTATTAGTTTGTTATATTTATTTAGTTAAATTATGCAAGTTATTAATTTATTCGATAACTACTCATTATCTAGTTGTTCTCTTAATTTTAACGGATAAGTGCAGGATATGAACAAAACTAATATTTAACTGGTAATGGATAAAGGTGAGATAAAGATAAGGATAATTTTTTTGAGTAAAAGTAAGAGTCGCGCCCCTATTTGATTGCATTGAATTGAAGTTACATAGTATAGTAACTTACATGGATTTAAAATAAAAAAACAAAACCTCAAAACAATTTTAGCTACAGAAATCCAACTGGTAAGTAATAAAAGAAGTCCAAAAAAATAATAAAAAAATAAAAACAAAATAAAGTAAGTCTGGGATGCCTACAGCACATTGTGTGCTTGGTTGATGTATCTCAGTTGTAAGTGAACTTCTTCTATAATCTCCTACACACGTTTGTCAGCATCTCTGAAAATTCTTGAGCGCCTCTCCCTCCAAATAATGAACTGTGTGATCATCAAGACTGCTCTGTCCTCCTTTGAGAATATTGGCTGCATTAAGACCTGCACAGCATCTTCCAGTCCGACTGGTATGTTGGTTCCTCGCGTTTGATTTACTCTCTGGTAAATGTTGAGCTTGTAAGGGCATTCTGAGAATAAGTGTTTAACTGTTTCCGAATTCACTGGACATAAGACGCATCAGTTTACCAAGTTCCAGCCTCTTCTTGTCAGGTTGTCAATTGTAAGGATTTTGTTCAAAATCGTGAGACATGCAAAATTTTTTATTCTCGGCAGCACCTTAAGTTTCCAAATCTTGTATCTTTGATTCTGATAATTGGATAGTTCTTGAGTGCTAGGTAAGCACTTTTTACCGTAAAGGTACCTGACTTTTCTCATTTTCATATTGCCTTGTCTGATTGCGTTGTCGGTGCTGGTATTTGTGCAGTGATACGTTGTAGGTTCTGCATTTCAGCAACAACCTGCTGTGTCAAGATGCTCCTGAACATGGTTGTAAACGGTACCAAATTTAAGGCTTGCTGTAGTGTGATATATATCCAACTGCGGATAAAAATTAACGACAAGCATAATTAATTTTAAATTTATACGGATAAAAATTTGTCTCTATCTTATTTGTACCGTAACCATATAAATATAACAGAAACAAAATGGTGTTATAACACAAAGGGTGGTGCAGTATTGGTCTTTTATGTACATCAACTATATCCTATTTTCTGTTTGCTCGCTCTCTAATTATTGTGAGTCCCTACAGGTGGCCCCGAGTCGTATATTATCTCATAGAATAAGTGTTTGTCTGTCATTGCTTCCAGTATAGATTTCCTACCATTTAACTTATTTAATTATTCAAATAGAAAAGCTATAGCCTCTGGTGAACTAAAAAAGCACTGCTAAGAAAAACACTTCGTCTGATCATGTCCATTAATGAAGCAGTAGTTTACTGATTCATAGGGGCCCCAATAGTGCGAACACAGTAGTTGTGCCAGACCCCAGATCATATGCTTACATTGTTTACATTAGAAGATTATATAAAAACTAATTACTGACAATCGAATTATATATACGTATATAAAGAAACACATAAATCAACACAAAGCAAACTTGGACATTGGGAGCAAGAAAACAGACACAAAAGAAGATTCGCGAGTAACTGCCAGCTGTAGAAGTTCGCTGGTCAATTAAGAAGATCGATGGCTTCATAGTTGACTAATGTGTTGTGGCGATATTATTATATATACCACAATTTAATTATTTTTTTAAGAAAAGTTGGAGTCGAGCCTTTATATCTGATAAGGACTGACCAAAAGGATTTCCAATGTTGTTTTAAATCAAGGGATAGATCGAATCCAACTTGGTAGCTCACCAGTTTCCAAATTTGGCTAGGAGGGTAATTAAAGGTCGTGTCCCCTGTAGAATTCACATATATTCCCTATTTGTATATTCATGTAGATATGCTTGTAACTTTGTTTAATTAATGAATCTGGCCTACGGGCAGTTTCGCTAACACCATTCAGACACTGGTCAAAGTGTTTCTAACAATCTTGCTGCTACCTCTCTAATCACGATCAAATTGGTTAATTAAAGCATCTATGTCATGAGTCAAACACCATGTTAACTTTTTTTACCGTTCTCGTATATATAGTATTTAATTTCTCAACAATCTCCAGGAAACTAAATAAAAGGTGTTGAGCTAACACTGACAGCACCGAAACCTATCTGCCATTATGCATTTTTCAAACCATCAAAAGAAATAAGTCCAGATTTCAAGCCAACTACCAAAGCAAAATTCTCTTATAAATCCCAACTCATTTTCTTCATTTTTTCATCACCTATCAAACCACAAACTAAAAAGAGACCCTATAACAGAAGAGTATCATCATGGCTTTAGAGACCAATTTCTTAGCATTTTTCATCACTTTGCTCCTTGTAACTGGAGGTGAATCTCGCCGTCTCCTAGAGGCTCATGAAGCCCCACCTGTTCATTCAGAAACACCAACTTCACCTAAACCGACACTACCAGTGCCAAAAGTTGAGCTTCCACCATTGCCAGAAATTCCAAAAGCCGAGCTTCCACCTTTGCCAGAAGTTCCAAAAGCCAAGCTTCCACCTTTGCCAGAAGTTCCAAAAGCCGAACTTCCACATTTGCCGGAAGTTCCAAAAGCCGACCTTCCACCTTTGCCAGAAATCTCAAAAGCTGAGCTTCCCCCTTTACCAGAAGTTCCAAAAGCCGAGCTTCCACCATTGCCAGAAGTTCCAAAAGCAGAGCTTCCACCTTTGCCAGAAGTTCCAAAAGCCGAGCTTCCACATTTGCCAGAAGTTCCTGTAGTCCCCAAAATACCCATTCCAGAAGGCCTACCTCCAATTCCTTCCCTACCCCATGCTAAGGAATCGCCATGAGAGAAAAAAACACAGAAGTGACATAAGTTTTATAAGCTGGTTTTTTATGGAATTTCTTTCTAGATTTGCACGTGTTTTTTTCTTCTTACATTTGTGACTAAACGTTTGCTTGTGTTGTGTTATGTTGTTGTTGTAAATGTAATGAAAACATAAGTGAGTTTCACTTTTATGTCTAATATAAATCCTTCGGTCGATATTAAAACATGCAGTCAATGATCTCATTTGATATTGGTGTCATAGGTGATGAGGAAGAGGCGCCCAAGCAAAGTCGTGAGTAAGAGCATGCATAATAATTCATGTTTAGATTAGATGCCACTTATGTTCGTTTTATTTCGTGTGTTTATTTTCCAGTAAATTTGATACATTTAATAGGCATATTTGTTGTCGTATTTCTGATCATGTTTGTCGTGATTGTTGTTGAACTACTTTAACTATTGTTGTAACTTGTAAGACTCTTGTTTGTGAAATTAATATGACATTTATGGATGTTATTGATAATGTATGTGATGTGTACATGTGTATGCTTTACGTAGAAATACGTGGCAGGTTGTCTCGATGTGTGACAATATATTTATTAGTTTGTTATATTTTTAATTAAATTATACAAGCTATTAATTTATTCGATAATTACTCATAATTTGTTTGTTCTCCTAATTTTCACGGGTAAGTGTAGGTTATGAATAAGATTAATATTTAACAGATAATGGATAAAGGTGAGATAAAGATAAGGATTATTAATTTTAAACTTGCTTGGTGGCACAATAATTGGTCTTTTATGTACATATATTAACTATATCTTATTTTCTGTTTGCTCGCTCTCTAGCTAATTATTGCGAGTCCATACAGGGCCCTGATCGAGTTGTATATTATCTCACGGAATATATATGGTGATCACTTCAGAACAGTTGTGCCAATATATTTTGAATATTCATGCTATCATGACATCAAGAATTGGAAAAGGTACGTGGTGATGAATCTACTGATTAATTCTGCCAGTTTTTGGACTGACTCCTTTATGTAAAATTGTATATACAGCTTAATTTATGTTTTCTTAATTATAGATTTGAATTCGCTGATTTGCTTGGTTGTATTATTATTATTGCAAGTATTATTATTATTATTATGGGCACATGAAACTACTTAACCTCAATGGCCCAGTCAGAGTCATAATAGCCCTCAATGTTCATGTGTCCATTCTGTCTGAAAATCAAGCCCTTCCCTGGTGCACTCTTCAGGTACCTCAGAATGTGATACACGGCGTCCATATGGCCCTTCCTAGGGTCATGCATGTAGCGGCTCACCACGCTCACTGCAAATGAGATATCGGGACGTGTATGTGTCAAATAGATCAATCTACCTACTAGTCTTTGGTACCTCTCACGATCAACCTGTTCTCCTGCCTCTGCACTTATCTTAGCTTTCACATCAATTGGAGAAACTGCAGGCCTGCACCCCAACATGCATGTCTCTGTGAGCAAATCTAGGACATACTTCCTTTGGGACAGAACAATCCCCTCTGCCCCGTGAGCCACCTCAATTCCAAGGAAGTATCTAAGCTGTCCCAAATCCTTAACTTCGAACTCTTTTCCCAATTTTGCCTTCAACTTTGCAATTGCCCCCTCATCATCCCCGGTAATGATTATATCATCGACATATACAGCCAGCATAGTAATGTGACCACCATGTTGTCGAACGAACACCGTATGGTCGGCATTGATCTGTTGATAACCCATGCCGACCATAGCCTTCCTGAACCTATCAAACCAGGCCCGGGGGGACTGTTTCAACCCATAAAGCGACTTCTTGAGTCTGCACACCTTACCCACTGTCTGGTTTGTGCCAAACCCTGGTAGAATCTCCATGTACACCTCCTCCAATAAATCACCATGAAGAAATACATTCTTCATGTCGAGTTGGTGTAACTTCCATCCCCCATTCGCTGCCATGGAAACCATTGTCCTCACTGTGCTCATCTTCGCCACGGGTGCAAACGTCTCATCATAGTCGATGCCATAGATCTGACTGTACCCCTTCGCTACCAACCTCGCCTTGTAGCGCTCAACTAGACCCTCTGGATTCTGTTTCACTGTGAAGACCCACTTGCATCCAACAGCCTTCTTGCCTGGTGGTAGTGACACAAGCTCCCACGTTTTGTTCTTTAAGAGGGCCTCGAGCTCTTCTAGCATGGCTGCTTTCCATTTCGGATCCTTTAGCAACCTGCCAACACTCAGGGATAGAGACAGTATCCAATGATGCAATAAACGCTCTATGCACCGGTGATATGTGTGAGTAAGAGACAAACTGGGCAATCTCATGTGGGAAACCATATCGGTCAGGAGGAATACCCGCATTCTCACGAGGAGTCCTTCTCACCGATAGGGGAGTGGGAGGAGTAAAAAGAGGAATCATAGCACCTGTGTATTCTGAGTCTGAGGTGGATGGTGTAAGTGTCTCACGAGTCGGAGTAGGCAGAGCCAATGGACTTGGCACAGGTGGCACTGAAGGCACGGCTCCCTTACTCTGCTTATTTCTTCTCACATACACCTCACGGTATCTCGACTCCCCCTGAGGCTGAGTTCTCCCACTTTCGGGCCCATTCTTCTCAACTTCCGGCTCAACCACAGTCGAACCCTCCTTTTCTGGCTCAACCCTAGCTGAATCCTCCTTTTCCGGCTCAACCACAGCCGAATCCTCCTTTTCCGGCTCAACCCTAGCTGAATCCTCCTTTTCCGGCTCAACCCTAGCCGAGTCTACCAGTGGGCAAGGAATACCACCCACACTCACTATCCTCCTCTCACCATCACTAGTACTCTCCCCCTCTCGCCTCATACCTCCTGTATCGAGCGAGTCTCCAAATGGTGATGTAGTCTCTGAGGAGTAGTAAGGTTCGAGCTCACGGAATGTAACATCCATACTCACAAACAATCTTCTCTCTACCGGACTCCAGCACACATAACCCTTTTGAGTACCAGAGTAACCCACAAAAATGCATTTCATCGCTCTGGGATCCAACTTTCCCACTGTTGGTCTGTTGTCTTTCACGAAGCACAAACAACCAAATACTTTTGGAGGAAGAATGCCCTTATTATCTCCTTTCAACATCACACATGGAGTCTGCCACTCCAACACTCTAGATGGCATTCTGTTGATCAATTGTGCGGCTGTCAGGACTGCTTGTCCCCACAAATGTTTCGGAACATTCATAGAGATCATCATGCACCGGGCTACCTCCAACAAGTGTCTATTCTTCATCTCTGCCACTCCATTTTGTGCTGGTGTGTAAGGGCACGTGGTCTGATGATGTATCCCATGAACTGACAAATACTCCTCGAATGCCTTGTTTGTATATTCGGTCCCATTATCGGATCTCAGTGCCTTCACCACAGCACCATACTGAGTCTGAGCCGCCTTATGAAAATTCTTGAAGCAAGCAAGTACATCATTCTTGTTCTTCATCAAGTACAACCATGTGACACGAGAATAACAATCAATGAAAGTCACAAAAAATCTATACCCATTCATCGAAGTTGTTGAGCAAGGCCCCCACACATCCGAGTGTACCAGATCAAAGGCATGAGAACTCCTACATCCTGAGCTTACATACGAACTCCTTGTATGCTTCCCAAACTCACATCCATCACACACAAGTTTCTGTTTGTCAGCTTTCTCATACTTTGATGGATACAAACATTCCAGTAGGTTGAAGGAAGAGTACCCCATCCGCCGATAAATCAGAAGCAACTCATCCGCCACACTCACCCCAGATCCTCCTGCCCCCACTCTATCGACCACAGATGCCAGCGCTGTGTCCATCCCTTTTCTATCCATGTACCACAACCCATCACGCCATGTGCCAGCCCTAAGTATTTGACCTGTCCCCTTCTCCTGAAAAACCATTTTCGGAATATCGAAGGTCACGATGCATTTCTGCTCACGAATAATAGCACTAATGGACACCAGGTTTACGGGAAAGGAAGGAGCATGCAACACATTGGTCAGAGTCACTGAATCGGTACATCTCACAGTACCCTTACCAACCACGGGCTGGGCCGTACCATCAGCTGTCTGAATGCTCTCTGGGACTGTTAGGTGAGTATAGGAAGAAAACTCCCTAGCAGCACCAGTCACATGGCGAGATGCACCAGAGTCGACTATCCAATCTGGTGATCTAGTGGTGGATATCGAGGCAAGAGCAAGTTGATCACAAGCACCTGTGGCCGAGTGAGCAAAATAAGCAAAATTACCCCTGGGTGAAGACGAGGTAGATGCGCCCTCTACCACACTCTTCTCATTACCTGCTACTTTCTGCTTCCTCTTCAATATCTCCTCACTCTCGCCCTCTGCTACCATTAGATTTGCCCGGTAGTATCCTCTTCCACCTCTCCTACCACCCTGGCCACAACCACGGCCTCCGGACTGCCCCCTCTCACCTGCATCTCGCTTCTTAGGTGACTTAGGGCAATTCTGTTTCAAGTGATCACCGCAGCTGTAACACCGTCGAGGCTCGCCCCTGAACCCTGTGTTACCTGAGTTGGAGACCGCTAGTGCTGACTTCACTCCTGGAAGTCCTGCTGCCCCAGCCTGTAGCCTAATCCGACTCTCCTCCTCAGTCAAGTACCCCTCCAGATCCTTTCCTTTCAGAGTGTACCTTACCCGACACGACCAACCCAGATCCGTAGGTGGCCCGTCGAGTCTCATCGTCCGAATCCCTCCTACTTCTTTCTTAGACCCGATCTTACACTCTCAAGATCGAGATCCACATCATCTCCCCCTTTCTTTCTCTTCTTCTTGATCCGATCTTGATTTATCGCATCAAGATTCGAGCTTAAAGAACCCGATCAAATCAATCCAAAAAACCCGCTTCTCGGGTATCGTGGGGTATAGGCCCCCCACGCCGGCCTAATCACACCAAAACCCGAACCCTATGTAGTAGCCGGCCCTAGAAGAGAGAGAACCGGCCTAGAGAGAAGAGGGAGAGATGAGAAGGTTCGGTTACTGTAGCAGCGGCGGAGTTACTGTAGCGGCGGCGGCGGGTACTGTAGCGGCGGTCTACAGTACGGGTGCTACAGTAGCGGAGTGCTACAGTAACGGAACAGTGGCTAAATCCTAACCCTAATTTGTATAGCTCTGATACCAAGTGGAAAATCAGAAAAATGAATTGTATTGATTCCTTTGTTCTCTTGGGCCTATATAGGCGTTACATTTTTCATTCATAACCCTACAATTCTCTATAATTCATTTCTTACCAATATAACCCTACAACTTCTATTAATGCAATAAACATACATAAATCTCAACAGTTTGCATTACAGTAATATTGCCCATGTATATCCTACTATCAGAATAATAGTCATGCATATAGCAAGCAGTAAACCTCAAGCCTCTGATACCTCTCAAAAATGCCGAAAACAAAAACCAAGAAATCAGACACAAAAAATGACAAAATGCCCTTAATATAATACAAGGCACCCGTCATCATCCAGTCCACCAGAAATCAGACCCCCAATTTTTTCTTCCCTTTTTTGGTTATTTAAAATAAAGAGTACTACTCTAAATAAAATTTCTTAGTTAAATAATTAATGATGATTGTGATTAGTTTTGATATTTTGTCTTGGTTGAATTTGTGGTGGAAAAGACATTATCAAATTAATATTGATGGAAGGAGAGGTTACTTCTTTGATCTGGTAAGTTTTGTCGGGAAGGGAGAAATTTCAGTTGATAAGTGATCCTTTCGTGTATACAGGTACATTTGTCAAATATGATTTTAGCTGAAAATGAGAGGTTAGGGAATACTCTGTGGCAAGGATGATGAGAATGCTTTCAATCTATGATAGCATAAAAGCTATCAGTGCAGAGAGAGAGAGAGAGAGAGAGAGAGAGAGAGAGAGAGAGAGAGAGAGAGAGAGAGAGAGAGAGAACAGATAGAATAGGGAGAGAAACAAGATACAAGTGAATAAAATATACGCCTAGGCAGCCGCTGCCGGGTTTTCAAAAAAAAAAAACAAGATACAAGTGAAGCTTTTATTATTTCATCTCATAGTTTACAATAGACATAAAAGTGAAACTCACTTACGATTTCATTACATTTACAACAACAACATAACACGAGACAAGCAAACGTTTAGTCACAAATGTAAGAAGAAAAAAACACGTGCAAATCTAGAAAGAAATTCCATAAAAACCAGCTTATAAAACTTATGTCACTTCCGTGTTTTTTTTCTCTCATGGCGATTCCTTAGCATGGGGTACGGAAGGAATTGGAGGTAGGCCTTCTGGAATGGGTATTTTGGGGACTACAGGAACTTCTGGCAAAGGTGGATGCTCGGCTTTTGGAACTTCTGGCAATGGTGGAAGCTCGGCTTTTGGAACTTCTGGTAAAGGGGGAAGCTCGGCTTTTGAGATTTCTGGCAAAGGTGGAAGCTCAGCTTTTGGAACTTTTGGCATAGGAGGAAGCTCGGCTTTTGGAACTTCCGGCAAAGGTGGAAGCTTGGCTTTTGGAACTTCTGGCAAAGGTGGAAGCTTGGCTTTTGGAACTTCTGGCAAATGTGGAAGCTCGGTTTTTGGAATTTCTGGCAATGGTGGAAGCTCAACTTTTGGCACAGGTAGTGTTGGTTTAGGTAAAGTTGGTGTTTCTGAATGAACAGGTGGGGCTTCATGAGCCTCTAGGAGACGGCGAGATTCACCTCCAGTTACAAGGAGCAAAGTGATGAAAAATGCTAAGAAATTGATCTCTAAAGCCATGATGATACTCTGTGTTAGAGTCTCTTTTTAGTTTGTGGTTTGATAGGTGATGAAAAAATGAAGAAAATGAGTTGGGATTTATGTGAGAATTTCGCTTTGGTAGTTGGCTTGAAATCTGGACTTATTTCTTTTAATGGTTTGAAAAATGCATAATGGCAGATAGGTTTCGGTGCTGTCAGTGTTAGCTCAACACCTTTTATTTAGTTTCCTGGAGATTGTTGAGAAATTAAATACTATACGAGAACGGTAAAAAAAAAAAATTAACATGGTGTTTGACTCATGACAGAGATGCTTTAATTAACCAATTTGATCGTGATTAGAGAGGTAGCAGCAAGATTGTTAGAAACACTTTGACCAGTGTCTGAATGGTGTTAGCGAAACTGCCCGTAGGCCAGATTCATTAATTAAACAAAGTTACAAGCATATCTACATGAATATACAAATAGGGAGTGTGAATTCTACACGGGACACGACCTTTAATTACCCTCCTAGCCAAATTTGCAAACTGGTGAGCTACCAAGTTGGATTCGATCCCTTGATTTAAAACAACATTAGAAATCCTTTTGGTCAGTCTTATCATTTCATGCAACTGCTTTCGGTCTGTAAAGGGACTTTTGCAACTCCAAATATATTTTGTCTTCTAAGCTGTGGTAAATTCTACAGATTGTCATGTAAATATTTTTTTTCTTTCTATAAAAAAACTGATCTTGAAAAAAAAATTGTTAGATAAGATTCATGATTTAGATTGTGGAATATATTTGGTCTAGTGGCTAAGGACATGTTATATGTGCGGAAAGCTGTGGATTCAAAATTCGAATGAGGGTCCATTATGAATATTTAAAGGTGAGAGGCTTATCTTTTACTTTAATTTAAAAAAATAGTTGGGTGACAATGTACAAATCTCTATATCAAATATAAACGCTCGACCTCCAAGTTTTCTCTAACAATAAATAAATAAATTGTGATGTATATAATCTGGCTAATATGCTACATGTAGCATAGAGGGCCTCCGTGCAACGGCTCAATATTTGAGTTTTTAAAATTCTAACGGTCGATCCGAACCGTTCAACATGATCTCCATATGAATATGTACTTGCAAACCAAATTTTACATTTTTTAGAATTTTTTTACTATTTTTTTAGATAGGTTGAAAATCACTTGATCTGAAAATTTTGTACCATTCAGATCAAGTGATTTTCTACCTATCTAAAAAAATTTAAAAAAACGTAAAATTTGGTTTGCAAATACATATTCATATGGAAATCATGTTGAACGGTTCGGATCGACTGTTAGGATTTTGAAAACTCAAATATTGAGCCGTTGCACGGAGGCCCTCTATGCTACATGTAGCACCGTAGCCAATTCCTATATATATATATAGAGTAGAACTAGGGTGCTCCTAAGCTCACCAAGCCCTTCCGTGAGCGCGGCTCTAAAACCTATCAAATTGACTTCAAATGACATTTCCAAACCGTTAGATGTTCAATCTATATCAAAATCTACTTGGAGACCAAATTTTACATTTTTTGGAATTGTTTTACTATTTATTAAGATGGTTTGAAAATCGCTGTTTTCCAATGGTGCAGAATTTTAATAAAAACAGCGATTTTCAAACCATCTTAATAAATAGTAAAAAAATTCCAAAAAATGTAAAATTTGGTCTCCAAGTAGATTTTGATATAGATTGAACATCTAACGGTTTGAAAATGTCGTTTGAAGTCAATTTGATAGGTTTTAGAGCCGCGCTCACGAAGGGCTTGGTGAGCTTAGGAGCACCCTAGTTCTACTCTATATATATATATATATATATATATATATATATATATATATATATATATATATATAAATCTCGTCACAACACATTAGTCAAATGTGAAGCCAACTTCTTGACCAGCGAACCTCTACAGCTGGCAGTTACTGCCGACTCTTCTTTTGTGCCTGTTTTCTTGCTCCCAACCGTACTACCAATGTCAAAGTGTTTCTAACAATCTTGCTACTACCTCTCTAATCACGATCAAATTTGTTAAAGCATCTGTGCATGAGTCAAACACCATGTATAGTATTTAATTTGTTAGCAATCTCCAGGAATCTAAATAAAAGGTGTTGAGCTAACACTGACAGCACCGAAACCTATCTGCCATGTATGCATTTTTCAAACCAACAAAAGAAATAAGTCCAGATTTCAAGCCAACTACCAAAGCAAAATTCTCATATAAATCCCAACTCATTTTCTTCATTTTTTCATCGCCTATCAAACCACAAACTAAAAAGAGACTCTAACACAGAGTATCATCATGGCTTTAAAGACCAATTTCTTAGCATTTTTCATCACTTTGCCCCTTGTAACTGGAGGTGAATTGTTATTTTTGAGAGATGCAAAAAACTGAGGAGAATTGTTTTTTCTTATTGCTTAACGTTCTATTTTTTTACAGTAGAGATGTTTCTCTTTATATTACATTCGCTCCAACGGTTAGAATTTTACCGTTGGTACCTATCCTAGTTATTGTTTGGTACAGCTGTCCCTATTTACACTTTTGCTTATATACCCCTAATCTATGATGAATTTAAATTCTGAGATTATTCTTCAACACCCCCCCTCAAGCTAGGCTTGTAAATGTCGAGTAATCCTAGCTTGCTTGTGATTTCTTCAAATGGTTTAGGGTCTAATCCTTTTGTAAAAACATCCGCTAGTTGATCTTTACTCCGAACAAATGGTGTTTCTATTTCCTTGGCTTGGACCTTCTCTCTAATAAAATGGCAATCGACTTCTATGTGTTTGGTCCGTTCGTGGAATACGGGATTTAGTGCAATGTGTCGAGCCGAATTGTTATCACAATACATCTTCATGGGTTGATCAACGTTGATTCCCATGTCTATAAGCAATTGTTTTAGCCATATCAATTCGCTTGCGGTTGACGCCATGGCTCGATATTCCGCTTCCGCGCTCGATCGTGCCACGACATTTTGCTTCTTGCTTTTCCATGTGACTAAGTTTCCGCCTACAAATGTGCAAAAGCCGGTAGTGGATTTTCTATCAAAGCTACCGGCCCAATCTGCATCGGAATATCCACATATTGCATTAGAATTATTATTTTTCATCCATATGCCCGTGCCGGGATTACCTTTTAAATATCTTAAAATTCTATTTATGGCCTCCAAATGCGGTGTTCTTGGTGAATGCATAAATTTACTAATTTGGCTTACGGAAAAAGAGATATCCGGACGAGTAACCGTAAGGTAAATTAATTTTCCTACGAGTCTTTGAAATTGGTTTATGTTTTCTAAGGGTTCACCATCCTCAGTATTTAATTTGTACTTACTATCTATTGGTGTAGGGGTCGGTTTACAACCCAATTTACCGGTTTCTTTTAACAAATCTAAGATGTATTTTCTTTGTGAAATTAATAGGCCTTTGTTTGAAAATGCTACTTCTATTCCTAGAAAATATTTTAAATATCCTAAATCTTTAATGTCAAAATTTTCTTTTAATTGAGATTTGATTTTTCTAATTGCTTCTAAATTGTTTCCGGTAATTATTAAATCATCTACATAAACTAATACAAGGGTTATATTTTTTTCTTCATTTTTGGTAAACAAGGAGTGATCGGCATTACTAATTTTAAAGTTGCAAGAAATTAAATATTGGGATAACTTGCCATACCATGCCCTTGGAGATTGTTTAAGTCCGTAGATTGATTTGTTTAACCTACAAACAAGGTTAGCATTTTTTTTCTTTTACATGACCAGGTGGGAGGGTCATATAAACTTCTTCCTCAAGTGTTCCTTGAAGAAATGCATTTTTAACATCCATTTGATATAAATTCCAACCATTGTTTACGGCAATGGAGAATAAAACCCTAACGGTATTCATTTTTGCAACCGGTGCAAAGGTTTCGTTGTAATCTATACCATATGTTTGTGTAAATCCTTTGGCCACTAACCTTGCCTTATACCGTTCTATGGTACCATCACAATTATATTTAATTTTGTAAACCCATTTGCACCCAACGGGTTTTTTATTTTCCGGTAATGAAACAATTTTCCAAGTTTCATTTTTTTCTAGAGCTTTTAGCTCTTCTTTCATGGCTTTATTCCAAATTGGATTTTGAATGGCATCTTGGTAATTTTTTGGTTCTATTTCATTTTCTATAGTAGCAAGAAAGGCTTGGTATGAAGGCAAAATTTTTTTATATGAAACAAAATCTTGTATAGGGTATTGGACCGTATATGTTATATAATCTCTAAGTCTACTCGATGGTTGTGATATTCTAGATGTTATTCTAAGTCCCGAATTATTTCCTACTTCGGTCTCATTTATATCGTTATTATTATCATCTTCGGCATCACTTGTATCACTTTCTTCTAAATTATTTTGAGAAATGTAGGGTGTTACCGAATTTATTATTTCATTTTGAATTTGATTAGACTCTTGAATTTCTCCCAATTTTTTGAAATATGGCTCATTTTCAAAAAATATAACATTTCTAGAAATAAACAATTTTTTATTAATAGGGTCATAGCATTTGTACCCCTTTTTAAAGGATGAATACCCTAAAAAAATAGTTTTTGTTGATACAAAATCTAGCTTATCTTTTCTTTTAATATGTACAAAGCTTGTACATCCGTAAGTTTTGAAATGATCAAAGGTTATTTTTCGTTGATAAAGGGTTTCTAGTGAGATTTTATTTTCTAATTTTGAAACTTGGTAATCTATTAATTAGATGTGTAGCGCATAGTATGGCATCCGACCAATATATTTTTGGAACATTATTTTGAAACATCAATGTTCTTGTCATTTCTAACAAATGTCTATTTTTCCTTTCCGATACTCCATTTTGTTCGGGTGTATTGATGCAAGTGGTTTGGTGTATAATTCCTTTTTCTTTAAAAAACGTTGCAAAATTCTTGTTTACATATTCCGTTCCGTTATCCGATCTAAATATTTTTAATTTTGCATTAAATTGGTTTTCTATAAGACAAAAAAATTCTTTGAAGCTATAAAAAACTTCATCTTTTGATTTGAGTAAATACAACCAAGTGGTTCTTGAGAAGTCATCAATAAATATAATGAAATATTTAAATCCATTATATGATTCAATTGGGGCCGGTCCCCATACATCCGAGTGAATTAAATCAAACATAGCCTCACTTTTGCTATAGGAATGAGCAAAAGGAAGTTTAGTTTGTTTTGCCAATTTACAAACTTCACAATTAGTACAATTTAAATTTTTACAATCCAAAATATAATTTAAAATCTTGTCGGAAGGATGCCCAAATCTTCTATGCCAAAGACCAATATCGATGGATTTAGCGGAAGCACAAAAATAATTTTTTGAGTTCAAAAAGTAGTGTCCATTTTCAAGAAATCCTTCACCAATCTTCGTCCCGGTTTCCCGGTCCTGAAATACAACATTTTTGGAAGAAAAAATTATATTACAATTTAATTCTTGTGTTAATTTTTGAACCGAAAGTAAGTTTATAGGAAAAGTATTTAAATATAGCACATTGAATATTTTCTTGTTACAAAATATAGTTTCACCAATACCATTTATTTTAGCCTTCATACCGTTAGCAACCAAGACAAATTGGTCATTGTTGGTCATGTCTAAATTTTTTAGAAGTGCTCGATTACCAAACATATGATCCGTAGCACCACTATCAATAATTATTTTATCTAACAAATTTAAATTTTTGAGTGTGAAGAGATACCAGAAAATTTAGACTGATTTTGTTGATTTAGCAGCATGGACATCTGTTGAATTATTGTCTGCATTTGATCTGTGGTGAAATCTGCTTTAGCTGACCCGTTTCGGCCTGAGCTTGACCCGCCAGCAAAAAATCCAGCACCTGCTTCTCTTATTGGGCCGAACTCAGGAGCTTTAAAGTTGGGCTTGGTTTGATTTTCAGAATATACCACGTGCCCCTCTGATCCACGTGTTTCCAAGTAGGCACCACACCCCTCACGTGCTGCACAAAAAACTCCCTGCTCCGAATTCCTTTGATCAGCGCCCTTTGTTTTTTCTCCTCTGTCCGATCGCCTCTTCCTCCTCCAGCCCCATTTGTGTTTTGATTTCTCCAGTGTTTCGGTTTTAAGTGAGGGTGAAGGAACCAACACTTCTCATGTGTATGCCCCTCCTTTTTACATCCTGTACATCTTTCAATTTCGCTGGGATTTGAGTAATTCTGAGATCTAGGGTTTTGGCTGAATTTGGGGAACTTGGATTTTTTGGTCACTGCAAAGCCGTGGGTCTCGTGTCCCTCTTCGGCTACGACCTGTGGACCACCCATGGCTTCCCTTCTGCTTTCTTCTTGTTGGATCATGTTCTTGATTTGAGAGTAGGAGGGAAGAGGAATGGTGTTCATGATTTGAGCCCGCACTGCCTCATAGCTGGAATTTAGACCGGCGAGGTACTCGAATATATCATCTTCTTCTTGCCGCTGTTTGATTATTGCTAGGTCAGTGGTTGGCGGCCGGTATGATCGGAGCTCATCCTTTTTCTTTTGAAGAGCACCAAGGTACTCTATATGCTTTCTATTGCCTTGCTTTTCTTGCTGGATTTCTTGCTTGAGTTGGTAGATACGGGAATAATTATTTTCTTGCCCGTACATGTCTTTCACGGCTTGCCACAACTCAAAAGCCGTGTCAGCAAGTAGAAAGAGTTCTGAAATTGATGGCTCCATGGAATTTGTGAGCCATGTTATGATTTTGTCGTTTTGGGTTCTCCATTTCTTTGCTGCCTTTTTTTCGATTTCGGTCAGCAGATTTGGGTTTTTGGATGTTGGCTCTTTATTTTCTCCGGTGATGTATTCTCGCATCTCTCGACCGCTGAGCGCTCTAGATGCAGCCTTTGCCCATGTAAGATAATTCTTGCCATTGTGCAAAGTATTTGTGAGCTTGGAGGAATTGGTAGCCTCGTGTTGCCCCTCTTGAGCCATTTGTTCTTTGCTGATTTTTTGAGTACCAGTTTACTGGTAACGGATTTGGGTTTTTTCGGTCACAGAACTTAGTGCTCTGATACCATGTTATTTTTGAGAGATGCAAAAAACTGAGGAGAATTGTTTTTTCTTATTGCTTAACGTTCTATTTTTTTACAGTAGAGATGTTTCTCTTTATATTACATTCGCTCCAACGGTTAGAATTTTACAGTTGGTACCTATCCTAGTTACTGTTTGGTACAGCTGTCCCTATTTACACTTTTGCTTATATACCCCTAATCTATGATGAATTTAAATTCTGAGATTATTCTTCAACATGAATCTCGCCGTCTCTTAGAGGCTCATGAAGCCCCACCTGTTCATTCAGAAACACCAACTTTACCTAAACCGACACTACCGGTGCCAAAAGTTGAGCTTCCACCATTGCCAGAAGTTCCAAAAGCCGAGCTTCCACCATTGCCAGAAATTCCAAAAGCCGAGCTTCCACCTTTGTCAGAAGTTCCAAAAGCCAAGCTTCCACCTTTGCCAGAATTGCCAAAATCCGAGCTTCCACCTTTGCCAGAAGTTCCAAAAGCCAAACTCCCACCTTTGCCAGAAGTTGCTGTAGTTCCAAAAATATCCATTCCAGAAGGCCTGCCTCAAATTCCTTTCCTACCCCATGCTAAGGAATCACCATGAGAGAATAAAACACAGAAGTGACTTAAGTTTTATAAGTTGTATTTTATGGAATATCTTTCTAAATTTGCACGTGTTTTTCTTCTTCTTACATTTGTGATTAAACGTTTGCATGTGTTGTGTTGTTGTTGTAAATGTAACGAAAATACAAGTGAGTTTCACTTTTATGTCTAATAATCTCATTTGATATTGGTGTCATATGTATTTAAGGAAAAATAAAAAGAATGGAAAAAGGGAGTTCAACATCTATCCGCCTCTGGCTCCTCCTAAATTTTGAATTTGTGGAGATATATAGGTCCAGCCTAACTTTGCCCGCCTCAGGAATTTATTTGCTCCTTTCTGGAATTATGATTTTTAATTAGAGTTAAAATTATGATAATTTTTTTAATTATGATTGATAGTTATGATTAGAAGTTAGGTCATTGGATTAGAAGTCAAAGCATTGAAAATTAGAAGTTAGAGCATTATTTTTTATTTAATATCCGATATTAACTAATGAGTTTGAACACTAGTACGAAAATTCTAGATCCACCCCTAAATACACCCCAGCAGTTTGGGTAATTTTCACCGAGATATGTTTTGCATCTTGCAAAATGCAAATGCTAGCCTATGTTAAAATAAACGGCTAGTTTTCAAATTTTATTTGTAACGACGGTTAGTTGTAGGGAATAGTGTCATGTAATTAATAGACTAGGAGATAGTGGTTGTAATTAAATAGAATAGGTTCATAGTGTAACAGCTAGTTTTTTTATTTCTTCTATAAATAGAGATACATGTAAAGTTGAAAATAAGTTTGCAATAATAATTTGCTTTCTTAAATCTCTTCTCTCTTACAAAAATTAACACTTTGTCTACGGCCCCGTACACATTTTACCCAATTGGTGTGGTAGAAAAACAAGGGTCAAAACGAGATCAAATGCAACAAGTTTTGCAACAGCTTTCTGCGCTGCTAAACAACCAAAACACTCCAAGTGCATGTGGTATATATTGCCTCTAACTCAAAAGATTTATTTTTTAATCAAATAATTATAGATAGTGGTGCAACAGACCATATGTTTGGTAACAAACAACTATCATCAAATCTCAACCCGACCAATGGTAATAAATATGTATTGGTTGCAAACGGTATGAAGGCAAAAATAAATGGTCTAGGAGAAATTAACTTGTAATTTTAAAATTAGTAATGCCGATCATTCTTTATTTACTAAATGTGATGGTATCAATACAACTCTCATTTTAGAATATGTAGATAACATCATAATTATCAGAAATAATTTTAGAGCAAATTCAAAAAATTAAGAAACAACTAAAAGAAAAATTTGACATAAAAGATATAGGATATCTTAAATATTTTTTAGGAATAGAGATATCATCTTCGGATAAAAGACTTTTTATTTCTCAAAGAAAATATACACTTGATTTAAAAAAAAAACCAGTAAGCTAGGATGTAAACCGGTCTCTATCTTAACTAACAACAAATGCAAATTAAATAGTGAAGATGGTGAACATTTAAAAGACATAAATCAATTTCAAAGACTTGTTGGAAAATTGATCTATCTAACGGTTACTCATCCGGATATAAGCTAAATTAGTAAGTTCATGCACTCACCAAGAACATCACATTTGGAAGCAGTAAATTGAATTTTGAAGTTTTTAAAAAATAATCTCGGTAAGGGTATTTGGATGAAAAATAATAATTCTAATAATATATGTGGCTATTCCGATGCAGATTGGGTCGGAAGCTTTGATAGAAAATCGACAACCGGTTTTTGCACATTTGTAGGCGGAAATCTAGTCACATGGAAAAGCAAGAAACAAAATGTTGTAGCACGATCAAACGCCGAAGCCGAATATCGTGTCATAGCATCAACCGCAAGTGAACTAACATGGATCAAGCAACTCCTGTTAGACATGGGATTTAAAACTCAAGAACCGATGAAAATGTATTGCGACAACAATTCGGCACGACATATAGCTTCAAATCCCGTATTTCATGAGCGAACAAAACATATAGAAGTGGATTGTCACTTTATTAGAGAAAAGATTCAAGCAAAAGAAATTGAAACACCATACGTAAAAAGTGAAGATCAACTCGCGGATATCTTCACCAAAGGCTTGGATCCAGATCTATTTGAGAAAATTACAAGCAAGCTATGATTGTACGATATATACATTCCTAGCTTGAGAGGGAGTGTTAAAATAAACGGTTAGTTTTCAAATTTTATTTGTAACGGTTAGTTGTAGGGAATAGTGTCATATAATTAACAGACTAGGAGATAGTGGTTGTAATTAAATAGAATAGGAGTGTAACGTCTAATTTTTTTATTTCTTCTATAAATAGAGATACTTATAAAGCTGAAAATAAGTTTGCAATAATAATTTGCTTTGCTTTCTTAAATCTCTTCTCTTCTCAATTACAAAAATTAACACTTTGTCTACGGCCCCGCACACATTTTACCCAATTGGTGTGGGATTCGTCAACGAATTCATATCACATAAGGTATCTTAAATTTGAGTTTAGATTCGGATCGATGATATCCTTTGGCATGAATATTAAAATGGTCATGTGCATTTTATTTTGGACCGAATTCACTCGAATTTTGATCGTATGGTCCGAATTCAAACTCAAAATTTGAGTTATTTCGTGTGTGAGGTCGAAAATTCGAAACTCACTCCTTATAAATATTAAATACCCTCTTCAAGTTGGGATGATCTGGAACGGCTCCACTATAAAAATTGAAATTGCGTGGTTGCTTTCTAGAATAATAAAGTTAGGGTTGTATTATTTAATAAGACACTAAATTTAATGTCAACTACGTATACATCTGAAGTAAAACATGAATTATTTGTTCTCGATAACAAATTAAATATAGGATCGACATTTTCTTTAAATAGACTATAATTTTTTTGTTTTAAATTAAGAATAAAATAGCTATTTTATAAATTTAAAATGAGTTTTAATATAAAAAATAATAAAATATAATAAAATGAGTAAATTTGTGAGTTTTGTAAGTTTAGAGAGGGAATACATAATTTTAAAATTTTTAAGAGGTATACGTGAAATTCTCTTTTTTTTTCATACATATAACTATATAATTTTTATTATTATGATTAGCTTGATTTATATGATATTTTGTATAATTTTTTATTTAGTAATTTATGATAAAATTGATTTATATAATATTTTATATCATTGCATTTAATTAATAATTTATATTTTCTAAAAACTAAGATCGATAAATAATTATAATATTTATATTTTATGATATTGCGTACATGTTTAATATTTTTATTTATTTTATATATTTTAGAAGTTAAATTATATAGACTATTAATTCATGTGATAATTACTCATTATTTGTTCGTTACTTGTTAATTTTAATGAAGAAAGGTAGAATATAAATAAAACTAATACTTAACGATTATCATTAACTGATAAAGCTAGGATATAAATAAAACTAATCCTTAACGTCTAATGATAAGATACGGATACCATCTGATCTATACGTATGCATAGTAAGAACATTAAATATGAATAAATAAAATGGCGTTATAACACAAAGGGGTGGTGGCGCAGTTGGCTAGCGCGTAGGTCTCATAGCTATAGTGAGTAATCCTGAGGTCGAGAGTTCGAGCCTCTCTCACCCCAAATAAATTGAGCAGAACTGTGATGAATAATGCAGTAGCGATGACTTGGGGTCAATCGCAATCATCTGACTATGATGACACCTGCAATCCTGAGTTCTGTTCTCATTTTTTTTTTCAAAAATTTGACTGACTTTATAACTTTGCCAGAGGCCAAATCCTCTTCGTCCCTATTCCAGTGAAAACTCAAAACTGATATAGTAAAAATGAACTCCCACTACAACTGCTTTCGGCCATTTTCTCATTTCATAATGGAAACCCTAACCCTAGCTCCGTTTCCTTCTCGTGGAATCTCTTCGCGATACTCTCTCTTTCGTCGTCCTTCTTCTCGTCGGAACTTTTGGCGGGCTCAGGCAACCGTCTCTGAACTAGCAAATTTGGAAGCTCAATCCGGACCGAAGCCAATCTCACTGGAAATATCAAGTAAGGTTTTCAAACATCATTTGTGAATGCATCAGATAAAATCGGCCATACATGGCTCTTTCACTTTGAGAAGTTGAATGAAATTAGGAAAAATTAACTTCTATGCAATAGCTTTTATAGTGAACCTGTTAAGAGTGGCTACTATTTAGCATTTATATTGCTTGAAATCTCAGTTACGTTTACAATGCCATAATTCAAACCATGCTCTCTGAATTTGGGAATTTGGATAAAAGCACCATATAAATTGCAGTTTTCTTTTTTTTTCATAAAAAAGAAAACTGAAATTATAAAAGACCTTCACAGTGCAAAAAACAGGTAGCAGTATTTTTGTTCAGAAAAAGTTGGCAGTGGACAGATTCCATTAATCATGAAAGCGGAAGCATGAATGTAGTTTATGTGTTTTATTTATGAAATGAAAACAAGACCAAAAAGTAGAAATAAAAGAACTGTAAATTTGGGGACAAACAGGTATGAAAGCTGACTTAATAATTATGCATGTCAGTTGCTAAAAAAGCCCAAAAAAAAATGAAATAGTAGCAGCAACAAATAAAGGGATTCCTTTTTCAAAAGCAAGGGTGCAAATTCCACATGCAGAAGAAAATGTCTATTGAGACCCTGACAATTGTAATAGTATTTCTGGTAACCATGTTATCTGTTTAATTCCTGTCAGGTGTAGAGGAAGCTTTGATGGGATTTATTAGTGGCAGAAGAAAAGCAACCGAGGTAGCTCAAGCGTGGGTATATGTCATCCTTGCATCAATTTCATTTCTTCGTAGATTACTCATTTCATCAGTTGAGAAATCTTTTGTTATTCAGAGTGTGGAAAAATGTAGTTCATAGAGGCGACACTGTTATTGATGCAACATGTGGCAATGGTCATGATACATTAGCATTGGTTAAGATGGTGGCTGATAAATTTGGAAAGGGTCGTGTTTATGGTTTGGATATTCAACAATCTGCTATTGACAGCACCTCTTCTCTTTTAGAAATGTCAACTGAAGAGCATGAGGTATTCTCACTAAAACCAATTTCACATTACTAATTATCTCATAAGCCAACATTGTTTTTTTATTGTTGTTAATAACTTAATATGGTTCAAATTTTGATATATTAGTATGGATTATCATTTCTGGATGCCTGAGTACTGATGTACCTGTTTCTTTAATGATATTTTTTATTTTTTTTTAGCTTAAAATTAAATGTTCTTTTTGGTGTGGTACTTGCAGAGAAAATCGGTTCAGCTTTTCAATGTTTGCCATAGCAAGATGGATGAAATTATACCCAAGAAAAATCCTGTCAGGTAATGACATGTGTTACCCTTGCCCCCCTTGTTAATGCCGCTTGACAAATATGCATTTGGGAAAAATAGAAAGGGTTTGAACATGCTTTTCAATCATTTTTTTTTTCTTTTTACATTGTTTTTAGGCTACTGGCATTTAACCTGAGATACCTTGCCGGAGAAAAAGACTTCATGTGTGATATTAATCAGTTTTTCTTATTGCATTGTTTTTTAGGTTAGTGGCATTTAACCTGGGATATCTGCCAGGAGGAGACAAAACCCTTATTACTGTTCCACATACGACAGAAATGGCATTGAGAGCTGCAAGTAAATTGCTAGATTCAAAGGGGCTTATTAGCATAATTGTTTATGTGGGCCATCCTGGTGGAAGGTAACAATCATTTTATGTGAGGTTGTTCCATTTCAATTTTCAGACATCCCACTTGTAAAAAGATTTCAACATATCAGGTATACCTTTTGGAATTGTAGTTCATTAAATAAGGTGCCAACTTTAGTTGCCCTTTTAAAATTAATTAGATAAACTTAAGACGTACTTTTTGTTATTTTTATTGTGATGTTTGGATCAAATGAGGACAGCTTACAGTTTAAGATTGTCTCCAACTCGAATGAACAACATTTGATTGGAAAGATTATACGCTGCTGCCAAGTCTTCTTGCAAATTTTCTACACAGTATACTCACTTTATTTTTATTATACCTATCCCAGGGATGAACTTGAGATTGTTAAAGCGTTTACATCTAGCTTGCCTGCTGAAACCTGGGTTGGTTGTAAGTTTCAAATGCTTAATCGACCAGTTGCTCCGATCCTCGTGCTTTTGTTCAAAAAATAGTATCAGTTGACAGTTATTTTTATTAGAAATTTTGCTTGTCATTGTGCGTTATGCAATTTGAGCAAAAAACATTTTGTCCTTGTTTTTTGTATGTTCAATTTATTCCTAAATTTTTGTACTTGGGCATAGCAAAATTCTATGTTTGAAATCTGAACAGGATCAGACGTGATTTTGACTCTTAAGACGTCCATTTAAGAATTAAGGACATTTTAAATTCTAGCATCAAACACCTTGAAATTAAGTATACCCTCTGAAATTCATAATATCAACAAATTTATTTAATTTAGTCTTCTATTAAAACTCATTTTAAATTCAAAAAAGCTCTCATTTTACCCTTTATTTATTAAAAAATAAAAATATGTACTTTGTTAACATAATGATTTGCGATCATATTTTTTCCTTTGGCAAGATAATGGTTTTCTCAGCCTCCCTTTGTTGGAAACCATATTGTTAATAACATTATCAGCCATCAGCACTTGAATGACAAGTGAACATATCAACAACACTAAAAATGTGCCAGCATCTTATTCACAGAAAACGCAAGAACATTTCAATGCATTGCCATAGATATATCATATATTAGCAGGGTAAATCAACAACAGAATAAATCACGTAAAACCTAATTTCAACATGATAACAAAAAGAGATGTCTTGTCAATTTGCAAGACTTGTGCAAGAAGAGCCTCAGCAACTAAACAAAACTGGAGTATATAACTGCTATCAGAAAGCATTAGCTAGAGAATAAAAAATTAAAAAGGTAGCCGACAGAGAGCATTTGTCTCAGTGAGACTTGATGTACTCCTGCACAATGTTGAAGCCCGCAGTTTCCTCACCATAATCCTGCAACTCAAAAAAAAAAAACAGAGGTTATGTTTGGGTATATTATCATATATTATTCATCGATAGTAAGAGGTTAGCATTTTAAAAGTTGTAACAAAAGCTTACCTTGATGACAGCACATGAGCAGCCAGCAACTTTCCTTGCCTTTCCCTCGCTATCAATTTTGCACATCTGCATATAATTAAATCTGAGTAAGCTTAAAGTAAGACATCAACACCAGTGCCAGATACCTCATTTTTTCAGAGCAAAATAGGTGCACCAGATGAAACTGTATACATGGATAAAATGATGTTACACAAGAACTCCATATATAACTTGGTATGTTCCCATTTAAATGGAATACTTCCACTTGTCTTATATCAGAAACACATCAAGTTTTCTTTTCAGATATACCTCCATGAACAAAAATTCTCTACAAAATACCAACACTAGTCTTCTCTTTTCCGTAATTGTGTACAGATATAAACAGTGAGAGAGGTTCCTTGGGCAAATGCTGATGAAAATGAGGACGAGAAGGGAGCATAAGATATTTTAATGTTCAGTTATCATGTAATTGATATTTACCGAGTTTTCGGTAAGCAAGTACTACTTGTGGAAATAAGATCGACACGTTGATGCAGCTTTAGTCGTGTGACATGAAACTTTCAATTGTGTTTCACTATATCTGAATTGAATAATTTCATGTATGCATGTACAGACACAAGAAGTTGTCCAGATCCCGGCAAAATAATATGTTTCTTCTCTACCTTCAAAACTTATGACATATCTAAACTTACCACCCTTTTCTTCCTAATTTGCACAAAACTTAAAAATTATCCTTTTGCTTCCTTCGAAATGTTTTTAAAACTACTAGTGGTGTTGAAAACAGTTGGAAGTATTTTACGGTGTATGTGAAAAACCCATATGAAACGAAGAAATAGGACTAACCCCAGCCCACTCGCCGATGGTCTTGGAGTTAGGAACTGTTATGAGATGCACATTGTGCTCTGCACATAGTGCCTTGACCAGCTTGACATAGTCAGGCTGGTCACAATCCTCGGCCAGGATGCAGAGGTGAGCTGAGTGCTTCTCTATTGCCTTGGCTGCCTCGCGGAGCCCACGGACCAGACCATCATGAGCCGCTGATTTCTTCATCACCAGCTGGAGAGCTGTCATCAGGTCCATTGGTTCTCCTAGAACCGGAGCAGGAGCCTCAACTGCAATTTCTTCCCTAAAATATTTACAAAATATTCAAATTTTATGTTTGGTTTAGAAGTGTTGAACCTACCCATCAACACACAGGTTTCAATAATACTTTAGTACTGTGTAATGCTTCAATAAGATTGCTCAGTTAGGAACTTGGAGCAGCTTTTTGTATGAAATTTGATATGTAATATCACAGCAAACACCATCCTGGTACCCATCCAAAAGTTCATACAAAGGAGCTACAATTTTTTAGTATCTGCAGCAACAACATGACCGGCTTTAGGGGTATCTATCATTCTGTGCTATCTAAATCAGTTTTCTGGACATAAACTTTTATCCTGTTATCATACATAACCAACCTAGTTATGTTATATATACACTTTGAGATCCCCTCTTCCAAGTTAAAACCTTTGTGTTCTATCTGTGCATCTATCTAATGCAAAATGTTCTCTGTGCATCCTACAACGTTGATAAAAACTCCTCTAATTTTCCGACCAATGACAGACATACTCCAACAAACATCAACTAAACTGACATTGCGCTATCTAATAAAAAAATGTTCTACATTCGATTTCCGAGAAAATGACAAAAAAAATCGAAAAACTTACGCCATGATGGATTTGATCCAAGTCGAATTCGACGATTAAATCGATACAAGGTTCGGGTTTACGACTGACGGACTAAGAGGAGAGATAAGTACAGAGGAAGGGAGGAGAGCGCGCGCCGCACCTCCAGAATGATACTTTTGCAATTAGGGTTTTTTATTGCAGAATTCTTTCTTTCTTTCTTTTTTTCCTATCAACCATCAAGTCCTTGCGCGGTCGCAATTTGCGAAGGAGCGGGGCTTAGGAAACTCTTCAAACTATGCGGAGTACTTCAGCCTGTTTACCCTTTTTGGGCCCATTGGGCCTAAAACATGCTCCTTCACATTAAGGGACATCTGCAGTTTTACAAAACTGGAGATTATATTAACCGTCTTTCTTCCTATCTTGTCTCCAGCAACAGCTCTTACAGAGTTGGCTGGCCACTCCTCTCTCTTCCCTCTTAAACCCTAAACCTTAATACACGTGCTTCTCCATTTCGTTGTGGAAGGAATCAATTAAGCATCAAAAGGGTTGCTAGTCAATGGCGCTTTGCGCGAATTGTTGGCTTCTTCGAGGTGTGCTTGTTGTAAAATTTTCTCTTATTTGGGACCTACATACATCATGAATTGACTTCTATTTTCTTTTAGCAGACGGGTTACTGCATGAATCTGTATTAGATCGTCGTAACAAGAAAAGCTGGTCGGGGTTGAGGTCTCACATCCATTTCGTTCTAACAGAGAATCCAGTAAGAGATACTATCCTTATTCCCATTTTCTCTTTGCGTTCTATTGCTTAGTAATTCTTGCAATACCTGGAATTTACTATGATTTCAGTAAGTAGGTTCTGAATGCTATAGTGCTAAGCAAGAAATAGACTGGAACTATACATGGAAAAAGGCGATGTTTGTTCCAATTGAAATTTGAAAAGTATATTGCATACAAAGTTATTTATTGGTAAAATGTTTCTAGTGAAAATGATACTTCCAACTTATAATTGAAATTACCCAAGCTACAAACCCACATCTTCCTTCAGCTAATAGTGCATTTCTCTATCATGCGCAGAATCTGTTTGGCAGAATGCCACACTTAACCAAGATAAGGCCATTATCCCAGCCCGTGGAGTGTGAGAAAAAGGAGAGGCGCCAATTTGACCCATCCAAAATAGAGCCACCACCATACAAATTTTATATGGACTCAACATCAGGCAAGCTAGAGCCTGCCTATGGGAACCGGGCCAGCATCCCGCCTCCGGAGTACTGGCCAGAGGGCACTCTGGAGCAGGTCCGAGCTGCACAAGCACCTGAACCAAAAGGTGTCTCAAAGGGGTCACCTTCATTTGGTAAATCCCCCGGTAGCCGTAGAAGCAAGCTTTACAATACCCAAGCCAAAACATCAGAGTCAGCAGACTCCTCAGAACCTTCACAAACTAGCGATGAAAGTAAAAATATTGAAATCACCCCAAGTGTAGAGGTTGGTGGGGTTGATGATGCACAGAGTGATACTGAAGAAGACGAGTATGTCGTGTATCAGACAGAGAAAGAAAACTTAACTGGGTATGATTTGGACAAACACATTGGAAATCCGCATCCATTTATAAACCCGGAAACGGCAAGAACTATAGAGAATATTAGATCGAGTGATGATTTGTGGTGGAACTGGAGGCGGTCAGAGAGATGGTCCAGGTGGCAAAGACCACGACCAAATGCTGACACGGTAATGTTTGGACCTGCAATAATTTTGTACTTTGCGGTGATTAAGATGGTTCTTTTTTTTTTGTAGATTACACCCAGCTACAACACTCGATCACTAAACCAACAATATGTGAAGCAAAAAAATACCAAATTACCTCTACCTTAATTTTAGTAGGTCAATTGGCAGGGCATATTATTTCTGTAGTTCGCTTTCTTTCTTAATTGATTCTACATTTGCACATAGGTTTTGGCTAAAGCCATGGCTGAGACCGGGCAGATAAAGATTTTTGGGGACCAACCAACAACGACAGAGACTGCTCTTGCAAAGGCTAGAAAGAAGGTTTACAAAGAAGAGAGGTGGTGTCTTTCAGTTCAATATATTTCAATTAAAGTAGAAAAAGAAACATTGCATCTACAATTTAGTTTCTTCCACCCACTAATTGCACTGTGTCTTTTAAGGATGGCAATGGGGCGGTCAGTCGGGTTTCTTCAAAACCTGGCCTGGCCCTCCTCTTCAAAAGTTTGGCCAGGCCCCACCCAGCCTTGAGAGGCAATCTTCTGTTTAAATTTTTCACTGAAATATAGGAAAATTTAAATACTCTTTTGTCTAAAATCCGAGACTAGCTAATTAAAATGATTTATTCAAAAGATGTTTTTTTAAAGTGAAGGTACTCGGACATATTTGTAGAACACTAGTATATAAGCTAATTCATTGCGCTGGGCCTGGCTTTGCAGAAGTGTGGCCCATACCTCACTGCACTAGGTTGTCTCTATAGTCTAGCTGGACAGGCAGTTTGGTAGGCTGAATTGACATTCCTAGCAACCCTAGGTACAATACTGACAGTAAAATTGATCAGCAAGGATTGAACTCTCTTTCATTTTTTATTTTCTTTCATTTGGTCTTGTAGTTGAAAGAAGGCATAATCAGAGTTCCATCTTGAGCAACTTTCCATTTAGTATTGAGCCTCTTATTGTAGCTTTCATTATTAAAATATATCCATAGAGATCCCTACAAAATGTGAAAGCATCACGTACACCTCAAAATAAGACCTATCTTGTAAGCTTCTGTAAAATATGGAAAATATCATCTATGCCCTTCCTTTCCTGATTTGGTTCAAAATACTCCCCAACTCTCCCCCTTTACTCATCTTTTGTTGGAGATGAGCATTGAACAAGAAGTTCTTTAGATATCTAATAAATTGGAAAAAAAAAAAATAGGATACAGGGTATTCTTTTCACACTTTGTAAGGGCGTATGTGATATCTTTTGCAGTTTATGCATAATCTCTTGCCTTGCAACAGTATATATGAAATTCTCTTCTTGTTTACTGAATTTCAGTATCATACTAATCTGGGTACAGCACCTGTTTTTAGTATGAAATTTTTAATAACACTAATTTTGTAGTCCTCCTTCGATTTCATTTGCTTCTTATTTACTTAACACTGCTTCTCTCAGTTTTGACAAGTTGCGGCATGATAATTAAGGCTTCGTTTTTTAGAACGTAATATTATTCACAGCTTGATCTCACTAATAGTGAAATATTAATCCAGACTAAAAGCTGAGCGGGAACGATTATACGAAATTGGTCCGATAGCATACTACTCAGAATGGGTCAGTGCATATAAAGATGTCGACACCTCAAGGGAGGCGGTACAAAAACGTTTTGAAGAAAATGGAATGACTGAGAACCAACAACTAGCGGAAATGTTTTCGCACCAGACAAGGGAAGAGTACCGTATCATGGCGGGAACAGACTTGCGCATCAAGCGGGACCCGCTTGCTATACGCATGCGTGAAGATCTGATAAAAGAGAGTAAGTGAGTTGTTAATATTTGTTTGGTTGGGGGGGTGGGGTGGGGGGTGGGGGGGGGGGGGGGGGCAACAAATATTTTGTGATTGTGATACTTGATTGGTCTCACTGTATTTTCAATGTTTCATGTGGTGCATATGAAATACCACCTTTTTGCCCAAGAATACATGATATTTTGAGGTTCTGTGCGTAATTCTACTTAATGCCTTGTTAGCATATGATCTACCTATGTTAAACTTGTGTTAATTTCTTTTTCTAGTATATGGTGGTGATCCAGTTTATCCAACCGTGAACTACATAAGAGACCCAAATGAAGTGGTCGATTATAGGGGACCCGATTTTCATGAGCCTGTTCCCAGCCCTTTAAGTTATCTCCTGGAGGTAACTTTATTCGCTTTTTCAGCTTTATTGGCAATTTGACGGTAATTTTGAAAACAACTACTATCATGATTGGAAGCATGGGTATAACCATATTAGTATGTCCTATGAAGTGTGCATAATGATGGTCTCTCTAGAAAAATGTAAACAGTTGCTTCTTTACCACTGTTTGTCTTTATCTTTACTGTGGGAGCTACAGGGAGTGCTTTCTCATTTTTGGATTTGCAGGAAAAGGGCAAACAGGATATACTCCATCTTGCTTATAATACATGATATATCCTCACACTGCAGGGTTATACATGATATTTAGGTTTTGAAGACAATAAATGGAACTATTCATTGTTTTTTGACCCCATGTTTGAACTAATCTTTTCTTAATGCTTTGTTACATTAGAATCGGTTTTTGACTTCTGCTGAAGACTTTGAGAAAATGATAGCTAAAGAAAAAGGACCCCAATTCGAGGTGATATTTCGGTCTTTTAAATCTTCTTATAGAGCATTTGCCAACATATAGTCTAGTGTGGCTATTTCATTTTCACTGACATATATGCAAATGTAGATAAGTGCGATTGATAAAGCTATGTCTACTGCTGTTGATATCGGCGAGACAGATGTGAGTCATATTTGCTTCTACTTTTACTGAACTCTAGCATCATTAGCTGTGTTGTACTTGATTCCTTTCGTTATTATTAGTAAACTTCATGGGTATCTGTGTGTGTGTGTGTGTGGGTATTTATAGGACATTGAAGAGAGTGAGGGAGAAAAGGAAGAAGAATTTAACAGTGAAGAAGAAAAGGAAGAAGAATTTAAGAGTGAGGGAATAAAGGAAGAAGAATTTAAGGACAAAGGTGACAACTGGAGTCTTATAAAAACAAGCCCACATATTCAGAAATCAAAGGTAACTCTAATTTCATAAATTTAATTTTTGAGGCCTGAGAATGACCTGTAGCTAAAGTCATTGCTAGAAGATCACCCCAGTAAAAATGGTACATTAAATCTGAAGAAACAATCTGTTACTTTCAAATTGCATTGCTTCAGAAAGAGGTGGCATATAAGTGAGTTTCCAACAGCAGCAGTAATATGTACCTAACTTTATACCCATGAACCTAATAGGGAAAAAAAAGATGGAAAAAGAACTTCTCTGAGCAATACTATCTTTCTTTGTTCCTCCATTATTAGTTCAAGCAAGAGCTGTAATTAGTTATTTATTGCTTTGTTTTCTCATTAGGAAAAAACAAAGAAGAACGAATCAATGACATTAAAAGAAGCTATTGAGGATTCTGAGAACTTGACTGATTTTCTCATGGACTTTGATGAAGAAGAAGAAGAATGAGTCAGATTGTTTCTCTGCCTTATAATTTATGCCAGATGGATTTACAGCCTATCACACCACTAGCATTTAGTCCAGTTATGAGAGGAATTTCCGAAGCAATTGTTTGAAGTGTAAAAGCAAATGCAGTGAGAAACTTATTATGGAGAGATGTACCAACTATGAAATGCGGATTGAGTATTGACTTATTTTCTTACCTTCCCTTTTATATTCACTTTCTATTGAAATGATCAGCTGAGGCAAGTTTTTTTTTTTTTTTTTTGAAGGTCAGCGAACGGACTCGGTCAATTAAGAAAGTTTTTATTCTGAGTGCACGCAATACCTGTAACTCTTTAGTAATATTGTGTTATTTAAGAAAAAAAAAAGTTGTTCAAAGCAGTCATTAAAATAAGTAATTATTGCGCCAATGGAAACATCAGTGAAATATTTGTTCACTTTCTATCGTGTGGGGAAAATGTCCTTGATTTTTTTTCCTCTAATATCATAAATCTTAAATACCTTTTTAAGCGGAAAAATACAACTATGGTCCAATCTAAGACTTTTAAGTCAATCCAAATCTAGATTGGTCATGTTTGATTGAGACCTAAAACGTAAAATAAAGGGTTTAGATCTCAATTAAGTCTAAAATGTAAAAATTTAAGCCACCTATTAAAGTTGTTTAACGTTTAGTCTACACTTGTGATTTAAGCTTACAAAATTCAAGTACAATAATTCAAATATCTACGTCTATCAAACTTATTAATTATATTATTCTCGAATTACAAGAATTTGACGGATGCATGATCCAATAATTTTTCAAGAAGAAATATATGTTTGGGTTATCGAAGTTGTTAGAGAAAATGTTGTTATTTTTTTTCAACTATCATAATACATAATTTGATTCTCTATAAGATTCAATATATAGATTATATTAAACGGATCAGTTTAACTGTTTGAATTTCAAATCTAATTAAATTGTACTTTGATACTAAGTATATTTTATTATTTTAGTAATATTTGATATCAAATGTGATCTAATTTGTCAAAAATTACTAATTAAAAATCTACACAAAATATTGGATAAATTAATTTATCATAAATTACTAAATCAAAAATAATATAAAATATATTGACTGACCATAACTTAAACCACAACTCTAACCAAACAAAAAATAACTTAAGTTATAATTTAACTTTAGAACTCAACTAAACATGAATAACTTTGTTTTTTTTTTTTTGAAACCTTGGCAGTGGCTGCCAAGTATATTTTCATTAATTAAACATAAAATTAGATCTATTGTTCAACATCCACATCACAACACATCAATATCTAAACATCGACATCACATCTAAAAACATCAACATCACATCTAAACATCAACATCACGTCTAAAAACATTGACTTGTAAACTTTAACATCTAACAACACAAACATCATAAAAATTAAAATTAAAATAACAAACATTTTCCATCGGAAGTAGACACCGATGACCCGACTGGCCAGCGACCGAAGGAAAGTCATTTTTTTTTTTGGTTTGGTTTGCGGGCAAGGGAGGCCGGCGCGGATCTTGACCTCCCTTGCCCTATCTAAGGTTTTGTGTAGTGGTTTTAGTGGTAAGGAAGGGTGACAAAGTGAGGAAGGAAGCGGTCTAGGGTTTAGAGGCGGGGTAAGAGAGGAGTAGCGAGGGCAATGGGTAGGAGGAAATCTAGATCTGAATTTTTATGGTGAGGTCAGATGCAGCGAGTAGAGTGAGCAGGAGGTGATGCGGCGAAGAAGATGGATAGGGGTGAAATAGGGTGGAGAGATGCGAGGGTGTGACGGGGTGGTGTGGTGCCGGGAGATGAGAGGATTGGCGGCTAGGGCTATCGTCGCCAACTCTCTCTATCCCGACGGAGGTGTAAGAGGACAGGAAGGCAGGGGCGGTGGAGCTGTGGCAGAGCGGCGTGGTGGGCCGCCGGAGAGAGAAGAGAGTTGACAACTAGGGCTATTGTCGTCAACTCTCTGATTCTCCCGACGGAGTGGAAGACGGCGAGAAGACGCAGGTAACAGGAGTGGAGGGAGGGGACTAAGTTGAGTGGCAATGGAGACAGAGATGTAGTCGGCGGCTAGGGTTTTAAAACCTCAGAATCGCCTCCAAGAGAAAAGAGCGAAAAGAGCCAAGCTCGTCGCCACATCTCTTAACATGAATAACTTTGACCGGTCTAAATTACAATAACCAACTTAACCAACTTAGATCTCATTAATCTTAGAATATATTGAGCGATCGGAACATTTTAAACAATGTTATGAACACTACAAATATTAAGCCAATTATTTAGAATGCTAAACAAGAACCTAATAGATGCCCCCCCCGACAACACTAAACAAACGACAATAATTGGATAAGACCATAATTATTGGATAAGAAACAACTAGCCATCTTACATGTCTACGATTCAGATCAATAGAATAAACATAAACAAGGTAAAGTTGATCACTAGAAATAATAATTACTGAAGACGTATCAATTGTTTTGTAAAATCGAATTTCATTGATTCCCAACTTGGATTATATAGAGTGCACATATTACATAGAGATCTTAAAATATTCTCTAATTAATTACCCTTTTAACAAAATACCGTGATACATATAACTTTGTTTCTCAACGTATCCCTTAAAATAAAATAAACACTAATATCCCTAAGAGAGTGGTTGCAACTTGCATGCAGCTATCGAGTCAATAATCCATGCACTGCTCGAAACTTTACCTCCTGATGCACCAGCTAGCGTCTTGGCTTCTGATAACTTATCTCCAATAGATCCCTCTTGCTTTTCGGAATGTTCTATACTGTATATTATGAGTATTTCTGACAAATCATCTAGGAGCCTCTGTCGATCCCTAGAAACAGGCTTTCTTTGCAAAACTGTCCCTCCAGCTGTGACAATTAGGTCTTGGATAAAGCCTCTGTAAGACATGGTGTAGTCTCCACTCAAGTAGAATTTTATTCCATTGAATACCCTTGGTTCCTTCAGAAGGTGACATACAAAAAAAAATACTATTATTCATAACTTTTGTCATTTTGATTTGCAGGAAAGAAAATTTAATTATTCCGATTTGCTACTACAAAATCCCAAACATCTTTATTATTTTTTTCTTAAGAAATCTTTTACCTCCAGGTTTAGTCAGTTCGTAACTTTGTAGATTTAAAAGCCTCTTATCTGCTTTTTAACTTCCAAGCAAAAATCTTAAAATAATAATAAATTTTGAACCAAGCAATAAAGAATGGCTACAAGTTTGAAACTTTACTTTTCTAGAAGCTCTTAGTCTTCCTAGTCTTGGTCCGTCCCTAATCCCGTGGACGTCAACTCTAATTTCAAAATTTTCTTCATTGACGGGCTCCCTAGCTTCCATACAGGCCTTAATCCCTGAGTTCACAACAAAATAATAAAAAACCTTCAGCTTCTCTCAAATTATCAACAGCTGTCATCACAAAGGTATTAAAAGTAAAAGATTATGAACCATAGGCCTACACAGCCTCGCCTCTTTAAGGATTGGCCCATGTTTGATTTCTATAAAAAAAAACATCTAAAAAGATGGATACCAAAAGTTTACAGGGCCCTTATTTTCCAAAAAGAAAAAGGGTAAAAGATTATTCTACTCAGTCAATTAGGTGATTTTTAATGACCGGTACGATCTGGTAAGTCTTAGTGTTTGGTTTGAATAAAGTGACAAAAATTGAATTGGTTGAATTAATTTTAGAAGTACACTTTTATAACTGTAGTGAATAGGCTTCTTAAAAGTGCGTAGAATTCAATGACGGATACTACAAATTGAATCTTTCAGACAGCGGGGAAACAAAAGGCATATCCCTTTCCTCTCATCATTGCATATAGCAAATGCCATTATAACTTTGGTGACTGATACATTTATTTGTGTTTTATATTAGTATGCTAAGATTTGCAAAGTTTGCAAGCTTAGGCAATGATACTTGTGTTGAGCTATACCTGAACTGAAACTAAAAAGAATAGAACACTTGAGCTTCCATTTACTTAACCGTTCAATGTCAGACATAAATGCCATATATTCCAGACACCCGCGAACCACATGTTTGTGTTATTACTACACTTTACACCTGCCTTGCACCAGAACCCCTCAAAATTTGACTTGAGGTCAACTGCAATCCCTACACACTTGCAAGGACACCCTCCAACCAAACAATTGAGGGAATCTCGAGGCATACTTGCAAACATTGAAATTGAATAAGGCGAAACTGGGATGAACTGAATCTAAAAATGATCCTTTGAGGGTTGTTTTGAGTTTGTTAGGGATGGTACTGGTATTTGACATGAAAGTTGTCATTTTTGGTTAAAATTAAAAGAAAAACAAAATTAAGTTGTAATCAGAAATCAAGCTTACAATCAATGGTGAGAATCCACTTTCCACTTAGAATTGCCATCAAGTACTTGAGTGTTCTCTTACATGCACCGACCTCATTAGTTGATGCAATAACATGTGTGATATTCTGGCTCCATGAACTTGAGATTGGTGAACCAATAAGCATGGAGAATTCTGACACCAGACCCTGAAACAGATACACTTTTAATTTCATTTAGAAATCAGAAGGGTACTTGTAATAGTTGGCAGTCGTCTATTGTCATGGTTTTCACACTCTTGCTATCAGAAACTATGTTTTTCAAAAAAGCTTCAAAAAGCAAATATGCAAAGTGTTGAAGTGCAAGTTTTCCTAAAACAAGCTTTATTATGGCATCCCAATATTTTTCAACAAATACAAGCAAACGCACAAAGGTTTTGAACAAAATGAAAAGCCCAAGGTAGAGATTGAGTGTCAGCACCTTCTCTTCAACAGAAAGAGAAGAACAAGCAAGGACCCACTTGCAGGGAGAACTAGATGGCCAACTCCATTCTCTACCAGACCTGCTAGCAGGTGCCTTTGCAGATGACCCTGAAGATAGCCTGTGAGTTTTGAAAAAGATCACATCCATGAAATAGAAAAGGTAAACTGTAAATTACACAGCAGAGTGGTCGACTTCATATTTAACTGAAACTTAGTTAAGCGGTTCAGTATTGATCAACGTTTTACTTGGTAAAGTTGAGCTTAGCACAATTGCAATAGTGGATGGGTAAATATAATCTAAACTAACTAGTTATAGTATAGCATACCCCTTTGAAGTACACCTCTTGGAGCCTTGCTTTTGTGGTTCAGATATCTCAATCGGCAAATTTGAACTACGATGGAGAGGGCACAGCATCACAAAATTCTCCTGAAAAAAAAAATCAATTGGATTTTTGAACTACAATGATTGCACTTCTCACAGTTTTTACCATAACTTCTGATGTGTCAGACAGAAATCTTCTAAAGAGAAGCCAAGCTGTTCAGTGAAACTAGATAACGTACTGATTTTATGCAGTTCCTGCTAGACAATAGCATAAGAAAGCAACCAAACCAGAACCAAACAATACATAAATGTCTGTAACAGAACCAGTCGATATGTACCAATGACAAAAACAGATTTATTTAGTGGGCTTTTGTACTCTTATATAAAAAAAGAATGACAAATCATAATATTAACTCTAAAAGAATTCCACATCTAATATGCATTATCCACATCATATATCTGTTAAAAAATCTATGGACAATTTTAAAAATTTGCCCTTCATAAAAGGCAAACTATTTTTAGTCCCTCAAAATTACATAATGACAATGCTTATGGAACCCAGGATATTTACACATCAGAAGAGTTTAACATGTCAAAAGAACTACAAACTTACAATATCCCATCGGCATTCTGGCACTAATTTTGCACAAGTGAAATGGAAGCTCTTGCGGCAGTTGCTCTCAAGGCAACCTAAAGCTGCCCCTTTAATGCCACAACAGCTGCACTTTATTCTCTTACTTCTTGCCAGCTCAGCAGCCAGGTTTACTGCTATATCACCCTCAAAGTACACATCAGGGGCCCTAAGAAAAATAATGCATCACAGTTAGCTTCCTTGGGCAAAGGAGAAAATGTTCACCAGAAAGAAATGGCTTCAATGGTAAAACATGCTTATAGTTATATATTTCTTTTTACCATATGATTTATTTCTGGTTTTTAAGGTTTTATATTTAGATTTTCTTTTAACATGTGTAGTTCATTTCCAATTAATTTCAGTGAACATGTGTATAGCAGCAAGAACTGATAGAGGCATAGATAATCTGATTGAACTATCAAACATAGTAACACAAGTGATTTTAAATTTAAATATTGCCACAAAATTTGTTTGACAGAGGCAATGGTCAAGCCTAAAAGTACGCAGAGTCAGAAATACAAACAGTAAGGGCATAAAACAGTAGAAGAGAATCAAATACTGTTGAATATTGTATTGTAATATAAGGGTATTTAGGTAAAAGTGTGAATACAATAGTTATAGGGACTAAAGTGTAAGATTGAGTTGTATATGTAGACAGACTATCAATGAATGAAATTAATCCCAAAAATACCGTAAACTTTATGGTATCAGAGCCTAGGGTTTCTCTCCGCTGCGTGTTTCGTGTGAGCATCCGCCGCCGTCGCTGCTGTCGTCCAGCGCGAGTTCCAGCGCGAGTCGGTGTCCGCTAGTTCCAGCGGGTCGCGTCGCCGTCCGCTAGTTCAACGCGAGTCGCCGTCCGCAGCTCCAGCGCGAGTCCGCAGCTCCAGCTCCAGTCGCCGTTCGCAGTTCCAGAGAAGTCGCGACTTCTCCTTCTCCTTCGCGTTCGCGATTTCTCCTTCGCGTGAGCGATTTCCGAGTAACCCTTCCGTGAGTGTCACGGGTGTGAGTGAGAGTGAAGGCTCGTTTCTGTTTCATTTTCTCGTTTATTGATCTGATTTATTGATAGCGATTTGTTGCCGTTTCTCCATCTAAAAAAAAAAAAAAGGGGGAAAAATGGCAGAAGACAGAAACTTCTCTAAACCATCTCAGGTCATCTCAGTGAGACTGAATGGGGCTGAGAACTATCTATTGTGGTCAAGACAAATGCTGATGCACTTGAAAGGTCAGAGACTAACCGGGTATGTTACCGGTACGGCAAAGAAACCAGAACTTTCAGAATCTGAGAAGAAAGATGGCAAGATAGAGGAGAAAGTTGAGTTTCAGAAGTGGGAGGCAGACGATGGGCAAGTTATGTCATGGCTGGTCAATTCGATGGAGGTTAGACTGCAAAGTCAGTTTATGATGTTGAGCACTGCTCGACAAGTGTGGGATCGGGCAGCCGAGATGTACTCTCAAAAGGGTAACCATGGGCAGATCTATCACCTCCAGTCTAAGTCAGACAGTCTAGTACAGGGAGAAATGAGTGTGACTGAGTATTTCTCAGAGTTGAACAATATGTGGGAGCAAATGGATTTCTTTGATCCTTTGGCTATGACATGCTCGGTAGATGCACTAGCCTTCACAAACTGGTTGGAGAAAAGAAGGACCTTTCGCTTCCTTGCTGGCCTCAACGTTGAGTTCGAGCAGATTCGACAGAGTCTCTGGCAGAGGAATCCGCTACCTGCTCTTCGTGATGCCTTTGCAGTAGCGGTTCAAGAGGAAAGCAGGAGGAAGGCAATGATATCCTTGCCAGTACAGGAGGGCTCAGCTATGTTCATCCAACCACACTCAGTGTCCTCCCAGGGTGACAAAGTCTGTGATCACTGCCATAGGAAAAATCACACTCGGGAGACTTGCTGGGACTTACATGGAAGACCAGCTAGAGGTCGAGGTCGTGATGGTGGACGTGGCAGAGGACAAGGTAGAGGTCGTGGACCAGGACGTGGTGGAGGATACCAAAAGGCACATGTGGCTGACAACACTAGTACGCCAAGTTCAGGCACTGATGATAGGTTGACTCAACTGGTGACTCAGCTTGCAGCTCGTCTCTTGTCCACTACCTCAGCTAGCAGTGCCTCATCTATTGCTGCTCCATCTGGGGCTGACGGTTACATTCCTTCCTCTCTTTTTACCACTGTAGTTAGACCTGTTGGCACTATTATAAAAGCCCTAATAGCTGAGTCTAGCCCTGATCAGTCCTGGATTGTAGACTCTGGAGCATCTAAACATATGACCCCTGACCCTACATTGTTCAAAACCTATAAGCCTATGTCTGGGAGAGAAAAAGTACAAACAGCCGATGGCTCGCTTTGTTCAATAGCAGGAGTTGGGATGTAACATGTACTCCAGACCTCCAGCTATCATCAGTCTTTCATGTTCCTAAATTCACCAATAACCTCCTATCAGTTAGTCAATTGGTAGACGATCTTAACTGTGTTATTTCTCTGTCTCCTACTCATGTTGTGTTGCAGGAGCTGAAGACAGGAAGAGTGATTGGTATTGGCAAGAGGAGCTGAAGACAGGAAGAGTGATTGGTATTGGTAATAGAAGTGTTTCTTGCTTTGATATTGTTCATTCTGATGTTTGGGGGCCCTCGAGAGTTACTGCTCTATCTGGTTCAAGGTGGTTTGTCACCTTTATTGATTGTTATAGCCGGATGACTTGGCTGTACCTGTTGAAGAGTAAAGAGGGAGTTTTGGAGTGCTTCAAGACTTTTCACAAGATAGTGGAAACCCAATTTGAGAAGAAAGTGAAGGTGTTACGCTCAGATAATGGCACAGAATACACCAACAGGGCAATGCAAGACTTCTTACGAGGTAATGGTATTGTACATCAAACTACATGTGTGAATACCCCTGAACAAAATGGTGTTGCAGAAAGGAAGAACAGGCACATCCTGGAAGTGACGAGATGCCTCCTCTTTGCCATGAACGTTCCGAGGTACCTTTGGGGAGAAGCAGCGCAGACTGCTACATATTTGATCAATAGAATGTCTTTGAGAGCGGTGGACTTCAGTACACCACTCGAAATGCTCACAGGGACCACCTCATTCAAGGTACCTCCCAAAAAGTTTGGTTGTGTGTGTTTTGTTCATAACACAAGTCCAGGTATTAGCAAACTCGATGCGAAGGCCCACAAATGTGTGTTTGTTGGGTACTCCAGTGGGAAAAAGGGGTATAGATGTTATGACCCTGTGAAAAAAAGGATGCTGGAAAGCTTGGATGTGACATTCCGAGAAACAGAACCCTATTTTACTCTTTCCGATACACAGTCCAATGCATCTCCAGTTACATTTCATGATCTTCTTGAGGTGGTTGTCACCTATCCCTCGGACCGAGTTGGTCGAGAGGGGGAGAGTAAGGAATCTGACAACAGTATGCCCGTAAGTCCAACTACAGAGACAGATCTGAACTCAAGCATTGACCAAAGCCTAACACCTCCTAATAGGCAGATCAACAAGGTTTACACTCGAAAACCTCGCCATGAGAATGTTGAGCAACCTCCGGTCCAAGATCAATACCAATTACTTGCTCCTGTCGACGGCTCGCTCACACCACAGCCTTCAGGTAACTCAGAGTTACCCTCAGATACTCCTCTTTTCTCTGATCTCGATCTTCCTATTGCATTGCGCATCCTATCTCTCACTATGTCTCAACCTCGCATCCTATCTCTCACTATGTCTCATTTGAGACACTTTCCCCTACTTACAAAGCTTTTGTAACCTCCTTACACTCTAACTCTGTTCCATGTGATTGGAGAAAAGCAATGCAGAGCATTAGTCAAGAATGACACTTGGGATATGGTCCCTAGACCGTCCAACAAAAGCATTGTAGGATGCAAGTGGGTATACTCGACAAAATATACTCCAGAGGGAAAGGTGGACAGATTCAAAGCCAGATTGGTGGCCAAGGGCTACACACAAACGTATGGTGTGGACTATGAGGAGACCTTTGCTCCAGTGGCAAAAATGAATACTGTCAGAACTCTCATCTCGTGTGCGGTAAACTTTGGGTGGGAGTTGTGCCAGCTAGATGTTAAAAATGCCTTTCTTCATGGGGACCTAAAGGAAGAGGTATATATGGAGATCCCACATGGGTTTGAAAATGAACAACTGAAGGGTAAAGTGTCACCTGAAGCGCTCCCTGTACGGGTTAAAGCAGTCACCACGAGCCTGGTTTGACAGGTTTTCTATGGCAATGAAAAAACTAGGCTATCAGCAAAGTAGTGCCGATCACACTATGTTCATCCAAAGGAAATGAGAGAAAATCTGCATTATGGTGGTGTATGTGGATGATATAGTGTTAACAGGTAATGATCCTGTTGAGATGAAGAGGCTTAAGGCCAGCTTAGCCACAGAGTTTGAAATGAAAGACCTGGGTGAATTGCGCTACTTTCTAGGCATTGAGGTTGCTCGCTCAAAACAAAGAGGTAGTTCTTTCACAGCAAAAGTATGTTCTAGATCTACTGAGAGACACGGGAATGCTTGGGTGTCGACCTGTCAATACACCCATAGACCCTAATAATAAGCTGAAGGGAGGAATAGGTGATCAAGTAGACAGAGGACAGTATCAGCGCCTAGTAGGCAGACTGATCTACTTAGCACATACTCGACCTGACATTGCATACGCTGTGAGCGTAGTGAGCAGGTATATGCACGACCCTAGAATTCCACATGAAGAGGCCGTGTATCAGATTCTGAGGTATCTCAAGAGTTGTCCAGGAAAAGGTGTGCTCCTGAGTAAAAATGGGCACACTAGGATTGAAGTCTATACAGATGCCGATTGGGCAGGGTGTCTTGATGATAGAAAGTCAACTTCAGGCTACTGTTCGTTTGTTGGGGGTAATCTGGTTTCCTGGCGAAGCAAGAAGCAGAAGATAGTAGCAAGGTCTAGTGCAGAGGCTGAGTATAGAGCCATGGCCCAAGGTGTGAGTGAAGGGTTGTGGTTACGAAGATTGCTATCGGAATTGGGGTTGTTGGAGAACAAACCCATAATGTTGTACTATGACAACAAGGCGGCTATAAACATAGCAAACAACCCAGTACAACATGATAGAACCAAACATGTGGAGATTGATCGACACTTTATCAAGGATAAACTTGACGAGAGCATTATATGTATGCCTTTCGTTCGTACCAAGGAGCAAATTGCTGATGTCTTCACAAAAGGGTTGAGTGTCACAGACTTCTCCAATGTAATAGGCAAGATGAACATGATCAATATCTATGCATCATCTTGAGGGGGAGTGTTGAATATTGTATTGTAATATAAGGATATTTAGGTAAAAGTGTGAATACAATAGTTATAGGGACTAAAGTGTAAGATTGAGTTGTATATGTAGACAGACTATCAATGAATGAAATTAATCCCAAAAATACCGTAAACTTTAAATACTAACCATTCCAAGCAGTTCTTATGAGAATGGATGATAGTGCCATCTTTATTGAGATCAGCATCAGTTGGCACGCCATTCAAATAGTGAACCATATCTCCTGAAACCTACTCCAAAATGCTAGTTGTCAGACACTATTTTCCAATAATCACCAAAAAGATAATGAATATTTAGAAAATAACAATAAAAAGAAACCTCAGTAACATCAGCAGAACGACAGAAGGCACATATAACTCTGGATGGGGCACTTTTGCATCTCTTCAGCATAAAATTACTAAATCCACGTTCATTATTCCTTCTCATCTTTGTTGTATTTTCACTTTTGTTGATCTCTTTCGCTTCCTTTTGATCATTTACTTTCAAAATTAAATCATCAGTCACCTTTTCAGGGTTCCTTTTGTAATTCTTCATTTTGGGTTGCAGTGCTTTTTCCTCTGTAGAGTTTTTTGCATATCCTTTAGATTCTTTTTCTCCTTTTTTATTGGGAACTGAAGAGCTAGCATTGATATTTCTCTTTTTATTTTTCTTGGATTTGTTCTCTCTCATATCAGAAGTAAGTCGAGTTTCATCAATCACAGGGCTGATTTTGTCGATTGGCGCTGGTTCTTCCTCTTGTATTTGATCAAGGCATTTCTTCCCCTTGATCTGAATTAAAAAACAAACATGTTTTAAAAATTAGGTCATAATAACTTCTACAAGTTTTATGCTTTATGTTACCTTTTTTGCTGGTGTAGAGCAAAGCTCAGGAGAGCAAGGTCTTTGTGTCCACTCAAAAATCTCACTTTCATAATCATCAATTGCCTTAGCTTTGCTCTGCATTAAATTGGTAATAATTCAAAACTTTGAAGCTAACAGGTTACTAACATGGAAACCTGAACACTAAAAGTTTGACAAGGATAACTTCTTTGACCCCATAATTTAAACTTTCAAACATACAACATATCGGGTACATTCCAATCAGATCATAATCACACCAATTACACATATTACTTTCTTCATACAATCAATTATGGAAATTATTCCTTCATGCCTCAGCCGAGTACAGCTTTACTAATGGAGTCCCCATATGATAAAACAGTCAAAATATTTTGGAAAGGGGAAGGCACCAATGAATATTGTAAATTGGTCGTCACTAAAGGTAAACACACAATACCAAATAGCAGCTATGTCATATTAATTCTATCACTTTATCATGGTAATGAAAGTAGGTAACATATTGTTAACAGCCTAATGAAAATTAATTCAAATTCTGATACTCACATTTGGTGTTGTATTGGAGGGAACCTCATCTTGTGTATCTTTCAGATCACTAAAACAAGGAGCATTTAGGGGACTTGCAATGCTTAAACTCACAAAATTTTCTATTTCTTCTCCTTCCTCTTCTCCTAGACAGAAAAATGGCCGAAGTGATAGGCTTGTTTGCAAATTAGTTGCCAACTTGTCACCTTCATTACTGTCTTTACTATCTGTCAAGTTATTATTTGATTCACCCAACTTCAACACTTTTGCAGGCCTCACTGGAGTCTCACATACAGCAAATGGCGTTACATGAACACGCTTCTTGGCTGGGAAACAAGGCTTGAGATCGCTGGTACATTTCTGTTTTGCCACATTCTTTTTCTTCCTTTTCAGAGAAGTGCTTCTCTTCTTTTTTAATTGATCTTTGTTGGACGTATTATCGTCTAGTTGTCCTGGAGATTCTTCATCTGTATTTGATAATAACATTGCAGGAAGTTTGAGAATGCAAGATTATGAAAGGCTTTAGACCTTTTTCTGTAAAATTCACATCTTTTTATTGTCCATACTGGAACACAGACCACATGTTCTATCATGGTCAAACTTTGTATTGGACAGAGGTTGTATATAAGTTTCCTAAAGCATGTTGATTAATTGCAATTAGCAAATATCCATTGAGAGTAGAAGAGGATCCAGAAAGGAACTAGTTGAGTCTTACTTGTGAACATTACAAATTATTTCCAATACAAACAACCCTTTACAATACTATGGGCTTGTCCGGCAAGCATGGAAAAGAGGAATAGAGGTTCTATTCCCGTCGAACAAGAAAAGAATTGAGTGGAATTATGGAATTGGAAAAAGTGAAATTGGGACTTTTGCAGTCAAACCCTGCTTTTTACATTTTGATCCCTCCTCTATTCCTCTATGAGCCAATTCCCTATTCCATGGGAATGGTGGAATAGAGGAATTGGCCTTTTCCAAGAGATGAAATTAGCTTGTTTACCAATACTCTTCCACCATCAACCGAACACGACCGGAATAGTACGAAATAGAAACCTATTTCAAATTCCACTTTTCCTCTATTCTTTCACTATTCCACATGTTGTCGAATGACCCCTATGAAATTAGAGAGTACCTGGGGCTTTTGGGGGAGATGTCAGTTGGGTTGACATGACAGGTGTTCCAGTCGCAGCTTCCATGCTCTTGAATATGTTCACCAAGTTATCCATATGAGGAGCAGCACGTAATTCTACAAAGAGAATAGCACAAATAATCCAATGGATTTAAGAATACTGTGTTTCTGAAGATAAAAGAACACCATTGGCTACTATATATATATATATATTTTTAAGGTTAGTTGGCTGAAAGCATTGGCATACTATTAATCAAAATATTTCTGCAGTTGTTCATGCATTGGCTTGATTCATTTTTTCAGGCTCTCTAACACAATCTTAGTTGTCAAGATTCTCAAGACTATGAGAACCTTTCAAGTTTCAAGATAATTTAAAGAATGGAAGCCAACTGATTTTTAGAATTTTGTCAAAAAAAAAAGCAATGTGAGAATAGTATCAAGTTTCAAATTCAAGAGAAATTTCAAATATATAGAAGAATATTAATAACAAACCTCTCTTGTGGAATGGAATCTTACAAACTGGGCAGCTCGAGGCCAATTTCATGGATTTTAAAATGCAAGCACTGTCAAGAATAAGAATGTGGAACAATTTTATTCCCATTTTTCAATGCAAAAAAATAAAAATATCACTTATTTAGCATGAATATAATCTAAACTTGGGGCTTACTTGCAGAAGACGTGATTGCAAGGGACTGAAACTGACGAATTTAGGAGACTCAAGCTGAGAAAAGAGATTCAAAAAGTAGAAAATCATTTAATAATACCAACGTAACAAGTGAGAATGGAACAAATCTACTATTTCAATAAATAAATATATAAATTTATTTATTTCTTAAGCATGCAGAGAATCAGATGCGCAAAATAAAAGATAAATAAAAACAACCGTCGGTTTTTTAAGTAATTTTGAGTGATTAATTGATAAAAAAAATCAGGTACAAAAGGTAACAATAATGAAGATGAACCATTTGCTTCTTTCTGAAATGAAATAAGATAAATCAATAGAATGGGTACCAGATAGGGCATTTGAGTTCCCTTCCTAATTTCTCGAGATGAGCAATGTCCGCCATGACTCTCTCTCTCTCTCTCTCTCTCTGTCGATTAATAACTGTAGAAGAATAGATTGGACTTGTTAGGGAAGATAAAGCGCCGATTGGCGTACTTGGGAAGCTGGAGTTCGAAAAATTGGATGGTAACTTTTGGAGGGAAGCTTTCCCTCGGTGCTTCCTTTTGGAATTCGCGAATTGACCTCTCTAAAAAAATGATGAAATAAGTTTAACAGTACATCCACATGGCTTAATTGATAGTGGTCCTCGGAACAATGTATCGGCCTGTTTCGGCCCAAAAGTTTCGGTCCCTTGTTAGCCCGCTTCTAATTATTCACGTCATAACAAAGATTTCGATTTATTCATTTATACTCCAAAGAGTATAAAGTTTCGGCCCAAAAGTAAGTGTTTTAATTTCCGGAAGAGTATGAAGAAACTCCGCTGTTTTTTGGATATATTTCACTTTTTCCACATTTGCAGATATGATTGACGTTTTCTTTCTAAAGTTTGATCGCGTTCTGAAAAGATTAGAAGTGACAAACGGTCACTAATTTTAGTTTATTGATTTGATGATTGTTGTCTGTGTACCGGGTGGTTATGCGAATTCAAATCCAGTGCAATACCTGACTGAGTACAATGAGAACCGAGTCGTCAGTTTTAATCTGGAACGAATCTCAAAACAGACCCCCATATCTACATAGCCATCCTATTATTTTCAGCCCGGCTGGAAGTATTGTACTCAGTCCGGTACGTGAGAGGGTACGGACTCATGGTTATGCCCATTGCGGCATTGCCCCCTATAAGCAAAAGAAGAGAAAGGAACCAGACCCGATCCAATTAACTTGTTCTTACGACGGGACCTGGTCCTGAACAATGTTTAGTGCAATTGAACAATGACATTGGATGACTAGCCCAGTCGGTAAACTGCTTGCAGAAATGTCAACTGCGAACAGACTGGTTTTTCTTTGCCTCGCACCCTCCGCCCAAACACAAACAAAAAAGCAATAAGAAAGATCTTATTTAATAAAACGCCTGAGAAACAAGAATACATTATTGTTTTGAATATAGGTTCATACATTTTTTACTCAAAAATTAGTACGTGGGATTTGTGGGCAGTGGGGACGAAGATGTTCACATGGAACAGCTCAGCACAAATAGTCAAAAATGGTATAGAAAACCATGGAAAATTAATAAAAAGAAAATAACTTTATTTAACTCAAGCAACTAATGTCAAGTAATTATCCAGCAACATCTATTAACAAGAAAGAACATTTTTACACTGACGAGGACAGCCTAACATAAACAATTAGAAGAGAAAAAAAACTAATTCGTGTTTCATTTTCTTCTTTCTTTTTGTCCTTTTTCATGATATAGTGTTTTCAATGTGCTACAATCAAAGTAACACAGCACATATCCCGCATACTAATCTCTTCTCCATTGCCTTCAGAAATTCCGAGGAAACTCGCTAACAAGGAAAAAAAAGATATTTTACAACAAATCTATTCCCATATTCTCATCTCTAAAGAAAAAAAAAATTGTAACAAAATTGAAGCACACCATCATCAATGTTGAAAGTGACTTGCTCAAGCACAAGCACCTAAAAAAGAAAATAAAATTCCACTTATAACATAAAAAGAAGCAACTTCATTTGTTAGAACATTAACCAAAGGACAAAAAAAAAGGGTCATATTACACCAGAAAAGCTCAAAAACAAAGGACAAAACCCTTTGGTAGAACTTTAACCAAGGTCGGATTGGCAGTCACAACAAAGTTGCAATGCAAGAATAAAACCAAGGGACAGATTCCAAAATACTGAAATCACCTCAGACAATGACTTTCACAATACAGGAATGGTTTATTATGCTTAGAATTATTACTTGAGCAATTACACTGTTTCAATTAATTTAGAGGATACACATGCATTTCTCTCATAAATAGAGCACATACCAGCAGATTTCAGTCGTGAATACTAGAGAGCCATTAAAAGAGGAACGTTAAATATGCTTCTCTGCACTATGAATCCAAAAGAGAATAATCTTTAGAAAAAGAGATGAGGCGCTGATATAGCTTTCCTTTCAACGACTCAGGAATTTGAGAATTGAACGTCCTTTTCGACTCATTTATCAGTTGCTCCCTGCATTGCACTCAAAAAGTAGGGAACAAATAAGTAACAGTTTGTATTCAAAACTAAAGATAAGGAATGAAAATAAGTTATTTAACTGTTTTCAGCAACTAAAAAATAGTTCTATATTATAATAATTTTATATTCATGGGATGTTAGCCCCATCTCCTAATGCCTTAACACCCCGCCACCAATCCCAACCCACCAGGGCAGCGTATTACATTTAGGGGAGTTTCTGATTCTACGGTGAATCCAACCTGATCCAAACAATTTAACAGGGATAATATGAACCTTTTCTTTTTTTTTAAAGCTTCGCAGAGGCTGCAAAGTCATGAGTGGGGCTCGAACTACTGACCTTTGGGTATCCAACAGTCTTAGGACTTTTTCCTAACCAACTGTGAGCGTATTACATTTAGGGGAGTTTCTGATTCTACGGTGAATCCAACCTGATCCAAACAATTTAACAGGGATAATATGAACCTTTTCTTTTTTTTGAAAGCTTCACAGAGGCTGCGAAGTCATGAGTGGGGCTCGAACTATTGACCTTTGGGTATCCAACAGTCTTAGGACTTTTTCCTAACCAACTGTGCTACCACCCCATTCTCTAATATGAACCTTTTCAGAGGTGGGAATTGAATCTGTGCCCTCCAAACCCAAGAAATGACTTGATCAGCTCAACAAATAAGATTTTGTTAAAAGTTAGATTATATTTTTTGAAAACTTAGATTTATGATTTAAATTGGTCAGGAGGTTGACCTGTGACTTGTGCAGTTCAGGTTCTACCCATATAAAAATAACAAAATAATTTGACAGAATTTGAGTAATATTACACAGAAAATAAGAAAAAACCTTAATAGAGAGGCACCAAGAGTATTGCTAGCATCTTGCCGGACACATAACCGCTTTCTATCACGCATGTAACTCTGAACCTCATCAGTCCAACCACACGATCTCAGCTCTGATAAGGCTTCACACACAAGCCTGCACAAAGGAGCAGAGAGCATTTTTTTTAAATGAAGCAAATTAATGAGAAATATACTTAATTACTGCAGTTACATTTTTGCTTGTGTAGTGGAAACATATTATTTTCCATAATACAAAGCATATCCCATCTTTATGCCAGAAAGGCCAAGTCCTAAATGTATTTTCATACAAGCATCACATTTCTCTTCAAATTTGTCATGGCTAAGTTAAAATTTTAACAAAGGTGGACCCCTAGCCTGATCTCTTTTCCTTTGAAAACCCTAATCCACGCTTCTCTTTTTTTTTTTAAGCTTCCCTAATCCATGCTTCTCAATGACTTCAAACAAAGTGTACCTATCGTAGTTTCTAGTGCTTTCAGTGAGGGCTGCCATACATGTGATATCTTGGCATTTTAGCAGAGCATATAAGACTTTTCACATTTTCAAGTATATTCATATATTGTGATGTTTAGTATGGCATAGAAATTAGTCCAAAAATAACAGATAGATGCGGAACTTCACAACCATCAAAAAGGTATTAACTTGGTGACTTGTGATGGATTAAATTGCACATGAGTAGAAAGGTAAAAGGTTGCTCTCAGTCTCAACTATAAAAAACCAACAAGGACAACTCTATATGACTCTCCATGTAAAAACCAACAAATATTGCTAATAAAGAAAATGAAATAATAGCACCCTACTGATATAAGTTGATGAATAATACAACATATGTTGTAGATGGAGTGACTTACAAGTCTTTCAACTTCTGGAGTTCCTGACGGGACTGCAGTATACATGAGCTAACTTTCTTATCCGAGCTTTTTCTCTCTGCCAAGCTCTTTGACTCCTTAGTGAGAGAAACAGAAACTTCACCTTCTCCATTTCTGGAGCAGCTGTCTTCTCTTTCAGGCACAGACACACTAGGCTGGATGCATCCAGCATCACCATTAAATGAGGGGCCAGGATTTTTCTTAACAATATTTTGAACTTCTCTCAACACGCTACCTTTGCTGCTTCCATTATTACCGTTTGAAAAAGAAGACTTGACCTTATTTACAGATTTAGACTCCCCTGATGAACTCGAATTAGGCGGTGAATTACCTTTCTTAACCACTGTATTATTCGTATTTCTCCCCTCAGATTTTGTTGTACCATTCAAGGTCGATTTTTTAATCTCAAACTTGACAGGTCCAATCTGATTGACAGGATGTGAATTTGGTGCTCCACTATTATTAATTTTAGCAGTACAAGTCCCATTTTGTTTTGTAGCAAGTGGTTTTGGAGCTTCACTTACATTAGGATGTAGAAGTTTGGCCTGAGGGGTGTAGCCATTGTTGGCAGTTTTATTTGGTTTGGGGTTAGTGTTTCTGAGGATGTAGAAAAGAACATAGACTTTCTCTGACAAAACGTCCTGACCACTTGAACGGGTAACTTGGGTGTCATTGCAGCAATACCAGTTGCCAGAAGCATCCTAATAACAATTCAAGCCAAATCAAGATAAGAGCAAAGAAAATGAACATCTTATTATTTCCATAATTATTTTGCCTTTTGTGTTTAAGAGACCATGCCATATATTTTTTCTCTTAACTTTCTAATTTGAAGATGTATGACCACCACCCTTTAGAATTTGAGAAAGACCACCCTTTAGAATGAAAATATAGGCTTATAGCCCTAAAAGACCATTCAAAACTTCTACGCAGGCCTTAGTTACAGTCAACAGTAGCCAAGCAATAATTAGAGGTTGTGTTTTGAGGTATTCATGAAAAACAGGAAGGTTGCATGGTCATTAATGGGATGTTAATATAAAGCCTGATGGGAAAGGACTTCCAAGTGCAAGTACTAGTTCCCCAAGCAACTTCCAAAAACACATTGTTAAATTCTGAAAGAAGAATATATACTTTGATGTATGCATAATAGTGACCAGAGTCTTGTGAAAAACCAGTATGCACAATGCTTCCAAACAGACTATACTCGGTCTGTGAACCCTGCGTCACCAAGTAACAAACCAAATCAAGATTGTAAAAGTAATCAAACAGTTGGAAAGAAGCACTTAAATTGACCACCAAAAGTTGGCAAAAATCCACCCAGCTGATAACATGGTACATTCTGTGATTTGCAGTACAATCTTTATAGAAATAACAACATATATTTTTGTATGTGAGACACTATCTTGCATAAACTATACCATTTTTAATACGATATGCATCTTTGTTCTAAGCATAAAAGCTAAGAATAAACAAACAATTGAACTCAAATGGCAAAAAAACAAAAATCTTCCAGTCTCAGCAAATTTTGCAAGAAAGCAAAGTGACATGTACAAATCCCAAAGCTAACCACAAAATTTCCTCCACTTAAAAAATTGTCAAGTATAAAAAAATTGCACAAAGAAAACCCAGAACCAATAACATCAACAGACCTGATTGCCATTAAACATGAAGCTTGAAAGCAGCAGGACCTCCTCAAATTCTATGTTACGGTTAATTTTCCCACCAATTCCTTCGAATCTCTAAATTTAGACCAAAGACATCAGTTGGTAATACAAGTCTAACATAAAACTTTAAAATGATACAAACATATACACATGGGAGGAGAGGCTTACGCACTTTGAGCTGTATGACAAGAACATTTGGGGCTTGTGACACAAACATCTGCTTTTTAGCAACTGATAGCTTTTTACACCTGCAAATCAAAATGCATAGAAGTTCAACTAAAATCAATGGAAATTCAACTTTCATACTTATCTGATTATCATCAAAACTGGGTCTCATCTCTACCGTGCTTAAGACTTTGGTAAAATCCAACTCTCTTACATATCCAATAGAAATTGATTTCAATTCTAGAATGCTTAAACCTTGGAAAAGAAACTTATAATTTACCTCTCACAACTGTACTTATTACTTCCATCCAAGATTTCAGGTTGAAAAAACCGCGCCAATGCATCCTTCACAGAGGTGCTATGGCACACATCGAGACTCAAATCCATGATCTCGTCAGTCTTGTTTGACTCCCCCTTGCATGCCATGCACTTCACTTGGCTCAGCAGTGCCCCTCCAAATATCTTCCTCATCACTGTCTCACTGTTGTCATGGGCCCCACCATTGCTGTTGTGCCCAGTACTTGACCTTGCCTGCGACAACCTTACACAGGCAGTGTGGCAGGTATCAATCACATAGCGGAGAAACTCATGGGCGTCCTCCTGGCGACCCCACTTGAAGTGCTCAGCAAAGATGGAGAGAGACTTTAGGAGCTTTGAAGGGGTGTCAACAGCTGGGAGTGCTGGTGTGTGAAGACGCACAATCTGTCTCTCCAGGATGCAGAAGCCACACTCCTTGTCTCGGCTCACAAAATCTTTGCCTACATAATTACACAAGTAAATAAAATTTTAATTATTAATAAACAAACATATAGTTACAGAAGTAAAAGAAGATGTACTAGCCAATTAGAACCAGTCAACAACTACAATTTCAGCCTGTGCTAAAAGATATAGTAGTAGCAGCACTGCTCGTCGAGGATGGACCAGTTGTCAATAACTCAAGACTCCATGTATTAATTTAGTTGCATATTTTCTTCTGGGTGCATATGTTTTAAGGATGAAACTAGCTTAGTGATCCCATTATTGCAGTGAAATTTTCACTCAACACATCAAGTTATCACGAGACACCAATCATGCCCCGAAAGAAAAGGATTTCTTTTCTTACAGAAAATAATCAAGATTAAATCACAAAAAAACACTCGGTAGTTTGGAACCACACATCTATAAGCACATTTCAAATGCAATGCACAGTAATGCGTATTTTATTTAGTTTTTACCTATCTTTCTAACAGCATAAACTGTGTTTATACTTGATAAGAACCTCTGAGTGTTTTTTGCTTAAAGCAACTTTTAGGAGGCAACTTGGTGTGCAATTTACACTTGGGAATCTACTATCAATGCATCATAGTCCCCCATTTTATCTTACTTTCTTATTGTTTGGTGTTGCACCATCCAGACAATGAATACTAACTTACTATACAATAGTTTTCACCAACTTATAAATTCCATGAAAGCACCTAAACCAGTTTAAGATATTGAATGAAGATATGTTTAATGTAAATCCTTATTAAATTTAGAACTATCTATGGTCCTGAACAACAAGATGGGGGGATAGGGGAAAGAAAAAGGAGAGATTTTCACTGGAAGTACAACTTTGAACAAAATCTGAAGGAACGGGATGTTCCTTGCCATAGATAATATTTCTGAACCAGGAATTGATGATTTTGGGCTATATAGGTTCCATGCACACCAAAGCAAAATTATACCACAAAAATGCTCCATGGCTATATAGGTTCAAAGTACACCGAAGCAACATTATACCACAAGAATTCTCCACCCAAAACCAGTTTCCCAAATGAAAGCCAGAAACCAGCACTTATTAAAACCCTAAACTCAAATTTGATAAAGATATCCATTATGGCACTCATCTCCAGAACTGGCAAATTCAGGTTTTCCTAAACAGATGTGGTACACATAGGACGACCAGAGGTATAAAAAGAAAAAAAGAAGAAAAAAGATCCACTGCAATTAAGTCTGGCCTAAAAATTATGTCCACCTTCTAAGAAAATTGATATTTTTCTCTGTCATGGAAATCACTAATGACTAAGGAACCGGTTGGTTTGCATAAGAAATACACCAATCAGTACTAAATTACTAATTCACCCAAAAATCAGCAAATCTCGCTACTTCACCATTAATTGAATGGGAAGCTCAATTATCTTAAATGCATAGGTAAAATCGACACTTACACAAGGAAGAGTGCTGCGATGCAAGACAGAATTGCGCAAACGGAGGCGTGTGAGCGAGGCACTGTAAGACACTGTTTAGATAGCATGTATTGCCGAGGTTTTTCAGACCCCTCGGTGGCCCGGAGCGCCTATGCTGCGCACCCCATGCCATTAACAATCGCATCAGCACCAGAGCCTACCGCTTGAGACGGCAACGACTCCGCTAGGGTTTCTCCTGTCCGCCTCCTCCGTCGGCCCCTCCTCCGATGGTGCCACCCGGGGGTGGTTATCATCCGATCGCATCGAGCTGCGCCGTTGTGTTGGTCAGTGGGGTCCAAAAACACGCTGGGAAGAAACAGGTTTTGGGGGAAAAACAGGTCGAGATCGAGCGAGAGAGAGATTAGGGTTGTAGCGGGTTTTGAGTTGCGTTAGGTCGAGAAATGGAAAAAAAAAAAAAAAAAACAAAGAGGGAGAACGGAAATTACACAGCAGGTTAGTGGCTCTGACGCAATACGAAGAAACTGACATGTGGGACCATACTCCTATGGTTGTTAACCAGCACATTGTTTGGACCAGGTGCAGCTGACCATGTCTTGTACACTGATGAATATCTTTTTTTTTTTTTTTATTGTTTAAAAGCCCGTAGGCCGACTGATGAATATCTTTGCTTCCACTTGAGAGTAGGTCCGATGGACATCGGACCTACCCTGGTTCGATGGGTTTAATCACCGTCGATTTACTTTAATATTCGTGCAGAATGCTTTAAAATTCGTGTGTTCTCAATTTCATGCGCACAAATCTTAAGTTAGATCGGACGGTCATCATGCTCGTTGAACCTAAAAGTTTACTCCGTTCTCCTTTGCTTCCAGAAAAATATAGAAATCGTCACTTTCGTTTCAGTTTTGGAGCAGGAATTCTCTCATTAGAACCAAAGAGTTAAAAAAAAATAATTTGAAAACAAAAATCTTTGGTAAATTTTGTCCGAGGTCACTAAATTTTATTTTTTGTCATGAATTAATCACTCAATTTTAATTTTTCTCAACAATCACAACAATCACTGAGCTTTGTATTTGTTCTAATTAAATCACTCTAATAATATTTCTATTCAAAATATTAACAAAATATCACGTTGAACATCCAACTCATCACTTTTTTAAATTAAAAATTCCTGAGATATTTGAAGACACCATACACCCTTTTTCTTTCTCTTCCTCCATGCCCCTATCCTTTCTTTTTCACTCATATTTTCTTACTCTTCCGTTCAGATTCCCCTTTCCTCCTTTTCTTTTACCTTATCCCATATTTCCTTTTTATTTTATTTTTTACTGCAACCCCTAGGTTTTTTTTTATTATTGAAAGAAATGCATGTCTTAGATTTCTCTTTCCTCCTTTTTTTATCTAATTATCCCACATTTTCTTTTCCTTTTTTTATTGCAACCCCAAGTTTTTTTTTATTGAAAGAACGACATACCAGTAACCTTAGACATGCTTGTTGCTGTTTTTTTTTTTTTTTAATCTTGACGCTATGTAAAATAACCATTACATTAGATACAACATTATTTTTATATTTAAGCCGTAGGCATACTTGATATTAATAAATAAATTACAATAGCTGAAAACAAATCAGAGCATCTAACTCTTTAACTGTGCATTTCCATCTTGTTCGGCTGAAAACAAATGGTGTTACAATTTTACAAATGGCTCCAAGAAAAAAGAAAGGGCACGGGCACGGAGGAAGAGAAAGAAAAAGGAAGAGGAACGGGTGTATCATGTATGGTGTCTCCAAATTGTTCCAGAAAATTTTAATATTAAAAAATGATGAGTTGAACGTCCACGTGGCATTCCGTTAGTATTTTGGACGGAAACATTAACAGAGTCACTTAATCGAAACAAATACAAAGTTCAGTGGTCGCTGAGGAACAAATCAAAGTTGAGTTAATAATTTGTGACAAAGAGCAAAGTTTAGTGACCTCTGATGAAATTTACCCAAAATCTTTTTATCGATAAACTTGAATAAAATAACAGAGTTAATTTGTAACTCTTGCCTAGGGGTGAAAACGGATCAGATATTATCCATCTTAATCCAGATCCGTATCCGAAAATTAGATAGGAGTATCTGATATTCGAATATATGTGCGGATACGAATACATATATAGTTTTAAATTTAATTATTTGTATCTGAATAGTAAATATACTAGTATCGTACCCGTGCATTGCAAGGAGACATATTATTAGAGAGAAAAAAATCTCATACAAAATGACATATTTTACAAAAAAAAAAAATGATGAAAGTTCATTTATAATTGAATGCTACATATTCGATGATAAGAAAATAAACTAATATCTTTGTAATTAGATCAAACACATAACATTGTCAATTGATTCCAAATTTAAATCGATATAAAGAAATCATTGTGTACATTAACTTACCTTATTAATTTCCTTTATTGGGATCATTCAGCAACTCTTTCGCTCCTTCATCAATTCTAACTTTTTGGTAACATGCAATAGAACTTGCCTAAAATATAGTGTGCAAATAATTCATAAACTAAAATGGAAACAATATCAATAAGGGAAATGAGTTAATAATTTGATATAGATCTTATAATATATCATTTTGTGGTTTTTATTCAGAAGAGATTTCGGAAAAAAAATGACAAGTACGTGTGACGAGTATATGTCTAAATAAATTTAAATTTTTATATGTAAAACAACATAAAAAAGATGCATATAATAAAAAAAATAACTATTTGATTAGAGAACTGATATTCAATTCGAAATTTTATATTTAATTGAAACCGTTGACAAATTAAAACACTATCTAAGTGTTTAATATAAGAAAATGGAGATATTAGTTGAATTCTTTGCGCGATTTCCTCCCATAGAATCCGGTCAAACACAGCCCAATATTGCTGAATCTCAGATTTATATTAGTTGCTAAACTGATGTTGAACCAACCTATACGGAACCGGATCACCTGTCTCTAAAATCATTGACACGTGAGTCTGAGGTGAGTTTTGACATTTAAATATTAGATATAATTTTGCCTCAAAACCTACCCGGACTCACGTGTCAGTGACTTTAGGGACAGAACTTTCCTGCTCAAAGGAGGCAAGAGATTCAGTTCCAACCTATACGACTCATGCAACCTGTTGCACGGGCGTAGATAGTACGTACGGACGTATCGAGGATAATGTTTTGGGTTAATTTTTGGTATACCCTCTGTAACACTCCAGTAATATATATTCATTCATTATTTTGGACTTAATTATAATATTAGAAATTGAAAGGTTTTAATTATAAAATTACAAAACTTAAAAAAAAATAATAAGATGCCAACGTGGTACTAAGGCCACGCGGCCTATGTATGTTTTGACATCTTGAATTTTTACCACCGTTAAAATTTCTCTTTATAAAGGGTCATTGTCTCTCTTTAATTGATTAGAATAAAAAAAATAATGACTGAAAATCAAAGTGTAAAACCGAAAAAAAAGAGAGAAAAGAAAAAGAAAATGAGAAGAAATATTTTGAAAAAAAATTCTGATATCGATATCATTTGATTGCATATCCGATTGGAATTCCGACTACGTCGCATTGATTATGAATAGTCGTTGCAACTCGATTGGATTTCTGAATTGATCGCTATCAGATAACCAGACTTCTCTATAATATGTGTTTTCGATTTGTATGGTTGAATTGGGTACTGAATTGGGTAATCAAATTATGATGGTATATTTAACTGAAATATGGGGTTTGGAGATTGAAATTGTTTTTAATGGACTGGAATACTGGGAATCGCCTGTTTCAGGGATTCCAACTGGAATGGAACTGTTGTTATTGAAAACCTAGACCCAATTGATATTGTTGGTTAAATATGCAGGTATAATTTGATATTTAATTGTGTGGATTAATTCAATTATAAAGAAGCTGCGTTGTTAAATAACTAGTTACTCGGCTTTGTAGCTGACTCCGTATTGTTTTTGTTTCTTTCTGTTGCGACGTAGGTTAACAGGATGGTGGATGGATGCGAGAATGTCTTTCTGTCACGTCACGTGCCCGGCCCGGCCGCCAGAGCGTGACACCCTCTGACACCCTCACAGACTCCTCTAATTTCCTATATACCCCTCAATACTTAAAAATATCTAATTTACCTTTAAATTCTTAAAACTCTTTCCTTTTTACCCAATTACATAATAATTCTGAAATTAATCATAATTAAATCTCTGGTTAAAAGAATAAAAGACAAAATTACCCTGAAATTGATCCGTTCAATAAATATCTGGTTAAAAACTCTTTCCTTTTTTTCCTTCAACAATAATGGGGTCCTTCAACTAATCTCATGCAGGCACATGATAGCCCAAGATCCCTTACAAGCGGAGGTAGCAGCCCCATTAGAAGCATTGGAATTCGTAGAGACACAAAAATATTTAGATGTATGGACTAAAAATATTTAGATGTGCTGACGAGGGGGACCCAGCCAATAGAGAAGTAGAAACTAGAAGCGAAGGGTGATGAAGGGGCCCATCCAGCAGAAGAACAAACAGTGAAATATGAGTGCGTGTTCTCAATTGAATTACAGCAGTTCAGTATAAAAAATATCAAGACAAAAGAGCAAGGGTACAATAGAAAAACAAAAATTCTGACAATACTTAACTATAGATAATTAACTCTAAGGTTAAATAAGAAATACAAACAAGAGTTGAGAGGTATATTAAATATAATAAAGAGTGTAAGGATAAATTGGAAATCAAAGAAGTCTTAAAGGGTAATAAGAAAGTGTCGCAATATTTCGACACACCCAGTTAAACTGATTAAAGCATACGGTGTGGTTATCCGTGTGGTTAGTTGCTGCATCAAATTTGAATTGAAAAGCACAAAGTTTCAATACCACTCTATAATTGGGTCGGAATAAAATTAGTATTGCCAGAAAATATCTAGAAGATACATCACTGTACCTAATTTCGTTGAATGATGAACCAAAACAGTTTTTAATAAATGGATTATGTTCTATTGAAAACGAGTGAAACTAATAAAATAGAAAATTAATCAAAAGTCAAAAATAATAATTCACACTAATATCGCACCAAACATTTTAGAAAACACACATCCGTACATCAGGACCTCCAAGTTTTTGTCAGGAACAAATATTATATAAAAAAATCTAAATATTTCTTCAGGCACTTAACAAGGCAACTTACAATTCCGTTGAAATATGTATCAGAAACTTGCCACTTGCTCTGCAAAATAATAAGAAGAAAATGTTCAAGGCCGCAGGAAAGTCGCTACAAATCTGCAATTGCTGCACTTTTCTAAAGAAAAATATCTCCGTGATCTGTTATACTTGTATATTCTATTTTTTACCTGTTCTGGTTCTAGCAATGCATCCACTATTCTTTTATTATGCAGTCATCGGTACTGAGCAAGAAGGTTACTCCCTAGTATATCACTCTATAATTCCGCAACTCATCAGAAATTAAAGTGCTTAATATACTCAGATTGTTTATCTTTCAGAAATTTAGCAACACTAGACGCATCTCCGTGAATCATAATTCGACCCTCTTCCATATAAATAGCACCATTGGCATATTTCAGTTCTTCAAGCCGGTGAGTCACCCATAATGCAGCCACATCACCAGGGCCTGCCACGCAGTTCTTAACAGCATTTACCACACCCATCTGTACAAAAAATAAAATTTTCAAAGTACCTATTCCAATAAGGCCAAACTCCAGAACAATTTGAAAAAAAAGTACTAAGGTAGTCAAATGTCGAATAGCATCAAAAAGTGATAAATTACTTGGTCATATTCATCCAAAAATGTGGTCAATTCATCAAGCAACAACACCTTGCAAGCTTCAGCCAAAGCACCAGCTATTGCAACCCGCTGCTTCTGACCACCGCTAAGTGTTTGTATCGGCCTCTGTTACGGATATTTGAACAAATGCTGATGAGTAAACAACTATTGAAGAATTTAAATTTCCAGTCTCAGTACAAATTGGCTAGACGTAGTACCAGAAACCGGTACCAACAGCTCATTTCAAACCATGCCTGCACTGAAACCAGATTATCTATCTGACCTTTGCAGTGACTATGATTTGTTTAAAAGAATTTTTCTGGCCAACTTGTTTCCTAACTAACTAATCTCTGACGGGTTCATACCACATGGCATACAGTACAAACTGCCCGGGATTGCAACACAAACAACCAAAATGATTATTAGGAGTCGTTAGAAAGGGAGAGGAACATTTGGGTATCTTAATACACCTACTTGGGAGTAGTCTGCCATGCCAACAGATTTTAAGGCATTTGAGACCCTTGATCGAACTTCGTCTTGTGAAAGATCATATTTACCTAGGCCAAAAGCGACATCTGCTTCTACTGTGGGCATAACCACCTACCGGACAATAGAAAAAACAGATAAAAAAAGAGCAAAAGATTTGAAGTATCAACACCCATGCGACCATGCCTGAAATAAAAGATATCTGATATAATATAAATGATTAGAACCAACAAGACCGACCAATTAGGTGGAGGGTGGAGGGCATTCTGGAAGCAATTTTTTCTACGGAAGTGGAATTGTGGTCCATCATTAAAATACTATCTTTACAGGAAAAAAATTGATTAGCCCCGGAAATCTAAAAGCTATTAGAATCTGGTAAATGCAATTCTGCATTTTCTAAAGTGTTGAAAATTGCCAAAACTTGTGTATTCGTGTACTGTGCAAAAGGAATTACTACCGTAGAGTAAAAGAAAACATTAAAACCTGGTGGTCAGGATTCTGAAACACAAAGCTACACGACCCATTAACATGCACTTTCCCCTCTGTCGGATTCAAAAGCCCTGCCAAAACCTGTCCATTGTAGAAGCGAGTTATCAGTAATGCTGTATTTTGGCAGAACATGAAAAGAGTGAAGTCATAGACTATTGAGGTATTAGTAAAAGAAATAAATGACCTTAAGGAGGGTCGATTTGCCACATCCATTGGGGCCAAGTAGCATCCAGAGCTGGCCATGCGGCACAGAAATCGAGCAATTTTTAAGGATCGGTAAGAACTTGCCTCTTCTGTTTGTAATTGAATAACTCACGTTTCTGCTCTCTATTGCTGGCGAGTCAGTTAGCGAGCCTCTTGCACTGTGTTAAGCAGAGGAGAAATTGAAGAAAAGGAATTACAGAAAGTGATCCAGAGAGATAACAGAGGTAGAGAAAGAGAGGGGGTAGACCTAGAAGCGGCGGCGATAGCGGGGAAGAGAGGTGGAAACGGAGCGGCCAAGGAGGCAGTGGAGATGAGCATGGTGGGGCGGAGCCTTGAGGTTAATGAACCCGATAAGAGAGAGTATTTAACATTTTAACTTGAACGATAATGAACCCGATTAGCAGTTTGGTAGCAAAGTGGATCCACGGTGTTAACTTTCTTAGCCTCTTAATTCTACCGAACGCCGATTCTTTAGTCTCTTTTTGCCCGGATCTTAAGGCACCTATACCCCTTCTTTTAGGTTCCTTAGCTTTCATTCACGGATTAAGACAACCGAACATCAGTTCCTTAGCGCTCCTTAAGCTCTTAATCCTCAACCCCTTTAATCCTCCCAGCCGAACAGCCCCATTGCTTCTAGTCCGTCAGATTTCCAAATTGACCGTTTGATTAACAAATAATCTTAAATTAACAACAATACAACTGTACAAACCCAAAACTTTTTAAGTACGGTCAATGCCATAATCATCCTAAACCCTTCCCTAGAGGCTAAAGCACCGGTACATCTAATGCATGTTTCCAACAGCGCTAAACACTGTGATCGGAATTCGGAACACTACACTTGGACCTTGGTGGAATCCAATTGATTTCAATTTCAATGGGATTTAATGGTACAGTTTTGCAATAAATTGAGAAGTGTATTTGATGTCTCGTTATTTGACCTACAAATCCGACCAATTTCTGTACCAAAATTTGTGTTTTAAACCACCAAATCGTGTCTATTACATTGAATATATATAGAATGTGGTACTGCTATGTTTTTATTCTTACTTTGCAGAAAACAAGCAAAATCAGGAAAGATTGTGAGTTCTGAAGCCCTACACGCGGGCCGCGTCACATTCGACTCGGGCCGCATCAAACCCTGAAATTTCAGCACCCGAACTTAAAACAGTCATAACTTTTGACTCGTAACTCCGTTTTGAGTGTATGACCACTTTTCGGAAAGCTTGCGAGAAGATCTACAATTTGAGCTAAGGACACAGGTTCACGGGCCGGACAGATCTGACACGACCCGTGTCAAGCATTTCCGGAAACAGATCCAGAAATCTGGAAACAAGGCTAATGAAGGAAGGTCGCGAATTGGCACTAAAGGGGGCCTCTCTGTCCAACAGAGGATTCATTCTGGATCTGAGAAGGGAGACCTAGGGTTGGGGCTTGACGGCTGGGCTTGGAGAAGAAGAAGAGAGACGAAAATCGAGAGATTTGTGACGGATCTTCTTACTACTTCGAATTCTGCCATGAGCACTATCTTTATCATCTCTTTTATTTGTTTTAGAACTATGTTTGAGTAGACTTTTTAGTTTCTAGGGTTTTGATGTAATCAAATGTTTTGTCTTGTATGTTAGTTATTGAATCTTTGTATTGAAATTTGTGTTTGATTGATTGAGTAGTATTTTAATTGCTTAGATTGAATTGTTTGATTTATATTGGTTTACCACTAGATGAATGCGCACATCTAGAAGGTATTTTAGCCCTTAAAAGTCTCTCAACCAAACTAAGTACATGAGGTAGGATTTGTGACCCGAAAGGTGAAACCAAGTAGTAACCGAAAGGCAAAAATTACTCTCTATCGACGGATAGGAGTTACCTTTAGTATACTAATCAAGCAACTAGATAATTCGGACCAACACACGAAAGTTGAGGTCTAGAACCCGACGAGGGCATATATTGCAAATTCCATACCAAGTTGATGAACCAACAAACGACAGTTGAGGTTTAGAAACATTAGGTCTGGTCAGTAGAACCCTACACAAAGGAACAACACAAAGAAACAGTAGCTGCTGCATTTACTCAAGGCTGACACGGACCGTGTAGGAAATGACACGGCCCGGACAGGACAGCTTGAGGTAAAACTGAGATGAAGTCATAACCCTGGGAACGTTTTTTATTATTGATTAAAACCAGTTTAATCTACTTTCTTGCACTTTATTTCTGTTATTGAATCTGTAGGAATTATAAACAACCAAAATCAACCTTTTCCAACTTCTAGTCTTTAATTAACTTAAGTAGAGTCCGGTTAAGACTTGAACCGTCCCTGTGATCGATACCCGATAATATACTACGTGCTAGGATTGTATACTTGCAGTCTGAACCAAAAGTGTATTTAAGGTTAAAAGGTACAGCTTGCTGTACTGAAACTTTGTACTATACCTTTTTGGTGGTAACAAGTTTTTGGCGTCGTTGTCGGGGACGGCATCATTTCTTTTCTGGATTTTTGCTTATTTTAGTTAATCTAGATTTTAATCTGTATCTTTTCTTTTATTTTTCTCTCTTTCAGAAACATGATGGCTTTCAAACTCAAGGGCGATTACCATCTGAGGAGCTCAAGACACAATGGATCTGATGTACAACATGGCGACAAACAAATAGTGTGTTGAGGTGCACGGACCGTGTGATGGATATGTGCGGACCGCATGCCGGGCGTCCAGAGAGCAGATGGATAGGAGTTGTTCGTCGGGAAATGAGTCATTGATTGGCAGGTTGACATTGCCTTCATCTTCCCAGCGAAGTCGGGATAGATGGTCTGCCACCGAGTTTTCGATTCCCTTCTTGTCTCTAATTTCAAGATCAAACTCCTGCAAAAGAAGAATTCATCTAATCAATCTGGGTTTTGCGTCTTTCTTACTCAAAAGATACCTGAGTGCGGCATGGTCCGTGTAGACAATGATTCTTGAGCCGACCAAGTACGATCTAAACTTGTCAAGGGCAAACACAATGGCGAGAAGCTCCTTCTCGGTTGTTGTGTAGTTCATCTGGGAGGGGTCTAGCACATTGCTAGCATAGTAAATAGCGCACGGCTTCTTGTCTTTCCTCTGCCCAAGAACTGCCCCAACTGCATAGTCGCTCGCATCGCACATTAGCTCGAATGGTAAGGACCAGTCGGGTGGCTGCAAGATAGGTGCTGAGATGAGCGCTTCCTTTAAACTGCAAAAAGACTTGACATAATCATCTATAAAAACAAAATCAGAATCTTTAATAAGTAAATTGGTCAATGGTTTTGCTATTTTCGAGAAGTCTTTGATGAAGCGGCGGTAGAATCCCGCGTGACCTAGAAAGCTTCAAACTCCCTTCACATTTGTTGGGATGTCTAGCTTCTCTATCACCTCAATCTTCACCTTGTCAACTTCAATCCCCTTTGAAGTGACAACATGTCCTAGAACAACACCTTCTTGGACCATGAAGTGACATTTCTCCCAATTGAGAATAAGATTCACTTCTTCGCATCTCTGCAAAATCTTACACAAGTTAGATAGACATGAATCAAAAGAAGAACCATAGACAGAAAAGTCATCCATAAAAATCTCGACCTCTTTTTCAATGAAATCAGAAAAGATAGCCATCATGGCTCTTTGAAAGGTCGCTGGTGCATTACAAAGACCAAAGGGCATCCTACGGTATGCATAGGTACCATATGGGCATGTAAAGGTAGTCATTTCTTGGTCCTGTGGATGGATGAGAATTTGGAAAAAACCAGAATAACCATCGAGATAACAAAAGTAAGAGTGGTTTGCAAGCCTTTCAAGGAGTTGGTCAACAAAGGGCAATGGAAAGTGATCCTTGCGCGTGGCTGTGTTGAGTTTTCGGTAGTCTATGCACATCCTCCAGCCGGTCACGACTCGCGTTTGGATCAGCTCATCCTTGTCATTCTTCACTACCGTCCCCCCTCCTTTCTTTGGCACCACGTGGACAGGACTCACCCACTTGCTGTCAGAAATAGGGTAGATAATACCTGCTTCAAGAAGTTTTAAAATTTCTTTCTTTACTACCTCTTTTAGATTGGGGTTGAGCCGTCTTTGGTGCTCCACAGATGGCTTGTGATCATCTTCCAGCAAAATCCTGTGTGTGCTGTTCGCGCAAAAGCGCAACGCAAGTTTCGGTACGCTTGAGGGCGTACCTTTTAAAACCGCGTTTACACTCCACGAGTAAGGGATGCAAGTGCACAACCCCTATCGTGTAGTATATTCGGGTATCGATCCACAGGAACGGTTAATTGCGAGGTTAGATTCTATCAAACTCAATCAAAAACTAGAAGTGAAAAAAAGTTTGGTTTGGTGTTTAATTTCCTAAAGGGTCAGATCAAACAATTCAAGAAGATGTAATAAAATGCTAGAAGAAATGTAAATTGTGTTTTGATTATGGATAAAAGGCGTTTCCAGGGTTTCAGACTTCATCTCTGATCTGCCTCTAGTGGTACGGCCCGTACCAAGTTGGTACGGCTAGGCCGTACTTCACTTGGTAAGGCAAGGCCGTACCACCCTGGTAAGACCCGTACTGGCTTCCCAGAACAGAACCTACCAGTCCGAGTGAATGCATTTCCTTGCTGGTACCTTGTGCTAAACTCTTTAGAAAGGTTCAATTGACCATACCTAAGGTTCCTAACCCTCAACCATCGTTTGTTGGATCAAGATCTAGGTTGGAATGCAATTGATTGCCTTTTAGGGATTTCTACACCTCAACTCTCGTGTGTTGGTACAGATCTACCCTAGCTGGTTGATTGGAGGTCTAAGGCACCCTCTAATCTGTCGATTAGAGGAGAATTCAACCTCTCGGCTTCAATTCGAACTATTCTACCCTAAGCATTTGATTTGGATGAGAGATTGAGATGATCACACGACCTTGATAGGTTCGATCTAAACCTAGAGGCACATCATACAACAATCACAGCAAGCAAAGCAAAAGATATCAAAGTAAATCACAATCAATCAAACTAAAGAGTTCATACAAGATACAAGTCAAAGAAAGTCAAAACAAATCAAGAATCAATCTCTAACCCTAGAAACTAAAAGAACTACTCACAGCACATAATCAGATCTAAAAATGCAATAAGAGGGATAGAGATAGCCATGGATCGAAGGGATCGAGAGGAGGAAGCTAGATCCGTCGAGTTTCGCCTCTTCCTCTTCCTTCCTTCTTGCTCTCAGCTCCTTAGCTCTCTTTCTCTCTCTTACTGTGCTCTCAAATGGATCTGGAATGGAATGTATGTCGAAATTGGAGAGTTCCCCGCTTTAAATAGCCTCTGCCAAAATTTGAATATGTCAGGCCGCCTTTAGGTACGGCCCGTACCAAATTGGTACGGCCAGGCCGTACCAGGCGTGATGAGCTGAAAAATGGCTAAGTCCGGTAAGACCCGTACCAAACTTGGTAAGGGCCGTACCAGATCATCCCAAATCGTCGTTTTTTCGTGTGTTTTTCTCCAAGCCTTCAGAAAACAAACAAACACTCAGCAGTACCAAATTCTAAAGATATATCGATGAAATGCACATGATTCTGGTGAATTAGGGCACGAATCTGGTACTAAAACAGGCCTAAAATAGACTAAATATGCGAGGTATCATGTGCAAATTGTCGGGTCGATTCCTCTCAAGTCCTTGATTGAGTATCCGATCGCGCCTTTGTGAATTTTTAATTTCTCCAAGAGCTTGGCGGTCTGATCAGGATTTAAACCTGCATTTACAATCATGTGCGTTTCATCGATATATCTTTAGAATTTGGTACTGCTGAGTGTTTGTTTGTTTTCTGCAGGCTTGGAGCAAAACACACGAAGAAACGACGATTTGGGATGATCTGGTACGGCCCTTACCAAGTCTGGTACGGGTCTTACCGGACTTAGCCATTTTTCAGCTCATCACGCCTGGTACGGCCTGGCCGTACCAATTTGGTACGGGCCGTACCTAAAGGCGGCCTGACAGATTCAAATTTTGGCAGAGGCTATTTAAAGCGGGGAACTCTCCAATTTCGACATCCATTCCATTCCAGATCCATTTGAGAGCACAGTAAGAGAGAGAAAGAGAGCTAAGGAGCTGAGAGCAAGAAGGAAGGAAGAGGAAGAGGCGAAACTCGACGGATCTAGCTTCCTCCTCTCGATCCCTTCGATCCATGGCTATCTCTATCCCTCTTATTGCATTTTTAGATCTGATTATGTGCTGTGAGTAGTTCTTTTAGTTTCTAGGGTTAGAGATTGATTCTTGATTTGTTTTGACTTTCTTTGACTTGTATCTTGTATGAACTCTTTAGTTTGATTGATTGTGATTTACTTTGATATCTTTTGCTTTGCTTGCTGTGATTGTTGTATGATGTGCCTCTAGGTTTAGATCGAACCTATCAAGGTCGTGTGATCATCTCAATCTCTCATCCAAATCAAATGCTTAGGGTAGAATAGTTCGAATTGAAGCCGAGAGGTTGAATTCTCCTCTAATCGACAGATTAGAGGGTGCCTTAGACCTCCAATCAACCAGCTAGGGTAGATCTGTACCAACACACGAGAGTTGAGGTGTAGAAATCCCTAAAAGGCAATCAATTGCATTCCAACCTAGATCTTGATCCAACAAACGACGGTTGAGGGTTAGGAACCTTAGGTATGGTCAATTGAACCTTTCTAAAGAGTTTAGCACAAGGTACCAGCAAGGAAATGCATTCACTCGGACTGGTAGGTTCTGTTCTGGGAAGCCAGTACGGGTCTTACCAGGGTGGTACGACCTTGCCTTACCAAGTGAAGTACGGCCTAGCCGTACCAACTTGGTACGGGCCGTACCACTAGAGGCAGATCAGAGATGAAGTCTGAAACCCTGGAAACGCCTTTTATCCATAATCAAAACAAAGTTTACATTTCTTCTAGCACTTTATTACACCTGTTTGCATTGTTTGATTTGTTTGAATTGATCTTTTAGGAACTTAAATACCAAACCAAATCTTTCTCACTTCTAGTTTTTAATTGAGTTTGGTAGATTCTAACATAGGAATTGCCCGTCCCTGTGGATCGATACCCGATTATACTACTCGATAGGGGTTGTGCACTTGCAACCCTTACTCGTGAAGTGTAAACGCGGTTTTAAAAGGTACGCCCTCAAGCGTACCGAAACTTGCGTTGCGCTTCTGCGCGAACAAGTTTTTGGCGCCGTTGCCGGGGACGGTAACCAATTGCCTAGTTAGATTTTACCTTACTTAGTTAATCTAGACTTTATCTTGTATCCTTTATTTTCTTTTATTTTATTTTGTTTCTTTTATTTATTTATTTTCTCTTTTTCAGGAACACTATGGCGATTACTATCTGAGGAGCTCGAGACACCATGGATCTCATGTACAACATGACGACAGACCAACATTGGTTTGGCCGCGACAATTTTCAAGCTGGAGGAGGCGGCCGATCCAAAGCTGATCAGATCACAGCTCTATATGCTAGAGCTGCCGAGCTAGAGGAGACCATGATCGCAGCTCTATATGCTAGAGCTGCCGAGCTAGAGGAGGCCATGGAGAGTTATTCAATCAGAATGAGCATGAGGGCAGCCAGAAACCAGAAACCACAGCCATGTGCCATGTGTGGGGACAGGAGACACTCTTATGAGTATTGCCCACTGGCTGATTGGAGTGAGGAACCGGAGCAGGATGGCTATATCAGCAACAACAATTGCAATTTCTACGACCCTGCACCATTCGATGACTCGAACAATTGCGTATTCCAACCCGACCCACCCGAGCCGTACGTTGATCCCGCTGAGATCGAATTCATACACGAGCAAGGCAAGATGAATCAGATGATGTGGGAACATATGCAGAGCATGTCCACTCAGATGGCTGCTCAACAAAATCAAATGGCCGCTCAAAACAAGCTGTTGGAGCAGTTGAGTCACATCATCACCTCACGCCAATCTCAACCTGAAAAGCTGCCAGATCAGCCAGAATGCGAAGGACCAGCCCAGCCAACAGACCAGACCGCACTTGACGCGACCCGCATCATTGAGACACGACCCGCATCTCCACCTGAAGAGCATATGGACGCGACCCGCACACCACCCGATGCGACCCGCATGCCGTGTTCTGATGACCTGGAGACCAAAGGAAGCGAGTCGGATTGGTCAACATGCGATACCATTCCACCTGATGTGACCCGCGTCAAGACCCAGACAGAGCGGCTGACTCCTGAGCTCAAGCCTCTTCACCTCAGGTATGAATTTCTAAACCCAAATAGATGTTGTCCTGTGATCATAAGTGCAGATCTTGAACCCGATCGGACTGCTTCACTCTTGGAGAAATTGGAAGCGCACAAAAGCGCGATCGGGCGCTCGATCAAGAACTTGATGGGAATCTTGCGGATTTTTCTGATGCAAGAGTATGATCGCACGGTTCGTGTTCCTCAGAAGTGGGTGCTCCCACCAGTGCCACCTGATCCACCTCCCACCGATGACTGAGCGGGTATGTTTTCTCTTTCCCTTTTGCTTCTATATCTCTTTATCTTTCAGTCTTGAAGCATTGAGGACAATGCTCAGGCTAAGCTTGGGGGGGAAGACGACTTTTGTATCTTAGGATTTACTTTTGTGTTTTAGGATTTATTTTGATTGCACTTAGGTCATTTTTACTTTTCTCTTGCATTGTTAGGTGAAAAATTTGCTTGATTGTTTCGATTAGGGACTTGTTTGAAAACTTTTGTTTGTGAGTTGGATGACCTTGGAAAATTAGAACTAACCTCATAATTGACCAAACAAAACTGATTACGAACAAATGGTTTGAGATTTGTAAAATTGGAAACTTGAATGTCGAGATAGCATTTAGAAACCGAATTGTGCCTTTCAAAGGTGGAAATAGGGATTTCAAATAAAGAAAAGTTGGGATATCCGTTGGTGTGAATGAACACTAGTGGATGTGTGTATTCATGGTATGTGCGAACAAAAAAAAAAAAAAAAAAAAGAAGAAGAAAAAGAAAAAAAGAAAGAAAAAAAAAAAGATGAAAAGATGGAGAACATAAGAGTACTGGCAATAAGCCTTGAATGGGCGCCTTTGAGCTCGTCTCCCAATTAGAAATGAAAAAAAATAAAATTTTTGCACATATCAACACACGAAGTCCGCAACTTTCTGACCTAAGCTTGATTCAAGCTTGGGGGTGCCAAAAAGGGAAAATCTCTACAAACGAAGGCATAGTTTAGTGAAAGAATGATAAATCGATAAATTCGAGTAATCAACTTTGCAAGACTTGAAACATTTAGAGTTTGAGGTTTTATTAATCAATTTGTGAGGTGAATCACAATTGACCAAGGGAAGTCCGAATCATAGCAAAAAGATTCTTGCGTTCTTTTATTGTAGCAATCATGTAAGTTTTCACATTTAGACTTGTATCTGCATTTAGATTTAGTTGTCCAGCACTTTTACCCGAGTTTGAAACTTTTTGCTTGAGGACAAGCAAAGGTTCAGCTTGGGGGAATTTGATACCTCGCATATTTAGTCTATTTTAGGCCTGTTTTAGTACCAGATTCGTGCCCTAATTCACCAGAATCATGTGCGTTTCATCAATATATCTTTAGAATTTGGTACTGCTGAGTGTTTGTTTGTTTTCTGCAGGCTTGGAGCAAAACACACGAAGAAACGACGATTTGGGATGATCTGGTACGGCCCTTACCAAGTCTGGTACGGGTCTTACCGGACTTAGCCATTTTTCAGCTCATCACGCCTGGTACGGCCTGGCCGTACCAATTTGGTACGGGCCGTACCTAAAGGCGGCCTGACAGATTCAAATTTTGGCAGAGGCTATTTAAAGCGGGGAACTCTCCAATTTCGACATCCATTCCATTCCAGATCCATTTGAGAGCACAGTAAGAGAGAGAAAGAGAGCTAAGGAGCTGAGAGCAAGAAGGAAGGAAGAGGAAGAGGCGAAACTCGACGGATCTAGCTTCCTCCTCTCGATCCCTTCGATCCATGGCTATCTCTATCCCTCTTATTGCATTTTTAGATCTGATTATGTGCTGTGAGTAGTTCTTTTAGTTTCTAGGGTTAGAGATTGATTCTTGATTTGTTTTGACTTTCTTTGACTTGTATCTTGTATGAACTCTTTAGTTTGATTGATTGTGATTTACTTTGATATCTTTTGCTTTGCTTGCTGTGATTGTTGTATGATGTGCCTCTAGGTTTAGATCGAACCTATCAAGGTCGTGTGATCATCTCAATCTCTCATCCAAATCAAATGCTTAGGGTAGAATAGTTCGAATTGAAGCCGAGAGGTTGAATTCTCCTCTAATCGACAGATTAGAGGGTGCCTTAGACCTCCAATCAACCAGCTAGGGTAGATCTGTACCAACACACGAGAGTTGAGGTGTAGAAATCCCTAAAAGGCAATCAATTGCATTCCAACCTAGATCTTGATCCAACAAACGACGGTTGAGGGTTAGGAACCTTAGGTATGGTCAATTGAACCTTTCTAAAGAGTTTAGCACAAGGTACCAGCAAGGAAATGCATTCACTCGGACTGGTAGGTTCTGTTCTGGGAAGCCAGTACGGGTCTTACCAGGGTGGTACGGCCTTGCCTTACCAAGTGAAGTACGGCCTAGCCGTACCAACTTGGTACGGGCCGTACCACTAGAGGCAGATCAGAGATGAAGTCTGAAACCCTGGAAACGCCTTTTATCCATAATCAAAACAAAGTTTACATTTCTTCTAGCACTTTATTACACCTGTTTGCATTGTTTGATTTGTTTGAATTGATCTTTTAGGAACTTAAATACCAAACCAAATCTTTCTCACTTCTAGTTTTTAATTGAGTTTGGTAGATTCTAACATAGGAATTGCCCGTCCCTGTGGATCGATACCCGATTATACTACTCGATAGGGGTTGTGCACTTGCAACCCTTACTCGTGAAGTGTAAACACGGTTTTAAAAGGTACGCCCTCAAGCGTACCGAAACTTGCGTTGCGCTTCTGCGCGAACACCGAGTGGAAGTCTAACAGAAGAATCCGCCAGCTGCAGGGTCATTCGTGTGGACTTGAGCTCGCCTACACCCATTCGATCATATATTGTGCGTGGCATGAGACTCACGCTAGCCCCCAAGTCACATAGGGCTCTCTTGATCGTGGCTTTTCCGATTGTGCAAGGAATGGAGAATTTGCCAGGGTCCTCTAGTTTCGGCGGGAGCTCGTTTCTCAAAATCACACTGCACTGTTCCGTGAGTTTCACCGTCTCACGTCCCCCCAAGCTTCGCTTGTTGGAGAGGATATCCTTGAGAAATTTTGCATAGGTAGGCATTTGGGTCAAGGCATCGGTAAATGGAATGGTGATGTGCAATTGTTTAATGACTTCAACGAATTTGGAGAATTGTTTGTTGAGTCTGGTCTCAGCTAATCTCTGAGGAAAAGGAACAGGCGGGCGATAGGGTGGCGGTTTCTTGGCTCCTTTACCTCTCTGTCTGTCAGAGTCTTCTTGCACGGGCCGTGTACTATCTGTGCGGTCCGTGTGCAAAGTAGTCTCAGTGGGTCGTGCGGGTGGTGTACGGTCGGATGATGGTGAAAGAATTTCTTCGACTGGTGGGGTCTACACGGTCCGTGTAACTTCTGCACGGTCCGTGTACTTGGCAACTGGTGGGTCAGTGGGCATGGCTGGTCCTTGATAGCTGGTTCCGCTTCGCAAGGTGAGCGCCTTAGCCTCTGCTCTCGGGTTTACCTCTGGTTGGCTGGGAAGCTTACCAGGTTGTGGTCGGCTTGAGGAGCTTTGTCCCATTTGTGCTTCCATCATCTTGGTGTTCATAGCAGCTAAACTGGCTAACTGAGCGTTCATTGCTTGCATTTGCTCGAACACCATTTGGTTCATCTTCCCTTGGTCGTGCATGAAGTCATTCACAACGGGAGCAACATATGGCTTAGGTGGAGCGGAATGAGGTGGGCGGTTGCTCGAGTTGTTGAAATTGGCATTGTTGTAGAAGTTGCGGTTGTTGTTGCTGCTTGAAGAGTTGTTGAAATTGTTGTTGTAAGAGGGGTTGGAAGAATTGTTGTATGGCGTTGGGTTGTTCTGTTTCCACCTCCAGTTTTGTTGCTCAACCGGGTCTTTGGAGTAGCTTCGGTTGAAAGGAGGTTTTGGGAAATATAATGGCTCACTGTTGAGAGAGTTGACTTGCTCGGTCTCCTCATCATCCCTTTGCGCCAATGGGCAATGCTCGTAGGAATGCCCCTCCCCACACATGGCACAAGACTCCGGCTGTGATTGGTGGTTCCCAACAGACTTGACACTCATCTTGTCGAAAGCCTTCTGCATGGCATCCATCTTGGCGGTAAGAGCCGTGATCTGATCGACTTCAAATTGTCGCGGCCGGACCACTGTTGGTTTAGAATTGTCGCGGCCGGACCACTGTTGGTTTTGAGCCATGCTGTCTATCAAGTTCATCTCCTCTTGAGGTTCTCTTTCCATCAAGGCTCCACCTGCAACAGCATCAACAGATGTGTGAGTGCTCTCTGTTAAACCATCATATAAAGTTTGGATCAACAACCAGTCTGGTATACCATGGTGTGGACAAGAATATTGTAACTCCCTAAACCTTTCCCAAGCCTCGTTTAGGGGTTCATCAGACCTTTGCCTGAAGCTGGTTAATTGGGTTCTTACCTTAGCAGTTCGTTTGTGGGGAAAAAATCTGGTCAAAAACATATTGGACAGTTCTTTCCAAGTGTTTATGGAATCCCTTGGTAATGACCCTAACCATTTCTTTGCTTTGTCCCTAAGTGTAAAAGGAAACAATGCAAGTCTAATGTAATCAGATGTCGCCCCATTGGTTTTAATTGTGGTGCAACATTCAAGGAAAGTTTGGAGATGGGCATGTGGATCCTCGTGATCCAAGCCATGAAAGGTGTTCTGTTGAATAATGTTGATAACTCCCGGATTGAAGTTCGGTTGTTGTCCCACGATTCTCGGCAGTCGGATTGCACCCCTCACATCTCCAGATCTAGGCACGTTGAACTCCTTCAGAGTTCTCGGGATGAAGTCAGCCGCATCATCGTCAGAGTCGCGATCACCATGCGGCCCTTCTTCTCTTTCCTCTCCGTTTTGACTCATGGCTCTGTCTGGATCCGAGTGTACGGACCGTGTGTCTGCTGTGCGGTCCGTGTGAGGAAGTGGTTGTCCAGCGGCTGAGTGCACGGACCGTGTGCGGAGGAGGTTGTGCAGAAGTAGCTGTGTTCTGGTTCTGGTTCTGAGTCGGATCGGGAGGTACTTCCGTGTTGGAAGGTTGCCCTTTGCTCCTCAGGTTGTATGGAGGTTCCAGCTTGCTCCTGTGGTAAGAGAAAAAAGAAAAAGAGAAAGATTCAAGTTAAAATCTAGAATTTAGCAAAAATAAGCAAAAATCCAAAATTTTTCAATGCCGTCCCCGGCAACGGCGCCAAAAACTTGTTACACCAAAAAGGTATAGTACAAAGTTTCGGTACAGCAAGCTGTACCTTTTAACCTTAAATACACTTTTGGTTCAGATTGCAAGTGCACAATCCTAGCACGTAGTATATTATCGGGTATCGATCACAGGGACGGTTGGAACAGATTGGATTCTACTCAGATTATATAAAAATCCTAGAAGTCTGCAAAAGGGTGATTTTTGGTTTGTTTAAGGTCCTAATCAGAAATAACAATACTTAAAATAACAAAGTAAATTTTGGTTGGGTTTTAATGAATAAAAAGGGGTTCCTAGGGTTTTAGATTTTGTCTCAGCTTTGCCTCTAAGTGCCCGGTCCGTTCACTTTCATGCACGGGCCGTGTGTAGTGTGCACGGGCCGTGTACTCTCATACACGGTCCGTGTGGCCCTCGAGTTGATACAGCAGCTATTGGTTTCTGTATTGATTTCCTATGCAAAGTTAATTTGGCCGTACCTAAGTCTATAATCCTCAACTTTCGTTTATTGGCTTAGTTACTCGGTACGAAACTCAATTTATACTTTCTTAGGATTCTTAAACTTCAACTTTCGTTTATTGGTTTAATTATCCTAAGTTATTTGTTGGTCTACTAAAGATAACCTCGATCTCTCGATACGAGGAAAACTTCGCCTTTCGGCTACCGCTTGGTCTCACCTTTCGGTTCACAAACCTATCTCAAATACCTAGATTGGTCGAAAGAATATCAAAGTCTTGGAATACCATCTAGTGTTAGTGTTATGATCTAGAAGCCAACCATTTATGGATGTATTCTATGTTTGTTCATGAAATGAAATAATCATTTGTTCCTTGAGTATTTAATTACATTATGGATTTTTCGAGTTGAGGACTTGAAATGTAGAACTCTATAATAATAATATAATGAATACTCTAAATGTCCCTAATCTTGGTAATTAAGAAGGAACACTATTTACCGGTACGAGATTAGTATGTGGATTAAATGATGATCATGTTCTACGGATCATATGGTAAGGAGCTACCAATTTAATCACATAAATACCTGATGGAGATCAGGGGATTGGACATGACCCAAGAATGAAACATAACATGGATTGTGTTAGTGTCATTAATGTTTCATTTGTGTCTTGAATTCTTTGGTATGAGATGATTATTTTTCCTACATGAGATACATGTATCTGTAGGTGTTATCCAACGCTGACCGTAACTGGCAGCTATACAGATAATATCTCAATATGTGTGTCTTGTGCGGAGGAAAAGATATTTATCAAGAATACCAGTGTCCCTCATATTTCATATGTGAGTGATGATATCTTCGGGCCCCTTGATGGAGTAATAAAGTATGCATGCAATTATGATCAATGAGTTTGATCATATTTACTGAATTACTTGGAATCAAGAAAAGAATAAATTTGCAAGGATGACACTCTCCTGCCTTGGATTTATTCCCGATATCATGTGGCACGTAAATTGACACAAGCAATTAAATATTGCTTTAGGATCGTGATGTTGATTGGTTCATATCATCTTTATCTGTTGAGTAATTATAATGCATATTGCTAGGTGCCGCTTATAATTTATAGAATTAAAAGAAGTTTTGATTCTATTGTCAACACGATATAGATCCTACGAGGTCACACCCAAGAGAGAAAAACGAAACAAATAAAAGTGTCATGGAGATGACTAACTTGATCTTAGAATAAATTTATTACATGTTGGACATGGTATACAAATTTATTTCTCAACAAAATTGAGCAAATACAATTAATCGTAACAATTGTCGGGTGGGCCAAAAGTTGGCATAAATGGCAAAAACGAAAATGGCATAAATAGAAATTGGCCCAAGCCCAATTTAACATTAAATGGAGAAGTCCATTTGATGAAATGGTTTGGAATAAAGTGGGATAAAAGTGCATCTAATGGAGAGCTCCATTGGATGGCAAAAGTAAAAGTTACTTTTGTCATGTTTAAATCTAGCCATCCATTGTGGTTGAGATGATTAAAATATACCCTAACTTCACACTATAAATACCCCACCTTTTTCCAAACCCTAGCCACCATTCTAATCTCTCTCTTCTTCCTTCTCTTGTAAGAAAAAGGAAAAACGTTTTTGCAAGACAAGGTGAAAAAGAGAAGAGTTTTTGCAATTTTGTCTCCACCATTTTTGCTCATGTGTTGAGCACAACTTCTACACTAAAATTAATAGTTGATTGAAGAGGTAGAAGCTAAGGTTAAGTTAGATTCTTGGTTGATTACCTCTAGCAAGGGAAAAACAAGAGTTTCGTTTAATCTCGGGTGGATACTCGTAGAGGCTTCGTGCGTTCGAAGCGGGTGCCATTTCGAGGCCGACTTGGAGAAGTGAAGGCTCGACATGAAGGTAACAACCCTACATCTCAAGTCCCTACTTCTTGGTTTAGAGACCAAGATTTGAGGTATAAAGATTAAACAAGTTAAAATGTTAAATACGGTTCATCGTTAGTCAAATAAGTAGATCTATGTTGGTTTCTTTGAGTTAAATTTTTGAAATTTACTCTTGCATGAAACTAATATTTTCTTCATCTAGATGTGGCCATACATCTAACGATAAACAAATCAATTCAAACGATTTCAACTAAGCAATAAAATATTACACAACAAACAAGCACAAGATCCAATACAAATTCCAATAACTAGCAAGTAAAACAAAGCATTCGACTAGATCTTAACCCTAGAAACTAAAGAGTTTAGCCTAACATAGAAATACAGAAAATAAAACAAGAGATAAACAAGAAGTTCATGACAAAACTCGAAGAATTAAGAAGAGCCGTCTCAAATCTCTCGATTTTCGCCGTTTTCTTCTTCTCCAAGTTTAGCCGCCACTTCTCTTCCCTAGGGTTAGCTCTCAGATCCATAATGAGCCCCCAAAAAGCCAAGGATCTCGCTTTTATAGCCTTCCATTCGCGACCTCACCAGCTGGCCTCTGTTTCCAATTCTGGATTCTGTTTCCAGAAATGCCGTGTACGGTCCGCACACAAGAGTGCACGGACCGTGTACCTGTGTCCCGAAGAGTGAGAGGTATGCGGGTCACGTGTGTCTTCAGTCATTGGTCGGGCAGGGGGTATACGGTCCGCATGCAAGAGTGCACGGTCCGTGTAATGTCCTTCAGATTCCAGATTCTTCCTCTTTTTCGCCCGTTTCCTGCAACAAAGAAAGAAAGAGCAGTAGTACCACATCCTATAGATATTCAATGAAATACACACATTTTTATGGGTTTTAGACACATGTTTTAATGTAAAGTTCGGTCGGAATATAGACAAAATAACGAGATATCAAATAGAATCAACAAGACTTTACGAAGATCAAGACTATAGATTGTAATATCAAATAGATAAGTACAGTAAATTTGAGATTGTTGATTTCAGAAACTATACGTTCGGTACGGAAGCAAACCGTTCAGTACGAAATGTATTGAATGGTACCAAATGGATACAGATATGAAGCATTGCAGTACGGAAGAATTATTCCGTTTGACAAACCGTTCGGAACAGAAAGTTTCGTATCAAGTCAGAGACTTTCCAATATAACATATTCGTTCTGAACGGATACCATCCGTACTGTACGCTACTTGAGTAACACAGAATTGGAGAAAATACACTATCTGTTCTATACGGACCTAAACGTACTGAACGGAAAGGGTAAAGTTGAAAAAGACAAAAAACCCTAACTGCAACACATTTGAACTATCCATTCGAATGGAAATTTTACCGTCTGAACAGATCAATTCAAATGCCTGGATCTGAAACTCCCTTTATAAATAGAGTAAATACTCTCACTCCAGTTTCAAGCAAGCCGCCCCTAAATTTCAAATAACATTAATTCTGTGTTTTTGAGAGCTTCCTTCTTTGAGAGAGCTAAAACTTCAAAACTCCATTAATAATCTCAAATCCACTTAACAAATCTTCTCTAGATTTAGTTAGAGTGTTGGTTCTTGTTCGATAGTGAGGAGATCTACTACAGTGCTCAATTGTCATAGTCGAGTGACTTCTCTGCTTGTAGGGCATTAAGGGGCTCACCGGCTCGAGCATTTCCGCTTACATATAAACATTGTTGTGTGACGATCATCTGCGTAGGACTCTCCAACTCGAGCTTCTAAGCTCAACTTTGTACACGAGTTAGGCCATGACTTCCCACCTTCATTGGGCTTACGTGTCACGAGTTGTATCATTTCTTTTTGGGTAATAGGAAAGGGACACCGACGAGGTTGCTCTACCCCGAAGACGTAGGCAATTTTACGCCGAACTCCGTTATCATCTCGTGTGTCAAATTTCTCTAACTGTACTTGCTTGTTGATTGATTGACTTGTTAATTTAGAGGGTTAAACCGAAAAACGTCTAAGAGTCTTTAAGACTACCTATTCACCCCCCCTCTAGGTGCCGTTAGGAACAACATCGTTGACGGTAACAAAAGTGTTAGTGTTATTCAGATTGTCAAATTTTTTATAGTCAGCATTCATACAAAAATTAAAAATTGATCATGATCTGGATGAGTATCTCGCAATCTAATACTACTTCAATCGTTCGTTCTAAAAGTTAAGAAAACAACTTAAACTAGTCAACAAACATGTAATTAGATTGGTTGAAAGAAGGAAAAGAAAAACCTACTTCCACCGGATTATACAAGATTTTTTCTATAGTAAATAATAAAAAAAGAAAAGAGAGAAATAGAAAGAGTATATATTTTTTTCAATCAGTACTAAGATCGGTATGAATTCTACCGATCATAACAATCTAAAAGTTTGAAATTCCTACATATCAAAACCAGCTTTTCTTTTACTTTTTTTATTTTCTCTAGTAAAATATAGATATAGTATTTTAAAATTTAGATATAATAGAAAATTTTCATCTATTTTTTATAACTTTTATATTTTAATAGAGATATAATAGAATAATCGTCAGATTAAAAAATAATTGAGTTAAAAAAAATTTGAGTTAAGATAAGTGAAATTCTTACCGATTTTAACTTTTATATTTTTAGAATCAATAGAATTCATACCGATCTAACTATCAATTTAAAAAAAACATATACTATTTTTATTTTTCTCGCTTCTTTTTTATTATTCAGCAAAACTGTCCCTGCAGAAATGGTACATTTTGAAATATCCAAACCTGGAGAGTATTTTTTAATTTCGTTTTTTTTTTTAATATGTTACGGATAAATTTTTTGGTGAAAACTCCGCGGATAGTAACTCTCCTAAAAAGCAGAGGTTCTAAAACGGAAAGCCACGGAGTTAAGAGGGACAGAAAAGGGCATAAAATAGAAAAGAAAAGGCAAACCGTTCGCACTTCCCACTTGGCTTACCAGTGCAGCAGTTCCCATAGACCGCTTATCTTGCTCAGCGGGCATTCCCAAGCCGCGCCAAAGAAGCAATCCTTCCTCTTCCCATCTCCCACGCAAAGCACCTCTAAAAATCTCTCTCCTATTTCTCATCCTCACTCAAAATCGATATTGTGTATGAGCGGATAAAGGTCGGGTTTCGGTTTGAATGGGAGCTCAACAGAGCATTCAAGCCGGTAAAGGTAATTCTCGAACTGATTTAGTTATGCTCGACAAAATATCTTTTCTAGAACGTTTCATTTCAGATAATGGCAATTGAATGTCATGTGTTTGTTGAAATGCCACAGCGAGGATTGACTTCAATGTGGACCTTACACAAATGCTGTGTGAGGCTTTCCTTCTTCCTCCTCTCAGGTGACTGTCTTTTGCAGAGAGGCTGTTATATATCTTGCAATTTGCCAACATCGAAACATAAGTCCTTTTACTATTCTGACATCCTACATTCAAATATCCTTGTTTTTGTTTCAGGAGTGCCGATGGAGGCTTTTCTCAGGTTATAGGAAGGTTATCCATCTACGCTGAGTCTTAACGGCATCTCTAACAAGTTAAAAGATGTGGTTATGGAATGAGTATCTTAATTTTCTTGTTATCCTTCTTATATTGCCAGGTTATCGCTTAAGCATCCAAATCTATTTGGAGGGAGTGAGAAATTGGATGTATCATGGGACAAAGGGCTAAATGATTCCCATATTATTATTGCATTTAGGCGGCCCCAATTTGGTCTGTTTTCTCAGCAGTCATTTGTTTTTAAGGTTATCTCCTTTCCGCACACACACACATTAATTGTATCATTGAAGTAAGAATGTTGCTTATTCTAGTTATGAACTATAATGGTACCGTGAGAGGTGAGAGGGACTTTCTAGTACATAATAGACTTAAACACAAACCTCTCCTATTTTCTCCAGAAATACACATATTGGCCATTCGTCTTCTTTTCATTATTTATTGAATAATAAGAAGAGGTTAATTTGAAATACTTTGGACTGCAATGAAGAAGAAAGGTTTGCAGTATTAATTCTTGACCTGATGTACCTGCGGGTTTTCCTATTTTTCTTGGGCTTGCAATAGATATTTGTTTTGGGAAGGTTTACATGATTATCTACTCACAGGTGCACTAGAATAACGTATGGCCTTAAACTGTTGACATGCCATGATTTCTTTATTAATTCTCTCGTTGTTTGAACAATTTAACCAGCACTCAGTTACTCCAGAGATAGCAGTGCATGGATCACCAGTTGATAATTTCACCCGATCAGGGAGTAGAGGGATCAATCTTTGTCGGTTTTCTTTAGGTTTTGATATAGGCGAATCTATTACACCCAACTGGAGCAACACAACTACTATTAAATTCGAGGTGGATAACAACATCATTTCACACTGTTTCACATGGTTTTATTTGGCTTCTTTCACTACAACCATTTTTTTCACATGCAGCATATAAAACCAATAAATAATGAAGGACGATCAATTAGAAGTGATGTTGATGGTTTTCCACTAACTCATAGGTAATTATGCAAACAACTTCTGTTTGATTAAATTAATTTGCAGTTCTTTCTCATTAGCATCTAATAATTTGAAATGGAAATTCTTTTGTAAGTGGGAGTCTCCATGACAATATGGTCGTATTAAAACAAGAATCTGAATATGCTACTACTGAAGGAGACACTTTCTCAAGAGTAAGTTCCTTTTTTTTTCCCCAATTCTGTATGTTTACTTGTCTTGTAAGTTGTACTTCACCCAAAGCTCTTTTATCTCAGGTGAAATTCCAAATGGAGCAAGGCTTGCCTGTTCTGCCAAAATTTCTTATTTTCAACCGGTTTAAATTTACGGCCTCTAAGGGACTGAAATTGGGACCCACTTTCTTAGTCGCCAGGTGGGTTCATTCTTTGACTTTTAACATTCTGCTACATTATGTCTAGGGATCATGTTCAAACATAACCTGTGTGGGTTTTTGAATCTGACAGCCTGACAGGTGGGTCCATGGTAGGCGACATGGCACCATACCAGGCATTCACAATTGGGGGTCTTGGTAGTGTTAGAGGCTATGGGGAAGGTGCAGTCGGCTCTGGCAGATCTTGTTTGGTGGCAAATAGTGAACTAATTATTCCTGTGGTATGTTAACTGTTATGTTATGTCAATGTAGTTATTTTTTTCCCCTTATTTCGTAATAAGCACTTTTTCTATATTCCTATAAATTAAACCACACGAGATTTCATGATGCATACAAATGATGCCAAACATGTCTTGGTCGATTCTGTAACTCCAAAAATCTAAAATTAAGGTCATGGTCGTCAAGATGAATAGATTGCCTGTGGCTTTGTAACCAATGAACAAAACTTGTGAGCAATATGTGGATTTTAGTTTAGTGAAATAAAAAAAGGACTCAACTGCATGTGATGTGTGATCTCAACTCATCAAATCATTTGATGACCAATTAAAAAATAACTTTGAAAGCGTATGTTGGAATCTTCTTAGCTCGATTTGCTAAATTCTGGTTCAGGCCCTATTTGAAGCAAGGGAAAAATTGCCATGATGGTTAATGGAAGCACATTTTCTATCATGTTTATCAAACAGCCATTTGCTACCAGGGTTATTGTAATTAATTTGTCTGTTGATTTGGATGTAAGAACAGTGAGTGTCTTCTTGGAAATACTGCAAAATGTGGATAGTAAAAAAGAAGCATGCAAAGATGCAAACACATATTATTAGAATTCTAGTGATGTTTAGTAACCCATTGCATAAATCCCCAGCCAAATTAGAAATCAGACAAGAAATGCACTTATTTAAGTATATTAAGGTGCTTGATCTCATTCTATTCTACTATTGATACATTTTATATAAAATTTTGCTCAATTGTAGATCAAGAATTTTGATGGTTCTCTCTTTGTGGATTGTGGAACTGACCTAGGCTCTGCTCGATACGTGCCCGGTAGCATTCTATGATTGTTGTTTCTTTTTTAGATGCAAACATATCAATTAAACTTGCTATCACTGATATTTTCATTAACATTTTTAAATAGTTATATTGTTCTATTTGTATGATTGACAGGGAATCCAGCACTCAGAAATGGAAAACCTGGTTTTGGAGTTGGCTTAGGATATGGTATCCGGTTCAATTCTCATGTGGGGCAATGGCGATTAGATTATGCAATAAACGCATTTCAAAGGAAAACTATATATTTTGGCATTAATTGTGGCGGTGCATAAGATCAAACGAGAAGATTATTCACATAGAGGTCGCATTGGGATTCTTTGCGCATTACTGACGTACAGAAGAGTAGATTATTTAAAAGTTGGTAGCACCATAGAATATTTATCCAATTTAATTTCTGATTTGTAAAATACTAAAATGGGTCTGGCAGGATGTTCTAATTCGTTTTTTACCCGCTAATTATACGGATACCCAGGACAAAATTTGATACTGTAAATATTTGTAAAACCAACTCGATCTAATCTGACTTGTGATGGTATTTCTCTCTCTCTCTCTTAATTTTTTTTTTAAAACAATGCCAAGACGGAGGCACGGAGCCAGGGGGCGGATCTAGAATTTTTGTCATGGAAGGGCAAAAAAATATCGAATCGGGTTTAAATACCTAATCGGATTTAAATTCATTAACCAATTTAGTACTCGATAAAAAATAATACTTTAACTTATACTTTTCAATGCTTTAACTTGTAATTTCTGATGCTCTGACTTATAATTTGAATTTAACAGATTTATTTCAATTTTAACCGTAAATTTAACTCGAATTACAAATTAAACGTTCAGGGGCCACAAAATTTTTCAGGAAGAGACAAAGTCGGTTGGAACCGATAAATCTCCACTAAAACTCAAAATCCAGAAGGAATAGCTGCCCTCCCGAAACACTCTGGGTCTGCCCACAGAGCCACCTCTTTCTCCTCTATCTCCCTATCATGATTCTCGACATTGCTCGCCCAAAAAGGCCTTTAACTAAGCAAGAAAAAACATCCAAGTCAAACAGGCCGACTATTAGCATGTTATGATGTTAAACTCCTAGTCTTTTTTTCTTAATATTATTTTCAGATGGGGAGAGGGTACAGAAACAAAATTCAGATCCAGTGCAAAACCTAACCGCGTAGAATGAGATCTTAGTCGTCCGTTTCAATCCGGTGTGAATCTCAAAACGGCCCCTTGTATTCAAAATAGGCACCAAATTGATTTTGGCTCGCCCGGAAGTATTTTAGCTCATGTGCATGTACATGTACATGAGAGCATATGGATTTGAAGATACAACGCCTCAATAATTTGCAAAATAGGAAATAGGAATAAAAGAAAAGAAATGCAATTGATGCACACGGCAACCTCAGTATTAGATTAGAATATTATCCTTCTACAACTAATATGAACACAATTCACCACAATAAGAAAGTATAACATACTATGGAACAACTACAGTTCTCCACAGCATACATGAAATTAGTTAACGTAACCATGTCACATTACCACCTCAGCGGGATGCTCCTCCAATAGTGTGCCACCATTCACGATGACGTGGTGATCTCCTGCCAGGCTGACGCTGCTCAAATCGATCTCCTCTTCAGCGATACCTGGTTCATCACTGCAGACCTGGTCAAGCACAAGCACCAACCCCATGATGAATGCCGCGTCAACATGCGGCGCCAGGAAGAGAGAAAACACATCTTTCCCCATCACGACGTGTGCATCTGGATCCACCTTACGTTTTATCTCTGCCACCAGTAACGCTGCCTCCCCCTTTGGGGCCGTCCCCTCAATTAGCACCTTTACAATTAATACCGGCTCGTTAGTTGGCAAGTTCCGGACAACATTGAAAGTATAAAATCCTTAAATTGGCAGACAAGTGCAGATGGATGCAATTAGATTCTAAAAACTGAACATTTGGGGTTTGCCTCACAAATTTTAACCAATATGGCATGGCACGGCCATTTTACCAAATCAGCTCAATACTGTGGCTAATTTACAGCTGCGGGCTACTTAAAATTGACATTTTTCAAGCAATAGAATGAAAAAAATCATGGATTAGAGAGCTCTGTAATCTTAGTAAATGACCAAATTAATCACATTACCTTACAACAACGCTGTGAAAAGGAACCTTCTATTCTATACTCGGTTTCTGCCTCTGTGGGGCCAACTCCTCCATGCACCTCAACCACCATGCCGGCACGGTCCCCACCAAATATCGATGATCTAATCCAATATTTCATTCATAGTAATGTAAGCAATTTTAGGATCTTTCCACAATTATGCGAGGTGATGTTGGCTGTGCTACTTAAGACGCATCCACAAAACTGGTCTACATATCTTTGTTTCTCACCCAATATACCTTTATTTGCACAGTTTTCCTTTTCCAATCGAATATGTATACAATTCTATACCTTAGTTTTGATCTACTATACTTTTTCAATTTGCCTAGAGTTTTGGGGAGATTGATTTCTGGCAGTTGAAAACCCTGTAAAATTGTCTCATGTTATGGATTAATTGAATTCATATTTATACTAACATAAGCATATAGATGAAAGAGAGAAAATTTCCACATACATTGAAGCATAATTTTTTCTACTTCTAAGTCACTAATATGCTGAATCTTACTTTTGAGCATTTTAATTTTTAACACGTTCACAATTCACAAAACAAATAATCGTTTAAATCCTTCTTACATACCTCCTCACAGTAAACAATGGCTTCTGATTTTGTCCATCAACTCTCTCTCCAGCAAAACCTTCCCACCTGTTGTGCAAACTAGGCCTCTTCTTTCTAACAGTCAGAACGGGTGCGCCACCCGGATCCATTAACACCAGTTCACCCGATACCGAAGGATACATGTCAACTCTAAATGCAAGCTCGCCGGTACAGTGATCATACACCGCAAATCCATCTCCTTGCGCGAAAAGAGAAGTCTTTCTGACCGTTAGTTCTCTCTCTGTGTCTGAGCAATACTCCTCTGATATCACGGCTTGTTCCATTGTTGATTGAAAGTTCAAATCTCCCTTGGTTTGAACGAAGGGAAGAGAAATTATTGGTTTTCCTGAGGTAGAGGTTCGTTCTAGCGGTATTGGTTGGACAGAGAGAGATGTCAGCGAAGTCGGTTTCTCAGTTGGAAAATTCAGAGCTTGTATTTGAATTTTTTGTAATTTGAGAATCAGGGTCAAAACGAGAGATAGAGAGAGATTGATTGGCTTTGGGTTTTAGTGAGATCAAAGTAACCAAGTATGTGGGGTTTACTCAAAATCGAATCTTGTGGTATTTGAAAATCATGAACTGGAAACGGAAAAAACGAATTCGCACGTCCCTTTCTTTCTTTCTCGTTTCATTCCTCGATCTTTTCGTTTCGTTGTTTTTGATTTCTTTTTGTAGCTTTCTGCTTCCCTATGCCTACGCCCTACGGGCATTTAATATAATATATTCTTGGGTAGTGGTCTCGTAGATCACCAGATCTAGCGAGCATTTAATATTAGTTCAAGGTAAAATGGTAAATGGTTTATCTCCACAAAAAGCGAACACAAGAATCTAAATAAGGAAAGCTTTGAATTTGTTAAATAAAACGTGTGAGACTCTAAATTAGAGTTTATTAGCCAACACAATTCATCTAAAATACCTTTGAATTTGTTAATCAAGTGAGAGTGAACTCTTAATTTTGAACAAATCATTTTGATTTTAAAAGTCTCTCGCGGTTGTATTTATATAGTTTTTTAAAACTAACTTTGAATGGACAAAAATATGATTAATCAATTTTTCTTCTTCCTTAGTGTAGTTTAAGATTTTGTAATTTCTTTCAAGTGACTTCATTTGAAGAAATACAATAATCTTTTACTAATTTATTTAACATAGGTGGACATATTATAATTTATAATGGTGTGCTACGTATTTGAACAAACAAAAAAGACAATAAAAAAATCATCGCTACTGTTAGATATTTACTAAAAATTTAATATTTATGGAACAAAATCTATAACGTAACATTTTTCATCATCATATATGTAAGGAACGTAATATAAATCATATTTCATATTTGCTATTTTATTTTTTATTTTTACTTATATAATCAAACTTGTAAAAGATGGAGGCATACAATGAAATGAAAATGAAGACATTTTAATTATTTTTTGAAAGCCATTTAAATAAAAAATTCTAACAATGACTATTTTAATTTATTTAAAGAACAATATATGTAATTTGGTGGTCTAAGAAATAATAGAACTGACAACACTTTAATTTTCAAAACTAAAGTATAATAATTGACTAATATAGTTTATCTCAACGTGAGTAATTATTGAGCTTTTATTTTATAATTTTTTTTAATTTTAATTTATTGAAAGAAATATTTTCAAGTTTGATCAAGTCAAATTGGTCAATAATAAAATATGAAATTATTAGAAAGAGGAGACCGAAAGGAGAGGAGCTACTGGAGACCGTTATCATTTTATCACAATTCTGGGCCCTAATTCGAGGACCCAAGTCCATGTATTGTGGACACGCAGGGCACGCATGGGGAGTTGGATATTTCCTTCTCTCTGTTTTTTTTTTTTTTTTTTTTTTTAATTTAGTATATTTGTTGTATTGTAGCTAGAGGAATAGAGTCTTATTTATATAAGTCTGTAACCTCTAATATAACTGAAATTTTCAATATATTTTAAACTCGGACCATATTTAATTTGAAACATGTCTGTAATGCATGTGACTACATTAATCAGAAGTAAATTATCTTAATATCCATGCTTATAAAAAATTAACACAAATTTAATTTGAAACTCGGACCATATTTAATTTGAAACATGTCTGTAATGCATGTGACAACATTAATCAGAAGTAAATTATCTTAATATCCATGCTTATAAAAAATTAACTCAAATTTTGAGATCATGTTATATAGAAGTAGGATTCAAATACTTTATATTTTTTTTTGCTCTAATCGTACTTAATATTTTAATATTAGAAATTATATGAAATGTTCAAATCGACAATTTCAACTTTAAAAATAAAAGTAAACATGCGAGACAGAATTGAGCTACGAAAAATACGAGACATTTGAACCCGTCTCATTGTACATAGTGCAGCAGGCAAGAGTTGGTTGAGATCACGACGCAATATATGCCCGATTTACCCAAGAAACCATGTAGCATCCACAGTGATTCACGTGTCGAAACAAAAATTAGATACTTAATGCATACAGCTCGTTATCAACTCGAGTTGGCTCATAACTCATTTATAACTTGTTTAACCAGTTAATTATATACTACTAGTAAAAAAAATTATCAGTATCCATCAATTTTTCAAACATCAATAGTACATAAGCACCAACAATTTTTCATACAACAACTTAGTACATAAGCACCAGCAATTTTTCATACAGCAGCTTAACAAAAATAATTTCTGAGATTTATTGTGATCATAGCAACTTGAGTTGTAAATGAACGAGTTGGGATAAACTCAAAATCAACTTTTTTATTAAACGAGTCAGCCAACTCGAGTTGGAACTGACTCGAGTTATAAATAAGTGAGTTAAAACGAGCTGTAAATGAGCGAGTTATGAACGAGTTACGAATTTGAGTAATTTTATCCAGTACTAATGGAGACGGAGTTGGTGCTGCGATCTTTTCCAGCTTGGTGAGGTTTGGGTCAGGACTCAGCAATCATCAGGCTTTCTCTATTGGTTTGGTTAAGCGGTTGGTTTGGCTGGGTGTTAAATACACGTGGCACGCAAAAAGCCACGGGAGCGGATTAGTGGCGCAAAACGGCTTTGCTATTGCAAGTTTTCAACGAGGAGAAAACAAACAATAAAACCTATGTTGCGCGGATACGGTACGGATATGGATACATTAATTTTCAAAAATTAAGGATATAATACGTTTATTATATATAATATTTTTTTATTATTTTAATTATATTTATATGAATTAAATAGAGCAAAACAATACTATAGCGAAATACATATTAAATATAATAAGTACTCTATTATAATAACAACATTACAATGGTATAGTGGTAGGAGGCTATGGTTGTTATGTCTCAGATCTCAAGATCGAATCACGGTAGCAGCAAAAAAAAAAGTTGATTTTGGCGCTGTGCACGGTGGGCCGCAGGTGTATCCCAGCGTATCCCAGCGAGTCAAAGCCGTATCGGTGACCGTATCGGCCGAGTAAGAATACGCCACGTAGACGGATACGCCAGATGACGTATCGGATACGTATCGGTACGGCACCTAAACTGACATATCCGTGCAACATAGAATAAAACAAAGGAAAAAGAGAACATTGCTTGATAATTCTAGCGTACAATTTTTCATGTGTAGAGTGTTTTTAAACTCGTTAAGTCATTTGGTGAGTTTAATTTCAAAATCTGAATTTATTTTGAATAATAAATTCAAATTGTTGAAACTGATTCATTTTACAAGTGACATGTTTACAAGTTAAATTTATAAAATTTTGAATCAATTTAGTATAAAGTCAAGCGGTAAAAAATAATGAATAATGAGGGCATTAAAATTAACTTATAATTTTTTTTTTAATATTTGACTGAATACTAAATTAATTAAAAGATGTATTAATTTGACATCTAAACATATCACACGTGAAGTTGATCGGTTTTAACGATTTGAATTCGTTGTTTGAAGACATTTCAATAGGCTATTGAGCTAAGCTCACCAAAGAATTAGTGAATATTGTTGATATTACTATCCAAAATAAAATGTTTAAATTTAGATAATATTTTTAGGGATAATTGATTACATGTTCATCAAAACTCTTCTCATTTTTTATTTTTCCATCAACACTCAATGATATCTATTTCCTCATCAAAATTAACAAATCTTTCAGATTTCCCCTTTTGTCCGTCTAGTTGAAATAATTTTAATTGCATTTAATTATGTTATCATTAGTCTTTTAATGAAATTGAAAAGTCAACTTTATCCCTCAACCAAATTCCACTGCTTCCCTTGTCCAGCACAATAATATTTTTTGAATTTTCTTTTTAAGTCTTTTATGAGCATTTCTCCCTAGAGAATTTTCTTTCATCTCCCTTTCATATTAGGTTCAAGTTTAATTTTCATCTTATGACAGGAAAGACAAAGAATAATAGTATACATTATCCATCTGTTTGGTCTCTTGAAGTTTTTTTTTCATGTGGATGGAGTAAATGGACAATATTGGTTTTAATAGAGGTTGCAGGTTTGAAATCCGGACTGGAGAATCTCTTATGGATATTAAATAATTGGGTGGCTTGATCTGAAACTTTTATTCATAAAATTTTAATGGAGAAATTGGTGATTGTGAAAGTTTTGATGGGTATGTGAACAATTAATCCTACTGAATTTTATTTATACTCTTAAAAAATCTTGAAATTATGTATTTTTTTCTCTAAAATGCATAATATCATATGTATTCTTCTAAATTTCAAAAGTCACAAATTTATTTAATTTATTGACTTTTTCATTAAAATTCATTTAATTTTTTTTTATTTATAAAGTACCTATTTTATCCTTCATTAAAAAAATATAAAATACGTAGCATGTTTAAGATATTTAGTCTTGAGTGAGGCTACGGTACTATGCATAGCACGGATTGGGTCCGTGCTACGGCTCAATATTTGAGTTTTCAAAATCCTAACGGTCGATCCAAACCGTTCAACATGATTATAAAATGAATATGTACTTGCAAACCAAATTTTACATTTTTTTATTTTTTTTACTATTTTTTTAGATAGGTAGAAAATCACTGTTTTTGGATGGTCCAGAATTTTCAGATCAAGTGATTTTCTACCTATCTAAAAAAATAGTAAAAAAATTCGAAAAAATGTAAAATTTGGTTTGCAAGTACATATTCATTTTATAATCATGTTGAACGGTTCGGATTGACCGTTAGGATTTTGAAAACTCAAATATTGAGCCGTAGCACGGACCCAACCGTGCTATGCATAGTACCGTTGCCTCACTCTTTAGTCTTCTAACTGGTCAATTTTGAGAAGCAACAGTCCCTACAGCACTTGAAGAAAATTTCCGGTATATGTGTTTGCATCTCCCTTGTCAAATTCACAGAGAGGTAACGGAGAGAAGATGGAGTTAATGTTTATATTGGCAACTTTTGCGACTGATCCAAAAAAAAAAAAATATTCAAATAGAGAGACTAACAAGCTGGAAGTAAAAAGACATCCCTTTCACCTATCATCTAAACTAAGGAGTAATATACTTTCTTCCAATTTCTTCATGAACTCTCGCAATTATGATAATCACAAGTTTATTGATGATGTATATCCAGGCAAGTACAACTGAATTCAAATACTGGTGTTGCATATTCAGTCCAGACCTAAATAGTTCAGACTAGTCGATTTGCTTAAATACCCAATGCAACTCCATTAATCATCAAGATTCTTAATGACTAACAAAACAAAGTTGAAATATCATAATTTTTTACACGTGCATAGATAAAATGACGTAGATCATATCTAACTGTTTTATTTTAACTTTTAAATTTTAAATTTTGAGTTATCAAAGTTTTTTTAAAAATAGAGACACGATTGAGACACAAAAAATAAAGACATTTAAACCCTCCTCTCATTTTAAATATACTCTTGTATTCGATCGGACGAGAGTATAACTATTATAAACATAGAAGAGAGGAAAGAAAGATGAGGCCGAGCTATTCTTATAAAAGAATTCTCATGTCGTAGGAGAGCTTCGTGTTATTGTCAGCAACGAAATGCAAATGAAAAACCAGATTGATTCTGAGAAACTATGAAGTCAGAAGTCTTTTTTCTGGGGAAAAACAAGGATCTCGCACTTATTTTATTATATTACTTTTTTAGTCACAAGGAGCTGTCAACTATATAAGAGGAAATTAGAAGAAAAAAAATGCTCAAAACAGTTGAGCCGAATAAAACTTGCATCAAATTTCCCGTCCCTTCCATTAATGAATTATGATGAGCAAACTGTATACTGAAAATCTCCACACTTTTCATTTTTTTTCTCACGAAAGAGAACCATCATTAAAAAAAGAAGCTAAAATACAAGTATATTACATTACATGATCCCCTCTAATGATAAAATGGCATGGAGACCTGGTAGTACATTCCTTCAGAAAATTTAAGTTTAGTATGCCAGCAGCTTACGACTGCTATAATACTGTACAATACACACTGTTGTGTACCTGTGGTTATTAAGGATATTACCTGCTCATTTATGCTATTGTTAACTATCATTAGTTCAAAAGAAAGGCAATAACTCAATCTGTCAGACAACAGTGGCATACTGTCCGGTACGACAAAGCAAAATATAGTTAGTTATCCATACTGGGATCCATAGCTGATGAAACAAGCATTGATCCTAGAGAAAGAATCATGATCAAAGACTATGCCAAGAGTAACAATCTCTTCAATTGCTGAGTATGTCCACAATAATCAAATCTGAGTATCTGACCAAAATGCTCAGCTCCTTACAAAAGATAAAACCATGGTTCCTAAATGTTACTATTTTGCCCTAATCTAGGGCTTTTGCAACAGAGGATCCGTACTATTTGAGAGAGAGTGACCTAGAAATGTATTCTATAAAAAACAACACCTCAAAATAAGCCAGCAAGTCTTTACATAGCACCTTGAATAAATGTATCCATCTTTTCAAGAAGTAAAGAGAGCAAATATATAAAGCAAATATTTTTGTGATTACAATAGTTCCCAAAAGCTTCCTTTTTGACAACTTTTCCGATATGGATTATTGCTCATCTGAAATACTCCTATTTCATGTCCACCTGTAAAATATTAAATAGTTGACATCACCTTTTGTTAAAAAAGATAAAACCATCGTTATACATGTCACCTCATCTGAAATATTCTTTTCAGTTCTTTTAATGCACCAGAAATAATAGTATTTTTACTCTTTCCAAATTAAAAGATGAAAGAATGCCAACGGCAACCACAGCAAGGTAGATTATATTAACCAATTTCACAATGAACACAGGGATTATTTAACTGGATATAAAGCAGAACAGACCAGAGCACTGGACCTGACCTTGATTGACCCATAAGATACCGACCTGAAGAATTACGACTATTTATTTATCAATTTATTGCATTTTACCTTTTTTGCTGAACCTAGGAGTTTGGTCTTTAAGTTTAACTAATCCTACAAAGTATGCTCTGACATGCATTTAAGTGCCAAAAAAATCATTGATGAAAAAGATCTGAACTGCTGCACAGTTCTCTGTTTTGAAATACTTCCTTGTACTTAATTAATCAAGACCTCACAGAAAAAAAGCAGAAGCAAGAACAATAAAGTCACCTCAAGCTTGGATTCTGTCACTGATAAATGTGCCGACGGTTTTAAACCACTTCATAAGCTTGCGGTGATCCTTTACATAAAGCCATGCTTGCAAGAAAGGGAACAGGTCTTCATTTATTCCACGAGCCTCAATGTACAAATGAAGTGCATCTCTCACTTTTGGATCTAATTCCCTGCCAATTCAAACATCTCATGTTACTCGTGTTCTCATAAAAATAAAAGAGTGTTGCCCAAAATGAACATAATCTAGGCGATGAGTAAATTTTCCACGGACATTACTAAATGTTTACAAGTATAATACACATACTTTCTTTTGCTTGTTTGTTTCAGTTTAACTTAATTTATGTTTGTCATTTGTTTTGTATTCATATGCATTTCAGCATATTCTTTTTGAGGTGCTTGTAGCTCACTTTTTTGTGTAACAATCAAACAAGTCACAAACCAATATGGCGAAACATAACAAGAGCACTTTGTTTGCATTATTAGATCTCCAGTCTTGTAGTTAACCAGTTCAAATTGATCTGTTCATATCTGTCTTTCTGTGTTTCACTTTATTTCTCAAATGTTAAGGAAAAGACAAAATTTCTACCAATGCAGACTATAAAACCTTAATTGAAAATTTGAGATACATGCTAACAACACCAAAACAGCCAAGCTAACCATTACATAGTGGCAATTTTTGTAACCCCAACTCTAATACTTCATTATTTTCCTAAGCCCAAATTGAACTACATCAAGCGAGTGAATTTAGTGCGGGGTCACAAGTTTGTGGTCAACTTATAAAAAGATTTTGCCAAGTTATGCTAAAAGATTTAACAATACTTTAGTTCTATTGCTTAACCGAACCTTCTCTTTAAAGGTCAGTCTTACTAAATAACCGAAATAAGTGTTCACTGAGACCACAGAGATCCGCAGTTTTGTTTTTCAATCAAAAGTTACTAAATAACTTTAGTGAGGGGTCGCAAGTTTATGGTCAACTTATAAAAAGATTTTGCCAAGTTATGTAAAAAGATTTAACAACACTTTAGTTATATTGCTTAGCCGAACCTTCTCTTTAAAGTTCAGTCTTACTAAATAACCGAAATAAGTGTTCGCTGAGACCACAGAGATCCGCAGCTTTGTTTTTCAATCAAAAGTACTAGGGTTTAGTTTGAAACCAACTTACTGAAAAACACGGCCCTGATACTTGTACAAAGTTTCTGGACCCACTTTCTCACCAATCTCCTTTCCGATCTTTGGTCTGAGAGAAACTGAGTGTATACCAATTGCATCACGATATAAACCACAGAGAAAATGCAGAGACTCCTCTCTCCCTTCCTTTGAGACCTCAACATGGAGAAGCAGCTGATTTATTGAGTCATCCGAATCGTTGCCACCTGTCTCATCCTCATCAGCTCCAGGTGGGATTAGGTAGTCAAGCCGCATTACTGAGAGGGAGATCTCTTCAGTGTTGTTGTAGGTGCGACGAAGCACCAGCCCATCTTGGTCAAGAGCACCTTTAACTATTGTGTAGGGGGAAGGAGGGTCGACTTTCTACAGAGAGGGTATAAGACAAAGTGTAAGCTGAAAAGTTAGAAGTTAAAAGAATGATTTTATTTGTCATATTAAATTTTGAAATTAAGTCTTAAATCGGTACTAGTACAAAATTTTCATACCAATGATGACAAGCTTTGATTAGAATTGCAGTTGTATTTAAATTCTCTCCCTAAAATTGCAATTTCAGCTGCCATTTAACCAATCAATTGGTCCAGAAGCTTATAGAATAGATAACAGTACTTTATATTCTTAAAACAATAGATATAATAGCTGATAACAAAGAAAGTAGTTTCTCAGTCGGTTAATCCCTGTAGTAATTTCAGCCAAGGGGCACAACAACAACAAAAATATCCATGGACCTCAATTGTAATTCCATTACAAATTTTACTAGGTGTTAAACAAGAGAATAACAAATACTAGGTTGCTAGAAGTGAGTACTGACAAAGAATAAGGTTTCTTGTATTTATCAATACAATTCTGTCCTTTTGAAGGCATAACAAACATAGCATATTTCCGTTATCACGAAAACTGGCCCTATACATCACAGAATTGAGAATTGAAGGAGACATTTTAGGTGGTCACTTGTTCATTTAAATCACCAAACTAGCTATTTACGTCACAGATTTGAGAATTGATGTGAGGAAGAGTGAAAGAGGGGAGAGTACGGGTGGAGGAGACATCTTGGAGATTTCCAAGTAGTGTTCCTTTAGCGAGCGGAGTATAATTGAATCCACGGCGTTGGAGGTGGCGGAGACCGAGGCGGAGTCGGAGAAACAGCGGCTGCGAAGACAGGCGGACAAGGCGGAGGTTCCGCCGGAGATATACCGCCGCCACATTGAAAGTTGGTCTACGATGACTCGAGGAGAAAAAGAGAGGGTTACTCTCTCGGTTGGGTTTTGGGAGGGTTTTGTGTTAGTGAAAGTTCCCGATTTTTTTTAATATTCAATATTAAATAAAGAAATGAGTACGGTTCAAATGCCGACATTTTTATTAATATCCAAAGTTCAATACAAATTATTAATTATGCCCAGAGTAAACCGGTCATTTTACTCCATTTTTATTATTTTTTTTATTTTTTAGAGAGAGACACTATGAAGATCAAAATATTGAAATCTAACTCTGAAAATTTGAAATTTTTGTTTAAATTATTTGTTATATTACTTCTTTTGATGTATATTTAGCATATTTGTTGAGTATTTTAGATATAATAATTTTGTACTCTTTTGCCTTTAATATTTATAAAACCTTCGTACTCAATGAATAGGTTAGTTGCAAGCGCACAACCTATCGATTGTAGTATTTAGGTGTCGATCCGCAGGGAGATAGGGAAATACCAATTTTTAATAAAGAAAAATACTTCTAAAACAAAACAATAAAAGTAAAGTGGGGGGGTTTGTTCTTAAAATCCTAAAGTTGGGTTCAATACCCGAAAAAGAGGAGTTTCAAACAATAAATGTAAATAAAATAAAGGAAAGAAAGATTGGTTTGTTTTCAAGTTTAAGGAGATCTAGGGGTATTCGGTCTACAATCCCTTGTTAATTCTATTTATTCGGTTTGTTTAAATTCATGTTTGATTTGATGAGGTTTCTAACCTATGTTAGCCTTTGGAACAAATATTAATAAAAATACTTTGCGCTTTATGGATTAATGTGCCTCGAATTCTAGGGCTGTCACTAACCTAGAGGGATATTTAATCTCATGCTTCAAAGCATATATCGATATTTGTTCTAAGGTGTCCTAATTAGGATTTGCCTTCGCCTTTCGGTCCTTCACCAAAATTCTAACCTTAATTTCTATAGTTCCGGATTGGATATCAAAGTACGGTCGCTTCTAACCCAACCCTAAGGTGTGTCTTTATGGTTTCAATCAGTAGTCTCCTCATGACCAATGCCGGAATTTAATAAATTTAAAGCGGAAAAACACGATCAACGCGATTTCAAAACTACTTCAATTCAATAAACCCTAACCAGGTGAACTCAAAGGAACGAGTACTAATGAAATTCATAAAGAATAAATCACAGAAATTAACAATCAAATCCGATAACACAATCATAATAAAAAACAAATATCCGAATAATCTAGAATTAAACAAGTTCATGCATTGACCTAAACCCCTAGAAAGAGAACTACTCTCTCATGGAGAGATCCATAACAAAGTTTGGCAAAAACAATAAGAAATGAGATAAAGAAATGATTACACCCTTTCTTAGATCTAAAACCTCGATCTTGCCGACTCCTTGCCTGAATCTTCTTCTTCTCCTTCCTTGAAAAGCCTTCTAAAATTTCTGCAGGATCTCTCTCTCTCAATTTGTGGAAAGATGGATATAATAATGGATGCCTAGAGAGATGAAATTCTTCTCCTTTTATAGCCAAAGGCCTTGCCCAATTTAGAGGATAGTAGTGGGGTTAGTGGGTGCACTCCTCAGACTGCTATGGCTATTTTTGGCATTCTAAATTGTGTTCCTTGTTGGCCAAAAATAGAAAACCTCCTGAAAATGCGAATTTCTGGCTGTCTGCGAGTCCAGTGCGTCCGCACTGGAGTTGAGTGCGGGTGGTCTTGGTCGCACCGACTCCAAATCCCCTTTGGTTCCAAGTTTCCTTTTCTGGATTTTCTGCAAAATTTCCTGAGTGCGTCCGCACTGGATCTTAGTGCGTCCGCACTGGCATGTTGTTTTCTGTTTTCCAAAGAATCCGAAGATTTCAAAAATAGTCTAAGTACTGAGTGCGTCCGCACTGGCTGTGAGTGCGTCCGCACTGGCCTTGAACTTCTGTTTTTCTGGAAGATTCTGAAAGTCGCAAAAATCGGCTAAGTAGTGAATGCGTCCGCACTGAAGGTGAGTGCGTCCGCATTACGCTCGGACTTTTTGTCTGTGAGGTCTGCGCTGCTGGAAAATCGGCTAAGTACCTAGTGCGTCCGCACTGGTGGAGAATGCGTCCGCACTGGGCAGTTTTTCTTCATTTTGCACTGTTTCCTGCATTGAAACATCGAGCGAACGCAGTAACTTGATTCTTGGTGTATTATATTCTCTTTATATCCAAAATACAAGATATTTGGTGTTATTTTATGATAAAAACTAGATGGACGGTGTATATAAAATACACCTATCAAATACCCCCAAGCTTGAACTTTGCTTGTCCCTAAGCAACATTTAAACTTTGAAATATAATTCGATCTATAATTCAACCCTATATCAAGTATATATTTCTCAAAAATTTGAAAAACTTGTATGATCTTGCCAAAATTTAAAAACCTTCATGCATATTCCCCAAATCCCAAGTTCAACCCTCGAATAATTATGAATCAACCCACAATTCGATTACTCTAACTTTAATTTCCTTAAAGGCTTTGAATTTGTGAACTTCGTATACCCAAATTTAAAAGATATGCCATTTAAAATGTAGAATTTTCAAAGTACCCCCAAGCTTGAATCAAACTTGGGTAAGAATAACTACGGACTTTGTGTGTTGATATATGCATATTCCTTTTGTTTTGTTGCTTCTGATTTTCTCACTTTGAACATTTTTTTCACGATTTTAGCACTATTTTCCCCATCCTCATTTAAGCACCGGTTAGTTACAAGTAGTTAACTGTACCCAACCGTTCTAATTCAAGGGTGCTTTGCATGCTCTTAGTCTAACCCTTTCACTAACACGGATGTCAATTTTATCGGGAGACTAGCGGAGCAAGAGTGCTAAGGACTCATAACCATAAGTACGTCATGAAGCCGTATCATAGGTCATTGGAATCTCATTTTTATTTTATAAGAAATTTTCAATTTTACCTAATTTCTCAACATTTATGCACATATCATGAATACACACATCCTAAGTATTCTTTCATACTCACGGATATCCTAATTTTTCTAAAAGATTTCCAAATCTAAATGGCTTCTCTAATAAATTTAAATTCCTAATTTCTCAATTTCAAACACCTTTATTTCCACAAAGTTTTTCGCCGAATTATGTCGTCATTTCAAAATTATTTTAAGGGTTTTACTAAAAATTTGAAAAATCGTGCAAGAATACTTTTAATTTTTTTTTTTCAATCACTCAAGTTTATCAAAAAATTTTATTTTTGCCAATTTTTAACACAAAACATTTTTTAAACATGATTTTATACTTTATGCATTTTTAGACAATTAAGTCCAATTATGCAAGACTCTATTTTTCATAACCTCGTAAAACGTCTTGACAAATTCGTAATCGCAAGCAATTAAGTTCAAAACCACAAATCCTATTCATGGTCAAGTAAAAAACAAGGTTATAAATCCTAAAAAGTTTCGAAAAACTGAATAATAAATATGCATGCAGATACAATTTCTTCCCATCCCCCAAGCTTAAATAAAGCAGTGTCCTCAATGCGAAAAATAAACTTAAAAAGAGAGAAGAAACATGAACTACTTTACTGGCGTAATATGGTGGTATATTGCGCGGGATCAATCCTCGTCACGATCCATGTCTTCGGCCTCATTCTCCTCTTCTTCATTGCCTTGAGCTGATGCTGCGGCTTCTTGTGCAAGCCGTGCCGCCTCACGCTCCTGTACCATCTCGTACTCTCTCCTTTGAGCGGCCCGTGTCTGGTATGGTGATGTCGGTGGATCATCCTCAAAATGCGGGTTTGCGTGCATGCATCCTCGGCGGGAATAGTAGGTCGCTCGGGCGGCCTCGGCCTCTACCTCATCAAATCGGCGGTCAAAGACATCCATACGGCCATCCATGCGATCCATGCGACCACCAATGTTGATGCTCAAGTTATTGATGGAGGTGTTCATTGTTTGCATGAAGTCCCAGATTTGCTGGTTGGTCGGCATGCCTTGTGCTTGAGCGGCATCGGGTGCGGCTTGCTGTGGTGGTTATTGTGGTTGCGGTGGCGGTGGTAGCGGTGGCTCGAGTGGCTCATCTACAATTTTCCAAGTGTCGGTATCCAAGGGATCGATTTGAGTTTGTAGAGGCAACCGGTGTCGGATGTTGTCCTTTGGGCCCAAGTTGATCCAAGCCTCTTCAATGTCGTCCCAACGGATGAGCCTCGCCCGAAACAGACCATCTAGGTCGACAAGCGTGTACCCGAGTACCACATCTTCACCGGTCGGTATTAGCAAGTGCCGGGCAATCTTTGTGACGATACCGCCAATTCGAATCATTCCGCCTGATCGCATGTTGTGCGACACATTTTGCATGTGTTTTGCCAATTTGTACCCAATGTGCGGCATGTACGCCATCTCCCCATTGTTGCGCCGAAGCATGCTGCAAACATATACCATATCTCCGAGGTTGAAGACTGATGCGCTCTCCCCACGGGCAAAGAGAGTGTGAGAAAGTACCCGCTGGAGATATCGGAGGGCCGGATGGAGAACATTCTTGACCCTCTGCTGGCCGAGGATCCCGTCTTGGCATGTTAAGACGCGGAACTGGGCCTCGCTCATGTCATGGTAGAAGTCGAGAATGGTGCGCATCTCGCTGACATTGACGGTGGATAGATCGAGTGCGGCCATGAGTTCGGTGGTGTGCAACATATGTGAGAAGCCTCCAAGGTTGAATGTCAGCGTTCGTGAACCCCGGTCGAACTCGTAGGAGGAGAGGAATTCGATGGTGATGGCTTCATAAGTGTTGACCTCGTCACATAGAAACTCCCACAAGCCAAGCCGCTCGGTGAGCATTTGCACCGACTCGAGGAGTCCGAGTGTTTCGAGTGTTTCTCGGCATATCCATCGAGATGGCTCGAGGGTCCGGCGGGACTGTAGAAGGTCACGCCTCAATTCTTGACCTTCGTTGAGTGGCAAGGCGGGTGGGTAAGGAGGTGGTTGGCGACTGCCCTGTCCTTTCTCAAACCTTGGTTTCTTGGCACCTGATTTCTTCGGCATTCTCGGGTGCGGACGCATTGGTCTTGTTTAGACTGCGCAGACCTGTAGTTTCTGTCGGTGCGGACGCACTGAAGGTCAATGCGGACGCATTACGCTCGGTCTGGCCAATTTTTATGATATAACCTGTCTGAAAAATTTTCTAAGTAGGTGGTGCGGACGCACTGATGTTTAGTGCGGACGCACTCAGGTTATTTGCATGAATTTTCGACCTAAAAAATTGGCTGAGTCATTAAAAATGTAAATTTTTGAGAAAGTAAAAATAAAAGTATAAAGAAAGAAAAGTAAAAACTTGGGTTGCCTCCCAAGAAGCGCTCAATTTTACGTCGTGAGCTCGACATGATTAGGGCTCACTATTGAGTGTGTGGATCTTCTAGGCCTATGATCTCCTTGTCGCCTATAGGAGTTGCATGGTTGAAATGTTTGAGGCGATTTCCGTTCACTTTGAATGCCCCGGTTTCTTTGCTCCATATCTCGATTGCGCCATGGTTAAATATCTTCGTTATTTCGAATGGGCCTTTCCATCGTGATCTTAACTTCCCGGGAAAAAGCCGGAGGCGTGAGTTGTACAACAAAATCGTGTCTCCTTCTTGAAAGTTGCGCTTTATGATATGCTTGTCGTGCCACTTCTTTGTCTTCTCTTTGTATAGCTTAGCATTTTCATAGGAATTAAGGCGCAATTCTTCTAGTTCATGTAGGTCAAGAACCCTCTTTTCACCGGCAGCCCTCATGTCGAAATTTAGGGCCCTTATTGCCCAATATGCCTTGTGCTCAAGTTCAACCGGCAAATGGCATGGCTTTCCATATACTAGCTTGAAAGGAGTCATACCTATGGGTGTTTTGAAAGCGGTCCGATACGCCCAAAGAGCTTCATCGAGTTTGAGTGACCAATCTTTTCGTGATGTGTTCACCACCTTTTGTAGGATGCTTTTTATCTCGCGATTGGATACCTCCACTTGCCCGCTTGTTTGAGGGTGGTATGGTGTGGCTACCTTGTGCTTGACTCCGTATTTGAATAGGAGACCGTCGAATTGGCGGTTGATGAAATGAGACCCGCCATCGCTAATCACCACCCGAGGTACTCCAAACCTAGGAAAAATAGTTCTTAAAAAAAGCTTTCTTACCACGGCGGAGTCGGCGGTTGGGCTTGCCACGGCTTCTACCCATTTTGACACATAATCGACCGCTACAAGGATGTACTTGTTGTTGCAAGAACTCGGAAAAGGTCCCATGAAGTCGACCCCCCAAACATCAAATAACTCTACCTCTAGAATTCCGTTGAGAGGCATCTCATGTCTCCTTGATATGTTCCCGGTTCTTTGGCATTTATCGCACCTAAGCACATAGTCTTTTGCATCTTCAAAAAGCGTGGGCCAAAAGAACCCGGCTTGAAGAACTTTGGCGGCGGTTTTGTGGCTTGAAGCGTGTCCTCCATAGGGAGATGAGTGGCAACAATTGAGAATCTGTTCGGTTTCTTCGTGAGGTACACATCGCCTATGAATTCCATCTACCCCCAGTTTAAAAAGCAACGGCTCATCCCAAAAATATTGTTTGACATCCCAAAGGAATTTCTTTCGTTGTTGGAAGGTTAAATCTGGGCGTATGATACCGCATGCAAGGTAGTTGACGAAATCCGCATACCATGGCGCCTCTTGGTAGTTGACTGCGTAGAGTTGTTCGTCTATGAACGAATCGTCTATGGGCATGTCATCATCCTTCGATTCGTTGGTAATGCGTGATAGGTGGTCCGCCACTGAATTTTCGGTGCCTTTCTTGTCCTTGATTTCGAGATCAAACTCTTGGAGTAGGAGGATCCATCGGATTAGGCGTGGTTTGGCATCTTTCTTGTTGAGGAGGTATCGAATTGCCGCGTGATCGGTGTACACAATCACCTTGGATCCAACCAAGTAGGATCGGAATTTGTTAATGGAGAATATAACGGCCAAGAACTCCTTTTCGGTGGTTGTGTAGTTCATTTGCGCCTCATCTAGGACTTTGCTTGCGTAATAGATCACATGTGGCTTGTTGTCGATCCTTTGCCCTAGAACGGCTCCAACGGCGAAGTCGCTTGCATCACACATGATTTCGAAGGGCACATCCCAATTAGGAGGTCGGAGAATTGGGGCTGAGATTAGCGCCTTCTTGATCCTATCAAAAGCAACAATACACGGTTCATCAAATATAAATTCTGCATCTTTTATTGTTAAATTAGTAAGTGGTTTGCAGATTTTTGAAAAATCTTTCATGAAACGCCGATAGAATCCCGCATGGCCCAAGAAACTCCTCACATCCTTCACACATGTTGGATATGGCAATTTTTCGATCACCTCCACCTTTGCTTGGTCGACTTCTAGGCCTTTGGAGGACACCACGTGGCCTAGAACTACCCATGTTTGCACCATGAAATGGCATTTCTCCCAGTTTAGCACCAAATTGACCTGCTCACAACGTTCTAAAACTTTGATCAAATTAGATAAGCAATCATCAAAAGAGGTACCAAAAACTGAAAAGTCATCCATGAAAACTTCCACGGAATTTTCTAATAAGTCTGAAAAAATAGCCATCATGGCTCTTTGAAATGTAGCTGGGGCATTGCATAAACCAAACGGCATCCTACGGTACGCGAACGTACCATAAGGGCAGGTAAAGGTCGTTTTTTCTTGGTCATCGGGGTGAATAGGGATTTGAAAGAATCCGCTATACCCATCTAGGTAGCAAAAATGGGAGTGATTAGCTAGCCTTTCTAGCATTTGATCCACGAATGGTAGAGGGAAGTGATCCTTCCTTGTTGCATTGTTAAGTTTGCGGTAATCGATGCACATCCTCCATCCGGTGATCACCCTTGTGGATATCATTTTGTTGCCTTCGCCCTTCACCACGGTTGTGCCTCCCTTCTTTGGTACTACATGGACCGGACTTACCCATTTAGAATCGGAGATTGGATAGATGATGCCGGCATCAAGTAGCTTGAGGATTTCCTTCTTTACCACTTCTTTTAGATTCGGATTGAGCCTTCGTTGAGCTTCAATGGTGGGTTTGTGGTCGTCCTCCATTAGGATTCTATGCATGCAAAGGGATGGACTTATTCCGGTTAGGTCGTCGATTGTGTAGCCGATTGCTTTCCGATGAAGCCTTAGCTCGTGTAAAAGCTTCTCGGTTTGTTCTTTGTTGAGTTCGGAGTTGACAATCACCGGATATGTCTCGCCCTCTCCCAGGTATTCATAGCGAAGGGTAGGTGGCAGAGGCTTGAGTTCGACCTTCGGTGGTGCAGAGTTGGGCGAAATTCCTTCGATTTGAGCTATTTCGGCATGAGTGCGGACGCACTGGTGGTCTGTGCGGACGCACTGGGGTAGATTTTCTGAAATCTGCAATACATCCTGGTTGGAATTGTGCTGAGTGCGAACGCATTGAGGGTCAGTGCGGACGCATTCCTCTCGGACTTTTTCCTCATCGGCTCCAAACTGTGGCTCAACAGGTGAGTGCGAGTGGGGCATCCGCACTGAGAATTCAGTGCGGACGCATTGCGCTCGGATGGTTGAATCTTCAGTTCCCTCATGCTGAGTGCAGACGCACTGGGCGGTAGTGCGGACGCACTGAGGGTCATTTTCACCAATTGTGTCGTTTTCGGAGCCGATTTCTTCCAGAATTTGGTCCAGTTGTTCATTGACCATCTCCTTCTCCATATGGGCAGCTATAATGGAATCTAAAACTTCCACTCTACATATAGAATCATTATCATTTGACGGAAATTTGATGGCATTAAACATGTGAAAATTTACCTTTTCGCCCCCAATGTCAAAGGATATATTTCCTTCTTTGACATCAATGTTTGCACCTGCTGTGGTAAGGAAATCACGCCCCAATAGAAGATGGGTATGAGTATCCTCCTCCATCTCAACCACTACAAAGTCCACCGGGACAAAGTATTTACCAATCATTACAATAACATCCTCCGCAATTCCTTCGGGATACCTTAACGTCTTATCGGCTAGTTGTAATGACATCCTTGTATCTTTCAAATCAACAAGATTGAGCCTTTGATAAACGGTTTTTGGCATGAGGCTCACACTTGCGCCTAAATCACATAGGCACCTTTTGAATTCGGTATTACCAATCATGCATGGAATCACAAAGCTTCCGGGATCCTTTAATTTTGGAGGTAGCTTGTTTAAGAAGAGAGCGCTACACTCCTCATTAAGGGATACCGTGCCCACTTCCTCAATTGTTCTTTTATTGGATAAAATTTCTTTCAAAAATTTCGCATAAGTGGGCATGTGAGTAATTGCTTCGGTAAAAGGGATGGTAATATTCAATTTCTTGAGGTGTTCTACGAATTTGGCATATTGTTGGTCAAGCTTGCTCTTAACTAACCTTTGAGGGAATGGTATAAACCTATGTGGTGGAATATACTTAGGAGTTTCATTTGGTTTTACCTTGGCCTGGTTTGATTTACCCGGTTCTTGAGATTTTTCCGATGCCGGTGCGTCCGCATTAGGAATGGTTGCGTCCGCGCTGAGAGGAGTTTTAGGTGGTTGTGCTTCATTCGGTGGTTGTTGAGACTCATCTCCGCTGGGCATCTTTGGTCCTTCGTATTCCGTGCCGCTTCTCAAGGTTATGGCTTTTGCTTGCTCCCTTGGATTGATATCGGTTTTGCCCGGTAGAGTGCCTTGTTGACGAAATGACGAAGATGCTTGTTGTGCTATTTGGTTTTCTAGCATCTTTGTCTTGGTCTCTAAGAACTCGAACCTATTGTTGAAGTTCCTCAAGGAATCCGAAATTTCGGTGTTGGTGTTCCTTTGTTGGTTCATGAACTCGTTTTGAGAGAGAACAAGTCCTTCTATCATTTTTTCTAATTTACTGTTTTGAGAAGGTCCTTGATACGAGTTTTGGTTCGACCGGTTTTGATATTGATTGGAATTACCTTGGTATTGGTTGGAGTTGTCATTCTCGGTCTTCCACTTGAAATTGGGATGGTTCCACCTTGTGTTAGGGTTGTATGTATTTGAGTTATCATTTGGCCTAACCTTATTGTAGATCGGGTCGTTCCTCTTATCACCTTGATTGTAGAACATTGCATTGACTTGCTCGACTTCCTCTCCTTCTACGAGGACTTGGCAATCGGCGGTGATATGAGTCGCCTCTCCACAAATGCCGCATGAAGCCTTCTTTGTCACGGATTTGGCGTTTTGCATTTGTGCCATTTGATGTTGCAAGGCATCTATTTGGGCTTTCAAGGCGGTAACTTCGTCGGTTTTTAAGACTCCCGGTGTGGTTTGGGTTCGTCCACTTCTCTCGGCCGTCCATTCCCTTTGGTTGATTGCCATGTCCTCGATCATTAGCATGGCTTGTTGGGGATCCATCTTGGACATATTACCTCCCGCGGCGGAATTCAAGTGAGTCTTTGTGGCGATTGTGCAACCTGCAAAGAAGAATTGGAAGAGCAACCACATGTCGAGACCATGGTTAGGGCACAAGCGTTGAAGCTCGGCCCATCTATCCCATGCCTCGGTCAAAGATTCTCCCTCGGCTTGCTTGAAGGTCGTGATCTTCGTTCGAAAGTGCTGGGTTTTGGATGGAGGAAAGTATTTTCCTAAGAATAACTTCTCCATGTCGTCCCATCTTCTTATGTTGTCACGATTCACGGTCCTTAGCCATGTCCTTGCATTGTCACGGAGGGATAGATGGAAGCATTTGAGCTTTAGGTTGTCGAGCTCTTCTCCTTCTCGAGCGAAGGTGCCACATGACTCTTCGAAGACCGCCAAGTGGGCATGTGGATCTTCGTTTAGGGCTCCTCCAAACTGACTTTGGTCAAGTAAGAGGATGAGAGACGGCTTGATTTCGCGTGGGTCTTGGCCTTGAGGTATAAAACCGAAGCGGTGGCTTTGTTGATGGTTACGGCCATTTCCGTTGTTTGGATTGATACCAAACAAAGGATTGTTGTTGAGAGTTGGTGGAACATTGTTGTTGTCGTGTGGATGTGGAGGCGGTGGGTTGTTGTGTGGAGGAGGAGGTGGTGGATTGTTATCGAGATCACGAAAGGCTTGGTTGATAAGACCTTCAGGAAGTTCTTCCTCAACGAAGTTGCGTGGCATGCCGTATGGTGGATCTAGACCCGCCATTGGTTGAGGAAGAGAGAGTTCGCCGGCTTTGATCTTCGCGGTTTGACTTCTTGTGACTGGTGCCAGCGCTCAAACCTATGAGAGAAGAAAAGATGTGAAAGAGAGAGAATAGAAATAGAGAATAGTAAAGTGCAGAAAATTAAATAAGGAAAGTAAATGTTTTTGGATTTTTCTAAAATAAGGAAAGTAAATTTCAGAAATTGTAAAAAAGGAAATAAACTATTTTTGGATTTTTTTGAATTTTCTGAAAAGTAAATAAGGAAATTAATGAATTAAAAGTACTTTCCTAAAATAAAAACTAGTATCTATCCTATTCTCCCCGGCAACGGCGCCAAAAAGCTTGTTGAGTATTTTAGATATAATAATTTTGTACTCTTTTGCCTTTAATATTTATAAAACCTTCGTACTCAATGAATAGGTTAGTTGCAAGCGCACAACCTATCGATTGTAGTATTTAGGTGTCGATCCGCAGGGAGATAGGGAAATACCAATTTTTAATAAAGAAAACTACTTCTAAAACAAAACAATAAAAGTAAAGTGGGGGGGTTTGTTCTTAAAATCCTAAAGTTGGGTTCAATACCCGAAAAAGAGGAGTTTCAAACAATAAATGTAAATAAAATAAAGGAAAGAAAGATTGGTTTGTTTTCAAGTTTAAGGAGATCTAGGGGTATTCGGTCTACAATCCCTTGTTAATTCTATTTATTCGGTTTGTTTAAATTCATGTTTGATTTGATGAGGTTTCTAACCTATGTTAGCCTTTGGAATAAATATTAATACAAATACTTTGCGCTTTATGGATTAATGTGCCTCGAATTCTAGGGCTGTCACTAACCTAGAGGGATATTTAATCTCATGCTTCAAAGCATATATCGATATTTGTTCTAAGGTGTCCTAATTAGGATTTGCCTTCGCCTTTCGGTCCTTCACCAAAATTCTAACCTTAATTTCTATAGTTCCGGATTGGATATCAAAGTACGGTCGCTTCTAACCCAACCCTAAGGTGTGTCTTTATGGTTTCAATCAGTAGTCTCCTCATGACCAATGCCGGAATTTAATAAATTTAAAGCGAAAAAACACGATCAACGCGATTTCAAAACTACTTCAATTCAATAAACCCTAACCAGGTGAACTCAAAGGAACGAGTACTAATGAAATTCATAAAGAATAAATCACAGAAATTAACAATCAAATCCGATAACACAATCATAATAAAAAACAAATATCCGAATAATCTAGAATTAAACAAGTTCATGCATTGACCTAAACCCCTAGAAAGAGAACTACTCTCTCATGGAGAGATCCATAACAAAGTTTGGCAAAAACAATAAGAAATGAGATAAAGAAATGATTACACCCTTTCTTAGATCTAAAACCTCGATCTTGCCGACTCCTTGCCTGAATCTTCTTCTTCTCCTTCCTTGAAAAGCCTTCTAAAATTTCTGCAGGATCTCTCTCTCTCAATTTGTGGAAAGATGGATATAATAATGGATGCCTAGAGAGATGAAATTCTTCTCCTTTTATAGCCAAAGGCCTTGCCCAATTTAGAGGATAGTAGTGGGGTTAGTGAGTGCACTCCTCAGACTGCTATGGCTATTTTTGGCATTCTAAATTGTGTTCCTTGTTGGCCAAAAATAGAAAACCTCCTGAAAATGCGAATTTCTGGCTGTCTGCGAGTCCAGTGCGTCCGCACTGGAGTTGAGTGCGGGTGGTCTTGGTCGCACCGACTCCAAATCCCCTTTGGTTCCAAGTTTCCTTTTCTGGATTTTCTGCAAAATTTCCTGAGTGCGTCCGCACTGGATCTTAGTGCGTCCGCACTGGCATGTTGTTTTCTGTTTTCCAAAGAATCCGAAGATTTCAAAAATAGTCTAAGTACTGAGTGCGTCCGCACTGGCTGTGAGTGCGTCCGCACTGGCCTTGAACTTCTGTTTTTCTGGAAGATTCTGAAAGTCGCAAAAATCGGCTAAGTAGTGAATGCGTCCGCACTGAAGGTGAGTGCGTCCGCATTACGCTCGGACTTTTTGTCTGTGAGGTCTGCGCTGCTGGAAAATCGGCTAAGTACCTAGTGCGTCCGCACTGGTGGAGAATGCGTCCGCACTGGTGGAGAATGCGTCCGCACTGGGCAGTTTTTCTTCATTTTGCACTGTTTCCTGCATTGAAACATCGAGCGAACGCAGTAACTTGATTCTTGGTGTATTATATTCTCTTTATATCCAAAATACAAGATATTTGGTGTTATTTTATGATAAAAACTAGATCGACGGTGTATATAAAATACACCTATCAATATTATACTAAAATACGATAGATTAATTGAAATTATGTTGAATAACACTAAATTATGTTAAATTACGCTAAATTACATTAAATTACGCTAAAATACGGTAAATTACACTAAATTACAAATGAATAGGGACGATATCTTCGCTGAAAAGGCGAAAAACGACGATGAAACTTCAAACGGTCATAAAACGGCGCTCGAGTGTTCGATTTCAGCAAATGACCACTTTTCGGAAAGCTTGCAAAAATGCGCATGCGTCTATACTTGCTATGCCGGATTTTGAAATTCAGAATCGCCAAAAAACAAAGGGAAGAGCCTCAAAACTTGAGTTGAAGTTTCCGATTAAGATTTTCATTTATATCATTCAATCCAAGTAGCTCAGTAAATTAGTTACATAATGAACTTGCAGATTACCAATTTTTACTATTTTTGGAATTTTTTTTACTATTTTTTATGATTCATGAAAGATGAGCAAAATCAGTCTACTATAGCTTAATTTTGTGTAGTTTAGTGTTTTTTTTACCGTATTTCAGCATAATTAGTGAAGTTATTGTAATTTAATGTAATTTTGTATAATTGAACATAATTTATTGTAATATATTGTAATTCAACATAATTTCAAGTAATCTAGCGTATTTTAGTATAAATATGCTAAATATACATCAAAAGAAGTAATATAAAAAATAATTTAAACAAAAATTTCAAATTTTCAGAGTTAGATTTCAATATTTTGATTTTCATAGTGTCTCTCTCTAAAAAAAAAAAAAATGGAGTAAGCCGGCCAGAAAATGGCCGGTTTACTCTGGTACCTAAGACGGCCATTTTCTGGCCGGCTTGGGTATTTTTAGCGAAAGTTTGGAAATCTGGGCATAATTAATAATTTGTATTAAACTTTGGATATTAATAAAAATGTCGGGTTCAAATGTCTCTATTTTCTTTTTCTTTTTGCCTCTTTTATTATGATCTATATTATTTTCTCTATTTGTTCATAAAAAATTATCACATTTTGATTTTGTTTTTATGTGAATCAATAAATTAAAAAATCAACGTCTAGACATTATTCACATTATTACGTTTTTTACAAGCTCTTGATGACAACCAAAACAAAATTGAAATGTGATAATATTTTACACGTGCATAGATAAAATAACATAAATCACATCTAACGGTTTTATTTTGACTTTTCAAATTTCAAATTTTGATTTATTAAAGTTTTAAAAAATGAAGGCATGGTGGAGACACAAAAAATGAAGGCATTTGAATCCTCCTCATATAAAATAATATAAATGTTCAAGTAATCTGAAAAAATTTAAAAATTTCCAGACTGCCGAAAATTTCAAGATAAAAAAATTGGCTGCCGAATTAAATATTCAGCGGCCGAGTAACAAAAATTTTGTACTTCGGTTTCTGAGAAAACGTTTTTTATATTTATCATTTTCTTATTTAATTAGAAATTTTTATGATTTTTTTATTTTTCTATTAAAATATTAGAAATATTTTATATATTTCTTCAAAAATAGATGAAATACTATATAATTTCAAATATTAGAAAGACTGCAATAAATAACTCGGATTAATATTTTTTAGGCTGGATTTTTTGCAGCTGCAAAAAAAATTAAAATATTTCTTTGTGTGTTACTGGAAAAAATAAAAAAATTTTGAATCTGAGTTATTGATCCCAGTTTAAAAATCACTTCTAGATAAATACATAAAATATTGTGATCTTATTTTCTAATAAACAAAAAAATTCTCTGACTTTTGTCGGACAAAATGATTTCTTTTCAATTTTTTTTTTTCAAAATGGATACAATATCTTAGAATTTAAATGTACTAGGAGGACCACAATATTTTCTTTATTTACTCAGAAATGACTTTTGAACCAGGATTAATAACTCAAATTCAAAATATTTTTATTTTTTTTTCAGTAATACACAAAGCAATTATTTAATTTTTCTTACAGCTGCAAAAAATCCGACCCTAAAAATATTGATCTGGATTATTTGTTGCAGTCTTTCTAATAAATCAAATTATATAGTATTTCATCTATTTTTGAAGAAATATATAAAATAAATATTTTAATAGAAAAATAAAAAAATCATAAAAATTTCTAATTAAATAAAAAACCATAAATAAAATAAGAGTTATTTATTATACTTGTTTTGTTTACAGAGAGACGAGACGAACATCATATATACAATTTTTGGACAGTTTAAAATTTTCAATAGATGATAAGCACCTTTATTTAATTATAGCCATCCTCAATTGATAAGCACATTTATCTAATTATTTGTCAAAATATCATTGGATTTGTATACAATTCTATAATCACTAAATTTGACTCATTTTATTTTATAATTTTTTTTTATGGATTGACACCCATATTTTTCTCAAAATAATAAATCAAAATAGTACATATTTTTGTATGTATATTTACTCCCATAAATAAATATACTGCCTCCTCTTTGTAGGACACCATGTTCAATTTCTTTCTTTTTTTTTCTTTTGTGATACTTGATGGCACAAAATAAACTACGCCAACCAGGGTGAAGGCAGAAATTTATTGAATGGGAGTAAATTTTCTCATCGGCTTTCAAGCTTAATTGCAAAAGCGGACGTGTTTCCGACGTGGCAATTTCACTTTCTCTCCCAGCGCTGCAGACCGATTGCAAAATATGAAAGCTTTCATAAATTGAAAGCTTTCATTTGGCTTTTATTTCACTGATTTCACTGACGCTGGCGGAGAATAAGCCAATCAAATTCTCACTCCTTCGTCGCTCCATATTTCCATCGAGATAAATTACTTGCTTCTTCCACTCACAGTCACCTTCCGCCTTCGTTGATGGAATTGAAAACTACCGTATTTCCTATCCCCCTTCCCGTTCCCATTACTCCACTGTTCCCTCCCCGTTCCCCTCCCTCCCGCGACCCGCTCTTCCCTTCTAGTCTTTAATGGGAATCTCGTGAATGGACAGAAAAACACTATCTCTGGAGAAGGGAGCATCGTTTATTATATGTTCGATCGTGTGCGGGGAGAGTGCTCGAAGGTGCTGTAAAGGTGCCATCAAGAAAGGCTAGAAGATCATGGCCACGAATGTACAGGTAGCACTTGGGATTTCGAGCAAGAAATTGGTTTCATCAAGTTTTGGATTGATTGAGTAATGAAATTGGATGGGATTGATAACAATGGGTAGAGGGGATGGGGTTGTAACAGATCCGGTTGGAGAATCAGCCATGATTGAGGTTTGATTCGTGGATGACTGATCTTGAAATCTTCGTTTTTTTATGTTTGGCTGATTTCTTGGTTTGCTGGAACAGATCTTGTTTGATTGCTGATATGAGAAGAGGTACTGGTACAAGATTTTTTGTTTACTGGTAAAGGAAATGGGTACTGGTACGAAGTTGAGGGTGTTTTTGTTTGTTTTGGTGGTAAAGAGGGAATTAGGATTAGCTTAAAGGTGTGTGCCTATTGAAGCATCCGATACCAATGATAGATTTAGAGAAAGAGAGAATGAAAGAATTCTTTTGTATTATTTTCACACCTGATTACATTTACACAAAGAGCTATATATAGCCTTGCAAAATTAGTTAGCACTTCTCTAAATTGTAGAGAGGTGCTGGTACCGTTTACTGATACTGGTTTTTAGAGGTGCCTGTGCTAGTAGCAGGATGTAATGACTTTTATTATTTATTTCAATATATTGTCTAGCAGCTGCTTTCAGCATTTCAACAATAACAAAAGAAAAATCAGCGAAGTTTTGTTTGTTTTATTGCTGTGAAGTTGGCGGAGAGAGAAAGGGTCGGTAGAAAGAAATCAGCGATCGGTGATGTGGCACTAATATGCAATTAAAACTATTTGCACCAATGGAGGGGTTGTGAAATTACAATTGAAGTTAATTTCATTTTAACTTCTGATATGTGCTTGCAATTGCAAATCAATTGCACTGATGAAGATGCTATAAAAATAGTGAGCGAGAGAAAAAGATAATATAAAATAAGAAGGGTCTTTTGATTTTTTGATTAAAAAAGTTCTAAAATACTAGAAATCCATCAAATTATACACAAATTTTTTTTTTAAAGAATGGGGATCAATAATATAAAATTTCACAAAAATATGAGGATCAATTCCTTGTACATGTAGCATTTTACTATAAATATAGAATAAAAGTCTACTTCATTGCTAGTTTTTGAAAAAAAAAATGAGAGTCAATTGATCCCATTTCTGTAACATTATGTAAATTAACTATATGAAATTATTAACTGAAAGTAATATGCGAACGTTTAAATGTGTTTGTTCAGAGGCGGACGGAGTAAGAACTTATGGGGGTCAATTGACTCTATTTTTTTTCAAATTTATTGTACCTATATACATTTTTTTATATAATCTAGAGTAAAATGTTACGGGTATTGTAAAATTGATCTCCATTCGCAGTATGAAAATTTTATATGATTGACCCTCATTCACAATTGACCCCATAGTCAGAAAGTCTGTCTCCGCCCCTGTGTTTGTCCATTTAAAATATGTAACATTCAAAGAACAAATAGTATTTTTTTTTCTGATGAGAAGCAAGATAATTAAATAAATCTAACGTTCAATACGATAAATAGATTATCTGAAAATCTATTTCCATTCCATCTTATTCTTACGACTCGGGAAGAAAAAAAAAAAAGAAACTGAAAAAGAAAAGAAAAAGAAAAAGAAAAGTGAAATAAAAAGGAGAAAAAAATAATAATAAAAGAAAAGAAACATAGGAGTTTCTCTCTCTCGCTCGATGGCTGAAGCGATTGAATCTCTGAGTGTCTGCGCGTGTGCTTTCTCTCTTTCAGCGCTTCTAGCGCGACTATTGGGTATCTCGTGTTCTCTTTGTTCTATTTTCTTCTCATTCGATGAGGACTTGGTAATATTTGAGAATTTGAGTAATTAATTAAGCAAGCTCTATGAAGCTGTAAAGCAATATTTGATTGGAAATCTTTTCCTTTTCGCTTGTTTTCCTTATAGGGGTTGAACCGGTTAATCATGATTGGCTTCGTTACTATTATCTTTGACCCTCTCAAGCTTGTTGTACTAATTACTAATATATAGGTTTTGTTGTTCTAGGGATTTATTTACAATAAAATATTATATAAATGGTAGAACTGTAAAATTCCTTAAGTTGATAATTTGATCATGTTAAAGGAACTAAAGTGACTAAGGTTATAACATTAAAGGTTGGTTGGCTGTGAAATTTAAAAAGGGAAAGGAATTTATTTAAGGTTTGGGATTGATTGAATATAAATATTAATGGTAAATGGGCTTTGGGTTAGTAGCCCCAGATTGGCAAATTTAAAAAGGAAAAATAAAATTGAAGTCTAACATGGTTCGATCGGCTCTGATATGGAAATGAATTATGAAACTCAAAATTTGGTTTAGACTTGGACTGATGGATTCCAACATTATTTATTTGAACTTGATGAATGGGACTGAAAGGTTAACCATTTGAAATGAGCCCAAAAAAGGAAATTGAATTGAAATTATATAGTAGTTTGATTGTTTAGTGATTAAGGAATAATTAAAAACGTAAATCGTAACTCGTTGTGCATTTTTGAATATTTGATTGACTGTATTGATTAAACTGTTGCATCATATGCATAGTCCAATACAATTGAAACTGAATTACAGGTAAGTCTGTTGACTGTCATGTTGATATTGTTTATCGAATGGTTGATTATTATTGCAAATGATTGATTGAGACCACAGTGATTGAATATTGAATACTGTAATCCTTGAACCTCCATATAATGGAGAAAAATGATTAATATATCGTAAAGTGCTAGCTACTAGACTTTACTCTAGGACCCTTATGCGCATATGGTGAATGACCCCAACTGAACCAAGTACCAGTTGGGTAGGAATATAAATAAATGTGAATTGTGACTGTAAGACTAATGAACTGTAGTAACTGTCTTATCATTGATTTTCTTTCCGATAATGACAATATTGTAATATTATTTTCGTATTGTTTCCGTTAACAAATTGTTAGGATAGTTAGAATAGTATAAGTCTGACACGACAAATAAATGTGAATTGTGAAAAGGCAGATTGGGTTGTTGGATGGCATCTGCAACAGCAAGTCAGATGATATATGCTCGTGTTATCAGACTTGAAATTGTAAAGTTAGGAAACCAAACGTCACTAGACTTTTATGGTTTAAAAGATTTAGACCCAAAACAAGAATAATTCTTAGAGTTATGACTTTTATTTATGTAATTTTTGTCGTTCAATTGAATATTGTTATTGAGCATTTGCATTCGTCAATATATAATGAACTGATAGTTTCTCGTGTGGAGATTTCATTCTGAATATGAATTTCCTTCGAATCCAATAATCTGAGTGGCAATCAACATTGATGAATAATTTATTATTTCTCACCATTTTCCTCTTGTGAAATTAACATGTCTATTAGACGAAGTCAAATAAACGCTTTTGGAATTATAATTGACAGCGTGGCCACCTAAATATATGAGATTTTGGGTTATGTTATCTGACACGATGCAGAGAGTATTTCTCTATCATCATCCACTATAAATGGTTAGATAATTTTTGTAAATTTAATTGGAATGTGACAAAAATAATAGATGATATTGACAATGCATACAAAAGATCCATGCCTTATGTTACGTATATTCAATGTTAATAGACGCGGTATAATTGTAGCATCTCCGGATGGGGGGTGTGACAATTTCTCTACTAATGCCTCCACCGGTAACGAAATGGTCCTAGAAATAAGAAAAACGCATAATGTGGATCAAGATGCATAAAACAGAGTAAAGCTTGAGTGTTTTTAAATTTATTAAATTTTTTGGTAAATTTAATTATAAAATTTATCGGATTAGTTTCATAAATGAATTTAAACTATTAAAACTGATATATTTCACGAGTAATGCATTTATATACAAAAATTATAATTTTATAATTAGTTTAGTATATACTATATAACAAGTAATAAAAAATGAATATATTAAAATGAACCTTTTTTTTTCCTTTTTACCCCTACACTTGATATTCAATTATAGTCAATTATGGACTCGAAAGTTCGAACTGATGCAAGTGCTTATGTCGCCACAATTATTCAATTATTCAATTATTAAAATCTTTTCTGTTTGACCACTTTTTTTTTTTTTTATCCCAAATATGTTTCTTGGATATATCCTCAAAGAGATCAATTTGGATCCGATGCCCATCGGTCTCAAACTGAGTTCGATGGATTTGATGACCGTTCGATCTGCTTTAAGATTCGAATCCGTAACTTTCGCGTTTACTTTAAAATTCGTGCGCACGAATTGTAAAGCAGATCGGACGGTCCCGAAACCCATCGGACCCAAGCTGCCCTCATCCTCAAAAAGCTGATACAGTGGTACTGATGCAAGTGCTTACGTCACCAGAATTAGTTTCTCATTAAGTTAAGTAGTTAACAAATAAGTGAGGTCATCTCGGAAATCTTTATTCTCGGTCAAACTTTACTCACCAGTCACCAGGAATTAATTATAGTTTAATCAATAGATACATTAGCCGCCCTTCAACCTAGTGTATTTAAGATCTCCATTGCATAGGTTTAAAAATACAAACAGCAACAAAAACACACAACAATGGCAGCTAAGGCGGATAAGATTACGTTGATCGGCTTATGGGCGAGCCCGTTTGTCATGAGAGTCCGTATCGCACTAAACCTGAAAGGAATCAGTTATGAAATGTTGCAAGAGACAGTTGGAAAGAAGAGCGACCTCTTGCTTGCATCGAACCCGATTTACAAGAAGATACCTGTTCTGATCCACAATGGCGCACCCATATGCGAATCCATGATCATCCTCGAGTACATTGCTGAAACCTGGACTTCTGTCGGAACACCTATTCTCCCGTCCGATTCGTATGATCGTGCTATTGCTCGGTTTTGGACTGCATATATCGATGACAAGGTGAATTAATTGTGACTTCTTTTTTGTTTCCTGAATATATATGCTCTTAATTTTGCAAATGTTAACTGTAGTTATATCTAATTGATTAAAAAAAATTATATTTCACTGAATTCTATCTATCTATGTTATTTCATCAGCTTCGTGGGTCAATTGTTATATTGAGGGCAATGATAAAAGGAACTCCAGAAGCTGGAGCAGAGGCCGAAAAAATGGCTGCAATCCTCCAGCTACTTGAAGAAACCTTTGGGAAGTGCAGCTTAGGAAAGAACTTCTTTGGAGGAGACAACATTGGATGCTTAGATATTGCGGTGGGATCGTGCCTGGGATGGATAAAGGCAGTGGAGAAAATAGTCGGAATCAAGTTTCTAGATGAAGAGAAGGTTCCTGGTTTGGTCGCATGGTCGGAGCGCTTTTGCGGGCATGATGCTGTTAAAGAAATCATGCCAGAGGCTGACAAGCTGGTTGAGTTCACAGCAGTGCTGATGAGAGCCGCTGCTGCCAAGTGAACTTTGTTCAATTTATTATCTAAAATTTTCATTGATGTTTGTTGTACCTGGTTTTGCTTAGTTACTCTGTATCCATTAGCTCCATAGTAGTTATCAGTGTATTGCCATTCTTGTACTGGCAAAGAAGATATATGCATGAGGAGGGTTCCACTGCACCCTCTTTTGGTGCACCTAACGTGCACCCAAAACTCATATGGTGCATTTTTAAAGTTCAAATAGTCGATTCGAACCTTCCAACGTGTTCTTCATATTAAAATGTGCTTGGAGATCAAATTTTACATTTTTTGAAAATTTTTTACTATTTTTTCAGAATTTTTTATTAAACTAAACAATAATTTGAAATTCAGCAAAGTGATGATTTTCAAAAATTCTGAAAAAATAGTAAAAAATTTCCAAAAAATGTAAAATTTGGTCTCCAAGCACATTTAAATATGAAGAACACGTTGGAAGGTTCGAATCGACTATTTGAACTTTGAAAATGCACCATATGAGTTTTGGGTGCACGTTAGGTGCACCAAAAGAGAGTGCAGTGGAACCCTCCTCTATATGCATATATATATATATATATATATATATATATATATATATATATATATATATATATATATATATATATAAGAGGATACGATTCTGTTCCACCAAATTTTTGTTGATTTAGTCATCTGGCACTGAGAAAATACATCAGACAAAACTAGTGGAAATATCCACCCAACAAACGGGGTATAATTTCTAAAATAATTATACTATACATAACATCAAATTTCACATTTTACACATAAACATTTTGTATAAGTTCATATCCAATCATAAATTTCACATGTGAAGCAAATAATTTCATAATTTAAAAGAAAAAGTTTCATGATTTCAATATAATTATATAAAACATCTTTTTTAATCATTGCCAGTACAAACTGAACTTTCTGATATTTTATTGAAGGGCAAAATTTCAAATTTTATTATTTTTTGAAGGATATACCTGATATTGCCCCTATTCACTTTATTTTAAAGTTTATTACTTGTATAATTTGAATTAAATTTTAAATTTGGTGATAATAATGAATAAATTAATATCGATATCAAACATAACATATGAAAGCAAAGTTCGATGCTATTCGGATAAAAAATATAACAGTTTGAAATATTTAATTACTAACTTTGTATTTGTCTGTTAATCGAACGGCCAGACGCTAGGGGCGTAAACTGAGTAAATTCGAAGCAGATAATGCAAATATCAAATTCGTATCCGTTTTTTAATGAACGGATACGAATACAAATATATTTCACGAGTAATGAGCGAATTCAAAGAACAAATTCAAACATTAAAACTGATATATTTAAAAAAAAACATTAAAGCTACTAACCTTTAAAAACAACTGATATATTTCACGAGTAATGCATTTATATGCAAAAATTATAAATTTTAGAATTAATTTAGTATATTGTAACATCCTAGTTTTAATTTGAATACTTGGAAAATATTATTTGATATAAAGTAAAACTCATAATCGAAGAAATTATTATGACATTGTAATATGTTTAGACTCTCCTTGAACTGTAAATTTATTTTGAACAACTATTTGGAATAATTCAATTTCAAGATCATATAAGATATATTAGATTAGGGCTGCAAACGAACCGAACCAAATCGAACTTATCCCCAATTTGAGTTTGGCTTGAATTAATTTCGAACTAAGTTTGGTTTGAATTAATTTCGAACGAACTCAATTTCGAATGGATTCAATTTCGAATCGAATTTTTTACGAACTCAATTTCGAACTTTTACGAACTTTGTTACGACTTGCGAGTTATGACTTATGGCTGGCCATAGTTCGAAATTACAGCACTTCAATAAAAACTCATGCATTCTGAATTCTAATTACACAGTACACCAAAGATTATATCAAAGTTCATTACAAATACCAAAATTTATATGAAATACCAAAGTTTAGTACAATCAATCAAAGTTCAGTACAATTACAGAATCCAAAATTTTCCAAATAGCCAACAGGAGCAACATCACCAAAGTTTTCAAATATCCAAAGTATTCAAAGTACAATTTAAATATCAATAGAAGTACAGAACAATCACCAAAGTCTTAGAATTATTACAAACCCAAATATTATCCTAAATAAAATATTAAAGTTTATTATCAGCGAAGATCAACGGTTCACGTTTGAGTTAATTTCGAACTAAGTTTGGTTTGCGAACCTATTTCGAACGAACTAGGTCCAGTTTGAGTTTGGTTTGAATTAATTTCGAACTAAGTTTGGTTTGAATTAATTTCTAACGAACTCAATTTCGAATCGAATTTTTTCCGAACTTTTTCGAATCAAACTCGAATCGAATTACGAATTACGAACTACGAATTTTTTGTGCAGCCCTATATTAGATAGATCCCCAGTCTTCTGAAATATTTTATAATTGAGTAAAGATGTTGTCCCCCCACTCCAGTCCCCTAAACGTCCTCCCAATTCTAACTAACTTTGTCAATCATTAAACCACCTTGAAAAACGTGTAAAACGTGTAAAACATGAGTCCAGTTTTTTTTCTTTAAATACTTGATATCATAAGTATGAATACTTGATGAATTATATATGAATATTTGATAACTTAGGTATGAATACTTTCCATATTTGAGTCCAGTTTTTTTCTTTAAATACTTGATATCTTAAGTATGAATACTTGATGAATTATATATAAATATTTGATATCTTAGGTATGAATACTTTTCATTTTGTATGAATACTTTTCATATTTGAATATTTGATACCTTGAAAAACGTGTAAAAATATGTCATCATGGATCTCATTTGAAAGAGAAAATTGTGTAGAACACGTTCGTGGTTTTAGATTTGCAAAATTCCTCATAGATCGTCCCAAAAATTGGTTAGATTGAACGGAGAAAAAAAAACCACCTTGAAAAACGTGTAAAAGATGGGTAGGTATTGTGTCCAGTTTTTGTTTAAATACTTGATATCTTAGGTATGAATACTTGAGGTCTTAGGTATGAATACTTGATATCTTAGGTATTCATACTTTCCATTTTGTATGTGAATTAATTTAATCAATGAATGAGGGACTGGTGGTGTGATCCACGTGACTTTTTGGTTGTGGTCCCCAATGCAGTCTGACAGTTACTGCCCCCGAAAAGTAATGGTCCCCAGTTTGTATGTGAATTAATACTTGATATCTTAGGTATGAATACTTGATGAATTATATATGAATACTTGATATCTTAGGTATTCAAACTTTCCATTTTTAGCGTGAATTAATGTATGTTGAATGGGGGACTGACAGTTGTACTTTGACCGTTACGAGGACGTTTAGGGGACTGAATGGGGGGGACTGTTAGTCGATCCCTTTATAATTTGCTTAACAATATGTTAATTTGACTTAAGATTTATTTCCAAAAATATGTATAATTAGAAATTTAGTACTTTATTAATTAATTTCTATACTATAAATAAAAAAGGCGTACATAGTGTAAATGAAGTAATGAACCCATCATTTAAATAATTAAATTGTGGTTGAATTTCATTTATGTTATAAAAATGTACGAGGGACACGTGTTAATTTCTTAATATTTCAATTATGCCACTCACCTTACTCAATTTCTTTTTTCCCGTATTATTTTTTTGTTTTTCCTCTTCTTATCTTTTTGTTCCCAAATTAATCATCTCTCATATTTCATTCTTTTTCTTGTTGAGTCCGCCAACTCCATCCTTTCCTCCTGTCATATCAGATGCATGGTAAGTTATTGAACTCTATTCGTTTTTCTATTCCTTTTCTATTTGAATATGAATATTCAGGGGCGGACTCAGGATTTTTGTCTGGAGAGGACAAAAAAATATCGAATCGGGTTTAAATACTTAATCGGGTTTAAATTCATTAACTAATTGAGTACTCGATAAAAAATAATGCTTTAACTTATACTTTCTAATGCTTTGATTTATAATTTGTGATATTCTGACTTATAATTCTAATTACCAATCAAAATTCAACAAATTTATTTCAATTTTAACCCTAAATTTAACCCGAATTACAAATCAAACGTCTAGAGAAGGGCAAAAAAAATTCCAGGGGGGGCAAAATCAGTCGGAACCGATAAATCTCCACTAAAACTCAAAATCCAGGGGGGGCACCCTGGAATACACTGGGTCCGCCCCTTGAACATTTCATGTTGTGAATTATTTATTTGACTTGATGATTGGTGTTGCTCTTTTATTATTTGAGCTTGTTGCTATTTGGTTTCGGTTGGTTTTAAGGATAACTTGATTGAAACTGAATACCGCACTGGGAGATTTTCAATCTCTCATTATTTTTCATTTCGGTGGATTTCAAGTACAAAGCGCTAGACAAACAAAGACGATGTAGAATCAGAGAACTGCTGAATTGCTATACCGTAATAGGTTTATTATCAATTTGTTTATTTCATGTAGATTATATAACTTGAAAGGGAATTTCTCATGTGTTGTGGCTCAATTCTATGTCATTGTAATGTATGAAAATATGTATGATGACCAAAGCTAGGGTGTGATGTGCTCACCAAGAGAATTTGGTGAGCACAACTTCAAAAGTTGATCGGATTGACTTCAAACGACGAATTCAAACCGTGAAAATCTATCTATTTCATGAGTGATGCATATAGATGCAAACTTTTTAAAGTTTCGAATTCATTTCGTACAAGATCAAACGGTAAAAAAAATGATAAAAAATGAATACATAAAACAAATTATAAAATAACTTATAGAAGATTCATTTTTTTGACCGCTTGATCTTGTACTAAATGAATACAAAACTGTAAAAAAAAATTCATGTACATGCATCACTAATGAAATAGATGGATTTCAACGGTTTGAATTTGTCATTTGAAGCCAATTAAATAAACTTTTGGAGTTGTGCTCACCAAACCCTCTTGGTGAGCACATCACACTCTAAATTTGCTCATATATGATTGTGTATGAAAGTAGAATCGTCTTACGCTGATGAGCGCGGCGGATTATCTGTCATGTTGTTGGAATGTGACATATATACTGTATAGTAAGTAATAAAAAAAATAAAAAAATAAAAATGAATATATTAAAATCAACTTTTTTTTCCTTTTATCACTACCCTTGATATTCAATTATAGTCAATTATGGACTCGAAAGCTTGGAACAGTGGAACTAATGCAATTAAGTGCTTTCGTCGCCCCAATTATTCAATTATTAAAATCTTTTCTTTTTTTATCCCAAATATGTTTCTTTGATATATCCTAAAAAGCTGATACAGTGGTACTGATGCAAGTGCTTACGTCACCAGAATTAGTTTCTCATTAAGTTAAGTAGTTAACAAATAAGTGAGGTCATCTCGGAAATCTTTATTCTCGGTCAAACTTTACTCACCAGTCACCAGGAATTAATTATAGTTTAATCAATAGATACATTAGCCGCCCTTCAACCTAGTGTATTTAAGATCTCCATTGCATAGGTTTAAAAATACAAACAGCAACAAAAACACACAACAATGGCAGCTAAGGCGGATAAGATTACGTTGATCGGCTTATGGGCGAGCCCGTTTGTCATGAGAGTCCGTATCGCACTAAACCTGAAAGGAATCAGTTATGAAATGTTGCAAGAGACAGTTGGAAAGAAGAGCGACCTCTTGCTTGCATCGAACCCGATTTACAAGAAGATACCTGTTCTGATCCACAATGGCGCACCCATATGCGAATCCATGATCATCCTCGAGTACATTGCTGAAACCTGGACTTCTGTCGGAACACCTATTCTCCCGTCCGATTCGTATGATCGTGCTATTGCTCGGTTTTGGACTGCATATATCGATGACAAGGTGAATTAATTGTGACTTCTTTTTTGTTTCCTGAATATATATGCTCTTAATTTTGCAAATGTTAACTGTAGTTATATCTAATTGATTAAAAAAAATTATATTTCACTGAATTCTATCTATCTATGTTATTTCATCAGCTTCGTGGGTCAATTGTTATATTGAGGGCAATGATAAAAGGAACTCCAGAAGCTGGAGCAGAGGCCGAAAAAATGGCTGCAATCCTCCAGCTACTTGAAGAAACCTTTGGGAAGTGCAGCTTAGGAAAGAACTTCTTTGGAGGAGACAACATTGGATGCTTAGATATTGCGGTGGGATCGTGCCTGGGATGGATAAAGGCAGTGGAGAAAATAGTCGGAATCAAGTTTCTAGATGAAGAGAAGGTTCCTGGTTTGGTCGCATGGTCGGAGCGCTTTTGCGGGCATGATGCTGTTAAAGAAATCATGCCAGAGGCTGACAAGCTGGTTGAGTTCACAGCAGTGCTGATGAGAGCCGCTGCTGCCAAGTGAACTTTGTTCAATTTATTATCTAAAATTTTCATTGATGTTTGTTGTACCTGGTTTTGCTTAGTTACTCTGTATCCATTAGCTCCATAGTAGTTATCAGTGTATTGCCATTCTTGTACTGGCAAAGAAGATATATGCATGAGGAGGGTTCCACTGCACCCTCTTTTGGTGCACCTAACGTGCACCCAAAACTCATATGGTGCATTTTTAAAGTTCAAATAGTCGATTCGAACCTTCCAACGTGTTCTTCATATTAAAATGTGCTTGGAGATCAAATTTTACATTTTTTGAAAATTTTTTACTATTTTTTCAGAATTTTTTATTAAACTAAACAATAATTTGAAATTCAGCAAAGTGATGATTTTCAAAAATTCTGAAAAAATAGTAAAAAATTTCCAAAAAATGTAAAATTTGGTCTCCAAGCACATTTAAATATGAAGAACACGTTGGAAGGTTCGAATCGACTATTTGAACTTTGAAAATGCACCATATGAGTTTTGGGTGCACGTTAGGTGCACCAAAAGAGAGTGCAGTGGAACCCTCCTCTATATGCATATATATATATATATATATATATATATATATATATATATATATATATATATATATATATATATATATATAAGAGGATACGATTCTGTTCCACCAAATTTTTGTTGATTTAGTCATCTGGCACTGAGAAAATACATCAGACAAAACTAGTGGAAATATCCACCCAACAAACGGGGTATAATTTCTAAAATAATTATACTATACATAACATCAAATTTCACATTTTACACATAAACATTTTGTATAAGTTCATATCCAATCATAAATTTCACATGTGAAGCAAATAATTTCATAATTTAAAAGAAAAAGTTTCATGATTTCAATATAATTATATAAAACATCTTTTTTAATCATTGCCAGTACAAACTGAACTTTCTGATATTTTATTGAAGGGCAAAATTTCAAATTTTATTATTTTTTGAAGGATATACCTGATATTGCCCCTATTCACTTTATTTTAAAGTTTATTACTTGTATAATTTGAATTAAATTTTAAATTTGGTGATAATAATGAATAAATTAATATCGATATCAAACATAACATATGAAAGCAAAGTTCGATGCTATTCGGATAAAAAATATAACAGTTTGAAATATTTAATTACTAACTTTGTATTTGTCTGTTAATCGAACGGCCAGACGCTAGGGGCGTAAACTGAGTAAATTCGAAGCAGATAATGCAAATATCAAATTCGTATCCGTTTTTTAATGAACGGATACGAATACAAATATATTTCACGAGTAATGAGCGAATTCAAAGAACAAATTCAAACATTAAAACTGATATATTTAAAAAAAAACATTAAAGCTACTAACCTTTAAAAACAACTGATATATTTCACGAGTAATGCATTTATATGCAAAAATTATAAATTTTAGAATTAATTTAGTATATTGTAACATCCTAGTTTTAATTTGAATACTTGGAAAATATTATTTGATATAAAGTAAAACTCATAATCGAAGAAATTATTATGACATTGTAATATGTTTAGACTCTCCTTGAACTGTAAATTTATTTTGAACAACTATTTGGAATAATTCAATTTCAAGATCATATAAGATATATTAGATTAGGGCTGCAAACGAACCGAACCAAATCGAACTTATCCCCAATTTGAGTTTGGCTTGAATTAATTTCGAACTAAGTTTGGTTTGAATTAATTTCGAACGAACTCAATTTCGAATGGATTCAATTTCGAATCGAATTTTTTACGAACTCAATTTCGAACTTTTACGAACTTTGTTACGACTTGCGAGTTATGACTTATGGCTGGCCATAGTTCGAAATTACAGCACTTCAATAAAAACTCATGCATTCTGAATTCTAATTACACAGTACACCAAAGATTATATCAAAGTTCATTACAAATACCAAAATTTATATGAAATACCAAAGTTTAGTACAATCAATCAAAGTTCAGTACAATTACAGAATCCAAAATTTTCCAAATAGCCAACAGGAGCAACATCACCAAAGTTTTCAAATATCCAAAGTATTCAAAGTACAATTTAAATATCAATAGAAGTACAGAACAATCACCAAAGTCTTAGAATTATTACAAACCCAAATATTATCCTAAATAAAATATTAAAGTTTATTATCAGCGAAGATCAACGGTTCACGTTTGAGTTAATTTCGAACTAAGTTTGGTTTGCGAACCTATTTCGAACGAACTAGGTCCAGTTTGAGTTTGGTTTGAATTAATTTCGAACTAAGTTTGGTTTGAATTAATTTCTAACGAACTCAATTTCGAATCGAATTTTTTCCGAACTTTTTCGAATCAAACTCGAATCGAATTACGAATTACGAACTACGAATTTTTTGTGCAGCCCTATATTAGATAGATCCCCAGTCTTCTGAAATATTTTATAATTGAGTAAAGATGTTGTCCCCCCACTCCAGTCCCCTAAACGTCCTCCCAATTCTAACTAACTTTGTCAATCATTAAACCACCTTGAAAAACGTGTAAAACGTGTAAAACATGAGTCCAGTTTTTTTTCTTTAAATACTTGATATCATAAGTATGAATACTTGATGAATTATATATGAATATTTGATAACTTAGGTATGAATACTTTCCATATTTGAGTCCAGTTTTTTTCTTTAAATACTTGATATCTTAAGTATGAATACTTGATGAATTATATATAAATATTTGATATCTTAGGTATGAATACTTTTCATTTTGTATGAATACTTTTCATATTTGAATATTTGATACCTTGAAAAACGTGTAAAAATATGTCATCATGGATCTCATTTGAAAGAGAAAATTGTGTAGAACACGTTCGTGGTTTTAGATTTGCAAAATTCCTCATAGATCGTCCCAAAAATTGGTTAGATTGAACGGAGAAAAAAAAACCACCTTGAAAAACGTGTAAAAGATGGGTAGGTATTGTGTCCAGTTTTTGTTTAAATACTTGATATCTTAGGTATGAATACTTGAGGTCTTAGGTATGAATACTTGATATCTTAGGTATTCATACTTTCCATTTTGTATGTGAATTAATTTAATCAATGAATGAGGGACTGGTGGTGTGATCCACGTGACTTTTTGGTTGTGGTCCCCAATGCAGTCTGACAGTTACTGCCCCCGAAAAGTAATGGTCCCCAGTTTGTATGTGAATTAATACTTGATATCTTAGGTATGAATACTTGATGAATTATATATGAATACTTGATATCTTAGGTATTCAAACTTTCCATTTTTAGCGTGAATTAATGTATGTTGAATGGGGGACTGACAGTTGTACTTTGACCGTTACGAGGACGTTTAGGGGACTGAATGGGGGGGACTGTTAGTCGATCCCTTTATAATTTGCTTAACAATATGTTAATTTGACTTAAGATTTATTTCCAAAAATATGTATAATTAGAAATTTAGTACTTTATTAATTAATTTCTATACTATAAATAAAAAAGGCGTACATAGTGTAAATGAAGTAATGAACCCATCATTTAAATAATTAAATTGTGGTTGAATTTCATTTATGTTATAAAAATGTACGAGGGACACGTGTTAATTTCTTAATATTTCAATTATGCCACTCACCTTACTCAATTTCTTTTTTCCCGTATTATTTTTTTGTTTTTCCTCTTCTTATCTTTTTGTTCCCAAATTAATCATCTCTCATATTTCATTCTTTTTCTTGTTGAGTCCGCCAACTCCATCCTTTCCTCCTGTCATATCAGATGCATGGTAAGTTATTGAACTCTATTCGTTTTTCTATTCCTTTTCTATTTGAATATGAATATTCAGGGGCGGACTCAGGATTTTTGTCTGGAGAGGACAAAAAAATATCGAATCGGGTTTAAATACTTAATCGGGTTTAAATTCATTAACTAATTGAGTACTCGATAAAAAATAATGCTTTAACTTATACTTTCTAATGCTTTGATTTATAATTTGTGATATTCTGACTTATAATTCTAATTACCAATCAAAATTCAACAAATTTATTTCAATTTTAACCCTAAATTTAACCCGAATTACAAATCAAACGTCTAGAGAAGGGCAAAAAAAATTCCAGGGGGGGCAAAATCAGTCGGAACCGATAAATCTCCACTAAAACTCAAAATCCAGGGGGGGCACCCTGGAATACACTGGGTCCGCCCCTTGAACATTTCATGTTGTGAATTATTTATTTGACTTGATGATTGGTGTTGCTCTTTTATTATTTGAGCTTGTTGCTATTTGGTTTCGGTTGGTTTTAAGGATAACTTGATTGAAACTGAATACCGCACTGGGAGATTTTCAATCTCTCATTATTTTTCATTTCGGTGGATTTCAAGTACAAAGCGCTAGACAAACAAAGACGATGTAGAATCAGAGAACTGCTGAATTGCTATACCGTAATAGGTTTATTATCAATTTGTTTATTTCATGTAGATTATATAACTTGAAAGGGAATTTCTCATGTGTTGTGGCTCAATTCTATGTCATTGTAATGTATGAAAATATGTATGATGACCAAAGCTAGGGTGTGATGTGCTCACCAAGAGAATTTGGTGAGCACAACTTCAAAAGTTGATCGGATTGACTTCAAACGACGAATTCAAACCGTGAAAATCTATCTATTTCATGAGTGATGCATATAGATGCAAACTTTTTAAAGTTTCGAATTCATTTCGTACAAGATCAAACGGTAAAAAAAATGATAAAAAATGAATACATAAAACAAATTATAAAATAACTTATAGAAGATTCATTTTTTTGACCGCTTGATCTTGTACTAAATGAATACAAAACTGTAAAAAAAAATTCATGTACATGCATCACTAATGAAATAGATGGATTTCAACGGTTTGAATTTGTCATTTGAAGCCAATTAAATAAACTTTTGGAGTTGTGCTCACCAAACCCTCTTGGTGAGCACATCACACTCTAAATTTGCTCATATATGATTGTGTATGAAAGTAGAATCGTCTTACGCTGATGAGCGCGGCGGATTATCTGTCATGTTGTTGGAATGTGACATATATACTGTATAGTAAGTAATAAAAAAAATAAAAAAATAAAAATGAATATATTAAAATCAACTTTTTTTTCCTTTTATCACTACCCTTGATATTCAATTATAGTCAATTATGGACTCGAAAGCTTGGAACAGTGGAACTAATGCAATTAAGTGCTTTCGTCGCCCCAATTATTCAATTATTAAAATCTTTTCTTTTTTTATCCCAAATATGTTTCTTTGATATATCCTAAAAAGCTGATACAGTGGTACTGATGCAAGTGCTTACGTCACCAGAATTAGTTTCTCATTAAGTTAAGTAGTTAACAAATAAGTGAGGTCATCTCGGAAATCTTTATTCTCGGTCAAACTTTACTCACCAGTCACCAGGAATTAATTATAGTTTAATCAATAGATACATTAGCCGCCCTTCAACCTAGTGTATTTAAGATCTCCATTGCATAGGTTTAAAAATACAAACAGCAACAAAAACACACAACAATGGCAGCTAAGGCGGATAAGATTACGTTGATCGGCTTATGGGCGAGCCCGTTTGTCATGAGAGTCCGTATCGCACTAAACCTGAAAGGAATCAGTTATGAAATGTTGCAAGAGACAGTTGGAAAGAAGAGCGACCTCTTGCTTGCATCGAACCCGATTTACAAGAAGATACCTGTTCTGATCCACAATGGCGCACCCATATGCGAATCCATGATCATCCTCGAGTACATTGCTGAAACCTGGACTTCTGTCGGAACACCTATTCTCCCGTCCGATTCGTATGATCGTGCTATTGCTCGGTTTTGGACTGCATATATCGATGACAAGGTGAATTAATTGTGACTTCTTTTTTGTTTCCTGAATATATATGCTCTTAATTTTGCAAATGTTAACTGTAGTTATATCTAATTGATTAAAAAAAATTATATTTCACTGAATTCTATCTATCTATGTTATTTCATCAGCTTCGTGGGTCAATTGTTATATTGAGGGCAATGATAAAAGGAACTCCAGAAGCTGGAGCAGAGGCCGAAAAAATGGCTGCAATCCTCCAGCTACTTGAAGAAACCTTTGGGAAGTGCAGCTTAGGAAAGAACTTCTTTGGAGGAGACAACATTGGATGCTTAGATATTGCGGTGGGATCGTGCCTGGGATGGATAAAGGCAGTGGAGAAAATAGTCGGAATCAAGTTTCTAGATGAAGAGAAGGTTCCTGGTTTGGTCGCATGGTCGGAGCGCTTTTGCGGGCATGATGCTGTTAAAGAAATCATGCCAGAGGCTGACAAGCTGGTTGAGTTCACAGCAGTGCTGATGAGAGCCGCTGCTGCCAAGTGAACTTTGTTCAATTTATTATCTAAAATTTTCATTGATGTTTGTTGTACCTGGTTTTGCTTAGTTACTCTGTATCCATTAGCTCCATAGTAGTTATCAGTGTATTGCCATTCTTGTACTGGCAAAGAAGATATATGCATGAGGAGGGTTCCACTGCACCCTCTTTTGGTGCACCTAACGTGCACCCAAAACTCATATGGTGCATTTTTAAAGTTCAAATAGTCGATTCGAACCTTCCAACGTGTTCTTCATATTAAAATGTGCTTGGAGATCAAATTTTACATTTTTTGAAAATTTTTTACTATTTTTTCAGAATTTTTTATTAAACTAAACAATAATTTGAAATTCAGCAAAGTGATGATTTTCAAAAATTCTGAAAAAATAGTAAAAAATTTCCAAAAAATGTAAAATTTGGTCTCCAAGCACATTTAAATATGAAGAACACGTTGGAAGGTTCGAATCGACTATTTGAACTTTGAAAATGCACCATATGAGTTTTGGGTGCACGTTAGGTGCACCAAAAGAGAGTGCAGTGGAACCCTCCTCTATATGCATATATATATATATATATATATATATATATATATATATATATATATATATATATATATATATATATAAGAGGATACGATTCTGTTCCACCAAATTTTTGTTGATTTAGTCATCTGGCACTGAGAAAATACATCAGACAAAACTAGTGGAAATATCCACCCAACAAACGGGGTATAATTTCTAAAATAATTATACTATACATAACATCAAATTTCACATTTTACACATAAACATTTTGTATAAGTTCATATCCAATCATAAATTTCACATGTGAAGCAAATAATTTCATAATTTAAAAGAAAAAGTTTCATGATTTCAATATAATTATATAAAACATCTTTTTTAATCATTGCCAGTACAAACTGAACTTTCTGATATTTTATTGAAGGGCAAAATTTCAAATTTTATTATTTTTTGAAGGATATACCTGATATTGCCCCTATTCACTTTATTTTAAAGTTTATTACTTGTATAATTTGAATTAAATTTTAAATTTGGTGATAATAATGAATAAATTAATATCGATATCAAACATAACATATGAAAGCAAAGTTCGATGCTATTCGGATAAAAAATATAACAGTTTGAAATATTTAATTACTAACTTTGTATTTGTCTGTTAATCGAACGGCCAGACGCTAGGGGCGTAAACTGAGTAAATTCGAAGCAGATAATGCAAATATCAAATTCGTATCCGTTTTTTAATGAACGGATACGAATACAAATATATTTCACGAGTAATGAGCGAATTCAAAGAACAAATTCAAACATTAAAACTGATATATTTAAAAAAAAACATTAAAGCTACTAACCTTTAAAAACAACTGATATATTTCACGAGTAATGCATTTATATGCAAAAATTATAAATTTTAGAATTAATTTAGTATATTGTAACATCCTAGTTTTAATTTGAATACTTGGAAAATATTATTTGATATAAAGTAAAACTCATAATCGAAGAAATTATTATGACATTGTAATATGTTTAGACTCTCCTTGAACTGTAAATTTATTTTGAACAACTATTTGGAATAATTCAATTTCAAGATCATATAAGATATATTAGATTAGGGCTGCAAACGAACCGAACCAAATCGAACTTATCCCCAATTTGAGTTTGGCTTGAATTAATTTCGAACTAAGTTTGGTTTGAATTAATTTCGAACGAACTCAATTTCGAATGGATTCAATTTCGAATCGAATTTTTTACGAACTCAATTTCGAACTTTTACGAACTTTGTTACGACTTGCGAGTTATGACTTATGGCTGGCCATAGTTCGAAATTACAGCACTTCAATAAAAACTCATGCATTCTGAATTCTAATTACACAGTACACCAAAGATTATATCAAAGTTCATTACAAATACCAAAATTTATATGAAATACCAAAGTTTAGTACAATCAATCAAAGTTCAGTACAATTACAGAATCCAAAATTTTCCAAATAGCCAACAGGAGCAACATCACCAAAGTTTTCAAATATCCAAAGTATTCAAAGTACAATTTAAATATCAATAGAAGTACAGAACAATCACCAAAGTCTTAGAATTATTACAAACCCAAATATTATCCTAAATAAAATATTAAAGTTTATTATCAGCGAAGATCAACGGTTCACGTTTGAGTTAATTTCGAACTAAGTTTGGTTTGCGAACCTATTTCGAACGAACTAGGTCCAGTTTGAGTTTGGTTTGAATTAATTTCGAACTAAGTTTGGTTTGAATTAATTTCTAACGAACTCAATTTCGAATCGAATTTTTTCCGAACTTTTTCGAATCAAACTCGAATCGAATTACGAATTACGAACTACGAATTTTTTGTGCAGCCCTATATTAGATAGATCCCCAGTCTTCTGAAATATTTTATAATTGAGTAAAGATGTTGTCCCCCCACTCCAGTCCCCTAAACGTCCTCCCAATTCTAACTAACTTTGTCAATCATTAAACCACCTTGAAAAACGTGTAAAACGTGTAAAACATGAGTCCAGTTTTTTTTCTTTAAATACTTGATATCATAAGTATGAATACTTGATGAATTATATATGAATATTTGATAACTTAGGTATGAATACTTTCCATATTTGAGTCCAGTTTTTTTCTTTAAATACTTGATATCTTAAGTATGAATACTTGATGAATTATATATAAATATTTGATATCTTAGGTATGAATACTTTTCATTTTGTATGAATACTTTTCATATTTGAATATTTGATACCTTGAAAAACGTGTAAAAATATGTCATCATGGATCTCATTTGAAAGAGAAAATTGTGTAGAACACGTTCGTGGTTTTAGATTTGCAAAATTCCTCATAGATCGTCCCAAAAATTGGTTAGATTGAACGGAGAAAAAAAAACCACCTTGAAAAACGTGTAAAAGATGGGTAGGTATTGTGTCCAGTTTTTGTTTAAATACTTGATATCTTAGGTATGAATACTTGAGGTCTTAGGTATGAATACTTGATATCTTAGGTATTCATACTTTCCATTTTGTATGTGAATTAATTTAATCAATGAATGAGGGACTGGTGGTGTGATCCACGTGACTTTTTGGTTGTGGTCCCCAATGCAGTCTGACAGTTACTGCCCCCGAAAAGTAATGGTCCCCAGTTTGTATGTGAATTAATACTTGATATCTTAGGTATGAATACTTGATGAATTATATATGAATACTTGATATCTTAGGTATTCAAACTTTCCATTTTTAGCGTGAATTAATGTATGTTGAATGGGGGACTGACAGTTGTACTTTGACCGTTACGAGGACGTTTAGGGGACTGAATGGGGGGGACTGTTAGTCGATCCCTTTATAATTTGCTTAACAATATGTTAATTTGACTTAAGATTTATTTCCAAAAATATGTATAATTAGAAATTTAGTACTTTATTAATTAATTTCTATACTATAAATAAAAAAGGCGTACATAGTGTAAATGAAGTAATGAACCCATCATTTAAATAATTAAATTGTGGTTGAATTTCATTTATGTTATAAAAATGTACGAGGGACACGTGTTAATTTCTTAATATTTCAATTATGCCACTCACCTTACTCAATTTCTTTTTTCCCGTATTATTTTTTTGTTTTTCCTCTTCTTATCTTTTTGTTCCCAAATTAATCATCTCTCATATTTCATTCTTTTTCTTGTTGAGTCCGCCAACTCCATCCTTTCCTCCTGTCATATCAGATGCATGGTAAGTTATTGAACTCTATTCGTTTTTCTATTCCTTTTCTATTTGAATATGAATATTCAGGGGCGGACTCAGGATTTTTGTCTGGAGAGGACAAAAAAATATCGAATCGGGTTTAAATACTTAATCGGGTTTAAATTCATTAACTAATTGAGTACTCGATAAAAAATAATGCTTTAACTTATACTTTCTAATGCTTTGATTTATAATTTGTGATATTCTGACTTATAATTCTAATTACCAATCAAAATTCAACAAATTTATTTCAATTTTAACCCTAAATTTAACCCGAATTACAAATCAAACGTCTAGAGAAGGGCAAAAAAAATTCCAGGGGGGGCAAAATCAGTCGGAACCGATAAATCTCCACTAAAACTCAAAATCCAGGGGGGGCACCCTGGAATACACTGGGTCCGCCCCTTGAACATTTCATGTTGTGAATTATTTATTTGACTTGATGATTGGTGTTGCTCTTTTATTATTTGAGCTTGTTGCTATTTGGTTTCGGTTGGTTTTAAGGATAACTTGATTGAAACTGAATACCGCACTGGGAGATTTTCAATCTCTCATTATTTTTCATTTCGGTGGATTTCAAGTACAAAGCGCTAGACAAACAAAGACGATGTAGAATCAGAGAACTGCTGAATTGCTATACCGTAATAGGTTTATTATCAATTTGTTTATTTCATGTAGATTATATAACTTGAAAGGGAATTTCTCATGTGTTGTGGCTCAATTCTATGTCATTGTAATGTATGAAAATATGTATGATGACCAAAGCTAGGGTGTGATGTGCTCACCAAGAGAATTTGGTGAGCACAACTTCAAAAGTTGATCGGATTGACTTCAAACGACGAATTCAAACCGTGAAAATCTATCTATTTCATGAGTGATGCATATAGATGCAAACTTTTTAAAGTTTCGAATTCATTTCGTACAAGATCAAACGGTAAAAAAAATGATAAAAAATGAATACATAAAACAAATTATAAAATAACTTATAGAAGATTCATTTTTTTGACCGCTTGATCTTGTACTAAATGAATACAAAACTGTAAAAAAAAATTCATGTACATGCATCACTAATGAAATAGATGGATTTCAACGGTTTGAATTTGTCATTTGAAGCCAATTAAATAAACTTTTGGAGTTGTGCTCACCAAACCCTCTTGGTGAGCACATCACACTCTAAATTTGCTCATATATGATTGTGTATGAAAGTAGAATCGTCTTACGCTGATGAGCGCGGCGGATTATCTGTCATGTTGTTGGAATGTGACATATATACTGTATAGTAAGTAATAAAAAAAATAAAAAAATAAAAATGAATATATTAAAATCAACTTTTTTTTCCTTTTATCACTACCCTTGATATTCAATTATAGTCAATTATGGACTCGAAAGCTTGGAACAGTGGAACTAATGCAATTAAGTGCTTTCGTCGCCCCAATTATTCAATTATTAAAATCTTTTCTTTTTTTATCCCAAATATGTTTCTTTGATATATCCTAAAAAGCTGATACAGTGGTACTGATGCAAGTGCTTACGTCACCAGAATTAGTTTCTCATTAAGTTAAGTAGTTAACAAATAAGTGAGGTCATCTCGGAAATCTTTATTCTCGGTCAAACTTTACTCACCAGTCACCAGGAATTAATTATAGTTTAATCAATAGATACATTAGCCGCCCTTCAACCTAGTGTATTTAAGATCTCCATTGCATAGGTTTAAAAATACAAACAGCAACAAAAACACACAACAATGGCAGCTAAGGCGGATAAGATTACGTTGATCGGCTTATGGGCGAGCCCGTTTGTCATGAGAGTCCGTATCGCACTAAACCTGAAAGGAATCAGTTATGAAATGTTGCAAGAGACAGTTGGAAAGAAGAGCGACCTCTTGCTTGCATCGAACCCGATTTACAAGAAGATACCTGTTCTGATCCACAATGGCGCACCCATATGCGAATCCATGATCATCCTCGAGTACATTGCTGAAACCTGGACTTCTGTCGGAACACCTATTCTCCCGTCCGATTCGTATGATCGTGCTATTGCTCGGTTTTGGACTGCATATATCGATGACAAGGTGAATTAATTGTGACTTCTTTTTTGTTTCCTGAATATATATGCTCTTAATTTTGCAAATGTTAACTGTAGTTATATCTAATTGATTAAAAAAAATTATATTTCACTGAATTCTATCTATCTATGTTATTTCATCAGCTTCGTGGGTCAATTGTTATATTGAGGGCAATGATAAAAGGAACTCCAGAAGCTGGAGCAGAGGCCGAAAAAATGGCTGCAATCCTCCAGCTACTTGAAGAAACCTTTGGGAAGTGCAGCTTAGGAAAGAACTTCTTTGGAGGAGACAACATTGGATGCTTAGATATTGCGGTGGGATCGTGCCTGGGATGGATAAAGGCAGTGGAGAAAATAGTCGGAATCAAGTTTCTAGATGAAGAGAAGGTTCCTGGTTTGGTCGCATGGTCGGAGCGCTTCTGCGGGCATGATGCTGTTAAAGAAATCATGCCAGAGGCTGACAAGCTGGTTGAGTTCACAGCAGTGCTGATGAGAGCCGCTGCTGCCAAGTGAACTTTGTTCAATTTATTATCTAAAATTTTCATTGATGTTTGTTGTACCTGGTTTTGCTTAGTTACTCTGTATCCATTAGCTCCATAGTAGTTATCAGTGTATTGCCATTCTTGTACTGGCAAAGAAGATATATGCATGAGGAGGGTTCCACTGCACCCTCTTTTGGTGCACCTAACGTGCACCCAAAACTCATATGGTGCATTTTTAAAGTTCAAATAGTCGATTCGAACCTTCCAACGTGTTCTTCATATTAAAATGTGCTTGGAGATCAAATTTTACATTTTTTGAAAATTTTTTACTATTTTTTCAGAATTTTTTATTAAACTAAACAATAATTTGAAATTCAGCAAAGTGATGATTTTCAAAAATTCTGAAAAAATAGTAAAAAATTTCCAAAAAATGTAAAATTTGGTCTCCAAGCACATTTAAATATGAAGAACACGTTGGAAGGTTCGAATCGACTATTTGAACTTTGAAAATGCACCATATGAGTTTTGGGTGCACGTTAGGTGCACCAAAAGAGAGTGCAGTGGAACCCTCCTCTATATGCATATATATATAAGAGGATACGATTCTGTTCCACCAAATTTTTGTTGATTTAGTCATCTGGCACTGAGAAAATACATCAGACAAAACTAGTGGAAATATCCACCCAACAAACGGGGTATAATTTCTAAAATAATTATACTATACAGAACATCAAATTTCACATTTTACACATAAACATTTTGTATAAGTTCATATCCAATCATAAATTTCACATGTGAAGCAAATAATTTCATAATTTAAAAGAAAAAGTTTCATGATTTCAATATAATTATATAAAACATCTTTTTTAATCATTGCCAGTACAAACTGAACTTTCTGATATTTTATTGAAGGGCAAAATTTCAAATTTTATTATTTTTTGAAGGATATACCTGATATTGCCCCTATTCACTTTATTTTAAAGTTTATTACTTGTATAATTTGAATTAAATTTTAAATTTGGTGATAATAATGAATAAATTAATATCGATATCAAACATAACATATGAAAGCAAAGTTCGATGCTATTCGGATAAAAAATATAACAGTTTGAAATATTTAATTACTAACTTTGTATTTGTCTGTTAATCGAACGGCCAGACGCTAGGGGCGTAAACTGAGTAAATTCGAAGCAGATAATGCAAATATCAAATTCGTATCCGTTTTTTAATGAACGGATACGAATACAAATATATTTCACGAGTAATGAGCGAATTCAAAGAACAAATTCAAACATTAAAACTGATATATTTAAAAAAAAACATTAAAGCTACTAACCTTTAAAAACAACTGATATATTTCACGAGTAATGCATTTATATGCAAAAATTATAAATTTTAGAATTAATTTAGTATATTGTAACATCCTAGTTTTAATTTGAATACTTGGAAAATATTATTTGATATAAAGTAAAACTCATAATCGAAGAAATTATTATGACATTGTAATATGTTTAGACTCTCCTTGAAATGTAAATTTATTTTGAACAACTATTTGGAATAATTCAATTTCAAGATCATATAAGATATATTAGATTAGGGCTGCAAACGAACCGAACCAAATCGAACTTATCCCCAATTTGAGTTTGGCTTGAATTAATTTCGAACTAAGTTTGGTTTGAATTAATTTCGAACGAACTCAATTTCGAATGGATTCAATTTCGAATCGAATTTTTTACGAACTCAATTTCGAACTTTTACGAACTTTGTTACGACTTGCGAGTTATGACTTATGGCTGGCCATAGTTCGAAATTACAGCACTTCAATAAAAACTCATGCATTCTGAATTCTAATTACACAGTACACCAAAGATTATATCAAAGTTCATTACAAATACCAAAATTTATATGAAATACCAAAGTTTAGTACAATCAATCAAAGTTCAGTACAATTACAGAATCCAAAATTTTCCAAATAGCCAACAGGAGCAACATCACCAAAGTTTTCAAATATCCAAAGTATTCAAAGTACAATTTAAATATCAATAGAAGTACAGAACAATCACCAAAGTCTTAGAATTATTACAAACCCAAATATTATCCTAAATAAAATATTAAAGTTTATTATCAGCGAAGATCAACGGTTCACGTTTGAGTTAATTTCGAACTAAGTTTGGTTTGCGAACCTATTTCGAACGAACTAGGTCCAGTTTGAGTTTGGTTTGAATTAATTTCGAACTAAGTTTGGTTTGAATTAATTTCGAACGAACTCAATTTCGAATCGAATTTTTTCCGAACTTTTTCGAATCAAACTCGAATCGAATTACGAATTACGAACTACGAATTTTTTGTGCAGCCCTATATTAGATAGATCCCCAGTCTTCTGAAATATTTTATAATTGAGTAAAGATGTTGTCCCCCCACTCCAGTCCCCTAAACGTCCTCCCAATTCTAACTAACTTTGTCAATCATTAAACCACCTTGAAAAACGTGTAAAACGTGTAAAACATGAGTCCAGTTTTTTTTCTTTAAATACTTGATATCATAAGTATGAATACTTGATGAATTATATATGAATATTTGATAACTTAGGTATGAATACTTTCCATATTTGAGTCCAGTTTTTTTCTTTAAATACTTGATATCTTAAGTATGAATACTTGATGAATTATATATAAATATTTGATATCTTAGGTATGAATACATTTCATTTTGTATGAATACTTTTCATATTTGAATATTTGATACCTTGAAAAACGTGTAAAAATATGTCATCATGGATCTCATTTGAAAGAGAAAATTGTGTAGAACACGTTCGTGGTTTTAGATTTGCAAAATTCCTCATAGATCGTTCCAAAAATTGGTTAGATTGAACGGAGAAAAAAAAACCACCTTGAAAAACGTGTAAAAGATGGGTAGGTATTGTGTCCAGTTTTTGTTTAAATACTTGATATCTTAGGTATGAATACTTGAGGTCTTAGGTATGAATACTTGAGGTCTTAGGTATGAATACTTGATATCTTAGGTATTCATACTTTCCATTTTGTATGTGAATTAATTTAATCAATGAATGAGGGACTGGTGGTGTGATCCACGTGACTTTTTGGTTGTGGTCCCCAATGCAGTCTGACAGTTACTGCCCCCGAAAAGTAATGGTCCCCAGTTTGTATGTGAATTAATACTTGATATCTTAGGTATGAATACTTGATGAATTATATATGAATACTTGATATTTTAGGTATTCAAACTTTCCATTTTTAGCGTGAATTAATGTATGTTGAATGGGGGACTGACAGTTGTACTTTGACCGTTACGAGGACGTTTAGGGGACTGAATGGGGGGGACTGTTAGTCGATCCCTTTATAATTTGCTTAACAATATGTTAATTTGACTTAAGATTTATTTCCAAAAATATGTATAATTAGAAATTTAGTACTTTATTAATTAATTTCTATACTATAAATAAAAAAGGCGTACATAGTGTAAATGAAGTAATGAACCCATCATTTAAATAATTAAATTGTGGTTGAATTTCATTTATGTTATAAAAATGTACGAGGGACACGTGTTAATTTCTTAATATTTCAATTATGCCACTCACCTTACTCAATTTCTTTTTTCCCGTATTATTTTTTTGTTTTTCCTCTTCTTATCTTTTTGTTCCCAAATTAATCATCTCTCATATTTCATTCTTTTTCTTGTTGAGTCCGCCAACTCCATCCTTTCCTCCTGTCATATCAGATGCATGGTAAGTTATTGAACTCTATTCGTTTTTCTATTCCTTTTCTATTTGAATATGAATATTCAGGGGCGGACTCAGGATTTTTGTCTGGAGAGGACAAAAAAATATCGAATCGGGTTTAAATACTTAATCGGGTTTAAATTCATTAACTAATTGAGTACTCGATAAAAAATAATGCTTTAACTTATACTTTCTAATGCTTTGATTTATAATTTGTGATACTCTGACTTATAATTCTAATTACCAATCAAAATTCAACAAATTTATTTCAATTTTAACCCTAAATTTAACCCGAATTACAAATCAAACGTCTAGAGAAGGGCAAAAAAAATTCCAGGGGGGACAAAATCAGTCGGAACCGATAAATCTCCACTAAAACTCAAAATCCAGGGGGGGCACCCTGGAATACACTGGGTCCGCCCCTTGAACATTTCATGTTGTGAATTATTTATTTGACTTGATGATTGGTGTTGCTCTTTTATTATTTGAGCTTGTTGCTATTTGGTTTCGGTTGGTTTTAAGGATAACTTGATTGAAACTGAATACCGCACTGGGAGATTTTCAATCTCTCATTATTTTTCATTTCGGTGGATTTCAAGTACAAAGCGCTAGACAAACAAAGACGATGTAGAATCAGAGAACTGCTGAATTGCTATACCGTAATAGGTTTATTATCAATTTGTTTATTTCATGTAGATTATATAACTTGAAAGGGAATTTCTCATGTGTTGTGGCTCAATTCTATGTCATTGTAATGTATGAAAATATGTATGATGACCAAAGCTAGGGTGTGATGTGCTCACCAAGAGAATTTGGTGAGCACAACTTCAAAAGTTGATCGGATTGACTTCAAACGACGAATTCAAACCGTGAAAATCTATCTATTTCATGAGTGATGCATATAGATGCAAACTTTTTAAAGTTTCGAATTCATTTCGTACAAGATCAAACGGTAAAAAAAATGATAAAAAATGAATACATAAAACAAATTATAAAATAACTTATAGAAGATTCATTTTTTTGACCGCTTGATCTTGTACTAAATGAATACAAAACTGTAAAAAAAAATTCATGTACATGCATCACTAATGAAATAGATGGATTTCAACGGTTTGAATTTGTCATTTGAAGCCAATTAAATAAACTTTTGGAGTTGTGCTCACCAAACCCTCTTGGTGAGCACATCACACTCTAAATTTGCTCATATATGATTGTGTATGAAAGTAGAATCGTCTTACGCTGATGAGCGCGGCGGATTATCTGTCATGTTGTTGGAATGTGACATATATACTGTATAGTAAGTAATAAAAAAAATAAAAAAATAAAAATGAATATATTAAAATCAACTTTTTTTTCCTTTTATCACTACCCTTGATATTCAATTATAGTCAATTATGGACTCGAAAGCTTGGAACAGTGGAACTAATGCAATTAAGTGCTTTCGTCGCCCCAATTATTCAATTATTAAAATCTTTTCTTTTTTTATCCCAAATATGTTTCTTTGATATATCCTAAAAAGCTGATACAGTGGTACTGATGCAAGTGCTTACGTCACCAGAATTAGTTTCTCATTAAGTTAAGTAGTTAACAAATAAGTGAGGTCATCTCGGAAATCTTTATTCTCGGTCAAACTTTATTCACCAGTCACCAGGAATTAATTATAGTTTAATCAATAGATACATTAGCCGCCCTTCAACCTAGTGTATTTAAGATCTCCATTGCATAGGTTTAAAAATACAAACAACAACAAAAACACACAACAATGGCAGCTAAGGCGGATAAGATTACGTTGATCGGCTTATGGGCGAGCCCGTTTGTCATGAGAGTCCGTATCGCACTAAACCTGAAAGGAATCAGTTATGAAATGTTGCAAGAGACAGTTGGAAAGAAGAGCGACCTCTTGCTTGCATCGAACCCGATTTACAAGAAGATACCTGTTCTGATCCACAATGGCGCACCCATATGCGAATCCATGATCATCCTCGAGTACATTGCTGAAACCTGGACTTCTGTCGGAACACCTATTCTCCCGTCCGATTCGTATGATCGTGCTATTGCTCGGTTTTGGACTGCATATATCGATGACAAGGTGAAATAATTGTGACTTTTTTTTTCTTTCCTGAATATATATACTCTTAATTGAGTTAAATTAATTTGTCCTCAATAATCTCAATTAGTACAATTTTGGCAAATGTTGACTGTAGTTATCTAACTGATTAAAAAATATAAATATTCACTGAATTCTAACTATGTTATATCATCAGCTTCATGAGTCTAAATTAAGGGCAATGATGAAAGGAACTCCAGAAGCCGAAACAGAGGCCAACAAAATGGCCGCAATCCTCCAGCTACTTGAAGAAGCCTTTGGAAAGTGCAGCTTAGGAAAGAACTTCTTTGCAGGAGATAACATTGGTTGCTTAGATATTGTGGTTGGATCACACCTGGGATGGATAAAGGCAGTGGAGAAAATAGTCGGAATCAAGTTTCTAGATGAAGAGAAGGTTCCTGGTTTGGTCGCATGGTCGGAGCGCTTCTGAGGGCATGAAGCTGTGAAAGAAATCATGCCAGAGGCTGACAAGCTGGTTGAGTTCGCAGCATTGCTGATGAGAGCCGCTGCTGCCTAGTGAACTTTGTTCAATTTATTATCTAAAATTTTCATTGATAATTGTTGTACCAGTGAACTCGTTTCATCCGTTACATATACATGCTACAAGTTTATACAGTTTGCTTTGCCTGCAATTTTACTGGTTTTGCTTGGCTCCATATTAGTTATCAGTGTATTGTCTGTCATTCTTGTACTGGCAAAGAAGATGTGTATAATAAGAGGATGCGATTCTGTTTCACCAAAATTTTATTGATTTAGTCATCTGGGACTGAGAAAATGCATCAGATAAAAAATGTCGAAATATCCACCCAAGTATCACTTAGAATTCTAAGGTAATTACACTATACAGAACATCAGATTTCACATTTTACCAAAGGTTTAAATAGCGTTTATCGCGTCATAGCGGAACGGCTGAAAAAACGGCGCTATGGCCATATAGCGCCGCTATAGCGCGAAATAACGCGCTATATGGCCATAGCGTCATAGCTTTTTTGGTCCGAAAACACTATAGCGCGCTATTTAGAACATTGCATTTTACACATGAACTATTTTGTAGCAATTATTTTGTAAGTTCATATCCAATCATAAATTTCACATGTGTAGCAAATAATTTCATAATTTTCAAAAAAAGTAACAGGATATTAATTTGGACTTTTAATTTATGATCTCAATATAATTATTTAAAACATCTTTTTAATCATTGCCATTACAAATTGAACTTTCTGATATTTTATTCGAGACAAAATTTGAAGTTCTTAGGTTTTTTGAAGGGTATATCTGAAATTGCTCCTATTTACTTTATTCAAAGTTTATTACTTGTATAATTTGAAGTAAAATTGAAATTTGGTGATGAATAAATCAAGAGTAGAACTAAGGTGTTCTTAAGCTCACCAAGCCCCTTTATGAGCTTAACTCAAAAACCTATCGGATTGACTTCAAACAATGCATCCAAACAGTTCAAACCAATCTACTTCATGAGTGATGCATTTACACGTCAAATTTTTAAATTTTTGAACTAATTTAGTATGAAGTCAAGCGGTAAAAAAAAAAAATGATTTATAAGTTAATTTTAATGAGTTCATTTTTCATTATTTTTTGACCACTTGACTTTATACTAAACTAGTTCGAAAAATTATAAATTTGACATGTAAATGCATCACTCGTGAAGTAGACGGGTTTCAACAGTTTGGATGTGTTGTTTAAAGCCAATCCGATAGATTTTTGAGTTAAGCTCACAAAGAGACTTGGTGAGCTTAAGAACACCCTAGTTCTACTATAAATCAAAATCGATATCAAACATAACATATGAAAACAAGGTTCGATGCTATTTGGATAAAAAAATACAACAGATTGAAATATGTAATTAGTAACTCTGTATTTGTCCATTAATTAGTAACAGATTGAAATATGCTATCTGGCATGATTTCTTTGACAGCTTCATGCTCGCAGAAGCGCTCCGACCATGCGACCAAACCAGGAACCTTCTTCTCTTCATCTAGAAACTTGATTCCGACTCTTTTCTCCACTGCCTTTATCCATCCCAGGTATGATCCCACCGCTATATCCAAGCATCCAATGTTGTCTCCTCCAAAGAAGTTCTTTCCTAAGCTGCACTTCCCAAAGGCTTCCTCAAGTAGCTGGAGGATTGCGACCATTTCTTCGGCCACTGCTTCGGTTTCTTGAGTTCCTTTCATCATTGCCCTCAATTTAAAAATTAACTCACGAAGCTGATGAAATAACATAATTCAGTAAAATTCAGTAAAATTTAGTCAACAATTGCAAAAATTGAGTTGTAAATTGAGATTATTGAGGACAAATTTAACTCAATTAAGAGCACATATATTTGGAAAGGAAGAAAAAAGGCACAATTAATTAATTCACCTTGTCATCAACATAGGCAGTCCAAAACCGAGCAATAGCACGATCGTATGAATCAGACGGGAGAATAGGCGCCCCAACAGAAGTCCAGGTTTCAGCAATGTACTCGACGATGATCATGGATTCGCATATGGGTGTGCCATTGTGGATCAGAACAGGTATCTTCTTGTAAATCGGGTTCGATGCAAGCAAGAGGTCGCTCTTCTTTCCAACTGTCTCTTGCAACATTTCATAACCGATTCCTTTCAGGTGTAGTGCGATGCGGACCCTCATAACAAACGGGCTCGCCCATCCGCCGATCAGCGTCATCTTATCCGCCTCAGTTGACATTGTTGTGTGTTTTTGATTTTTTGTTGTTGTTTCTTGTTTGTAACCTATGCAATGGAGATCTTAAATACACTGGCGCTAGAAGGGTTGCTCATGTCATGCATCTATTGATTAAACTATAATTAATTCCTGCTGAGTTGACTTTAACTTAAAAAAAAAAATACTAATTGTGGTGACGAAAGCACTTGCATCAGCTGGGTTTTGAGGATTGGATCCAAGAAACATGCATGATGTGATGGTTTTATTCTAGGACCGATCCGTTGCCCAAGTTTATTGTATTTGTGTGCAACAACACAAATACAATAAACTTGGGCAACGGATCGGTCCTAGAATAAAAGAAAGCTCCGCACACACATAGGAAGCTCGGCCAAGGCGATCAACAAGGAGATTCTGAGGGAGCAAAAAAAAAGACACGGTTTTGAGAGTCGATCCGTCGTCCGCCTGCACCACTCCGCCCCTCCACTCCCCCCTCGTCTGTCTGGTCTAGTTCGTCTCGCTTCTTTTGAGCGGATGACTCCGTTCAAGGGTTCTGCCGCTTGTCGCCTCGCCCGAGCGAATGGCTCTCCGGGTTTGACTGAGGGTTTGTAAATTCGTTCCATCCTATAAGTATCTACTATAACTATATATGTGAATAAGGTACGTGCTTTTATGGTTGTTGCCGATGATGAGATTGCAAAGAGTTGTCTCCTTCCTCCTCTCTTTCTTCTTCTTCTTTCCTTCTTCTTCTCCTCTCTGTGTGGTGACTGTCCCGGTCCGGTTGATTTAGTTCCCGGTTCGGTTTGATTCAGTGCCTTTTTGGCTGAGTGGTGACTGTCTCGGTCCGGTTTGATTCAGTGCCCTCTTCTTCCTCCTCTCTGAGTGGTGACTGTCCCGGTCCGATTTGATTCAGTGTCTCTCGGTTGCGCATTCCTCTGGGCGGCGTCGATTTTGGAAAGAAGAAGACGTTTCGTCCTTAAGGAAGGGTTATATATTGCATGCAACTCAAAAATCACTGCTGTGTCTACATTCCCAGAGAAGAAATCGGAAGGTCCACATACTTGCTAATTGGCGCGAATAGACCAATTCGCATTCTCTGGCTTCACGTATCAGTTATTTTCTGACATAGCAAATTAGATGACTTTACAAGTAGCTCAATGTATAGGTTTTCATCTTTCTTAATTTAAACAAAAAATCTATGTAATAGCTACTTTGTAAATCGTTGGATCAATGCAATCGCCTACGGGCTTTCGACCAAAAAAAAAAAATATATTACAGCAAAATAAAAATTGGCACATGGTGCCCAGCAGAGGGGAGGCAGGATTATTCTTGGGTATGTTTGGTTGCAATGGGAATAAGTTATTTTTGAGAATAAATTATTCCGAATAAGTTATTCGGTGTTAATAGTTGGCACCAAATTTCATCTCACGTTTGCTTCTATATCGATCTAAATCATCTATTTTACGTTCAAACCATCTATTTTACGTTCAGGTGAAATCTATAAATCAAATTTCACCATGAAATAAATTTTAATACAATAACTAAAATTAAAAATATAGATTAGTTTGTAGTGTGGATTAATATTTTTGTATTCAAAGTCTAAATAGTCTCTCTAAACCATCTCTAAACCATCGATGTGATTTTCATCTGAAATTTTACCTACAAACTAAAATTTAGCTTTTTTAGAATTTTTTTTACTTTTTTTCTAAATAAATAGAATAGCACTACTTTTAAAGGTCTAGAATCTTTAAATCAAGTGATTTTCTACCTATCTAAAATAATAATTAAAAAAATCTAAAAATGTTAAATTTGTATCTAGAAGTACATTTCATATGGAAACCATGTTAAACGATTCAGATCGATTGCTTGAATTTAAATAGAGTGAGTATATGGTACTATGCATAATACGATTTGGTCCGTAATACGGATCAATATTTTCGTTTTCAAAATTCTAATGGTCGATCTGAACTATTTAACATGATTTTCATATGAATATGTACTTGCGAACTAAATTTTATATTTTTTACTATTTTTTTACTTTTTTTAAGATAGATAGAAAATCATTGTTTTTGGATGGTCCAGAATTTTCAAATCAAGTGATTTTCTACCTATCTTAAAAAATAGTAAAATAATTCTAAAAAATATAAAATTTGGTCTGCAAGTACATATTCACACGGGGATTATGTTGAATGGTTCGGATCGGCCGTTAGAATTTTAAAAATGAAAATATTAATCTATATTACGGACCAACTCGTGATATGCATAGTACCATATACTCACACATTTAAATAAATAGAAATATTGATCCATAGTACGAACCAAAATACGCTATGTATAGTATCGTAGCCTCACTCTTATTTTTTACTTTTTATTGACTACATGATGAAATGAGAAAATTAATACATGCTTAAAAGTGAATGGTTAATTAAACTCTAATATATATGATTGAGTCTATGGTACTATGCATAGCACGGATTGGTCCGTACTACGGATCACAATTTTTATTTTCAAAATTCTAACGATCGATCCGAACCGTTCAACATGATTTCCATATGAGAATATACTTGTGGGCTAAATTTTTTATTTTTTAGAAATTTTTTACTATTTTTTTAGATGGGTAGAAAATCACTGTTTTTGGATGGGCCAGAATTTTCAGATCAAGTGATTTTCTACCTATCTTAAAATATAGTCAAAAAATTCGAAAAAAATATAAAATTTAGTCTACAAGTACATATTCATGTGGAGATTACGCTGAACGGTTCGGATCGACCATTAGGTTTTCAAAATAAAAATCTGGCTCCGTAGTACAGACTAATCCGTGATATGCATAGTACCATAGACTCACTATATATATATATATATATATATATATATATATATATATAGAGAGAGAGAGAGAGAGAGATGAGCTATGGTGAGACGTGGAGTAAAACAAGTTTGTACTCCACGCCATATTTTCATTTTGAAAATCCAAACAACCGATCCGAACCGCTCAACATGTTCTAAATATTGAAATGTGCTTGGAGACTAAATTTTACATTTTTTGGAATTTTTTTACTATTTATTGAGCCACTTTGAAAACCGCTGATCCACTGTGAACAGTAAAAAACAGTAAAAATTTCTGGACCACCGGATCAGCGATTTTCAAAGTGGCTTAATAAATAGTAAAAAATTCCAAAATATGTAAAATTTGGTCTCCAAGCACATTTCAACATAGAGAACATGTTGAGCGGTTCGGATCGGTTGTTTGGATTTTCAAAATGAAAATATAGTGCCATGGAGTAAAACTTGGTTTTACTCCACGTCTCACCATAGCTCATCTATATATATATATATATATAGTGATGCTACGGTGCTTTGGGAAGTAAAGAGGGTGTTTTACTTCCCCCTCATATCTCTATTTTCAAAGTTCAAATAGTTGATCCGAACTTCTCAACATAATCTTTCTATTGATATGTGTTTGGAATCCAAATTTTATATTTTTTGAAAAAATTTTACTATTTGTTTACAATTTTTTAAAATCACAGCTTTTCATTAAATAAAAAATAAAATAAAAATTCAAAAAAAGTATATATAAGGGCCCTCCGTGCTACGGCTTACTTTTTGAGTTTTCAAAATCCTAACGGTCGATCCGAACCGTTCAACATGATCTCCATATGAATATGTACTTGCAAACCAAATTTTATATTTTTTAGAATTTTTTTACTATTTATTAAGTCACTTTGAAAAAACAGTAATTTGTACACAACAGTAAACTTTTCTGGACCATTGGATCAGTGATTTTCAAAGTGGCTTAATAAATAGTAAAAAAATTCTAAAAAATATAAAATTTGGTTTGCAAGTACATATTCATATGGAGATCATGTTGAACGGTTCGGATTGATTGTTAGGATTTTGAAAACTCAAAAAGTGAGCCGTAGCACGGAGGGGCCCTTATATATGCGTAGCATATTAGCCAGATCTAAAAAATATATATATGAGGAGGGATCAAGTTACAACAAAGTTACAACAACCATTTTTTTCATTTTCAAAGTCCAAATCGTCGATCCAAAACCGTTCAACATGACCTCCACAATAAAATGTACTTGCAGATCAAATTTTATATTTTTTTGAATTTTTTTACTATTTATTAAGTACTTTACAAAAAATAGTCATATTCAGACCATTGAATTTTGTACCTATCTTAATAAATAGTAAAAAAATTAAAAAAAATGTAAAATTTGATTTGCAAGCACATTTTATTTAGATAATCATGTTGAACGGTTTGGATCGACGATTTGGATTTTGAAGATGAAAAAAATGGTTGTTGTAACTTTGTTGTAACTTGATCCCTCATATATATATATATATATATATATATATAATCTGGCTAATATGCTACACATATATAAGGGCCCCTCCGTGCTACGGCTCACTTTTTCCAGTTTTCAAAATCCTAACGGTCGATCCGAACCGTTCAACATGATCTCCGTATGAATATGTACTTGCAAAAACCAAATTTTACATTTTTTAGAATTTTTTTACTATTTATTAAGCACTTTGAAAATCGCTGATCCAATGGTCCAGCAGATTTTACTGTTGTGTACAAATTAGTGTTTTTTCAAAGTGGCTTAATAAATAGTAAAAAAATTCTAAAAAAAGTAAAATTTGGTTTGCAAGTACATATTCATATGGAGATCATGTTGAACGGTTCGGATCGACCGTTAGGATTTTGAAAACTCAAAAAGTGAGCCGTAGCACGGAGGGCCCTTATATATGCGTAGCACCGTAGCACTGCCATATATATATATATATATATATATATATATATATATATATATATATATATATATATAGAGTAAGGCTACGGTGCTTTGCAAAGTAAACCGGCCAGTTTACTTCGGGCCATTTTTTGGATTTTGAAAATCCAAACAACCGATCCGAACCGTTCAATATGTTCTAAATATTGAAATGTGCTTGGAGACCAAATTTTACATTTTTTGAAATTTTTTTACTATTTATTAAGCCACTTTGAAAGTTTCTGATCTGGTGGTCCAGAAAATTTTACTGTTTTTTACTGTTCACCGTTGGATCAGCGATTTTCAAAGTGGCTTAATAAATAGTAAAAAAATTCCAAAAAATGTAAAATTTGGTCTCCAAGCACATTTCAATATTTAGAACATGTTGAACGGTTCGGATTGGTTGTTTGGATTTTCAAAATCCAAAAAATGGCCCGAAGTAAACTGGCCGGTTTACTTTGCAAAGCACCGTAGCCTTACTCTATATATATATATATATATAAATATATATATATATATATATATATATATAAATATATATATATATATATAAATATATATATAATTAAAATTTTAAACATTACGGAGATTTTTTCAGTCACCTACCTTGCTCTTTTTAATTGTAACAAACGGGCTACATTTTTTGCCGATCTTAATTTTTATTCATAGCATCGATAAAATAAAAAATAGAATCCGTAGCATTAAAACTAGAAAAAACTTATAACTAGCAGGGGGGGCAAATTATTTATTATGGCCCAGCGTGTCCCTCAGCTAATTGGAGGAGTGCAATAATAAAACGGACGGTCCGAATTAATTCCAGCCGAATCAAATTCAATCTGATGCCTACGAAAATTACAGAGCGGCCGCTTTGAGATTTGTGCCAGATTAAAGGAACGATCCGGATCTATTTATTGCATTGCACTGGATGTGAATTCCCCACTCACAAGCTGAAATGAAAAGTTGGACATAAGTTTATTCTAATGCTACGTATTTAATTGTGTCCTCGTTAAAATTGGACATAATTCCATTTTAATCCTGCATATTCAATTTTTTATTTTTTATAATGTTATGAGTAAAAAATAGACATTTTGGGGGCGCGCGGTAGGAAATAAACCGACATTTTTATTAATATCCAAAGTTTAATACAAATTATTAATTATACCGAGAACTCAACTCAATATCGAAATATACCCAAGCCGGCCATTTTCTGGCCGGCTATGTACCTTTTTTTTTTTTTTTTTTTTAAGAGACACTATGAAGATCAAAATATTGAAATCTAACTCTGAAAATTTGAAATTTTTGTTTAAATTATTTGTTATATTACTTCGGAGGGATCAAATTACAACAATTATTTTTTTTTATTTTCAAAGTCCAAATCGTCAATCCAAACCGTTCAACATGATTTCCACAATAAACTGTGCTTGCAGATCAAATTTTACATTTTTTGAATTTGTTTACTATTTATTAAGTATTTTACAAAAAATAGTCATATTCAGACCATTGAATTTTGTACCCATCTTAATAAATAGTAAAAAAATTCAAAAAATGTAAAATTTGATCTGTAAGCACATTTTATTTAGATAATCATGTTGAACGGTTTGGATCGACGATTTGGACTTTGAAAATGAAAAAAATGGTTGTTGTAACTTGATCCCTCCTCTACTTCTTTTGATGTATAATTAGCATATTTATACTAAAATACGCTAGAATACTTGAAATTATGTTGAATTACACTATATTACAATAAATTATGTTTAATTATACTAAACGTTAAATTACAATAACTTCGCTAATTATGCTGAAATACAGTAAAAAAAACACTAAACTACACAAAATTACGCTATAGTAGACTGATTTTGCTCATCTTTCATGAATCATAAAAAATAGTAAAAAAATTCCAAAAATAGTAAAAATTGGTAATCTGCAAGTTCATTATGTAACTAATTTACTGAGCTACTTGGATTGAATGATAGAAATTAAAATCTTAATCGGAAACTTCAACTCAAGTTTTGAGGCTTTTCTCTTTGTTTTTTGGCGATTCTGAATTTCACAATCCAGCATAGCTGGTACGGACGCATACGCATTTTCGCAAGCTTTCCGTAAAGTGGTCATTTGCTGAAATCGGACACTCGAGCGCCGTTTTATGACCGTTTGAAGTTTCATCGTCGTTTTTCTCCTTTTCAGTGAAGATATCGTCCCTATTCATATCGTATTTTAGCGTAATTTACCGTATTTTAACGTAATTTAATGTAATTTAACGTAATTTAACATAATTTAGTGTTATTCAACATAATTTCAATTAATCTATCGTATTTTAGTATAAATATGCTAATTATACATCAAAGAAGTAATATAACAAATAATTTAAACAAAAATTTCAAATTTTCAGAGTTAGATTTCAATATTTTGATCTTCATAGTGTCTCTCTAAAAAAAAAAAAAAAAAAAAAAGGTACATAGCCAGCCATAAAAGCCGGCTTAGGGAGGGAACATAGCCGGCCAGAAAATAGCCGGTTTGGGTATATTTCGATATTGAGTTGAGTTCTGGGTATAATTAATAATTTGTATTAAACTTTGGATATTAATAAAAATGTCGGGGAAATAAATCTGTTGTTGTTGAATTTTGTTAAAATTCGTGTATAATTTTTTTTTTGGAAATTTACTTGTAAAATTTTTTAAACAGTTGTCATTTATTTTCCCTTAATTTATCGCGTCAACGTCACTCGCACGGACGGCCTGTATTGGCCCGCTGTTGTTTTCTCTGGAAGCATCTGGCCGAATTTGGTGTTTTCTTGATTTTTCATCTTCTTTCATTTTATCTTCCCAAGTTATTGCCTCGCCTTGCTGATTTCTTTACCTCTCGCCATTCGCTTCCACTCCAAGAAATCAACAGTTCTGAGAGAGAGGGAGAGAGAGAGAGCGCGTAAACCTAGATCAATGGCTAAGGGAAATGACCGCGGGTGCGTGACGAGACAGGTTATCAGGCAGCGTTGCGCCCCCGAAGAGGTCGAACCTGGAAAGCGCGTTTATAGGTGCGAGAAGACCGTACAGACTTTGCGCGAGTGCGTTGGGAGGTACTAGATTTAAAACATTTGACCCCTTTTTAAGTCATTAGGATTGGTTTCGGGAGAAGTATCTTGTGTGCTAATTTAGAGCATGTGAATGCCGCAATGATCAGCCATCATTCATTCTTATTTAGGTGTTAAAAAACAAAACAGTTAGAAATGGACTGGTATTTTCAGATGCTTCAGGAATATTGGGGGAGAGTACTAAGATTTTTATGTTTTGTGAATATGTTACTTGCTTTGGGTGTATATGTTATTTTGACATTTTGAAGGGGTACGTGTGAAATTAACTATTGATATTAATCTGTTAAATTCATCTGCTACTTCAACTTTGAATATGAAAATGGTTCAAGTACTCTCAATGTGACCTGTGATATACATATCTTTTCAACTATATAGGAAAATGTTGGGAAATTACACGTAGCCACCTTTGTAGTTACTAATCTAGAAAATGTACCCATCACAAATTTTTAGGTTTATATTAGGCTTTTTTTTTATGAAGTCTAGGTGTCCCTTTTCTTGCAAGTTCAAACTCAAGTTCTTTTTTGCACTGGAAGATGCCTGAACTATTGCCTACGTTTATCCCTTTACATTTTGCTATCCAGTCATGCCTGATAACATCTTGTACATGGAAAATTTTCATCTGAACCCTTGAGTCCTGAAACTTATGCACCAGTTCTGCACAAGATACTCCATTATTGACCGATCTCTACTAATTTTTTATTTGTTTAATTTTTTTTTTTAATCTAATCTTCCTGCTACCATTCCTTTCTCTCTGTTCCAGGCCCGCAGAAATGATTGATTCCCAGACTGAAATCACAGAACATGATATGAACGGGCCCTGGTACCATGGGTTAGATATTTCGATGGAACAAAGCTCAAGTTCCAGTTCAGGAAATTGGGACAGAAATTTCATGCAAGAATTAGATAATGTCATTGGGGGTTTTGATAAGATGACAGAGATCATGGAGGGAGTCGATAGAATAATGGAGGGAACTGAGAAGATAACAAGCAGCCTGTTTGGGTTCCTTTCTTCTCCTGGAGAAGAGAGGGAGGACAGGAGCCGCCGTGTTTTATCTTTTCCAGTGAATGAGGAAGAGAGGAAGGAAGATAAAAGAGATGAGTATGAGACGCAGGAGCCGTCGTATTCAGATTTTGCTGACAAGATCAAGGATGTCTGAGGAAGTTTTGTCGGCTTATGGTTATGGAGCTTTTGAGTAGCATCATCTTTGTTGAATGTTGATCTGTTTTTGTCTGTTCTTTTTGAAGAATTATACATCTTTTGGTCTTTTAGCTTATAAAGGCAATTAATAAGGTAGCAGTATCCATGTGTAGGTAGCTCGGTGGTGATTTTTGTTCAGTGCTTAGTGTCTTCTGCCCTTGCAGAAGTTTAAGCTTGTATGTACCTTTATCTTGAAACATTCTCTTTTATTGAATAATAATAATGATCATTGAAGCATCATTTGTTTTGCAAACAGTTATTTATTGAACCATAAAAGTAGGGCCGCAGGCATTCCGTCCAGCTTTAGCTTGATTTAATTATAATTTATACCTGAGTTAAATTCAGATTGGAAACCAATTAAGCTATTAAGTTTGCACTGATTCGAACTCGAATCGAATTTGAGCTTGAAACGAGCTCCATTATTAACTTTTTTGCATTTATTTTTATATTATTTCAGATGGTGATTTTTTTTTCTTAACACTTTTTTTCAATTACCAATAGTTTATCCGTCTTATAATAAATTCGAAAAAAAATATATAATTATATCCAAAAGTTTATTTAATTACATTTAAGTTATTTGAATTAAATTCGGACTACTCAATTCAAATAATTTCTAACTTAGCTTGAGTTAAGAGTTAATCAAAAGTCTAATCGAATGAATTGAACTCGAGTGACATTCAAATCAAACTCTAGATCAAATGATCAAATGAAGCACAGGCTAAATTTGCAATTTGCAGCCTTACGCAACACCATGTAATTCATTGCAGCAGGCCAGTACAGTGAACAAAAAATAAGAAAATAGTAAGAGATCCGGTCCATGAGAACAATATTTAACACCTGACATTACAATTTTACAAGGCTATACAAAATTCTTAGTACATATGGGCAGTCTAGTAGGCAATACAATTTTACAAGTAAAAAAATATAAATTAGTTGCACATTTAGATTTGGGATTTGTGTAAGTTAGAGATGTAACAAAAACAATCACATCAGTATGGTGCTATGGCACATTATTGAAAAATGCACGAATGCATAACCAACCCAACATCCACATATAATTAGCAATCAAATTTCAACATACTGAAATGTATATGCTTCTCTATCATATTCTTCAAGGGAATCAACCGCTTACAAAACTAGCAAACCACGTCGTCCCGTGTTACACTATTGTTTCTGTAAGTTTGCAGCAAACATACTTACCTTTAACAAGGAGATACATTCAACTCCTATATATGAGAGCGGCCAGTATTTTACTAAATCAGCCGCTGCTCTCTCAAACAATTTATACAAGTTTCAATTTAAAATTAAATGTCACAAAACCTATTGCCTATTCACCAAGCCGAGATAAAATTAATTTTTAAGCCACCTCAATCTTCAATTGCATCTTCTATAATTAGTATTATTACAACCTGAAAACACAAGTACACAACCTAAAATCAAAATTCCAGTTTACCAACGAATAAAAAAAACCAGAAATAACCTTGAAAACCTTGAACCAGCAAGTTACCAGTCATGTCAGGTACTAACCCCACCACCTAAATAAAAGTTCCCATTTCCAAAGTACCAAAACTCTCATCATCATGAAAAGACAAGTAAGAAATAAATTATTGCGTGCATGTTGATAAAAACAACGTAAGGATATATCATATGTTTTGGGGCATAGGGCATCTGCGACATTTTGAGCCATAGATAAAATTTTACATTTTTCTGGTTTTAGTCTTCTTCCCAGAGCATGTACTGCTATAAAAACATGATGTCTATTCTCAAATATAAATTCAGAGGCAAGGACAATCATCCAATTAGTACCTATAAAAGATAACCTTATTTTGAACTCGAACTTGCAACACGTGCATTAGACGAACTGGCATTACTCAGAAAAGGAGATGAAGATGAACCATCAGAAGCAGCCACTCTAGATAGATGTAACCTTATGCTTGGATTAGGGTTAGTATTAGACAAACCATCCGCACTATTCTTGTTCCTTCCAACTTCATTCACATAGCTGTTGTCCTTTGCCTCAAGTCGTTGCATCATGCGTGAAACATTTGCTATTCCATTACTCACCTCTTTCTTGACCTCTGAGCCAAGGTCAGATAAGGTGACATTTCGAGAAAATAGCCTCTCTTTCCATCCCCTTGTATTCTTCCTAATCGATTCTCTATACCTATTCTTGTTGAGGAAAAAGAATGTTACATTCAAAAATAATTATAATAAACAACAACTAAAAACTCTATATCTTGCTTCACGATCTTGGTTCTTTTCTTGCTTGTTTTTTTATTATATTGTACTTTTGTGTATCCCTTTCTTGTCCACATGGGAGAGGGTTTAGGTTTGCCTTTTGCAGTTGTACTTCTTAAATTAGGTCAGGCTACCATACGTTTTAGGTGAACAGTGAACTCTTAACCTGAAAACTCTCAAAAGGGTTTTTCGAATATAGCAGCAAGTTTTTGAGTACTTGCAAATAACACCCAAAATTGCCCCTTGCATGCATCATGATAAACAAAACCTCGGGCTTACTTGCAACAGCTAACAGGAGATTACACCCCGAGCAAGAGAAATGCAAAGTAAACTACTAATAAAATAAGTAACAACTGTTTATAAGGTATTTGCATGTTAGCATTATCTTAACTACATAATGCAACAATTTACTTCTTTACAGGACATTTATAAATCGGCTAAATTAACATATTGTATAACTTGAGGCAATATTATTACATTTTCTATTGAATTAACCATTTTATAATGATTCCGGTGGTATCATTAAATAACCTTAATATTTGGAGACTTGGATGCAATATCAGAAATAATCACAATTCTTGAAAAAAAAAAAAATGCTGCATGTAAAACACAAACTACCTAAAAGTAAAAAGTAAGAACATTGCATCATTTGGTCAAAGTTTGAAAAGAAATTCACGACACGTCCAGTAGGTGACTGTTTTGTTGGTTTCTTACCTGCTTGAGGCTGAATTGAGACGTGACTTGAAAGATTCAGAGAAACCTTGCAACTCAGAGGGGCCTGCAGTCTCATTGCTGCCGGATGTTGGCCTTCCAGATGAGTTTCTGAAGCAAATGTAAAACAAGAAACATATATAAGTTATAGTAAGCAAGATTTCATTAATGCTGGAATTGCTGACTAGAAAATGTCTTTCACTTCTGTTACTGCCTTTCTACCTATTAATTAAGGGAGGAGGGATCAAGTTACAACAAATTTGAGTTACAACAAAGTTACAACAATCATTTTTTTTCATTTTCAAAGTCCAAATCGTCGATCCAAACCGTTCAACATGATTATCTAAATAAAATGTGCTTGCAGATCAAATTTTACATTTTTTTGAATTTTTTTACTATTTATTAAGATGGGTACAAAATTCAATAGTCTGAATATGACTATTTTTTGTAAAATACTTAATAAATAGTAAAAAAATTCAAAAAAAATGTAAAATTTGATCTGCAAGCACAATAAAATTATTGTGGAGATCATGTTGAACGGTTTGGATCGACGATTTGGACTTTGAAAATGAAAAAAATGGTTGTTGTAACTTTGTTGTAACTTGATCCCTCCTCATACAAGTTCTGGTTGAAACTTGAACAAACAATAGGAGAATAAACTATGCCTGTTACTAGATCCCCCAATGTTGTTGCCAGAAGCACCTATACTAAGCCACGGGGAAGTCTGAACTGGAGCTGGATTTGATGGGTTCAGTTGGGGTGGTGGGACCTGCTGCCCAACTTCTCCAGTTATAGCTCTACTACTGGTAGCAACCGCATTTTCTGGTGAAACTGGAGCCGAAAAACTGACACTATTCATAAGTCTGTTGCTGTTAGATACTCTCTCTCTTCCAGCAAACTCATATGCCATATCAGTGATGGCTGCCGCCGCCAATCGTTCCATCTCAGCCAGATCAACAGATTCTACACTGGCTTCCAACTGAAATAAATGGAAAACAAGCTGTAACTATTGAAGGTCTGTGATTTATCAAAACTAGGAGCTAACTTGTACAAACATACCTGCTCAAATTCTGAACCAGGGAGCGCAGGATGGCGGTAAACAGGTTGGCGAAATCGGTTGCCCCTCACAATTCTCTCTTTTTCTACTACTTCAAGGAGCATTTGGCTGTCAAGCAAAAGAGGAAGAGAGAGAAAAATAAACATGTTAAACAAGTAAAACTTGACCAACAACCAACCTTGGTAATGGCCTTATGGGAAGGAAATTTTGAGTCTGGATTTCAACAGGAAAAGTTATGCTCAAGCCTTATTTCCATTTCTGGCCTTTTGATTAGTACTAGTCCAAGTTATTTGGTTCCAAAGAAAGATGGCATACGATTTAGATACACACACACATATGGAGAGAGAGAGAGAGAGAGAGAGAGAGAGAGAGAATTAGCTAGAAACCTTGTAGAATCCTTCATGCAGATTGGCTGCCAACACATGGGGCATTGAGAACTACGTTGGCACCTGCATCAATTTGTAAACAACATTTAGTAGAAGATACTAATCTTAAATCAACTAAGGTAGCACCTACATCAACGTAAACTAACTTTAGTAGAAGATACTCTAACTTCAAATCAACAAGTGGTCTTGAAGCAGCAATTAAATCATTGTTAGGTAAAGAAGCCACATACGTTACTGTTCTCCTCATTCTTATCAAGAAGAAATTAGGTCAATGACTGTTTGGTCTAATACTACACAGAACTCTTGTTCTTGTAAACATAGAGAGTTCAATGCTAACAAAGTTCTCACCAGAAATTGATTTTCAATGATAAAGATAATTGAAAACATATTACAGAATAAAAGAAGGAAACGAAAGGGAAGTCACCATTCAAGAATGCATTGCAAATGAAAGTCGTGATTGCAACTAGTCACCTGATCAAATAAGAACGAACAAAATCAACCAATCAGAACTGGACACAACAGAAGAAAAATTGAAATACATCACAAGATACAAAATTTTAGTTTGGATCAATACCGTAGAAGGATCACTATTACAAAACGATTCAAGGCAAATGCTGCAATTATCTTCACACGCATCTTGAGTTCCTCCCTCAACAAAAGCCACGGCCGATGAATGCTGATTCTCCATCTTGTCCATCTCAAATTTTCTTATCTCAACTTGATTTTTAAGATTGGTAATATTAGAGACGTCCAAAAACCTAACAATAGTCTGTTCTAATATTAGCATCCTTTAATTACGGCCAACATAGCAAAAAAGCACCTACCTTTACATACAATTATAGCATACAATTAAGCAGAGGCAAAGAAAAGCAATAATAGGGCATGAGAAACCTAATCAGTAGTCAGTACCAACAAAAATAGGAGGGCTTCAGAATATAATGTATAGGTGGCTTTACAAACAAATTACAACCCTGAATTCCTGAAACCAATCCAGATTTAATACAATATTATAGAAGAATATCTCAAGCTTGTAATATACTTCATGGATAACCAACTTTTAGGTGCCAATGGTTTAAAAATAAAATTATGAAATTTATAAATAAACTTATCGACAAATAAAGATAGTACCTTCGATAGGAAGCAAGTTAACCTAAGCTATGGTAAGGGTTTTTATTAGTGAGAGAAAAAGCGTGAGAATCCATTGTGAAACGAGGGATCGGTTGGAGACAGAACGGAGGAAGAGAGAAGGGAAAGCATAACTGTCTCTTTCTGGCTTTCGGTGGAGCGGTTTTGCAACTAACACCTCCAATTTTTTTCCCTCTTTAAAAGTAGACGATCTGAAACGGGATTTTGTTTGTTTGTTTGTTTGTTTGTGCGTCTTTAACGAGCACTTGAGAGTAGGTCCGATGGGTTTAATCACCGTCAATTTGCTTTAAGATTCGTGCATAAAGTTTTAAAATTCGCGCAAGTATGTTTCAATTTTCGTGGTCACAAATCTTAAATTGGATCGGACGGTCATCATGCTCGTTGAACCTAAAAGTAGGTCCGATGGGCATCGGACCTACTCCGTTCTCATTTACGAGGTTTAGTCAAAACTCGCACGCACATTTGTTAGATCTGGTCAAGAATTTAGATCGATGTTTGGAAGAACAGTCAACTAAAATACTGGTTGAGTTATTTCATGACCGAATAGCAGTCAACCTATGTTGCATGGATACGGGTACGGGTATCGTATCGGATACGATACGGATACGGCGATACGATAATTTTCAAAAATTAAGGATACGATATGCCTATTTTATATATATTATATTTTATTTATATATAAATTAAATATAAAAAATCCTTGATATGGTGCCATAAAATAGTCTAAATATATATTAAATATTAATGCTACTAGCATTTAACAACAAATGGAGAGTGGTGTAGTGGTAAAGGTTGATGGAGCTTGTGCCACACAACCCCCAGTTCGATTTCTGGGGCTGGGCAAAAATTTTGCCTCAAAAAAAGGTGTATGCGCGGTGTATGGTGGACCCTGGTGTATGGTGTATGCGCGGTCCACGATCCAATTCTGCAGAAGTGTCGCTGGTGCAACGTATCCCAACCGTATCAGGAAGTGTCAGAGCCGTATTCAGACCAGTCAGAGCGTATCGGAGACCGTATCTAAGAATTAAGGATACGCCACGTAAGCCGATACGCCAGCTGGCGTATCAGATACGTATCGGGGCCGTATCGGGTGCGTATCCGTATCCGATACGTATCCGACACGGGTACGTAGCCCAATGTGGAGTATCCGAGTAACATAGCAGTCAACTAAAATACTGGTTTAGTTCTTCCAGAATATTTTTATTCAACTAAAGCTGAAATTTATCAAAGAATCCAAAACTAGTAGGATTAATTAGCTTTTCCGGGTGCAAATTTAAACAGGTCAATTTTTAATTCCTAACAGAGCTTTGGTGAGAGAAATTTTTTATTTTGAACCATATTATCCTCTTTCAGAGAAGGAAACCAATTTAAGGTTGTGGTCCAAGAGAACAGCTTGGTGCGATGCCCATCAGACTCAAATTTAGATTCGATGGGTTTAGGGACCGTCCAATCCACTTCAAAATCCGTGTGCACGAATTTTAAAGTAGACTCGAAAGTTGCGGGCGCAAATTTTAAAGCAGATCGGACGGTTATCGAACCCATCGAACTCAAAAGTCCGATGGACATTGGACCCAAATTGGTTCCGTGTTCCAATTTTGTGCACAAAAACTAATATTTTGTCCACTTAATTAATAAACAAAACATAAAATGTTGAGTAAAATGCATACCTTTAGTTGAGTAAAATACTCTATAAATCTTCACGAATTTCATGCTTGAAATGAAATTGATTAATTCAAAATTTTCGATCTCATGTTCGGATAAAATTGCGACTTATCAATATCCATCTAGTAAAAAGAGAATGTATAAAATAATTAAAAAAATATTTGAATCGAAGCTAACATTTTGCCAATGTAATTTTGTATTTGCAAAAATATATTTCATTAAGTTTAATTAATTTTGTCTACAAATATTTAATAAAAAAAACTTCCGTACACAATTAATAAAAAATAAATAATTTAAAACTGTTTGAAAAATAAAAGTAATAAAACATTTTGAATTAGCTTGTTGAGTGGGAACTTGAGAATATGAAATCTGAAAGAATGCTAGGAGGCCAAAAATAATATAAAAGATGAAAGATAGAAGGAACATGTGTAATAAAGAAAGTAAATTAGGATTGTTTCCTAATTTTAAAATTTTACTTTTAATGGAAGGAAACTTTTATGATTTTGTGATGTAAAAGCTAAAAGGCCGTTGGCATTTCCTTTTACTCGATGGAATCTTAAACTTTCAGCTTTTGTATCAGTGCGCTCATCTTTTTACGGTGGAGACGGTTTTTGCAAAAGAAAATTTACAAAACAAACCAACTCCTATTTAAATTTAGTAATTTACCGTTACTTATTAGCTTATATATTATACAAGTAATTTTCATTATGTGAGCCATATCCTTTCAAAATGAACAAATTCATCAAATTTGTTGGGGTTTTAAAGAGAAGAATTTATTGCCTCATTGTGAAGCTACAAGAGATAGGGGTGGCAAAAAAGCTCGTTACTTGTAGCTTGATCGTGACTCACACCTGACTTGTTCGCTAACAGCTCGTTCGTCACTAGACCGAGCTGTTAACGAGCCAGCTCACCACTAGCTCGGTCCAGAATTAACGAGTTCAAGCTAGCGTCTAGCTTGCTCGCCAACTCGGCTAGGCATCAATTTGTAAATTTGTATGATTTTGTGTGCATTTTATATTGTCTAGCTCGGTTCAAAAAGTTTGTAAAATTTATTTTCTTCTTAAAACAAGATCCAGCCAAACCCAGCGAGCCAGCTCGTCAGCTCGCGAGCTAGCTCAGGCTGGCTTGTCACAATTTCAAACTGAGGTTTTAGCTCGGATGCCCTAAGTCCAGCTCGCTCGGCTGTAGCTCGGTCCAGAATTAACAAGTTGAGCTAGGGCCCAGCTCGTTGCCACCCCTAACAAGAGATATTTTCTATTCTTATTTTTTTTTTCTTTTGAATTAGAACTCCTAGCATATAATTTTAAAAAAAAAAATCATACCATAAAATTTAGTTCCAAAAGCTCACAGTAGAAAATGTACAATCGTTTTTTTGGTGTTAAATGGAAAAAAAGCTAGCAATTTAGGAAGCCAAATTGGATGTAAGGAGGGGCAAATTAAGTTAATAAATTCATATAATGTTATGTGAATATCGCCAAACCTTTTCGGTACTATTTCATATACATGTTGTTTATATCTAATATTCATTTTCTTCCTAATAATTGCTGAACAAAAGCATTTTAACTAATGCTTGTTATAATTTAAATTTGAATTTTGTCCTCAAAAACAAGAACTACAAGCGTCTCGAATATCCTGAACCTCCACACTTCTTACATAAAATCAACCCTGAAATAAAATTAAAAAAAATTTAATAATCTCTGGACACAATAAATCCACTTTTGAGAGACATTACTGTCTGTTTTTAAAAAATAATTAGACTATAAACAAACAGTAAAATCTCCACAGTATTAAAAGGCCAAACTAATTTCATGTTGTGTGCTTCCCTCTTCCCTCTTCCCTCCCCACGTAAACACAAACTACCATCATTAAAATATAGTAAATATAACTGGCTCAGTTATTCTTAATCAAAATCTTTTCCATTTTTACAAACATGTTACAAATGTCAATTCTCGGCTGAAGTCAGTTCAGACTACAAATGCCCCATTTAGAGTTTTGTAATTTATTTTATGTGCGGACTAAAATGCAAAAAAAAAGTGTGGGAAAATATACCTGCTCCTTTGCATACTCGACAGTTGACCGATCCCGTCTCCAACCTCATTTTGCCATCAGTACAAAAAACACACTTAGTACCACCTACATTACAAATATTGGATTGTTAAGTACATGTTTATACTCACTTTCAATACAGTGGCATATTTCATGTATGATCGCAACATTGGCTTTAATTAGGGTTGATGACTTGATTCAAGGCAATGAAACATATCCAAACCTTTTTAGAGCAGGGAAATTCATAAACATATTGCATAAAACAGGTCTTGATCAAAGAATTGATCTTCTATAAGCATCCTCTTATTTGTACATTATTGCAGAAAACTAGGTCTGACTTTTAGAATTTAGAGAATTAAACTAGGAAAAAAAAATCAGTTTACCATTTCCAGCACACTTCTGGCATGGCACTGGATCCCCCTAAACAAAAGTAAATAGAGGGAAATTAAGCACTTGACGATTTGGTTCGACCTTCAAAAAATAAAATTTGAAAAAAATGGAGTTCATAGCTGCCATTTTCAAAATGAGGTATATCCGAACTAACAACCAAACAATCTGTAAATGTTGAACTTGTAGTTAATTACTTGATTGCTTCTGTTTGATTATGATTTTCTTCAAACATTATATAATAGATATTATTCCAGAGAAATAACCTTGAGACCGAGAAAAAGAGAGAGAGAAATGGCGGCGATAACGGCACAAGAGACGATAAGCGTCTGTGTATCAATCGGCGGCCTTGCTCCGCCGTCAAGGAATGCAAGCGGTGCAGTCACCGCCCGGTGGGAGGGACAAGGCGGAGAGCCAAGCCGAGAAGAAGGTCGATTGGACGACGAGAATAAGAGAGAAAAGTAGTGGGAGGTGAGAGAAGGATAAGCTGTGGTAAGCGGTGAACGAACCGCGCGCAATGGGGGTAGAGGCGGAGTGAGAGAGGGGCACGCCATTTGTCCGAAGATGGAGCCGAAGGACCTTATTCGGATGGGGTGGGATGAGATGGTAAACTGGAAAGCAGTCGTCTCTTTCTCCGAGGAGAATTAACAGGCCGGCCCAGCCCGGTAGGATCGGACCAGACCAAGCCCATTTGTGCATTATATTATAATATGAGAATTGAGAAGTGATAACTTAGGCTGTGCTCCGGAAACCTCCGCGTAGAGGGAAGGAACAGAAGGAAAGGGAGGGATTAGTGCTAATTTTAGTCTTATACACTCTGATTTGGAGGTGACAAATCTCAGAATTTTTGTACAGCAAATTTAACTTCTCTCCGCTCTGCTTCCTCCGTTTTCTCTTCGATTTTCCTCTTCTGGAGCAAGGGAACAACTCGGTCAGGTCCGCGCTGCTGGGATTCCACCTCCGCTCCCTTTCCTTTCCTTTAATAAATAATATTTCACCTCCTCTGAAGCACAGCCTTATGGATAGGTCCGTATTATGAAATTAAAATTTCAAACACTCCATCCGAATGATCTCCATATGAAAAATGTACTTGCAAACCTAGATTTATATTTTTTATAATCTTTTTATTATTTTTAAATAGGTAAAAAATCACTACTTTCAGATGATCTAGAGGTGATTTTCTACCTATCCAAAAAATAGTTAATTTTTTTTAAATGTCAAATTTGGTTTTCAGGTACATATTTATATGAAGATCATGTTGAACGGCTCGAATCATCTGTTTTAACTTTAAAAACAAAGATATAAATCCATAGCACAAACTTATATGCGCATTGCAAAAAAAAAAAAAACCATAGCCTAACTCATGATAACTATTATCCATAAATTTAACATATTTTTCATTCAGTACAAAATTGGAATTTTTCGTTCAAAAATTTTGTGATATCTATTACTTTTTTAATTGGGGAAATTTTATAAAATATCCTTCTTTCAAAATTCTTCAAACAAATTACCCTCCCTTTAAAATTATTAACAAAATACCCTTGTGGGTCCCAATTTTCCCCTTCTTTCCATCCCCCCTCCCAATTACTTTCGTGCCCTATTTTCTTCTTTCTCATTTCTCTCTTCTCCTCCCTCAAGATTATCCAAACTTAAGCATATTTACAATCAATCTGGTAAAATATGAAATTAATTCTAACCCACTCAGCACATAACTCAATGGACAGTCTGATTGGATAGGACAGTGAAATGCTTAACAAGTAATAAATTATTAGTTTGCAGTACACAAAAACTGATAATCCACATATTGAAAAAGAGTTCCTAAATATGTCTCATGCTTCTATAGTGCTACAATAAAATTAAATTTCCAGTAGCCACAAACTGCAAAACAACCTTCTTGAACCACTTGTGCCACTCGAACTCTCTGTTACTATTGTATTTCGTGTTTAATTATTTATTTATATTTTGAAACCAGGGTAAATTAACCTGTAGTATTAAGAATAAATTAGTAATTGACACTATTGGCTTAAATATAGTAAACTATATTTGTTTGGAAAAGTTATTTGAGTTGTATGATACAATCTTTTGGAAGGCATTTCACCCTATGGCCTTTAAAATAGTATAAAGCAAGTAAAGTAGTGAGTATATATTGATTAAGAACTACATGTATGTATTGTTCTATTGAGGTCTCATTGCCTAGACGAACCACATAGGCATCTTTGGGATGAGTAGGTTCATATCACCTTGTATGTGGCCAGATTCAATGTACTCGACCAAGCATGATATCTCCCAATGAGGCAACGCAAATTTGTTGACAATTTTGAAAAGAAGGGAAAAATTCATGGATGGTATTATACAGGCTTCACTTTTCCAATTTTTAAAGACTTAAGATTTTAGGAACAGGTTTTTTCTTATCCAATTAACTATGTAATGGGGAGGAGAATTATGGGATTAAATTTTCAATTTTTTTTTTTTATTTGCTGTCTAGTTTATGTAATATTTTTTGGTGAAATGAAAGGAATGGTCTACGACTTTAATGATAAAAATAAAATTGCCGACCACTTTGGTACCGTTCAGCTCAATTTATCACAATGTAAGCATTGTTTCATTTCTAGACTTATTTTTTGTTGAAGAATACAAGAAATGGTCTCGAATTCTCATTCAGATCAATTTATCCTCTATAGGTTTTAGATTAATTGCTCGTTCAATATTCATTCCACTCTTACCATAAGAAATTTGCATTGCTACGAGCACCTAAAAGTTAACAAACACAGTTAAGGAGAAAGGAGAAAAAAATAAAGCAAGGGAGTAAGTGAGAGGAAGAAGAAAGGAGGGAGAGGGAGAATAAAATTGGGACTTACAAGGGCATTTTGTTAATAATTTTTGAAGGGCATTTTGTAAAATTTCCCTTTTTAATTGTAAAGGATTTGCTCTTTTTCAAACGAAAAAATTGAACCCTAGACAAAATCTGAAGCGAGCAAGATCATTCTCTTATATATATTATATACTTCCTTTACTTTTTTTACAATGTAATGAATTTACATTACGTTATATGCATCTATTGATGTCTTTAATCCAATCAGACCTCATTTCAAACTATAAAATAATCATAATCAACATATATTTATCAAATATTATCAACTACTATAACTGATGCATGGAAAAAGTAAGTTTGCTGTCTGATTAGTTCCATGTACCTTTCAGCTACATGCAGTTGTGTCCGAACAACAGTTAAAGGCACCAGGCTTGCAATTGAAGCTCAATATTAGTGTATTTTTCCACCTAATTTGGTGGTCTATATCACAATTCAAGTAAAATTCATGTGATAGTAGGTCCAACTTGAGGCAAAGTCTAAGTGGAAGCCTAGTTGCAGTAATCACAGCAGGCACAATTCATACAAATTGAAGTTCATTTCATATTTTGTTTAAGATTGAGCGAACTGAACCGATAATGAGCTAATTCACACAAATACAAGATAGATGTTATAACTTATAACATTAACATATCAGCTCAAATTAATATCTTTCAAACACCGCTTGGACAAAACCAAAATACATAAGGTAATTTGAACTAAAACAAACACTAACACATCAGGAAGTTGGAGGAAATGCAACACTTAAAATAAAATAATTAATGGTAAAGTGCCAATTAACAAAATAATCCAAAGACCTGCATATAACCTCCTGCTTTACTCTGTCAATTGTGGCATGTATGATATAATACTCTTTCTAAACAAGAAAACTATCCTAAAGTTGCTAAACAACAAGTCCTCTGATCATAGAACCGAAGCCACAACCAAGCCGAGCACCAGGAAAAATATTCTATCAATGACCTTTCTGTGAGCACCATTTACAGAATACCTGAGGAAAATCAAAATTACAAAAGAAAATAAAATAAAAAAGGAGATATTGTACTCGGTTCAAATAGGATGAGATGTTCAGGACTTCAATGTTGTTTGTAGCATGGCCACACAACTGTTATTTACATATGTACCTATAAAAATACTGGAGATGGATAATTTTGCCTTTCAGGAATTGCTTGTAAACTTGTATATGCAAATGCATGACTATCGAGACTCCTTTGTATTGAAAATTAATCCAACAAAAATTGCAAAGCACATTAAGTAAATTAATAAAGATAAGAATGGAAAAAACATAGTTTTACCCAGCTTGCCCCTGCTTGGTGGTCAACCCAAAGTCAAACGCGAACAATGGGTCATAATGTGGGTCCCCAATATTCATGGGCAACTGTTCGACCCTCTTAAACCATGTCCTTGGCAACCGACCTGTGAACCCATAATCCCCGAAAAGCACATCGGCGACTCCCTGACCTTCAGTCCCAGGCAACCATGCTGCCACAAGGGCCTCCATTAATGGAACATAAGGCTCCAATACAATAGGTCGACCTGACACAACAATGACCACACACTTAACCTTGCCACAAACAGTCTCAATTGTGGCAGGCCCAGGGTCAATGACTGTGAGGTTGTTCAGGTTGTCTCCAGCCGTCTCGGTGTATGGCGGCTCACCAACTACTACGATGGCATATGCAAAATTATTTTCTTTCATGAGGGTTGAGTCAGGGTTGTCAGAGTAAACCACACTAGTTGAGGGATCCACAGTTGACTTTATGGCACTTAGGATTGTAGTCCCTACATGCAAAGAGAATAAGCATTATGACATTGGATTCATGAAATTTGTTTTTGGCCCTTTCAACTATTGCATTTGGTTCAGTTTAGTCCCTGAACCTCTTTCTTGGATTCAACCAAGCCCCGCAACTATTGCACAAGGTTCAAACAAGCTCTTGAATTTCCATGGTTAAACTACTCCCAAAATTTAAGGGCTTAATTGAACCAAATGCAATACTTGAGGGGCCAAAATCAAATTTTCCTCAAACTAAATGGTCATTTGATGAAAGTTATCTGAGCTAAGAGTTAGATAAATTAATTAGCAGAACTTACCAACTGTGATATCACCACTATCTCCTTGCCACTGAATTGTCCAACCACCACATTGGTAACCCAGGTTGTCAGCATGGGTCCCAGCTACAAGTATCTTTGTGGCTTTCTTAGGCAACGGCAGAAATGGTTTGTTAGAAGAGTTTCCATTTTTTAACAACACCAGAGATTTTCTCACAGCTTCCTGTGCCAATTCTCTGTGTTCCTGTTCCATTTAAAGACAATTAGTAGGAAAACTATTTCATGGTTGCAACTTGCAACTATGATCCCAATCTTTTATGATTTTGATTGGAATTTGTCCCTTAACAAGCCTTCTCGTTTTTAGCCCAATCTGAACTAAAATCAAGTAACAAATTTCGATGCTGACACATGAATTTGCACAAGTTGGTAATACTTAATTCCCAGATTTAAACTCTCTCCCCTGACAGTTTGGATCTGCTTGTACACTTGCAAATACTGGGTGAAATGTGCAAAATAATTAGAAGTACACGCTCAATTTCTTTAATAATAACAGTAACACATCAGTTGTTTAAACAACAATTATTTTATTTTAAGTTTACTCTATGTCACCAATGATTATAATCAGTAGAGTACCTTTTTTCCAAGCTGATCAGAATAGGTAAGGTCAGCCAAAGGATTTTCAAAAAGACCCATGGTAAATTTGACACGTAAGATTCTTCTCACAGCATCATCAATTCGGCTCATGGAGACCACACTTTTGTTGACAAGAGATGTCAGATCATCAATGAACACTGTATAGTTGTATGGCACCATCACCTGTGTCATTTTCAATTATTCAAAATTATGTATTATTAAGGAACAGATTCTTCAGAGATGACCACAAGTACGAAGATAAAACCAAGTTTGCTTATCAGCAGTAGACATGCACACATATAATCTTTTTTATACCCATTCTACTGTCAAAAAATACAGATTATTCTGGCTTGAAGATTTCCTAACCAAAAAAACATTTCAAAAGTGACTGTGCCAATCAATAAGCATACTAAATTGCTTTATGTACCATGTCAATACCAGCATTCACTCCAGCCTGCACGGAGTAAGTATAGTTTGATTCAGCTGGAGAAGTAATTCTATCTATTCCTTGCCAATCTGATATCACAAATCCCTGCAACATTTGAAAGTTACAAAATTAATTTACGAAAATTTTAATGATGTATACTGAAACATTTTCTGGTAGATACCAGCATTAAGGCCTGGTGATATAACTGGACGCCCGAATTCAAAGCTCCACCAAAAATGAGTTGAGCCTCAATTACCAACAGTTACAAGGTTCGATAAACCCTTGCTTCATCCCAGTTGGTCGGAACCACCAGGTGTGCAACTAAGTATAAAAGAAACCAAAAGGTTGCTAAAGTTGAACCCAATTTGCCTCTCAATTATAACCCAAGAAATCCAAAATACTGAAAATGATCCAAAATGAGTTGGCGAACCAGTAATTGCAGTAAAGCAATACTGAACTGACAAGCACGTCATCACACTTTGTTTACAGTATGTGATTATAATTTTTTTTTTTTGGAAAATGATAACGATAAGAAGGACAATGATGGCCACAATGATTAAATGTTCAGAACTTAAAAGAAAAATACAACCCACCCTAAAGCGAAGTTTGTTCTTGAGGTACTGAGTGACCATATCATAATTCGCATGCATCTTGACCCCATTCCAGCTAGAATATGACACCATCACAGTCGAGACACCTTTGAGAACTGAATTGTAGTAAGCCGGCATATGAATGCTCAGTAGCCCATGTAAATCAATTATTGTGTTGTTTTCATTGATACCGTTGTAGGTCCCACCATCTCCTACGTAATGCTTTGCACATGCCGCCACTTTGTCCCTTATAACCAAAATTACAGAATCAACTACTGCCATTGATGGGTCAATTTACTAATTACTGCAACTTGTTGGTATTTAGATGATAAATTTTATAGAAGTACAAAAGATGACAACTAAAGATTATCTTAAGCAAAAAACTTGAATAGTAATGGTGACTAGTCTGGCAGGTGTCTACAGCATTCCCCAAATCCAGTAATCAAAGCATTATGTTCACTCTTTTTCCTTCGTCATATATCTTTTTATTCATGTTGGATGAATGATTTCATTAAAGACGTAAAGAATTTAAAATAGGATTTTTCTAGTGCGCATCCAACTTTTCGTGTACATCCAATTTTAATATACATCCTATAAAAAAGTTTAATATGAGAGATTTAATTTTTTTTCTTTTTTATTCATAAAAGGATATTTTGGTCAATTTAGTATATTATATGGAAAGAAATAATTGCATTTAATGTACAGTGTAATAAGAGATTAAAAGTGCAGATTATGAATTGCAATAAAAAATAATTCTATATAAAAAGATACTCAAAATAATAATAGTGTTAGAAATTGTTGAGATTTATGTATGTTTATTGCATTAATAGAAGTTGTAGGGTTATATTGGTAAGAAATGAGTTATAGAGAATTGTAGGGTTATGAATGAAAAATGTAACGCCTATATAGGCCCAAGAGAACAAAGGAATCAATACAATTCATTTTTCTGATTTTCCACTGAAATGACTTTTTTTACCCTTTGAAAATAGACAGCTATTTTGCAGGACGTACAATAAAATCAAATGTAAGTGATATCTCGGATGAGCACTAGAAACACACTTTAAAATGATAAAACTGTGCTAAGCTATCCGCTAAACCTTCTAACAAACTGGCTGATTAACACAAAAATGTGAGAAAAATATGAAACATTCAAAAGAAAACTGAATTAGTCTTGATTTGAAAGGGTTTAAAGAGAAATATCAAACATCAAGAGGCCACAGGCATTTAAAGTTAGATGTAAGGTCGTACATAGAAACTAAGAAACCTTACTTCCCACCAACATAAGGTGCACCCTTGCTGAAGTTGACAGGTAAATCTCCTTGAAGGCCTAGAATTACGTCAGTCATTTGTTGAACAATTGTATGGTTTTCACTATAGCTCTCATAGCACCTGCCCCACCTTGGGTCTCTACAAACCTGCAATACAGCACCAAAAAGTCTCCTATCATATTATTACACTTACAATTTTTTGCAATTATTCAAATTGCATTAATATTAGTGCACCAGGGCTTACTGCAATACAAGGTGCAAAAGCATATTGGATGCCGGTTGCTCTTACTTCAAGTGCTGTTGCCGCACCTATTTTCTTAACAAGTTCTGGATCCCTATAAGCTTTTCATAGTTAGAAAAATTAATCTCAACTGCTATGTTAGCAAAATAAAGCATCTATATATTACTAAGCAAAATCCCAAGGACTTGTTTGGTGAGCAAAGGCATAGGGGAAGAGCTTGGAATTGTGGTAGGAAAATTGCCACACCGGGATTAAAACTAAATGGAATTGGACCAAATATTTGCAGCCAAGACCCTTGTGATTGCACCAGTTCCTCCCTATTCCACCCAGATGAAAATGGTCTATTCTATTGGGCGGGGGGGGGGGGGGGGGGGGGGGGATGCTGGAAGAGTGCCCTTTCCCACATGGGCTAGAATAGGCTCAATTTCGATCTTCCATTATTCCATGCTTGCTAAATGCAATTGGAATAGCCCATAATAGAAACCTATTGCTCTGATCTAACCTCCTTTATCCACTATACAGCCTCATTGCTGGACAAGCTCTTAATGGAAAACCAAATAAATGGTGAGAAAATTACAATGGAGGCATGTTCATAAATATCCCTAATAAAAAGGACTTGCCTGGTGGCACCAAGCCCAACATTATGGGGAAATATGGTGGCCTTGTAGACATTGTTGTTTCCATGAACAGCATCAATACCATAAATCATCGGTATTCCAAGCCGAGTTGACAAAGCCCCTTTCTGAAATTCATTGACCATTTTGACCCAATCTTCAGCTGATGCCTGAGGAGCTGGCACACTACCACCACCACTCAATACGCTACCTGTACCAACGGAAGGATGAAACCATTAGTACATTCCTGACAGGGTATCAAACATGAAAAAAAATTCTTGTGGGATGGGTTCTGATGACACATGTCAATCTGGTAGGGACCGTCAGAGACCTGGCAATTGTGGACTCAATCTCATTAAACCCTAACCACTTAAGTGGGTAAGATTTGTGTCAAGTTTCTTGACCAGCTTTCAGGTTGCATTCAGGTCTGACCCCGAACTGTTTGTGGTGACTTACAACTCCTTGTTCACATAAAATGTTACACTCTAATATTAACTGACATCTATCATTATGCGATGATATAAAAAATAGAACAAACTCATAACCAATCAATACTTCAAATTTAACAGTTTCGATCCATTTTTGGCAATAATAGGCTGATTAGAGCCAAGAAACACAGGAAAAAATAAGTTGGGTCAGGTTGGCTTTATTGACCACGCCGATTGTTTTTATTTTCTTTCTGTATCCCTTACCAGTATCTGCCAATAGAAACACCCTCATAGGACTACTCAATGATTATTAACATGGAAGAACATGGACCATTACAGTTTACACACACATACATATAATTAGGCAGCTATGAAATATTAAATTGGAAAATTGGGCTGACAATGCGGGACTTCTGAACCTCCAAGGCAGAGCTACCCTTATAAATTGGGAAATTATTTTTGTCCTGTCAGACCTAAGTAAAAGTGCTCTTTGGCCCCCTCATAAAATTAAAATCAAACTGGACTAGCTTATCCGGTCACACCCCCACCCCCAAAATTTCAGTTTTCTGGCTCCATCCTTGGAGCCTTCTCCATTTATTCGAACATTTAAAAAAGAAGAATAGAAACTAGACCAATGGTACCTATGAAGTAATTTTTCATGACATCAGCAGATGCCACCTTGCGCTCGATCTGTGTCATTTGGCCTATCTTTTCGGCCAAAGTCATTCTCTTTAACAGATCTTCAATTCTCACATTTGTGGTTTGATTTGCATCTTTGTATCTCATATACTCGGCTTCTCCAATAGTAGCCCAACATAATAAGAGGAATAAACAAATCCGAGAGATGTCCATTTCTTGACTTCTACAAAGTTATAACATAAAAAGTGGAACTGTTAACAAACTGAAGGAACAAAAATATGAACAGTAGATGATTTTGAAATACTGAAATGAGCTAATAAAGGCATGCTCAGTTACCAAAACTAAAAGAAGAAATATGATTGGTAGATTTTGAAATACAGAAATGAGCTAAAACATTCTCAATTACTTGCACTTTACGTGTGTAACTACACTTAAATCCGTTCAAATTATTAAAATTGTCTTATTTTTTTTCTTTTACATCTTTGCAATTTTCTTTGAGGTAACTCTATCCTTTTAACTTGCATACAAAACTAAAACAACTAAATGAGCTCAAGGAGCCAGGCAGGTTAAATTACAAGAAAAGAATGTCCACTGTATCAAAATAATAAGAAGTTCAACCTTTCTATGTCAATCTTATATCAATGACAGAGCTGCAAAATTCATTAATCAAAATAAGCAACCATCATAGTCTTTGTAAGTAAGAAATGTCAGAAGAACTAAAAAAACTGGATTAAATAAGATATTACAAGAAATAACACCATTGAGAGCTAATAAGAACAATGTATTGTGGATTAAAACCTATTCCAGCCAAAATAATAGACAAGGGTATAAACTAATATAAATAGATTCACATATATAAATTATGAACATGGATCAATGCAGAGGTGGTCAACTTTATTCTTTCCTTTGACTTATAGCCTTATTATATTTAACCAAAGTACAATTTAATAAAGGAATTGCTTTACCGCTCCTCTTCTGCTCAAAATGGGTTTTATTTGAAGGGAGAAAAATAGGACACTCACAAAATGCACAAAAAAAATTAAAAATTCGGAGAATATGTAAAAACAAGAGGAACACGACAATAAAAAGTAAGCATTTGAGGAGGTTTTTTGCGTCAGTCAGATCGATCTACCAAACTACCATTCTAAGCTGAACCAACATTAAAAGAACGACAATGCACAAAAGCGATAATTTATTGAGAGAAGATTAAATCGAAGAAGCTTACCAACCGCCGATCGATAGTGAATGCCACTCAGCGAACTAGTGAGTTTACACTATTTTTACACAGTGAGCATCCACTTAAATTACTAAATTGAAAACCAAAGGGAGAATGAGAGAGAAAACCAAGCGAAATCTTTATTGACAGATTATAAAAATAGATTAGATTTCGTCCAAAGGGATATGGACAAGTTTTACCCAAATCCGTTTTAAACCGTCCGATTTGCGTTAAGAGAGGTGCGAAGAAATCTCCCTCCTAATATAATCTTCGCACGAATTTTGACGCAAATCTGACGGTTTAGGCCTTACATTGAATAAGGCTTTGTCCAATGTCTTTTGACAAAAAAATATGGACAGGGTCCCAGACAGCCAGGAGTCTGTTAAAGCTGGCTCCTCGGGAGTCTACGAAAAAGCGAGACACACATATCGTGTGTCGTCTGACCGACGGGTGGACCAAGGTTTTATTGATTTCTTTTTTCTCGAGAGAATCTGTTAAAGTTGATAGGGCTGTCCAAAAAATTCGTAGTTCGTAATTCGATTCGAGTTTGATTCGAAAAAGTTTGTAAAAAATTCGATTTGAAATTGAGTTCGTTTGAAATTAATTCAAACCAAATTTAGTTCAAAATTAATTCAAATCAAATTCAAACTGGACCTAGTTCGTTCGAAATAGGTTCGCAAACCAAACTTAGTTCGAAATTAACTTAAACGTGAACCGTTGATTTCCGCTGATAACTTATGTTCGTTGATGAAAATATAAGGCCGCCCAGTCCATAATTGCTCTCAGTTCTGACTTCTGAAAAATATTTCTTGAATACTTTAGATATTTAAAAACTCTGGTGATGTTTCTCATGTTGGCTATTTGGAAAACTTTGGATACTGTGATTGTACTAAACTTTGGTGTACTGTGTAATTAGAATTTAGTTTGCCTGAGTTTTTATTGAAGTGCTGTAATTTCGAACTATGGCCCAGCCATAAGTCATAACTCGTAAGTCGTAACAAAGTTCGTAAAAGTTCGAAATTGAGTTCATAAAAAGTTCGATTCGAAATTGAGTTCGTTCGAAATTAATTCAAACCAAACTCAAACCGGAGGTAAGTTCAATTCCGTTCGCAGCCCTATCTATCACTATCACTGTCTGAATAATTCAACTGCATTTTTCCGTTCCTTGGAAGCCATGGAGAATCCGGATGTAAAAGCTAGGCCTTGAAGACCGTAAAAGACTTCTCTTTGACCAGTCTCTCTCCAGTTTTAACGGAAACTGGAAGTTTTTATGACCATGGTCCATGGTCCATGGTCCATGGCCGGGTACGGGCGTACCGCGTACGGCATGTGAGCCTTTGTTATGTTCGGGCGGCTACAGATAAAATAGGGAAGGGTTGGAGGAAATGTAAAATTTAAAATACTTTATTTCGTATTATTTTAGTCGTTTTAGTGAAGATAAAAAGGTAAAATAATGGAAGAATAAAAAAGTGTCTATAAATAAATTAATTTTGATCTTTTAGAAAATATTGATTTTACCTTTGTAGAATAGAAAATTGGGTCGTTACATAATAACGGGGGACTAAAATATAAAAATAAATTATCTGTAAAAGTTCCAACTCAATTTTATTTTTCTAATTTTCATAATTTCACTCAATTCTTTTATTTTAGTCCATGTTGAAATTTGAATGCTGATCATTCTTTTGAGCTGGTTCCCTTGTTTTATTTTTCAATGCTTTTTTGAGATGATTTTGCTGACAAGAGTACTTTTGTTCTTAACTCTCCCCTCAATTATAACATGAATTCAAGGTAACATAATATTTATGTTTAAATTTGAACCGTCCAATTATAATTCACACAAATGTAAAGAGACTCCCTACATTTTATCTCGATATGAATTGATTTGAATTTTGATCAAATAATCCGAATCCAAACAGAAATATTATGGTACCTCGAAGGATATGCACTCACCATAACCTCATATCTATCCAACCCGATGCGAATTCTACATGATCAATCTAGATAGGCATACTGACACTACACACATTTATATTAACACAACATTTTTAAAAAAATAATGTATGGATAATTTTAGCCTTTTTTAAATTTTTTTTAACTACTATATTTTTCATAATATAATTAATACAGTGACAATTATTAATTATTTAATTTCCATAATTGCTAGATTTTTTTTTTCCTTTTTTATTTTATTTTACATTGAGGTATTCTTTTTCGGCATCTTTTTTCTCATAGAAATATACATAGCTACAAAATTTACACGAAAACATATCAATTAATTCAATTGAAATTTCAAGCACCGAACCATCAAGTTCCACTCAAACCAGATTAAGTCAAGGTATGCATTTAACGTTTTTTTTTTACCTTTTTTTTATATGTAATAGATCGAACTCAAATATATTGCTTAATTTTATAATTTTTTCTCTTAGTTTTGATACTTATAATCTATACGTCTATTTTAATTAAAATTGTCTGGAATATTTTATCAATTTATGTCTAATGCAAACAATTTATTAATTTTAGCATGATTGATGTAATTTTGTATTGTAGTGTTTTGTTGTACTTTTGATTTATTATTTTAATTATAATTTAAATGTCAAAATTAATCATGATAATTTACATTCAGTATGTTTTTTATATAAGTAATCATGTCGTTTTTTTAGTGATTTTTGTGCAAAAAAATATAAAATGTTAATTGGAAAAATAATTTTTTTATAGTAGATTGTGAAAAAAATTATGAAGTTGGATAAAATAAATCAATATATACAATGATGATAGATTACAAAAATATAATAAACTCATTCACTGTTGTAATTTCTTTAATTAATAAAGGGTAAAATTGTCTATATAGTAAAATATTTTGATAATGTTGTGTTAATAAAAAATTTAGTCGTTTTAATATCATCACCCATCAATCTATTGTCGCCTTTATCTATGCTCAAAATCATCCAAGGTGCTGGATTTCTCAAAAGTACATCCACCGGAGCAGCGCTACAGTGGAGGTGGAGGGTGGAAAAATGTTATGAGACACTGCAGCATGTGTTTGTTTAGCAAAATGAAAGAAACACGTGATGCAGTGTCTCATAACATTTTTCACCCTCCACCTCCACTGTAGCACTGCTCCGGTGGAGGTGCTTTTCAGAAATCCAGCACCTTGAGTGTTTCTTTCCTTTAAATTGATTTGTTTTTTTTTCTATTTTAAAAAAAATCCTCAAATGATCCACTAGTACGAATCATGCACACGTTCAAATTGTACGTGTTTCACACTTCACAAAATTTACACATAATTATTGTTGTTAGAATACAAGGGGATGGAAAGAGAGGCTATTTTTATGGAAATTTTGTCGGAGGTTTTTGGCAAACTCAGTGTGAATATTTGAGCAGAAGATTGAGAAAAGTTTTATTGAATTCTGTTTAAAAAAGTGTTTTCAAAATATTTGAGTGGAAGGTTTAGGAATGTTTTTTTTATTACGTGCTGTTTAGCTTTCCTAAACAACAGTCAATAAAAATATAATTTTTTTCTAAATCTTCTACCAAAATCTTCTCAATATTATATACCATAAAGTTTAGATTCTCTATATTGAAATGTGATCTGATTGTTTTGGAGTTTTTGAAGAATTTGAGTGAGATTTTGATGGAATTTTACTTTGAAATTAATGAAAAATGGAGGTAAGATGCTTTGGAAATGATTAGCAGAAATGGCGAATGATGGTGGTGTTTTGGGAGAAAGATGGAACAATTTTGGCATTGTTTTAATAATTGGTATCACTTTAATTTTAAAACAAAATTGATAAAGAAAATAACAATTTTTGCCGATTCATTTCTTTTCTTGCTTATATATACTAGGATTAGGATTTAGGAGAGTACATATATCTTTGTTAAATGAGTTTTTTTAAAATCTACATCTATTATGGACAAATCATCTTATTTTTCTTCAAAGCCTTTATTCCCAAACAAGTTAGGGTAGACTATAAATGAAGCCCAACTGGCAATTAGAAACACAGGAACTTTCCAGGAGGTCACCCATCTTAGTACTACTCATGTTAAATTCGTGAGGGTTTCATTTTCATAAAGAGATTGTTTCTTTTTTTACTGCTGCCTCGTCAGGCCTATCACGAACTCTCCTCCTTTTTCCTGGCTTGGAATTATGGACAAACCATGTCTTAGAAAAAACATTTTCATATTTTGCAAAGAAAAGGAAACAAACTAAGAGGCAAAAATTAAAACAAATAGGCAATTTCTATTTTTTATTTGATTATAAATTGTTTTATACTTAATACGCATGAAATTATTGTTAATTGATAGCTATTGTAAAATAATAGAATAATTATATGAATTTCCGCCTATTCATTCCTCCATTATCCCCGCGGTATCTTAATTAGATTTTAACTTCCATAACGAACTGACGGGCCCCACTAACTAACTAGTTTAACTAAATTTAATCAAAATACTGTGGTCCCCGCGATATACTGTATATTTCTTTCCTAATTCAAAAATCAAAATTCCTTTTTTCCCCGCAATTTCCTTTTTTCGAAACTGAGAGCGATTTTCAAGCGATTCTAAGTGATTTATTAGGAACTTAATTTTACTCATATTTTGTAAGTAATTTATTAGAAACTTTTAAATGTTCAATACTTGTGTACTTAAGTATTTATCCTTGTCCAATACAGTATTTATCATAAATTTTTTAAAGTTGCCTTTAAAGTATTTATCATTAACTTTTTAAAAATTTATCAATGTTCCAGAAAGTATTTATCCTTGTAAAATACATTATTAATTATAATTGTATAGCACAATATTTATCATAAACTTTTTAAAAGTTTATCAATGTTCCACAAATTATTTATCAATATTCTATAAAGTATTTATCCTTGTCCAATACAGTAATTATTAATACTTGGTACATTATTCTTAATTTTACTCATATTTTGTAAGTAATTTATTACGAATTTTTAAATGTTCAATACTTGTGTAATCAAGTATTTATCCTTGTCCAATACAGTATTTATCATAAACTTTTTAAAGTTGTCTTTAAAGTATTTATCATTAACTTTTTAAAAATTTATCAATATTCTACAAAGTATTTATCAATGTTCCAGAAAGTATTTTTTCTTTGTACAATAAATAAATACTTTTGACTGTCGTGTTTCAATTGCGTGAAAAACCATTCTAATTCACTGTATACATATTACTACTAAATAACTTAGAAATAAATAATTTGTTTGGATGGTTTCAAGTTTTAGCCCATAAAGTTTGACCCATGAAAAAAAAATTATCCTTGTGGCCCATGAAGTTGGGCCCATAAAGCTTTGGACCCCGATATTTAATTTGTCCACCGTAGCGCGGAGACGATACACAGAATAAAAGAAAATTTGTACGGGGACATGTTTTGAGCATTTTTTGCGTACATAAATGTAATCCCTTTCATAGAGATTAATACTTCAACAGTTCCCGTTAAATACTTTGATGCTTCATGTTAAATAATCACATTTTATTAATTATTTAGTGGTCCTTCCATGGTAGTTATGGAAGTTAAGTGGGGGGGGGGGGTTAATGGAGGGATAGAGGTGGGGGGTCAATTATCTGGATCCAAAATAATATGCATGAAATCCGGACTGAATTAAGTATTGAATTTGAAAGAGGATTGAAGCGACTATAATCAGGAACCCATATAGGGGAATATAATATCGGGTTAATTGTTTTTCTGTTTACCTTTTCACTTCTTATGTGAGAACTTTGCCAATGGGCCTTGATTAAAATAAAAATGGTATATACATTATAAGTTAAAATGCTTCCAACTTTACAGAAAAAATTAGTTGTTTTAATTATGTAAATTATATACTGAACATTTAAAAAGGACACTATTTTGTTATGTACTTTTTTCTAGTACATAGTTCGCACTTTATCTGTGATTTTTTTATTAGTAGAAAAATCGGTACTAATTTTATCGATTCAAAAAATTCAATGTTAGAATTGGTACTGATCCCACCATTATTTTCTTTTCTCTCAATTAAAATATATAATTTTAAGAAAATAGATGGAGTCTTTCTAATATATATAATTTTTTTAAATTTTACCAGAGAAAATAAAATAAACAACTGGTTACGATTCTTGTATCCATAAAAATTTATTAGTATTCTTTATGTTTGTCTGTTCTTTTTCTAATATATTTCGTAGACAAAAAATTCTCCGGTTAACCTGATATTGTTATGTACTTATCAGGTCGTCGTCGTACTAGCACTGTGTGCGTTTAGGTTGACGCTTGACTGTACTAAATTGTGTTTCCAGCCTTGTTTGTTTGACTAGCAGTGTATAACATTAAACCATCAAACGGTTGAAAGCTAGTTATCTTATTTTGTTTCTCTTTCTATAAATAGAAATAAAATCTTGGTTTGAAGCATTAATCTAGCCACCCCCAATTATAATATTTCGTATTCTTTTCAGATCTAGAATTTCTCATTGTTGCTTGTGCATCAAACTTCAATATCTATATAACAATCTCAAGCATACTCTACCACCCTCAATTTTGTGTAAGAATTAGAGTGATTTTTGTAAGATCTCTTGTTTTATTCAAACACTAGAGCATTTGAGTGCTCGCTTCTTGTATTAGAGCATTTAGTGCTCGTGAGCCAATTCCGTGCTCGGGCCGTGTGACCCCGAATTTGTAAGGGCTCACCGGTTCCACCTTATATTTCTTTCTCATTGGGTAAAGAAAGGTGCGCCATCAAGAAGGTCGCGAAACCCCGGAGACGTAGGCGTTAGTGCCGAACTCCGTAAACAACTCTCGTGTCAAGTGTCTCTTAACTCTTCTATTTACTTTACGTACACTTGCTTAGTTTAAAATTTATTTTTGTTTCCGCCAAAAATAATCTACACATACGTTAGTTAAAATCGTTAGTGGTGAATATTAATTTACTTAAGTATTAAAATTTAAAAGACCCCATATTCACCCCCCTAGACACCATTAGGGACCAACAACAACTGCACAAACAGTACAAATTATCTTTGAAACAAATTAAATCAGAGTAAGTATGATATTCACAAATTGGAAAGTGATGGCATTTTGTCGCTTATTAAAAACAGTACAGATTATCCCCAACATAGCAGTTTAACAACCCAACATAGCAATTTAACAAATCAAGAGAAGTATCATTAACAAAAATGATGGCATTTTGTCGCTTATTAAAAAAAAAGAAACATAACTTATCCAAAGTAGAGTCATTCAGAAAACTCTCATCATGTAATTTCATCACACAGTATTAACATAATTTTTTTCCTTTCAGAAAGTTACAAACTTTAGAATGAAATTACAACTAGGACAAAAGAAATATAATTCAGATCTGATACCGCCTAGAAAACATAATCAATTGAGCTTTAATGTAAACTGAATTATGACATTTTCATAACTAAAACCAAGAGCATCTCTACCCAATGGACTCTTCTGAATACCCCTCAAATGAATTAATGAGATGGGGAACATTGACTCGTACAGCATCTACACTCCCACATGTAAGAAGGCTAGCAGCAAATGCAAGTAACTTAGAGATGGCTATGTGAGAAAAAAAAAAGAATATGTTCAGACTTGGCAATTGTTCAAATGTCTAATTTGACTCATATATTACCTAATTAATTACATTAGGGAAAAAAAGGAAAAGAAGTGATAGGATGCAAACTGGTATAATAACTAAAGTTGAATGAGCAAAAGTTATATCTTATTGACTAATGACTTGGGCTTATATAGCTTTACAACTCAATCTTACAATTAATACCCTAGATTCACCTTAGATTCACCCTAGATTATCTCATAATGACACGGGCCTAATCCTAATTAGGCCCATAAACACCCAACAACACATAAACATACAATAAATCTCAACACTCCCCCTCAAGATGGGCGAAAGATATCCACTAAGCCCATCTTGTCACATCCTCTCGCTAAGTCCAACGAATTTAGTCCTTTCGTCAGACAATCTGCTGCTTGGTCTTTAGTTGCAACATGGCCTAACTCCAGGAGTCCACTGTTCAACTTCTCCTTGATGAAGAACCTATCGATCTCGATATTCTTGGTCGTATCATGCTGCACTGGATTGTTAGCGATACTGATGGCTGACTTGTTATCGCACCATAACTTCATTTGGGCCCCTCGGTCCACCTCGAGCTCCACCAGCAGGGCTCTCAACCACAACATCTCTGCCACGCCTAAGGCCATGGCCTTGTACTCTGCCTCGGCTGTGGATCTCGCAACCACTGTTTGCTTCTTGCTCTTCCAGGAGACCAAATTGCCCCCTACAAACATACAATATCCAAACGTGGACTTCCTGTCATCGGCACAACTAGCCCAGTCTGAATCACAATAGCCCTCAATGTTCAAGTGCCCATTCTTTCTGAAGATCAACCCCTTCCCTGGTGCACTCTTCAGGTACCTCAGAATCTGGTACACAGCATCCATGTGACCCTCTCTAGGGTCATGCATATAGCGACTCACCACACTCACAGCAAAGGATATGTCGGGACGAGTGTGGCTCAAATAGATCAAGCGGCCCACCAACCTCTGGTACCTTTCTCTATCAACTGGCTCTCCTGCCTCAGCACTCAGCTTGGACTTCTGGTCAATGGGAGCAGCCGCAGGCTTGCACCCTAGCATACCTGTCTCTGTAAGCAAATCTAGCACATACTTCCTTTGAGATAAAACAATCACTTCTTCACCACGAGCTATCTCGATCCCAAGGAAGTACCTCAGCTGCCCCAAGTCTTTTACCTCAAACTCCTTGCCCAATTTGGCCTTCAGCTGAGCAATCTCACCCTCATCATCACCAGTGATAATCATGTCGTCCACATACACAGCAAGCATTGTAGTGTGAACTCCATGTCGCCTAAAGAACACTGTATGGTCTGCATTGGTCTGTCGATACCTCATGCCTACCATAGCTCTTCTAAACCTGTCAAACCAGGCTCGAGGAGACTGCTTCAGCCCATAAAGAGACTTCTTGAGTCTGCACACCTTACCAGCCGTCTGTTTCGTGCCGAAACCTGGTGGTACCTCCATGTATACCTCCTCCAACAAATCACCATGGAGAAAAGCATTTTTCACATCAAGCTGGTGTAACTTCCAACCCTCATTCGCTGCCAAGGAAATGAGTGTTCGCACTGTGCTCATCTTTGCCATGGGCGCAAAGGTCTCATCATAGTCAATGCCATAAGTCTGACTGTACCCCTTTGCTACCAATCGGGCCTTGTAGCGCTCAACCCGACCCTCTGGGTTTTGCTTCACTGTGAAGACCCACTTGCAACCCACTGCCTTCTTGCCTGGTAGTAGTGACACGAGCTCCCAGGTTTTATTCTTGTCCAGAGCCCCAAGTTCCTCTAACATGGCAGCTTTCCACTTCGGATCCTCCTTAGCAACCTGCCAACACTTAGGAATAGAGACAATGTCCAAAGATGCAATGAATGCTCCATGTACAGGTGATATGTGAGAGTAAGAGACAAAATGGGCAATATCATGTGGAAAGCCATATCGATCAGGTGGAACTCCCGCATTGCTGCGAGAGGTCCTCTTTATCGATAGGGGAGTGGGAGTAGAGAGAGGAATCATATCACCTGTGTACTCTGAATCTGAGGTAGATGGTGTAGGTGTCTCAGGAGTTGGAGAAGGCAGGGACAAGGGACTTGGCACAGGTGGCACTGTCGGCATAGCTCCCTCAGCCTCCTTTCTTCTCCTCGTGTATACTCTCAGCTCCCCCTGAGTCTGAGTTCCACCATTCTCGGGTTCGGTCCTCTCACCGCCCGGCACCACAGCCGACTCCATAATCGGCCCAACCGGCGCAATCGGACAAGGAATATCCCCCACACTCACCATCCTCCTCTCAATATCGCTACTATCCTCTCCCTCTCGCCTCGTACCTCCTGTATCGAGCGAATCCTCAAAAGGCGATGCAACCTGAGAGGAGTAGTATGGCTCAAACTCTCTAAATGTGACATCCATACTAACAAACAACCTCCTCTCCACCGGACTCCAGCAAACATACCCCTTCTGAGTAGCCGAGTATCCAACAAACACACACTTCACAGCCCTTGGATCAAGTTTTCCCACATTTGGTCTGTTGTCCTGCACGAAGCACACACAGCCAAAAGTTTTGAGAGGGAGAACATTTCCATTATTACCTCTCAGCATCTCAATCGGAGACTTCCAATCCAATACCCGTGAGGGCATCCTATTGATCAGGTAGGCCGCTGTTAGGACTGCTTGCCCCCACAAATATTTTGGTACCTTCATTGACATCATCATACTCCGGGTCACCTCAAGGAGATGCCTGTTCTTTCGCTCAGCTACCCCATTCTGCTCTGGTGTGTAAGGACAGGTGGTTTGATGTTGTATTCCCTGGGATGACAAGTAATCTCCAAATGCCCTGTTGATATACTCTGTCCCATTGTCAGACCTCAATACCTTCACAACTGCACCGTATTGAGTCTGAACCCCTTTGTGAAAATCTTTGAAGCAGGCAAACACATCACCCTTGTTTTTCATCAAATAAAGCCAGGTCACACGAGAAAAGCAATCAATGAAAGAAACAAAATATCGAAATCCATTCATAGTAGTTGTGGGACAAGGCCCCCATACATCTGAATGTACCAACTCAAAAGGCAAAGTACTCCTACTACCAGAGCTTGAATAAGAGCTTCTGGTGTGTTTTCCTAACTCACATGCATCACATACCAATTTTTCTTTATTAGCCTTTTCAAACAAAGGCGGATACAACCTACTCAAAACAGAAAAAGATGGGTGACCTAAGCGCCTATGATGGAGCAACAGTAGATCCTCCACACTCCTCCCAACTCCTCCTGCATCCTCTACAATAGATGAGAGAGCCGAATCCATACTCCCCTTATCTATGTACCACAGTCCGCTACGCCATGTGCCAGTCCCAAGTCGCCGGCCGGTCTCCTTCTCCTGAAAGATCACCTTTGGAATATCAAACAAAACAACACATTTTAGTTGTGATATAATGGCACTAATGGACAAAAGGTTTACAGGAAAGGAAGGAGCATGCAAAACATTAGACAAAGTCAAAGTGTTGGTACATTGCACGGTACCCTTACCAACCACGGGCTGAGCCGTGCCATCAGCAATCTGAATGCTCTCTGGGACTGCTAGGTGAGTATAGGAAGAAAACTCCCTAGCAGCACCAGTCACATGTCGAGATGCACCAGAGTCGACTATCCAATCTGATGATCTAGTGGTGGATATAGAGGCTAGAGCAAGTGTATTACAAGTACTTGTGGCTGAGTGAGCAAAGGAAGCAATGTTACCCCTGGATGCAGATGAGGTGGACGCATCATCGAGCACACCCTTCTGCTTTTTCTTCATCAAGGCAGTATAAGCATCCACAACTGCCTGCTCCTCCTCAGAGTGACCCACCTCAGCCATACCGCCTTCTTCCTCTTCATCTGCTACCATCAGATTTGCCCGGTAGCCCCCTCTTCCACCACCTCTGCGACCCCCACGGCCGCGACCACGACTCCCAAACTGTCCCCGCCCACCTGCATCTCTCTCCTTTGGTGGCTTAGGACAAGTCTGCCTCAAGTGACCTACCTCCCCGCAGTTGTAGCACTGCCGAGTCTCGCCCATGTGTCCTGTGTTACCTGACCGAGAGGCTGCTAGTGCTGACTTCCCTCCTGTAAGTCCAGCTGCACCAGACTGGAGCCTAATCCTGCTCTCCTCATGTACCATGGCCGAGATCGTCTCATCCAGTGACGGAATCTTCGGCTGTGCTAGCAACACTGCACACCTCTGCTCAAAAACCGGGTCCAACCCTCTCATAAAGTGCATAGTCCTCCTCTGAGCATCTCGCTCCCCACACCTACACGAGGGATCGCTGCATGACAAAGCTGGTGAGAAATGATCAAAATCAGCCCACAGTCGCTCCAGATCTGCGGCATACTCCTGGATCGATCGATCTCCCTGTACTACTATCTCGATCTCCCTCTCAATCTGAAACACCTTCAGACTGTTCCCTACTCCATCATAAGTCTTCTTCAGCTTCTCCCAGACATCCTTGACTCGATCTATGCCCTCCACTGTGGAGGCGATAGAAGGAGTCAATGAACTCAGAAGCCACATGTATACTGTCATATGAGTGGACTTCCACTCGACCCTCTCTGGAGATCCCGCAGGTGGCTCCTTCTTTTCACCAGTCAAGTACCCCTCCAGATCTTTCCCCTCCAAAGTGTACCTTACCCGACGCGACCAGCTCAGATATGTAGCTGGCCCATCGAGCTTCCTGTCGAGCGGTGGAAGGACTACATTCGGCGCTGGCCTCGGTGTGCTCTCACTCGCAGCCACACTGAACGCTCGCATCAGCGTCTGAAGCTCGGTGATACTCAGTTTCGACATAATCTCCTCCATCAGATTCTTACCTTCTTCGGCCATTAATCCGACTCAGATCCCCTTGTCACACACCAAGTTCGAATCCCTCCTGTCTCGTCTTCTTGATCCGATCTTGATCTATCTCATCAAGATTCGAATCGAACCCGATTAAATCACAAAACCCAATCACAAAACCCCTCCAGATCTATCTCATCAAGAGAGGTTGCTTTACTCTTTTTTTTTTTTTTCCAAATCAACAGATCACCAAGAGAAGAGAAAAGAGAGAGAAAAGAGAAAAGAGAGCGGAGAGGACCATAATCGGACCAAGAGAAAAGAGAAAAGAGAGAGAGGACCAGAGAGCGGAGCTCACAGCGAGAGAGAGCGGCACACCTACAGCGAGAGAGAGCGGACCAGCAGAGGCTACGGCGGCCAGCTTAAGGCGCCAGGAAGGCAGCGGCCTGGCGGAGCAGGTGCCCTGGCCCTAGCGGTGACCTTGCTGGCCCAGAGGCTGTGAGGTTGCTGTCTGCTACAGTAGCGGATTTGCTACAGTAGCGGAATTTGCTACAGTAGCGAAAAAAGGTGGCTAACCCTAACCCTAATTAAGCTCTGATACCATAAAGTTGAATGAGCAAAAGTTATATCTTATTGACTAATGACTTGGGCTTATATAGCTTTACAACGCAATCTTACAATTAATACCCTAGATTCACCTTAGATTCACCCTAGATTATCTCATAATGACACGGGCCTAATCCTAATTAGGCCCATAAACACCCAACAACACATAAACATACAATAAATCTCAACAATAACCACTGGTAGGACACTCTGAGCTAGCCCCTTTGCCCAATAATACTTCTATTGCACATATTTTCCAAATTATCTTAATTTATGTTTGGTTCTTCTTTTTGAACAGTGACATTGTAGGAGTTCACTGGGGTGATTCACCAAGATCCATGTTGCCCATCTATGAAGAGCTCATTGCAGCTGGGCTAAAGATTTGGGTTTCTAGGTACTACAAAATTGTTTGCCTATGACCTTCAAATTAATGAAATATGACATGCAGATGAGAAAGAATGAGAGATTGAGATATCTAGATCTCCTCCAATACTGTACAGTTATTCAAAATTTCGCTAAATCTTGCACTTTTTTACTCTTACCATTATGCGGTGTTGCAGTGGTGATACATATTCGGTGGTTCCTTTGACTGGCACGAGATATTCCATTGACGCCTTGAATCTTTCTAGTGTCACAAGTTGGTATGAATGGTATGATGTACAGGCAGGAGGAGGGATCAGAGAGGGAGAAGGAGATAGGCAGGAGAGGGAGGAGGGATTTGAGAGGGAGAAGAAGGCAGTCGGGCAGGTGCAAAGGAGATAGGTTTTTTGTCTTGGCAAGGAGGCGAGGAGGAGAGGAGATAGACAGGAGAGAGGGAGGACAGAGGGAGAGAGGAGGAGGCAGCCATGAAAGAAAGAGAAAAATAGTTTTAAAGTCCCCACATAACTCACATAATTACACAAGTTAGATGAGCTGGAGCCACATAAGATCCTGTTAGTTTTTTTAACGGAAATGTTAACAGAGTTACTAGATTGAAACAAACACAAATTGCAATGGTACAAATCAAAGTTAAGTGACTAATTCACGACAAAAGACAGTTTAGTGACCTCAACGAAATTTATTTGAATCATGCCTACACAAAATAAATTTGAATGAACCGGTGAAGCTCTCTACAATGAGCTTTGTTCTGAAGATTCATAATTTCATAACCAAGCGTGCTCGAAAAAGTTTGCAACGAAACTAACCATCCCTCCAATCCTCTGTGTCATCACCAATCAATGTCCCAAGAACTAATAATAATCTAAGGATGTGCTCCGTACAAACAATACAACTACAACACTCCTACCTCTGAGTAATACTGTTAGTTTAAATGAACGCAAACAATCATATACAAACAAATAACAAGTACCGCTCTAACAAAAACCAACTGTACAAGCTTGGGCACAAGAGACGTGTTGCCAAGCCAAAACGCTGCCACAATGTTCTACCATATGGTACAGAATCAAGAGCCCTCGTTTGCAACTCTTTCATTTAACCATACAACCAAGTCAAAATGGAAACGTCGCAAACAAATAATAGTTGTTGTAGTTCAAATAGCCCCAGAATCGGCAGAGACTTAGCTCCCCATGCTTTGGTGAATTAATGTACAAAAGGTGTAGATCTTTCAATTGGCTTTCAAATCTCTTATTAATAGCAGAAACCTGCGTGATTTAGGAATACAGGTTGCAAAAAATTTAGAGAAAAAGAGCCTTTGATATGGTTATAACTTGTTGGTTGTCCATGCTGGTGGGGTGGGCCGGAATCAAAGGAAAGCCAAGAAGCGACAAAATTTATGAAAAAAACATTATTGAAATACAGATGTAAAGACAGTAGGCCATTTTAGTATTCGGGTCAACACCAGCCAGAATCCAATTTCACCATACTTTCAGTTCCTTCTGAAACTGAAACATTACCACAATTTCAAACATTATATAATAAAACCTATTCCATTAGATTAGTTGGTATAGCCCAGTAGCCCACAGCACTCAAGTACTTCGCTAGGAAGCTAGCTCACATGCTGCATTATATTTGCTATTATGTAAAAAAAAGATTAAGCAAATTGTGTGACTGAGGTTTACATAATTTCCACTTCAGTACCAATAAGATACTGAAGCAATATCAACATCTGAACTTAAATCCCTGAATTTGAGATCTTGAGCCATTTGACCGGAGAAATAGCACTCTATTCTCAGATCTGTTTCAGTAAGTATTTGGGTCAATTTTGGTGATCATCCAAAAATTTGATTTGCCAACAGCTACATTATTCTCAGACCAGATAAGCCTCAAGGTCAGTAAAGTGAGAGAGGCAGCAGTTGAGCGGGTCAAGTCAGGCTGGGTTTCAGGTTGTCCAGTTTCACATTATTTCCGGGTTTCGGATCGTCTTGGGTCAGATTTCAAGTCTCTGGCTTTGGATAATTTCAAGTTTCAGATTGCCTGGATTCAGGTAGGTTGGGCTTTCAGTTATCCGGCTTCAGATCATTTTTAGGTTTTGGGTCTTCTCAGATAAGATTTTGGGTCATCTGGCTTCAGATTGACACGAGTTTCAAGTCATCTCGGAATGGGTCGGGTCGGGTCCGGGTCAGCTTGAGTTTTCAAATCTTGATGGGTCATCTTGATTTCAGGTAATTCAGAATCAGGATTAGTGTTGGATGTCTAATTGGCACCGCTTGGTGGGGTTTTCAGTGATTGACTTCCAAACATTTTCAGCATGTCACCTTGGGTCAAAATTTTACCAACTGAACTAGGAAGTTTTGACTAGTTTTACCAAAACTTCAAACACGCGCGCACACACACACACACACACAGGTTTAAGCATCCAATAGGTTGATACCAGCCTGTACCAGTGAGGTAGTGATATCCAGGGAAAGATGCTTACCTCTGGGAAATTTACAAGGGAATGCAATGTAAGTGTATCTGAACTGGAGCCCGCTCTAGTAAAACATGACCTCAAGTCGATTGCACACTGCAAAATGTTTCTGATGATAGAAGCTATAGGTTTTGTCTCAACAGACAAGAAGCATCTGAAACAAAAAGTACATCACAATTCATGATGCTGCATTTAAAGAAATGATTTTGCACATCTACTTCTCAAAACTTCTCCTTTTTGATGACAGTGCATCACACTCAACTGACTGAGATAGAGTTTCTATCAAATGTACCTCTTTTAACCGCATCTTCTTTGCATAGTATATCTCTTAAAGGTAATAATATTTTTTATAACTTTTGTTTAAATATAGTAAACCTTTTAATGATCCATAATGCAAGTATATTGCCATACATTCAGGACAAACAAGACAAAAAGGAAAAAAGGTACTCAGTAACTTTTTTCACACATATGCACCATCATGTAGACTCTCACCAGTGTGGTATGATTAGGTTGTTAACGATTGTAAAAACAATAACTAAAAGAAACTGACATGTGCACTGCTTCTCGAAGATATGACATGTGCATAGATCCTAAGTCCAGCATGTCTTTTGCCTGAAAACCAACTCCCAATTAATAAAGGAATACATGAAGTCAAGTCAATGCTATTATAATGAAACTGAAACCTGGTGCTTGAGGGAATGCTGAAAACGGCACCATGATACATCTGACAACTGAGAATGCACATATTGTTGTAGTGTTGACACAAAGTGGCTTATTTTTTGCCTAAAACAAAAAAATAATATAAAAGATAAGGCATAAACGAATACTCCAGATGAAAACTTGAGAAATAAAGATTTGCTTCACTCACTAACCTATTGGTTCCAATTGAAAATATTCTTGTACAAAATAAAAAATGTATACATCTTTAATAACATAATTGAATAACCAATTAACGAGCAAAGATAAACAAACAGTATACCTAACTCTGAGAAAGGAATTTAACTCTTTCATCGCAGTGGGACTCCTATTATCTTTATCGAGACCCTATAAGAGCAGGACTGATCATTACTACATAGAAGAAATCAAATCATCTTAAAATGTACCAAAATTCTATTATTGAAGTAACCTTCAAGGGTTTTTCAGTACCAACAACAACAGAAAGTAACCTTGACTATTTGTTCTTACTTAGTCTGAGTCCAAAAGGTATACACTGATGGAATTTGATTTTGGTTAGTTGATATTTCAATTTATCAATATGTCCCATGAAATTGATCTTGATTAGTTGATATTTCAATTTATCAATAAGTCTGAGGGTATTTTACTTCCACTGATAATTGATAAGAAGAAAATTGAGCAAAAGGTTAACAAAAAGGACTTAAAAAAAAGGGAAAGATAAGGTATTATAATAATAATTTCGCAAAAGGCACCTAAATATCTATCAGCAAGTGCAGATAACACCCCCACCTAACATATTCTCCTATGTGTTATTATAAAGAAAAGACCACCCTTTCCCATAATTCATAAAAAGCACTGCACTACAGAGTTAATGGTGTTTGTTTTTACAAATACACAAAAATCGCAAGCTCCTCTCCTGCCAAGAGGACAAAGTAGTGGGTGTTTTCTTTTTATTTTATTTTCAAAAAAATACCATGTTAAAAAATTGGACGAGAAGAAGCGGACCTTCAAAGAACGCCATGTCTGAGTCAATGAAAACAAAGAGAATCTGATTTGGCTCAGATAACCAAATATATCAGCATATATTTTCAAAGCCTCCTGAGTAATAACAATAGTAACAGGCCAATCCACCCTAAATCCCAGCATTACACAGTCAAATATGTGAAGACCTGCCAGTTAAAAAGGTTGCTAAAATGTTTACTTAAATCTAAATCAGAGATACAATTCATGCATGTTTCCTGGTAGTCCATGCAATTTTTCTAGTGCATTTGCACCAACCAATGTCCTATTTGTAAAAAGTTTTTTTGTACAAAATTGAATTATGTACATCGAAGTGGTTATCAAAGGAAATATTATGGGGATACTACCCAACAATGCTTGCAACTGCAGGCAAATGCTCATAATAATTCAATTATAGACATGCCCCAAATCGATGTGAAAAAAGTGGAAGGAATAGAACCGAAAGGAAACCTATCCCGAGAAGTTTGAAAAGATAAAGACCAAAACCCAAACCAAAGTAACTGATCGGGCCCAACTGGCCCATATAAAAAACAATCCAAGACTGAAATAACCAAACTATTGGACCCAACAAAAGCCTGCCGTGATCCAAAAGAACCACATTTTTGTCAGATCTAAGCAATTTGTTCATGTAGTAGGGTCATACGTGAAATTGATTCTGTAAAAATAAAATAAAAAATAAATAACCTGAAAGAACAGGGTAATACCAGATGCAAATCCTGAGAAGGAAACTTTATCTTCTTCTTTAAAGTATACAAAAAGCCTATCCCTGTATGGATCTGATTCACATGAAGATCTCTTCAAAGCTAAGTCAAGGAGCCCTTGCACCTCTGCTATATTTCGCTCAACTTGTATATTAGACCATCTCTACAATAACAAAATGAATGTGAGTAGAGATGGATTCAGACTTCAAACATACTAATGTTGAAACAGTTTCATCAAGGATTCTAAGTTTTGATTTTTTTTTTTTTCTCGGGTTCATTAGTTTTTTCACTTGCTCATGGAATCACCGTGGCTAGTTTCTACATATTAAATTAAATGACTGCCACAATCCTGTGATGAAACCGGATTCTATGGTAGTGACAATTCCTAAGGTTTACAATAAATTTTGAGAAAAAGAACCTGATTAAAAAGAGAAGCAACTAAATTATCAGCCCAATCAGCCGTTTCCATAAAATGGTAGCGCCTGAGTGCCAGGAAATGGTCACCCAGATCAAACCCCTCCTTTAGCAATTTTATGGTAAAACTGCTAATATACTTGTATCTATTCTGGATTAAGGAGAAGAAGTTCGAAAATATAACAAGTTTTGGCCAACTCAATCTGCAAAGCCTTCTAAGCATTTTCAGTTCAAGCTTTAGTATAAATAAAGGAATAAATTTTGGCAAATAAAGAACTCTAAAATGGAGTCGTGTTTATACTCCTGTATTGTACCAGAAACAGCTAGACTTATGACATTTAAAAACAGGTACGTAAGGGGAAAGGGGAAAGAAAAAAAAAAGACCATAATACCCTAAAGTGGTTGTTCTATACAACCCTGCAAAGTGTTCAAATATAACTTGCGCCCTACAAAATGAGAATATCATATAACCATATGCAAAAAAATTAGGCATAACCCTAAAAACATGAAAGTGTCCTCTATGTCTACTCTTCCCAATTATTGGAAAACATGCCCCCACCAACTTCCTTGTCTTTATATAAGTGATGAAGGAGACTTAATTTTGAACTTCTAATTAAATTAGAAGAGGGCAACAAGACATTTCATGTTACAGAGAACACATATTCAGATATTTCTCCTTGTGTGAGATATAAATTATATTATGATGCTTTTGCAGATTTATATATAAAAATTATTCTGATTTCAAAGGATACTGAAGCAAAATTTCTTGCACGATGCATTTATACATAACTAAATCAAGTGGCATCTCACATGCAGGATCTGAACCATACCAGCAGTCGCCATTGTCAGTATGTTCTACATCTTTACTCGAATAACCCAACGATCCTGTCCACCAGGCCCCACCAGACACATCGAACCTGGCACTCTCTTTCATTTGTACTTCTTTTGATGGCCATGAATTAAGCTCTGTTTTAGTACAACTTCTCACATTAGCTTTGAGAAGGTGCTTCGCCTCAGTAGAATATGTTACACCCAAGGGTTTTTCCATTAAAAAACTATCTTTGACACTGGAGAACTTTTCAGAAAAGTTGCCAGACGGAGTTATCACGGAAGAAAAGTCGAAGAAAGGACCTAGGAATCCTCGCTTTCTTATGCACTTTTCATCTCCAGATGCATCATTACGAGGCCATATGGCTTTTGTTAGAATGGGGTTAGCACCTAGGTTATAGTTTCTACCCATAAAACTTGATTCGCCCTCGGGTTGGACTCCATGTAAACCATCCATGACTAGAAATGGTTCAAAACCTTCACTTAAAATTTGCTCATCTTTATCCACAATGGATTGCACTTCTTCTAGTATTAAACAAATCCTATTAGAAACAAAAGGGTTTTTCAGAAGCGATCCAAGTGGCCAGCAACTAAAATTTTGATCATTCTCTATCAGAGTGTCACTAATTGCACCAATCTCATGATGCAGCTCTCCATGCTCCCTTTTTTCTTGGATAAAATCGTTAACATGTACAGCTTGATCATCCAAGTTTGAAGATATTTGTGAAGAGAAAAGCCTTTCATAAGCATTTGCGCGCTTTGGAGATGAAATGGAGACATCAAGAGCAGCAAGTTCTTCTTCTTCTTCTTCTTCTTCTTCTTCTTCTTCTTCTTCTTCTTCTTCTTCTTCTTCTTCTTCTTCTTCTTCTTCAGAATCATACGACGAAGAACACATGGAGGCTTTCTCAAGTTGTTCGTCGTACAACGATTCATCAGATGTGTAAGTAGCATCATTATTTTCTGCACCTACATGACTTTTGGGATGAACTTTTATTACAATGAAGTAAAAAATAAATAAATGAATAAGGGCAAGTTGGTGCCACTTCAAGGTTTACACTTTACAGTACAAAATATTTTACAAAATTTTAATAGCTGGTTAAAATATACAGAGAAAAAGAAAATCAATTGCATGTGCGTTCATAATTTTAAAGGAAGAAATTTTAAAGCAATTGCATGGATGGATAGGGAATTTTTTCAACAAGACGGTCAAAGGCCAAAGGGTGAAAATGGTATTTTTGATACTTTTATAAGTATCAGTGAGTTAAGTTTTACGCTTTGTTGCTATTATATGGTATCACTCCTTTTGTTGCCATTAATTTAGATTTTCCAGTGTCAAGTCAGCCCCTTTAAAAAACAGCAAGTTCTGCCAAACCCTTGTAGTATGATAGTCCTGGAACTCACAATTATGGGAGGCTATTTTCTAGGGTTTCTTTTTGCCAAAAGAATAAAAACTTTCACCTTTAATTCCACAAAGAACATATCAAATTTACAACAAACACTTTACAGCTTTTTGGTCATCTGCAAATAGAACCCAACATTGAAGGCCAAAAGTAAAGGAAAATGACTAGATTGCCCATGGTTTTGTAATCTTGACAGAAACAAATTGGTATCCGACTAGCACTTGGTTACTTTGAATGCAACGTAGGTCCTGGTTGTTTGATTTTACTTTAGATTGGACTTAAGAGAAAAACTATACATTAAAAGGAGGAAAAAAATTGCTTTTCCATCTCAGTAACATACAGGTAGGGTGCAGTTTGCAGTAAACCAAAAAGATGATATAGGATGCAAATGTAAGAAATATTAGGCGCTATCTTTACATGTCACGGAATTTTAGCTGTAAAAAAGGCAGATTATGCAAAAGAGTATAATTCCCTATGTCTAGATCATTAAATGTAGTAAACACAGAAGTATATGCACTTAATAATAAAGAAATTTACATATTCAGATCTGCTTCCATATCCATTGAGTCAGAATTTGAATAATGAGCGTCCCGAATCCTGTGCTGAGAACCATGCTTGGTCTGAAAGGGAATTACGTAAGTATTAGTAACCACAGTTTTATTAGAATACATAGTCTTTAGGCTAAAATTTAATGATAATGTATTGAAACCAGTCGACCATTTTTGTAAAATAAAATGAAGCAGATAAAATTAAATAACAGAGCATTATAAAGAACATTCTAAGATAATAATAAAACCCCAGAAATGCATAAGATAATCGAAATGGCAAAAAAACTTATTTCTTTCTGATGCCAGTCATAAGTGGCATGATGCTAAAACCCAATACTCAACTATATCCACAAAACATAAACAAAGGAACAAAAGTCTTACCCATTTAGTACGGACATCAAATTTTAATTGTATGTCTTGAAGTTTCTCCATCAATGTCTTGTACAAAGCCTCCCTTTTTGAAACCAATGTCTCAATGCTCTTTTCTGAGAAAATTAGTGAATTCAGCAGAAATGAAGAGTTCTGGCTGTAGGTCCCACTAAACCAACAAGGGAGAATACTCTCTGAATTTGGCCCTTTTTCAACAAAGGAGAAGTTACAGAAACTGAGAAGCTTAACAAGAACATGAAGCTGTTCTCCAGTGCGGAGTATTGGCCCAGAAACATCACCCAAAAAGCAAGGTAGAGGCACATTACTCCTTTCCTAAGAAATTTTTTGTGGTTATATTTCATTAGAACAAACAAAGTAAAAAGTTGAAAGTCGACAAAAATAAGTGTCACTGAAGCCTACAACAGTAAACCCCACAAACACTGCTTACTATGTGCTCTTGAAGACAGGAGAGCGGCATGTGCACACATGTGTAAACTTGTAACATATATACTTGTCATTTATCAGGGGTGTTTTATGTATGTGTGTGATGTTCTAATATTATGGTCATCCATATATCATATTGACAAGGGAGGCCAAAATTTTAAGAAATCAAGGGATACCTTGACAAATTGTGACAGTTCATCCTCTGAAGCTGGAAAAGAACTGGAGACAGCTACACCATCTGACCAAGCTAGAAAAAACTCCTCATAAGGATCGTTTAAATTAGCTTGGTAGATCCATGACTTAATAAACTCCCAATATGGTTCAAAAGCCCGGACAAAGAGATATTTCAGGAGTCCGTAGTGCACAGGATCAGCATCCTAGAATTTAAATCATCAGAAAATTACAAATATAAAGGGGATAAAAAACAGCTTCAGTCTCTGAGTTTACTTAGCAAAATACTTCAAAAAGCATCTTTCTGGAGAATCCTGACCATCTAAAGTCTCATAGTGTATAATAGAAAGAAATTGTTTAGATGCATAATTTTGTTGATCCACGGTCTATTTTCCTTGCACTTATATTCTTTTAAATCAAAATTGAGACTGGCCAACAACCTATTGAAAGAGAACCCAAAGCTGATACATACAATATTATGCCAGCTAAAATTGCAGTCCTCAGTATAAATAAAATAGAGTAAAGGTTGTAGCTACACATAATGAAGAAGATATCTTACTCGGAGCTGCACATACAAATAAGAAAGAAGCTCAGCCCCCCTAAAAATTTTATGGAAATCCATGACAGTTTCTGTATTCAAATCCTCTCTAGCCAAATCAAGACCCAAATGCTTAGGAAAACATATATTTCCAATTGATTCCACCAATCTCCTCGATTCCTCTGTATGCAAATAAACCTCCAACAGGCTTATATCAGAACAACGATTTTGATTGCTTGATCGCCTCAACTCAACCGATGCTGACAAGGTGTTCAATGCACAAAAGTATCCTTCTAGAAGCTTCCTTATCGATACTGTGAATGCCTGGTTGACTAGGCTAAAAGGGGATTTACCCTCATTTTCATTTTTGGTGGGGTAAAGGTAGAAATTTATGAACTCTTGAAGGAAAAAGACTTTCAAACCCGTCGAGTGAATGGATCTGAGTAAGTGGCCCAGTGCACTGGTACTTGAGCCACGGCACCATAGATTAGGAATGCTTCTATTAGTTCTATCAGCTGGAATTGAACAAAATGTGTCTGATATTTCTTCAAGCTGCACTAGCGATGCCTTCACACCCCGCAAGGCATGTAAAGCCAAATGAACCAGCGCAGATTCCTACAAAAGAGTAAATTAATATGAAAATCTATCTGATATTAGCATAATTGTATAAAATAACTCAAAAGCATTGTAAAACCTACAGTAACCGAAGGTGGTTGGTGGATCGGATCGCCAGAGTTGGTGAGGACGTTTGCGGGTCGAAACAAGCCGCCCTCAGAGGGGATGGATTCCCAGGATCTAGAAGCAGTCAAGGGTTCCGCCATTGTTAGGGTTTGGAGAAGAGAGGTCAGATTTGAGTCGATCTCCATGGGAGCTTACTCGGATATGGATGCGGAGCCGGGAAGAGGTTTTGGTAAAGTTCACTTATCACTACTACTGCGAAAGCAAAAACCAAACCAAGGCACGCTCTTCCCGCTTAGTACGGATCGGATAGTGGTAAAACCATATCCGTATCCGTTTTTATTTTTCCGGATACGGATACGGATCGGATATTAAACGGATACGGATACGGTTCGATATTAAACGGATACGGATACGAATCGGATATTAAACGGATGCGGATACGAATACGAATATCATTCGGATACATAATACGGATGTTGTATTAAAATTAACTTATTATTCAACAAATTAATTTTTCAAATAAAAATTATTTAATAAACATAATTATTGTCAGTCTCTCAAATAATAATCACACTATCATCTCCGCATGTTATTGTTTAATTTTTGTTTACTAGAATCATGTTTATATATTCATGTACATAATTATAATAATCAACGTAAGAAATAAAATTTCTTACGGTGCTAAAATCTTCTACAGTTGAAGGCTTAAAGCACCGTTATTTTATATTTACTTTTTGAAATTGTAGGTTCAAGTGTCAGCCTTTAGTATATTTGGAATTTCAATGTAATTGGTATGAGGATAAAATGAATCCAAGTTGACAACAGCTGTTTGCATGTAATAATGTGGTGAGAGAATATAACAAAAGGAATAAAATAAAAAGATTAGTAGTGGGTTTTGCGGAGCAGAGGGCTTAATGGATATCCGAAATCTAAAAATTTACGGATCCGTATCTGTATCTGCTTCTAAAATCAAAACCGTATCTGTATCCGTATTCGCATCCGTATCCGCAAATTATCCGTATCCGAATATCTGTATCCGCAAATTATCCGTATCCGAATATCCGTATCCGCAAATTATCCGCATCCGAATATCCGTATCCGTAACCGTATCCGCTTTTAAAAATTGAAACCATATCCGTATCCGTATCCGCATAAGTAATATCCGTATCCGCAAATTATCCGTATCCGAATATCCGTATCCGTAAAAAATCGGATACGGATCCGGATCCGCACGGATAATATCCGATCCGTTTGCACCCCTACGGAGACTTATTGGCGTCGCGGATCGGATTCTGATTCAACATCATCCGAGCCCATTTAAGCCCAAACTTGAGCAGGCTTTATTTATAAGCCCTTTTCAGGTTAAAATTAATTTGATTTATTTTGACGTACGTATATATTTCTCAAGAAAATTAAGAAGGGTTTCCTCATTCACATATATAAAAATCATGGTGGTATATATATGCCCGAAATTTTTATTAATAGAAAAATAAATAAATAAATATCAATAATGAGGAAGGGATTCGGGAAAATTCAACATATAAGAAAAACGTGAATGTCTGTAATGTTCAGAGGACGTTATAGATCAAAACGTTCAGATTAACGAAATCACATTAACCACAAATTATCAGTTTATGCTGGCCATTTGGTCTACCACGTCCAGATATTAAAAAAAACAATTCTGGACGTTGGTTTGTACAACGTCTAGACTTGATTGTTCCTGACGCAACCCGTTACATCGTTTTCAATTGTTTTTGCTTTCTTTATGAAAGAATTGCACACTGTAAACTTAAGTGAAAGCAAAGATTGATCATCCAATTTAAGTGAAAAGTAGTAGAAGCACACTGTAAACTTAGTCAAAAACACAAAATTTCTCGTAATGTCATATTGTTTGAAGGGTTCAATCTACCGAGATATTGACCGTTTCTAGATCCTTCCATTGGTAATAAAGCAATTCTTTCATATGTCTGAACGTTGTACAAACTAACGTTCAGATTTTTTTTTTTCAAAATGTCTGAACGTGGTAGAACAAAACGACCAGCATAAACCGCTAATTAGCAGCTAATGTGATTTCGCTAATTTGGACGTTTTGATCTATAACGTTCTCTGGACGTTACAGACAATCACGTTTTTTCCTATATGTCGAATTTCTCCAAATCCCTTCCCATTGTCGATATTTTTTTATTTATTTTTCTATTAATAAAAATTTCGGTATATATGCTAGTGGAGATTTTTAAAAGAATTACTAATTGATTAAGTTTACATTTTGCTTGATCTTAATTTGTGGAGTTTGATAATTGCACTAGCTGAAGTGACTCGATAGTCGTTACGTTGTGTTAATTAGCATCCACATCTCCTGAACCCTCCCTAAATCTAATACAAATGATGATCCAGACGTTAATTATCTTTTTAAGAAGAGATATAGATTCAATGTTCACAAAAAATATATAAGAACTAGTTTTTGATCTAGTGGTAAAGGTACATGTCTTTGATGTAGAAGGTCAAGAATTCAAAATCCAGATGGGAGAAATCGTTTGTTCTAATAACAGAGTTTGAAAAAGGTTTTGGGTGGCTTGACTCTGATTCAAAAAAAAAAAAAAATTGAAAATGAAAAGCATGAATGCGAGCAAGTCATGAAATGTCCACTTAATTTAAGCATAATTAAGATCAACCTTAAATGGGTACAACTGTCTAGCTAATAGACTAATACCATTTAATTAAACAACAGAATAACAGCTGCTCCAACCCCTTAAACTAACACAAAGTGCCCAAAACAGAAACCAATTCTACCCTTTGATAAAACAAATAAAAACCATGCAATTAAGGGGAAAGAAACACTCATAAGAAGACCATCTCAAAGTCCAAGGTAACCAACTCTCCAGGTAATTAATTAACATATATGTATATTTCTTCTAACAAGTAAAGATAATTAAAGAGCGGATCTTGCAAATATACCTAGCTAGCTAGCTAGCTAGCTACGGCCTTGGAAGGCTGACAGCCACCCACTTGTTGTTGGTAAACGGGAGAAGGGTTGCATTGGGGGGCAGCACCATGATGGGATGTTGGCGTGGAAGCACTCGGATGCGATCCTGATGTAGTCCCGATCCCATCCCCGGTGGCATAGGTGCATCACAGAGGTTAAGTGCCTCCACGGTTAGAAGAGCCAGCTTGTCAGAATCTTCAGAAGCAGAGATGTTGTTTCCTGCACATTTTCTACAATTTATATGTTTATATATTAAATGAAGTTAGAAATTAGTACTACTATCACCTGCCTTAAGTAAATAAATGTACTGTCAGAAAAGCAAGGAAATTAAGTACCAGATGGAATTTGATCACTTGTGTTTGGACCAGTTAGCATTTGTTTCTTATATGGAGACTCAAACTGCTTATCCATGCTTGCTGAGTAACCTCAAGTAACCTGGCCTTGTTAACAAGTAAATTAATTACCCATTAAAGATGTCTAATAAGTTCTCACAAGTAGCTAGGGTTATGATTTAGATTGCATTTCTGCTTATTCTAAACAAAATAGTAATAAGATAATGATCAATTAGGATTAATGGCTATGTAAAGTGAAAGCTTCAAGTATATATATATATCTCTTAAGAAGTATAATTTCTTTGATAGGAAGGAAATTAATTTGTAAATAGTATCTCAAACATAACTATTTTGCCTGTTTTTTAAATCAATAATTTTTTTGAGGAAATTAAACTTCTTTTGGATCATTAATTACTTTCCCCATTTCTAATTGTTGCAGCTTGTTTGTAGAAAGACTACTAGACTTTGGGTCTTGCTGATTATTTTTATCCTATGTTACCCCGATACTCCAATATAGGATCCGTACTCGTATCGGACACGTATCGGATATCGGTACGTGCCCGATACGACACCGATACAAATCCGATATCGGCTACGTGGCGTATTCTATACCTCCCGATACTGTCTTCGATATGCACCGATACGTCCCCGACACGCCAGAATTTGAATTCCCAAATTGTTTGCTTCTTGCATGATTCGAACTCATTTTCTTTTGGTTGAGATCCAAAACTCTTTGTCACTGTACTAGACTATTTTATATGATATATACTAGTAACTATAAAATTGTTGTAAAAAGTGACCAAATTATACCATTCTTTTTACATAAAGATTAATTAGTTCTTTTTATAGAAAGAGGGCAGATTTGCTAAAACTTAAAGGGCGAATTCCGTACCTTGAAGTTCTTAGAGATCGATCAGTTGAATTTTAAAATTAAAGTTTATCTCGAAAAAAACAGACAGGTGAAGAAGAGCTAGAGCTAGAGAGTGAGTGAGTGAGTGAGAGTGTGTGTGTGTGTGTGCCAAGCTTTAAAAAAAAAATGGATGTGAAACTGTGAAAGTAAGATGGGTTTACCCTCCTTTCCAATGGCGAGAGAAGAACTCTAAAAGGAGATTTACTTGGAGTGTTTCAAGGGTTCCGACTCTGCTGCTATTCTAAGAAGAATAGCAGCGGTTGCTCTTCAATTTGTGTCTATCTCTCTGAAGAGGAGGAGAGAGAGAAGAGAGAGAGAAAGAGGAGAGAGATAGAGAGAATAGCAGGGGAAGAGGAGGGATTTGAAGAGCATCTGATCTCAATCCGTGCTTCAACCTTCAAGGGAGAAATTTAAGGTGGTGAGAGTAGGTTACGGTCAAACAGAATAGAGCCGTATTCTGCCAAGCTCAGTCTTTGAGCGCCAAGTGCTAAGCGCAATCAGCGACTCTGTCTCCTCTCCATTCTGTCGTGTATTGTACCACTCCATTTTGGCATTTTCCGTTAGATGTTGAGGAGGCATAACTTTCCTCGGAAAAGGACAGAAGCAGTTGTTCAATACTGGAGACTATCATTACGACTTAGAAACCGCCAAAAACCATATAGCATATAGGAATGAGTTACAGCTAGGTTATTGAAAACGGTCCGGTCCGGTCCACGGGTTGCCGCGGACACGAGTTGGCACGGTCCGGATCCGGTGGGTTGAATTTGATTCGGCCAATCCAAACCCGTGGTCAACCCCCGGTTCCACGGGTCCACGGGTCCACAGGTTGGTCCGGTCTGGTCCTTTTTTTTTTGTTGGCTATCTTTTGCTTTTTTTTGTTTTTTTGTTCTTTTAAAGCAACCTCAAACTATAAATCAAATTTATAATACATACATAATTGTCCTTTATTCGCACTATTTAATACACGGTACACTCTTTTTCACTTGTTAATATATTATTTGAATAAACTAATTAATACAAGATATACAATAATTGATACATGTAACAATTAATATATTGTTAGAATACATGATTTTTTTTATTCGCACTAATTATCATGGTTTGCAATTTATTCACACTTATTAGTACATTATTCACACTAATTAATACATAATTATACAAGATCTTTAAATATAAACCTTGTATAATTTTTTTTTCTGACATGTGTCATCCCTATATATTTTATATGTATACCATGAACATAATTCAAAATAAAAAATAATTAAAAAGTACGTGTCAACACAAAAATAACATACGAGAATGGGGTTGATAAAATTCTGGACGATGATAATAAGATACATAAGATACATTGACCGCCTTCATGGGGTGATAAAATTTGTATCTTATATTAACAAGCTTTACTATGCCTCGCCTTAAATATATAAGATACATTTTTATTTTCAAACTCCACCTTCACCCGTAAATGTTGTCGTTTTAAAATAGATTTATTGTGCCAAGTAGCAAAATAGTAAAGAAGAGAAATTTTAGAAAATATATATTTGATTCAACTACTCTCCATGTCATATCACTTTCTCCTTATATAACATATTATATACAAACATAACATTAATTGCAACATACAAAAATATGCAAACATAAATATTATAGAAAACACAAATTACTTGGGCAATGAAAAAGGCTATTAATACTATCTTGGAAATGCAAAGGTCATTAATACTATCTTCAAATGAGTCTCATCTTCATTAGCAGCAGCACGCTTTTCAAAACGAGTCCGAACCCGAATTCGAATTTGAATCCGGCTCAAGTTGATTCGCATCACATTCTTTATGGGCAGGGCATCATAAACAAACCAGCGGTGAATAAGGCTTCTCTACGCTTGAAACATTAACAAGTACACATTCAAAAGTTTGAAGAACGCCGTTTGTATAGAAGCCATGTAATCAGAAAAATATAACAGACTTTTGGAAAATATTATTTACTACATGCACACTTTAAATTGATTTCAAATAATTTTTAAATAGTCACATATATCAATCTCTGTGCAAAAAACCTTTTAGGATTCATTTGCACCATGTCATGTGTAGCATTAATAAGAGATTTCTACAAAAATTTTGGATCAGGATTATCGGTTGAAATGATACAGAAAAATATAATATACATATTATTTTCTATCTATTTAAACATTTAGTAATGAATATTTGTTCAGATGACATTGGGTCATTTTATTTTTCAAAATTATCAGATTGGTAGAATTCAGATCTAAATCAAGTTAGATAGGGTTCTTAAGTTGGACCTGATTTGTCATATATATTGAGTGAGGCTATGGTACATTGCAATACGCGGATCGGTTCGTGCATTGGATTCATATTTCTATAAATGTTCAACATTATTATCATATGAAAATATACTTAGAGATCAAATTCTATAATTTTTTGGAACTTTTTATTATTTTTTAGACAATTAGAAAATCACTTATCTAAAAATTCTGAACCATCCGAGAGTAGTGATTTTCTATCTATTTAAAAATATAGTAAAAAAGTTTCAAAAAATATAAAATTTGATCTCCAAGTATATTTTCATATGATAATAATGTTGAACGGTTCAAATTGATTATTTAAACTTTAAAAATAGAAATATAAATTCAATAAACGAACTGATCCGTGCATTGCAATGTACCATAGCCTCATTCATATATTTTTCTATATGTATCTCTGCTTTCTTTATGAAGAACGGGGATATGGGGATAAAAAGGTAATCTAATCGAAGAGTTGATGTGTTTAGAATATTGCAATTTTCGAGGAAAAATATGTAATTTTAAAGTTTTAGAATTATAATGTGAGACTTTTTGTATTTTAGATTGTTGAGTATGCAATTAATTTGTAACACGGAGAGACAAAAATATATAATTTTAAAATCGTGGAATGACAAGTACGAGAGGATTTTTATGTTTTAATAGAGAAGGAGAGTTCAAAATTTCAAATGTCTCATATTTTTTATTTCTGTTTTTAAAATACAAGTAGTTGATTCGAACCGATCAACATAATTTCTATATTAAAATGTAGATGAGATCAAATTTAATGTTTTTTATTTTTTTATTTTTTAGAATTGATACAAAATTACTATTTTTAAATGATCCAGAATCAATGATTTTGTATCTATCTGAAAATATAATAAAAAAAATTATATGAAATTTGATTCCAAAAAAATTGATATGAATCATGTTAATCGATTTGAATCGATGGTTTGAATTTAAAAAAAAAGTTATGAGCCACCATAAGATATATCAGTGTTGTAAAAAACGTCCGTTTAGACCGATTAATCAGTCGATTAGTCGTTGGTGATGACCAAACCATCAAAGAATTTCCCGATTAATCGACCAATTTTTTCTAATTATGACCGATTATTCTCAATTATTCTCGATTAATCGCTTGCCGGTATCCTGTCCATCCCACGGACGCATACCGTTATTTACAACACTGAGATATATATAATTTTGAGCAAAGGCTGTAACTAGTGTATTGAAAAAACCCGCCCGGTCCAGGACCGGACCGGCCAACCCGTGGACCGGACCCGAACCGACCGAGCCCGTGGCAAACCGTGGACCGGACCGTCCAAACGGGTGGGCCGGGTTAAGCAAGGCGCTGAACCGGGTTTTTGGACCCAGTGACCCGACCTGTTTGAACCCCCGGGACCGTCCCGGACGGGACCCAACCCGTGCCAACCCGGACCGAACCGTGCTAACCCGAACCGTGCACCACGCATGGACTGGGTCCAGTGAACCGTGAATGGAAAAAAATATTTTTGCGGCAACCAAGAATCGAACCGGGGACCTATTGGATAGGCAACATATCACTTACCACTACACCATCTCACATTTGTTGTCTAAAACTACTAACTTGTATATTTAACTTATACTTGAGTTGATTTTAATATTAATTTATATAATACAAGTGTTAAATTAATAAAATATATATAGTAGCCGTATCGTATCCAGGATTTTTGAAAATTGACGTATCACTGTATCCATATCGTATCCGATACGATACCCGTACCCGTGTCTATGCAACATAGGTAAAGAATGATTTTATGCTAAATATGAATTAACATATATACATATTATTTGACATCTTAATTAAAATTAACATATTAATATGTTAATTGATATGTTAATTCTATAAACTTTAATTTGAATTAACATATGTATCTTCTTAATTAAAAATATTTTATACTATTATACGCAATATATGAGTATTGGAGAGAAGCGTTATTAGTTTGCATTAAGGAAATTTTATACTTAATATATAAGACTACATATCGGTAAATAGTTGTCTATTATAATATTTTTAATTAAGAAGATTCATATGTTATTTTTTTAAGTAAAAATATTTTACAAAATATAAGATTTTAAAATCTTTTTAATTAAGAAGATTCATATGTTAATTTAAAATATTTACAAATTTTTTTACAGAATTAACATCTTAAAGATTTTAAAAATATTTAATGCAAACTACTTTACTTTCGAATTAACATAATTAAAAAGATTCATATGTTAATTCAAAATATTGTACATAATAAACTAATACCATGCATTACAGTGATTGTTATAAAGATTAAGATGTTAAAAATATTTTACAAAATAAACTAATACCATACCTGTATCAGTATGTGTTTATCTAATAAAATTCTTCATTAAAAAAATTTTATACTTAATATGTTATATGCAGTATATGAGTATTGCTGAGAAGTATAAGTAGCTCGCATTATATAAATTTTATACTAATAAGACTTCAAATCTGTAAATCGTTTGAGACATTATAAATATTTTATACTAATATATGCCTAATAAAATTGAGACACTCATTTGATGTTATAAAAAATGAATGATGCGGAGGAAATTAAATTAATGTGATATGATAAAGTTAACAATATCAAAGTAAATGATGGAGCCTTTCTTATTTGGTATTTTTCAAATTTAAAATCACAGGAGAGTAATGTGGATTGTAGAGAGAGAGTAGGGAGAGGAAGGAAGAGAAATTTGAGAGGATATATTTTATTTGATCTTTTCTTTTCTAGAGACGGAGCAGTTTGTAAAATATTTCAATATTGGATTTGGCTCCATTGTAACAAGATTTTCAGATCTCTTTACTTTGATTTTGATTACTCTAGAATTTTTTATTTATTTTCAAATTAGATCAATAGCCAAGAGCACATTTCAGAATCAATTTTAGCATTTTTTTTATAGAGGAGGCCGTTTTTTGTGATGATCAATTTAGATACCCTTTTCTTTTCTTTTTTGTTTACGTCTGGTGGTTATCCTACATTTTAGTCCTGGACAAGTATTAAAGCTTCTTTCTCCCGTTTTTCAGGATTGATCCAGATAATGTTACAACATTTGAGAACAACAGAATAAATCATAAAGAACACGATCCATACTACATGTCATAGAACGTTTAATGCAAAACACATGGTGCCAACAACAAACGCAAGTTCATAGACAGTTTTTTTATAAGGCCATCAGTCATTATTAGAGCTCATACCAGGTATTTGAGCAGATAGTATAATAAGCAAAGAAACAATATTTCAACCTACCATGTTACAGGAAATCTAAGCTGACAGCCACCCATGTGTTGTCACTAAAAGGGAGAGACATTGCACCATGTGGGACTGCTGAACCAGGATTGTGGGGGTACACTTGGATTTTGTTGCACAACAGTGGTGATTCGATCCCTTCGTTGCCATTGTCCTTGGTTGCAGCCAACACAGGCCCCTCAGAGTAGACTGAGTCGGCAGTCAATCCCAGGTTTGACTGAGCAGTAGGATCCAAGTTGCAGTCTTTGGTTACCTTGATAGGTTCAATTTTGGGATTGGCAAGAAGTGGCTCGGATTCTAGGGCAGCTGATGTTTGATTTCCTGATTACAAGAATAACTTAAAAGAGTCAGTTGTTGTTTTTTCATCTTTATCTATCAGCTTCCTGTTATGCAAAATTATTCCAATCTTTTCTTGGTTACTGCACCAGCAGGAAGCATTTAAAACTGTTTGGTACCTAGTTGGTAATGACATGTTTTGGCCTTTGTTGGTACAGATGGATTTTATCTGTGCTTCAGTCTTCAAAGAACAGTGCTCTGCACAAGCATATCTTTTTATTTGTATTTCAAAAATTTCACAAACCATGTTGTCAACCAACTACAGTCAATACCATAACCATACATATTAGTGGTTGAATATCTCATTGGATATGCGTGTACCTTACTATGTGCAAGTTTATTAAACTCAGAAAACCATGAGAATTACCAGGTAGATCTTGATCTTTTGTCAGAATTCTGACAGGTGGAGACAGAGAAACAGGCGGGACAGTAAGCTTTGATTCCATATTAGGAGAACAAGAACTATGTGCCCCATTCACGGGAAGTGTTGCTGAACCACTGGAAGAAACCGGACTTTGTTTTCCTGAACAAATTTATGCCACCTCAATGTTAAGCAACAATATGGCATAGAGCAATACAAAGATGAGCATGAACCTAATAAAGAGGATTTTTATGAATCTTTCGTACAAGGTATATCTTCTACATTAAAAAAAGTATCACATACTCCTTATTATGCACTGTCCAAAATCATTCCCCAGATTTTCTAATATAAATGGCAATTTAGGAATTTCTTTGAAGTGAAATGGAGAAAGGGCATGTCAACATTTTCCAATATTTCTAATTTTGCAAGGATACAGATTAAGATTGACTTTTTGCACACAAATGTTCATTTTTCTTTATATAATGTCACTTACGCTCATCCAAATGATCCAAAGCTACTTTAGCAGCACTCGCCTCGGCTTGTTTCTTGGTCTTGGCAGCAACTCCTTTAAACGTCCTGCCACATACTTCCACCGTTGATAAAAAGAGAATCAGTGAACTATCAGGGTCCTTGACAGTTGTGTAAACTGGAAGGAGTTGTTTACTTTTCTGCGTATACTCTTGTAGAAGGGTCTTATATGGGACCACCAACTCATCCTGGAGGAAAACAATAAAAATAATAAGTTAATGAAACAAAAATGCTTAATTGTTGGAATACTAGATTAGGAAAATACTGCTAGGGTTTCAGAGAAGAAATGGAACCCATTGGATTTATTTCAAATAAAAAAAAACAGAGAAAAAAAGGAAGATACTGCCAAGAGCATCCGATACCCTCACTGGGGTGTATTTATACTTAACTAAATGTTTTTATTACTTCCGGTTTCAGTGAGGTACACTTGTCCTCAAGACTCCTGGCCAAAGAATTCTAAATACTTTGTTTTCAGCACAGCCCTACTGACAAGCCCACTAATGAATGAACAGTATTAGTCCCACTACTTATATAGTACTACTCAACTATCCAAAGCTAGAAGTTCCCAATTCCAGTCAGATTTCACATGATATTCATGGCCAGATTTTCTGTAGCTTAATCTTCAGCACACTTATTCATAGCTCTCTAAGAAAACAGAACAAATATAAAATATCATATCTTGAGATTTTGGAAATTTCTGTACTGTCATATCCAAAACGATGATACCTGTATGCATATCCGTGCAACACAGAGTAAATAATACAATCGAAACAGGAAATCTTAGGTCACTAATCACGGTCAAGAACAGATTGGTGTATTATAATTACAGGAACTTCATAGATAATATTTATACTTGGGGCACTTGAAGAAATATACTAAAAAATTTGGTGCATTGCAATAGCAACCAATATTTCTTACACTTATTACAAATGGTTATACCCAACTATGTTGCACGGATATGGGTACCAATATTGTATCCAATATGATAATGATACGACAATACACCATTTTTTTAAAACTTAGGATACCATACGTTCTTTGTAAATATATTTTATCAACTTTTATACTTGTACAAACAATTTCAATTTTTTTCTTAATGATATAAAATACAAATATTTCTTTGTTTTAGGAACTTGCATATTGCGCTTATCTTGTTTCTTACAAATGCAATATTTGAGTTAATCAACCCATCTGTTACTTGTTTTTTCTAACAAAATAAATAGAGAACGAAAGTTTGGTTTTGTGAGGGCATGTGCCTGTGCCACCTGACCGTGCACAGCATAGAAAGGAATCATTGATTATTAATATATAGAAAGGACTGGGTTTAATTTTTTTCTATGCACGTTGCATTACTTGCACCGCGTGGCCATGCACTGTGCCGTGTGACCCTCTCCAATTTCTGGTTAGAAAGGAAGTCCGGTTTTTACTGTAATACCATCAGTTGCTTTGTCCCACAAGTCCCCAAGAAAAAAAAAAAGCACTCCCTCTCTTATATAAACCATGGCCCCCTTACTGGAAACTCACTCCCAGAGAAAGGGAGTTTACCTGAGGCTGCCTTTCTGCCACTGTTGGTGTGTAGATACGTGTATCCACACACTCAGTCAAGATAATTTATTTTGATGGATATGCCATGTTGGCGTATTTGATATGTATTACGTGTAATGGTGCGTGATACTATATCAGATATGGATACGGAGGCTTTAGAGGCATATCTGAGTAACAGAAATACCAACATGTCTAGGTGATTTTCATTTTAGGACCAACGATAAATCCAAGTGAAAAATGAATAAATACATCCCTGGACCTTATTGGCTCAACAAATTGTTCTGTTTTGTTTGCAAATATCTCAATAGTACTGACGGTTAGTGCAAGCTTGAGATCTGTTGTTTCCAAATATATTTAAAATAAAGAGTCCAATTTGCAAAGTTAGCGAAACAATTGGAATTTTAGCCAAATCCAATATAAAACAAACCTGTAAATTCTGTTGGGAACTTTCCTCTTTCGGCAAATTTGCCAGAGCAACCTCAGCTGCCGCATGCTCAGCCTCTCTCACTGTCTTAAAAAATTGTGGGCACTCAAAAGTTAGCCCATCAATTACAACAGCAGCCTTGAATTGAGGTGCATGAGGTGAGCCGACACGTACAGTAGTATATTCTGGTAGCTCTTTACTTCTCTTTTGTGCATAAACCAGGAGCTGGCTCTTGTAAGTTGCATTGCTCTCTATAGAAACTAGAAAGTAATGTACAGCTTAACATAAATAATTCAATAAAATAACATAAAAACCGCAAGACTGTAATTTAATACAAAAATGAAAACGGAGAAGACAAATGACTGTTTTGAAAGTAAATTATAGACCATTCAGCACTAAATGAAATTAACTTATTGCAGAAAAGGTGCACAGCACATTCAATAATTAATTTCATATTTTATTAAAAACAAAAGGTATTACTCAGCAAGAATAAGGTTGGAAAATGGTCTTATCCTATAGATAGCATATAGTGCTTCATTGTCCAAGTCATGCTTATCTAAAGTGTTTTTACCATAAAATGAACAAATTATCATAGACCCATTATCATATGTAAAATTTCCACTCAAAAGATGTCATTAAAGATTCAAATAAGAGTAAGTCTCTGGTAACACATCTCACTCACCGTCGGCACACCACACTGCACTCTAAGAAGCATTATCCTTTTTACCGAGAAAAAATATACAAACCGGTAAACATTTAAAAAAAAAAAAGAAACATTAGATATAACGACCATCCACTATCCCATCTCATTTTGCTATGTTTTCCCTCTTTTCGTTTCAGCCCTATGATAATACTCGGGAAAAATCTCTTCTGACCCCTTTTAAGTTTGAAACAAACACAACTAAAAAGCATTTCTCTAGATAATTTTGCATACCTCTCTCCTTGTCTCTCTTATGAACCTCAAATAGTCAATTACAAAAATTTGTTTCCTTTTGACAATATATTTATCTTAATTCATTTTCAAAACAAAACAAATAAAAAAACGCTGAAAAGACACAACTATATTATATACTAAACTAGAGAATTATTTTTGAGTGTGCCAGAATACAATTGCAAACAAATTATGACGTTTTGCATGTTGACCTCCAATTTTTTACAAACTTTGATATATTGGGAGGTTTGCTGTACACATTTTTATTGTCCTCTTTATTATCAAACACTTTGCATCTTGTTAGTTCATACCAATTTGTATCCAATGCTACTGAAATTGGGAATGTGTTTTAAGTTATTTCTTTACGAACTTCAGAGTTCAATCCTCTTAATCAATATTAGAAATCCCCATTTCGGGACGAAACACTTCCCTAACAAAACAACAAAAGGAAATTATTCCAATTCGTCGAACTCCAACTCCGATTTATTATTCCACAGCACTGCAAATAAAAGAATTAGAAGTATAAAAAAGTCCTGCGCTCTCATCTCACCGGTGGTTGATGGTCGAGGGGAGAGAGACTCCACCGCCGGAGGCAGGAGCGGGGAGGGGACAGCGTCAACCGCGGGAGCGGCGGAAAGTTCTTCAAAGGCGACCGTAGCGGCCTTGTTTTGCGCCTCCTTGACTGAAATAGACTCGCCGTCCGGCGATTCGAACACCAAGCCGTTGACTGTCACAGAGGCGACGAAGCGGGGTTCGCGGCCGGTCTCCACCCGCCGGTTTGTGTACTGCGGCAGGTTCCACCGCCGTTTCTGGCATAGCTCCTGTAATCTCGTCTTGTTCATGGTATCAAGTATCAACTACAGAGCTAAAGTGATCACAGTCACAGAGTCCCCGTAACTCGGTTTTTTATCTCGCTAGTCGAGAGGATGGAGAATTCACATCCTCCCCGGTACCGTAATAGGGAATCTTTTACAATTACTGGATCTGGACCGTTCTTTTTAACTTGACACGAATCACAAAGCCCAATAATACTGCTCCTGCGCTAGCCAGAACCTCAAAGTGGCTGAGAGTTAATCTTAAACCGTAAAGTGAAGGGAATCTTTTACAGTAATGGAGAGGATACTTGTCCGAGGATGGAAGGGACAAATATCCTCTCCATTAACTGTAGAAGATTTCCTACTACGGTACCGGGGAAGATCTGAATTCGGATGGAAGAGGTTTGTCAGTGTGAATTCAATTCACATAAAGTATCTCAAATTTTAAGTTTACATCTGGACCGTCAGATCTGTTCTGACACGAATATTAAAGGCTCCGTGCATTCTACCTCGGGCCAATCCGGATCTTAATTCAAAAGTTGGATTACTTCAGAGGATCTGAGCTCTTCTCGGGTTTCGGAAGGGATTTTATCTGGACCGTAGCTAAAATTTAATTAAAACTATAAAATCTAAATCGGACGGTTGAAATTATTCATGATTCAGGAGACAAGGGGCGGAAAGAATCCGGAGCTTCTTCCATGAATGTACGAACTAGAAACACACGAGGAACTCGTTGCCTCTGGTTGTTTTTTCTTGAGGCGCTCTATGTAGATAGTCGAATTTTCATATTTGCTATTTTGACTTTTATGTTTGACAAATTTCTCTTCAGTCATGCAAAAGATGACCGGTCTTTTTGCATCAGTAGTTTTGGCATGACAATCAAATTCGAATTCAGGATGTAACAAAATGCACATTAAATTTTTTAATACACTATAACAACATAAATTAACTGGTCATATTTTACTTTGTTACACCCAAACCATCGATTCAAGCCACTCAATAAAACCTAAATATCATACATTATTAATTGCATTTTATTTTTTAAATTTCATAATTTTTTGAAAGTTTTATTTGTTTAATAGCAAAAATACTCGTATTCATATTTTTAAGAAATTAGAAGTTTTAAACTCACATTGTTTGGCAGTAAATACATTTTAATTACATATATTTTTTAAGGGATTGAAAAACTATTGCTCTGATAACAGATATATGTTGTAGGAGAGCAGCTTGGGTCCGATGTCCATCGGACTCAAAGTGGGTTCGATGGGCTCCATGACCGTCCGATCTTATTTAAGATTCGTGCGCACGAATATTAAAGCGGACTCGAAAGTTCTGGCGTGAATCTTAAAGCAGATCGGACGGTCATGGAGCCCATCGAACCCACTTTGAGTCCGATGGGCATCGGACCCAAGCTGCTCCCATGTTGTAGATATGGGTATACATGTCTCGTGTCAATTCAAAAACAACAATTTTCTATCTATCTAAAAAATAATAAAAAAATTTCAAATAATATTAAATTTGATCTCCAAGTATATTATTTAATATGGATATCATATTAATCCGTTCAAATTGCTTATTTAGACTTTAAAAATGAAGACAAAGTAATGATACACAATAAAACATGAAAGAGATGAGACATAAAACGAATAACTACGTGGGTAACCTTATTCCAAACATAAACAATTTCTAACGAGGAAAGTTCTACAAAGATGTAAATGCTTGTTAAATGACTAAGTTGGGCATGTTTATGAGCATCGTTGGACATCATAAAAATAAGGTTTCTGAGTAAATATATAATGGTTACAACCGATAATCATCAAATTACAAAAAAAATGAAATAATAAAGGGTAATTATATCTTCCTCCATCTCCCATTTCATCCTCCAACTAACTAACTATTTTTTCTAACTATAATTACAAATGCTAACTACCTAATGACCCTACAAATTAATTACCCAATTTTCTCCCTTTATTTCTTTCCTCTTTCTCCCTCCCTCTCCCACCTCTCCCACCTCTCCCTCTCCACCTCTGCCTCCGCCTCCGCCCGCCTCTCCCACCTCTCCCTCTCGGCCTCCGCCTCCGCCTCCGCCGGGTCAGATCCGTCATGTCTATGTTCCTCTTCCTCATGCAGTAGCGAGTTATTTGCAAAGAACAAAGCTTCATTAATGGTGAATTAGGCCAGTGCGTACTAAGTACTAAGAAATGACAGAAAATCAAATTTTGAAAAAATTAGAGGTGTATGAATGAATACTTGATGTTTTAGAGATGAATACTTCAACGTTTATGGATGAATACTTAATATCTTTGGTATAAATACTTTAACTTATATGTATGAATACTTGATATCTTATGGATGAATATTATTCGACTGCTATTGTAAAATTAATCGAGGTATGCACATATGTTTGTAATACTCTTGGTACATTAACTATTTACACTTACACGATGATGATGAATACTTGCTCGATGAGAGATGAATACTTGTGACGAGGTATGAATACTTGTGCAACAGACAACTCGAAAGTATGTCATCATGGATCTCATTTGAAAAAGAAAATTGTGTAGAAGACATTCGTGGTTTTAGATTGTAAAATTCTTCACAGATCGTCAGAAATATTGGTTAGATTGAACGGAGAAAAAAAACTCATCTCTAAAAACGTGTAAAAGATGAGTTATTGATGTGTCCAAATATGCTTCTATTGCAAAGATGAATACATTTATATAGATGGATGAATGCTAGTTGTGTTACAGATGAATACTTTTTTGCAAATTTCTAAAATGAGCTGAAGGTTATGTGGTCCCCCCACTTAATTAATGCGCTGACAGTTATGCGGTCCCCCACTTATTTAATGCTCTGACAGTTATGCGGTCCCCCACACATGTTATTTGTGGTCCCCTACTTTTTTATATGTTGAATGTTGTAATATATCCAAATATGTTTCTATTGCAAATGTGAATACCTTCATATAGATGGATGAATACTAGTTGTGTTACATATGAATACTTTTCTACAAATTCCTAAAATGCGCTGACAGTTATGCGGTCCCCCACTTAATTAATGCAACTGACGGGAGATGAAACGGGGGATGATTCACGGGGGATGGCTAGCTCTCCCAATAATAAATAGTATTTATCTATACGTTAGATAGCTCAAATTTAGTGTCATATAAAAAAAAAATTTGGTCACTAACACGTGTCAATAAGATGCTTCTAAATTATCAACTGATCAATTTTTAATTATTTCTATAACATAGTAACTTCATCTGATATCTATAATACTATTTCTTTTGATTCTAATTATCATTTTGACCGCCCCATGGTTGTCAGAGAAATTTGTTATTAATACAACCTCTATATATGATCACAATTTACCATTAATAAAGCACCAAAATTCCAATGGGGGTTCAACTGTTCATATTGGGGCGAGTCTAATTAGATGAACTCAATACAGTAAACTATAACAAAGGAATCTTCATTTCTCAAAATGAGAAGAGAATATAATACTGAATCTACGAGCAAAAACACCTCATTACTGCCAATGAAAAGCACCAACAAGCATTCGAGATCTAAATTTTAAAGTCCGTCATTGATGCCGGCCGGGGGAAGAAAGATCACCAAATCTTGGCTTTTAACCAGAAGAGAATCATGACCACCCCTAGCACAATTGCCACTGGGGCCCACTTCCTGATCAATGCCTACATGAATATAAGAAAAGATGAAGAGTTAATCTATATAATGCTAACAGTAGACGGAATTTAACATCTTCCAAAATCAGGTATATGAGAAATCAAAAGGTTAATTGATTGATAGTTAAGATGTGAATTTTGGAAGCTCAAATCACCAAATCAAGGTCAAACTACAAAGCTGCTAGGGAAATATCTACCATGCACCTCCTACTCATCTTTTTTAGCAAAGAAAATTTTAGCAAGTCGTGCAGGTGAAATTTCCAAAGTTTTTTTAGGATATTTGCGACATTTCACAAAATTTTGTGGAAATATGCCTGATACTTATTTTTTCAAAGGTAATATCTCATACAATTTGAAGTTTCCACAGAAGACGAGATATTTTATCACTTATTACAAAAGATACTAGTGAATAGTGATAGAACATTTCTTTACTACACAAGATAACTCACCTGTCTGTTGAGATCCTTAGCCTTGTCAGCATATATGCGAGATTCTGACGTCAGCCTACTTGACATTTCACTCACCTCTGGAAACAATTAGTTATATAAAGTTAAAATCTTAGATAGGATGCGCACCTAAAATAAAACAGATGTAGAAGATATATGGAATGAAAGGAATTTGGATGGAAACCTCTTATTAGCTTAAAAATAGCTTAGAACAAAGTAAAGCATCTATAAGCAATCAAATAAAATCTAAAACTCATAAATATATTTGCACCTTGAACAAAAGAACATTTTTTTAAATATATTTGCACCTGGAACAAAAGAATAATTTTTCCTCTCACTGGGATTTAATAAGTTCTCAAACAGGTTGGCTACTGATGCACAAATTACACAATAAATTTCATGTACCAAATGTATTACTACTACTTATTTTACAGGGAAGAGATGAACTTACGATCTAGTTTTTCACCAACTCCAAGAACTTCTTGCACATTACGGGTCATAATTTGGTGAACTTCATAAAGTTCATCATTCAACTTTGCCATATTCCTCTGTGTTCTCGTATCTAAATACAGTTTCCTTGTCTTCTGTATAAAGGTATCTTCACAAAAGCAAGCAAGAAGAGAACAAAATTACACAGTAAAATACAAAGGGTTGCAATTTTGGCCAGTATATGCTCCTAAGTGGAAGCAAAACCTCACAGGTTCAATTTGGGTTCAGTACCAATTTGGATGGATTTATTAATTTGCAGCTAAATCTCGGTGGTTAAGCAAAAATAAAAAAAAACAGAGAGCTCTCAAATAGCCTTGACTAAGAAATTTAATAACAGTAAAGCATAAAGTGGAAAAAAGCAATTAGATTGCATCTAACTTTCCAACAAGCAATTCAAAATTTGGTTTAAGGTGCAAAATCCAGTAATGAAACAATAGGTAGAGTGTTGTTTTCCTAATTAATTACCGAACTTAATGAAGGCATACGGCCTTGCTGCGGTTTCTATCTGACTGCCATTTACTTTCTCAAATTCATTTTTGAGATCGTCCAGGTACTGAAAGGCAAGCTTCTTTGGATAAGAGCGGTCGCACATTGTAAGATAGCATACACGCCCTTCGATTATATAACTGTCAAGTCAAGGACAAAAGTAAATACTCAGTTCGGTAGAAGAATGTAAAAGGAAGCAACTTAAGTACTAATTTGCACAAGAAAACAGAAATTGTTTTTTCCCAAAATTTGAACCAGCTGACAATTCGTGAGCATCATACGTAATACCACACCTAGTCTACATTATTATTTATAAAAGCATGAGACTTCTGGTACTGTACTTGTACGAAGTGATGGTATATAAGCCAATTCATACTATACTGATATGTGATAGAAGTCCTGTATACAGCATTATTATCAGAAAACCAAAATATCAACCAAACAAGTCCAGGCAAGAAAGTAACATAAATAAAATAAATTGAAAGGCTAAGAGTGAAACATTACTGAAAAAAGTAGGGACCGGTTTCGATAGACATCCTGGAAGCATCATTTTGCCCCTTGGAAAGATTCTTAAACAAGAGCTTGGCTTGTTGTTTATAGAAATCTGCATCTTTTAGGTCGCGGCCATCATCCAAACCTTCGGCCAATGGTAGGCCGTCAGTGACACGTGCTATCATTGTCAGCTTCACCATTTTTTTCTCTCTCTCTCTAGAGAAGAAATTGGCAAGAGAAATTACAGTACCTGCATGATTGAGGTAATAGAAACAGAAGCATAAAATATCACTAAAATTCAAAACTGAAAGAATGGTAATATAATCAACAAAATAAAATAAAAAAAACAGGCATTTCCCAAGGAGATGGCAATAACTTCAAAGATTTAGTGCAAAATTTAGCTGTTCTCACGACCAGAGACAGAGCATTTGGCTTACTTAAAATTAGGATCTTCTATCGTAGCAAGCAATAGTCAATTGTTGTTACCATGGTTTGGAAAATCTACCAACAGCCCAAGATCCGGTTATACGGCGATTTGAGCACAGAATGGCCGCGTTTTGGGTGAGAAAACGCTTAAATCTGAGAGACTCACCTTGCGAATAACGCCGATTCTTCCTTCTAGCTTATCTGTGACTAACTGATTCGTCAGATCTGAGCTTTTGCCGATTCTTCAAAGATCGATGGGATTAATGATCGCAATTCGCAAGAGAGATTTGGGGGTAGCGAAGTTTGTTTCGTTAATTGAGGAGAAATAAATGGGTCTATCGGTTCGGTAGGGATCCGATCCGATTGTTAATAAATAGTCTGCTGAGAAAGAAAAATGTGCAATTTTCAATTTTCTTTGGTGGCATTTCTAAAGAGTTACATTGGCCAGCTATTGCATTTTTTTTCAATCGTTTAATTGAGCTATGATTTATAGATTACAAATTCAAATTCTCTTGTGAAATAAAAAGAGGAGGGTTTTTTTTTTTGCCAACATCATGATTTTATATTTAAATTAAAATAATTGAAAATCTAAAACTTAAATATCAAAATAAAACCGTTAGATATGATTATATCATTTTTTTTTCTATACACACATAAAAGATCATGTCATTTCGATTTTGTTTTAATTAGTGTCAAGAACTTACAAAAAATACAACGATGCAGATAAATTATGGATATTGATTTTTCAACTTATTGATTCATGTAAAATCAAAATAAAAAAATGATAACTAAGAGAAAATAAATATAGATTTTTTAACTTATTGATTTTTCAACTTATTTTTTAATTTAGAGAAAATAAATATAGATTACATCTAGCGATTTTATTTTGACATATAAATTTTAAAACGTTTGTTATTAGAAAATTATAAGACAGACGTGATGGAGACAAAAAAAATATATTTTTTAATTTTCGTCAATAAAAAAAATGTAGATATGAAGGCATTTGAAAACTAGTTAATACATTTATACTTTGTTATTTCTTTTTCTCTATTTTTGTCTCCAATAAATACAAATATAAAAAAATACAGATAAATTGAGAAAAAATTACCAGATCTTGCATAATCAAAACTTACATAAATTTATCATATATCGTGTTTGATATCGTGCAACAAAATATTTAAAAAATAACAAGTGCTGAATAAATTCTCACCTATTTTATCAACTTTTGGTACTTGTTTAAATGTTTTCCATTTTATCTATCCTAATGTGATCTAGTTAAATTATATCTTTATCAACTATAGACGCTGTATTGTGCTTATCTTTCTCTTTAAAATGAATAATTAGTTTATGTTAGATTTTTGTTTTATAGTTTTAATCTTGCATTAATTTAGGAGAAAAGGTTTTAATCCCCACTCTATTATCCCCGGTTTTTACCCAAACCAATCTGGATAAACTCTCAACTGATTTTAACAGTCAACTAAACTATTTACATCTATGCCATCCCAAGATATTTCTTCCGATCATTAATAAATCAAATCACTTTTGTCTTTATCCCAATGGCCTCTCCTGCACCTCCTACCCCCACCTCCTTTGTCCTAGTCGTTCACCCTCTCCCTTCCCCTCTCCTCCCCGTCAAACCCTCCATCTCTACCTTCTCACCTACCTCTGTCATTGAGATCGGAGCCGCCATGGACCGGTCCGTCGAGCTGACTGAGGATACGGCTGAGACGTCTAGTCATGTCAGTCAGTCGCACCATGTGTCAATTGAGTCCAATTCGGAGTTTAATTCAGATCGAGGTCCTCTGGTTCAGAGGAGGTCAGAGATGATTTTATAAACAGAGAAGGAATAGGTCCCTCAACTCATTGGAGGTTAGTTTTACTAGTTGAAGTTTTGAAAAAGTAACGAGATCTAAAAGTTGAATTTCTTTTCTTAATAAATGTAAATAAAAAAGGAACGAAAAGAAAAATTGCAAAAATGAACAAAAATAATAGAAAAATGGAAAGGTGTTGAATACTTATAATTACGCTTTTCAATTTTTGAACTGGTTTGGCATACCTTTGAAATCTGCTGGTTCATATATTTTTAGTTGAGTAGGTACGAATCGAACCACTTGATATTTTATTGTTCTTTCATGTAATTTTTCTTGACTCGATCAAACTGGAGTAACATTTTTTGATCTCGTGCTATTGTGGTGTGTTAGCTCTCAAGCACACAAGATGTGTTCGAGGAATTGCCAAGATGAACTCCGTGTCCTATAATATTCCCTAACACAAATTAAATTTTTCTACATATAATTAATTTATTTGAGCAAATCATTCTCACAAAGCAACAACTTAGCTCTAAGAAGGTTTCAATTTTGTTATGTTAAAAACCTCAAGGTTTCAATTCTGCCAAAATCTCTTGTTCTATGTGCGGTTCAGATGATGCATGTCGGTGTGGTTCGGTACTATTTCGATCGGTTTGGTGATCTTTCTCCCAGCCCGCATCAGTTCGTTGCTTCTAGCAGATTCTGATCTGATATGGTAATACTTCGAGTCAAATCATGTGAGAAATTTTGTTATTCATCTGATTTTAAACCTATGCAAAGAAAATTGAACTAACGGTTTGTAAGAAGACTTTAGTCATTCATTTTGTGCTAGCAACCTAACGCTTTTAAACCTTTGCAAAGAACTACATAACAGGCCTGATTTATGTCAACAAGATGGCAGATTGATGTGAGCACGGTTAGATTGACTAATCCGCCGATGCAAGCTTCTCTCTGCCAATGTAATGTTTGTAGTAGTGCTATATCGCTACCGATCCGCTGCTTCTGGCGGACCTGATCCGATCTGGTAAAATTTAAAGTCTGATCTGATATGATCTAACGATCAGCTGTCGATCTGGTCTGATTTTGTAAATTTTTTATTTTTCTGATTTAAATTTTCAGGATTTATCTAATAGATTTACATGATCTATACAATATTTTATATGATCTATCAATCAGGTTTAAAGGTTCTGTAGAGTATTTTATAGGATCTATTTAACATTTTTACATGATATATTCAATAGTTTATATGATTTATGCATTATTTTTCTTTTCTTTATTTTACAGTATATGTTTAACAATTTTACAGGATAGATGCAATAGTTTACAGGATATATGCAATTGTTTTTACATATCTCGTATTATCTGAATGTCTGTTTTTATTTACATTATTCGACATGTAAATTTTGCTGATTTAAAGTCTTCTATACATTGTTTTACAGAATTTTGCCAATGATTTACAGGATTAGGATTTGAAATGCATTAAACTATTACACGATCTATTTAATAGTTTTATAGGATATATCAGTTATTTTACAGGTTTTATGTAAAAGTTTTATAGGATGTATCAGTTATTTTACAGGTTTTATTTAATAGTTTTTCAGGTTTCATGCAATAGTTTTATAGGATATATCAATTATTTTACAGGTTTCATGCAATAATTTTATAGGATGTATCAGTTATTTTACATGTTTCATGCAATAGTTGTTCAACTATTTCTTTTAGAATTTTGTTAATAATTTACAGAATTAGGACATTTTTAGTTTACAGCAGATGTGCAATTGTACATGATACATATCACAATTTTACAGGATACATAGAACAATTTTACAGGTTACATAATTTAGACAGTTTTTACTGTGATTCACTTTGGTTACAGTATTCTTTTACTGTGATTCACTTTGGTTACAGCATATGTGCTTATTTTACAGGATATCTAACAATTTTACAGGATATATAGGACCATTTTACAGGGTACATATAACAATTTTAGATTACAGTTTATGTGCAATTTTACATGATAAATTTCACAGGATACATCAACAATTTTGCAGGATACATATAACAATTTTGCAGTATGTTGCTTTGATTGTTTGCATCTGCTAATGGTTCATAACTCCAATATTTAACCTTGCTTATTTTTTTTTTTTTGTAGGATGATATATCAAAAGAGCGTGTGGTTCTAGCGATGAAACTTCTCACTCATCCGAATAATGTGCACCAGAGGGTTATGAAGTGAAGAAGCCATGTTTGTATTGATGTATTAGCCATGTTTTTTTCTTGAATTTTTCTCTGTGCTTGTGAACAGTATGATGTTACAGTATGTTAAGAAGTGAAGAAGCCATGTTTGTATTGATGTATCAGTGGTAACAATTATGGGTGGTAACAGTTATGGGTGGTGACATCTTATAGTTGATTGTTATAGTTTATGGTTTTGAACAGTTTATTTTGTGATTAATATATGTCAGTTTTATAGTTTGCATCTGCTAATTTTACAGTATGTCAGTTTATTTTGTGATTAATATATGTCAGTTTTATATTTTGCTATTAACATATGTCAGTTTTATAGTTTGCATCTGCTAATTTTACAGTATGTAAGCCTTATTTTACAGTATGTCAGTTTATTTTGTGATTAATATATGTCAGTTTTATATTTTGCTATTAACATATGTCAGTTTTATAGTATACATCTGCTAATTTTACACTATGTAAGTCTTATTTTACATGATATAGATCGATATACAAATATTAATAATTGAAGAAAAAAGAGAAATACGAAAAAAAAAAATTTTAAATTTAATATCGAAAAAAAAATTTAGTTTTGATGCAAAAAAATTAATTTTGCACAATTTTAGGTTTGTTTTTGAAATCTTCTAGAAGCCGTCAGTTTTTCAAGTACAGCCGGAAGTACAGTGGCTTTGCAAGTTGCTAACTGTTTGTAACTAACTTGGGGACCACTTCCAACTAACTTGGATTTTCGGACTTTTAAACATCTTATTATACATGATCTGTCGTTGAAGTTACAGTATTGGTTGCAGAGTTTTACAGTATTCGCGCAAGTCAAATGACAGTTTTTTTGGGGAAAAACTGGGGATTGAAGCTTGGGGACAATTAGTCGAATCCTTTTAGAGCTGGCAACTAGTCGAGCTATGAATATCTCGAGCTAATAATTTGGCTCATAGATCGCTCGTTTTCGGATCGAGTCAAAAAGAGCGAGTTTTTTTTAGAACAAGCCACAAGCTGACCTCGACGTAATTCGTGGCTTGCTTGTTTTCAAATATTAAGATTCAAGCTAAAAAAGTGACTCGTTCGTTTTCACACTGAGTTTGAGCGAGCCACAAACCGCAAGTTTTTTTGCCAGCCCTACTTGCATTATATTAATCTAGTATTTTATATTAATAAGATCTTACGTCTTAACCAATTCTAAACAACCTATCATTTATATATATATATATAATCTCGCTAATATGCTACGCATATATAAGGGCCCCTCCGTGCTACGGCTCACTTTTTGAGTTTTCAAAATTTTAACGGTCGATCCGAACCGTTCAACATGATCTCCATATGAATATGTACTTGCAAACCAACTTTTACATTTTTTAGAATTTTTTTACTATTTATTAAGCCACTTTGAAAAAACACTAATTTGTAAACAACAGTAAACTTTTCTGGACCATTGAATCAGCGATTTTCAAAGTGGCTTAATAAATAGTAAAAAAATTCTAAAAAATGTGAAATTTGGTTTGCAAGTACATATTCATATGGAGATCATGTTGAACGGTTCGGATCGACAGTTAGGAATTTTTAAACTCAAAAAGTGCGCCGTAGCACGGAGGGCTCTATGCTACGCGTAGCATATTAGCCAGATTCTATATATATGTATGTGTGTGTGTATATATATATATATATATATATATATATTGAGAATGGCTAATATACAAACGTTTGTTCCTGGACTCAGGAACAAACGATTCTGTTCTCCGATTTTCAAAGTCCAAACAGTTGATCCAAACCGTTAGATATTCAATCTATATTAAAATGTGCTTGGAGACCAAATTTTACATTTTTTGGAATTTTTTTACTATTTATTAAGATGGTTTGAAAACTGCTGTTTTTATTAAATTTCTGCATCATTGAAAAACAGCAGTTTTCAAATCAGCTTAATAAATAGTAAAAAAATTCAAAAAAATATAAAATTTGGTCTCCAAGAACATTTCAATATAGATTGAATATCTAACGATTTGGATCGACTGTTTGGACTTTAAAAATTGGAGAACCGAATCATTTGTTCCTAAGTCCAGGAACAAACGTTTGTATATTAGCCATTCTCTATATATATTTATATATATATATATATATTTATATATATTTATATATATATATATAGAGGAACAAATGATCTGGAATTTTCAAAATTGCTGATCCGGGTGAACAGTAAAAACAGTCTGGACCATATGATCTGGAATTTTCAAAGTGGCTTAATAAATAGTAAAAAAATTCCAAAAAATGTAAAATTTGGTCTCCAAGTAGATTTTAATATAGAGATCACATCTAACGGTTTAGATTTGTTGTTTGAACATCGTATGGCTAAATAGCAGCTGGCTAAAATGCTGCCAGCAGCAACTTAGCCATACTCTATATATATTTATATATATATATATATATATATATCTATATATAGAATCTGGCTAATATCCTACGCATATATAAGGGCCCCTCCGTGCTACGGCTCACTTTTTGAGTTTTCAAAATCCTAACGGTCGATCCGAACCGTTCAACATGATCTCCATATGAATATGTACTTGCAAGCCAAATTTTACATTTTTTAGAATTTTTTTACTATTTATTAAGCCACTTTGAAAATCGCTGATCCAATGGTCCAACAGATTTTACTGTTGTGTACAAATTAGTGTTTTTTCAAAGTGGCTTAATAAATAGTAAAAAAATTCTAAAAAATGTAAAATTTGGTTTGCAAGTACATATTCATATGGAGATCATGTTGAACGGTTCGGATCGACCGTTAGGATTTTAAAAACTCAAAAAGTGAGCCGTAGCACGGAGGGCCCTTATATATGCGTAGCACCGTAGCACTGTCCTTATATATATATATATATATATATATATATATATATATATATATATATATATAGAGAGAGAGAGAGAGAGAGAGAGAGAATGGCTAATATACAAACATTTGTTCGTGGACTTAGGAACAAACGGTTCGGTTCTTCGATTTTCAAAGTCCAAACAGTCAATCCAAACCGTTAGATATTCAATCTATATTAAAATGTGCTTGGAGACCAAATTTTACATTTTTTAATTTTTTTTTACTATTTATTAAGCTGGTTTGAAAACCGTTGATTTTCAATGGTGCATAAGTTTAATAAAATCAGAGGTTTTCAAACAAGCTTAATAAATAGTAAAAAAATTCTAAAAAATGTAAAATTTGGTCTCCAAGCACATTTTAATATAGATTGAATATCTAACGGTTTGGATCGAAAATGTTTGAACTTTGAAAATCGGAGAACAGAACCGTTTATTCCTGACTCCAGGAACAAACGTTTGTATATTAGCCATTCTATATATATATATATATATATATATAGAGAGAGAGAGAGAGAGGCTATGGTGAGTTGTGAAGTAAAATGACGTTTTACTTCACACCATATTTTTATTTTGAAAATCTAAATAACCGATCCGAACCGTTCAACTTTTTCTAAATATTGAAATGTGCTTGGAGACTAAATTTTAAATTTTTTGCAATTTTTTACTATTTATTAAGCCACTTTGAAATCGCTGATCTACTGTAAATAGTAAAAAACAGTAAAATTTTCTGGACCACCGAATCAGCGATTTTCAAAGTGGCTTAATAAATAGTAAAAAATTCCAAAAAATGTAAAATTTGGTCTCCAAGCACATTTCAATATAGAGAACATGTTGAACGGTTCGGATCGGCTGTTTAGATTTTCAAAATGAAAATATGAGCGTGAAGTAAAAATGACATCTTACTTCACAACTCACCATAGCCCAACTCTATATATATATATATATATATATATATGACAGTGCTACGCGTATATAAGGGCCCCTCCGTGCTACAGTTCACTTTTTGAGTTTTCAAAATCCTAACGGTCGATCCGAACCGTTCAACATGATCTCCATATGAATATGTACTTGCAAACCAAATTTTACATTTTTTAGAATTTTTTTTACTATTTATTAAGCCACTTTGAAAAAACACTAATTTGTACACAAACAGTAAACTTTTCTGGACCATTGGATCAGCGATTTTCAAAGTGGCTTAATAAATAGTAAAAAGATTCTAAAAAATGTAAAATTAAAAGTTATATTCTATTATTTTTTGGATGAAAAAATTATAAGGTGACTTAATTGGAACAAATTAAAAGTTCAGTAGCTATGGAGAAACAAATCAAACTTGAGTAACCAATTCATGACAAATGACAAAATTTAGTGACTTCCAGTGAAATTTACCCGAAATTATAACTGCTTTACATTAGCTAAATTAATACTATAAATAGTTTATCCGCAGTTAAATTATGATATTTCTAAATTAATACAAATAGCTATTGTTCAATGATTTTTGTTAAATTTATGTTATCGATCATAATGCTATTGTTCAATGACTCTTCTTTAAAAATAAAAAATAATGAATAATTTATCCTTTTAAACTATTGGAAATGAAACAAAATATTTTGCTACTTCCATAAAGTTTTTGAGAAAATATAGGATTCGTCGACAACACTTTAATTTCTATAACATTTTCGTAAATTAAGTAAAATTCATAGACATGTTGTCAATATTGTAAATAAGTACTGTATTATTTCCGTAAAATTTGGATATCACTTCATATTCGATCAACTTATATTAGATTGCATCATTTTTTCATATATATAATTTGAATAACATATAAATTACATATTGGCGGATTTCAAAATTATGATATTTTTTTTAAGTTATCAAGGTTGTCGAGTTATCCGATGTTAATGGAATCCAACAAAAGATCTTCAAAGTATACTACATGAAACATTAAATGATTGTTCTTATTAAAAAAATATACTTATAAAAACAGAAAACATACGAAGTATAGAAAATTTATTATTTATTTTCTATTAAACAGTTAAAAATGATAGTCAGGTTTAGAAACGAAGTTTGGAATGTACTTGTCAAACTAAACTCAAGAAAAAATGTTTTGTAAAAAAGGAAAAAAGAAAAATCACAGGCGCATAATAGTAATTAACTAAATTTACAATCAAACTATGAACAACGATCTGCTGCACCAAAACGGCGGTATACAAGTGCTATTAGGCATTGAGAAACCAGTGGATTATATAGCTATTACACGAATCACTGCAGCAAAAACACCACACCAAACATCCTTTGCCAAGCTCAGCTCTCATGGTGTGAATCCCTGGAGCAGCGGGAAGCATAAGTCTTGCATGTATCTTCCCAATCACTCTACTTAAATCAATTTCACCACAAACACTCTTTCTCTCTTCCCCTCTCTCACCTGACAATGGACCCTAAGGGGTCCTCCTCCTCTCCATGTGGCGCGTGCAAGTTTCTCCGGCGAAAATGCATGGCAGACTGTGTGTTTGCTCCGCACTTCCTGGTAGAACAGGGAGGCGCAACCCGTTTCGCATCTGTGCACAGAGTGTTCGGGGCCAGTAATGCGGCTAAGATGCTGGCACGAGTGCCAGTGGCACGCCGAGCGGAGGCAGTTATGACAATATGCTATGAGGCACAGGCACGGCTAGCAGACCCGGTGTATGGATGCGTCGCTGCTGTGCTGGCCCTCCAGCACCAGGTTTCTCTCTGTATAATATATGTGTCTTGTAATATTCTGAATATGCACTTTAATTGGATTGTAATTCAACTAAATGAGAAAGAAAGTAGAGACGCAAGCTGACTGCAGCTTTTCTAGGTTGGAATCCTTTGTTCCTTTATTTGGATAACATGGCATCTTCATTCTGTTCGAAATAATTAACATGTTCTTGCATTCAGTTAAAACAGTTAGATAGGTCTTCTCCGTACTTTTTAAAGCAGAGAACAAATGGCCTTGTAATAATCGCGACTGAAACAGAAGGGACTATTTGATATTAAACAAGTTACATAAATTATCATCACAATTCATTCCGATGCTTGTGATTGTTCATGCATGCTAACAATATAATTTATAAAGGCAGTATAAAGACTCATTACACAATTTATTGGACCTGTTTACCAGCTTACCTGTCCTTCGCTAACTTATTTTTTATATGAACCAAGGTGACGTTGCTCCAAGCTGAGCTCTCAATTGTGCAGTCTCAACTGATACACAGCCGACTGGCCATGGCGGGGTCCCACCAAAACTCTCAGCAGTTTGTTTTCATACCATCCTCTTACTCAAACACCACCTCTGCATCAAATAATGCAACTAATCTTAGCTTATTGACACCTGCCTTTGATCTACCCATCACAGAAGAGCTGAAGCTGTCTGAAGAAGAAGAGGAATCAAATTTGATAGCTTTACCACAGAAATAGAAAAGAAAAGGAGCACAACAAACAATAAACCCCCAAGTGCTTCAAATGTAAAAAAAAAATGGAGGCATATATACATGCTTCTGTAATAAAAAAAAAACATATAAGCAATTAATTAACAGTGACTGTATACCCCAACTACTATGTTTCAGGCAAATAACATTATTACCAGAGTTATCAACTTTCTCTTCTTGTATATCCTAAGTAGCCACTTCATGCTAAAGATCTAATATAAAGTCAATCATTTTGACATGACATACTTAAAATAAGAGATGAAACACAATGATAAAAAATTTGAATCAATTCATACAGATCGTCTCAAGTTTCCTCACCATAAACATGACCAGAATTAAAAATTTGAATCAATTCATACAGTTCGTCTCAAGTTTCCTCCGAAGGAAGGACACCTAAACAATTGGCACTTCCACAAAAGCAAGGAAGCCCATTTTCTTTGATTCTCGACTCACCATAGCTAAAACTAAGCTCTTCATCTTCTGATATATCCATTGATGCAAAGAAACAAAGCCTCGGAAGCAGTGACCCAGAATTTCTAACCAAAACCGCCTTTAAATTGCCACCATCGCAGGAGTGGTTAATAAACCGTGACACGTTTCCAATTTCGGTCGCATCAATATTTATTCTTAGGCACGCCTTACCAGAGGGAAGGTGCTCTCTCACCACTAGAAGAGCTGGTGAAATTCTTCCTTTTGAGGAGAGTTCATCATAGGTCTTTAGTCGAATCCTTGCTTCTTCTGTTGTCAGATATTCCCCTACAAAAGATGGTAATTGTTATTTTAAGAGACAATAGGAAGGACTAATTTCATACAGGCCCGAAACATCGAAATAGGGACAAGAATACATTATGTACACCTCCAAAACCTATAGTACATAATCGCTATATCTCAGGAAACATAAAGAGTACTCCCCTTTTCATCCTTGATATGTTGCGATAAGATGTCTGGGTGGTCTTCTTCTAAAGTAAAAAAGATAAGTGTTGTATATAGAAGATACGAAATAATTTCATGTTTTGCAGCCTCGTACGGGCTCAAAAGTAAATAATCAAGAAACTAATTTCATATAGTACTTGAATTCCATAATGGAGGGCTGGGTGCACATGATAAGGGCTTGGTAAATAAGAAAGTTCAATGGATTGGCAATTGATCATACTTAATACACATAGCTAAAGAAATATGTATAAAATGGAACCGTTGAAGAAATATTGTACCAGCATATTCACAAACAAAATCTCCTTTCCTTATAGCCTCAGTCGCATGAAGGCCCCATCCTTTCCTCTCATTTCTAACAATGTTTAACCTAATTCGGATCCCTGCTTGAGTTTTTCTGTTCTCACACATCAAACCACATCTGCAACTCTCTCCGCATTCTTTGATAACCCCCAATTCCATTCCGCTCCAGCAAGAACATCTCCCTTGCTTACAGCTATCACAGTCACATCCCACCTCAATCCCACCAAAACACGAGCTCGAACCTTGCAATCTCTCACAATCTGTCGCAATTCCTTTTGATGCTTCACCTCCCCACGATTGAGAGAATGACGGAGGGGAAGAAATTATGGTATGACGAGTGTAGATGAAGTGGGAATAAGGGTGAGGAGAGATGGTGCTGTCGAGAAACGGGATCTGATAACGCTCAAGGGAGCGAGCTGCGTCAGCGGTTCGGCGAGAGGTGACGCCCGCAGCGATGCAGCTGAGAGTACGGCAAGCACAGGCGGCTGCGGCCAGGTCGCGCGGGGACAAGTAAGGTAGAACTTGGCTCGCCCATTGATGTAGAAATTGTTCATAGGTAAGGGTTTCTCGTTTCATTGATTTAGCCGCGGAAGCGAGGAGATGGATCCTAACAAGGTGTTTGTGGAAATGCCACAGGTTTCGTCTGGATACAAGGTTTAAGACTTGAGAGCATTGATTGAGTTAACATAAAATTCGCATCCCTGAGCTATCTCACATTTTTAGTTAGATTTGTGGAAAATCCGGACCGTTCAAATAATATCTGCACGAATCTCAAAGCAAAATGATACTGGTTCCGGATAGACACCAAACAATATTTTTTCCGGCCGACTTTATAAACTGAAAATTTGACATAGTAATGAAACGAGAAAACCTTATGGCCCTAAACCCTAAAAGAGTTTCCTGAGATGAAAAGGGAATAAAGAGTGTATTCGATAATTCGATGCTAATATAATTCGGACAGCATTGACACGAATATTAAAAAGGTTCCTTCAATTTTTTGAATTTTAAATAGGACTTGGATTGATTTGAATTTTGGTCGAACCGTTCGGATTCCAAAGTCTATTTGAAATACTTAAAGAGTATACGGGACTCTGTATTCGAACTCTATTTTTTGGTTTAATATGATCTGTTTTTCATAAGCTGCCATTCCACTGCTTTTAATGATTTCCTTTTCTAAAATAATATCAGTGCATATTAATAGGTATATAGGAAAGTAAGAGCAAATGTTAATGAATTACTACAGGCATATAGGCATTGGCATTGGCGAATTTATGTACAAATTGGGGTAGACAAGTGTCTATCTCTAGATTTGAATTTTTTATTTCGATCCAGTGCTAATTGTTCAATGTGTCTACTCCTAGTCCGATGTAGTGCCTATCTCTGGCTCGAGTTAGTTCGCTTCTTGAACTGATTCCTTCTGTGTTTTGGTCGATTATTTGTATTTTGTATTTTTCGGATATGCGATACTCTATTTCGTAAATAGAATGAAAGAGAACAAGAAAGATTTGATGGTGGGACCTAATATTACAATTCTAAGAGATGGATTGGCCGAGCTTTTTGTATCTTTTATTATTCAAACTTATATTTCGGTTAAAATTTTTTCTAAACTTTGACTTCAATTTGCTAATTGGCTAAGAACAATCCTATTTTAAATTGTGTCAAACGAATTTTTAATTAGCTTACTAAAAATATTTCAATGATGTGTCAAGCTTAATACTTTCAATGCCCCTGACTATATGAGAAATTTTTATAGACGTCATCTTTGTTATCATCATTCTCGTTTAATACTTACTTAACACTTGACTAATTAGTATTATCAATCATTCTCGTTCACCATGCCCGCACCAAACACATTGAGATTGATATTCATTTTGTTCGAGATTTGGTTGCCTCTCGTCGCCTCTCTGTTCGTTTCCTATCTTCTCAAGATCAGGTTGTTGATGCTCTCACTAAAAGCCTGGGGTCTTCTCGGTTTACTAGCTTGCGCACCAAGCTCTGTGTTACTACAGCTACACAGGACTTGAGGGGGGGTGATAGTGATAACACAGCTTTGACTATGGTCAAAGGTTGTTAGAGTTTCTGTTAAGCAATTCTGTTATGACAAAGTTGTTAGTCTAGCTTGTTAGAGAAGATTAATCAGCATCTATTAAGCTGATACAGCAGGCCATATATAAGCCCTCTTTGTAAATGTAATTCAATCAAGAAAATCAATAATAAAGATTACCTTCTCTTCTCAAACTACAGTTCATTTACATTTATCATCAATAATTATCTTAACACTTCGCTTTTTTAAACCAGACTCCACTTGGTCTGTTTTTCTCCATTACGCTTGGGTTGGTGGGGTTCACTTTGTTAGTCGACAACAATCCCCCCTTATTGCCTGGAATATTATCCTCTGCGGAGCTTTTAAGCTCCGCAGACTGCGGTTCTTTTAATCTGATCCGTTAGTTTTAACTTTGCACGAATCTAAAAGCACAATAATACTGCCCCCTCCGTTAACCCGATCACAAAGCGGCTGAGAGTTAATCTGGTCCGTTCATTTGCTCCGCACCTGCGGAGTTTTATACAACTCCGCAGAGGATAACTTCCCCTTATTGCCTACCGGCTTCGAATCCAAAAAGAAAAAAAAATATTCCGCCTTGAGTGCCATGATATCAGCCCATTTCACGTAAGGCCCAATTTTCACATGACAGTTGAATCAATCATAAAAAGATCCATGCGTCACTGGAAACTGAGTGCATTAATAATTTATTATTTTGACAGATAAATTTTTTAATTGTTTTGTTTAGCAGGCACCAATTAGAGCTCTGTTTGGGCGAAACAATGGAGATTTAGGCGATTTCTAAAAAAAAAAGAGAAACAGAACGAAAATAAAAAACAAAATAACTGTAGATCGCGATGGCTCTACATAAAGCCCGCCAATTAGAGAAGGCCCGAGTTCATTTTTCCTCTCTCATGGCGTTTGGCCCAAATACATTTGGCCTGGAGAATACGAAATGGTCTTATAAGACCACGCTCTTCTCGGTGCCACTCTGGCAACCGAAGAAGCACGAATTACGCTTGCGAGAGAATAGATCTTCGTTGGTTTTGTCACGTATTGAAGAGATCAAGCTTAGATCTACACCAACGCACACCCAGTTTGTTTGAAATGCGGAGAGACACAAAGAGAGAGAATGTCGTAATGCACTGATCTGTTTTCTATGCAACAAGACAAGACATAAAAGCAATACTTGTCGCTTCATCACGTCTATTCCATTTCAAACAAAATCAGAATAGTATGTTTTCAGAATATGCAACCAAAATCAGCAAGAAACTTGATATATCTAATCATGTCTTTGGTGAAGCTAAGAAGCAAATGCAGGAAGAGACTCAAGACTGGCGACCCCATGAAGATACCATGGATGCTATCTCTTTGCGTATGATCTTACCTGGAGAAGAAGATAGCATATCCTTTCATCTTGTAGACGACTCTTCTAACTCAGGAGAGTGCTTGAAAGACTGACTAGTGATCAGGACTAGCTATATTAGGATACTTACCAGTATTTTGTATGATGCAAGTTAAACAATGCATGTCTTTTGTGATATTCAGTTGTTTTGTGGTAGTTAACTATATGTAGCAGAGAGAGACTTGATAGCATGTTCTCTATGAATTAGTCATTTGTAACCCAAACACTGTGTTTCGATGCTTTAATGAAACTGGACTTCGTCCTTTTTAACCAAATTTTTTTTTTGACAGATAAAACATATTTTATTTCTATGACAAAACAACTTCAAAAAATTTCGCTCCAACGAAATTCCAAGACAATTCTCATAAGAAAAAAATAATAATAAAAAAATAACCGGGGACATCAGATCCAGTCAAGGTTCCAATATGGTGGGATATAATCCACACTAATCGAAAAATGAGAGGAGAAACTGGGAATTGAACTGTTTGGTCATACAGATCCTTTTATGCTTAGAAAAGTGTGAGAATCATCTTTGGCTGCTCTGACCATAGGTTTGCTCAATAACAGGTTTCGCGGGGCCATAGATTCTTTGACAGCGATCATCAAAGGAACCGACAAGCCGTGACACAACATCTTTAAAAAACATTGAGGCCACCTGTCATTGAAATCCACAGCAACCAAGTAAGAGATACAAACAAAAGAAACTAATAAAATTGCAAAATAAAATAAGGTGTTATATATTTTGACCGAGACAATCATATAAGATAAATTATGAAACACGAACCAAAGTGATATGCTATTACTCGTGAACCCGTATCCTCTCAGGTACCAGAGGGTACATTAGGAAAGAACAACCTGGATTTAGTCCCAGCCAGGCCAAAAGAAATTTGGTGCCTATTGTAGATATAAGGGGTCCGTTTTGAGATTCATGCCAGAGTTAAAGAATGGTATGGATTTAGTAATTGTACCCTCCAGTACTTGGGGTGATCCGAATTCACTACTCTGGTAGATGGACTCCAGCAGGCTATAGAAGTCCCTATGATTTCTATTTTTTATTGAGCTCCTTTTAAATGGTTTTGTTCAATGGTAATGTTTTGTCCTCGAGCACACCATTGATACAATTGAGTCTTACAGCAAGTAACTCATAACAAGATCCTCTAAACCTTATTAATAGCCCAAGAGCTCACTATTGCCATCTGACACAATAAAGGGTGAATTGAATAAGGTGTAGTTACAAACAAAAATTTGTGTCGCTAATTTGACGATTTCAAGTCTGAAAGCAGGTAAGCTTTTTGAGACACAGAAAGTGTAGGGATAAAGGGGCTTGTTTAGAAATATAATTGCAAAACATTTTATTATGCAATTGACGCAAGGCCTAATTCAACAAAACATAAAACGACAGGAGTTTATTTGAACAAAAAGGGACCTTAATAGAAACATTTTTTTTTTCTAATATAGAAAGGGCAGGCCGACTGAAAAAAAAATGAAAACTATAGATCCACATGTTTTATCTTTTAAACTAAGCTAAAAAAGTAATTATTCTTTGAAACCAAAGAAAAAGAAGATGCATGCGCTAACATGTTTTGAACCCAACTAAATAAGTAGCAAATAAAATTTACAAGGCTTACAAGTTAAGTAGGATAATACTACAACAGGGCACTATAAGATACTGGCATAACATACCACACCCAGATGTTTGGTCCACATATGACACGAACAAGCAAACAATGTAATAAAGTAAGAAATGAACACAACAGAGATCAAAAATAAAGTGAGAATAACAATGATAAGTTTACCTGACGGTACAGCGGTGATTGAAATTTAAAATCCACAAAGAAATGAAGGTCACATGTGCCAGGAATTGGACCCGGATTAAATTCCCATATATTAATCAGGTGATCAAAAAGATTACTCTGTGATGCAGTTGTCTGAAGACAATACAAAAAACATAAAGATATATTAGCGTTATTATAATGTATATATATGAGCGAGTTTCCATGCAAGATAAAAAAGTTAATTTTCCGTATACCTTTATGGACTACTCTAATTTTTTATATACCCCTAAACAGTTAAATATATCTAATTTGTCTCTTAACTCTTGAAACTCTTTCCTCTTTTGCCCATAACACAATAATTCTGAAGTTAACCATAGTTAAATCTCTGGATAAAATAATAAAAGAATAAAATGTTCTTTCTTGTTAAGAAGTGGATATGTCTCCTTGTTTTGCATAGCATAGAGCCATAGACCCATGACAAAAAAAAAAAAAAATAGAGAAACGGACAGACAGAGAGAGATGGAGATTTAACTTCAAAATTTAAGAACCCAATCCCAAGATATATGCATTTTAGACTTCTAGGAGGATAGAGTTCTTCGATCATTTCTTGTTTCTATAATAAGTTCTAGAAGTAAATGTATATGAAGGTCACGGCCATGGAAAGAGGAAACTGGGAGCAATTATCCCCGTGCAAAATGTTTCTAAGACAATCCAAAGAGGGGTAGCTGAGTTTCCTTCCTGTTCCAGAGGGAAGATGTTGATGCAGAGTGCAGAGAGAAGGGAATAAATAATTTGAGAGTTAAAAGCAAGGGTAGAATTGGAAAATAAAAATTCTAACAATACTTAAACTATTGGTAATTAACTGTATGAGTAAATACAAAAATAAAAACAGAGTTAAGGGATATATTAGATATAACAAAAGTGAAAAGGTAAATAGGAAACCAAAGAAATTTTTTAGGGTAAATAGAAAATTGAGTAGGGTTAAAATGCACCATCGGTTTTGTGCTCCAATCATGCTCCACGTCTTTTTCTTTGTTTTAAAAGTTCGAACAATCGATCCGAACCGCTCAACATGATCTTCATATTAAAATGTGCTTGGAGACCAAATTTTATATTTTTTGGAATTTTTTTACTATTTTTTTAGATAGGTACAAAATCACTGTTTTGGATGGTCCAGAATCTTCCGAAGACAGTGATTTTGTACCTATCTAAAAAAATAGTAAAAGAATTCCAAAAAATATAAAATTTGGTCTCCAAGAACATTTTAAATACAAAGATGATGGTAAGTAGTTCGGATCAACTGTTCGGACTTTGGGAACGAAGATAAGGATGCGGAGCATAATTGGAGCACAAAACCAATGGTGCATTTTAACCCTACTCTAGAAAATTAACCCAAGATAAAAATTATACAACATGTAAAAAGGCATCCAAGAAAACCACAACTTCCAAAAATTTGTGACCAAAGAGTCCTCTCAAATAACTGATTTCTTCTGAATTTAAAGCAATTCTTCCAACAACACATTAAGAGCATTTTGGTTTTAGAAACAGTGACTAATCATTTACAACTTTAGAAACATGACAACCAGCCAGAAAAGGTTTAAATAAAATATTAACCTGAAGAAACACTAATATTATCGTAAAATTTCTTCATAATCATAATCCAAAAAAGTTCCAGGAGAATAAGGAAAAAAAAAAATCCCAAACAGGAGTGGCTCCCACTAGAATACGAGCCAAGCTAATCTGGTATATTCTTTATCCTTCTTTTAGAAAAAGATAAATCAATGAAGTAACAGACAAAAATTGCGAGTAGCAGACACAATTTTATTACTGGTAAGGTAGCTGTATGTATTTAGGCCATGACATTTGAGCACTGGTTTGGATTTCTTTATAAAAGTCTATGTGAAGTTAGTTTGTGGCTTAATTAAATTGGGCATTAGACATCGAGTTCAGGGAAATTGATGCCTCAAATCACCTTCTCAAAATAGGCAGAGTAATTGCTAACCAAAAAAATTGGAAATTAAAGAACTGAAGAAATGTAATGAACAAATAACCTTGATGTACTTGGGTTTCTCCATTTCTACATGAGAGATATAACTCTCAACCAGAAATTTAAAACCTATTTCCAACTCTGCATCAAATGATCCATCCTCATTTCGCCTAAGTACTCTTGAGCGCTGGCACCAAGGCACGAAATCCTCGTACATATCAACTGCCTCTACAACTGCAAACAGTTGCTCAGGAGCGTACCTATTAATGGAGCATTAATTTGCATGATATATGTTAGTATTGGAGCTTAAATTGCATCATATATGTTGGTGTTACATAAACAATCCTTATTAGCAGTTGCCATTCTGTCCCTCGTGTCATTTTAGTAGATAATAAAGACACAATCCGATTTTTCAAATTATAGGACAGTGGGATCAATAAGGTACAATACAAGATTGGGGATGGGATTTTGAGACATTGGAAAGTAGAAAAATAAAACAAGGGTGATACTTCTGGGATTATTCTGTAATTTACTCTTCATAAAATACAAAACTAGAAAACCTACTATTCACTGTACAAAAAGCGTTTCAAGGATAAATATACCAGATTTTGGTAACTTTTTGTTTTTCCCGTACAAGAATGCATCTACAAGCCAAAAGTTCTAATTGAAAGAAGGAAAAAGAGTTGTAGCATACCCAATTACACGCCTCTCTTCGTATGTCTTTGATAGAACACTACCCTCATCTCCATCTCCGCATCCAAGAAATCTCCTAATTTGAGAATTCCTTTGTAAACTTCCAGCATTATGTTCAATCTCCTTCGTTGTACCAATCGAATTACCAAAATCAACACCTCCAGTTCTAACACGACTACTCAAAACCCTAGATTGGGAGAACCGATCCAATCTAATTCCGACCTCTCCTCCTCTCCGCAATAACCCTAACCCTTCATTCAATTGCACGCCGCAATTTTTTCCAGATAACAGCCTTATACAAGCCTTGCAAGAGGATAGAAAAGGAGGCATTGTAAAAGCACGGGACTTGCGCGTAAACTACGGTGCTCGAAATTGACGGAGAAAAGAATGCTAGAATTCGGAAACTGCGGTTTGAATTGAAATTTAAGGCTGTAGCAAGCCTAACTACGCACGGGATGTATTAAAAATTTGGTGAAACTATTGACCAAAGAGGAAGTAAAATTAGAGGCGCCAATTTGGGAAGTCTTTTTTTAGAGGGGGGAGGAGAGAAGCTTCTGTGTCTTTCCAACGAAGCAAAAAGAATATTAATTATAATGGGGGAATTTCCCGTATACCCCTCAAAAACTTTTTTAAAACCAGGAGCTTTCTAGCATCTAACTTTTTTTACAATTTTATTTAAAACTAGGAGCTTTCTAACATCTATTTTTTTTTAAACAATATCTTTTTAAGAATCAAACGCGTCTTTCAGTAAAAATATAAGAGTAAAACTAGGGTGTTCCTAAGTTCATCAAGTTTCTTTGTGAACTCAATTCTAAAACCTATCGAATTGGCTTCAGATGACAAATTCAAACCGTTATAATCTTTCTACCTTATGAGTGATGCGTCTATATGTAAAAATCTTAAATTTTCAAATTAATTTTGTATAGAGTCATGTGGTCAAAAATATTCAAAAAACGAATGCATTAAAATTAATTTATAAACCTTCTAATTTTGACCGCTTGACTTTATACTAAATTAATTCGAAAGTTTGAAAATTTTGCATGTAGACGCATCACACGTAAGATAGAAGAATTTCAACGGTTTAGATTCGTCTTTTGAAACCAATTCGATAGGTTTTAGAGTTGAATTCACAAAGGTACTTGTTGAATTTAAAAACACCCTAGTTTTACTCAAAATATAAGATACATCGTTACTTGTTTTAGGCTTGTAATTTATTTTCCTCTATTATCTCAGAGACTAAATATAAAATAAACAACAATCACTTTTTTTGTAAATACAATCTATTTCGTTAATATTTTTTTGTTAATCTTGTGATCAAATTTGAACAAATTTTATATTTAAAAATGAGCATTTCATGTTATGTTAAGAACTGTACTCTAGATATAATGGCATAATTATATTTGAAGCTATTTTGTTAGGGGTGAAAACGGATATTTGAAGCTATTTTGTATAGGGGTGAAAACGGATCGGATAATATCTGATTTGTATTCGAAAAATTAGATACGGATAACGAATATGTATATGATTTTAAGTTTTAATTATATGTATTCAAATAGCAGATATATGCCGTATAGTATAATATATATTATAAAAAAAATTATCTTATTTATCATTATAATTAGTTAAATATGAACTTTGGTATTTTTTTAATAATATTTATATATTTTTGAATAAGTATATGATCCGATCCGTATCTGTATCCGTCTAATATCCGATCCATATTCGAAAAATAAAAACAGATACGGACTATCCGCTCTGTATCTGATCCGTTTTCACCCCTAAATTTTTCTAAAACACAGTAGATTTAGTTATAAACCGACTTTTACTGAAAAGAGTTATAAAAATCACAAATTTTGATCTTATTTTGCTAAATAAAAATCACAAATTTTGGAAAAAAGAGTTGGATTTGTAGATCTTTGTAAGTAAACAGGACAGTGATTTTTTTTATAATATTGAGAGAATAGCGTTACTTGTAGAATTGCCTAAATAATCATAATAATAAAGGGATCATTGTCCAACCTTTTCTCTTCTCGATATTTGTGTAGGTTGCAAAAGTATCACACATCCGATGGGTCAAATATTGATTAAACGGTTTGCTAACGTGCCTGAAACTATGTGGCAGTTTTTAAACCAGTTTCAGAGATGTAGACCAGTTTCTTATTTAGCAACCGTGCTCAAGAATTTCTTAATAAGAAATCGTTTATAAACTGTGAGTTGGCAAAATGATTGGCCGGTGTTCGCTTAATTTTTTTCTTTATTTTATTTTATTGCTGATGTGTCATTTTAGAAACTCTTAAATTAGTTTCAGGAATGTGAACCCTTAGAAACTCCATAGCCTATAATTTCTGAAAATTAGTTAGTAGTTACTTAGAAACTCTAAGAGTTTTAGGGATATAGATGCTCTTAGTTCTTAAATTAATATAAATATTCAAAATATAATTAATTGATTTTTAATGAGTATTAGGTCTGAATTGGAAGTTGGGCAGGATGGACGACTGACGTGAGCTAAAAAAAAATCTATATTTTTTATAATTATTTTATAATACAAAATTTATCAATTAAAGTTTTAGGTAGGGGTGAAAACAGAGCGAATACGGAGCGGATAGTGGTAAAACAATATCTATATTTCTTTTTTATTTTCTGGATACAGATACGGATCGGATATCAGTTGAATATAGATATGGATACGAATCGGATCGGATATTTATTAAAATAATATTAAAAAATACCAAAGTTCATAATATTTATCTAATTTTAATGGTGAATAACAATATTTTTTTCATAATATATATTAAAATATATGATATATATCTACTATTTGGATACGGATAATTGAAACGTAAAATCATATCAGTATCCATATCTATACAGATATTCGGATATCGAATATCCACATCTAATTTTTCGAATACTGATCGAATATTATCCATACCGTTTTCACTCCTACAAATAGGGCATTGTTATAGACAGTAAATGGATCTAATAGAAATGAGGATAGATTATACCTTCTATGAAAAGACACGTGCTCAATTTCTGCAAGAATAATTTGTGATCATAAATTAAGTGAATCATAATCTTCAAAGACAAAGACAAGAGAGATGCACAATATTCACATGTTTGAATTTTCAAGGTTATGAATGCACCATGATTTAGATCTTGTAGTTGGAAAAGCGGCTTTCAAAGGTTCAAAATCTATGTTTTGAATTCAATAAGAAACTTTTGTTTTTTTTTTGAAAGTTTTGCAGAGACTACGAACTTTCGATCTTTGAGCATCCAACACTTCTAGAACTTTTATCTAGCAAACTGTGTTATCTCTCCATTCTCAGCATGTTATAATTATTTAAGCATCTCTTATTCTCTCTCGAGAAAATTGAAAATTAAACAAACATCTTGTAAATACTCGGGCAAAATTCTCCCTGAAAGTAGTAGATCGCTTAGAAACCACTAATAACAAAATGTAATTATAAATCTCTGGAGTGAGGTTACGATACTGTGCATGACGCACATCGGTTATCATTACGAATCTATATCTTTATTTTTAAACTCTAAATAGTCAATTTGAACGTTTAACACGATCCCTATATGAAAGTGCACTTAGAGATCAAATTTGTATTTTTTAGAATTTTTTTACTATAATTTTAGACAGGTAGAAAATCAATTTTTTGCCGATAGTTTATTTTTTTTACTGTAACTTTAGACAGGTAGAAAATCATTGCTTTCAGATGATAAAAAGATCTTTAAATCAAGTGATTTTATACCAAAAATATTAAATAAAATGAAAAACATGATATTCAAGTGCATTTTATATGAAATTTTATTAAACGGTTCAAACCAACTGTTTTAACTTTAAAGATGAAAATGTGAATCCATAGTGCGGATCAATACGCGCTATACGTACCGTAGCCTCGCTCTATAGATCGATCTAAGAACCGCTCCTTAAACATGAAGCGTTATACAAATTAAATATTTTGTTGCATGTTAAGATTGTCAAAGGAGTTTAATATTAGTATTTAGTGTACTTATTTATCTTTTAAAAACCGATTTATCAATACATTAAGATGGTGGTTTGAAGGCTTTAAACTTGAAAGAAATCAGAAATCTATCTTAGAAATGATTAGATATGTTAACCATGACCAATTTGAACACCTATGGAATGAGCACTCAATTAATTAGGCCTCATTTGTTATCTCTATTTTTTGTAAGAAAAAATATTTCGTAAGAACCTACCTCGGCCCTTCCATCCACTAGGTTATAAATTTAGTAATGATGCTTGGTGTCTCTATTTTGGAACAAGAAATCAATAGTTTTAGAAGGATTTAAAAAAAAAGAAACTAAATTACATAGTTTAAGCTAAATATTCTTGTGAGTACGTTTGAATGAATCAAGGAACAACAGCTATTTCTGGGTTGAGAATAGCTGCTAACCCAACATTTCATAGGAATAGCGGAATAGCAGCTAACCCGAGCTATTTCTTTGTTGAGAATAGTGTTTTTTTCACCCAAACGTGTTGTGTTAAGAATAGCTCGCCAGAAATAGCAGCTATTCCTGGGTTAGCGCCATTCCTGTGTCACCCAAACGTACCCGTAGTGATTATCATTACATGCTAAATAATAAAAACTTTACTATTGTATTATGAATATAAATTATAACATTAAAATTATTATTACATTGCAACCGAATCTAAATTATGAATATAGGTCTATATATAACTAGTGAGCTCGCATTTTGCAAAAAAGAGGGATGATTTGGTAAACTCCAATAATTTACAATGAAGAATACATAAACTTGTTAGTTTGAATAAACACAGATTTTGTAATTCAATTGTTGTGTAATTAATAATTTGGCCGATATACTTTTACTAGAAAAAAAGTTAAGAATAAACAAGAAATCAAAAGGGATTTGGTATTAGATATGCTGGTAATTGACCTCCAAATCCAGGAAATAAATCTGCTGAAGGAATAACATGACCCAGTTATTCCGACCACAGCCGTTGAGCTTTGTTGAGATTTGGGCACGAAAAACTTTTTTCCTTAAGATTCGCACATGAAAAATTTCGAACGGTTAGGATAGAAATAACAGGTCTTGTGATCCCTTTGGAATAACAACATATTTATATCCCCAAAATCCAATGAGTTTAGGTCAAGGTTGTAGTACGATGAATCCATGATCTACTAATGAGTAAAGATACTGGCAGTAGTGTTGTTTTGAATTTATGAAGCGCACAAAATGATAAATTCAAAATGAAAAAAAACATATGACTTATATGTTGTATGAAGTCAAAACAACTCAGTGAATATTTTCACCCCTAGTAATTATGCATTTTTTTTAGGAAGTTGATAACAGTACCTGCGCTACAGTACCCGCACTATAACTATCATAACTGCCTGGGGGAGACCGCAAAAACTCCAGCACTGAATCTAAAGTATAAATACATATGCAATAAAGTATTTATATCTATGTACGGAAGTATTTATACCTATAAGGTAAATAATTTTTACGTAAATAATTGTTTCCTCAATCAAATCTCTCAAACGTACCCGCACCTTAAATACATGTGGGGGATCACTCAAAATTATATGAGGGACCATATACGTTTTTAGAGGTAGATTTTTTTCTCTGTTCAATCTCGTCAATAATTCTGACGATCTGTGATAAATTTTGCGAATCTAAAATCACGAACGTCTGCTACGCAATTTTCTCTTCAAATGAGATCCATGATGGCGTGCTTTCGGGCTCGTCGCCACACAAGTATTTATACCTTGTCGTGCAAATATTTATACATATACTTGCAAGTATTTTTTACATGACACTGAATGACGTCTGAAAGTATTAATATAAAGTACTACCAGTATTTATATCTACGCACTGAAGTATTTATACCTATGTGGTCAACTATTTTTGTTAGAGGAAGATTGACGTGGAACGATTAGGGAAGGTTGATGCGGTGATATGGGGTCCCTATTACTTCATTAGCTGAAGATTGACGCGGGGACGATTGGGAGACTGTAAAAGGGATGATCATAACAAGTTACGCATCAAAGTATTAATATCTTATTTTTCAAGTGTTAATATCTTATCTTTCAAGTATTAATATCTATGAAAGTTGACGTGGGAACGAGTGCGGAGACTGGGAAAAGGGATACCATATAATTAGTGGGGACCATAGAGGAAGAGTGCCGCAGGAATTTTGAAATAATAATTAGTGGGGACCATAGTACATAATTTCTCTAAATGGATGCGGGATTTTGGGGTACTAGAGTGAGGGTACTCAAATAATTATTCTTTTTTTATATTATTTCAACCTCTCACTGAAATAGAGAGCAAACACCAATTTTTTTAAATACCCTCGCATTTTAAATATTTTGAAAAGTCAGAGGTATAATCAGGTACATAATTGTCATAAACGGGTGGTACATACGGTGGTTTATAACTCGAGTTGTGATAAACCGTATTTTCGCTAGAAGGTCCAACCCCGGTGTTAAACCATAACTCTCATTGAATATATGTCCATTACCGAGATATTCCCCGACTCAAATATATTGTAAATACTTCTCCATAAGCCCTCATCTGGTATAGGATATTGATCAAGCTCATTTTGATAGTGAATTACGTAGGGTTTTGGCTTAGGTTTTGCCTTATTTTCTTACCTTTATGTTTAATTATTCCGTGAAAAAAGTTATTGTTGTCCTATTTTATATTTTAGTGTAAGAACCATATTTTTGATCTATTTTACATATTTGGAGCAAGAATCGGGTCGATCGAAATAGCGCAGCTCATTGACTAAGGCTCTGGTACGGGTTGTATTCACTAATACGGAACAGAGCCTCAGTACAGACCAAAGATGGCCGAATATACATTAACTCCCACAGCGACACAGTGGGAGTACGGTCCGTATTGGCTAATACGGACCGTACCAGAGACGCCCTTTGGTGAATAACTGCGCAAGCTGTATCCAAATCGGAAAACTTAGACTCCACTCATCTCCAGGCGCTCCTCCACTCCTATATAAGTCCTCTGGACTGAACTAAAACTCATCTTTGTAATTTTGGTTTTATATTTTCTTAAGTGAGAAGAGATGAGTGTGTAGAGACTAAGTAGGACGGTACTTCGTGTATGGTTGTATCTTTATCTTATCTCTTTGCAAACATGTCATTCATCGGCTAAGTTTATATTATTAGGGTTGGCAGTAAACCTTGTTACTCATGATGCTTTGATATATACTTTTATTTGATCATTATTTAGTTTTTAGTTGTTCGATTGCTTTTGCGCTTTATGTTCTATCTTACTTGATTTTGTTTATTAGACTAGACCGTCATGTGATGGCCACACATGTAATCGAATTGGGTTAAGGGAGAATAAAAGTACTAGATTAGTGGTGGAGACCTTAACCGGAGATACTACTAATTGGATCAACAAAAGTACACATGAGAGTCTCGACATTCGTAGACGAATGTCGCATTGTCATGCCTTACCATGGGGACACCCAACATGACCAAGATAGTAGGGCGACATACCCAATAAGTGAAGTCTGAATTCTTTTGGGCTAGTCACAGATCTCCTTGCACTAATCAAGACAAGCCTTAATGGGATCTCTTGATTAGTAGGGTGGTTGCTAGGCGAAAGCGGTAATCACTAAATTGGATTAAAAACTCTTATACAACTGAAAATCAACATCAAATAAGATAAGAATCAAAGTGGATTGAAGTAACAACGGTGTGCCAAAACCCTAAGAATTCACATCTCTATCTTTATTTTATTTACTTTTAATTTTCGCCAAATACATTGATAAAAAACAATAATTCTTTGATTTCAGATTTTGTCTAGCATTTCGAAAGATTGTGATTTAATCGCTCAAGACCTTAAATCTTATTCCATGCGGATTGACACTCGTTTATATTACTCGATAAGATTATGCGCTTGTAATATGAATCGATAGCAAACCAGATTATAAATTTTATTAGCCTGATCACGATTACACCCATCAGATACCTGACGAAGTAAGGTCTATTACCCCTTTGTGTGTCAATCCGGGCACACAAGTCTATGTAATACTGGTTGGGGTTTACACCTGTCTATTCGTATACCATTCTCTTAAGTTCCTCAAATGTGGTATTTTCATTAACCTGGAAGGCATAACTTGCATCTTTTGTGTATTATGCTCCTTCCATAACTTTTGTAATTTTCCCGCCCACAAACAATGTAATTAGCATTTTTCCTTTAGCAAACTACATTTTCCAATAAACCTTTATCAATAATCTACTAATTAAAAAAAAATTACCTAAAATCGCATGCTCTTTCTCCTCAACTGCTGGAATGAATTGTGAGTGGGCAGGAGAGAAAAAACCACTATTTATGGGGGTTTTATACCTGACCACCCCACTGTGGGGCGACCAACTTCCAGAGCAGACCGCCCCCCTGTGGGGTTTGAAGCTGGCCGCCCCACAGTGGGGCGGTTAGAGTATTCTTCAAAATATTTGAAATGCAAGGGTATTTTTGTTAATTTTTTTTAGGGTATTTAAAAAAAAAATCACGAGCAAACAACAACACAACCTTAATTGGTATTTTAGATCTGGGTATATTTGTTTTTTTTTTTTTCGTCTTAAACAAGTAAAAACAAGTTAGACATTTGAGCTTTTCATAATGAAACCTTGCAGCTCAAAGCTGCTTATTGTAAAAAAAAAAAGAACAAAATAAGTTAAGGCAAAAACATTTTTTATCAGGTAATTTTTGAGTTATTTTATTGTTGTGATATATTCGTATAACTTAAATACAGTAACGATGCATACTTTATATTAACTTTGTATGATTAGACTTACTAGAAAGTAATTGCTTTGTTCAGTGATATTTTTTTTTTTTGCTGTTTAAAATTTATAGCTTAATTTGACTAAATTTATAGTTGGAACTATATTGCGAATATGGCCACACCTGAATGAATATTATATATATCTGAATAGAAAAGATTTAATAACGAGTGTACATCCGATTTTTGTAAAAAAAGAAAAAAAAAGAAAAGGAGGGAGTTGAATGAAATTTTCATCCGAGCCGAGAGCCGACTTTGATTAATAGTTAATAGTAGTACCAAGCGCTGCTGTCTGATCTGATTCAATCCTGACCGTTCATCAATCCATCCAAACGTCTTCACTCGTGAATATCTAACCCTACACAATACAAAACCAAACCCATGCACGAATAGTGTGTGTCTGTGTGAGCATCCACTCAGCACAAATACGCAACACAGAGAAAAAAAGCATACATACATCCGTTTTAGACAAAGAAAGAGCGGCGTGAGACGCAGGCTCCCCCATCTATCTCCATTCTCCCCCCTTCTCGATTTCTCCCCAATCACAACTTTAATCTAACCCTAATCCCTAATCCTAATCCTAATCCATCGCGAACATACATAACCTCTAGCTTTCCCTCGACGATCAGAGGCTGTAGATGAGCTGTTGATTGGTGAGAATGCAGACTCTTTTATTTCTTTCTAATTAACTTCCGATCGTGAGATAGTCGATCGGTTCATGACCGATCTTTGTTAGATTGGGTTTTTTGGTCCTGTTTTTGGAAGATCGGTCCTGAAATGAAATGGGAATGTACGAGACGTTTGGTTTTCATTTGAAATTTGTTTGAAACATGTATATTTAAGAGATTATGGTTTTAAGATCAGAAATTTGTTCCGTGTAGTGTTTATTTGGGGAATAAGAACTGGATAAGCCCTACCGGGTGAATCAAACAAAAAGGGGAGTGGATTTTGGGAATATAAAGGTGTTTGGTTCCAATACTGGACAATATTTCACTCGTTGTGAAATTCTAATTGAAATTTTTGACTGCAGAAACCATTATTCAGCTTCCTGGTGACTACATATTACTTTGTTGGATACTTTCCCACTTCTGTTGCCTGTTAGGACCATGCATGATTGGAAAAAATGTCAGATTTAATGGTTTCTATGGGATCGAGAATTGTTATTCTTCTTTCACTATTATTGATCTAGCATGAATTTGTGATTCTTTTCAGAAAATAAGTCTTAAACTATTGTCCTTTTCCCTAAGTCGACCCAAGTGTGTGCTGCTAGCATTGTCATTGTAGCCAAAATATCTCTCTTTCTGAAAACACAATTCACATTTTAGGTATAATCAGTTGCGTTACTTTATCCATAGAAGCAGATACTATGGTAGTTCCATATTGAACTTTTATCCCAAGCATGACAGCAGCAAACACTATTTCTACATTAAACACACACCATCTTGTGCAACTAATGTCGCTACTTAACTACAGCTCTGGCTTAACATATTTTGGCATCTGTTATTTAATAGGAAGCTCCTACAAGGAAATAAAAAAGCGGTCTTGACTTGCATGGGGAGAGAGAAATGCCAGAGTTGAGAAGTGGGGTCCGGCAAGCTCGGCTAAAATCCAAAAGAGAAACTGAACTACAAGTGGACAACTTGCCGCCTCCGACAAACAATAGGAGGCGTGGGGGTGGGACTGGCAGAGGCAGAGGCAGGGGCAGGGGCACTCAAGCCAAAGGGACACCGGCACAGCAAGCTGCACCAGTCAGACAAAAGGGAGCAACAGGGAGGGGAAGGGCAATTCCAGTAATTGATCTTGAGTCAGATAAGAATCTTGAGGCCGTGCCAGGTGCAGCCGACGGTGTGGCGGGTAAACCTGTTGGGATGGAAGGTGGAAGTGGTGAAAAAGTGGTCGCTGGAGAGGAAGAAGGATCAGCGCCTCCTGTTCCTGATAGGGTATACTTTTATATTTTGCACTTTATCTTGAATTGATTATTTATGGTGAAATGTTACAAGTGATAGTGATGATATGGAAGTCTTGTTATTAACCACTCCGAGATGAGCTAACATTTTCTGGTTCAACTAATCAATTTACTATACTTTGTTTTATAAAGGAAACATAATCAAAGTGAAGGCCATGGTGCCATAGCACCGATCTACCAGTGCTACAGCTCCAAATCTAGATATTGGAGTTCTGGTTGGCTGATCGGAGCCGCTCAACGTGATCTACATATCAAAATCTTTTGAGAAACCAAATTTTATATTTTTGGATTATTTTTACTATTTTGAACTGGAGAAGAATCATCAATTTTGAAAAAAATGGACACTGTATTCATCTGACTTAAAAGTTAAATAAACTATGAATAATGTAGGTTTTGTTAAAGAGCTGATGAACATAAAGCAACACTAACTTAATATTCTATATGTGAAGCTATAGAAAATGTACTGTGTTTTTTTCTTTTTCTTTTTTGAAAGAAGATTTGTAGTTCCTATCTCACAAGTTAATTCACCCAATGCTATAAATGGAAGTTATGAATTACTTTAACACAACAGTTTCTCCCTAGAAATGCTGATTTTATTTGAAAATACTATAATTGCTCCTATATTCCATTTAACTGAAAGCAACTTCTATCACAGGTACAAGTAGGTAATTCTCCACAATACAAAGTAGAAAGGAAATTGGGCAAAGGTGGTTTTGGCCAGGTCTATGTTGGTAGAAGGTTCTCAGGTGGGGCTGACCGTACTGGACCAGATGCTTATGAGGTACTTGGTTTCGTCCTTTTCCTTCTCTGTTTGTAATTGAAAAAACATTTTTTTAATATTCTGGTGACATACTGATTTTCTTTTTCTTTTTGTGGCGGATAGGTCGCTCTAAAATTTGAGCACCGTAATAGCAAGGGTTGCAACTATGGACCTCCATATGAGTGGCAGGTCTATAGGTATTAGTTTCTTTTGATATCTTGGATTTATAATGTTGTTCAGTTTTTCTTTCTTTGTCAATATCCAGAAGATTATTGATATACACATCAAGTCACTAAACTAACTATTTTCAACCATGGATGGTAATTCTTTCTAAGTGTTGGCATCTCTTTGCTTCATTCAATCCTAAAAATGGAGGTGGTCGATGCAATTTGTACCTTTTTGTTTTAAGTGATTCAGGGTCATCTAATTGTTTCTTATTTCTCCGATTATAGCACATTGAACGGGTGTTATGGTGTACCGAGCGTTCACTATAAAGGCCGCCAAGGGGATTACTACATCTTGGTGAGTTTGAAATTTCAGTAACTAATGGATTATTTCTAGGTGCTTCAAATTAAGTATGATTCATGAAAATGAATATTTTTCCTTTTTTAGGTAATGGACATGCTAGGACCTAGTCTTTGGGATGTTTGGAATTCAGTTGGTCAAGCGTAAGTGAACTTACATTCTTCACTTTTAAGATCTCATTCAAAATAATCTTCCATGAATTATAGAACATTTCAATTTTGAAGTTTATGGAATGCAGAGCACGTGGTTCAATATATCTGAGACTTTTACATTACTCTGTGACCAACTGAAATTTACTTTATTTACTTTCTGTTACAGCATGTCCCCGAGCATGGTTGCGTGCATTGCAGTGGAGGCCATATCTATTTTAGAGAAGCTTCACTTGAAGGGGTACCACTTGTTCTCCTTTTCTTATAAATTTATCTAGTACGGCTTTTTTCGTTTAAACCAACTAATTTTCTTACGGCACCTTATTTGCCAGATTTGTGCATGGAGACGTCAAACCAGAGAACTTTTTACTTGGTCAGCCTGGATCTCCAGATGAGAAAAAGCTCTTCCTAATTGATCTTGGTCTCGGTATGTCTTTGTGGAGATGACTCATTTGGTAAATATTCTTTATTATTTTTGTGTTTTGTGATATCGAAACTAAGACTCGGGTAATATGATGTATGCACAGCCTCTAGATGGAAGGAAACAACTTCAGGTCAGCATGTTGAATATGATCAGAGGCCGGACATCTTTAGGTGGGTTAAATTTATAATGTTTTTGAACCTTTTTTATTTGTCAATTGCTCTTTAAATGTATTCACCCTTCCGTGGGTGTGGGAAAAGTAGATTAACAAAGATGCATGTCTTTTTTCTTAATAATGAACATATTTAGGAAGTTTTTGGGTGATATGTAAAATAAGGTTGATCAAGAACTGCAATCTCATGCATTTGGTTTTAGCTTTTATCTTGTTCCATTTTAGTTCTTACTTTCAAATTCATTAATGCTTTTGGCAGAGGGACAATAAGGTACGCTAGTGTTCATGCACATTTGGGACGCACTGGTAGTAGGAGGGATGACCTCGAGTCTTTGGCTTATACCTTAATTTTTCTCATTAGAGGAAGGTTACCCTGGCAAGGGTATCAGGTAAACTTTTTTACACCAATTTGCTTCTCGGTACTAGTTGAATTCTAAATGTGAGAAGTTTTTCTTGAAAAAACCTATATAACACATCAGAAAGCAAGTGATTTGAAAATTTGTCACAAATTATAGGCTAATTTATTTTAAATTTTCGATCTTCTTTGACTGAAGTTGTTTATTAAATCCAGGGAGAGAATAAGAGTTTTCTAGTGTGTAAAAAGAAGATGGCCACCTCAGCAGAGCAGATGTGCTACCTTTGCCCTCCTCCTTTTAGGCTATTTCTCGAGACAGTCACAAATATGAAATTTGATGAAGAGCCGAATTATGCAAAGCTCATTGCACTATTTGATACTTTAATAGAGCCTTGCTCCGCTTTAAGAGCAATTAGGATTGATGGCGCGTTAAAGGTAACTACTTGAGCACAATCTTGTCTATGAGTTAATACTTCCACATTGGATCAGCGGAAATTAACATTTTTAGTCTTAATTAATCCTTAATTTAAGTAACATTACTAAATGTCATTACAGGTTGGACAGAAGCGAGGGAGGTTAGCTGGAATGGAAGAAGAAGAACAGCCTAGAAAGAAAGTTCGAATGGGAAGCCCTGCCACTCAATGGATTTCCGTCTACAATGCTAAACGGGCCATGAAGCAAAGGTGAGTTACTGTATTAGTCACTCCTAGTAGCATGTATCAGCTTAATATGAAGAGTTATTGACCCATAATTGTGGTTTCTATCTTGTATTTACAATATTTTGATAATGGCTTCCCTTTCTTCAGATACCATTACAATGTAGCAGATGCAAGGCTTCAGCAACATATAGAGAAGGGCAATGAAGATGGTTTGTATATTAGCTCAGTGGCATCATCTGCTAATCTCTGGGCTCTCATAATGGATGCGGGAACTGGTTTCTTTGCCCAAGTATATAATTTGTCTCCCATATTCCTTCATAAGGTTTGACTCTCTTATATATTTTATATTTTGTTTCTTTAGGTAGTGTTCGGTACGCTAGAATAGAATGGAATTAGTCGGACAACAGTAGAATAGTTGCCCAAAGCCCCCTCCCTATTCCATCCTGTTGGAATATCTAATTCCATGTTGTAGGGGTATGAAATTAGGTTATTCCATTGAAAATGATGGGGGTATGAGAGAGATGCCACTGTGTTTGAAATTAGGTCTATTCCACCAGACACGATTGGAATAGTGGAATGGCACTCTATTCCCCATCTCAATTCCACTCTAGCTGAACTTCAACTAGGAGATAAACATGAGTTGCTGAACTAATAGTGGGTTCTCTGTTATCCTTTTTTTTATGTTTAGGATTGGATTATGGAGCAGTGGGAGAAGAACTTTTACATCAGCGCCATTGCTGGTGCAACAAATGGAAGCTCATTGGTTGTTATGTCAAAAGGTACAGAGTAGGAATTTTACTTTGTCTATGTCATATTCTAGCCTTTAAATTATGATATTAAGTTAATTAACAGTTAGCAACTAAAATATTTTATTCTCCCATATTTTTCACATTTCACTAGCTAATATGCCTTGTTGTATCTTTGAGGCTATATCGACATTATAGTAAAACAAAGGCTATCAAGTTGTTCATTTGATAAGTTTGCAATGTTTTGGGCGGTTTTAGCTTTGAAGCAATCTCAGGAACAGATAATGTTATTGAATGATGAAATGATTTAATTGCATTGTTGTTGTCCCTGCAGGAACTCCATATACACAACAGTCATATAAAGTGAGTGAATCTTTCCCCTTTAAGTGGATAAATAAAAAGTGGAAAGAAGGTTTTCATGTTACTTCAATGACTACTGCTGGGAGTCGCTGGGGGGTGGTCATGTCAAGAAATTCTGGTTTCTCTGACCAGGTATTATTCAAAAGCATTCCAATTATTTGATAGATAGATACATTTTCTTAAGAAATCCTTTTCCTAACCAAAGTATTTGGGCTCATGCATGAAAGTACTTTGTTTTATTTAAAAGCATTCCAATTATTTGATAGATTGATACATTTTCTTAAGAAATCCTTTTCCTAACCAAAGTATTTGGGTTCATGCATGAAAGTACTTTGTTTTATTGACGCCAAGAATATTTTAGCTACGTTATGGTGAACATTTGGATTTCAAGTGTCAATAGCATACCTGTTTAACCTGACTGGTTGAATATATGGATCTGATATGTGCCTATTAAATCTGGCCCTCAGTAATTCTATTTGGTTTGACTTGATCAACGTGTAAATTGTAAAATGTTAATTCCTGAGGAAAACAATGCAATTGATTTTTTTTGGGTTTTGACAAATTATATAATGCAGGTTGTGGAGTTAGATTTTCTCTACCCAAGTGAAGGTATCCATAGGAGGTGGGAGAATGGGTATAGAATAACTGCCACAGCGGCAACACCTGATCAAGCTGCTTTCATACTAAGCATTCCAAAGAGAAAACAGACTGATGAGACTCAAGAAACCTTGCGTACTTCAGCATTTCCAAGCAATCATGTAAAGGTAACCTATTTGCGTGTAGATTTGGGTACCATACTGGTTCCATCTGGTAGTAATTAAACTCATTCCAGCACGATTACATTTCTTGCATTTTTTTTTGTTTTACATTCTTGCTTATATTGGTTGGCTAGTGCGTATTAAGTTATCGGGTCTTACTTTTAATAGTTCTGTTGTTAATTTTTTGACTAAAAGCTCTGCTAGATCTGGCATTCTGGTAAAATTTGACTCTTGATTCAAATTCTTGTCAATTTTGCACTTAATAATAAAATAAAGTCGATCTTGAACTAACAAAATTTATTTGCAGGAAAAGTGGGCGAAGAATCTCTATATAGCTTCAATTTGCTACGGTCGGACTGTTTGTTGATGCTGCCCGCCTACTCTTTATATTTATGAAGGTCTAAAATTATCGTGTGATGGGATTTGGTTTAACAGATCTAGGGGAATGATTAACCTCCCCACTTGAATGGTTTAAATCAAGGTGTGAGGTGTATTAACCCCAGAAAGGTAGAATGGGAGAAGGAATGCGAAGTTGATGTCCGAGGAGAGGAGAGGAGGTTATGAGATTCGGCCTCTCTTATCCGGTTATCCCCTGTATAAATAAACAGAAAGGTTGCTTGTGCAAGTAGGCAGACACTAGCCTTATTTGAATGATGGCTATTGATCTGAAATCCTTGTACATTTTGTTACCCTTTGTTTTATGGGAGGGCCGATTTAGGCTTTCCGAATTGGTGGAAAATGGCTAAATTATAATATTTTATGAATCAAGTTTCTTATCTCTCCTCTGGTTTCATTTTAAATGCCTGGCTTTATGAATCAGGTTGCCTGTAATGCGGCCAGACTAACTCAAATATGCCACCTAATATTCTTAAAATTAAGAGAAAGGGGAGGTAGCATAGTTAGCTAGGAAAAAAGTCCTATGATTGTTAGTTATTCAAAGATGCAGAGTTCGATTTCCCTCAAAACTTGACAGCCTCTGTGAATATTTTCGAAAAAACTATTTTAAAATTAAAGTTGACACTTGCACTGTCACATACTGTCACTTCAATTCTAGAGACTAGACCGGGAGTGGGAACTTCGACTGGTCTTGTTTGGATGCACATAATGATTAGATTACGAGGACCACTTCTTGCCCCTTTATCCATCACCATCAGCTCCATTCCAATTAACGATTAATTTTTTCGGGAATTTTATAAACTAACATTTCTTTTAAAAAAATCAAACAAAATATCTCCTCATTCTCAAAAGTCAAAACTTACCCCTTCCAATTTACTCTCATATTTTTCAGTTGCCTCTTCAGACTCCTCTCCTCTCTCTTAAATTCTAAACTTTTCCTTAACCTTTCTTCTTCGTTACTGTGGATCTTTCCGAGGCAAAGAAATACAAAGGAATTGAATCTTCTCTTGATCAAAGTTTTGATGTTAATGAATAAAAATTATAAATAAAATAAAAGCAATTGAACCTTCTCTTGAGTTTTTTTTTTTTGGTCACATGGACCCGTTCCATACCTAAATATATAGTGTTTAATCCTGCACATCTAGTCTCCTTGCCTCTACTGGGGTCTTGGATTTTGGTCAAAAAAATTTCCCTTCCCAGATTTAACATACAGTTTGTATTATTATTTGGAATTGTAAGTTGCCTCTATAGTTTCTTGCGTTTTTTTTTATTCAAAGAGTTGGAATTATAATGTTAAAATGATTTAATTAAAGATGTCACAGAACTCAATATATTCCCAACAGTTGAATGCCAGGGGAAAGGATCTACTTTTGTGAATAGAAGTTAAATGTCACATGCTACAGTTGACGTATATATCACCCAAAATTAAGTCAAAAATCTCAATGCGCACCACGTACTAGAGTCAATATTATTATCTTATAGTCTTATTGGAAGTAATGCTTAGTAAAATACTTTATATATTGCTACGATATCCTTATTGTGCTGCCGTGCCAGATTTCTGGTAAGACGTGGACATCACCATGTACCATAAAAATATCACAACATAGCAACCTCTCTCCCTTGCAACAAAATTTCAGAAGTTAAAATCCACAAACGGACTCCTAAATATTTTAAATCACAACTCAGAAATTTTCTGATCTGAGTTACGTACAGTGCCATGGCCATAGCTCAGGAAAATCTTGTTAAGCTCCAAAAAACACCAAAAATCTTAGTCATAATCTCATGCTTCATCATTTTTCTCCTTGTCTTCTGGTTTCAAGGCCTCCAGTCTCTTCGCCAGTTCTCATGGCCTTTGGCTTCAAATCCACCAGCCAATCAAACTCTGACAGCCATGCTTCGCGACGCTGTTACTTTCTTACCTCTGAAAGACCTCCGGTACTCTGACAAACCAACGACGGGTCACACATGGTTCATGAGCTCTGTAAACGACACGTTTGATCCGAATGACTCAGAGTACCTCCATTTCCCATCTTACTCATCGCACAATCGGTTACTCTGCCTCTTGTCACGCAACAGACATGACGGCGCAGCAAATTCATATGCATTTGCATGGCCTAACGCTCTGCCACACGGCGCAACACTACTCCCCGGGCTAACATATGTCTCTGATACGTACTACGACTACACTAACCTCTGGCACGGGCTCTCTGCCTTGGTACCGTTTGTTGGTTGGCACATGAGAAAAGGCTGTGCTGTTCCACCGGCAAGATGGGTTCTGTTCCACTGGGGTGAGCTGCGTACCGAAATGGCAACCTGGCTAAGATCCATTGCTGAGGTGACAATAGGTAAGGTAAATATAGAAACTTTTGAAACGATCGACGTCGGTCCTGTGTGCTTCGAGGAAGCCGTGGTATTTAGACATAACCAAGGGGCTATGGCGAAAATAAGGCTAAGGGAGGTGTTTGATAGAATCAGGTGCATGGCAAGAGAATTTTGCAATGTTGACATGGAGAAGATTAAGGCTAACGAGGAGGTACGGATGACACTTTTGCTGAGAACTGGTACGAGATCATTCAGAAATGAAACAGCAGTAGTGAGAATTTTTGACGAAGAGTGTGCCAAGATGGAAAACTGTAGATTTTTGGCTGCGAAATCAAACAATTTGACTTTCTGTGATCAGGTTTGTGGATAATATTTTTTGTTTTCTTTCTTTTTGGTTATTGTCCTGTTTAATTTGTTCTGGTAGCATAGAGAATTTTGATAAGTAAAGGTGATTTTTTCCTGTTTTCATTAAAACGGTTAATTTATTTTCAACAGATCTCTCTCAACTTTTTCGTTCTCAGGTGCGATTATTAAGCGAGACTGACGTACTGGCCACCGCACACGGCGCGCAAATGACGAACATGATCTTCATGGAGAGAAACAGCAGTGTGATGGAGTTCTACCCGGTGGGATGGAAGGAGATGGCCGGATCGGGACAGTACGTCTTTAGGTGGCTGGCAGACTGGGCCGGGATGAGGCACCAGGGCGCCTGGCGCGATGACGGGGGGCCCGCTTGCAATGGTACGACCGCAAGGTTGGAATGCTTCAATTCATTCAAGGACCGTCAGATCGGACACGATGCGGTTTACTTCTCTCAATGGGCCTCAAAAGTTCTTCAAGAGATGAAGGAATACAAGAGGAATGCTTCTCTTGCTCTGCACAGCGTGTCAGCACAAGCTATCAGCCGGTGCAGATGCTGTTAAAGGCTTAAAGCCAGCCAGACAAGATAGTGAGATAGTATTGAGTATCGGAAACATAAATACATAATAGATACATACATACATACATGCAATATATTCTGTGGATGGTGTAAAGAAATTGAGATTTTTTTAGAAATTAAAATTTATTTTTTCAGTAAACAGAACATAAAACAGAATAATTTTTTTTCCGAAAAAATAGATAGAACCGCACCAACAGTACATTCAACCATGTGTGGGTCTTGAGACCCGCATCAATAGTATGGTTCAATTATTTTTCAAACGTTAAATCCCATATTAACTATAGGTTTGCCTGGAAATTACTGCTGGGCGCAACAATAGTGCGGTTCAGGGCTGTAAACGGATATAGATATCCGCTCTGAATCCGCATATAATCCGAATTCAGATTTAAACGGATACGGATCCGGATAATTATCAACACATAAGATCCGAATTCAGATACGGATAGTAATACCTAAACAAAGCGGATATCCGAATCATCCGAAACCCATGTCATGTGAGGTGAAAGTCTAAGCAACCAAGCTACAAACCACTACACCACACTATCTTTTGTTACTACTTATTTATTTTGTTTATATATTATATCAATGGAATGAATATCTTATATCTCCCATCTTTCTAATATCAATATCTCCATCAACTTCCAATTATTCATTTTTTTTCATATTTAAATTTTATTAATTATTAATTATATCTTAAAGTTCATATAACTCAATATCTGACAATTATTCGTTCTATATTCGTATTCGAATCCATATCCGTAAATTATCAGCTCCGTATCCGTTTAAGGTGGATATGGTTTTAAATTTTGATATCCGTTTACTATCCGTATCCGTATCCGCATCCGCTCATTAAAAGGCAGATACATATTTGGTATTAGCATTATCCGCTCGGAATCCGCTTCGTTTACACCCTAGTGCGGTTTCATCTATTTTCCAAAGAAAAATTAATTAATTTCTTTTCCAATTTTTTTATTTCTAAAAAAATCACCGTGAAAATTGATAAATGAAAATTTTTGGAATTTTTTTTTAAACTTGTTTTGAGAAAAAGAGACAATATCTACCACTAAAATACAATTATTTGAAGAAGTACTTTTGATAAATGAAGCATTTTCAGAATATTATTCATCAATAACAAGCTTCTTTTTATTGTTAATTGACAATTATCAACTGACAAATTTTATTAAAAATAAAAAATAAAAATTCTAATTAACTATTACGCCAAGTCATCCTTACAGCATAAAAGTCATATTTAAATTTTTTATTATGCCTCATGATTGGAAAAATGGTATATAATGAGGATTGTTTCATTGGAATAATAATTCAATTTTGTTGGTAGATTTTTGCGTTCAATTAGCATCTTCATAAGCGATTTTATCTGTGAGACTGACATTTTCTTCTCTCTCAAAATTAACAATTATATTGACAATACACTTAGAGCATCTACATCTTTGAAACTCTTAGAGTTTCTAAATAACTGTTAACTGCTTTTAAGAAATTATAGACTCTGAAGTTTCTAAATGTTCACATCCCTTAAACTAATTTTAGAGTTTCTAATAAGCCAAATCATCAGTAAATTAAAATTGATAATTAAGCCACATCAGCAGTAAATTAAACTAATTTTAGCGAATACAGGCCAATCGTTTTGTCACGTCAGAGTTTATAAACAATTTCTTAATAAGAAATTATTGAGCAAAGTTGCTAAATAAGAAATCCATCTACACTCTGAAACTGATTTAGCAACTGCCACGTCAGATTAGAAACTCTAATAATTTCAGAGATGCAGATGCTCTTACTGTATTATAAGTAAATAATTATCAAAGTATAAAGATAATTAGATTACAAATATATTTTTTATAATTTAGATTTTTTTTTGTGTATCATGTTTAGCGTAATTTGAAAATAGTTTGATAACTGATCAAATATTTGATGGAACAAAATTATCAATTATTTAAATTATTTGGTTGATGACCTTTTCATTTTATATTATAAAAAAAATCTGGTACAATCTAATTTTATTTAATATCTCGATTTATGGTTTTCCACGTGACCCTTCCCTTCTATCATGGCATTTGCTCGTTTGTTTAAAATGAATTTATCTACTGTTTGACTTGGTTAATATTTTTATAAAATGGCTGCTATGTGTACAAATTACAATAGTTGAAACTAAATTAACCAATTATAAATGTGGCCATGTGCACCTGGAGTACATATTTTAAGCAAAATATATTTGAAATTGAGGCAACTTTTATTAATTTTGCATTTTTCACAGCATTTTCTGGATAAACTTGCAATTTTTCACAGTATTTTCAGGTTACTCTATCGGATCGGATACGGTCCGTATCCAAACTCAATCCAACAGATGCGAACCCGTTAACAAAGAGATATTTGAATTCCGCGCGAATCACGTCTCATAACCGTTTAAACTTCGGTTTTACTCATATGTATGAGTAAAAGAGATTGTGCTAATCAATAGAAGTCCATTCTTTAAGGGTTATTTGGTCAAATTGCCTTTTAAAAGTAACTACCCTTCCCTGTGTATTGACTACTTCTCTCAATGTAAGGCCCTGTTCGGCGGACACATGGGCAAATGAATGGGCACAGGAACAGAAAAATTTTGAACTGATTTTTACTGTTCATGTGGGAAAAAAAAATTCAGTCTGAGTAAATTTTTTTTTTCCCACGTGAACAGTAAAAATGGGAGTGCAACTGAACAGAGCCTAACTGTTTTATTTCTACAAATCTCATATAAATGTGAAAATTGAGTAGCCATAGATATTGTTGATCCCATGTATCTAGCTTAAAATCTAAGTTATAATTTTGTCCCTGGTTTATGAATCACACTGCAGTGATCTAAATTATCTAATTTCATGATCTCCTCCTGTCAAAAAGGTGAATAAGGCAAAACATGAGCGGAATAGTATTTGTACTAAATAATGAATTTTTTTTTGTCAAAAAGATAAAATCCCGTTTCAATAGATGAAACTTACCAGTATGTACAGGAATAACAAAAAACAGTAAACTAAACCACAACAGGGCAAGTGAACCTCCAAAAAACGAAGTACTAAGGAAATAGAAATGCAAAACAACAACAGAAACTATAGTATCAACTAAGCCACAACAGGGCAAACAAAAGGCTAGTTTAGCAGCAGGAGCAGTTTTAATCAGATTCCTTGGAAAGCCAATCCACCATCTGCGCCGCTGCAGGAGCTGCAATCTGCAAAGGAACCTCGTCCAAATCCGTAGGCATCCAGTTGTTGGTTTTCTCCGTGATAGCCATCAGTAGTTTGTCTGTCCAGTATACAATAATAGAGATAATTGTTAGTATGACAGATCTACAAGGTTGCACAAATAGCACTATTAAAACATAGATCGTTTCGGATTTGGTAATACTTAATGGCGGCGCTAGGTCAGAGAGGTCAGAAAGGCGATCAAGAAGGCGATAGAAGAACTTTTGAGAAGGCGGCGCAAGGAAGGGACGGCGATAGAGATGGCGTCATATCAGGCAAACAAGATGGCGTTCGAAGGGAGGCAGTGAAGCTGCAGCGCAAGGACAAGAGGTTAGTAGACATCTATGAAGAAGCAATGAGGGAACCTCCAAAGGACATCTTTGCATGGAACATTTCGGGCAAAGTGCCTCAAGAGAACATGAAGGACCTTCACATGTTAGATCATAAGGTGCTGGAGAAAAGACAAGTGGAGCTAGAGAAAGGGCAAGATACTCAACAAAGGTCTCCAGATTTACTTTGGATAGGGGAAGTTCCGATCCTGCGATTAGTTCCTGAGACAGAGCAAGGTACAATGCATCAAGTACAACTACCATTACAGCTAGATAAGACTGGAGACACCGTTCAAACTCCCCATGCAAATGAAAATCCAATAGAAATACGGGAGAGGAAAGGTTTGCTCTTAGGGCTTGCTAACAATATTGATGACGATCTTGAAGGCTGGACTGTAGTTACTCGAAAAAAGAAGAAATTGATTACACAGGGGGCGATGCATAGAGGAAACCAACAGACTCTCCTAAATATTCATGCAACAAAATTAAGGCAACAAGGTAAATGCTTCAAATGCTTGAGAAAGGGTCACATCCAGGCTGTATGTTCAAACCAAAGGCGCTGTTTACATTGTAATACTGATGGTCACATAGTTCGAGATTGTCCATCAATGCCGCAAAGAAGTTTGAAAGGCGCCAGAGTTCTCAAACCATCTTATAAAAGAGAAGGACTTGACAAAGGGAAACCTCACACTAGTTATCCTTCTATCTCTACCAATCCTTTGCCCAAAACACCTTTACAAAGAGATCTTCCAAAACCACCATTCCCAGATCACTCTTCGCAAAATACCCAAGTCAAGATGGAGGCTCCAAGAGATTGGCAAAACATGATCATGAATGAAGCTGCTGCTCTCTGGCAGATTAGGCCACACTCCCTTAATGTCTACATAGCACCAAGGGAAGAACTTAGTCCCGCAAATCTCTTTCTTGAAAGGTCAGCTTTTATTTTTGCGGGACAGGGGGCTTCTGAACCTTATTTCAAACAGAGGGTGGCTAACTGTATGGGGCGACAATTCCATTGGGATGCCTCAGATTTTAAGGTCTTCGTAATAGATGATGATTTTGGTGATGTGATTCTCATTTTTTCGGAGGTAAACATGGCACGGGCGGCAATAGATCAGGCTTCTTTCTATATTGGCAACAATATAGAAATTCAATTGCACCCCTACTCCCCAGACTTGCAACTAGCTTTTGATCCACTAGGAGGAAGAGCCCGCATTAAGCTCTATGGGGTGCCTTTAAACAATTGGAACATGATTGATATGGCGACCCTGGTGTCAGGCTTTGGCTACTCGTTAAGGGTGGCTCCTTACTTCACTAATGGCAACTACCAGTACCTGACCATGCTTGTTGCCACCAAAGCTGCAGCCGAAATTCCTTTCTTGCTGAAACTGAAGGTTCACCCACACAGGAAGGATGTCAGGGTGGATATTGATGGGTGGATGGAACATCATGGTAACCATGCTCCGAATCAGGGGGGTAATAACAATGACAGGCGTGATAGGGGACGCAGGGATCACCGAAATGACAGGAGGCCGAGACAGAATCCGGTTAGAGGCTCACCACCGGGTCGACAAGACAAAAGGGGAAGAGGTAAAAACAAGGGATTCAGAAATGATAGGAATCAGTCCAGTTCAGGTTCGAACTGGACAAGACCAGTGCAAAACTGGGTAGAGCTTTTAAGGAGGCAGCTCTTAACTGGTGGTGTGCTCTGATATCTCATTATTTGATCTATTGTTTCGACCTATTTTCAGACCAGATATCATGTTTTTAACCACTAAATTGCATTGTTTAAATTGAATATCAATAGAATATGGTACTGCTGCATTTTGTGGTTTACTTTGCAGGAAATAGGCGAAAACAGGAAGAGTTCTGACTTTCCCCATGCGAGTCGCGTCCCACCTGACGCGGGTCGCATCACAGTCCAGACGCGACCTCAGACGCGACCCTCATTGCACACATCAGTTCTACCTGACGCGGGTCGCATCCCATCTGATACGGGTCGCGTCGAATTAAATGCGCCAGGGCCCAATTGAAGCCCGTTAAGGAGTCTATAAATACAGAAGGTCCAGCGCAGGAAAGGGGATCCACGATTTTTCACAGAAAATAGATCTGATCGAGTTTGAAGAGAGAGCTTGGCGCCAGAGAAGAGGAGAGGCGATCTGGAGCCGATCTGGAGCTAAGAAGGAGTCAATTTGGAGAAGAAGATTCCTGAAGCTTCGATCCTCTTCAATCTCTCACCTCTCATCATGATTTGCACTCTCTATCTCTCTTTTACTTTGTCTTTTAGCATGTCTGAGTAGATGATACCTCGCATATTTAGTCTATTTTAGGCCTGTTTTAGTACCAGATTCGTGCCCTAATTCACCAGAATCATGTGCATTTCATCGATATATCTTTAGAATTTGGTACTGCTGAGTGTTTGTTTGTTTTCTGCAGGCTTGGAGCAAAACACACGAAGAAACGACGATTTGGGATGATCTGGTACGGCCCTTACCAGGTTTGGTACGGGTCTTACCGGACTTAGCCATTTTTCAGCTCATCACGCCTAGTACGGCCTGGCCGTACCAATTTGGTACGGGCCGTACCTAAAGGCGGCCTGACAGATTCAAATTTTGGCAGAGGCTATTTAAAGCGGGGAACTCTCCAATTTCGGAAGCCATTCCATTCCAGATCTAATTGAGAGCACAGTAAGAGAGAGAAAGAGAGCTAAGGAGCTAGGAGCAAGAAGGAAGGAAGAGGAAAGAGGCGAAACTCGACGGATCAAGCTTCATCCTCTCGATCCCTTCGATCCATGGCTTTCTCTATCCCTTTTATTGTATTTTTAGATCAGATCATGTGCTGTGAGTAGTTATTTCAGTTTCTAGGGTTTAGAGATGGATTCTTGATTTGCTTTGACTTTCTTTGACTTGTATCTTGTATGAACTCTTTTGATTGATTGATTGTGATTTTCTTTGTCATCTCTTGCTTTGATTGCTGTGATTGTGTATGATGAACCTCTAGGTCTAGATCAAACCTATCAAGGTCATGTGATCATCTCAATCTCTCAACCAAATCAATTGTTTAGGGTAGACTTGTTCGAATTGAAGCCGAGAGGTTGAATTCTCCTCTAATCGACAGATTAGAGGGTGCCTTAGGTCTCCAATCAACCAGCTAGGGTAGATCTGTACCAACACATGAGAATTGAGGTGTAGAAATCCCTAAAAGGCAATCAATTGCATTCCAACCTAAATCTTGATCCAACACACGACGGTTGAGGCTTAGGAACCTTAGGTATGGTCAATTGAACCTTTCTAAAGAGTTTAGCACAAGGTACCAGCAAGGAATGCATCAACTCGAACTGGTAAGCTCTGTTCTGGCAAGCCAGTACGGGTCTTACCAGAGTGGTGCGGCCTTGCCTTACCAAGTGGAGTACGGCCTAGCCGTACCAACTTGGTACGGGCCGTACCACTAGAGGCAGATCACAGACGAAATTTGAAACCCTGGAAACGCCTTTTATCCATAATCAAAACACAGTTTACATTTCTTCTAGCATTTTATTACATTGTTTGAATTGCTTGAATTGACCTTTTTAGGAACTTAAATACCAAACCAAAACCTTCTCACTTCTAGTTTTTAATTGAGTTTGGTAGATTCTAACCTAGTAATTGCCCGTCCCTGTGGATCGATACCCGATTATACTACTCGATAGGGGTTGTGCACTTGCAACCCTTACTCGTGAAGTGTAAACGCGGTTTTAAAAGGTACGCCCTCAAGCGTACCGAAACTTGCGTTGCGCTTTCGCGCGAACAAGTTTTTGGCGCCGTTGCCGGGGACGGTAACCAATTGCCTAGTTAGATTTTACCTTACTTAGTTAATCTAGACTTTATCTTGTATCCTTTATTTTCTTTTATTTTATTTTGTTTCTTTTATTTATTTATTTTTTTTCAGGAACACTATGGCGATTACTATCTGAGGAGCTCGAGACACCATGGATCTCATGTACAACATGACGACAGACCAACATTGGTTTGGCCGCGACAATTTTCAAGCTGGAGGAGGCGGCCGATCCAAAGCTGATCAGATCACAGCTCTATATGCTAGAGCTGCCGAGCTAGAGGAGGCCATGATCGCAGCTCTATATGCTAGAGCTGCCGAGCTAGAGGAGGCCATGGAGAGTTATTCAATCAGAATGAGCATGAGGGCAGCCAGAAACCAGAAACCACAGCCATGTGCCATGTGTGGGGACAGGAGACACTCTTATGAGTATTGCCCACTGGCTGATTGGAGTGAGGAACCGGAGCAGGATGGCTATATCAGCAACAACAATTGCAATTTCTACGACCCTGCACCATTCGATGACTCGAACAATTGCGTATTCCAACCCGACCCACCCGAGCCGTATGTTGATCCCGCTGAGATCGAATTCATACACGAGCAAGGGAAGGTGAACCAGATGCTGTGGGAACAGTTGCAAAACATGTCCACACAGATGGCCGCTCAAAACAAGCTGTTGGAGCAGTTGAGTCAGATCATCATCTCACGCCAATCTCAACCTAGAAAGCTGCCAGCTCAGCCAGAATGCGAAGGACCAGCCCAGCCAACAGACCAGACCGCACTTGACGCGACCCGCATCATTGAGACACGACCCGCGTCACCCACGGAAGAACATGTGGCCCCAGGTCGCATCGAGCCAAGTCGACCCGCATCTCCACCTGAAGAGCATGTGGATGCGACCCGCACGCCACCCGATGCGACCCGCATGCCGTGGTCTGAGGACCTGGAAACCGAAGGACGCGAGTCGGATTGGTCAGCACGCGATACCATTTCACTTGATGCGACCCGCACGACACCTGATGCGACCCGCGTCAAGACCCAGACAGAGCGGCTGACTCCTGAGCTCAAGCCTCCAGCAGCTCACCTCAGGTATGAGTTTCTAGACCCAGATAGATGTCGTCCTGTGATCATAAGTGCAGATCTTGAACCCGATCGGACTGCTACACTCTTGGAGAAATTGGAAGCGCACAAAAGCGCGATCGGGCGCTCGATCAAGAACTTGATGGGAATCTTGCGGATTCTTCTGATGCAAGAGTGTGATCGCATGGGCCGTGTACCTCAGAAGTGGGTGCTCCCACCAGTGCCACCTGATCCACCTCCCACCAACCAGTGAGACGCCCCCGCCTCATCCCTCGCTCACCATCTAGTAAGTTTCCATATTTTCTTCTATTTTACTTTTTCCTTGTGTAAATTCAAGCATTGAGGACAATGCTTCATTCAAGCTTGGGGGGGGGGTGGAATAGAAGAAAATTGTATCTGCATTTAGACATGTTTATTTTTCAAAATTTTTGCATTTTTAGGTGATAAATTTGTGTGATTGCTAGGATTAGGAACTTGTTTGAAAACTTTTGTTTGTGAGTTGGATGACTTTGCGAATTAGAACTAACCTCATAATTGACCAAACAAATCTGATTAGGAACAAATGGTTCGAGATTTGTAAAATTGGAAACTTGAATGTCGAGATAGCATTTAGAAACTGAATTGTGCCTTTCAAACATGGAAATAGGGATTTCAAATAAAGAAAGGTTGGGATATCCGTAGGTGTGAATGAACGCTAGTGGATGTGTGTATTCATGGTATGTGCAAATAAAAAAAAAGAGAAGAAAGAAAGAAAACAAAAGAGAAAAGAAAATAAAAAGAGATGAAAACATGGAGAACATAAGAGTACTGACAATAAGCCTTGCATGGGCGCCTTTGAGCTCGTCTCCCAATTAGAAATGAAAAAAATAATTTTTTTTGCACATATCAACACACGAAGTCCACAACTTTCTGACCTAAGCTTGATTCAAGCTTGGGGGTGCCAAAAAGGGAAAATCTCTACAAGCGAAGGCATAGTTTAGTGAAAGAATGATAAATCGATAAATTCGAGTAATCAACTTTGCAAGACTTGAAACAATTAGAGTTTGAGGTTTTATTAATCAATTTGTGAGGTGAATCACAATTGACCAAGGGAAGTCGAATCATAGCAAAAAGATTCTTGCGTTCTTTTATTGTAGCAATCATGTAAGTTTTCACATTTAGACTTGTATCCGCATTTAGATTTAGTTGTCCAGCACTTTTACCCGAGTTTGAAACTTTTTGCTTGAGGACAAGCAAAGGTTCAGCTTGGGGGAATTTGATACCTCGCATATTTAGTCTATTTTAGGCCTGTTTTAGTACCAGATTCGTGCCCTAATTCACCAGAATCATGTGCATTTCATCGATATATCTTTAGAATTTGGTACTGCTGAGTGTTTGTTTATTTTCTGCAGGCTTGGAGCAAAACACACGAAGAAACGACGATTTGGGATGATCTGGTACGGCCCTTACCAGGTTTGGTACGGGTCTTACCGGACTTAGCCATTTTTCAGCTCATCACGCCTAGTACGGCCTGGCCGTACCAATTTGGTACGGGCCGTACCTAAAGGCGGCCTAACAGATTCAAATTTTGGCAGAGGCTATTTAAAGCGGGGAACTCTCCAATTTCGGAAGCCATTCCATTCCAGATCTAATTGAGAGCACAGTAAGAGAGAGAAAGAGAGCTAAGGAGCTAGGAGCAAGAAGGAAGGAAGAGGAAAGAGGCGAAACTCGACGGATCAAGCTTCATCCTCTCGATCCCTTCGATCCATGGCTTTCTCTATCCCTTTTATTGTATTTTTAGATCAGATCATGTGCTGTGAGTAGTTATTTCAGTTTCTAGGGTTTAGAGATGGATTCTTGGTTTGCTTTGACTTTCTTTGACTTGTATCTTGTATGAACTCTTTTGATTGATTGATTGTGATTTTCTTTGCCATCTCTTGCTTTGATTGCTGTGATTGTGTATGATGAACCTCTAGGTCTAGATCAAACCTATCAAGGTCATGTGATCATCTCAATCTCTCAACCAAATCAATTGTTTAGGGTAGACTTGTTCGAATTGAAGCTGAGAGGTTGAATTCTCCTCTAATCGACAGATTAGAGGGTGCCTTAGGTCTCCAATCAACCAGCTAGGGTAGATCTGTACCAACACATGAGAATTGAGGTGTAGAAATCCCTAAAAGGCAATCAATTGCATTCCAACCTAAATCTTGATCCAACACACGACGGTTGAGGCTTAGGAACCTTAGGTATGGTCAATTGAACCTTTCTAAAGAGTTTAGCACAAGGTACTAGCAATGAATGCATCAACTCGAACTGGTAAGCTCTGTTCTGGCAAGCCAGTACGGGTCTTACCAGAGTGGTGCGGCCTTGCCTTACCAAGTGGAGTACGGCCTAGCCGTACCAACTTGGTACAGGCCGTACCACTAGAGGCAGATCACAGACGAAATCTGAAACCCTGGAAACGCCTTTTATCCATAATCAAAACACAGTTTACATTTCTTCTAGCATTTTATTACATTGTTTGAATTGCTTGAATTGACCTTTTTATAAACTTAAATACCAAACCAAAACCTTCTCACTTCTAGTTTTTAATTGAGTTTGGTAGATTCTAACCTAGTAATTGCCCGTCCCTGTGGATCGATACCCGATTATACTACTCGATAGGGGTTGTGCACTTGCAACCCTTACTCGTGAAGTGTAAACGCGGTTTTAAAAGGTACGCCCTCAAGCGTACCGAAACTTGCGTTGCACTTTCGCGCGAACAGTAGATTTGTAGTTTCATGGGTTTGGATGTAGTCTGAGACTTTGTTTGATTATGCACATGGATTGATTCTGATTGATATTTTGTGTTTCTTTGATTCTTGTATTATTTGTGATTGCTTGATCTAAATTGCTTGATTGATTCTTGATTGTCTACTGTTGAATGCCTTTGGTATTTCTTCTTGTAATAAGGCCTTGATGTTTCTTGCAAATTAGGTTAAGTATATGAGGTAGGTCTGAGAACCGAAAGGTGAGGTCAATAGTAGCCGAGAGGTGAAATTTCCACTTGTGGATACCTTCACTTGTGGATACCTTTAGTAAACAGAACTGAGAACTTAGGTTTGATTAAACAGCTTGATCAAACCTAGGAAGGTGAAATTGCATTTCCAAACCAGGTCTGTTAAGCCAACACACGAGAGTTGAGGTTTACTGACATTAGTGTTCGCGCAGAAGCGCAACGCAAGTTTCGGTACGCTTGAGGGCGTACTTTTTAAAACCGCGTTTACACTTCACGAGTAAGGGTTGCAAGTGCACAACCCCTATCGAGTAGTATAATCGGGTATCGATCCACAGGGACGGGCAATTACTAGGTTAGAATCTACCAAACTCAATTAAAAACTAGAAGTGAGAAAGATTTTGTTTGGTATTTAAGTTCCTAAAAGATCAATTCAAACAAATATGACAATGCAAACAGATGTAATAAAATGCTAGAAGAAATGTAAACTGTGTTTTGATTATGGATAAAAGGCGTTTCCAGGGTTTCAGATTTCATCTGTGATCTGCCTCTAGTGGTACGGCCCGTACCAAGTTGAAGGTTTCCAGGGTTTCAGATTTCAGATCTACCCTAGCTGGTTGATTGGAGACCTAAGGCACCCTCTAATCTGTCGATTAGATGAGAATTCAACCTCTCGGCTTCAATTCGAACAAGTCTACCCTAAACAATTGATTTGGTTGAGAGATTGAGATGATCACATGACCTTGATAGGTTTGATCTAGACCTAGAGGTTCATCATACACAATCACTGCAATCAAAGCAAGAGATGGCAAAGAAAATCACAATCAATCAATCAAAAGAGTTCATACAAGATACAAGTCAAAGAAAGTCAAAGCAAATCAAGAATCCATCTCTAAACCCTAGAAACTGAAATAACTACTCACAGCACATGATCTGATCTAAAAATACAATAAAAGGGATAGAGAAAGCCATGGATCGAAGGGATCGAGAGGAGGAAGCTTGATCCGTCGAGTTTCGCCTCTTTCCTCTTCCTTCCTTCTTGCTCCTAGCTCCTTAGCTCTCTTTCTCTCTCTTACTGTGCTCTCAATTAGATCTGGAATGGAATCCATCTCGAAATTGGAGAGTTCCCCGCTTTAAATAGCCTCTGCCAAAATTTGAATCTGTCAGGCCGCCTTTAGGTACGGCCCGTACCATATTGGTACGGCCAGGCCGTACCAGGCGTGATGAGCTGAAAAATGACCAAGTCTGGTGAGACCCGTACCAAGCCTGGTAAGGGTCGTACCTCATCATCTGAATCGCCGTTTCTTCGTGTGTTTTGCTCCAAACCTGCAGAAAACAAACAAACACTCAGCAGTACCAAATTCTAAAGATATATCGATGAAATGCACATGATTCTGGTGAATTAGGGCACGAATCTGGTACTAAAACAGACCTAAAATAGACTAAATATGCGAGGTATCAAATCCCCCCAAGCTGAACCTTTGCTTGTCCTCAAGCAAAAAGTTTCAAACTCGGGTAAAAAGTGCTGGACAACTAAATCTAAATGCAGATACAAGTCTAAATGTGAAAACCCACGTGAGTCTGCTATAGTCAAGAATTTCTAGAATCGATTCGGTTGTAATTCAAACATCCCTTTATAAACCTTGATTCACTCCACCAATTAGTCAATTGAACTTCTTATTTTGAGATGCTTCTAACAATGGAAAGACTAATTACCTAGGTTTGATCGAAACAATTTCATTCTTTTTCCGAGTCAGTGCTTTTATTCATGGTGATTTTTTTTTTCATTTTCCCTCCCCCAAGCTTGAATCAAGCTTAAGGGTAAGAAAGTTGCGAACGAAGTGTGTTGGTATGAGCAAAATTTTCTTTCTTTATTTCTAATTGGGAGACGAGCTCAAAGGCGCCCATTCGAGGCTTATTGCCAGTACTCTTATGTTCTCCATCTTTTTCATTTTTTTTTTCTTTTTTCTTTTTTTTTTTTTGCTCATACCATGAATACACACATCTATTGGTATTCATTCATACCAATAGATATTCCAAACTTTCTTAATTTGAAAATCCCAATTCCTAAAGGCACAGTTCAGTTTTTTCGAATAATCTCGTTCGATTCAATTCTAAGTTTGTTTCATCTTTTCCATTATTAAAAACATCTCAACCTAAGTAGTTCAATAACCAATCATGGGTTAGTTCCAATTCACTCAGGTCTATCCTAATCACAACTAAATTGTTTCAAAGTTATTCTCAATTCTAGCAATTCACGCAAATCTTCACCTAACAATGCACGAAAATACGAAAAAATGCAAGAAAAATAACGGTAAAGTAAACATGACCTACATGCAAATGTCATCCCCCCAAGCTTAGCCTGAGCATTGTCCTCAATGCTTCAATACTATGAGATAAAAGAGATGAAAGAAGCTCGGGGAAAAGAGAGCGAACCTGATCAGTCCTCGGGGTGATCGTACCAGAGCCAGTCGCTAAACCGCTCCTCTATCCCAGTCACCCGCCGCGTGAGATCATGAAGTGTGGCGCCCTGCTCATAGAGTGCAACACCCTGCTCCTGACGCATGTCGTACATCAGGTGGTAGACATCCCAGATGGTGGGCACAGCGACTGGAGGGGGATACACTGGTCTACTGTAGGAGGTGGAGGGACCGGCAGCGTAGGCGGAGGTGGATGGGCCAGTCTGGTACGTGGTAGGGCCAGCTCCATAGAATGAAGTACCTGCACCAAAGGGTGAAGGATGTACCTGCTCGGAGAAGGGGGGAGCCTGGCCGGGGAATGAGTGCACCAGAGGAGAAAGAGGATGCGTCTGCTCAAACGGAGCCTGGACTGGAGAGGTGGTGGCATCGATCATCTCCTCATCGCCCTGCGGTGGTGGTGGAGGAGGTGGAGGGGGAGGTGGGGGAGGTGGATGTGGGGCCACAGGAGCAGGCTGCACGCGGGGCGGACGTCGGAAAAACCAAGTGCTCCGGTCAACGAAGGAGAGAGTGACCGGGAAAGGCATGACATAACTGGACCTCCCGTCAGGCATGCGCCATGCCCAAGCACCTCGCCCATCGCGTCCTGCTGCTGACTCGATGAACTTGTAGGTGGAGAACTGAGTGAGAGAGAGAGATCGGGAGCTCCTGCACTCCTCGTCGCCGATGATCTGGAGGTGTAAGCGCTCGGCGATCAGAGTGACATAGGCCGAGATGTAGACAATGCCACCCGGCTTGGGCTGCCTCTGGATGTCGAGCCAGTGGTGGATCATGGCGAGCATCAGATCGGGCCGCTCGAGAGTGCTGTCGGGGCGCAGCATATGATCCACCAGCTGCATATCCTCAACATTGGCACGGGCGAACGTCTCGCCACGCGCAAAGATGGTGCAACCGAGAATACGCAGCAGACATCGGATGACCGGATGAGGGACATTGAGCTGCTTGTAGTCCTTGTTGAAAGCTGACCCGGCTGGGCTGCCAGAGATCAGCTCCCAGAAACTGTCGCGCTTCAGGCCCTCAGAGAAAGAGAGGGTGTCGGTGGTCGGGTTCGGCTCAAAGCCAAACCACTCCCTCAAGTCAGACAGCAGCACACGGTGGGTCTCTTGGAGCATGCGGAACTTGATGTACGGGTGATCCCTCCGCGTGTACTTGAGCTCCAGAGAGGAGAGAAACTCGATGGTGAGCTTCCTGTACCCCCTCTGGGCGATCGTCCAGAAGGCAGGAGTGATCCCGATCCGGGTGGTAAGGCGGAGGAACTCAGCCTCAAGTCCCATCGTCTGTAGAGCAGAGAAATCAACAATCCTCGTGTTGTTGATCTTTTTCTTCAGCAGGATGGAGAAGTACTTGAACTGCCGACGGGTCGGCATGAAGAAGTACTCCTCGGTGTATGCATCAGCACGCTGGGTGGCATCAGAGAGGGCCGTATCAGTGCCAAAGGAGTCAGAGGTGTGGTCGGAGCCGTGGACGGAGGCGTGGATGGAGGCCTGGTCAGAGCCCTGGTCCTGGTCAGAGGCCTCGTCAGAGCCCTGGTCCTGGTCAGCAGATGGGTGGTAAGAGGGGATCTCTTGTGGGCTCCGGTGACCTGACGGAGACTCATTGGATGTGGTCTCACCCTCATAGTAGAGGGGCTCGACAGCGTCCCGAAGGGAAACACTCTGGCGGGACCCGGTCCTGGCTACACTCTCCTGGGAGTGGCGAGATGCGCGGGAGCCACTACGAGACGCACTCCGGTGGGAGTGATGAGATGACGTGGGGGCATCAGCAGGAGGGACGTTGGCCATCAGGCCAGTGGCGGAAGGGACGGAGGCGTCAGAGGGTGTGGAGGAGCGAGAGGATTGCCGACGCATAGCTCTTAGACGCTCGTGGCGTTGGTTGGTTGAGGGTCCGACTGGGTAGGTACGGCCTGGTCTGACCTAGTTGGTACGGCCTGGCTGACCTAGGTAGGTACGGCCTAGCCGCACAGACTGGTACGGGCCGTACCTAACTTAGGGTTTTGATGTTGGCTGGTAAGGGCCGCACCAACTGGTACCAGTGACAGAAATTGGAATTTGTGCAACCAATTAACTCCTAAACCAGTACAAGGATGTTACACAACACAGAACTGGGCTGGTAAGGATTAATTGGTACAAACTGGTACATGTTTGGTGTCAGGTCATAGAGGCCGGTACGGGCCGTACCTACCTGGTACGGGTGGGCCGTACCAGGCTAGGGTTTGACAGAAATGGGGCAGAACCGAGAGAAGAAGAGAGGGAAATGGAAGAAAATGGAGAGAGAAAAAGAAAAACGTACCAATCCTAGAGCAAGGACGTGGTGCGGGTCGGACCAAGTGGGGTGGTGCGGGTCGGACCGAAGAACTGGTTCGGGGCGGACCAAAGAGGGGCTGGTGGTGCGCCGGTGCTCCTTGTTGCTCGGTTAGGGTGGAAGGAGAGGTATGAGAGGAAGAGGGAGTGGAGAGGGAGAAATATGCGGAGGAGAGGGTCAAATACAGTTCTGGCAAGAAGACATATACAAAGAAGAGTACTAAGCCAAAGCAGGTCAAATGGGAATATCAGCAGTCCCTGGATCCGCTTAGCAAGGCGCAGGCAGTTTTGGTGGTGCAAATGGCGGGGGTAGAACTGCAGGGTGGAATTGAGGAGCAAGTGGAGAAGATCTTTGCAGAATGAAGAATCTAAAGCAGTTCAAAGTCCTAATGATATCTGGTGGAGGGGAATTTTTTAGGTTTATGTTGTTTTTAATGGGCAGTTTGTTTTTTGAATTTTTTTCTTTTTTGCAAGATGTGGGAAGTTGTTATGTTAGTCTGTAAGGAATTATGGGGAGTTAGTACTAAGCAAGGTTTGGCTGGGGGTTGTTTTTTGATTGAAAGATCAGGTTTGATCTTAGAGTTGAAGCATTGTAGCTTCCTTCTTTTTGGTATTAGTATGAAGTTATCAGTGTCTTAATGGATTTTGTTTCAAAAATTAAAATAATCTCATGGAATGTTAGAGGTCTTAATGAAAAGGAAAAGATGTTAGCAGTGAGACAAACGATCCTTTTAGAAAAACCTGAGGTGATATGCTTTCAAGAAACCAAGATGAGTCAGATGACACCATCTGTAGTACAGCAAGCCTGTGGTAAAAAGTTGAAGGGGTTTCAAAATGTGGATGCTATAGGGACAAAGGGGGGCATTTTATTGGCTTGGAACTCTACCAGGTTTCAGCTCATTGACTGTGTAAAAGGGGTATATACATTATCAGTCGTGTTGAAATACAAAGGTGAAGAGCTTAAAATAACAGCGGTATATGGTCCTAACTCGGGGGCACTCAGAAGGGATTTCTTTGATGAATTAAGGGGGATGAAGCCGCAAGGTGACATGTGTTCGCAGCAAAGCGCAACGCAAGTTTCGGCACGCTTGAAAGCGTACCTTTTAAACCTCGTTAACACTCCACGAGTAAAGGATGCAAGTGCACAACCTCTGCCGTGTAGTATAATCGGGTATCGATCCTCAGAGACGGCTAATCACTCGGTTAAGTTCTATCTAAACTTGATTGAAAACTAGAAGTTGAAAAGGTTTTGTTTGGTATTTAATTTCCTAAGGTATCAAATCAAACTGTTCAGACAATTGAAGAAGATGTAACAAAATGTTTAGAACAAATGTAAATTGTGTTTTGATTATGGATAAAAGGTGTTTCCAGGGTTTAAGACTTCATCTCTGATCTGCCTCTAGTGGTACGGCCCGTACTAAGTAGGTACGGCTAGGCCGTACCTCACTTGGTAAGGCTAGGCCGTACCACCCTGGTAAGACCCGTACCGGCTTCCCAGAACAGAACCTACCAGTTCGAGTAAATGCATTTCCTTGCTGGTACCTTGTGCTAAACTCTTTAGAAAGGTTCAATTGACCATACCTAAGGTTCCTAACCCTCAACCGTCGTTTGTTGGATCAAGATCTAGGTTGGAATGCGATTGAGAGCCTTTTAGGGTTTCTACACCTCAACCATCGTATGTTGGTACAGATCTACCCTAGCTGATTGATTAGATGTCTAAGGCACCCTCTAATCTGTCGATTAGAGGAGAATTCAACCTTTCGGCTTCAATTCGAACTATTCTACCCTATGTACTTGAATTGGATGAGAGATTGAGATGATCACATGACCTTGATAGGTTCGATCTAAACCTAAAGGGACATCATACAACAATCACAGCAAGCAAAGCAAGATATAACAATGAAAATCACAATCAATCAAACTAAAGAGTTCATACAAAGTAAAAGTCAAAGAAAGTCAAAACAAATCAAGATTCGATCTCTAACCCTAGAAACTAAAATGATCTACTCACAGCACATAGCAATGTCTAAAAATACAATAAGAGGAAGAGAGATAGCCATGGATTGAAGGGAGATGGAGGAGGAAGCTAGATCCGTCGAGTTTCGCCTCTTCCTCTTCTTTCCTTCTTGCTTTCAGCTCCTTAGCCTTCTTTCTCTCTCCTACTGAGCTCTCAGATCTATCTGGAATGAATTGGATACGAAATCTGGAGAGTTCCCCGCCTTAAATAGCCTCTGCCCAAATTTGAATCTGTCAGGACGCCTTCATGTACGGCCCGTACCAATTTGGTACGGCCTGGCCGTACCAGGCGTGAAGAGCTGAAAACGGCTAAGTATGGTCCGACCCGTACCAAGCCTGGTAAGGGTCGTACCTCATCATGTGAATCGCCATTTCTTCGTGTGTTTTGCTCCAAACCTGCAGAAAACAAACAAACACTCAGCAGTACCAAATTCTAAAGATATATCGATGAAATGCACATGATTCTGGTGAATTATGGCACGAATCTGGTACTAAAACAGGCCTAAAATAGACTAAATATGCGAGGTATCAAATTCCCCCAAGCTGAACCTTTGCTTGTCCTCAAGCAAAAAGTTTCAAACTCGGGTAAAAGTGCTGGACAACTAAATCTAAATGCAGATACAAGTCTAAATGTGAAAACCTACGTGAGTGTGCTATAGTCAAGAATTTCTAGAATCGATTCGGTTGTAATTCAAACATTCCTTTGTAAACCTTGATTCACTCCAACAATTAGTCAATTGAACTTCTTATTTTGAGATGCTTCTAACAATGGAAAGACTAATTACCTAGGTTTGATCGAATCAATTTCATTCTTTTTCCGAATTATTGCTTTTATTCAAAGTGATTTTTCTTTGCATTTGCCCTCCCCCAAGCTTGAATCAAGCTTAAGGGTAAGAAAGTTGCGAACGAAGTGTGTTGGTATGAGCAAAATTTTCTTTCTTTATTTCTAATTGGGAGACGAGCTCAAAGGCGCCCATTCGAGGCTTATTGCCAGTACTCTTATTTTCTCCATCTTTTCTCTTTTGTTTTCTCTTTTTCTTTTTCTCATTTTTCTTTTTTTTTTTTATTTTTTTTTTGGTTTGCTCACACCATGAATACACACATCCATTGGTATTCATTCATACCAATGGATATTCCAAACTTTCTTAATTTGAAAATCTCAATTCCTAAAGGCACAATTCAGTTTTTTCGAATAATCTCGTTCGATTCAATTCTAAGTTTGTTTCATCTTTTCCATTATTAAAAACATCTCAACCTAAGTAGTTCAATAACCAATCATGGGTTAGTTCCAATTCACTCAGGTCTATCCTAATCACAACCAAATTGTTTCAAAGTTATTCTCAATTCTAGCAATTCACGCAAATTTTCACCTAACAATGCACGAAAATACGAAAAAATGTAAGAAAAATAACGATAAAGTAAATATGACTTAAATGCAAATGCAATCCCCCCAAGCTTAGCCTGAGCATTGTCCTCAATGCTTCAAGACTATGAGATAAAAGAGATAAAAGAAGCTCGGGGAAAAGAGAGCGAACCTGATCAGTCGTGTGAACGGTCGTACCAGAGCCAGTCGCTCAACTGCTGCTCTATCCCAGTCACCCGCTGCGTGAGATCATGGAGTGCGGCGCCCTGCTGACGAATGGCAGCACCCTGCTCATAGAGTGCAACACCCTGCTCCTGACGCATGCCGTACATCAGGTGGTAGACATCCTGGATGGTGGGCTCAGAGAGAGGAGGGGGGTACACAGGTCTACTGTAGGAGGTGGAGGGGCCGGCAGCGTAGGCGGAGGTGGATGGGCCAGCAGCGTAGGCGGAGGTGGATGGGCCAGCTCCATAGAATGAGGTACCTGCACCAAAGGGTGAAGGATGTACCTGCTCGAAGAAGGGGGGAGCCGGGCTGGGGAAAGGTGGCACATGAGGAGAGAGAGGATGCAGCGGCTCAAACGGAACCTGGACTGGAGAGGAGGTGGCATCGATCATGTCCTCATCGCCCTGCGGTGGTGGTGGAGGAGGTGGAGGTGGGGCTACAGGGGCAGGCTGCACGCGGGGCGGACGGCGGAAAAACCAAGTGCTCCGGTCAGTGAAGGAGAGAGTGACCGGGAAAGGCATGACATATCTGGTATGCTGGTCAGGCATGCGCCAAGCCCAAGCACCTCGCCCATCGCGTCCTGCTGCTGACTCGATGAACTTGTAGGTGCAGAACTGAGAGAGAGAGAGAGATCGGGAGCTCCTGCACTCCTCGTCGCCGATAATCTGGAGGTGTAAGTGCTCGGCGATCAGAGTGACGTAGGCAGAGATGTAGACAGTGCCACCCGGCTTGGGCTGTCTCTGGATGTCGATCCAGTGGTGGATCATGGCGAGCATCAGATCGGGCCGCTCGAGAGTGCTGTCAGGGCGCAGCATATGATCCACCAGCTGCAGATCCTCAACATTGGCGCGGGCGAACGTCTCGCCACGCGCAAAGATGGTGCAACCGAGGATACGCAGCAGGACCCGGATGACTGGATGTGGGACATTGAGCTGCTTGTACTCCTTGTTGAAAGCTGACCCGGCTGGGGCGCCAGAGATCAGCTGCCAGAAGGTGTCGCGCGTCAACTCCCCAGAGAAAGAGAGGGAATCAGTAGTCGGGTTCGGCTCAAAGCCAAACCACTCCCTCAAGTCAGACAGCCATACTCGGTGGGTCTCACTCAGCATGCGGAACCTGATGAACGGGTTGTCGTTCCGCGAGTACTTGAGCTCCAGAGAGGAAAGAAACTCCATGGTGAGCTTCTTGTATCCCCTCTGGGCGATCTCCCAAAAGGCTGGAGTGATCCCGACCCGGGTGGTGATGCGGCGGAACTCATCCTCCAGTCCCAGTGTCTGAAGAGCAGAGAAGTCAACAATCCTCGTATTGTTGATCGTCTTCGTCAGCAAGGTTTCGAAGTTCTTGAGCTGCCGACGGGTCGAAATGAGGAAGTACCGCTCGGCGTATGCGTCGGCACGCTGAGTGGCATCAGAGAGGGCCGTATCGGAGCCCATGGAGTCAGAGGCGTGGTCGGAGCTGTGATCGGAGCTGTGATCGGAGGCCTGGTCAGAGGCCTCGTCAGAGCCCTGGTCCTGGTCGGCAGATGGATGGTAGGAGGGGCTCTGCTGTGGGCTCCGGTAGACGGACTGATGGCCACTGGAGGTGGTCTCACCCTCGTAGTAGATGGGCTCCATCGCGTCCCGAAGTGAAGAACTCTGGCGAGAGCCAGACCTGGCTGCACTCTCCCTGGAGTGGCGAGAAGCGCTCGAGCCACTCCTGGACGCACTCCGGTGGGAGTGATGAGATGACGTGGGGGCGGCGGTAGGAGGGACGTCGTCTGGCCGGCCAGTGATGGAAGGGATGGTGTCGTCAGAGGGTGCGGAGGCGCGAGAGGAATGTCGACTCATCGCGTGCAGACGTTCGTGACGTTGGGTGGTAAGGGTGGGACTGGGTAGGTACGGCCTGGTCTGACCAAGTTGGTACGGCCTGGCCTGACCTAGGTAGGTACGGCCTAGCCGCACGGGTTGGTACGGGCCGTACCTAACTTGGGGTTTTGGTGTTGGCTGGTAAGGGCCGGACCAACTGGTACCAGTTTGGTGTCAATTCAGAGAGGTCGGTACGGGCCGGACCTACTTGGTACGTGTGGGCCGTACCAAGCTAGGGTTTGACAGATCAAGGGTGGAACCGAGAGAAGAAGAGAGGGATGCACGAAAAATGGGTGAAAACAAAGAAAATTGAAGAAGATGCACTAACCGAGAGCAAGGAGGTGCGGGTCGGACCGAAGAGGTGTGCGGGTCGGACCGATGAGGTGTGCGGGTCGGACCGAAGAGGTGTGCGGGTCGGACCGAAGAGGTGCTGGTGGTGCGCTGATCTCCGGTGCTCCTGTGCTTCTTGTGCTCGGTTAGGGTGGAAGGAGAGGTAGATGGAGTGGAGAGGGAGAGAAAATGGAGAGGGAGAGGGAGAGAAGAGAGAGTAGATTGAGAGGTGCGGCTGGGAAGGGGAAGGGGTGCGGGTTGGATCGGGTTTAAAAAGAAAAAGGCGGCAGGTATGGCGTCGGTTCGCGTCCCTGACCTAGGTACGGCCTGGCCGTACCAAATTGGTGCGGGCCGTACCAACCTTTAAATTTTCAGGCCGTACCAATGTGGTATGGCCTAGCCGTACCAACCTCAAAAATTTTCGTTTCTCGTTCTCGTGACTTCTCAAGCCGCTCGTGATGCAATGCAGAAGAATGAATGCATGTCTATCTGTTCCTAAGATGCAAAACAGGTAAAAATGGCTTGGGCTGCCTCCCAAGGAGCGCTCGTTTTAGGTCTCGAGCTCGACCTTCTCTCTTCAGGCTTTGATTGGAAATAGATCAGGAGGCACTGGTGGGATCACCCACTTCGGAGGTACACAGACCATGCGATCACACTCTTGCATCAGAAGAATCCGCAAGATTCCCATCAAGTTCTTGATCGAGCGCCCGATCGCGCTTTTGTGTAATCGCAGCTTCTCAAGCAGTTTGGCGGTTTGATCGGGGTTCAGACTCGCATTGACGATCACGGGACAAGACTTTTCTGGATCGAGGAACTCGTATCGGAGATTGGTTGGGAGAGGCTTGAGTTCGGGAGTCGGACGCTCAGGCTGATCATTGACACGAGTCGCATCTGGGTGATCAGACTCGTGTGCTGTCGAGGTGTCGGCCTTGGCAGTCTCCGCTTCACTCATCGTCTCAGAGTGTGATGTACGATCCTCCAGATCCTCAGGAATCGCATCTGCTGCACAAATCGACTCGCTCGCCTCGCTTGGCAACTTTGAGAGGAATTCAGCGTCTTGGCGCAGCGAGTTGTTGACTTGGTCGAGAAAGTAGTCCTTGACTAGATCAGCCAGGTACTCCTCGGTCCTGTCAACCCGGAAACATGTCTCAGATCGCGACGGATATCTCATGGCACGGTCGATCTGGAACTTCACCTTCTCTCCCCCGAAATTCAGAGTCAGGATGCCCTGCTTCACGTCAATAATCGCGCCGGCTGTACTTAGAAAAGGTCGTCCCAAGATGATTGGGACTTCCTTGTCTTCTTCCATCTCCATGACGACGAAATCGACGGGCACGAAGAACTTCCCGACTTGAACTGGCAGATCCTCCACCACACCAAGTGGAAGTCGGACTGAAGAATCCGCCAACTGCAATGTCATCCTCGTGGGCTCGAGCTCCCCCACTCCTATGCGATCATAGATGGTGCGTGGCATGAGACTCACGCTCGCTCCTAGATCACACAGGGCCTTCTTGATCGTCGCCTTCCCAATGGTGCACGGGATGGAAAACTTTCCAGGGTCGTCCAGTTTGGGAGGTAGCTCACTCTTCAGGATTGCGCTGCACTGCTCCGTCAGCTTGACTGTCGCGTGCCCCTCTAAGCTTCTCTTGTTAGAAAGAATGTCCTTCAGAAACTTGGCATAGGTGGGCATTTGAGTCAGAGCGTCAGTGAAAGGAATGGTGATCTGCAGCTGCTTGATGACGTTTGCGAAGTTGGCAAATTGCTCGTTCAGTCTCGTCTCAGCTAATCTCTGGGGGAATGGAACAGGTGGCCGGTATGGAGGTGGTTTCTCGGCACCTTTCTTCTTCTGACTTCCTGACGCTTCGGATGGAGGTTGTGCAGGTCTTGCCGAGCTGGTGCAGTCTGCACTCGCTTGAGGTCGGATGACCTCAGCTCGTTCTGGATTAACCTCCTTCAGTGGAATTGACTCAGGGGTCGGAGTCGCGTCAGGTGTCGCGTCGAGAATCGGATCAACTGTGCCCTCACTTGGCATTGGTGGCTCGTCGTATTGGGTCCCGCTTCTCAGAGTGATCGCCTTAGCCTCTTCTCTTGGATTTGGTTCGGGTTGAGCTGGAAGCTTCCCGGGTCGAGAGTGGCTCGAGGTGACTATCTGGCTCAGCTGCTCCAGCAACTTGTTTTGAGCAGCCATTTGATTTTGTTGAGCAGCCATCTGAGTGGACATGCTCTGCATATGTTCCCACATCATCTGATTCATCTTGCCCTGCTCGTGAGTGAAGTCGTCCACTCCGGTAGGCGCAATTGACTTTGAGGGGCCAGATGGGGCTGCTCGGTTGCCTTGGTTGGGAAAGGAAGCGTTCTGGTAGAAGCTCCTGTTGTCATTGTTGCTGTTGCTGCTCGAAGCTTGGGGTCTCCAATCGTTGTTGCTTTGAGGAGGGTAGTTTCCATTGTTGTTCGTCCGATTGTTCCAGTTGTTGTTGTTGTTGTACTGCGGCCTTTGGAAGCTGTTGTTTTGGAAGGGGGGTCTAAACGAAGAGTTGTTGAAAGGCGCAGGGTTGTTTTGGTTCGACCTCCAGTGTTGCTGCTCAACATGGTCCTTGGAATAGGATCGACTGAAGGGAGGTCGTGGGAAGAAAGAAGGTTCGTTGTTGAGAGAGTGGACTTGCTCGTTCTCCTCGTCTTGCTACACCAGCGGGCATTGCTCGTATGCGTGCCTCTCGTCTCCGCACATGACGCAGACTTGAGGTTGCTGTTCGACAGCCTTGACACTAAGCTTGTCCATTGCCCTCTGCATGGCGTCCATCTTGGCGGTGAGAGCTGTGATGTGGTCTAGCTCGTACTTGCCTCCTCCTTGGCTACCTCCTTGGCCTCCTCGTGGGCGTGACGTGTCGCGGCCGGACCACTGCTGGTTCTGCGCCATTTCATCTATCAAGCTCATAGCCTCTAAAGGCTCCCTTGACATCAACGCGCCTCCCGCAACAGCGTCCACGTAAGCACGAGTGCTCTCATTCAGGCCGTCGTAAAACGTCTGAATTAAAAGCCAATCGGGTAAACCGTGGTGGGGACAAGAGTACTGCAACTCTCTAAATCTCTCCCACGCTTCATTCAGGGGTTCATCAAAAATCTGCCTAAAGCTGGTCAGGTCTTGTCTCACCTTGGCTGTCCTCTTGTGAGGGAAAAATCTGGTCAAAAACAATTTGGACAAATCCCTCCAAGTCCTAACAGAGTCCCTAGGCAAAGATCCTAACCACTTTTTGGCCTTATCCTTAAGCGTGAAAGGAAATAAAGCAAGCTTTGTGTAATCAGCATTCTCACCGTTGGTCTTGATCGTAGTGATGCACTCGAGGAATGTCTGGAGATGAGCGTGCGGGTCCTCGTGGTCGAGTCCGTGAAAGCTGTTCTGCTGCACCATATTGACAACACCCGGGTTGAAGTTTGGTTGCTGTCCTGGAATGTGTGGCAGCCGGATCGCACCTCTTGCATCTCCAGCTCTCGGCACGTTGTACTCTCGCAGCGTCCGAGGCATGAAACCATCAGCTTCGTCATCAGTCATGCGGCCTTCTTCTTCTTCTCGCCTCTGTCTTTCTCTTTCCCTGGCCTCTGCCTCCATTCTCAATCGGGCTTCGTTGTCTGCCTCAGCCATCTTTTCGGGTTCTGGTGTGTTGGTACGGGTCGGACCTGGTTGGTGCGGCCTGGTCGTACCTGAGTCTGTGCGGGCCGTACCAGAGAGTGGCTGAGCAGTGTCAGCTGAGTCTGGAGGAGTTTGGTCGAACAGGGGCCCCTTGCTTCTCAGATTGTATGTCAGCCTGTATTTGCCTGCAGGGGGGGGTTCAAAAGCCAGTTTTTAGTATTTTTTTTTTTTTTGAATAAGAAAAGCAATAAAGATACAAGATAAAATCTAGATCAACTAAGTAAGATAAAACCTAACTAAGCAATTGGTTACCGTCCCCGGCAACGGCGCCAAAAACTTGTTCGCAGCAAAGCGCAACGCAAGTTTCGGCACGCTTGAAAGCGTACCTTTTAAACCTCGTTAACACTCCACGAGTAAAGGATGCAAGTGCACAACCTCTGCCGTGTAGTATAATCGGGTATCGATCCTCAGAGACGGCTAATCACTCGGTTAAGTTCTATCTAAACTTGATTGAAAACTAGAAGTTGAAAAGGTTTTGTTTGGTATTTAATTTCCTAAGGTATCAAATCAAACTGTTCAGACAATTGAAGAAGATGTAACAAAATGTTTAGAACAAATGTAAATTGTGTTTTGATTATGGATAAAAGGTGTTTCCAGGGTTTAAGACTTCATCTCTGATCTGCCTCTAGTGGTACGGCCCGTACTAAGTAGGTACGGCTAGGCCGTACCTCACTTGGTAAGGCTAGGCCGTACCACCCTGGTAAGACCCGTACCGGCTTCCCAGAACAGAACCTACCAGTTCGAGTAAATGCATTTCCTTGCTGGTACCTTGTGCTAAACTCTTTAGAAAGGTTCAATTGACCATACCTAAGGTTCCTAACCCTCAACCGTCGTTTGTTGGATCAAGATCTAGGTTGGAATGCGATTGAGAGCCTTTTAGGGTTTCTACACCTCAACCATCGTATGTTGGTACAGATCTACCCTAGCTGATTGATTAGATGTCTAAGGCACCCTCTAATCTGTCGATTAGAGGAGAATTCAACCTTTCGGCTTCAATTCGAACTATTCTACCCTATGTACTTGAATTGGATGAGAGATTGAGATGATCACATGACCTTGATAGGTTCGATCTAAACCTAAAGGGACATCATACAACAATCACAGCAAGCAAAGCAAGATATAACAATGAAAATCACAATCAATCAAACTAAAGAGTTCATACAAAGTAAAAGTCAAAGAAAGTCAAAACAAATCAAGATTCGATCTCTAACCCTAGAAACTAAAATGATCTACTCACAGCACATAGCAATGTCTAAAAATACAATAAGAGGAAGAGAGATAGCCATGGATTGAAGGGAGATGGAGGAGGAAGCTAGATCCGTCGAGTTTCGCCTCTTCCTCTTCTTTCCTTCTTGCTTTCAGCTCCTTAGCCTTCTTTCTCTCTCCTACTGAGCTCTCAGATCTATCTGGAATGAATTGGATACGAAATCTGGAGAGTTCCCCGCCTTAAATAGCCTCTGCCCAAATTTGAATCTGTCAGGACGCCTTCATGTACGGCCCGTACCAATTTGGTACGGCCTGGCCGTACCAGGCGTGAAGAGCTGAAAACGGCTAAGTATGGTCCGACCCGTACCAAGCCTGGTAAGGGTCGTACCTCATCATGTGAATCGCCATTTCTTCGTGTGTTTTGCTCCAAACCTGCAGAAAACAAACAAACACTCAGCAGTACCAAATTCTAAAGATATATCGATGAAATGCACATGATTCTGGTGAATTATGGCACGAATCTGGTACTAAAACAGGCCTAAAATAGACTAAATATGCGAGGTATCAACATGCCATGGATGGTGTGTGGGGACTTCAATGTCACCTTACTGCATCAAGATCGAAATCATTATAACAATAGTAACTGGAGAGAGTCAATCAAATTCTCGGATGTATTGATGGAGCTGGACCTCATTAACCTTCCGCTGCGAGGGAAGAACTATACATGGTCCAATGCCCGGTATCAGCCAACAATGGCGAGGCTTGATCGTTTTTTAATCTCTGACAGTTAGAGTATCTCTTTCCCGAATTCAAGGCAAGAGGCAATAGAAAATACCTCTTCTGACCATACTCCATTATTGCTCACTGTGGGTACAAGATTTAAGCAGTCTCTTTTCTTTAGATTTGAGAACAATTGGCTCAAGTCGGAGCATTTCAAATCGTTTGTGAGAGATAGCTGGGTTCAGCTAGGACCAGTACTTACCCCGGATGGATTACACAACAAGCTAGAATCTTTACAAAAAGAAATTTTGCGGTGGACAAAGGACAAGGTGGGTGTACCGAAACAGCAGATTCTGGTATGCCGAGAATTTATGGATTGGTTTGGTAAAATGAAAGAAGTACGGCAAGCCACTAATTTAGAAAAATGGGTTCACACAATTATTAAAAGGAGATTTGTAGAATTATCAGTCATCGAAGAGAATTTTTGGAGGCAAAGAGCCAAAGCAAGATGGGAAATAAAAGGCGATTGTAATACAAGTTATTTTCACTCCTTGGCGACAGCAACATAGCGAAGCAACGAGATACAAGTGATAGAGCATAATGGGCAGATGCACAAATCGCAACAGATGAAAGCAAAGGTATTTTGGGATTTTTATGCGAATTTAATGGGGGCAAACTCATCAAGCATGCCAAACATTAATTTGGAAAACTTATATAGCTCCAATCAGGATTTACAGGATCTCATCAACCCCATTAGTCTAGAAGAAATCTCTTCGGCCATTAAGGATTGGCCTGCAAACAAGAGTCCAGGTCCTGATGGCTATACTGGGGAATTTTATAAGGAGTTCAGGGATGTCATTATACCTGACTTACACAGGGTGATTAATGAGGTATTACAAAAGGAATTAAGTCTAGATAAACTCAATACCTCTTTCATTGTGTTAATACCGAAAAAGGAAACTGCTAAAAGTCTGCATGAATTTAGACCTATCAGTTTGATCCACAGTGTGCAGAAAATTGTATCTAAAATTCTTGCAAAAAGACTGCAACCTCATATCATAAACTTGGTAAAGGATAACCAAACGGGTTTCACTAAGGGCAGGCAAATTGTAGAAGGGTTTCTTTATGCCCAACAGATGCTCCAAATTGCAAGGGAAAGGAAAATTCCATTGGCCTTATTCAAAGCGGATATCCACAAAGCTTTTGATACTCTAAGTTGGGAATTTCTGACAAAAATCATGGAGCACCTGGGGTTTCCAGGGAAATGGGTTCAATGGATGTTGAAATGTGTACTTCGGGGTTCTTCTCAGATAATAATTAACGGTCTCAGAGGGAAAAAAACTGCAATTAAAAAGAGGTGTGCGTCAGGGCGATCCTTTGTCACCGCTATTATTCATATTGGCTATGGACTTTTTACCGCGATGGTTGGACAAACTAGTGCATAACGGCACATGGAGATTGCCATTTGATAACATGCGACCTTGCCTGCTATATGCAGATGACTCTTTATTCTTTGTGAAACCCGAAATAGGTCAAGTTCAGGTTTTAAAAATTCTGTTCAATGTCTTCAAGCAAATCTCAGGATTATCGGTCTGCATGGAGAAATCTGAGCTTATATTATCTACTCATGCTTTCGATAATGCTCAGCTCTTAACACAGATTCTTGGTTGCAAACAAGGCAGCCTTCCATTCAATTATCTTGGCCTTCCCTTATCAGATAAGAAATTGCCCAAAAATGCATATCTACCACTATTGCAAAAGATAAACCGAAGGCTTGAAGGGTGGGCGGCTAAGCATCTGTCGATTGCTGGCAGGCTGATATTAATTAATGCCACTTTGTCTTCTATACCGATATATTTTATGTCAGTGTTCAAACTGCCGATGTGGGTCATACATGAAATTGACAAGACAAGAAGAAATTTTCTCTGGAAAAGAAATGAGCAAGACAGGAAAGGGATTCCTTTAGCGAATTGGGAACTTGTGTGCAAACCGAAAAAATTTGGGGGTTTAGGCATAATCGACATTCAAGTTTTTAATGATGCTTTATTAGCAAAGTTGTACTGGTATTGGATTAAACCGGATGATAGGTTATGGAAGTCCATATTCCGTGCAGCTTTTGATTTTACCAGAATGAGTGAAATGTCGGACTGTAGATTTTTCAAAGAAAATATTCACAAGTTAATTCCTTTTTGTGAAAATTTCATGAAGAGGGAGCTCGGAAATGGGCACATGATTAACTTCTGGGCCCATAATTGGGGCCATGGTCATCTTAAATTTACATTCCAAGCACTTTATAACGAGGTAATAGACAAGGGTATAACAGTAAATCAGGTGTATCAAGCACATAATATGGAGGAAATGTTCCAGGATATGGGGATAATTCTGAATGATGACCAAGCTTTACAGCAGTTTCACAAACTGCGGCAGATTCTAACTTTACAACAGGTGAACATATCGGCACAAGACAATGTTAGTTGGTTGTTCGCGCGAAAGCGCAACGCAAGTTTCGGTACGCTTGAGGGCGTACCTTTTAAAACCGCGCTTACACTTCACGAGTAAGGGTTGCAAGTGCACAACCCCTATCGAGTAGTATAATCGGGTATCGATCCACAGGGACGGGCAATTGTTAGGTTAGAATCCACCAAACTCAATTAAAAACTAGAAGTGAGAAAGATTTGGTTTGGTATTTAAGTTCCTAAAAGATCAATTCAAACAAATCTGACAATGCAAACAGATGTAATAAAATGCTAGAAGAAATGTAAACTGTGTTTTGATTATGGATAAAAGGTGTTTCCAGGGTTTCAGATTTCATCTGTGATCTGCCTCTAGTGGTACGGCCCGTACCAAGTTGGTACGGCTAGGCCGTACTCCACTTGGTAAGGCAAGGCCGCACCACTCTGGTAAGACCCGTACTGGCTTGCCAGAACAGAGCTTACCAGTTCGAGTTGATGCATTCCTTGCTGGTACCTTGTGCTAAACTCTTTAGAAAGGTTCAATTGACCATACCTAAGGTTCCTAAGCCTCAACCGTCGTGTGTTGGCTCAAGATTTAGGTTGGAATGCAATTGATTGCCTTTTAGGGATTTCTACACCTCAATTCTCATGTGTTGGTACAGATCTACCCTAGCTGGTTGATTGGAGACCTAAGGCACCCTCTAATCTGTCGATTAGAGGAGAATTCAACCTCTCGGCTTCAATTCGAACAAGTCTACCCTAAACAATTGATTTGGTTGAGAGATTGAGATGATCACATGACCTTGATAGGTTCGATCTAAACCTAGAGGTTCATCATACACAATCACAGCAATCAAAGCAAGAGATGGCAGAGAAAATCACAATCAATCAATCAAAAGAGTTCATACAAGATACAAGTCAAGGAAAGTCAAAGCAAATCAAGAATCCATCTCTAAACCCTAGAAACTGAAATAACTACTCACAGCACATGATCTGATCTAAAAATACAATAAAAGGGATAGAGAAAGCCATGGATCGAAGGGATCGAGAGGAGGAAGCTTGATCCGTCGAGTTTCGCCTCTTTCCTCTTCCTTCCTTCTTGCTCCTAGCTCCTTAGCTCTCTTTCTCTCTCTTACTGTGCTCTCAATTAGATCTGGAATGGGATGAATATCGAAATTGGAGAGTTCCCCGCTTTAAATAGCCTCTGCCAAAATTTGAATCTGTCAGGCCGCCTTTAGGTACGGCCCGTACCAAATTGGTACGGCCAGGCCGTACCAGGCGTGATGAGCTGAAAAATGGCCAAGTCTGGTGAGACCCGTACCAAGCCTGGTAAGGGTCGTACCTCATCATCTGAATCACCGTTTCTTCGTGTGTTTTGCTCCAAACCTGCAGAAAACAAACAAACACTCAGCAGTACCAAATTCTAAAGATATATCGATGAAATGCACATGATTCTGGTGAATTAGGGAACGAATCTGGTACTAAAACAGGCCTAAAATAGACTAAATATGCGAGGTATCATTGGTCCTTGGAACCCGGCAAAGAATTCTCAGTTAAATCGGCATATCTGGGCATGAAAAATTTGCCTACCATTGGTACAAATATACATAGGGTCTGGAAATACAAGGTGGCTCCTAGAATCAAAGTATTCGCGTGGTTAGCATATTACAACAGGATACTTACAGCTGATAACTTGACTAAAAGAGGATGGCATCTCCCAAGCATGTGTTTTTTATGTAAGGGGGCGTGTGAGACAGTTCATCACCTATTTTCGGAATGTATAATCATACTGGATCTGTACAAAAGAGTTGAAGATAGGCTACGCATACATACTCATGATTGGCGATCCTTATTTCAAAATGATGGAGCTCAAAAATGGATTGTTAGAAAGGGAGGTTGTCGTAAAATCAAAGAGATGATCCTCTTAATAATGTTTGTGGGCTGGAGGGAAAGGTGTTCAAGAATATTTACAGATCGATCGAAATCACTAATGGAATTGGTGCATGAAGTAGAAGATATGTGGAAGGTCTATCATTAGAAAATGGAAGATGTTTATTGTTTCTGACATCTTTTACAGCTTCTTTGTCTTTTGTTTTTTTAGTAGGTTTTCTCTCTTTCAATAATTAAATAGGTCTCTTTACTTCTGATTCAACAATGTTGAATTAGCTTATTTCTTTTTCTTTCTTTTAAGAACCTATTTTTGAGTCTCACCTTGAGAGTCAAGGCTTGTAATTTCCTCCATTCAATATATCAATAAGGACTAGATCCTTATTTTTATTTAAAAAAAACATAGATCGTTTCGTTGTTTCCAAATTTCCCAAATTACAGCACTAATCACCACTAACATGGCTGTTTTTTTTTCAATTTAGAGAGGGTAAGAGAAAATTGCACTACATCCTCAATAGAATGCTATTGCTGGAAATAATCTTGACATTGACCCATATAAAACCATATTTATTTAGCAAAGTAACTGATAGGTGTATTTTATATACACCGTCGATCTAGTTTTTATCATAAAATAACACCAAATATCTTGTATTTTGGATATAAAGCGAATATAATACACCAAGAATCAAGTTACTGCGTTCGCTCGATGTTTCAATGCAGGAAACAGTGCAAAATGAAGAAAAACTGCCCAGTGCGGACGCATTCTCCACCAGTGCGGACGCACTAGGTACTTAGCCGATTTTCCAGCAGCGCAGACCTCACAGACGAAAAGTCCGAGCGTAATGCGTCCGCACTCAGCTCCAGTACGAGTGGGGTCATCCGCATTCGCTACTTAGCCGATTTTTGCGACTTTCAGAATCTTCCGAAATACAAAAGTTCAACTCCAGTGCGGACGCTCTCACAGCCAGTGCGGACGCACTCAGTACTTAGACTATTTTTGAAATCTTCGGATTCTTTGGAAAACAGAAAACAACATGCCAGTGCGGACGCACTAAGATCCAGTGCGGACGCACTCAGGAAATTTTGCAGAAAATCCAGAAAAGGAAACTTGGAACCAAAGGGGATTTAGAGTCGGTGCGACCAAGACCACCCGCACTCAACTCCAGTGCGGACGCACTGGACTCGCAGACAGCCAGAAATTCGCATTTTCAGGAGGTTTTCTATTTTTGGCCAACAAGGAACACGTTTTAGAATGTCAAAAATAGCCATAGCAGTCTGAGGAGTGCACCCACTAACCCCACTACTCTCCTCTAAATTGGGCAAGGCCTTTGGCTATAAAAGGAGAAGAATTTCATCTCTCTAATCATCCATTATTATATCCATCTTTCCACAAATTGAGAGAGAGAGATCCTGCAGAAATTCTCGAAGCTTCCCAAGGAAGGAGAAGAAGAAGATTCAAGCAAGGAGTCGGCAAGATCGAGGTTTTAGATCTAAGAAATGGTGTAATCATTTCTTTATCTCATTTCTTATTGTTTTTGCCAATCTTTGTTATGGATCTCTCCAAGAGAGAGTAGTTCTCTTTCTAGGGGTTTAGGTCAATGCATGAACTTGTATAATTCTAGATTATTCGGATATTTGTTTTTATTATGATTGTGTTATCGGATTTGATTGTTAATTTCTGTGATTTATTCTTTATGAATTTCATTAGTACTCGTTCCTTTGAGTTTACCTGGTTAGGGTTTATTGAATTGAAGTAGTTTTGAAATCGCGTTGATCGTGTTTTTCCGCTTTAAATTTATTAAATTCCGGCATTGGTCATGAGGAGACTACTCATTGAAACCATAAAGACACACCTTAGGGTTGGGTTAGAAGCGACCGTACTTTGATATCCAATCCGGAACTATAGAAATTAAGGTTAGAATTTTGGTGAAGGACCGAAAGGCGAAGGCAAATCCTAATTAGGACACCTTAGAACAAATATCGATATATGCTTTGAAGCATGAGATTAAATATCCCTCTAGGTTAGTGACAGCCCTAGAATTCGAGGCACATTAATTCATAAAGCGCAAAGTATTTGTATTAATATTTGTTCCAAAGGCTAACATAGGTTAGAAACCTCATCAAATCAAACATGAATTTAAACAAACCGAATAAATAGAATTAGCAAGGGATTGTAGACCGAATACCCCTAGATCTCCTTAAACTTGAAAACAAACCAATCTTTCTTTCCTTTATTTTATTTACATTTATTGTTTGAAACTCCTCTTTTTCGGGTATTGAACCCAACTTTAGGATTTTAAGAACAAACCCCCCCACTTTACTTTTATTGTTTTGTTTTAGAAGTAGTTTTCTTTATTAAAAATTGGTATTTCCCTATCTCCCTGCGGATCGACACCTAAATACTACAATCGATAGGTTGTGCGCTTGCAACTAACCTATTCATTGAGTACGAAGGTTTTATAAATATTAAAGGCAAAAGAGTACAAAATTATTATATCTAAAATACTCAACAAGCTTTTTGGCGCCGTTGCCGGGGAGAATAGGATAGATACTAGTTTTTATTTTAGGAAAGTACTTTTAATTCTTAGTTTCCTTATTTACTTTTCAGAAAATTAAAAACCCAAAAATAGTTTATTTCCTTTTTTTTATAATTTCTGAAATTTACTTCCTTATTTAGAAAAATCCAAAAATATTTACTTTCCTTATTTAATTTTCTGCAATTTACTACTCTCTATTTCTATTCTCTCTCTTTCACATCTCATCTCTATTCTTCTCTTATAGATTTGAGCACTGGCACCGGTCACAAGGAGCCAAACCGCGAAGATCAAAGCCGGTGAACTCTCTCTTCCTCAACCAATGGCGGGTCTAGATCCGCCATACGGCATGCCACGCAACTTCGTTGAGGAAGAACTTCCGGAAGGTCTTATCAACCAAGCCTTTCGTGATCTCGATAACAATCCACCACCTCCTCCTCCACACAACAACCCACCGCCTCCACATCCACACGACAACAACAATGTTCCACCAACTCTCAACAACAATCATTTGTTTGGTATCAATCCAAACAACAGAAATGGCCGTAACCATCAACAAGGCCACCGCTTCGGTTTTATACCTCAAGGCCAAGACCCACGCGAAATCAAGCCGTCTCTCATCCACTTGCTTGGCCAAAGTCAGTTTGGAGGAGCCCTAAACGAAGATCCACATGCCCACTTGGCGTCTTCGAAGAGTCATGTGGCACCTTCGCTCGAGAAGGAGAAGAGCTCGACAACCTAAAGCTCAAATGCTTTCATCTATGCCTCCGTGACAATGCAAGGACATGGCTAAGGACCGTGAATCGTGACAACATAAGAAGATGGGACAACATGGAGAAGTTATTCTTAGGAAAATACTTTCCTCCATCCAAAACCCAGCACTTTCGAACGAAGATCACGACCTTCAAGCAAGCCGAGGGAGAATCTTTGACCGAGGCATGGGATAGATGGGCCGAACTTCAACGCTTGTGCCCTAACCATGGTCTCGACATGTGGTTGCTCTTCCAATTCTTCTTTGCAGGTTGCACAATCGCCACAAAGACTCACTTGAATTCCGCCGCGGGAGGTAATATGTCCAAGATGGATCCCCAACAAGCCATGCTAATGATCGAGGACATGGCAATCAACCAAAGGGAATGGACGGCCGAGAGAAGTGGACGAACCCAAACCACACCGGGAGTCTTAAATACCGACGAAGTTACCGCCTTGAAAGCCCAAATAGATGCCTTGCAACATCAAATGGCACAAATGCAAAATGCCAAATCCGTGACAAAGAAGGCTTCATGCGGTATTTGTGGAGAGGCGACTCATATCACCGCCGATTGCCAAGTCCTCGTAGAAGGAGAGGAAGTCGAGCAAGTCAATGCAATGTTCTACAATCAAGGTGATAAGAGGAACGACCCGATCTACAATAAGGTTAGGCCAAATGATAACTCAAATACATACAACCCTAACACAAGGTGGAACCATCCCAATTTCAAGTGGAAGACCGAGAATGACAACTCCAACCAATACCAAGGTAATTCCAATCAATATCAAAACCGGTCGAACCAAAACTCGTATCAAGGACCTTCTCAAAACAGTAAATTAGAAAAAATGATAGAAGGACTTGTTCTCTCTCAAAACGAGTTCATGAACCAACAAAGGAACACCAACACCGAAATTTCGGATTCCTTGAGGAACTTCAACAATAGGTTCGAGTTCTTAGAGACTAAGACAAAGATGCTAGAAAACCAAATAGCACAACAAGCATCTTCGTCATTTCGTCAACAAGGCACTCTACCGGGCAAAACCGATATCAATCCAAGGGAGCAAGCAAAAGCCATAACCTTGAGAAGCGGCACGGAATACGAAGGACCAAAGATGCCCAGCGGAGATGAGTCTCAACAACCACCGAATGAGGCACAACCACCTCAAACTCCTCTCAGCGCGGACGCAACCGTTCCTAATGCGGACGCACCGGCATCGGAAAAATCTCAAGAACCGGGTAAATCAAACCAGGCCAAGGTAAAACCAAATGAAACTCCTAAGTATATTCCACCACATAGGTTTATACCATTCCCTCAAAGGTTAGTTAAGAGCAAGCTTGACCAACAATATGCCAAATTCGTAGAACACCTCAAGAAATTGAATATTACCATCCCTTTTACCGAAGCAATTACTCACATGCCCACTTATGCGAAATTTTTGAAAGAAATTTTATCCAATAAAAGAACAATTGAGGAAGTGGGCACGGTATCCCTTAATGAGGAGTGTAGCGCTCTCTTCTTAAACAAGCTACCTCCAAAATTAAAGGATCCCGGAAGCTTTGTGATTCCATGCATGATTGGTAATACCGAATTCAAAAGGTGCCTATGTGATTTAGGCGCAAGTGTGAGCCTCATGCCAAAAACCGTTTATCAAAGGCTCAATCTTGTTGATTTGAAAGATACAAGGATGTCATTACAACTAGCCGATAAGACGGTAAGGTATTCCGAAGGAATTGCGGAGGATGTTATTGTAATGATTGGTAAGTACTTTGTCCCGGTGGACTTTGTAGTGGTTGAGATGGAGGAGGATACTCATACCCCTCTTCTATTGGGGCGTGATTTCCTTACCACAGCAGGTGCAAACATTGATGTCAAAGAAGGAAAGATATCCTTTGACATTGGGGGCGAAAAGGTAAATTTTCACATGTTTAATGCCATCAAATTTCCATCAAATGATAATGATTCTATATGTAGAGTGGAAGTTTTAGATTCCATTATAGCTGCCCATATGGAGAAGGAGATGGTCAATGAACAACTGGACCAATTTCTGGAAGAAACCGGCTCCGAAAACGACACAATTGGTGAAAATGACCCTCAGTGCGTCCGCACTCAGCATGAGGGAACTGAAGATTCAACCATCCGAGCGCAATGCGTTCGCACTGAATTCTCAGTGCGGATGCCCCACTCGCACTCACCTGTTGAGCCACAGTTTGGAGCCGATGAGGAAAAAGTCCGAGAGGAATGCGTCCGCACTGACCCTCAGTGCGTCCGCACTCAGCACAATTCCAACCAGGATGTATTGCAGATTTCAGAAAATCTACCCCAGTGCGTCCGCACAGACCACCAGTGCGTCCGCATTCATGCCGAAATAGCTCAAATCGAAGGAATTTCGCCCAACTCTGCACCACCGAAGGTCGAACTCAAGCCTCTGCCACCTACCCTTCGCTATGAATACCTGGGAGAGGGCGAGACATATCCGGTGATTGTCAACTCTGAACTCAACAAAGAACAAACCGAGAAGCTTTTACACGAGCTAAGGCTTCATCGGAAAGCGAATGGCTACACAATCGACGACCTAACCGGAATTAACCCATCCCTTTGCATGCATAGAATCCTAATGGAGGACGACCACAAGCCCACAATTGAAGCTCAACGAAGGCTCAATCCGAATCTAAAAGAAGTGGTGAAGAAGGAAATCCTCAAGCTACTTGATGCCGGCATCATCTATTCAATCTCCGATTCTAAATGGGTAAGTCCGGTCCATGTAGTACCAAAGAAGGGAGGCACAACCGTGGTGAAGGGCGAAAGCGACAAAATGATATCCACAAGGGTGATCACCGGATGGAGGATGTGCATCGATTACCGCAAACTTAACAATGCAACAAGGAAGGATCACTTCCCTCTACCATTCGTGGATCAAATGCTAGAAAGGCTAGCTAATCACTCCCATTTTTGCTACCTAGATGGGTATAGCGGATTCTTTCAAATCCCTATTCACCCCGATGACCAAGAAAAAACGACCTTTACCTGCCCTTATGGTACGTTCGCGTACCGTAGGATGCCGTTTGGTTTATGCAATGCCCCAGCTACATTTCAAAGAGCCATGATGGCTATTTTTTCAGATTTATTAGAAAATTCCGTGGAAGTTTTCATGGATGACTTTTCAGTTTTTGGTACCTCTTTTGATGATTGCTTATCTAATTTGATCAAAGTTTTAGAACGTTGTGAGCAGGTCAATTTGGTGCTAAACTGGGAGAAATGCCATTTCATGGTGCAAACAGGGGTAGTTCTAGGCCACGTGGTGTCCTCCAAAGGCCTAGAAGTCGACCAAGCAAAGGTGGAGGTGAACGAAAAATTGCCATATCCAACATGTGTGAAGGATGTGAGGAGTTTCTTGGGTCATGCGGGATTCTATCGGCGTTTCATCAAAGATTTTTCAAAAATCTGCAAACCACTTACTAATTTAACAATGAAAGATGCAGAATTTATATTTGATGAACCGTGTATTGTTGCTTTTGATAGGATCAAGAAGGCGCTAATCTCAGCCCCAATTCTCCGACCTCCTAATTGGGATGTGCCCTTTGAAATCATGTGTGGTGCGAGCGATTTCGCCGTTGGAGCCGTTCTAGGACAAAGGATCGACAATAAGCCACATGTGATCTATTACGCAAGCAAAGTCCTAGATGAGGCGCAAATGAACTACACAACCACCGAAAAGGAGTTCTTGGCCGTTATATTCTCCATCAACAAATTCCGATCCTACTTGGTTGGATCCAAGGTGATTGTGTACACCGATCACGCGGCAATCCGATACCTCCTCAACAAGAAAGATGCCAAACCACGCCTAATCCAATGGATTCTTCTACTCCAAGAGTTCGACCTAGAAATCAAGGACAAGAAAGGCACCGAAAATTCAGTGGCGGACCACCTATCACGCATTACCAACGAATCGAAGGATGATGACATGCCCATAGATGATTCGTTCATAGACGAACAACTCTACGCAGTCAACCACCAAGAGGCGCCATGGTATGCGGATTTCGTCAACTACCTTGCATGCGGTTTCATACGCCCAGATTTAACTTTCCAACAACGAAAGAAATTCCTTTGGGATGTCAAACAATATTTTTGGGATGAGCCGTTGCTTTTTAAACTGGGGGTAGATGGAATTCATAGGCGATGTGTACCTCACGAAGAAACCGAACAGATTCTCAATTGTTGCCACTCATCTCCCTATGGAGGACACGCTTCAAGCCACAAAACAGCCGCCAAAGTTCTTCAAGCCGGGTTCTTTTGGTCCACGCTTTTTGAAGATGCAAAAGATTATGTGCTTAGATGTGACAAATGCCAAAGAACCGGGAACATATCAAGGAGACATGAGATGCCTCTCCACGGAATTCTAGAGGTAGAGTTATTTGATGTTTGGGGGGTTGACTTCATGGGACCTTTTCCGAGTTCTTGCAACAACAGATACATACTTGTGGCAGTCGATTACGTTTCAAAATGGGTTGAAGCCGTGGCAAGCCCAACCGCCGACTCCGTCGTGGTAAGAACTTTTTGCAAAAACTATCTTTCCTAAGTTTGGAGTACCCCGAGTGGTGATTAGCGATGGTGGCTCTCATTTCATCAACCGCCAATTCGACGGTCTCCTATTCAAATACGGAGTCAAGCACAAGGTAGCCACACCATACCACCCTCAAACAAGCGGGCAAGTGGAGGTATCCAATCGCGAGATAAAAAGCATCTTACAAAAGGTGGTGAACACATCACGAAAAGATTGGTCACTCAAACTCGATGAAGCTCTTTGGGCATATCGGACCGCTTTCAAAACACCCATAGGTATGACTCCTTTCAAGCTAGTGTATGGAAAACCATGCCATTTGCCGGTTGAACTTGAGCACAAGGCATATTGGGCAATAAGGGCTTTAAATTTCGACATGAGGGCTGCCGGTGAAAAGAGGGTTCTTGACTTACATGAGCTAGAAGAATTGCGCCTTAATTCCTATGAAAATGCTAAGCTATACAAAGAGAAGACAAAGAGGTGGCACGACAAGCATATCATAAAGCGCAACTTTCAAGAAGGAGACACGATTTTGTTGTACAACTCACGCCTCCGGCTCTTTCCCGGGAAGTTAAGATCACGATGGAAAGGCCCATTCGAAATAACGAAGGTATTTAACCATGGCGCAATCGAGATATGGAGCAAAGAAACCGGGGCATTCAAAGTGAACGGACATCGCCTCAAACATTTCAACCATGCAACTCCTATAGGCGACAAGGAGATCATAGGCCTAAAAGATCCACACACTCAATAGTGAGCCCTAATCGTGTCGAGCTCACGACGTAAAATTGAGCGCTTCTTGGGAGACAACCCAAGTTTTTACTTTTTCTTTCTTTATACTTTTATTTTTACTTTCTCAAAAATTTACATTTTTAATGACTCAGCCAATTTTTTTAGGTCAAAAATTCATGAAAAAAACCTGAGTGCGCCCGCACTAAACATCAGTGCGTCCGCACCACCTACTTAGAAAATTTTTCAGACAGGTTTTATCATAAAAATTGGCCAGACCGAGCGTAGTGCGTCCGCACACAAATCCAGTGCGTCCGCACCGACAGCTATGGCAGTTCTGCACATCCTGAACTTTTTACCCAAGAGCAGTGCGTCCGCACCCGAGGTACGCTACATTTAATTTTCAATTTTTTTTTTTGGAAAATCGGAAAAATTCGAATTTTTTTGGGTGAGTGCGGATGACCACCCGCACTAAGGCCCAGTGCGTCCGCACTCGGGTTCCTTCTCCTTCTTAAACTGACCCCTTCTCTTCATTTTTCTTCGCGCCTTTTTGATTTTAAAACCGAAAAACTTGATTTTTCTCTCCCAAAACCCGAAAACCTCGTTTTTCTTTCAAAATCTCCCTCTCCTCTCTCTTCTCTACCCCTTCTCTCTTCTTTTCTCCCTCTTTCCCTCTTCAAAAACCGAAAACCCACTTTTCTCAAGTTTTTCAAGCGCCACTTCGCTAAAACTCAGATTTCTTCGCATTTTTTCGAAATTTTCGCGATCTACAACAAGGTTTGATCTCTCCTTACTCTAATTTTGTCAATTACTACATAGATCTGTAAAAATGGTACCAAAATCGGAAAAATCGACCAAAAATGGTGAAATCGGTTCAAATTCTTACCCCAGTGCGGATGCCACCACCCGCACTGCTAGACAGTGCGTCCGCACTAAGCTTGGGGGAAAACCTAACCAGCCCAAATTTTCAGTTTTTTGGTTAAGTCCTCAGTGCGACCAGACCAGTCACACTGAGAGCCAGTGCGTCCGCACTACGCTCAGACTTTTCCGAAACAGCCCCGAAATGTCCAAAAATTTGGTTAAGTACCCACTGCGTCCGCACTGACCACCAGTGCGTCCGCACTGACCACCAGTGCGTCCGCATTGCGACCAGGAAAAACCTCATATTTTTGGTTAAGTACTCAGTGCGGCCAGTACCACCCGCACTGAAAGTCAGTGCGTCCGCACTAGGCTCGGGAAAAATCAGAAATGGCCCTTAATTGAACCAAAATTGAACTGTTTGTACACAGTACGTCCGCACTGACCACCAGTGCGTCCGCATTCAGCCCAAATTATATCAAAAATTTCGAAATTTTAATTCTTTCAAGTTTTTTTTAGAATGCCGAAGAAATCAGGTGCCAAGAAACAAAGATTTGAGAAAGGACAGGGCAGTCGCCAACCACCTCCTTACCCACCCGCCTTGCCACTCAACGAAGGTCAAGAATTGAGACGTAACCTTCTACAGTCCCGCCGGACCCTCGAGCCATCTCGATGGATATGCCGAGAAACACTCGAAACACTCGGACTCCTCGAGTCGGTGCAAATGCTCACCGAGCGGCTTGGCTTGTGGGAGTTTCTATGTGACGAGGTCAACACTTATGAAGCCATCACCATCGAATTCCTCTCCTCCTACGAGTTCGACCGGGGTTCACGAACGCTGACATTCAACCTTGGAGGCTTCTCACATATGTTGCACACCACCGAACTCATGGCCGCACTCGATCTATCCACCGTCAATGTCAGCGAGATGCGCACCATTCTCGACTTCTACCATGACATGAGCGAGGCCCAGTTCCGCGTCTTAACATGCCAAGATGGGATCCTCGGCCAGCAGAGGGTCAAGAATGTTCTCCACCCGGCCCTCCGATATCTCCAGCGGGTACTTTCTCACACTCTCTTTGCCCGTGGGGAGAGCGCATCGGTCTTCAACCTCGGAGATATGGTATATGTTTGCAGCATGCTTCGGCGCAACAATGACGAGATGGCGTACATGCCGCACATTGGGTACAACTTGGCCAAACATATGCAAAATGTGTCGCACAACATGCGATCGGGCGGAATGATTCGAATTGGCGGTATCGTCACAAAGATTGCCCGGCACTTGCAAATACCGACCGGTGAAGATGTGGTACTCGGGTACACGCTTGTCGACCTAGATGGTTTATTTCGGGCGAGGCTCATCCGTTGGGACGACATTGAAGAGGCTTGGATCAATTTGGGCCCAAAGGACAGCATCCGACACCGGTTGCCTCTACAAACTCAAATCGATCCCTTGGATACCGACACTTGGAAAATTGTTGATGAGCCGCTCGAGCCACCGCTACCGCCACCGCCGCAACCACAACAACCACCACAGCAAGCCGCACCCGATGCCGCTCAAGCACAAGGCATGCCAACCAACCAACAAATCTGGGATTTTATGCAGACCATGAACACCTCCATCAACAGTTTGAGCATCAATGTTGGTAATCGTATGGATGCCTTTGATCGCCGTATGGATGTCTTTGACCGCCGATTTGATGAGGTCGAGGCCGAGGCCGCCCGAGCGACCTACTATTCCCGCCGAGGTTGTATGCACGCAAACCCGCATTTTGAGGATGATCCACCGACACCACCATACCAGAGACGGGCCGCTCAAAGGAGAGAGTACGAGATGGCACAGGAGCGTGAGGCGGCACGGCTTGCACAAGAAGCCGCAGCAGCAGCTCAAGGCAATGAAGAAGAGGAGAATGAGGCCGAAGACATGGATCGTGACGAGGATTGATCCAGCGCAGCACCACCACCATATTACGCCAGTAAAGTAGTTCATGTTTCTTCTCTCTTTTTAGTTTATTTTTCGCATTGAGGACAATGCTTTATTTAAGCTTGGGGGATGGGAAGAAATTGTATCTGCATGCATATTTATTATTCAGTTTTTCGAAACTTTTTAGGATTTATAACCTTGTTTTTTACTTGACCATGAATAGGATTTGTGATTTTGAACTTAATTGCTTGCGATTACGAATTTGTCAAGACGTTTTACGAGGTTATGAAAAATAGAGTCTTGCATAATTGGACTTAATTGTCTAAAAATGCATAAAGTATAAAATCATGTTTAAAAGTTTTGTAAAAAATTGGCAAAAATAAAAATTTTGATAAACTTGAGTGATTGACAAAACTTAAAAGTATTCTTGCACGATTTTTCAAATTTTCGGTAAAATCCTTAAAATAAATTTGAAATGACGACATAGTTCGGCGAAAAACTTTGTGGAAATAAAGGTATTTGAAAATGAGAAATTGGAAATTCAAATTTATTAGAAAAGTCATTTAGATTTGGAAATTTTAAATTAGGAAAAATTAGGATATCCGTGAGTATGAACGAATACTTAGGATGTGTGTATTCATGATATGTGCATATATGTTGAGAAATTGGGTAAAATTGAAAATTTCTTAGAAAATAAAAATGAGATTCCAATGACCTATGATACGGCTTCATGACGTACTTATGGTTATGAGTCCTTAGCACTCTTGCTCCGCTAGTCTCCCGATAAAATTGACATTCGTGTTAGTGGAAGGGTTAGACTAAGAGCATGCAAAGCACCCTTGAATTAGAACGGTTGGGTACGGTTAACTACTTGTAACTAACCGGTGCTTAAATGAGGATGGGGAAAATAGTGCTAAAATCATGAAAAAATGTTCAAAATGAGAAAATCAAAAGCAACAAAAACAAAAGAATATGCATGTATCAACACACGAAGTCCGTAATTGTTCTTACCCAAGTTTGATTCAAGCTTGGGGGAATTTCGAAAATTCTACATTTTAAATGGCATATCTTTTAAATTTGGGTATACGAAGTTCACAAATTCAAAGCCTTTAAGGAAATAAAAGTTAGAGTAATCAAATTGTGGGTTGATTCATAATTATTCGAGGGTTGAACTTGGGATTTGGGAAATATGCATGGAGATTTTTTAAAGGTTGGCAAGATCATACAAGTTTTTCATTTTCAGAAATATATACTTGATATAGGGTTGAATTGTAGATCGGACTATAGTTCAAGTTAGATTTTGCTTGAGGACAAGCAAAGTTCAAGCTTGGGGGTATTTGATAGGTGTATTTTATATACACCGTCGATCTAGTTTTTATCATAAAATAACACCAAATATCTTGTATTTTGGATATAAAGCGAATATAATACACCAAGAATCAAGTTACTGCGTTCGCTCGATGTTTCAATGCAGGAAACAGTGCAAAATGAAGAAAAACTGCCCAGTGCGGACGCATTCTCCACCAGTGCGGACGCACTAGGTACTTAGCCGATTTTCCAGCAGCGCAGACCTCACAGACGAAAAGTCCGAGCGTAATGCGTCCGCACTCAGCTCCAGTACGAGTGGGGTCATCCGCATTCGCTACTTAGCCGATTTTTGCGACTTTCAGAATCTTCCGAAATACAAAAGTTCAACTCCAGTGCGGACGCTCTCACAGCCAGTGCGGACGCACTCAGTACTTAGACTATTTTTGAAATCTTCGGATTCTTTGGAAAACAGAAAACAACATGCCAGTGCGGACGCACTAAGATCCAGTGCGGACGCACTCAGGAAATTTTGCAGAAAATCCAGAAAAGGAAACTTGGAACCAAAGGGGATTTAGAGTCGGTGCGACCAAGACCACCCGCACTCAACTCCAGTGCGGACGCACTGGACTCGCAGACAGCCAGAAATTCGCATTTTCAGGAGGTTTTCTATTTTTGGCCAACAAGGAACACGTTTTAGAATGTCAAAAATAGCCATAGCAGTCTGAGGAGTGCACCCACTAACCCCACTACTATCCTCTAAATTGGGCAAGGCCTTTGGCTATAAAAGGAGAAGAATTTCATCTCTCTAATCATCCATTATTATATCCATCTTTCCACAAATTGAGAGAGAGAGATCCTGCAGAAATTCTCGAAGCTTCCCAAGGAAGGAGAAGAAGAAGATTCAAGCAAGGAGTCGGCAAGATCGAGGTTTTAGATCTAAGAAAGGGTGTAATCATTTCTTTATCTCATTTCTTATTGTTTTTGCCAATCTTTGTTATGGATCTCTCCAAGAGAGAGTAGTTCTCTTTCTAGGAGTTTAGGTCAATGCATGAACTTGTTTAATTCTAGATTATTCGGATATTTGTTTTTATTATGATTGTGTTATCGGATTTGATTGTTAATTTCTGTGATTTATTCTTTATGAATTTCATTAGTACTCGTTCCTTTGAGTTCACCTGGTTAGGGTTTATTGAATTGAAGTAGTTTTGAAATCGCGTTGATCGTGTTTTTCCGCTTTAAATTTATTAAATTCCGGCATTGGTCATGAGGAGACTACTAATTGAAACCATAAAGACACATCTTAGGGTTGAGTTAGAAGCGACCGTACTTTGATATCCAATCCGGAACTATAGAAATTAAGGTTAGGATTTTGGTGAAGGACCGAAAGGCGAAGGCAAATCCTAATTAGGACACCTTAGAACAAATATCGATATATGCTTTGAAGCATGAGATTAAATATCCCTCTAGGTTAGTGACAGCCCTAGAATTCGAGGCACATTAATTCATAAAGCGCAAAGTATTTGTATTAATATTTGTTCCAAAGGCTAACATAGGTTAGAAACCTCATCAAATCAAACATGAATTTAAACAAACCGAATAAATAGAATTAGCAAGGGATTGTAGACCGAATACCCCTAGATCTCCTTAAACTTGAAAACAAACCAATCTTTCTTTCCTTTATTTTATTTACATTTATTGTTTGAAACTCCTCTTTTTCGGGTATTGAACCCAACTTTAGGATTTTAAGAACAAACCCCCCCCCACTTTACTTTTATTGTTTTGTTTTAGAAGTAGTTTTCTTTATTAAAAATTGGTATTTCCCTATCTCCCTGCGGATCGACACCTAAATACTACAATCGATAGGTTGTGCGCTTGCAACTAACCTATTCATTGAGTACGAAGGTTTTATAAATATTAAAGGCAAAAGAGTACAAAATTATTATATCTAAAATACTCAACAGTAACATTCTAAATAATGAATTTTCACAAACTGATATAAGTTTGATTTTGAAATTCTACCAAAAAAAAATCTGAAGATTAATTGGATTCGATTTGTTTTAGCCGCTAAGTACGTAGATGAATTTACAGTTGTTGTTGATTCTACAATTAATTGTTACTAAAAAATTGAATCAATTAATGATTAAATATTTTCAATACCAGTTCAATATTTTGAAATTTAATAATATGACTGAAAATAATTTAGCTTTTTTATCAAGAATAATTATATAAATTCCGCTTCTCAGTTCCCCTCTGTCCCCGTAGCAATAATATAGGAAGGTTGTACCATGGTTCATACTAATTATATGGTCCCTCCTTTTCCAATTCCGCACTTGTTCCCGCGTCAACATTCATAAGTATAAATAAACAAGATATTAATACTTGAAAAATAAGATATTAATACTTTGATGTGTAACTTGTTATGATAATTCATTTTCCAATTCTCCAATGGTCCTCATGTCAACATTCCTCTAATGAAGTAGTGTGACTCCGTATCCCCGCATCAATCTTCTCCAATCGTTCCCGCATCAACCTTCCTCTAACAAAAATAATTACCTTCATAGAAATAAATACTTTAGTTGCATAGATATAAATACTTGCAAATAAAATATTAATACTTAAAAAATAAGATATTAATACTTGACGTGTAACTTAATATAATCGAACACTTGAAGATTAAACTTTGTACAATATATATACATATAAATACTTCTGTGCATAAGTATAAATACTTGCAACACTTGATATTAATACTTTTAGACGTCATCCAACACCATATGTAAAAAAAAATATAAAGTTTTGCGGTCCCCCAAATAGTTATGGCAATATTATTATTTTTAGAAACGTATATGGTCCCCCCATTTAGTTTGAGTGGTCCCCACATATATTTATGGTGCGGGGACGTTTAGGAGATTTCGTTGGAAATATAATTATTTACATAAAAATTATTCACCTCATATGTATAAATACTTTCGTGCATATGTATTAATACTTTAGAAAAAAATTCAGCCTGGAGGTTTTGCGGTCCCCCAGACAGTTATGGTAGTTATGGTGCAGGGACAGTATGGGGATGTTTGGGGGATTTGGTTGGGGGGCATTATTTACATAAAAATTGTTCACCTCATAGGTATAAATACTTCCGTGTACAGGTATAAACACATGCGTTCATAGGTATAATACTTTAAAAAAAATTTAGTGCTGAAGTTTTTGCGATCCCCAAACATTTATGGTAGTTATAGTACGAGAACAGTACGGAAACTGTTATTAGAATCCTTTTATCAATAAATATTCATCAATAATTGATATACATAATTTAATGTATGAACTCAAAATTTTTGTATATTTTTGAAGTGTCCGACGAACATAGAAATTGAGGATGCCTCAGGATGCTAAAACCAGCTGCATCTTAAAGATCTTTTTCAATCTTTTTTTTTCTGTTATATTTAATTAACATATGCAGTTCGCATGGTATTACATTTCTACCTCAAGAAAGTAGCAGCCGATATTTTTATTAATACCCCCAAAAAAAACAAATTATCAAATCTGCTCCCACTCCAAATTTATTTTTATTTCTACTCTAACCGTCTGTGGGCTGAGCGGTCCACTTTTCCCACCTGACCGCCCAGCAGCTGGGCGGTCAGCTAGTGTTTTTTTTTTTTTTTTTTTAGAGACACAATATGAATATCAAGATGCTGAATTCTTAACGCTAAAAATTCGATTTTTTTTTGTAAATATTAGTTAGATTACTTCTTTTAAGCATATTTATACTAAAATACGCTAAATTACTTGGAATTATGTTAAATTACGTTGAGTTACACTACATTAAGTTAAATTACACTAAATTACATTACATTACGCTAAAATACGGTAAATTACATATGAATAGGGATGATATATCTTCACTAAAAAAGCGAAAAACGACGACGAAACTTCAAACGGTCATAAAACGGCGCTCGAGTAATTTCAAGTAATTTAGAATACCTTTCCTATGTTCCTATGTTCCTATGTTCAAGTAATTTACAATTTAGTGTATTTCGGAGTAATTTATGTTAAACTTAGTGTAAATTACTTAAACATAGGAATATAGGAAAGATATTCTAAATTACTTGAAATTATGTTAAATTACGTTGAGTTACACTAAATTACTTTAAATTACACTAAATAACAATAACTTCGCTAATTATGCTGAAATACAGCAAATTATGCTAAACTACACAAAATTACGCTAAAATAGACCGATTCTGTGCCATCTTTCACGAATCATAAAAAATAGTAAAAAAATTCCGAAAATAGTAAAAATTGGTATTCTACAATTTCATTATGTAACTATTTACTGAGCTACTTGGATTGAATAATAGAAATGAAAATCTTAATCGGAAACTTCAACTCAAGTTTTGAGGTTCTTCCTTTTATTTTTGGCGATTCTGAATTTTGGAATCCGGCATCGCAAGCACGGACGCATGCGCATTTTCACAAGCTTTCCGAAAAGTGGTCATTTGCTGAAATCGGACACTCGAGCGCCGTTTTATGACCGTTTGAAGTTTCGTCGTCGTTTTTCGCCTTTTTAGTGAAGATATATCGTCCCTATTCATATGTAATTTACCGTATTTTAACGTAATGTAATGTAATTTAGTATAATTTAACTTAATATAGTGTAACTCAACGTAATTTAACATAATTTCAAGTAATTTAGCGTATTTTAGTATAAATATGCTTAAAAGAAGTAATCTAACTAATATTTACAAAAAAAAAATTGAATTTTTAGCGTTAAGAATTCAGCATCTTGATATTCATATTGTGTCTCTAAAAAAAAAAAAAAAAAAAACACTAGCTGACCGTCCAGCTGCTGGGCGGTCAGCTATGGAAACTGGACCGCCCAGCCACTGGGTGGTCAGATATGCATAGTGGACCGCCCAGCTGCTGGGCGGTCAGGTGGGAAAAGTGGACCGCTCAGCCCACGAGCGGTTAGGGTAGAAATAAAAATAAATTTGGAGTGGGAGCAGATTTGATAATTTGTTTTTTTTTTGGGGTATTAATAAAAATATCGGAAGTAGCAGCATAGAACTCTTCTTGGTTATTATCAATTTGTATTAACATTAATGGCATCACAAAAATGTACCGGAGGCCAGAAATAAAAATTGAGCGCTAAAAGTGTTGTTAATTATTCTATTTTCACCTGGTGAATTATTTTGTATTTTAAAATTAATACAGTTTGTTGTCGTTTCTGTTTTGTAAAGGAATAACAACTCAAAATTGCTTAAGATAGTTTGAAAATTAATTCAGAACAATTGGAGGAAAATGATGCGCATTTTTGTCTCTTCGTTTCCCTCCCCGAAATTTTTATTAATATCCACTCATAAATAGAAAATTATAAAAATGTCCAGATTTTTTTTTTTCAAAAAATATACAGACCGTCGGATTTCCAGTTTTTTTTTTTGTTTTGAAAATTCTCAAAATGAAAACACTAAACTCAATTTTTGATAAAATACTAAACTAAATCTCAAAATGATCTGTTTTTTATGGCATACCCTTATCTGAATATCAAAAGCGCTAAACTAAATTTCAAAACGAAGAGTAATTGAAAAGTAAAATTGTTATCAATTACTTTTATTAATGATTAATATCAAATGGATAATATAAAATCCATCTATTTTTTGTAAGTCATATTTCTCATTTCTAAAGCACATATAGATTGTATATATATTTATCTGAGATATCTCTCGTAAATAGGCGATGTTAGGGCAAGGGATAAGACAAGAGAGACGATATTTTCACCGAAAAAGCGAAAAATGATGAAGAATCTTCAAACAGGCGTATCTCGGAGCTCGAGTGTCCGATTTCAGCATATGACCACTTTTCAGAAAGGCAACAAGAAGAAGATATTGATTTTGACCCCATAGCGGTAATCAAAGTTTTAGAATTGCAATAAAACAAAGAGAAGAGCCTCAAAACTTGAGTTGAAGTTTCTGATTAAGTTTTTTTGGTTCTAATTTTCGATTTTCTTGTCATTGCTTATGTAAATGTATGAAGCCTAAGATCTACAATTTTATTTGTTATATTTTCATTTTTTATTTCAAATGTTGTAAATTAAGTTTATTTTGATTATTTGTCTTAACTTTTTTTTTATTTGACCATTACACAGCATTTTTTTACTTTCTTTTTAAATAGGTAGTCCATCACTACTTTTGAAAGATCTAAAATTTTTAGATCAGAATTTTTTTTACATATCTAAAAAAAGTAAAAAACTCTAAAAATTAAAAAAATTAATTTAGAAGTTCAATTTCATATGAAAATCACATTGAGCGGTTGATATCTGCATAAAGATATTAATGGATAATACGGATCAATATGCTATACATTAATACTGTAGCTTCACTTCAAATTAATTACCCGGTACCCCAATTACGAAACTAATATGTGGACCTTATTATAGTCCAGATGAGCAAATCTGGCCCAAGAAAAAAATCTATCTTTTGTTGGCGGGTATTATATAAGTATTGAACTAACGGACCCGAACCGGAACCCGATATGTCTCTCCGCTCCGCTCCGCTCCCAGTCTCCCAGATCTCCCGGACCTTATGCCGAAAAGCAGAGAAGAGACTAAGACAAGAGAGAGATCTCAAGCTTGGATCCGAGTAAGAAACATACAACAGATTGAGTGAAAGAGAGAAGACTAAATGGCGTTAATGGCGGCGCTGGAGGCGGATCTGCGCGCGCTATCCGCCGAGTCCCGCCGCCGCCACCCAGCTGTCAAGGACGCTGCCGAGCACGCGATCCTGAAGGTTAGTGGAATGTTTCATTTCACCCCTCCACTTTGTGCCGATAACTTCCAGTAGTAGACCATTCCATGTCTGTAAGAACAACGTGGACACAGTATATTCCAATTTTATGTATTAGTCCTTGCTGGATAATTGACTGAATGAAATGACTGAGAACAAGATTTGAACTCACTAATCTAGTCTTCTTATTTCTCTGAAGCACTAAATTGAAGTCTGAGTCTGAAAATAGCAAAAGGATTTTAAAATAATGTAAAAAATCGACTGGCTGAGACCACTGACTAAAAGCTATATTCATATTCGTTCCGTATGAACATAATAGATTTTCGTTTCACTAGGTTTTAGTTATTCTAGTTTTTGTTTATCTTGATTGAGGTGAATGTATTGCTAATTTCAGCTGCGGTCTATGTCTAGTCCGAAGGAGATCGCACAAAATGAGGATATACTGCGAATATTTCTTATGGCATGTGATGTGAAATCACTAAAATTAAATGTTATCGGTCTCTCATGTTTGCAAAAACTCATAGCACATGATGCAGTGGCGCCTTCAGCTCTGAAAGATATATTGTCGACTCTGAAAGATGTGAGCCTTTCAGTTACAAGTTGTCTCTGGTTAACAATGTTATGCTTGTCATTTTTATGTTTACTAACATTCGTTACTGGTAATTCTCTCAGCATGCAGAGATGACAGATGAAAGTGTTCAACTCAAAACCTTGCAAACTACTTTGATCATATTTCAATCACAGTTGCAACCTCGAGATGAGGTAATAAATTCTTCATAACTCTTTTTGTAGTTTATGAGTGCATCTTTTTGTTGATAGACCTGAAGCATGTAATTTAGAAATCATTCTGTATGGTTGGTATCATTGTCTAAACTGGCTTTTGCCTCCTCACACGACAAAAAAGCCAATATTGCTGCTTTGCTTTGACTATCAGAAAGTGATGGGTTTCATTGGCATGTAATCCGAAGTGTTGCAGTTTATGGTGTGTTATTTGTGAATGACAGAGTAGTGGTTGTCAGTTGCAAAAAACAGAACTCATTTTTATTCAAGGAAGATCACAAGTGCAGCCTTCATGCTAGTTTACTATATTACAGGATAACACGGCTCAAGCACTTGGCATCTGTCTCCGGCTTCTAGAAGGCACCAAATCTTCTGATAGTGTTCGGAAGTAAATTGACTAGTAAAATAAATTCTTAATTACCCAAACTTACCCTGACCGTGATATTGAAGCCTATTTATATACTATTTTTGTTCAGCACTGCTGCTGCCACTTTCAGACAAGCAGTTGCACTGGTGTTTGACGCAGTTGCTGCTGCTGAATCCCTTCCCTCTGGCAAGGCAGCAGCAACAAGTCTTCTCTCTCGCACAGGTTCCGTCACTGATAGCGTTACACGTAGCTTCCATCTTTCAGTGTATTTTTCTTGCCTTTGTTTCATCTTGTCCATATGTATCTTATGTTTATGACCGAGTAGGAAAAAACTAATTTGCTATAATAAGTAAATAGTACTTTAGAACTACTGAGGATATAATTGAAACAAAACAGGATGGTATTCTGGTTCCCTTTTTGTGGTATTTTTTTTCTGCTGGTTAAATTGGTAGTTTGTGTGGTATCTTTTTGATAGATCAATTGAGAGCAAACCAACCATGCGGGCAGATCTTACCAAAGAAGGAAAGCTTGGGCTTCGTCTTCTTGAAGACCTGACAGCACTTGCTGCAGGTGGATCTGTATGTGCTAATAAGAGGCCTCAATTTACTTATCTGTCCTTTTTGCATCAAGTCTGGTAACTTTCATATTAATAAGAGTTCTTTTGTATTTAGGCTGTCTGGTTGAAGTGTATTTCAATCCAGAGGATTTTTGCTCTTGATATTATCGAGTAAGTGTTCTACTAAGATTTTAATTTTATGTACTTTGTATTTTGTTATTTTAGTATGTAGGATAGATAATAACATATGTTGGTGACTTCTTGTATCACGTTAGGTTTGTCTTGTCCAATTATGTGGCCATCTTCCGGACTTTGTTGCCATATGAGCAGGTTACTGTTGAAAAACTTATTTTGTTTCTATTTTATAATATTTTCTTGATTTAGGGGGTCCTAATACAATTTTTCTACACATCAGGTGTTACGCCACCAAATATGCTCCCTCCTCATGACTTCGCTTCGGACTAATGCAGAGGTATCCAATCTTGAACCAAATATGTACTTAAAGCCTGGTTATGTGAATTGTCACTGGCATGTTAAATATTGGAAATTATATTGTTCATCACAGCTAAGAGGTTGGTCCTTAAGTGAGATTGAGATTATAATCAAGTCACTTATCATCCTTTTTAAAAGACAAGTGACTCTAAAATTTTTGGACAAGGTCCTGATCTAATTATTACTGCTCATTCCCAGCTTGAAGGGGAAGCAGGAGAACCAACTTTTCGACGTTTGGTTCTTCGGTCCGTTGCTCATATAATAAGGCTCTATAGCTCATCCCTTGTTACTGAAAGTGAGGTAGTATTTTCTTTCTCCATTTTCGTACTTAAGTCGTCTAGTTTCCTCTTTGTTGTTACATTTGGAAGAGATTGTATGTTGTTGTATTTACTAGTTTTTAGTTTGTCTTTGGCACCTTGGAAGCAGATTTTGGCTGCAGGATGCATTTTGGATATTAGTCAGACTGTTAAATCAGATTTATTACAGCAATTTTTACTTATCCTCCTTCTATTAACAGGTGTTTCTCAACATGCTAGTGAAAGTTACTCGGCTTGATTTGCCTTTATGGCACCGCATACTTGTGCTAGAAATATTGAGAGTGAGTTTTTTTTTTTGTTGACTTTGCTCATGACCTTAAAGCACCTGGTGCATATGCTAATGTGGAGTTACGATGCTAGGGATTTTGTGTAGAAGCTTGCACACTTCGTCTCCTTTTCCAGACATTTGACATGTAAGTGAAGATAACTCGAGTATTATTATTTTATTACCTGTGATATCATCTTTTGTTATTTTATTTTTTTAAGGTTAGGGGGCGAATTGCCCACTAACCAATTTTTATAAATGAAAGAGAAGGTTACAACCTAGTCATAAAGTAAAAAGTACAGCAAGCATAGATAGAACAGTAATAACAGTAGATTAGGTACGGTAACTGTCTTCTTACAGTGCCGGTACCACTGGTGTATTTCAAGAGCTGTACCATGAATCAATATTGATGCAGCTGTGTTCTGTCTTGTGAGAGAATAACCCTGTGTTCCTCTCTCGCAAGAGTGACCAGCATCCTGCAGACCATAGATCGACCATTGGCTGTGACACAGCTCTCCTGTTAGATCACCAAATGACATCTATGGCGTCTACCGTCTAGGTTGTTTACTGGCAGGGAAATATTGCAGTGTGCCAGCAGCCCTCTCCAGAAACGTTGTGAGTAGGGGCAAAACCATAGGATATTATCCCTATTCTCGAGCTGATTTGCATAGCAGAGCTTACATTCGGGGGCGGTGCTGCAACCCCTCTTATTTAGTACATGCTGTGTCAGAAGTCTATCCTGTATGACCAGCCAGAGGAATGCTCTGACCTTTGTAGGGGATTTCAGTTTCCAGAGAGCTCGGTTATAAGATGCACTCTATACCTCTGTGGTGTATGAGAGCATACGCAGATGCACTTGTGAATTGCCCGTGTTGTGTCCAACGCCACATGGGCCGTGTTCCCTCATTGTCAGGTGCTATAGAGCATGAGTAGAAGGATGTGAGTTTCCCTAGGGACTTCAGGGAGAATGACTGGCTGTTGTCAGAGCCAAGTTGTGGCTTGTCTCGGATTCCATATAGGAGCAGTAACTTCTCAGCCCAATGGCATTTGGGGTTGTTGTGTAACTTCCATAGCCATTTACTCAGTAGTGCGTCATCTTTTGTTATTGTTTTGGTAAATAAAAATTGTTCTTTAAGTGTCCTTTGCTTCATATTGCAGGAATCCAAAGAACACAAATGTTGTAGAGAATATGGTCCGAGCATTGGCTTTAGTTGTCTCTAACATTCAGATGGTATTGCTTCTCATTTTGAGTTTGTTTGCTTCTTTGGGTCTTTGTCTATTCAAATCTGAGCATATGGTACTGTAGCTTTTCTGCATACAGATATAAGCTTTAGAATGGTTAATTGTTTGCAAATTGCAACATAGACACATAGCTATTTAATTTCTTATTTCCTTACTAATACCTATTGATTTTTTTCCGCTTTAAAGCTATCTATATACGGTTTTGTTTGATCTAACTGCAAGCTTAAGTTAGGATCCTTTGTTTTAGTAAATTCACTGTTTAGTTTTAAGAGATCATACCTCCTTTTGTTCTAGGTTTCAGACTCAAGTGAGGAGAGCCTTGCAGCTGTTGCTGGGATGTTTAGCAGTAAAGCTAAAGGTTTGTAAAAGATTATTTTGTATCAATCTTTTTGTACCATGGTTACAGAGTCTCTCCAGTATGGGGTACAAATTCTGCACCAAATTCATTTTGATTTAAGTTGAAACCCAATTTAATGTTTCCAACAATAGGTCGGTTGACAAAAGAGAGTGAACGTAAAGGAAAATAAAACCCAGTCAATTCTGTTGCTGGATACCAAGTAAACATGCATTTTTTCAGGAATTGAATGGAGTATGGATAATGATGCATCCAACAGTGCTGTTTTAGTTGCAAGTGAAGCTCATGCCATTACTCTGGCAATTGAAGGACTTTTAGGTGTAGTTTTCACTATTGCTACTTTGACAGATGAGGCAGTTGACACCGGTGAGGTAAGAAATGCATACAATAAATTTGAGGAAGTTTTGTAGGACTTTTGGCTCATATTTTACACTTTGAGCAGCTTGCTTCTCCAAAAGAAGAAAATGCTGCAGTTTTGTGCCCTGGACAAACATTTCATATGTGTACTTCTATGGTCTGCTCAACTTGGTTAACCATTCTTGATGCTCTTTCTTTCATTCTGACGAGGTGGCTTGAACTTTTATTTGAATATCATCAGTATTACACTTTTTTTTTTTCCTTTTGGCTGAAGTTTCTTTGTGAATGAACTTTGGCAGATCACAAGGAGAAGCAATAATATTGGAAATACTTAAAGGGTATCAAGCATTCACTCAGGTTATATATTTGTATATACAAACTTAATTGTGATATTTGTATATCTTTTTTAGATAGCAAATGAGATGTTGGTTTGTAATTAGGATTTGTCTCTATTTTTTGTGGTGGGAGGAGAGGGATGTCAAGATAGCAGAAAAAATATACAAGTAATACAAGAGGTTTATGCCACCAGATAATATAATTTCTTGCACCCCCTTGCCTAGAGTATACTTCTTTTTAAAATTATCTGTACGTTTAAACAGATTCTCAGGTGAACTAACATTGTTTCAGGCATGTGGAGTTTTGGGTGCTGTAGAGCCACTTAACTCTTTTTTGGCATCGCTGTGCAAGTTCACAATCAGCATTCCAACTGAAACTGAGAAGAGAAGGTGATTGTCAATCCTTTAATTTGAAAGCATATATGATTTTATATCGTGTGCTTATATGGAAAAGTTGTGTTGATATGCATGGAAATATTGTGTAAATGTAAACAAGGGAAAAAAGAGAAAAAACAGTACTAATAATTTGCTGATTATTGATTTTGGACTTAGATGAATTTCTTGGTTAAGCTTTTGGCACAAAATTACAGGGTTTTATAAATTTTTGCAATTTGGATCAACTTTGTAAATGTTTTTTTGTGCATTCATTTTGACAGTGTTCTCATGTCACCGGGATCAAAGAGGGCAGAACCTGTGCTGGATCAGAGGGAGAGCATTGTTCTTACACCAAAGAATGTGCAGGTAATTTTTTTTCCCTAACAGTTCATGTAATTTTTAGTTGTTGTTTTACTTGACATTTGACATTTTATATTGTTGATGCTTTGACATAGGCACTGCGAACACTGTTCAATGTGGCACATCGCTTGCATAATGTCCTAGGACCGTCCTGGAGTTTGGTATGTGTTTTTTATTTCTGCTGTCAAATGTTACTTTCATCCTTGGATATGATAGGCATAGCAGTTTGTGTTTTTCTCTACTTAATTTTCCTTTTTGTTGGGTAATGCAATCATAGGTTTTAGAGACACTAGCAGCACTTGATCGAGCTATTCATTCTCCATACGCTTCTACACAGGTCATATCCATTTTTCGTGACTTAATTTTTATGTCTATTCTTTATCATAGCCCTTAGTTTTCATATGATTTAAAATATCTGTTTATCATGAATGTACATGAATTTGCAATGCTTCAAAGATAAATAAAAGTCTGATACTGTAGTATCTCTTGAGGACTTTTATTATGTTTGTTCTTTAAATTTCTCAATTGTTATTTATTTGTATAGATTCTTAATTTATATGTAGGAGGTATCTACATCTGTTTCACGGATTTTGAGAGAATCATCTGGGCAGTACAGTGACTTCCACATACTATCCTCTTTAAATTCTCAGGTAAGGAGACCAGCATAGGTTAGAAATGCTTTTATGAGCCCATGAATGGTGGTTTTTCCCTGTTAGAAAGTGATATCTCATCCTTATCCTCAGCAGAGGGGAAGGACAATTAAGAGATGTCTATAAAATAGTAAATAACTTGCATATACCTCCCCGTATAAGCCAAGTATATTTTGTGGCAGCCAATTAGTCAGGGTTCCAGCCAGTATGAACTACTGTTTTTGCATTAATTTCTTATTATTTAGTTTTTTAAACTGTCTGGCTAGAAAATAATTTTCGTCTCGCTAGTTTGATGACCCCCCCCCCCCCCAAAAAAAAAAATTTATATTTCTTCTGTTAGCTGCTAGGCTAATTTGAGATTTTTGTTCTTGTCTGGAGTAAGTTGTTTGAGAGTTCGGCACTGATGAATGTCTCTGCTGTGAAGTCACTCCTCTCTGCATTGTGCCAGCTATCAAGCCAGTTTATATCTGGCCAAAATATAGGGAGTGTTTCATTCTCAGTACAACGCATGACAACAATACTTCTCAACAACCTGCACAGTTAAGTATATTTGTTCTGTTTTAGTGTAAGGTCATATAATAGGCTGTTTAACACTAGGAGCAGGTATAAATGATTGTTATGGAAAATTTGAAAACAAAATGATATAAGCCTATGGCATGCAAAATCACTGATCAGCACCCCCATCCCCGTGCACCACCAACACCTTGCTAACACCAAAACAACCAAAAGTAGTTAAGAGAAAAGGACAAAAAAAAAGTAAGAGAAATCACAAACGGAAATATTTTTTTAATAGAAAGAAAAAAGCAAAATGATAAGATAAAAGAGTGTGATCTTTAACTGGAATACCAGTAAAGCACTCGTATCTACGAGAGATATCATTGCTCCAACATGATATGTTAACCTTAATTCATCTTGTCCTGCTTTTTAGGAGCTGAGCCTATATGGAATCAAATTGCAACCCATCTTATAGAGGTGATATGATTGATTTAACAATTATTTTCAAAATCCAAATTATGCACGATCTAATGAAATACAGAATAATTTCAGCTTTCTGATTCCTCCCATCCTAAATTAAGAAGCATGGCCCTTGAAGCATTGGACCAGTCAATTTGTGCTGTTTTAAGCTCTGACAATCTCCAAGTGAGTATTTAGCATTCATTACCTTATATCAGGGTGAATTTAGCAAGTTGTTCTTGGATTTTGATCCTATTGCAAGTTTTACTGTGTTATTGAGTTGCATTTGACATTTACTCCTTGTTGTCTAGTTTCTCTGGCCAACCTTTGTAATAATTGAGTGGTAGATGTTTGAGGAGTTTGGAAGCATGAAAGTATCTGTTTGGTAGCTAGCATTTTCTGTTCATTTATTTATTGTATCTCGTCTGAGGAACACGTAGGACTCGGATTGTAAATGGCATATCTGAAAATTGAAATCACATGACAATTGCTTGCTGCTTGAATAATTTTTGTATTTAAAATGATTTTTTGGATTGAGTTAAGTTCCTTCTTGTAGGTGGAGAATGGTTGTATTTCACGGCAGTTTGAGTGCGCACTGCTGTCTCCGTTGATGGGTCTCTGCACAACAAACAAGAATCCTGATGTTAATATTGGAGCTCTTAAAATTCTTTTGCATGTTTTGGAGGTACAATTATTTGACCTGGCTGACAGTGTTTCTTTGGTCATTTTTTGACCTTACAAGTCCTTTTGGTAGTTTATAGAAATGTTTGGGCATATCTGCAGCACTTAAACTTGGTTGCTTAAGTTGGTACAAACCAAAAGTGTGAAACTCTTTATCCAGCAACAAACTGGTACAATGATCCTTGCAGTTTGGTAATAAATAAATCAATTATGAAATTGCTGTAGTAACTTCAGTTTTCTGTCAGAGGTGTGGAGAAAAGCTGTACCACAGTTGGTCCAATGTCCTTCAAATACTAAGGTGAGTTCTCGTTTTAATCGTCTTTATCTGATTTTCTTAGTTTTAACGAGATCTGTTGATAAGCCTACGGGCATTTGAAACCAAAAACAATATCTGTTAATGTTTAGTTTATCTTTCTAGAGCTGTTGCCGATACATCAGAGAAGGATCTTATCCCGTTAGGTTTTCAGGTAAATATCTGAATTAATTATAACAAAGTTTGTTATAGAATCAACACATCAAATTTTTTAACGATATGCAAATCATATGGTCATCTCTTATTATTACAAAACTTACATCTCTTCTTTGGATGTCTTTCCAATGCCTTGTTTTGCAGAGCATACGAGTTATCATGAATGAAGAGCTTTCAGCCATTCCTTCACAGTGGCTTGATGAGTAAGCATACTAACATCTTGAGTTTGTAATCTGTCCTAAAAGAAAATTTGCATAGGTTTGTCTTTTGATTATAGAAAATTCCTATAAGTTGTGTAATGTGATAGGTTGTCTTGGTACAATGTTTTTAATTGGATATCTAGTTAAAAGTGACCCACTGGACACTTTACCTCCCGCGATCATCTCCCTTTCCTAAAATTTGTAGTTTGTCTTTGCTGACAATAAGCAACTGTAATGAAAATTTGGCGAGCACTTGAATTTGAATCTGGAGTTCATTAAATGATAATATCGACTTATAGGATCCTTTTCTGACCTATTTTTATAATCGTAGATGTATGGAAGTTACTGGGGCATATGGTTCTCAGAAAGAAGATTTGAACATCAGTCTTACTGCCATTGGGCTTCTGTGGACGGCCACTGATTTTATTGCAAAGGGATTAGTTAACAATCGTGCTCAAGATTCCTCTCTTTGTACAGAAAATGGTACTGGTACTATTACACCTTAGTTTCACTTCTATTTTATTTATTTTTTTTTTTTCTGAACATCTTCATTTTAATTTTCAGATGTAGCTTCTGATAATCATAATTTCCCCAGTGATGGTCTTTCTAGTAAGATCATGGTGAAAAGTGTGCCTGATTATAATAAGCTGCTTTTCTCAGTATTCTCTATATTACAAAAACTAAGTGCTGATGAGAGGCCTGAGGTACTCTTTTTCATCTCCTAAAGATATCTGATGAGATACTATTTTTTTAGTTTAACAAGTGGGAATTAGAGTTGAGTACAAAGCTTCAGTATTCGTATGGAGTTGATGAGATTATAATTTTGCAATCCACATGTGAGATTGCATGGATGATGATTCAATTTATGTGTTAAACAAAATCCCAGAAGTTTTAATACCTGGTTTTATTTTGACCTGATTAGTTGGCCTTATTATTCTTTTATTTTCCTCAAGGTAAGGAATTCTGCAATTCGGACCCTTTTCCAAACCTTGAGCAGCCATGGCCAGAAAATATCTAGAAGTATGTGGGAAGATTGTCTCTGGACATATGTATTTCCCATTTTGGATCTTGTTTCACACCTGGTATGCTCCTAAACCCCTGATCAGTCATCCTTTTATCTATTTATGTTTCGTTGCTTTCTTTTAATTGCCTGACATGCTTTTACACAGGCATCCACCTCTTCAAAGGATGAATGGCAAGGGAAAGAACTTGGAACACGGGGTGGGAAAGCTGTTCATATGCTTATTCATCACAGGTATACTATTAAACATTGTTGGTTGGAGATTTATTGTAAATGGTCGTTAATTTTGATTAGGCATGCTCTTTTACGGAGCATGGATGTATGTCCATGAACTTTGGCTTATTTAACCTTTTGTGTTGGGTTTTACTTAAAAATTATAGTTTTATCATATTCCTAAAATAATACAGTTGTTTTGGCTAATGAAACTCAATTGTTTACAGCCGTAACACTGCACAGAAACAGTGGGATGAGACAATTGTTTTGGTGTTAGGGGGCATAGCACGGCTGCTACGTTCTTTCTTTCCTCTGCTTCAGAGCTTACACAATTTCTCATCTGGTGAATTGCCCATTTCTCAAGATAACGTGCTTGCAAATTTTTTTTTTGTTGGACTAAGGATTACCATAATGACAACTCGTCTGATCCTTAGCATTTTTTTTTGTTCAGTAGTATTTTGAGTCTATCAAGGCTTTATTTAATTACGGTTGTCCGAGGTTTAATTAGGTCCACTTATGGTTGATTAACAACTATGTGATTCCTGCTCAGTTACAGTAGGCATGTGAGTGCATCAGTAGTAACGTTGCTTGCCAGTATTTATTGCTACTGCGAGTGTGTATCTTGTCTTAACTGCATTTGACGGTGTGCATACAATTTCAGGATGGGAGCTTTTATTAGAGTTCGTCAAAAACAGCATCTTGAGTGGTAGTAAAGAAGTTGGACTTGCTGCAATAAGCTGCTTGCAAACTCTTGTTAGCTCACATTGCCCAAAGGTAATATTTTGATTTTCATTCTTATCAAGGAGTTCTTGTTGTTAATAAAGCAAATGCATTTTTCTTCTTTTGTTAAAGCTTAAAAGTGGGATAAGTGAGATATTTATCTTGTTGAAGAGTCTAATAGTTTATTCATTTTTGCTAAAATTTGTTAGGGAAATCTTGAAGCCTCCTATATCAAATCTATGCTTGAAGTCTATGAGCTGGTCCTTCAAACTCCAAATTACAAAATTAACTCAGCTGATAAGGTGAAGCAGGAGATTCTACATGGTCTTGGTAATATATTGAACTTTGCATAACCTTTGTGCAAGCTATGATGAATGGTTCCATTTTGGGCTGTTACTGGTTTTTCATTTTCTCTATTTTGGTTAATGTAGGAGATTTGTACTTCCAAGCTCAATCATTGTTTGATGCTGACATGTATCTACGGCTCACATCCATCCTTCATACAACAATCCGGAATTCAAAGGGCTCCGATGACTTTGAGAATGAAGTGGTACGTTGATGTACTAGTAGAAATTGAACAAATAGCTTGCCCAATTAAGCAGTCAATGTGTTACAAAATATTTTTGCGTTTGTGTTTGGAGTTCCTTTGGTTTATAGTTATTGGTTTTATTGAAAACTTATCTTGAAAACTCTGATCAGAGTTGTTAGTGAATTGAATTGTTTTTAACTAATGTTGTGGGCCAATCATCTATCTTTTAACATTGCACCAACTTCAAGTGACATTTTAGTGGTACAGTTTTCTCCTTTCTTAATATTTAACTTTCCTGTTTATTTATTGATGTATTTCATTGATTAATTGTTTTAGTTAACAAACTAGAAAATGTTTTCTCTCTTTGAAACCTGACCGGTTTTGTACTGATAATTCTATTGATCTTTAGTTATTTCAGTATTGCTTTTTTTATGCTTACAATTGAACTTTGATGCTTTAGGGTAATGTATCTCCAGTGCAAAGGACTGTCCTTGATATAATACCAAAGCTCCGACCAACTGGTGCTCTGCCTACAATGTGGGCCCCCCTTCTCCATGAGCTCCTCTGCTATCTCATTGGACTTGAATTATTGACAGACAAAGGAAAAGGTGGCAAAGAACAAAGTGGTGGCCTCCACAAGGATGCCGGTAATTGGCATCTGGTTGTTGTCTGGTTACTTTAATATATATTATGCTGTATTGGTAAATGGACTGTCTAACATTACAAAACTGACAGTATGTCTTTTTGTGCTGGAAGTGGTACATTATCTTGTTATTTTTTCTAAACCTAAAAGGTTGAAGCTAGATCTAAGCAGAAACCCTATAGAAAGAGCAAGTGAAAACAATCCATACTTCTCTCCAGTAAATTAAATGAACCAGGACAATTATGATAGACTGAGTTGGGCTGTGTTATACATTGGTGGTTGATAGTGATGTTTGGTGAATGACACTGATACTAACTGGTACCTTGATTGACAGGGGTAGGACCCCATTCCCCCTTGGACTCTTCTGAATCAGAGGCCAACGATACGATTACATATGGCTGGAGTCCATTGTTTGTAGAGAAGCTTCTACCTATTATAGTGGATCTCTATGTCCATGCTCCGCCAATTGAAAGATTTGGCATCTCTCCTGAACTAATAAAAGGTCTTGGGAGGTAAAGTAAACACCCCATGTTTTTATTCACCTGTAATCTGTAGATGTACATCATTCATTACATACAACTCAAAAATTGCATCTGAAGTAATGCTTATGTCGGTCAGTTCCTGACAACTGCAATTTTTTTATATATCATCTTTATCTTTGTTCCTTTTGGCTTTAAATATGGAGTACTTTTGCGGTCTGCCTGTATTACTGGTCACAACCATTTATGTTACTTGGTATCTAGTACTGAAATGCACAAGTACAAGATACTGAAATGCAATTACTTGTTAGGTGCATGAATACTAGGAGGGACAACCCAACAGGCTCCCTTTGGAGGATTTCACTGGACTGTTTCAATAAGCTTGTGGCTGATGATGGCAGAAGTCCCTCACTTTTGGATGCCAAAACTCAGACAACTGCATATAGGCTTACTAGAGCACGACTGTGGAAGGAAGTAGCTGATGTTTATGAAATATTTCTCGTTGGTTCATGTGGCCGTGCATTGACCTCTGATGTGCTAAAGGCTGATGAGCTGATTGAGATGAATTTTCTTAAAGTACTTGGTGAATATGTGCTAAAAGGCCAAGTAGATGCTCCTGTTGAGGTACATCTATTACTTCTTTTACTTCTTTTGGAACTCTTCAGGCTCCTCTGTTTGGTTACCAAAACATTAGCGGTATGCTTATCGTGATTAGTACCTTTATGGTATGCTTAATAGGTCTGTGTATGTTTTGTTTGCTGTGTGTTTTGTGGTTTTCATTGGCTTGTTTTGACCTAGGGTCTCTATGGCTTTTGATTTGTTGTCACTTGTTAGTAGTCTGTTGATCTTGAAGTTTGTTGTGTCTCTTTTCAGTTGCTTATGCTGGATCTAAAGATTTTATTTTAGTTCTTAAAGGTTTTTATTATATTGTGGTTTGCCAGCTTGATAATGGCCAGGGAAAAAATGAGTTGATTGTACACTGGCACTGGCGCTAATTTCTTTGGTTCCCAACTCATTTTCTGGGTTATTTACAAGTCTTATGACATTGTTTTCTTGCAGTATTTTATGATTTTATGTTATTGCAATATCTTCAATTATCCTCTCAGCTGAAAGCAGTACTTGCATGTGATAACTTTTTATAATGGTATAACCAAATAGCATCAGTTGTCTTAACTCATCTAAATACATATATCTATGTGCAGATATTAGAGAAGCTGGTGACAACCCTAGATCGATGTGCATCTCGAACAGGATCTTTGCCTCTTGAAAGTGTCGGACTCTTGCCTCCGAACTGTAGCAGATTCTCCCTTGGTTGTTTGCAGATGATGTTTTCTCTGTGCAGGTATGTCTTCCTTGCTAGAAGTTATATATTCATCTTACTTAAATTGTTGTGAAGTTACTTTAGTTGTCAGTAATACATTCTACTGTTGTAATTGTACTTCATTGGATCAGTTCAGCAATCCTTTTATTTGAAAAGTTCAGTTCGACCTTGCCTGATTGAATAGTTCAAGAGATCTTGATCTGAATCTGACCTGCTAACTTACCGTCGCATACTGAATGTTGAACATTTATAATGAAGTCTGGAATTTTGGGCAAATTGATCCTATTTGTTAACATCTTTGGATCATAACCTGTGAATTGAACCTGTGTTTTCAAAAGAATTAAAATGAAGTACTGACTCTAAGATCGGGTCATTAAATGAGGTCCTAAATCCTAGTTGACCCTATACTCAGAGAAAGTCGTGAAATTAAATCATTTCATAATGTATATCCTCTACTTTTTTGGCTGGATCTGGTCACTCTGAGGCTATCAGGGGCTGGTCAACATAAATGTAGGTAGAGATTTGCTAATAATCTCTGATTAAAATGTACGTAGGTAAAAAAAAAAATGTTCTGAAATAATTAAACATGTGCATGCTTGTCAAATACTGCATATTTTCTGATAGCCTAATCTGCTGACTACTGGTTGCAGTTGCACATCAGTAGGTAGCTGGCCCCCTTCAAGGTCAGAAGTCAGCAAAGTTTCGATCATGATTCTTATGAAGAGATGTGAGGTTATACTAAACCAGTTCTTAAAAGACGAGAATGCCTTGGGTACTTCATCATTTGCCTTGTATATTGGTTTTTTTTTTTCTATCTTAACCCCGAGCACAAAGGATCCTCAATGAATATTGGTTGATTCACAGGTGAAAGTTCATTACCTGGTGTGAGAACTGAAGAGGCGATTGTCGTCCTTCAGGAGCTTGCTCGGCTCACTATTCATTCTGACACTTTGGCCTCTCTTCCTTTACCGCCATATTTAAAGGAGATACTGAAGAACAAGGAATCTTGTGAGCGTGCTCATTTGTTGGTGTTATTTCCATCACTTTGCGAGCTTGTTGTGTCAAGGTTTTGCAAATTATTTTCTCTCACAATGACATAAATTCTCAATTTCTTGACCTCAAATTTTGCCTATGTTGTGACTGCTATGTATATGGTTGATTTTACAGGGAAGCAAGAGTCAGAGAACTTGTTCAAGTGCTTCTTCGACTAATATCCTCAGAGCTTGGGCTGCAACATCTGTCTTGATTAATCTAGACTTAGATTATGTCTTGCTTTTCATTTTATTTGAGGTTTGTTTGCTGTGTTCTTTTGATTCGTTGGAGCACATTTGCGAGTTACCTTTTTTTTTTCTTGTGTAATGCCTCGTTCTTGTAAAGAAATTTTAGAAAAGAAATATAGGGAATTTAAATCTAGTTAGTCTTTTACTACAGTAATCACTCTTATATTTGATTCGTATTGTATTATTGTTTTCCTAACAAATGTTAAAGAAACAGCTAACATCACAATGTCATTTAATATGAACTATAGATGTTATTTTGTTTCATAAAAGTAAAGTATTTTACGTCAAATATCGTAAATGGTGTTCGGTTAATGTAAGATCATAAGTGGGAAAAATCAAAGAACGTTAATCTTTTTTTCGACTTCTTTATCTCGTACATAACAAACTAAAATTTTCTGATATTGTATGTGCATGCATTAATTTAAAGATAACCATGATCATTACATATTTTTAAATTTGTAATTTTACAAATTTTAATGAAAATTAGTTGCGGTAAGTAAATTCGGGTCAATTTCTTTTTCTTATGCCATTAAAAGATAAATAACTTGGGACGGTAACTGAACTGCCAGTATAAGGTTTCATATAGCAAGTGTCTTTCTCATTGTGTCTCATATATTTTATTTTTGTCTTTAAAATACAAATAGTCTTTCCGAACCGATCAATATGATCTCTATATTAAAATAAGATCAAATTTTATATTTTTTTAATTAATTAATTTATTTTTAGATAGATAAAAATCATTATTTTTAAATGATTCATAAATAATAATTTTGTACCTATAAAAAAATAATAAATAATTTTCAAGAAAATATAAAATTTGATCTCCAAGCAATTTAAATATGAATTGCGTTAATCTGTTTGAATCAACTTATTTAGACTTTAAAATAAAATGTAAAACACAGTAAAACACGAAAGATATGGGTATTTGAACCCTCTTATTCTTATGAGTCTGGCTAGTATGACATTAGTGTCATTTCAGTCTATATAACACCAACTCCAAAACCTATCGAATCAACTTCAAACGGTGAATCCAAACCGTTTAAACTGATCTATTTCATTAGTTGTGCGTTTACATGCAAAATTTATAATTTTTCGAATTTATTTAGTATCAAGTCAATCGGTCAAATGTGTGAATTTTTAAGTTAATTTTAATGCATTTATTTTTCAATATTTTTGACCGCTTGATGTGTACTAAAATAACTTGAAAATATAAATTTTTTGCATGTAAACGCATCACTCATAAAGTAAATCGGTTTGAACGGTTTAAATTAGTCGTTTGAAGTCTATCAAATTAATTTTGTAGTTATTTGAAGTCTATCAAATTAGTTTTATAATTGGTGTCATATGACACCAATGTCATACTAGCCGGACTGTGGTGCTAGCAATCATCACAAACTTCTGCCTACGACTACCACGAGGATTAGCGATTACGTTTAAGCATATTTTATTATAACTCTATACAAATTATATTTATATAAAATTCACGTTTGACATAAATTTATGGAGATCCAAAATATCCTTTACGACAAAAAAATAAAATAATTTCTCATAATCATCATCGTCATCGTCATCTTTCATAAATTAACAATAAAAGCATACAATGATGCTAGGAAATCATTTCTTATTCACCCTGATCCATACGATTATATTTATTTTCTTTATGTATCATATTTCTTTTCTTATTAAATCAGATGTGTTTGATGTAGGGCTGCAAACGAACCGAACCGAATCGAACTTACCTCCAGTTTGAGTTTGGTTTGAATTAATTTCGAACGAACTCAATTTCGAACGAACTCAATTTCGAACGAATTCAATTTCGAATCGAATATTTTACGAACTCAATTTCGAACTTTTACGAACTTTGTTACGACTTACGAGTTATGATTTATGGCTGGATCATAGTTTGAAATTACAGCACTTCAATAAAATCTCAGGCATTCTAAATTCTATTTACAGTACAGTTGGAAATCAAAGTTCATTACAAATACCAAAATTTATATCAAACACCAAAGTTTAGTACAATCAATCAAAGTTCAGTACAATCACAGTATCCGAAGTTTTCCAAATAACCAACAGGAGAAACATCACCAAAGTTTTCAAATATCCAAAATATTCAAGAAATATTTTTCAGAAGTCAGAACTGAGAGCAATTATGGACTGGGCGGCCTTATATTTTCATTAGTGAACATAAGTTATCAGCGGAAATCAACGGTTCACGTTTGAGTTAATTTCGAACTAAATTTGGTTTGCGAACCTATTTCGAACGAACTAGGTCCAGTTTGAGTTTGGTTTGAATTAATTTCGTATTAAGTTTGGTTTGAATTAATTTCGAACGAACTCAATTTCGAATCGAATTTTTTACAAATTTTTTCGAATCAAACTCGAATCGAATTATGAACTACGAATTTTTTGTGCAGCCCTAGTCTGATGTACCTGAAATTTATACAAAATTTTAAAATGATACAACCTTTTTTGTATTTTTCTACATGAATTATGATGGGACTTATCTATTGTATAAGTCTTTAATATTTTAAAATGCCAATATTTATTATACCTAATTTACCATATATATGCAAGATTTTCTACAGATAAAAAATTTCAGCGCCTAATTTGTTCGAACAAATCGGAGCCGTTCGTTTATCAAAATATCTGAAAGTTGAACGGGGTTTACCGTTTACCTTAGGGACCCTTTTATGATGATTTATCCACCAATCTATAGCGAAATTTCCAAAAGACATCGGAAGTTCGCAACGCATATAGGCCCAAATAACCCCTATAGGTCCAATAGGCCCAATAGGCCCATAAAAACTAGCATAATTTAACAAAAAATCCCCAGGGTCTGTTGCTGGCGCCTCCCCTCTCTTTTTCTCTCTTCCCTCGTAGTAACGCGTGCATAAACCCTCTGAAGCTGAAGGTATGTTTCGATTTATGGAAATTGTTCAGCCTTTTCTTAATTCTACCTTTCTCTGATCAGAATCGGTAGTTTCTCTCTGTTTGTTTTGTCGTGCGACTTGGTGATTTTTTTCCTAGTGTTAAGCGGGGCAAGTGTTGCACACAAGTTGTTTGTACAAATGCCTAGACGAAAATTATAACCGCCATCTTTCTTTTCTTTTGCACACACACTTCTCTTAGTTAGATAACTTGCAGTTGAAAAAAGAGCGTGAAGTTAGGTCCATATTTATAGTTTTTTTTTGTCTTTGTGTGTGTGGGCGGGAGGGGGACGATAAGAGATAACAACTATCTATCTTTTTATATACTGGCATGTAGGCTGTCCTTAATTTTATACGGAAGGGAGATTAAGAAATCACAATAATACTATGGTTTTGTCCTTAGCACACTGCCACAGCTGTGCCCCTAACTTGTTTGTACAAGTGGCTGAATGAAGGTGGGATTAATCCTGTGAAGATAAGCAAGAGCGTTATTCAATTAAGTATTATGAGACATTGTCGTAGTATGATCGTAACTCAGTATGATCTTTAATTTCGTAATTAACTGCTATATTGTGTTTCATATCCTTCAGTAATTTGTGCATCTCTATTTACAGGATACTCTATTGTCGATGCTCCATGTAGTTACATATCTAGTGTAATTTGTATTTATCTTCTAAGATGCCCTCTTGCTTATTTTTCAATATCCTTGTTACTAACCTCCTTTTTGTGTGTATGTCTCTTTGTTGTAGATTGAATATGGGTTCACTGAGTTCTGGGTTTTTGAAGGGCTTGAAAAGGATGGTATCACAAAGAAGTTCACTAGGTGGTTAATTTTTCCGTTCCCATAAAATGTTTATTCAATTGTTATAGTTTTCTTTACTCATTTGGATTTGAAGTATGAGAAATGAATTTTCTGATATAATGACAAAAGCATTCAGTACCAATTTCTTCTTTAGTTGAATATGGTCCACAGGCTTTTGGGTTATCTGATTTTTTACTTTATGCAGACCTCAGTACAAAATCTCTTGCATGCAATTACTCAACCTCGTCAATCAATGAATTCCCGGAGATGAATGACTTAGACAGTGACAAAACTATAAACACAAAGAGAGTTGTTGGGCCGGAAAATGTCGACCCCAAAAAGGGTTGGGGCTTCAGGGGTGTTCACAAGGTACCAATTCTCAATTAAATTCATCTAAAAATCCGTTCTTAGATCCAATGCATAGATTTAGACCTTCATTTTGAGAGCAGCTTGTCTAACTAGGCCTCAATTGGTGGTAACTTGTACCTTTTCTGGTATGTGCATGCTAGAAAGTATTGTTTTCCACTATCAGCCTATTCTCTTTTTTTTATTTAATCTTGGTTTGTGTGCACCAAAGCACATCTGGTCTGGCCGTGCTTCTGTTTTTTTTTTTGTTTGTTAATTTGGGGCTTCCTTTCAAGTACCAGAACCAGCCAATCTGCCGGCACAAGAACAAGGTATTGGCTGGGCTGAGCCAGAAACCTTGGTCCTTGTACACAGCAGAAAATTTTATGGCTCAGCCCATGTACAAGGACCAAGGTTTTGCCAGTATCTTGCATTACTGGCTTGATATTCATGTTTTGTTGATAAATTTCAGCATTCCATTCTATTTAGGCATTTCTTTGTGGAAAAGTTGGGGAACCACCAGTGCAGAAAATACTAAGGAGTGGACGCACAGTGACGATATTAACTGTTGGTACTGGTGGAATGTTCGATCAGAGATTTGTAGGAGGTAATGATGTGCCAAGGCCGGCACAGTGGCATCGTGTTACGATACACAATGAGAGATTAGGCAACTATGCAGTTCGTCAGTTGGTGAAGGAGTATGTTTCTTTCCCTTTCCTCTAATTATCTGGGAGGTTATGTTTTTCCTTCCAACTGGATTTTTTTATTTACATTTTCCTAGCATTTTTTTGACAGATAAGTTGTCAAAAGTTTGGCAACATAATAGTTCTGTTTGTAAGTATAATTTTTATGGATCTTTTGTTTTACAATGAAAATGTTGGAACAAGGCCGCTGAATCGTAGAATTGCAGAATGTACCATTGTGGTTATTCTAATTAAAACAAATATCTGAAATTGCCAAAAGGGGCTAAGTATTGTGCTTTCTTTTATCAAAGGGGCTAAGTATTGGCCAAGACAGTGATTTAAACTGGTAAATGCTTTCTGTAACTATCTTTTTTGTAAAATCTTGTGAGCCATGCAGTGCTCCAGTGTTTGTTGAGGGAGATATAGAGACTAGGGTCTATAATGACAGCATTACCGGTCAGGTGAGAAACATAGCTGAGATTACTGTGAGGCGTGAAGGTATAGTTAATTGCTTTATTGTTATTCATCTTTAAAATGTGCTTCTGTCAACAACATTTTCTTTTTTCATATAGAAAGGACGTTAGACAAAAATGTTTCACTGATAATTTATCTTGGGCTTGTTTAATATGTAGGCAAAATTCGGTTAATTAAAGCAGGAAATGGTGCTGCAAATTGGTCATTGGATGAGCTGAGTAAGCACTATCTCTTGGGTTCTACGTTTCTAATTGAATATTTTCATGCCTGTTGGTTTATTGAATATATTTGACAACCTCAAAAAGTTATTGGCAAGGTTGTAATTGAAGTGTACCTATTGGCTGAGACATTGAACATTTGAAAAAAAAATGATAATATTTAACAATAATTTGTCTTAACCAACAAGGTAACAAATCATGTCAGTGTTTTTTGCAAATATGTGAAATGTTTATGTAACCTGCAGAAAGTCTTTATGTTACCATTTGTCCGATCTAAAATACTTGTACATTTATGCAATGGCATCAAGCTTTATCATTCCCCGAGGATAGCCGAGGTAGTAGGGTGTATCTAACAGCCCGATTGAAATCTTGTTGTTCAGACTGGATCTTTGTTAATGCTAGGATGCAAAATCCACCATCATTTTTCTTAATGAGCAGCTCTTTTTTAATAAAACAATCCTGCTATCTGATCATGATATAGCAAGCAGCGTGGTGCTTCAATTAGTTATAATTTATTGTTGTTTTCTTTTTCCCGACTTCTCCAATACTAACTTCTCCTGACCTCGATTCCATGTTTCAGGGGAAGGGTTGCTCTAATTTCTGGTGACCTATTGTTCCATGAGCTACAGGAAACTGAATGAACGACTCTCGTATTGCCTGTGTTAGCCTTTCTTGGAATTGGGTTGTCTATTTCCTCTCTGTATTTGCTTGGTACTTTTGATAATATCGCATTCAAGTTCATAAACATTAGTGCCTCCCTGTTAGCCTTTTGTTGGAACTGCTGTGGTTGTAGTATGTAGTTACGAAAGATTATTTGGTAGTTCCTTAGTCTGGTGAAAGATCACAAATTTTTCTGAACTATTTTTTTTTATGCATTTAAATGTTAGCTACAATTATCAGTCGCTTAACTTGGTATGAGCTTTTGAATTGAGCCGCTCATTAGTGCCCACTGGTACGCCGTATTGTCAATCATTATATTTCATTTGATTTTTGAGCTCTTTTGATTCTCGGACAATTGCTTTCGTGAGATTAGGAAATAGGAACATATCATGGCGAGTAGTTTTAAAAGCAATTTGAAATTCAAGAATAATTTGAACTTAAATTTAAAAGTTTATGATTCGAACCGACATTTTTATTAATATCCAAAATTAATTACAAATTAATAAATATACTTAGAATGCCTGATTTTTTTCAAAAATGTTCAAACCGGTCATTTTGTGACTGGTTTTTTTTTTTTTTTTTTAGAGACATTATGAAGAGCAACATAATGAAGTCTAACACTGAAAATTCGAATTTTTTGTTTAAATTTTTTATTAGATTACTTCTTTTGATTTATAATTAGCATATTTATACTAAAATATACTATATTACTTAAAATTATATTGAATTACACTATATTACATTAAATTACGCTAAATACGGTAAATTCCGATAAATTAAAATCTTGCAGCTTGCATTCCTTCACTAAAATGAACAGAAGCAACAAAAATGTAACTAGCTAGGCAAAATCAAAATCTGATAAATGATTTTAACTTGAATCACTATTGTTTACTGTATTCATTTTCAACATATATTGCCGATCACCTCAATGACCATGCTTGGCGACTTCCAATTGGTAATTAACAGAAAAAGGCAAAATGCTCTTGCTTGGCATGCTTGCTATGACCTACCTACTGCACCTCGGTACACGGTACAGGTTCAATTAACATCGTCGGTATACGATGCAAGTTTGTCGCGGACTGTAATAGATAGACCTTATATAATACAGATGCGGTCGCACAATACCTCATGCGGGACGTGGCGCATCTCTTTCACACGCGTCCTGTTTGTACAAAACCTCCACCGGCGCAGTGTGAGAGCGGAGAGCCTCATCTAGATTAGACCGGATCCTCTGTGGCGAACATATGATACCCGTACTTGGGGCAGGTGACTGACGAGTGAAGCAGCTTGTTCGCCACAGGTAAGTTAATTTGTCTGAGGCTACAGGGAATTAATTAATCCGGATGTGGTCGGAAGAAGACATGCACATAAATTGCAGCATGCATGTCTGGACCTGATCGAGTGCCAAGTTCCAAGAACCGTTTTGGCTCATTTCTGCATGAATTAATTGTAAGCTTCGTCGATCGCTAGCCACGTCTCAGCTCTATCTTCTCACAACTAGTTCGGTTCACTTGTGGCACTAGATCTGCGCGCTGTGTGAGCCGTGAGCCAAATTAATTAAGCATGGGTCCGTTTCATCATCTCCTTCGACTTAATTTGCTATACGAGTTGATAGAAAAAACCGGTGATTTAAAATATATTGCCTTAAATATGCACTAAAATTACATCATATATTGGTTCCAAACCAATCTAACTTTTAAAATCCTAAATTTCTTTTTTACCGTACGAAGAGCTTAATTTTTTTTACCTATAGACCTATAGACCATGAGTTGTGTTAAAGTGAAATTGCATAACTAATAAGTAATAAGTACAACTTAAAAGGAAAATATCACATACGATATAAGCCTGAAATGCTGCACTAAAAGAAAGAATAATATTATATAATATTGTGGTATAAACATGCAAAATAAAAATAAAAATAAAGAACAAGCCTATAACTTATAAATATGCATTTAATTAACACGCATGTAAGTAGTACTCGCCCATAAAACATGTTTGTTTTTTCTCTTATGTTTTTAGCTTTTCTCTCTTCTTTTTTCCCATATGTGTGTGTGTGTGTGGGGGGGGGGGGGGGGGGGGGGTGTCCAAACTACCTATAATAATAAGAATATCCCTTCAAAGAATAAAAAGCTAGAATAGTTGAATAATTAATATAATAAAAATGCACTAATTAATTTAGCTAAAATTCAAATTACTAGAAGAAACAACTTTGAGATATATAAACTAATGCTAAAGTTAAGAGGAACAAAAAATATCACTCAATTAGTTGAGAAAATAATAAGATAAAAATCATACAATTACTTCGAAATTAGTTGAAAACATATATATATATATAGTAACTTGGAGCATTATTATTATCATCATCATTTAACTTTAAATTATTTGGAAGCATTTTAAATCGTTCACCATACAAAATAATCTTTCTAAAAAACCACTTCTGAAATTTGGACCTGAATCAAATATTATAATACATATAGTTCAATAATGTTACTTGGGATAACATTTTCAATTAAGTAAATATAACAGGCTTTAACATTAATAGATAAATGAATGTTAGATTGGTATTCTGTTTTCACATGACAAATGAAAACACTAAATAAAATACGTAGTATTTAATTATTTATTTTCAATTTATAATTTTGTTTATGCTATTCTATTTACATATATATAACAACACATGCATGGCTACACAGCAATCTGTCTCACCGTTTTTACAAATTACAATTTGATTCTTTGATAACTTGGAAATCCATTGGATCCATATATAGTGACGGTTCTCAGTCACTATAAATAAGCGACGGCATCAACTCTCTTCCACATCCCTTCAACAACTCTTCATCAATCAGTACTCACTGGCATAGTTACATCTATATATATATATATATATAGTGTAAACTAGCAATCTAGCTATCATGGCAACAAATCTCAGAACCCTCTTTCCTCTCCTCCTCCTAGCATTCCTCTCCCTGTCCGCTCTCTGCACCATCTCTCAAGCCAAAGAGGACCCTCAACTGCACGAGTGTAGGCGTGAATGCTCGCAGAAACCTCGGCAACAGCGCGAGCAATGTGAGGAGCGATGCTGGGAGAAGCACCAACAGAGGGGGCGCGAGCAAGAGCGTGAAAGAGAGCGGGAGCTGGTAGACAACCCTAAAGGGGAGACAGAGAAACGGTATGGGCAGTGTCGCGAGCAGTGTGAAGAGACCCAGCACGGTGAAGCGCAACACAAGCAGTGTGTGCAACGCTGCCAGCAACGCTACGAGCAAGAGATCAGAGAAAGAGGCCAGGAGCAAGGGAGAGAGAGAGGTCAGGGTAAAGAGGTCGACCCACAAGAAAGGGTACGCCAGTGCAGGAAGGAGTGCAGAGAGGAGCATGGCGAGAGGCAGGGCCGCCAGCAGTGTGAGCAGCGGTGCGAGGAGAGAGAACAAAGGCGTGAGCGTGGCGGAGGAAGAGATGATTTAATTTTAAACCCTAGGAGAGAGGAACAAGAGGAGGAAGAGGAAGAGAGAGAGGAGAGAGGAGGGGAGAACCCTTATGTTTTCAAGCGGGAGGACTTCAAGCATAAACTGAGAACCGAGCATGGAAACATAAGGGTTTTGAAGAACTTTGCAAAACAATCGAAGCTCTTGCTCGGCATTGCAAACTACCGTCTTGCGGTTGTCGAGCTTAACCCACGAACTTTCCTCCTGCCAAATCACTGGGACGCTGATGATGTATGCTACGTTGTAAAAGGTATAAATCTTCATTGGGTTCCTATGCATGCGTGCATGATTGAATACATCTAGCTCATCTAATTAATTGTAGGTTGTGATCGATCATTGTCTGATTATATATATGTTTTTGACAATGCAGGAAGAGGTACGGTGACCGTGCTTAAGAAAGAAGAGAAGGAATCACATGAGATCAGGCAAGGTGATATAATGAAAGTTGATGCCGGGTCGGTTGTTTACGTGATCAATAGCGATAGCCGGGAGAAGCTAATTATTGTTAAGCTCGTCAACCCTGTTTCTACTCCTGGCAAATTTGAGGTACACATTGAGCAATTTTTGCTTGATGCATGCATGGATTACATTAACAACAGATCGATATATAGATACTCAATTATATATTCATTCGAATGAAATTATATATATATAGGCCTTCTTCGGCGCTGGAGGGGAGAACCCGGAATCCTTCTACCGGGCTTTTAGCGATGAAGTCCTCGAAGCTGCTTTCAATGTATGTATGATAAATTGATAATCAAATCAACAACAAAGATAATTCTTTTCGGATTGTAAAGATGTGGTTAATTTGTTAATTAATTGACAGACTCAAAGGGATAAAATCGAGAGGATTTTTGGAAAGCAAAGGAGAGGCCCGATAGTCCGGGCAAGTGAAGAACAGATTCGCGCCATGACCCGTCGAAGCTCTGAAGGAGGCCATCTTTGGCCTTTCGGTGAGGGGGGTCGATTCGGCGAGTCGAAGGGGACTTTTAACCTACTTAACAAACGACCAACTTTCTCCAATCAACATGGTGAGTTGTATGAGGCCGATTCAAACGACTGGCGCCAGCTTGGAGATCTTGATGTGAAAGTCTCCCTTGCCAACATTACCAGTGTATATTTTTTCTCCTAACTACTATATCTTTTATTAGTGCTTACACTAATTAACATGAAATTGTACTAAACAATACCAAATCGGATATTATATTGTATCAGTTTTTGATATTCTCTTAAATGACAGGGATCTATGCTAGCACCATTTTACAACTCGCGTGCGACCAAGATAGCGGTTGTAGTGCAAGGACAGGGCCGGGTGGAGATAATTTGCCCTCACTTGGCGAAGGAATCGGAGACGCGTACCAGGAGGAGCCGGGAGAGGTATGAAGAGGAGGAAGAGGATGAACTGAACCGACCCGGTCAGCAGGGTCAACATTACCGCACTATCCGGGCTAACCTGTCACCCGGTACTGTCTTCGTCGTACCAGCAGGGCATCCAAATGTGGAGATAGCCTCCAGGGATGAGAACCTCCAGATCATGTGCTTTGAAACCCGTTCTGAGAAGAATCAGAGGATCTTCCTTGCTGGTACAGATGGCACATATATTTATATTATCGTGAAATTTATTCCAATTAGTTTCTAGGCATTGAAAATTTCCCTTTAAAAACTCAATTCCCTTGCTAATATATGACACCTTTAAAAATAGTAAATACTGTAATTCTGCTAGTTAATCAACCTATAAACTGATTTGGCTGTTGTGATTGCCAGGGAGAAACAATGTTCTGAGGAAAATGGAGCGAGAGGCAAAGGAGCTGGCGTTTGACACCTCAGCAAGGGAAGTGGATGAGTTGTTCGACTCCCAACGTGAGGAGGCATTCTTGCCTGGGCCTGAGAGCCGCCACAGACGGCATGGCAGCAGTGGTCGTGGCCATGGCCGCGAGTTCATCGAATCCGTCGTGGAGGCAGCGGTGGGGATGTGAGAGAACACTTGCTACTTTTGTGAGGTTGAAGGGGGGTATATATGTATGTATATATATATATATATATATGCAAATAGAAGAGAACTAATAAGTGAAGAGTAAAGAGAGAGCTTGTGATGTATGCTCTAATGCTCTGCGTATGTAGCTCTTTAAGCCTTAAGTACTAATTAATGAAATAAATAGTTCAAGCCGTACGCGCGTGCGGCTACTTTTTTTGCTTATTTGGTTTCACTTCTGGAATATAATTACAGCGCTATGCCTATGTGGTCAAATCATAATTTGGGAATTTTATTTCAACAACGTAACCAAATTATCGGCTTGCCCTGTCTCTGAAAAGTGAAGGTCAGCTGCTAAATTAAATGTCTTCAACAACAAAACCAATACCAAATGATAATTCCAACTTAATTAGTTGACGCATTATATATATGAAGTTCGTTCTTTCACTAATTGGTGATGTATGGTCCAGATCTCGCCTCTTTTGTTTCTTCTTCTCTCTGTAGAAGATCTCTTGTTTTTCTAGCTCATATATATATAAGAGAAATTTATTCTAACACTAAATTTTAGTGATTTTTTCTTAAATAAATTAGGAATAACTTGAAAGATTAAATAAATTCAAATTTTTACATAAATAAATTTTATAAATAGAATGAAACTAGAAGAGAAGGAAATGTTTATGTTATGTAGATCTTAAAATTGTCAGACATTGTCTATAATTATAATAGTGTTTTCATGATTTTTTTGTAGTTAAATAACAGTCATCATTTAATCGTTCACATTTTTATGGTGTACCTTCATTGTTTTGTTTTTCCCTTTTTTTTTTCAGATTTCAGATGCTACCTTGATGAAGTTAATGTTCTTCCTCACGCCGATTTCTTTTTAATGCCCTAAAAAAATAAAATAACAAATATGCCCTCAATTTTCTAAAAATTCAAAATTTGCCCCAACCGCCACACTGTATGGCGATTGTCTTCCATATACAACCGCCCGATAGTGTGGTGGTTGGCTATTTTTACTCTATAAATTGTCATTTTCTCTCTCTTGCCACTCACAACTCATTCAAACACAACTGGATTTGAGGTTACTTCTTAGGCAAAAAGGATGAACAGTAACAACCAAGGTAGATCGTCTAATCGTGGCGTAGCGAGATGATGGTCAATAAGGGGTCGAGGTAGAAATGAGGCAAATATATACCCTTGTCGTATCTGCTTTATGGGTGTATTTTGTAGGCCGACAATTCGGTATGAAATTTCAGACGATGACTTTGTGGAACATCCTTATGGTTATGGTCTAAAAAAAATTGTTGATCTAGAGCCGCCAACATCGGACGATGATTTTGTTCCTTGTACTTATACTGGTAAGGCTAGCACTTCGTCTGCTGTCACTGATCCATAGTCGCCAACTTTGTTCCTTGTACTTAATTATACTGGGAAGGCTAGCACTAATCCTCGTTCTAAGAAGTGAGATATTGGAGTTTAATTTTAATTTTTACAATTTTAGTTGGATGAATTAGGGTTATAAAATTTTTGTGGGGCAAGCTCCTGGTTGTATACAACACATTTTCCGTAGAAAGAAATGTCTGCTTCTTCAAAATAATTGATATCATTGAAATTCTGGACCGGATGCTTATCTGTCTGCCCTCTAATTGAAAATATGTTTCCCCTGGGAGGGGGTATTATATCTGCATCACCATTTGATAGGTGATCAGAATTCCAACCCTTTTCTCAATCATCACCAGTTTCTAACTCCTTATCTGGTACCAGTCTAGGTATCATTCTGATCAACAACGGGTAACAATCTAAGTATTGTCTCTAGTACAGATGGAAATCTGGCTTGGATTATGGGTTCAGGTAGGGGCGGTGGTGGTGGTAGATCGGGGTAAAATTAAGGGTATAATCAGGGGTATAATCTGGGTATGGTATATAATTGTCATAAACCAGTGGTACATAAACTGGTAGTACATGACACGAGTTGTGATAACCCGAGTTCACAAAACTCGAATGTTGGCTAGAATTTCCAACCCCGGATTGAACTGGAACTCTCCTAAAAAATATGTCCATTACCGAAACATTCGCCGACTCAAATGTATTGTAAGCCCCCTCTCCACACATTATTATCTGGGGAAAATTGATTATTTGCCACTCCAAAACCTTCAAATTTTAAAAATGCCATTCCGAAATTTGAAATTGTAAAAATGCCATTCCAAACTTCTTCAAATTGTAAAAATGCCACTCCAAATAATTAATGACTAAAATACCCTCCCTTCTTCTCCTCCTCTTCTTCTTCTGCCATGGCACGAATCTCAAAGCACAAAAACAGTTTGAATTCATTTCTGCACGAAAACATTTTGTTTCTGCACGAATCTCAAAGCACAAAAACATTTTGTTTTTAAATTATTTGGAGTCGTCAGTTTTAATCTGGCACGAATCTCAAAGCACAAAAACAGTTTGAATTCCTTTCTGCACGAAAACATTTTGTTTCTGCACGAATCTCAAAGCACAAAAACATTTTGTTTTTAAATTATTTGGAGTCGTCAGTTTTAATCTGGCACGAATCTCAAAGCACAAAAACAGTTTGAATTCCTTTCTGCACGAATCTCAAAGCACAAAAACATTTTGTTTTTAAATTAACGAAATAAAGTGAATGTAGGATTCCTTTCTGCACGAATCCTAAAGCACAAAAACTTGACTCTGCCACTGTGCGTATATAAATTTTGTGCTTTGAGATTCGTGCCATGGCAGGAGAAGAAGAGGAGGAGAAGAAGGGAGGGTATTTTAGTCATTAATTATTTGGAGTGGCATTTTTACAATTTGAAGAAGTTTGGAATGACATTTTTACAATTTCAAATTTCGGAATGGCATTTTTAAGATTTGAAGGTTTTGGAGTGGCAAATAATCAATTTTCCCTATTATCTGGTATAGGAAGTACAAGTCTAATTCATACTGATTGGGGTTTTAACCAGTCCTTTCGTATATCATACTCTTTAATTCCTCAAATGTGGTATTTTCATTAACTTGGAATGCATAACTTGCATCATTTGTGTATTGTGCTTCTTTCACACCTCTCGTAATTCCACCCTACATGCAGTACAATTAACATTTTTTCTTGAGCAAACTACATTTGTCAAATGATAAACCTTTATAAGTAATCTAATAATAAAAAAAAATAATAATTAAAAATAATTAAAAATACCTAAAAATCGCTTTTTTCTCTTCCTTTTCTCCTTAGCTGCGTATGAATGAGTTGTGAGTGGGAGGAGAGAAAAAATAGCAATTTATAGAGTAAAAAAAGCCAACCGTCAAGTTGTGGGGCTGTTGTCTATGGAAGACAACCGTCGTACCATGTGGCGGTTGGAGCAGATTTCAAATTTTCAGAAAATCGAGGGCATGTTTGTTATTTGTTTTAGGACATTAAAAAAATCAGTTCCTCACGCAATGCATTTTATGTAATTTATCATTTTGATAATCCTTCACAATCACTTAAAATTCTTTTCTTTTTTTTTAGAACCTTAAGAGTCATTACTGGTTCCTCTTCAAGCAGGTAATGAACATTGTAATTATTTTTTTAGCATCAATATATTTCTTAGTGGAAAATTTCGACTAACCTTCAAAAAAAAAGAGGAGGAGAAGAGAAAACGCAAGAAGGATAAAGTGATAATTTATATAAAGTTAATGTTAAATATGATGGATTTGATAAATATATGAGTTTATAAATTTTTAAAGGATAAATATGTAATTATTGATTTTAGAGGGGGAAATACGTAATATTGAAACTTTTGAGAGATACATAAAATTCCTCCTTAAATAAACGGGAGTGCTATATTGAACGCATATATTGGAATTTTGAGAGAGGAGAGAATTTTTCCATTTCAATATCCAATTTACCCTTACTCTCTCCTCTTTTTAATTATATATAATATATATATCTAGAGATATGTTTGGTTGCAATCTTAGAATAGTTAGAATAACAAAATTGAGTAGAACTAGGGTGCTCCTAAGCTCACCAAGCCCTTCGTGAGCGCGACTCTAAAACCTATCAAATTGACTTCAAACGACATTTTCAAACCGTTAGATGTTCAATCTATATTAAAATGTGCTTGGAGACCAAATTTTACATTTTTTGGAATTTTTTTACTATTTATTAAGATGGTTTGAAAATCGCTGTTTTTATTAAAATTCTGCACCATTGGAAAACAGCGATTTTCAAACCATCTTAATAAATAGTAAAAAAATTCCAAAAAATGTAAAATTTGGTCTCCAAGCACATTTTAATATAGATTGAACATCTAACGGTTTGAAAATGTCGTTTGAAGTCAATTTAATAGGTTTTAGAGTCGCGCTCACAGAAGGGCTTGGTGAGCTTAGGAGCACCCTAGTTCTACTCAACAAAATTGGCATTTGTCGTATTAGAATTGCTTGTTCCAACTTTTTGTGAAATAGCTTGTTTAATAAGACAAACAAGTTTGGTTCCCTATTCTAGCTATTCTAACTCAACCAAACACTGAATAGCTTGTTCTAAAAAATAGCCTATTCTCAATCCAACCAAACACGCCCCAGTTGGTAATGAAAGCTGAACGATGGGATTGCTTATTCTGTTTTCTAGTTAATTTTTTTTTAAGTATGTTGTAGAAGGCATACTGAATTGTCAATAAAGACAACAACATGCATGCTGAAAATTTTAAAATTAACGACAGTATGAATTTCCTATCAGACAAAAGCATGTCCAAAGAAGCGTTAAACTTATTATATTGTTAAGTGATTATGCAACCTTCAACAATTTGATTACCTAGGATTTTTTTTAATGACTAAAAATTAAAAATGCTGATCGATACTACATCAAAATACATACTAAAAAAAAGAAGGGAAAATATTTTCAGGGACAAAGAGACACCAACAGTTTGCTGCACGTACAAGATCGTACTGGTCGGTTTTTAGTTGTTATGCCAACTGTGTCAATATATATTAACACTTTTTTCAAATATATATAGAGAGAGAGAGTTAGGCTATGGTGCATTGCAGTGTATAGGTCCTTTTGTACATTGAACTATAAATTGTTGGTTTTGATTTCAAAACAACCGATCCAAACCGTTCATTTGATATTCATATTAAAATGTGTTTGGAGATCAAATTTTATATTTTTTGGAAATTGTTTGCTATTTTTTTTAGAATTTTTGAATATTGTTGTTTTTCTATGGTCCAGAATTTCTGAAAAACAATAATATTCAAAAATTCAAAAATAATAGTAAAGAATTTCCAAAAAATATAAATTTTTGTCTCCAAGCACATTTTAATATGGAGAAGATGTTGAGCCATTTAGATTGACTGTTTGAACTTCAAATCTAACGGTTTACAGTCCAATGTATAAGAGGGGTTATACATTGCAATGCACCATAGCCCATCTCATATATATATATATATATATATATATATATATATATATATATATATATATATATATATATATATATATATATATATATATATATATATGAGGATAGCTCAAATGCCTCATTGCTTCATACCCAATCGTATCCTAATATCTTTATCTTCAATTTCAAAGTTCAAACATACGATCCGAACCGCTCCACATGATATCCACTTTAAAATATGATTGGAGACCAAATTTTATATTTTTTGAAATTTTTTTACTATGTTTTAAGATAGGTACAAAATCACTGTTTTTTCAGGAAATTGTATGGAATATATATAGTACGGCTAACGTGCTTCCTCTAGTATATCAGCAATATGCTTCCCGCCTCCAAAATCAATTGAATCGGCTTCAAACGATAAATCCAAACTGTTCAAATCAATCTTTTTAACGAGAGTTTTGTTTCCATATATTTTTTTTTAATTTTCGAATTTATTATCTATCAAGTCAAGCGGTCAAAATATGACGGATTTTGTGTGCATTTTAATACACTATTTTGTTCATTTTTTTTTAACCACTTGATTTGATAGTAAATAAATTTGAAAATTAAAAAAATATATATGAAAACGAAGCTCTCGTCAAGGAGATTGGTTTAAACGGTTTGGATTTGTCATTTGAAGCCAATTTGATAGATTTTGAAGACCGGATGCATATTATTGAAATACTAGAGGAAGCGCGTTAGCCATACTCTATATATATATATATATATGAGTAAGGCTACGGTGCTTTGCAAAGCATAGAGGCCTCCGTGCTTCGGGGCTACTTTTTGGATTTTGAAAATCCAAACAACCCATCCGAACCGTTCAACATGTTCTAAATATTGAAATGTGCTTGGAGACCAAATTTTACATTTTTTGGAATTTTTTTACTATTTATTAAGCCACTTTGAAAATCCCAAAATCCAACGGTAAACAGTACAAAAATTTGGACCACCGGATTTGGAATTTTCAAAGTGGCTTAATAAATAGTAAAAAAATTCCAAAAAATGTAAAATTTGGTCTCCAAGCACATTTCAATATTTAGAACATGTTGAACGGTTCGGATGGGTTGTTTGGATTTTCAAAATCTAAAAAGTAGCCCCGAAGCACGGAGGCCTCTATGCTTTGCAAAGCACCGTAGCCTTACTCTATATATATATATATATATATATATATATATATATATATAGAGAGAGAGAGAGAGAGAGAGAGAGTGGCTAATATCAAAACGTTTGCACCAAGGCCCTCGGCAATCAAGTCGTTTTTGGATTTTCAAAGTCCAAACAGTCGATCCAAACCGTTTAGATGTTCAATTTATATTAAAATCTGCTTGGAGACCAAATTTTACATTTTTTGAAATTTTTTTACTATTTATTAAGCCACTTTGAAAATTGCTGATCCGGGTGAACAGTAAAAACAGTGCAACTAAATTCTGGACCATGTGATCAGCAATTTTCAAAGTGGCTTAATAAATAGTAAAAAAATTCCAAAAAATGTAAAATTTGGTCTCCAAGCAGATTTTAATATAGAGATCGCATCTAACGGTTTAGATCGACCATTTGGACTTTGAAAATAAAAAAACGACTTGGTTGCATGAGGGCCTTGAGAGTGGCTAATATCAAAACGTTTGCACCAAGCCTCTCGTGCAACCAAGTTGTTTTCGGGTTTTCAAAGTCCAAACGGTTGGTCCGAACCGTTAGATGTTCAATCTATATTAAAATCTGGTTGGAGACCAAATTTTACATTTTTTGGAATTTTTTTACTATTTATTAAGCCACTTTGAAAATTGCTGATCACATGGTCCAGAATTTAGTTGCATTGTTTTTACTGTTCAACTAAATTCTGATCACATTGTTTTTACTTTGAAAATTGCTGATCACATTGTTTTTACTGATCTGGGTGAATAGTAAAAACAATGCAACTAAATTCTGGACCATGTGATCAGCAATTTTCATAGTGGCTTAATAAATAGTAAAAAAATTCCAAAAAATGTAAAATTTGGTCTCCAAGCAGATTTTAATATAGAGATCGCATCTAACGGTTTAGATCGACCATTTGGACTTTGAAAATAAAAAAACGACTTGGTTGCATGAGGGCCTTGAGAGTGGCTAATATCAAAACGTTTGCACCAAGCCTCTCGTGCAACCAAGTTGTTTTCGGGTTTTCAAAGTCCAAACGGTCAATCCGAACCGTTAGATGTTCAATCTATATTAAAATCTGCTTGGAGACCAAATTTTACATTTTTTGGAATTTTTTTACTATTTATTAAGCCACTTTGAAAATTGCTGATCCGGGTGAACAGTAAAAACAGAGCAACTAAATTCTGGACCATGTAATCAGCAATTTTCAAAGTGGCTTAATAAATAGTAAAAAAATTCCAAAAAATGTATAATTTGGTCTCCAAGTAGATTTGAATATAGAGATCACATCTAACGGTTTAGATCGACCATTTGGATTTTGAAAAAAAAAAACGACTTGGTTGCACGAGGGCCTTGGTGCAAATGTTTTGATATTAGCCACTCTCTCTCTCTCTCTATATATATATAGAGAGTGGCTAATATCAAAACGTTTGCACCAAGCCTCTCGTGCAACCAAGTTGTTTTCGGGTTTTCAAAGTCCAAACAGTCAATCCGAACCGTTAGATGTTCAATCTATATTAAAATCTGCTTGGAGACCAAATTTTACAATTTTTGAAATTTTTTTACTATTTATTAAGCCACTTTGAAAATCTACTTGGAGACCAAATTTTACATTTTTTGAAATTTTTTTACTATTCATTAAGCCACTTTGAAATTTTTTTTACTATAAGTTTCTCACCGAGTGATCGATTTACGATCTGATTCATTTTCATTTCTGGATACATACTGAAGAAACGATGTCGAATAATTTGAAGGAGAAGGGAGAGAAGAATCAAATAGAATCAGTGCGTGTCATTTTTCTTTCCTTTATTAACTTCTTTAATTATTTGAGTGAGAGAGAAAATAGAAGGATAAAACTGGTAATTAAAAAAAAATATTCTCTCAGCTCTCAAAATTACAAAGATGTGCTCAATATAGCGCCTCCCTAAATAAAACATGTTTCCTTGTATTAATTGTTGTGCAAAAATAGACTGCGAAGGACAATTAATGAAGGCCTTATAATATTTCATGGTGTATTTTCCAAACTATGAGTTTCTTATATTTATATGATATATTGTGTATCTTGAATTGGAGAATTTTCTAGTAGTTTTAAGATGCTAGAATAGATTTCCAAAAACAGAATTTCACGGACCTTCAATATAGAAACAAACTATATTATTAGGTCAAAACTCTTTTTAGTTTTTTTATTAATATTTATTTTTAATTGATTAAATTGAGAAATTAGATATTAATAAAATAAGAAAATAACTAATTTTTGAATTTTGATTAAAAAAATATCAGAATTGCAGCACCAAGTTAAAAACCAAGAAGTTAAAAACCTTTCTTTCAACAGCGTAGTGAATTAATCCCCGATCCATCCGTGGAATTCTTGGCCTTCCCCGAAAGAAAGAAAAGAAAGAAAGAAAGAAACCCTTTCTCCCTGCGAAAGCTCCATATCTCGTCTCATCATCTCTTCTAAATCCAAACCCTAATTTGCCGTACGGACAACTGAAGAAGTAGCAACCATGGTGCTCGCACAGCTTGGCGGGAGCATATCCCGCGCGTTGCAACAGATGAGCAACGCGACGGTTATCGATGAGAAGGTGTTGAATGAGTGCTTGAACGAGATCTCTCGCGCGTTGCTACAATCAGATGTACAATTCCGTATGGTGAGAGATATGCAAACGAATATCAAGAAAATAGTTAATTTAGATGACCTGGCGGCAGGACACAACAAGCGAAGAATCATCCAGCAGGTTGGTGTTAATTAATTTTAAATTGAGGGAATATGTATTTGATTTGATCCTTTAATGGAATCTTTGGTTAGTTTGTTCAATTTGGTTTATAAACAAACTATTGGGTAATTTTGTGCATAAATTTTCCAGATGTAGGTCTTATGAATAATTAATTGGGTGAATTTCCCTTGGTACTGTAGGTTCTGAAAGTAAATTATATTAGAATAGTCCTTATTTGTATCTACCGTAACTATTTCATGTACCTGCCTAGGTAAACTAATTGGTTTAAATCTATGTTTTTATATCCTGCACTTCTTAGGCGGTTTTTAATGAACTCTGTAAGATGCTTGACCCTGGCAAACCATCCTTCACTCCAAAGAAGGGGAAGGCTAGTGTTATCATGTTTGTTGGTTTACAAGGTAACTGTTTTATACACTTTTATCTACTTTTTTTATAATGTTTACAGTAAATGCTTAGTCCTTATGAACAAATGGAATTAATTCTGAATTTATCACCAGTTAAACATGATTATATAACCAGGAGTAAATCTTGCATTAAAGAGCCTTTCTTATAAATAGCAGCTCCATTTATTTCTGATTTTTTCCTGATTTTTTTTTTGTTAGAGATACATGCTGTTGAATTGGTTACTGATCTTATGTGAGTTCTTTTTACACTTTATTAAACTGTCACTGATATGATGCTCATGTTTTGTGATTTATAAGGTTCTGGAAAGACTACAACTTGTACAAAGTATGCATATTATCATCAGAAGAAAGGATGGAAGCCGGCACTGGTATGTGCTGATACATTCAGAGCTGGTGCTTTTGATCAGCTAAAACAGAATGCCACTAAAGCTAAAATTCCTTTCTATGGCAGGTTTGTTACTTGTCTATTTCTTAAGCACAAAATAGCATACAGACTTAATCTTCAGCGTCGGTTCCATTTTTAGTCAAATCTGGTGCCAATCTGTTGGTCCATAGTGATTGAATCGCAATTCATCTCTATTGTATTGTTGTTTTGGAAATGCTTAGTTAAGGCTAATTAGAGTTTTTGATACTTATAACCAATATATAAACATGGAAAACCAAAAGAATGTACAATGTGCTACTTCAATACCACTCTGTTTCTGTACTGCTGAGGTCTGCCATGGCCAGGTTTTGTGCTGGGTCTCCAATCTTGACCAACACTGAAGCCATTGATTTAACTAGATTTTTTTGTTGTTGTTGATCTGCATTATTTACAGTTACATGGAATCAGATCCTGTGAAAATTGCTGCTGAGGGTGTGGAAAGATTCAAGAAAGAAAACTGTGATCTTATTATTGTGGATACTAGTGGTCGACATAAACAAGAAGCTGCGCTGTTTGAAGAAATGCGGCAAGTCTCAGAAGCTACGGTATAGATAACCTCAGATGACTTCACCTAATTGTTAACATAACATCTTAAGTGAGAGATCACCATAATAATAATAATAATAATCTGGTTGCATGTGGATCAGGTAATTTAGGATATTTTCTGGGTTACAGCAGAAATGGCTTTGACCAATCTTTTAGTGCTTGTTTTAAGGATAAACTAGAAAATTGTGTTAGTTTGAGGTGTAGGTTGCAATATTATGATGTAACCGACTTCAGGGGGCATGCCTGTATGGTGGTTGCGAATATGATGGTATGAAGTACTTATTATATTGTGTCAATGAACACACATGCTGCCTATGAGCTAATTGCGCAATTTTTGTAAATCTAAACTTGATATTTAATCCTTGAATTAAACAAATATGCTATTGCCCTGTTTGGCTACACAAGAGAGTGTGCAAATATGAAGGAATTTTTCCTAAAAGTGTGTATGGTACCTTTCGTAGGACATACTTCCAACAAATGACTTATCCTAACATTATACCAAAAAAGAAAAGCTACATTCTTTTCCAGCAAACCTTTTATAAGACAATGCTCTTTAGTTTTTCTCTAATTTTCCTTTATTTTAGGAAAAAAATATTTCATGAAGCAAAACAAACACTGACAATTATTTTCTAATTTGTTGGCAGAAACCCGATCTTGTAATATTTGTCATGGACAGTAGTATTGGTCAGGCGGCCTTTGATCAGGCACAAGCATTCAGACAAAGTGTGGCTGTTGGAGCTGTGATTGTCACAAAGATGGATGGCCATGCGAAAGGTGGTGGTGCTCTTAGTGCGTAAGTGCTTCAGTTGCTTTTTGTAATTTCTCGAGGCTTTGTTTTGTGCTGTGCTATAACCTATAATGTTTTCCTCCTTTTTTGTTAGTGTTTAGCTTCTACCTTTTTACCAAATCACTCCACATGTCATGGCTTTTTGGATGCTATTGCTTACACATAATTAAGAGGAAAAAAAATAGCCAAAACAGATATATTCGGATACAGGAAGCCATAATTATAACTTAATGCTCATGGTTTTCTGAATACTATTAGAAGATGATTTGCTGCAAAAATTAAAGTTGGTGTGTTATTGATTAATTATCATTTTTTTATGGTTTTCCTGACTGCTGGAATTACCTGCAGAGTTGCAGCTACAAAAAGTCCAGTGATATTCATTGGTACAGGAGAGCACATGGATGAATTTGAAATCTTTGATGTCAAACCTTTTGTTAGCCGCCTTTTAGGTAAAATATTAGTACCGAGAGTAATTATTTCCTTTCTCATTCCTCCGTTTTTCTTGGTTTCTTATTTGTTAGCATTATATTTTTCTATTTAGGTATGGGAGATTGGTCTGGATTTATGGACAAAATTCATGAAGTTGTGCCAACTGATCAACAACCAGAGCTTCTTCAGAAACTATCAGAAGGGACCTTTACTCTTAGACTAATGTATGAGCAGTTCCAGAACATTATGAATATGGGGCCAATTAGTCAGGTAATTGCTTTTCAATTTAAATGCTCAGATATTTGAAAATCTTGTATGAACTTTCTGATACGCAACTTTGTTTTGTTTCGCTTGATTTTCATTACTCAGACAATCGGACTTTTTGTTTCAGGTGTTTTCCATGTTACCTGGGTTTAGTGCAGAATTGATGCCTAAAGGTCACGAGAAGGAAAGCCAGGCAAAGATCAAGCGATACATGACCATGATGGACTCCATGACTGATGCTGGTAATGACTCTTTTCCATAGCCCTAATAAGTAGTTAATAAGATCTGATCATTATAATAACACTCTTGGGATTTGTGGTCCTGTACTGCGGACTTGTGTGGTGTTATTTCTGTTAGTAGATGCATGTTCTTTGGGTAGTGATGTTGATGAAAAATCTGGCCTAGTTAATATGTTTTGTAAGTTTGTTGAGTATGGAAAATTCTTGTATTTTTTTTTTGTTCAATTGTTTGGCATTCAGTTGTACAAATTATCATTCGAAAATCAGTGCAGTATTATAAAACCACCCTACTCTAAAGGAGGTAGTCTATACGATAATCTCTAAAGCAAATCATTAAATGTCGCAACTATCTGGCTGAAATTGCAGAGCTAGACAGCACAAACCCGAAGTTGATGAATGAGTCACGCATTATGCGCATAGCGCGTGGCTCAGGGCGCCAAGTGCGGGATGTGATGGAAATGATCGAGGAGTATAAGCGGCTTGCTAAGGTCTGGAGCAAGATGAAGGGGCTCAAGATCCCAAAGAAGGGCGACATGAGTGCCCTGTCTCGGTCGATGAATGCACAGCACATGAGCAAGATACTGCCACCTCAGATGTTGAAGCAGATGGGCGGCATGGGTGGCCTACAGTCCCTCATGAAACAGATGGGCGGCATGGGTGGCTCCAACAAGGACATGGCCTCCATGTTCGGTGGCCTCGGTGGCCTTGGCGGACCAGGCTCCGATAGATAGATTATGTTCATAATCGGATTAATAGTCAATTTTTTGTTTCCTTTATTATTTCACTTTTGTATTTCTAACACATGAAGATGAGAGTATGATCGGTAGATTATGGAAGCTGTTTTTGTATTTCATCATCAGGAAGATTGCCGTGTTGTGCTGGATGCTTTGGTGAAAGCAATCGACCTGCTAAACTAGTTGTTAGATACCAAACGAAGACAATTCTACTTGCAGATATGTTAAAGCAGTTTGGCGTCATGTGATTGACAGAATAGCAAAACCAGAATAAATTGGTGTGTTTCTGCTAATGTGGATTTTGGTTTGTTTTCTGCATTGTGTATTATTTGTCAGTATTTTGATTAGATGAGTGCCGGCACGTGGTTGTTTGTTCCTGCTGGAGTCCTGACCATGTCCTGCTACTAATGTCACCGGGATGAGCGGAGCAACTATTTGTTGGGTCTGCCGATTACTTTATTTTTAAATTAGCAACTTCAAAAAAGAAATGCGAAAGGAAGAGAACAATAGATACAAATTTCTAGATCTGATTAGTTTCTAGTGTGATTAGTATGCTTGGTGACGGACAGAAGTTACTTTTGGCGGATCAATCTTTAAACTTAATGGGGATTTTTAAGAAGAGGGATCAATTGGCAAGAGCTAACTAATTTAATTAGCGTGGCCGGGGCGTTCAAGCTAGTCATCCCCTTTGACCCGTGTTAGTGCCAGTGTTGCTTTTTAGTCTGGATGGTCCAACAGTAGGCTTTTAATGCATACAATTACAATGCAAAGCACCAAATATTACCGCTTGCATTTTCCGTTGTGCAAAAGCAAAATAGGGTCAATGGGGTCGGTTTCCGAGAGAGTTGCATATCAAAGTAATTGGTATCCTAAAATGCATGTGTTCGTGAAGTCACACTGCAAAAATAGTGCCTTCTACGTTAAATTTTATAATTTTCAAGCTCATTTTATATATGATCAAAAGAAAAAGAAAAATGGCTATACCAAAATTTAGAGTTAGGCTATGGTACTTTGTAAAGTGTGGGTCGGTCCATGTTATGAATTCGTATCTCCGTTTTCAAATTTCAAACAATCAGTCCGAACCTACTCAACATGATATTCATATGAAAATGTACTTGAAAATCAAATTTTATATTTTATTTTAAAATAATACTATTTTTTTAGACGAGTAGAAATCACTTAATCGAAAATTTTTGAACCATCTACTTTCTACTTACCTAAAAAAATAATAAAAAATTCTAAAATTATTTTTTTTATATGAAAATCATGTTGAATCGATAATAAAAACCAATCCGTTCTTTACAAGTAGCCTCACTCCAAAATTTCTATGTTATATTGTAGTAATTCATACATTTGTGGACTCGGTCATTCGTGAAACAATCCAAAAAGTTTAGAAATTTTAAGTTTTAAAAGAATGTATGTGGATTAAAATTATGTTAATATTAGATTTTAAATTATCAATTAAAAAATTGTGACAATCTCTGATATAATTTGAAAAAAAAAAAAAAAAGTGCGCAGCCGGTATTTTTCTCTCTTTTCATTTTAAACTTAGACATGTTGAGGGCTGGGATTTTGACATACGAACTCTTTTGAGAGTTAACAAAGAAATTTAATTTGGAAAAAATAGATCTTAAGCAAAACCAATTTGGAATCTAAAATAAAAATTAGTTGGTGACATATCAAAATTCGGCAAACAAATAAAAAACGCTATTCACCTCCAGTGAAATTTACCCAAAAGAAAAGATCTATCTACTAATGGCAATCTTTAGTCTAAATTCAATGCAACAATTTCTCCATTAAAATACCTCTCCCCTTTCTGTTCCCCGCCCTCTGCTTTCTCCTTGAAATCTCTCTCTCGATCGATCGATCGATCGAATCGCATGGAGGGGGGAGACCCGACAGATTCCGGCGACGTTTCGGCACGCGCGCCGCCCCCGCCGTCGTTGTTGGCGATTCAGATCGGAGGGGCGTCTGTCAGCGACAGATCACTGCCAGGCAGCGCCAGCCCAAGTAGTCTCGACAAGAAGAGGTACATCCATTAACCGAACCTACTACATATATGACACTTGCTGGACCGATTTATACTGAAGATTGCAAACTTTGGAACCTGATAGTTACCTGAGAGAAGGGATATACTGTTCTGTTATGATCCTCAAAAAGTTCTACTTGCCTTTTTTTCAGAAAAAATAGGGTTTATTAATGTCGTGTTCACTTGTAAACATTAGGGGTTTTTCAGAATTGAAGTTTCAAAAGACTTTTTTTTCAATGTCTTGTAAACAATTTTGGGGCTTATTTTGTGTACTTGTGTTTTGCACATAATAATAGCTTTTGAAATCCCATTAAATCATGCATGTCGTAAAATAATTTAAAATCTTGGCAGGCACAAGCCTGAGGATGGAGGTGATGGAGATGGATGCAAGAATTGCAGTTGCAGAAAATCGAGATGCCTGAAACTGTGAGATTTTTTTTTCAAATTTTCCGTGATTTGATCTTGGTGATCTCTTATGTTCTACTCTGCAGACTCTTGAGGAGATAGAGAGAGATTTTGTGCACGACTCTCCAAAGATATCTGTGCACTACTTTTATATGGTATTATTAGTGGAAAAGAGAGGATAGAAATGATGGCTAACATACTATAAATAGTAGGAATATTTCTTTTGAGAAAATCATGAATTTTCCTATAAAATGAGAAGTATTATATATGCCCCTGAAAAGTTCTTTCATGTACAAATTTACAATTAAAAAGTAAGAGTAAGGGACTATCAAATTCAAAGTTTTCAGAACCAGGAAGTTATCAGTCATTGTGTGTAAACCCATTTTTAATTTGCAGATAATTTTTGTGTATCCTTTTTAAAAAAATAAAGCATAGTTAGGTTTACAAACAATGAATGTGAACTTCCTACTCCTAAAATTTACATGTTTGCCCACATCTTACTCTCATTTTAGCATTTTACATTACCATATGAAGAAAAGGTGCTTTGTAACATGGCAGTATGCACTTTTACCCTCACAAAATAAGTGATAGATGCTTACGATGTGATTTTTTGTAAAAAAAAGAGATGGCTGGGGGGGGGGGGGGGGGGGGGGGTTAGCAATATAGAAACCTAGTATGTCCTACTATATCAAAAGCCCAAAAGTTAACTAGTATATACTTGGTTGGGCCATGCATGGCACATCTTAGTGTGTTTAACAATTCTATTACAAGTGAAGGAGAGGAATATGAATTGACAATGTTGAGATGACTGATGGGGATCTTCCCAATTCCCTAATAAGAAAATTCCTAAAAAGAGCTTCTAAAGGTAGAAATTCAAGGATACCTTAGTAATATTGCTCTCCTAAAATTTTTATTTTGCTATTGTTTCCCTTTTTTAGAAACAATACGCTTCTGGTTAGAAAGGTTTTAGTACAATATATGAGGATCTTTGGAAAATACCAAGGAAAAATCCTAAATCTAACAAATGACCTATATGGTTTAGTGGTACAATTTTGTAGTGTATTTATATTCAGATTGGGGTTGATAACCATAATTGCAGTTTTGTGTAACCAAGCAAATAAAAGTCCAGTTCTCCAATGTTCACTTGGTTGATTGCTCATAGTAGAATATGAGATATTAGTGCAAGAGAGATCCTCAAAGTTATATGCAAAATTTATGTTTTTTAGTTGCTACAATTCAAATGGCCTGGTAACTCAAGTGATGAGATAATACCAGGACAACTCCCAAAGGTCACTGGCTCAAGCTCCAAGTGCATAAAATTTGGATATGGGATTTATAAGCCTTACTTCAGTTAAAAAAAGTTCGTGTGGAATATTTAATGCTCCTGAAGAGAGAAATACTATTACTTAGAGAAGTAAAATAGTAAGAGACCATTTTGCAGAATTGGTAAAAAATCGGACTGTAAACATTACTTGCAGCACAAAAAGGTTCGGCTATATTTTGAGAATTTATTTGCTAGGTGTAATTGCTTTCCCCCATTGACAAAATGGTCCTTCATCACAGTTACTGCATTTGCTTTGCGTCTGGAGGCTACTGTTCTAATGCATGCCTGTGCCGGCAGTGTCTCAACCAGCCGACATTTCACAAAGTGGTGATACAATCTTCTAATGTTAATCATGATGTTAAGGTTGATATCCATGAATTCTCTCTCTTTATTTTCCTTCCATTTGAATAATGAGCAAATGAGGCCAGAAAATACACCTGTGAGGATTGAATGACAAAATTGACCAAATATTATTCAAGAGTAATATCCCATAACCAGTGCTTTTCCATAGGGATACGAGACATATATGTTTGGGTATCAAAATGCACAAGGTAAATTATGTACCAGAAGCATATTCTATAGGTGAATGGGGTTTATCAGTTAATGTTGCTTAGAATGAACCAGAATGAAAGAATATTCTGGAATAAAAGAAAATTTTAATGTTGCTTAAAATAATAGATGGAGTGTGAATTTACGCCTATTTATTGTCTATATCTTTGTATTTGTGTTTATTTGTATTTCCTGTTTTACTCAGGAAGTAGTTGGTAATTCATCAGGTTCGGCACCAGATCGTAGAAAAGGATGCAGATGCAAGAAGTCTGGATGTGGGAAGAAGTATTGTGATTGTTTCCAGGTAAATTAAAGTAAACAGTTAGCTAGATCTTCTCTAACATTAGCCTTTTAACATTTTTTTTTAATTCTGGGCGCATGAAGTCTGGAGCTGGATGCTTTCGGAATTGCAGATGTGATGATTGCAAGAATCCTTATGGGCAAAAAGGTATGTGATCTCATTTTATGCTCGTTCTTATTAATTAAGAACTGAATTGATCATGCTCTTTGTTATTATCAGTCAATATTATTAATTATGGACGGTAAGGTATTTTTTTTTTTTAGTTTCTACACGAGATGCTAGTTCTTTCCGTACTAATATTGAATTGTCTAATTGCAGAAGACATTAGAAATCTACCTTTCACACTGCAGAAGAACACCAACGTCAACATGCATGTTGGTGAAGAAGAACAATCAGAAGAAACTGATGAAGAATCAGAAGACGAGGATGAAAGACTAGGCATAAAGCCCAGGATTTCGCCACATGTTCTATTCCCTACTTCCCGCGAATCCTCCTTTCAGCAAGAAAGCTCTGATGAGCCTGGCCCGCCTTTGATGGACCGTTTCCCCAAACCCATCACGCAGCTCTGTCCTTCAGCACCGCCCCATTTGGGGTACAAGACAACCTTACATATGAACCAAAATAATGGTAATTTTGGTAACAGTGCTACTAATGGTACTTATAATGGTAGAAGTATTAACCATGGTCACAGTTGGAGGCATGATGATCAATTTACTATCGCTAAATGTGTTGAGATCATGAATGGGATGAGTGAGTTGTCAGTGGTAGAGAAGTCGATTGCACCTGATGTGTTTTCAGATCTGAATAATAGAGAGGTTTTTCTCTCTCTAACTGCAGAAGTGAGGCCAGTGTGGCTGAGGCGAAAAATGAGGTTTCTTCCCGGGTAGGAGTTTATGGGTTATCAATTTTGATGCAAAACTATTTTGGAAGAGGATGATGACGCAATGACGTGTGGAACTATTGCTAAAGAGAGAATGCTTGTGTAATAGAATTGTAGGGATGCAAGTTATTCGTGTTGCTAACTTGTTTTCTTTATTTGCTCTTTGTTGCTTTCTGACTTCCAAATTTCATTTTGTTACACTGCAAGTCCAGAAGATAAAAGCAAATTTAAGCGCTTAATGTGAATCTGGAATGGTATAAGAAACCATTTGCTGTTACAAGGGTCTGAGGTTCTGGGATAATCGTCTGACTTTACCTCATATGGTGGTTATAGGTCTCCAATTAATTAAAAACTAATTAAAAAATTAATTAAAAACTGTACAGATAAGGTGTCTTTCTTTTCTTTTTCATTTTTTTGTTCTTTATTTCGTTGTGAGGAAACTGACATGAAAAGAAATCTTGAGCGCCATCTCGGTTCTGTTCCAGGAGTCCACTTAAATATTTGGATAATTCATTCATCAGTGACATGATACCCGAACTCTCTCAGACGTTTGTGAGGATTAGATATATCTTCTCTATGAAAGAGTAAAACTGATGTGACAATGTATTGTTAATTTCCTATTACTCTTGCCTGGCATTCTGTGCCCTGATATATTCGAAAAGAAAACCATCATGCTATTCGAAATAAACTTTGTTTATTTACTTTATATCATTTCTTAGTAGCAACACTGAATCGATGCATGAGAAACAATCAACTGAAAATATATTAGTCCATACGAGTCGATACCCCAGAAAAATCCAAATGGACTTGTCTGTTCCGGCAAAGTTGTCCTTATCTTAATACTGCATAGGGCCTATATTTCAGATTGTAAAAGTTAAAAACTTAAAAGGCAACATCAGAGGTTAACAAGCTGATAGTTCGGATTCTAAAGCCGAAAATTAAAATGCCCATTTCTAAAAACCGAAGCATGATAAAGTTTCAGCAGGCACTGGAGTGGGATTATGTTGAGATCTTTGTATTGCATATTGGGCATAAGCTTTTGCAACAAACTAACATTTCTTTTAGATAAAGCGTTTACAGGTTGCAACTTGTAAAACAATATCCAATCATTGCACAACCTATATTGGGAGAAAAATAAAGAACAAAATCTCTAAGCAAAGAAAATATAGCCTTGTATTTAGGTACAAATGATCTTCAAGTTCAACACAAAATAAACTCAAACGCAGCCTGCAGAAACAAAAGTATCAAAGATTTCATCTAGAAGACAGCAATTGGTTTTGATTACACTGGTGCAATGACAAACAAGGTATAGACGTACGCATTTAAGTTATTGAAGTTCTATTGCCACCATCAATGCATCAGAAGGTTGTAGCCTTGTAGGTCTCTGACTGAGCCATGTTATTCCTGCGAAACTTAAATTTACAAGATCCAAGATTAAAAAACAACAATAAGAACCATAAAATTAACCAAAAGAAGGTAAACCTTTCTTTCAAAGCATTATATTCCAACTGTATTTTAAACGCGAGATTTCAGATTCTTTTACCTAATTCAAGGGTTTGTTTTCTGTGAAGCAGCCTGTGTTCAAAAAGGAAAAAGGATAGGTTAAATAAATTAGTCTATAACTAGGATGCAGGAAGTTGGCATAACAATAACATCTGCACGAAGTATAAACAATAAATAACAAAAAAGGAAATATATACCAAGGAAGAAATTTTCAGTAGCTCTCTGATAGCCATGGTGGCATATGATGAAGTTGGCAAAGTAAAACCTAACTTGAGGGCTAACTTCTCTTTAGGTACTATATGAGAGCCCTCAACCCCAGTCGTCAGTGACTCATCCTTCTTTTCACCTTCAGTTGCTTTTTTGTTTATGATATCAAGATCAGTCTCAGCTAAGGATGTATTATCCTCTGTGTATTTTATCAATTCCCTGCACAAGGTCAAGAAATGGAAGAATTAATTAATGCCATCATACCAAAAGGTACAAGGATTGCCTTACAAGCTCCCTAATAGTCTAATATGCTGGTTATGTCCAGGATGTCCTCAATTCAACCCAAGAACTTGCAGATTGAGTCGGGTTACACCTAACGACTCAAGCAGGTTTGCATTAAATATTACATTACAATTATTATCATGTACATTGATAATCTTCAAGATGAAGCCTTAAAGCCAAGAAATCTTATAGATAGCCAACCTATTATGCAATTTGAGCATCACTTGATCATGCAGTAAGGATAAAAAATTCAAACTTGATGCCATGTAACATATCGGTCATTCGTAAAATGTTGGATTTCATTTCTTAAACTTTATTTATTACTATCATCAATATTGACTGTTTAATTAACTACCAAATTGAGTTGGAGAAACAGTACTCTGAGTTTTTTGTATACTCTCTGATCTCTTCTTATATTTTTAAAATCCATTGATTTCTGTTATTGATCTTTTCTTTATGACCAAATAAGATTAACCAAAACCCTACAAAACCTCCACGTCCCAAGGGTTACCAATTGGGGTTAAGTCCAGGGGTGAAACCTTAGCTGATGGGGCCATTTTCTTCCTTGTCTTTTGAAGTGGCATATAGCAGTTAAACCTTACCCTGACAATTTATCTGAGGAAGGTAACCAAAAAATAACTCCCCTTGATATTCTTTTAAGCTCGTTAACTGCTCAATCCAGTCATTGTACAGAAAAATATGTTTGCATCTTACCAGTTCACATCAAGTGCAATAATGCTAGATTTAATCATGACTTATGCAAGGACTACACAGAATCAAAGACTTCAAAGTGAGAATACAAATATCATTTCCTTAACATAATTATCCAATCTAAACAAGAAATTCATCCAAACAAAGACAATATAGAACAAAGCATGAGTATGGCCTGCTTCATTATTTTCCAACAGCAGAATCTACATAAGATGAAAAATAGAAATAATCAAAGAAAAACGTACCACATACAGTCAATGGGTCGCTGGTATACCCGTCTGTAGCCTCCTGTCATGCTTGTGATAGAAAATTCCCTGTATTTTAACACTTATTATCTGGCATCCAAAGAATTTGAAAAATTGCTCCCTTCATTATCTACCGGAAGTCCCTTCTCACCATTTAAGAAATAAACCTACTCTATTAAATAAGTTCAAAAAAATTCCAGGCCTCTCTTGTTCACTATTTGCAAGAAACTCCCTTCTTTATGAAAATTTTCTAATTTTAAGTCTCTAATACTCCTGAAATCATCAGTAATTCATTTTTTTAATAATGCATCAAGAAAACTTCATTAACAAGCATAGCTACAAGATCCACAAATTATTCGTTTTCAGCATCTTTCCAAATTAATCCCAAATTATTCGCAAATTTTACAAACTTTATGAATTAATCATAGAATTTGTTTTATTTCTTAAAGCTTCAGAATTGTGATGTGTTTATATGCATTATAAGAAAACGAACTATTCCCGAATTATCCTGTATTATACGTGAATCACAAATTTTAGACTAGGCAAATTATTACCGAATCCAGAAATTAGTCACTATGTTAGCAAGGTTCAATCTATTATATAAAGGCTTCACTTGCCATTTTCATTACATTTAACCAACTTCGTGATGCTGGAAAAATAAAAATGTCATGGTCCAACTAAAGCACTGACCCAGTTTCCCATCCCATTACAAAACTGAATTAATAGCAAACTTCTGTAAAGAAAGGGCCATGAAATATGGCGAGTCTATGGCACTTTAAGAAACTTATTTGAAGAAAATACGAATATGTTTAATAAAATCAAAGAAGGATAAATCAATAAAGACTAGGCCTATTAAAGAAAACATGCCAACAGACTTACTTCACTCCATGGGCACTCTCTGTCAAGCTGATACCATCCTGAGTTATTCCAAAGGGAAAAAAATAAACAATTAATATTTATCCCTATATTAAAATAAACTGAAAATATAAGTGATGTCCATGTTCAATTAATTAATGTTTTTACTTAATAATATTGTAAATTTCAGGACTCCAGTGCATCCCAATCTAATACACATGAACATTACATCAAGCTCGCAAGTGCATCTTATAAAAAATAATCAGAATTGATAAAAAAGTTTCAACCCCTTATCTCTATGTTGTGTCGCAATACTTATATAAATAAGAAAGAATTTGCATCCTTCAACTAGAAAACATATGTCAAAGGTGAAAAAACAAGGAATCACCAAAATATCAAGAACAAGATATGAATATGAGAGAATCACCTTTTCAGCCATTTCATGATAAATGCTGGCAACATCATTCTCAGGATAGATCACTCTAGACCTATACAAAAAGTAAACTGCAATTATTTTCATTCACATGTGGATTCAGATAGAGTAACACCAGTTTAGTTACCAGAAGAAGGATGAGAAGAGAGGTCAGGAAGAAGAGATAGTGGATACAGATGAAAATGGAAATTATTGTTGTTCTCCATCTTGTTGGACTGTTGATAAATTATTTCCTTGCATTCTATTACACCAAAATTTGGAGGATGACAATGTACAAGCTCTTTGAGATTAAAGGAGATTAATGAGCTTCTTTTTCCTTGACCACCAAATAAAAATTTATCACCAATCAAGGTAAATATATTGAATTTTATTTCCCTTCCCTTCTATCCCTTCCCTACACTCAACCAAACATAGTGTAATACTTGGCTGCTTACCCAGGCAATGGAAGCACAACATCGTCAAAGGTGTAGATACCCTTTGATACATCCTCGTGATCAACTACCTATCAAAAGAAATTAAGAAAGGTATAAATAAATTGCAGCTGAAGTTTCCATCTCATGTGTGTACTTTCTTGTTCTTTGATTTATTTTGTTTAACATCATGGAATGCCATCTTCAAATTGGTAGAGCAACTAACCGAATACGAGCATTTAAATCACAACTAATTAGACAAATATTACCGACCTTAACAACAGGCAGTTTTTCTTCAGGCTGTAATTCACTGGATGCATCTGCTAGAAAAGCATCAGCCCCATCACTCTCGGTCTCTAAACTGTCAATAACTGTTGTCTCCTCAGGCAAGCTGTCTTTGCAATAAACTAAATCACCAACTACAACCTGTGACATTCCTGCGATCATATATTATGTTAATAATTAGCAAATAGTACAATAGATAATCATAACAAATAAGAAGACTATGCTTGACTGTACTCACCATACTTCTGCACCCTCAAGCTAGCAGCATGATTCCACAGGTAACTTTGATAGCTATGCACATACCTAAAAAAGGAATATTATCAGAAAATAATCCGCTCTAAAGCCTGTGACAGGTGAAGGAGAAAAGAGGGTGCAACATGACTCTTTAATAACATACATCATTCTAAGAGTTCTAGGTATTGCCTTCAGTGCCTGCAGATAATTACCTGGGCATTTCTTCAAACACTGTAGCTGTACACAGTATAAAACAAATTAGCTTCACTTAAGAGGAAACAGCAATCAACTCTTGCTATGAAGAAGTACATCTAAGACTCAATCTCCACTTGAGATTCTCTTCTTCTTCTTTTTTTTAAATAAGGGTTCACGTGAACCCCGGTATCCATTTCTTTTTTATATCTCTTGCCAGAATCGAACATGTGTCTCTCCATAGAGAGGCAAGGCCTATTACCATCAGTGTGGCCTACAGTTGTGAGGAATAAGATCCCATTTGCCTAGTCTCTTAAATTTTGACATACCAAAGTTACCACCTTAAATAAAATAAGGATAAACAAATTTACAACCTAATATTACAACACGGTCCCAATTATTTTCCAGCATTTTATTTGTTCAATATAAAGTTTTGGCCTCCTAAGATTTATTATGCAAGCTGAGGACCACCATACCACAATAATTAAGAGATTTAACCTGCAACTTACAATAGATCTTTCAGCAACAAGATAGCGAGGCAAATTTCTCAACATTTCATCAATATTTCCATCTTCCTTGTAATGTTCTCTAAACTCCTTTACAGCTTCATTCTGTTTGAATTTTTTGAATTAAGGAGACGTACAATAATGAATTGGACAAAATTGATGGAGTTCAAAAACAAATGCTATTGCTTAGGATATCTCCTTCTCTTGGGTTTAGAATCAAATCAACAGCACTCTTCCATTCTCCTCTTAGTAATGGAGCACCAATGAGGTGTGTTGGTATAGGACCACTTCCGAAACGCTGATACACATGCAAACATAGTCAGCTTACAGAAGTTGATGGTTACTAATCCACAATATTTTCATTCCAAAGTGTTGAGGAAGGATAGATTAACAGCTGCGGGCATTGTACCGTGACCATTACCTGTATAGACCAACATATATCTGGTTGGAAAAATAGTATTACCCTAGTGTAACATTACAATCCCTCTCTTTTCATCATTCTTTGTATTTTATTTGGTGATTATTTGAAATTCTAAAATTGTTTTTGCAAATTAACTATAAAATTTGTTTCCATAAAGAGCCCTGAGCATACTATTGTATGAGGCTAGAGGCCTAGAGCTGCTATCGTACTAACTGTTAAAAATAAATGTTTTTAGTTGCAAACAAATTGAAAGTGCAACCTCTTTTAGGAAACAAGATAGATTGAAAAATAGCTTTGCTAAACCTGTAGGCCGTAATAATTAATGAAACCCTGTTTTCCTAAGCTGTCTGCAGCATTTCTTATTATTTCCTCGGAATCTCCAACAACATCCCTACAAAAATCCCAACAACATCAATTTCCAATCCTGTTATACTATGTTTAACTGAATATGAATGAACATCGCACAGATTAAGTACCTGAGGGTTATTGTGAAGTGATTTCCCTTTAGCTGACCGAGAACAAGACCTTCTTTAACATAACTAGAATGAGTAGTCAAATACTCAATGTCTAATTAGGGGTAAGAAAAAAGAAGGTAATGTCGAAAAAAAATTGCAAGGACTCACCAAAAGTTTCCAATCTTAATGCCAAAGAGTCTACTATTAAGAGCTGCTAATCTCCTGGGATGCACCTTGAATATGGTCACCTAATTGAAAAGACATTCCTTTTAGATAATTAAAGCTGCTATTTTAAATAAATACTGGCTTGGTTTTCCCAATTTAAAACCAATGTGACCCACAAGTAACCACAACTAACCCTTACAGTCCTCCATTTTCAATGTTGCAAACAAACATCAACCCAATCAAAATTTTCACAATTAGAACTCAACAGTGCAACTTCTCTCAACTAGAACTATCCGAGCCTTGACATCACACCCATTTTAGCCTCAATTTTCCCCGAATGAACATCTACCAAAAAAGAAAAGGAAAAAAAAAAACCTGTTGTGTTGACACAGAACGCTTATCTTTTGTTCCCGCAAAGCCAAATGCCCGTTGCTGCATAAATAAAGTTACAGAATATAACCTGGTTGAATCAATAAACAAACTAACAATGATTATCCATTTGAAAACTGATATAATTAACTATAGGAAGTACCTGAATTCCAAGCATTTTCCCAATCACTCCCAGTGCCTCCTGGGTGTCCTTGTTCTCCTTGTAAAGGTGAAACCTAACAATTACATACAGTAGTGCTTATTTGAATCTTATAGTCTAATACATCCTTATTGATCCTGGTAAATATTATTCCAATAATATTTCGCTTTAAAGTTCATATGTTTGGTAAGAAAAATAATATTATAAGAAATTAAAAAAAGATAGAAAGCAAACAGGAGCTTTACCTGACAAACTTTCCTAAATGCCAGCTGTCAGAACCTCTACTATCAAATCTTCCACCCTCTCTTGTATCTGAGCCATAAGTACCTTTCCTTTTCTTCCCTCTCTTGTTATTGCCTCTATTTCCAGCTTGACCAGAACTAAACCTCACTCTTACACATTTGCTTTTGTCATCAGGCCCTTCAACCGTGTCCGTTATAAAGAAATTGAAACTCTTCTTAAAAAAGTTATGAACATCCTAAAATATATATTAAACAACAAGCTTAAAAAGTTATCCAGAAAACATACTCAAGAAAGAGCTGCGGTACATGATTGCAGTACCATACACTCAATACCCAAGCTGGTAACAACTTAAACCAAGAAATCATTCAAATTAGTTATTTATTTTTCAGCTTATTGGTACTTTGAAGTAGAAAAGTTTATTTACTTGTCAACTTATTAGTGTTTTGCAGTACTTCATGTTCTACTTGAAGGATAATGCCCAAAATTTCTCATTCTTGCAACTATCATATATATTCTTAAGATATTTGCACTACATGTATATACCAAACCGTTATCTCCTGTGATAGTACAAGTATGTTCCGTCAAATACTGATAATTTTGTTGCTACCTTACTAACGTCTACATTTCCTGAAATCCAAATTTATTAAATCAGAAATTTAGATTTCCGATTCAAAGTTTTTTATGAACTTGTAGCGGGTAGATTTGATTGAGTCAACAAGGATAGTTTGGCCATCCTTTTGCTTGATCCATAATCAGTGAGAATTGTTAGTGACGGTTGCTAATAACAAGTATAGATGTTAGTTGGAAACAATGAAAAATCAAGGGTGCTACTTGCAAACAAAATGGTTTGTGAAAGAACAACATATCAAATATCTAAGTTATATTGATGTGCTACTAAAAACAGTATCTGAGTTATGACTGGCATGAAGCATGCATGGGATTATTGTTGATAATACTTGCTGAGTATCAGAAACTAACCGATCGATGCAACTTGTCAGAATCAGGAGAAAGAATTATTGGATCAATTTCTTTATCTGATTCAGATGATATGTTCTCCAGAAGCACCTTTAATGCTTCTGCATCAGCATCTCCACATAAAATGCGAAAAGACTCGATTTGTGTCGAGTAATCTTTATCAATTGGACCAGACTCCTCTTCTGGCTTAATATCAGTGCACTGAAATTCAATTTTTAACACATGGATCATTTGGTGATACGAGGGACGTTTTAAAAATAAAGGTTGATTTTTATAAATTGTTACCTCTTGGGGAAGATCAAATGAGGTGAGGTGGACCACTTCTCCATCTTTGGCAACCTCATTTACAATGAAGTCCGAATACCTTATCATAGAGGAAAGGTAGGCATTACAAATGATGCACTAAATTGCCACATAATTTGAAATGTGAGATATTGAAGTTCAAGTATCCTAGGTTCAATAAAAGGGGAAAAAAAAAGTTCATGCAACTAGTTACTAGTGGTAAAGTATATGTCTCGATCAGTAATTGAAGTCTGGAGGAGAAAGAGAAACACCTATGCTTCAAGACGCCACGGAAACCGGGAAGAGAGGAGACAAAGCAGGAGATGCCAACGTCGGGCTCGTCTAGGGTTTTAGGCATTGCTAGGATTAGGGTTTTAGAACAGGGAAGACAAGTGGTTGAGGCACGAGACCTGGCAGAGTGGAGAAGAGGTCTTGCTAGAAGTGATCGGGCTCGCATCTGACCCGTGTTGCAGTCTTGATTCGGCGACTAGATAATTAGGGTGGGATTCTATCGCGACTCCATCTTTGTCAATGGATCGGATTCTGTCACGACTCGGATCCGACGAATTCATTAACCCCTGATCGTTATGCTTCCGTGACCTACTGATAGGAACAAAAGGAAGTGAGGTTATAAAAAAAGACATGTATAAATTAAAAAAAAAATGAAATTAGATATTCTTTAAAATTTATAGTATCATATTTATTCTTCAAAATTTTAATAAACTCACAAATGTATTAATTTTTTTGTCTTTTTTATTAAAACTCATTATAAATATTTTAGGTTCTCATTTTACATGTTTCTAGTAAAATAATGGGAGAATTTCACATATACTTCTCAAAATTTTCAGAATTACGTATTTCTCCCTCTAAATTTCAAAATTACGTATTTCTCCCTCTAAACTGCTAATACTTACATATTTACCCATTTCATTGTCTTTTATATTAAAACTCATTTTAAATTTATAAAAAATTTGTAGTTTGTTTGAGAAAAATATCGATCTTAATTATGAGGTACTCATTATAGCTTTTATCTTTTATGAATACCCATTTTGTCCTCGAAAACTTGATACCCATTAATCATTATACCATTTACCCTTTATAAAATACCCATTTTGCCCTCAAAAACTGATTAAATATAAGACCAGCGTTTTTCTTAAACAAGCTACATTGTTTTATGTTTTTAATAAAAGGTAAATGGGTATTATATAATTTTAAAATGAGTTTTAATAAAAAAAAGGCAACATAATGGGTAAATTTGTGAGTTTTGAAAATTTAGATAGGAAAATACGTAATTTAAAAGTTTATGTGGAGTATACATGAAATTCTCCCGAATAATAAATATGTATAGCGTGTAACAGAGATGATTAAGTTTTTTAGGATAAATAGTTCAATTTTTTGCTTGTGATGTACATACAATCATATTTTTGGTTTGGTTTGATATGGGTCAGATTGTATGTATCCTACGGTCATGGTTTGATTTAATCTAATACAAGTCGGATTACAGCGCATTCGATGTCATGATTTGATTTAGGTGTGATTTGGTTGTGTTAGATTTGAGCATGATGCATCGTGGTGCTAGTGCACACATGCTTGGTTTGGGCATGAATTAGAATGTAGGTATTCAATCACAATTTCGGTTTGAAGTATGTTTGACTTGGTTTTAATTCGAGTATAATTCAAGTACACTTTATTTGGATAGGATTATATGTGTATACCATTTATTATGATTCGGGTCCAAGGTCTTGACATGAATTGACCTTCATGTACTTCGGTTTCGAATATGATTGGGCCTTCATTTGTTCGAGCTTTGAGATACGAATGGGTCTTCATTTGTTTAGGCTTTAGGGTATGAATGGGCCTTTGACATAACAATTGCATAAATAATTAAGAAAACAGTTTCAAATAAAAAAAAATTACATGGATAATTATTAATTGAATGCAATTAAGAAAACAGTTTCAAATAAAAAAAATTACATGGATAATTGTTAATTGATGGTCAAGGCCTTCCGACCGTGGACTTAAGGATTTGCATAATAATTAGGCGTTGTTTTTCTATAATAATTTTTTATTATGTTTCTCAAACATTAATTACTTGAAAGACTACTAACTACCTGGAGAGACCACTAACTACTTAAGGGACCGCTTAATATTTAAAAAAATTTATAACTAACGCGCGCAAATATAGATACCTATGCACGCAAATATCAATGTATAATATATTAAATATTTATACCTATGATACCAAGTATTTCGAAAAAAACTAGACATATCAGCTTTATTTTATCTCTCTCATGAGAATGTGGCATTAGCATGGTGGGGGCTGCTCAGTTTTGAAGCCCTTTCGGGTATCAAAATGAATCTTTCCAAAACTGAACTATACCCCCCATTAATATTGAAGGAGATAATTATGCTAGTACATTTCAATGCAAATTAGGATCATTTCCTTTACAGTACTTAGGATTGCCTTTAAAAGATAGTAAACTTAATGTTCTTGATTGGCAATTTTTGATTGATAAATTAGGCAAACGATTACCTAATTGGAAGGATCAATTATTATCATTAGGAGGAAGGCTCACCTTAATCAATTTTGTTTTATCTACCATTCCATTGTACACTCTCTCCTTATACAGTAGAGCTCCTAAAACAGTACTTAGACAACTAAATTCCATTAGAAATATATTTTTATGGCAAGGTACCACTTCTAGGAAAAAATATACATTAGTTAATTGGTCAATAACATGTATGGCTAAATGTAATAGTGGATTAGGAGTTTTAAATTTACAAGAAATGAATATCTCCTTACTCTTAAAATAGTGGTGAAAATTTCATAATCCTCAATACTCAACTTTATGGAAAACAGTGATTATGTATAAATATTACTTAGCTGCCCCACTACCTACTTTTCTTTTTGGGAAAGCATTATGAAATTAGATAACTTAGGAAAACTATGTGTATAATATACTCCTAGCATCCATTCCCAATTAGAATTTTGGAATGTAATTTGGTACCCTCATTATCCACTAGATACCCTCAATTATATAGAATTTGTTCTAATCAACATATTACCATAGCAGCAGTGTCCCTTTCTCAAGGAAAGGCTATTAGATTTAGAAGGAACCTTAATGGTATTTTAGCTAAGGAATGGCAGTAAATCCTTTACATTATTAGTTCATATAGTTTTACGCATTGTATGGACAAGATAGCTTGGAGAAGCAAATACAGTCTCTTTGATTTCTAATTCTAATATAGGTTTTTAATATTATTTTAATAAATATCCAATCCGATCCGTATCTGTATCTGTATCCGACTGATATCTGATCTGTATCCGTATCCGAAAAATAAAAAAAGATATGAATATCCGTTTTCACCTCTACGTGGAGACCATGATTAATCAAATTAGGAGATCGATGTTTAGTAATAACTAGTATTGTGCCTGTGCGTTGCAACGGGGGCATTTATAAGAGGAAAAATATATTTTTATAAAAAAATCATACCAATAAAAATAATAATTATTCAAAAATTGAGAGACATGCTAATAGAATTTATATGATTATGTATTTCTAATTACCTTAAAACGTGATCTCTAATAATAATTTGATGATGTATAGAGTAAGTATCTTTAAGTACCAATGATATCAAATAGTAGCTTGATTCTAATATAATATCAGATTCTAATATAATACAAAATATCGTATAACAATTCAATATCGACATACAAAATGATATCAAATAACATTAAATATATACACTGATATTTTTTACAAAGTTACGAACTCCATTAGTTACAAACTCTAATAAATCAATTGTACTGCTACAGAGAAAAGTTCCCTCAAAAATTAAGTGCAAATCAAACCTAATTATTACAAGTAGAAATTACGATTTACATATTTTTCAAAATGAAATTACAAAATATACATGTGGTGAGTACCTGCTAATGAAATTGATTGAAGAAAATTATATCAATAAGGATTGACCAATAGCCAATCAAGTATACTACCAATCAATAAAAATGCTGGTACCAAAGGTGAATAACCATAAAAAGAACTCTTGTGTCCATCCAACCCGTTGACACCACCGGGGACACTAACTGGAGAATTTAGGATTGTTTTTCTCTCTGTTCTTACTTCTATCCTGATCTTGTACTCTCTTTATATTGGCTTATTTTACTGACATTAAAAAAGGATTATAGCTATCAATACCTTGTGAGACCGTAGAGCTTAACTCGATATTGAATGAAATTTTCATAGATAGAGGTGTTAGAGGGCTTCTCAATACTAAAATAATCCTGCAGCTCCTTTTCTGCACATTGATGCAGCTTCTCTAAACTCGCCTCTACCTCACCTGAACCATAGATAATGTGAGAGCAACATTCACCTACTTGTGCTTGTTAGTTTGTGTATGTCTGCTTGGATTATTTTTTTATTGTTTATTAATTGTTGGTGTAGTTGCTTGTGTAGGTGTGTTACCTTTGAAATTCACATCCTGTGGTTGTATACTAATAAGTACGGGCTAATTTAGTTTTCAACCGAACCAAAAAAGTTTGGATTAAATGGTTTGGTTTTTTGGTTTAAATGAACCGGTTCGGTTGTCAGGGACATACATGATATTAGTGTGTTTGTGAGTTACCCTTGAAATTAATCAAAAGTGTATACATGATATTAAACAGGTCTCGAATCTTCTATTCTCATAATCTGATTAACATCATTTTGGATGCAGGAGTTACTATTTCATTTCGACCCTAAGAAATTAAATAAACACATTAGAAAAAAAACAGTACAGTAACCTTGTATTCATGGATTTTGTGCATGCCAACCTGCGATAAATAATCAACTGCTGCTTCAAGACCTACAGCTTCCCCAATTACTGGAGTTCCTATCTCAAATCTAACATATAAAAGAAAGTCAATATTTACGAAACTAAACAGTTATGACCTATTAATGACATCATGGTATGTAGGTCTCACCCTGAAGGAGGTTCAGCATAGGTTCAGTAATCTTTAAGCACCTCGCTAATCATCTCACCACCACCTAATAATAATAAAAAAATGCTTGTGATAGATGCAGAATAAGTGCATTTTCTTTGTATGGTTGACTTGTTATGTTTTTATTTTTATCGTTCTGCTCATTTTTATGAAGAACCATGATACAAAACTTAATGAAGGAAGGGAAGCTGGTCGATTTAAGTAGTATAGTTCAATTGATCCAAAAGGCAATGCTTGAGAGAACAAGAATATGTCAATTTGAAACCTTTTCTTAAAACAGTGGCCAATGAAAATGTCAATTTCTTTAATCAGTTCAATACTACTTTTTATTTTTCTTGCTCCTTCTATATGTTAATTTCATAAAACCATCGAAGACACTATTTTATATTCTATACAAAGTCAAGAAGGAAGACTTCCATCTATCCCCTCCAAAAACCCCAAAACACAACAAAAAGATAACACAGTAATTAAATGGGTACAAAAAAATATTAAAGGCAATTCAGGGTTCAAAAGCACTAACCGTGTAGGATATCCTATTGCTATCACTTACTCCACCTGAAGCAGCCAAACTTTGCACTGTCGCTCCTTCCTTAATTGGAGTGGTTTTGCTGCCACTTCGAGGATCTGGAGGGATATTTTCCTTGTCTGAATTATATATAGCATAAACAAAATATAATATAATCACTGTCAATGGTTTGAGAAGTAAAAACTATATACCATGAACATGGCCACTTCACATGCCTTACTGGCACATAGTAGTTAATATCTTTACTGGCAATGCATTTTCCTTATCTGGATTTATTAAGCCAATAAAATAAATAATAAATCAGTAAGGAATTATAATCAACTCAATGGTTAGATTGATACCCGACAATAGATATTAGGTCATTTCAAATGCACAAACCAAACAAAAAGTAACACAAATACCTTCTAATCAGGTATCGATCTCCAACTCCAGACTGTTGCTGTCATTTACCATCTTGCCTTGTGAGTAAGAGAAGTAAATCACTTGGCTTGGCCTTTTCCTTGTCCCATAACATGCAGCAATCGTGGTACTGGTACAAGTCAAAGGTCGAAACCTTTCTTAACAGGTCAAGTAAAGTAACTGCAACTTTTGTTACATCTTTGCCATATTGCTTAAATCTCTAATTGAGGTTCCTTCAGACTACATAAGAGCCGAATAAACCAAAAAAAAAAGGTACATATATGGGTAGAACAATATCTTACCCTAACACAAACTTTGTAATATCTATTTAACTTGAAATTTATTTAGGAAAATATTAATTACATATGAAATAGGTATTTCCACTTAAAACCCAACCAAGAGAACTATCCCTTTTTTCCCCATATATGGGTATACCAGTATTGCAAAATATGTTTGCCATGAATTTCATTTGGAAAAAGTCATAGTGAAAATGGAATCAGCATTTTAGTTGTTCCCCATCCAACACAAAACTCCGTCTCATCTCCTTCTCGTTTTCTATATTTTTTTTTCCAATTTTAGCCAACATCCCAATGAAGCATCATTTGATAAAATCAGAATCATCAAAAATTGTGAAGAGTAAACTATTGAGTACGGTATCGTGCCCAGATCTGAGGCTCCACACCGAAGCATTCTCGGATAATAATAGGAAGCTTGGGGTTCTTCGTCTTCAGATCTACGGCGGCGAAGGAGGTGGCGGCGCTTCATCCCTCAGCGCTGATCATTGCGCGCCTTGAGCGAGAAGTCCTTGTGGTGGCACCTCCTTCGAGATGATTCACCTTGTTGTATAAAAAAAGTTTCAGCAAAAAAAAAAGAATGAATATTCACACAACGTTCTAACACACGCCGTAAGGGAAAAACAACAATTACCAGTACAATACCAAAGGCTGCAAACAATGGCATTGGTTTGTACCATATCACAGCTCTAATTGGTACTAATAAATGGAATTGGTCCAAAGGCTTCGAAATTTCAGTTCTTGATTACTATAATGTCTCAAATGAATCCATATGTGTATCTATCTTTTTTTAAAGATACGCATTCTGCTCTTTCTTTTATCAGGAAAATCACTTTATCGTCCACAACAAAAGAAATACCGAAGCATCTTCCTTTTAAAAAAAAATAATAATAATCAATTTTTCTATTGTGTGAGGATGAGGAACAGATTTGAAAACTTAGAACTGTCAAACAACTTACCGTGAAGCAAGAACTATTGTAGAGAGACGCGATCGCCGATCTTGTATGTGCGGAGGTAGGTGGTGAGAACGATGTACCCCTTCTTCCTAAACGGGCGAGAGAAGGAATCCCTCGTGCGTGACCTCAAACCGTGTCCAACTGGCATGGTGGCGCTCTAGGATCATGCACGAGTAGTAGCGCTCGATTGAAGAAGGAGAAATAAGGAAAATCGTAATCTCTCTTCCTTCCTTTCTCTCGCAATCTCTCACAGAAAGAGAGTCGGTTTTGATTGTGTATTTCTTGTGTCGATATAGAAAAGAGGAAAAGACGCGACTTGGGAAGGATAGGCAGTGGAGTAGATTTCAGATAGAGGAAGAATGTGTGGTCTTACGTGTGGCGAGTATATTTTAAACTAAATTTAAACTTCTACATATAAAACAGATGTATTTAATCAAAAGAAGACAGATTATGTGATTGGAGGGCTGATATTGAATCCGAAAATTCATCTTTCAATCTCAACCGTTGGCGGATTAGGACACCCAACGTGCTTAATAATGGAATGGAGATAAGCAACTAGTGTGTGGCGGCTTTTAAATCATTAAATCGGGAGACATTCAATGGACATCAGATCAAAATAATTTGTTTGATATTCGACTGGAGCCGTTTGATTCGCATAAAGATTCACGTTTACAATATTCACACAAATTTTGAAGCAGTAGGCGCGAATATTAAAGCGAACTAAATGGTTCCAATTTAGCATCCGACATAGATTTTGATCCGACGTCCATCAAACAGATTTAGCAAGAAAATCAATCCAAATTCTAAACGGTCGCCTGAAAAGCAGAAAACAAGAAAAAAAAAACCAAAATTTGCGAGAGAGGTTAGAGGTGCAAATAACTTGAGCTCGGACAAGCTGAATCTAGTTTTAGTCAGATTTAATCATTAATTGAATCGGTTATATTTGACTTGAAAATTAATTAAATGATCGAACTCGGATTAATTAATTGTTAGACTATTTAATTATGAGGAGGGTTCTAATACCTCATGTTTTTCATATCTCATCCTACTTCATATTTTAAATCTTCGTTTTTCAAGTTCAAATTGTCGATCCGAACCGCTCAACATGATACCCATACTAAAATATGCTTGGGGATGAAATTTTACAATTTTTGAAAATTTCTTACTATTTTTTAAGATAGGTACATAATCACTTTTTTTAGACCGTTCAAAAACAGTGATTTTGTACCTATCTTAAAAAATGTAAAAAAAATTTCAAAAATTATAAAATTTCATCCCCAAGCACATTTTAGTATGGATATCATATTGAGTGTTTCAGATCATCAATTTTGACTTTGAAAACAAAGATATAAAATATGAGGTATGATGAGGTATGAAATGTATGAGGTATTGGAAGTTTGGAACCCTCGTCTTTAATTATTATTTTGTAAGAATCAGCATTTATCTAGTGACAAAGACAATGCTTTTTATGTGGGAGGTCCATGTTCGAAACTCAAATGAAAGATTCATTTTGGATATTAAAACAACTTGACTCAACTTTACTTAAAAAAAATTATTTTGTACTATGATTATTTTAAAAAATAAAAATTATGAAATATATATTACTCTATTATTTTCTAAATAAAATTTATCAACTATTGTTGATTTTTTAATTAATTAGGAAAACATACATTCACAGCTGAATAAAGATGAAAATCTCATATTATATTAATAATTACATATTACATATCGAAGTATTCAGATTTGAACTTGAACGGTCAACTAAAATATTCTTGAATTTGAACAAGAACTAATTGCAAATGTAATGGAACTCCATAATTCGAACTAAATTAAATTGAATACATAATTTGGGAAATAAATCAGCTGAAATTTTGAGATCAGGTACTGTTCACCCTGAAATTCCTGCAATCTGAAATCCAGCCATCGAATTTTTTTTAGAAACGTATCTCGAAACAACTGGTTTTTTCTTGCATGCATTTCGGAACAGTTCAACGGTGAATTCGGATTGCAAAAATTTCAGAATGAACTGTACCGACTTCGAATTTTAGCAGATTCGGATCCCATAATTTGCAACCCTAGATGAGCTTATTAAACGAGGGTGTGTTGGTATTTGGACATGAGTGCCGAAAAAAATGGAAAGCTTCTTGTGATCCGCTCTTGCTTTGATTTCAAGTTTCAACGCTTTCTTCGTTACTAAGTTCGGATCCGACTCCGCTGCTCGCCAAATTGGCGAGCAGGACCTTGCTTTTCAAAATCAGACCGTTGAATTTTTTTCAAGCACGGATCTCAACACAGATGAACGGTTCGATTTAGAATAGCAGGGTCCTGCTCGCCTATTTGGCGAGCAGCGGAGTTGGTTCCACTAAGTTCGTTTCGGTGTTTTTACATGTACACCCTTTTAAAAAGCAAGAATGTTTATTTACACTCTGATCGGAACCAAATCTCTCTCCCTCAAACGCGAAATGGAATTCGCGATTTAACAAATTCACTGATTGGAAGGAGGCGGCAAAGCAGAGAAGAAACGATTCGGCGTGACTTTTTTCCCACCAAATCGCGCGGTGAATTCCTCGGAAAAACGGTGAGATTTGGCGAGAGACGATTTGGCGATATGAAGTTCTTTCTTTACCCTCTCACCCTTCTCGTTTCAGCGACGATCGGAAAGCTACAAAACGACTTCAATATGTTTCTCTAAACTGCCGATAAGCACTCCGTCTATTTCTCCTCTCTATTACCGTTCGATTTTGGTATTTTTTTATATATTATTACGTGAAATTTGTCAGTATTAGAAAAAATCCTAAAAACTACATCGGTGGCATTCACTGTAAATAGAGTCAACTTTATGACTGTTTATTTTCAATTGAATTCTTTCTCATCTCAATTTTTATTCTGATCATCAAATTTCAATTCAAATCTATTCTATTGAACTCTATTCTACTGAATTCTATTGAATTCTTGTCGGTTCCGATCATAGCCTCAGAGATAATCGTAAATATTTTTTTAATCTCCAAGGATGTATGGAAATTTATTTTTTAATTTATGAATATAATTTCGGTTTAATTTTATGAACCGATTTAACAATACCTCGGGGAAAAACGCGCAAATTCTCCAGTATATTTATTATTTTTTTCAACTGGTCGTTTGAATCCCATTCTCTCCTCCCTTCTGTCGACTCTAGTCAGACAGCCAATGGCGATGGATCTCGCCTAACCCTCCCCCGAACCGCCATTCAAGCTTCACATCGTTATCAGTTTACGCTTTTCACATTTGAAGGGACAACACAACAAGTTATGGGAGCGGCGCCGTCGACTCCACGGTCACAGACCTCGGCGGAGCAGCTGGTCGCCGCGTTCGTCGGCCGCACTCCGTACCCGATCTCCTCCGAGTTCTGGAAGAACCTTCTAGAACTCCCGCTCTCCCTCCAGTGGCCGCGTCACCGCGTGCTCCATGCTTGTCAGGCCTTTGGTTCGTTAATTTCTTACTATACCCCCTCGTTTGGTCGATTGGACTTGGTATTCTCTGAAACTTGCTGTGAACGTAAGCAGATGCAGATGAGAAGTTGAAATGTAGATTTATGAAGAAGGAAAAGTAATTCGGTGCTTTGCTCACTAGATTAGCTAGTTGAATTTGCTTATAAGCATTGGTTAAGGTATCCAATTCCAAGTAGATGCTTGTCAGATTATTCTCTACTAATTAAATACAAAAAAAAAAAAACATAAGAGATGCGTGCCACTTTACTTTTATTTTGGCAATTGATATTCTTGTTGACTTGACTGCTAGTCAGGTATATTCTTAACTAAAAGTGTAAATCACTATCTGTAGTTTTTTTCTCCAAAAAAAACAGCTTTTGCCGCTTGTTTTTATTAAAAACAGAAACAACTGTGTGCATCAACCAACAAAATAAAGCTTCTAACTAGGCTACTCAGGATCCCAGCCTTCCTAGTTGACTTCCTTGTAGACTTCTACACAGGCAACAAGATTCGGTACCAGCGGTACCAGACCTGCTACCAGTTAAAAGTCCCTCAATCCTATGCTATCATCGTAGCCCTCAGCAATCCCTTGTATCCTAAAATATAAGTTAGGTGGTACCCTAGCCCTCATTGATCCCTAATCACTCTGTATCACTTACTGATAACACCTCTCTTATGTTTATGTGCAGCTCAGAACAATTATCACACTAAACACCTTGCAAAGCTTTTAGTACATCTTGTATGGTGCTTACAAGATGCGGTGTCAACATCTGATGGATCCACTTCAGCATATAAGAAGGCCATTAATGCTTCGTACATAGCCTCAGTTTTTCTCAAGTTTACGATTGAAAACACAAGAAACTATACATGGGAAGAGCTGTGCCTTGATATTGATCGAACTGAGAACGGGCTCGAAAATTTTCCCAAAGGTTTTTATTCCTCCTTCATGTAATCCAAGTATTTCAATATTATTTTTGAGACTTCTTGATCCAGTCCTTGCTTGTACGCACAATTGAAATTTTGGCGGGTACAGTTTGCCTTATAGTTTGATATACACACTTGTAAGAATGTAGTATACTGCATACTGGATTAGAATTGGTTATTAAGTGCTATCCTACTTTGAGAACATAAAAGTTGTATAATAATGAAAGCTACCTCGACTATAATATTCCCCTTTCAGATCAAAGCTTAGAGCATTTTGTGATACGGGGGGTGCTTCACTACCTTGGCACAACACCAGTGAGGTATGTGTTTTCTAAACTACATTTTTAATATATCTTCACCTTATAGGCCTAGTTTCTTTAGTCCTCTAAAACATTGTTCTCTTTTTGCAAGTGGCCATTCATTGTTCCTTCATCATGAGCTGCTGAATTTTATGATTGTTGCCATGTCGACACAGCTCTGTTCAGGACCCTCCCCAGAGCCAAAGGATATGCACCCTTTCTTGGATGCTGCTATGCTTCAGGTAGTGCAGTGACTTTATGATTGGGTATCATGAAAAACTCATGCTTGTTTTTAACATCCACGAGTAAAGAAATTACTAAATAACTAGTGTGTGTGGAATATTAAGGATTGTTTTTAGAATTTCAAGACTTTTGTATGCAACTACTGGATACATTTAAGGCCAGGGGAGTTAAAAAATCATTCTGAATATTTTTAAACAACTGCCCCACAATATCCCTCCCCCCAAAAAAAATCCAATGCAGCATAATAGTGTACCTATGTTGGTCTCAGTTGAAAATTTTTAGCTGCTGATACTTTAATCAAAGTAATGATTCTTCTGTTAAATTTTCAATTGTGCACCTGCGAGTTACTGAAAAGAGCAAATCATTATGTATGTCTTCCACAGGAAAGTGATATAGTGACATCTGTAGTGAGGAGATTGCTGTTGAATTTCATAACAAGGCCACATGTACCTTTCAATGGTTCCTCGTATCCCATCTTTTCTGACAATGGCGAACCTGGTGTTTTGCAAAGAGTTGGTTCTGCTGCTGGTAACTGTTTACTCTTTTTCTTCATCTTTGACTTTGGGTTTTGGATCCAATTAGCCAATACTGTCACCAGTTAGTATGGTAAGCACCCTATTTTAGTAAAAGTGGTTTTTGTAAGATCAACCTAGACATAATTTGCTGTAATACCATACAAGGAAAACGATAAAAAATAACTTAATAAATGATAAAATACTCTCAGGATGTTACGCTGTAATCAGCGGGTTACCAGTATCTGATAGCATGCAATCATTGCTTTTCACCACTTTTAGTATTGAACCTACACGACTTATGGTCTTGGCCGTACAATGATTGGTTTATTTTACATGGTTTTGTTGAAATATATCCCTTAATGAGATCTAGGCTTAAAATCACTACAATCTTGTTTTCAGCAAATTTTGTGCTACTCCCACTCTACACTATTAATCTTCTCACCGGCTCCAGTGGGGAAGGCATAGGAAGTCCACTTGCAGATAATAGCCTTCTCGTTTTGCTAATTCTCATTCACTATAGAAAGTGCATTTTAGTAGATGAGTTGGCTATCAACAATTCAGAAACCAGTGATGAGAGTAAAAGTTTAATGGAGACTTCGGCTTTTCATGACAACCCCTTTTGCAAGGCACTAGAGAACTCCAAGGATATTCAATGTAATGGATTCCCTAATCTAGACAAGTTTGAGGACAATTGCATGTTTAACCCGTAAAATGAGACCACTTTCTCAAAATTTGACCTTCTGTTACTTATTCATAAGCTTACAATGAACCCAACACTGCAAGAGATGCTGTGTAATTAGCAGAGAAAGTTGATGATTATCCATGGTTTTCGACTTCTGATACCTGTCACTTTTAATGCAGTAGTTAAATTGCTTTTGATTTGCCTGACACCATTGAAAAAGCATAATTGATGTTTAATAATAAAGAGTAATTAGTATGATCAAATCGTGGATTGCGATTTGTAGAAGATGTGAACCCAACCATTTTTATGAATTTTCATTTTTGTTGTACACAATTTTTATCTTCTTATTTATTATAGTTCAAACAAATGTTGTGTGCTTTGCAGTTGATCGAGCTGATATCGAGGGAAATGCACATAATGGCCCTGTTGTGAGATTGCCATTTGCATCATTGTTCGACACTCTCGGAATGTAAGTATATCATATTCACCAATGCTCGTCGTTCTTATATTTATAGAGAACTCTTTAATTTATACAGTTACCTTGATGTGTTCAGGTGCTTAAAGGATGAGAATTCTGTGCTATTACTATATTCTTTGGTCCATGGAAATGTTGATTTTCTTGAGTATTGTCTTGTGCGTACTGATCTGGATACATTGGTATTTCTCATACTCAATATTCAATTCTTGCTTTTTAGTTCCTGTTACTTCACCTTAGAATTATTTCATCTTAGCACTTATCTCCTGGTACTTGATTTAAATTAATGAGTAATTTTAAATGCTTGTAGTTACTGCCGATTCTGGAGACACTTTACAATGCACAGAGAAGGACATCCAATCAGATATATATGCTGTTAATTATCCTTCTCATACTTAGCCAGGATTCGTCATTCAATGCTACAATACATAAGTTGGTAAGAAAACTGTGCTTTTTTAGTTCATATGTTGAGGAAATGGAAAATATACAAGAGTTGACCTCTGATCACATTTTGTATCATAGTCCGTGCGATTTACTTTAAAAAATAATAATCTCCATGTTATCTAAATTACCGACAAATTTTTCATATGCAGATACTTCCCAGTGTTCCTTGGTACAAAGAGAGGCTCTTGCATCAAACCTCTCTCGGTTCGTTGATGGTTATTATACTTATTCGCACAATTAATTATAATCTCTCTAAGCTGCGAGTAAGATTTGTTACCTCAAATAAATTTAATTTTTCTTTCTTACTTAGTCATTGTATGCGTGTTTGTTTACTGTTTATTTCTTAGTTTCCCCATGCATTGCAAGAATTTATTTTATTTATTTATGGTACTTTGGTAGCTTACAAGTATGTTTGAACCTGATTGATCTTAGCTGAAGCATCTATTTCGTTTGTTCATTTTTAAGGATATCTACCTTCATACAAACTGCCTAGCGATTCTTGCAAACATGGCCCCACATGTACATAGATTGAGTGGATATGCATCTCAAAGGCTGGTTAGCCTTTTTGACATGCTTTCCCGCAAGTATGTTTCCTTATTATTTGATTTCATCATTTACTTAAAACAACTGAGGATCTTTTGTTGTTTGATTCAGTTTGTTTTATAGCTTCTATCCTTGAAAAGTTCCAATCTGAACCTCACATTGGAATGAAACAAACCACAAAGATTTTCTTGTGTTTATTTTTAAGAAGATTGCAGGAAATTTGTCTTTTTCCTGGTCTTAACCTTAGGTCTGACAGTTTCTCGTTGTTTGTGCAATAGTCCAGAAATGCTTGTTTTGAATGGCAATGCTAGACATTTTAGGTGTATTTATAAATATGGCAAAAATTAGTCTATGCAAAAAGGTCTTTGACTGGGCCAGATAGCTTTTGACTTTCATGTGAACTGAACTTTGTGAATGAGATTCCAATACTGCTTCCTAATTGGCTTTCTTTTTCTATACTGCAGGTATACCAAATTAGCAGAGTTGAAAAATGACAAGGTCCTCAAGATAGATAGTGATCAAATTGAAGATGGCAACATTGCTGATGATATGGTATTTATTTGATCTCTGGTATCAGGTTTACTGGGATTATTTTATTGTGACTTTTTCAATTTTCAGATTGGGTAATTTTCTCATAGAAATGTTATTACTATGCAGTTTTCTACTGTTTTTGTAATTTCATCAAGTTGAAAAACAGAAGGCAATTTTTCCATGCAAAAAGGGATAGGAAATTCATGTAATGCAAACTGTAAAAGTTGGTAATTTCAGGGAGTTTGTACTTGGTGGTAGGAAACTTACAAGTTTTCACAATTGGAAGTTAATTATCCCAAGTATAAATTATATATTCTTACTTACACATTTGCTCCTTAAATATGTTCTTGCCTTGCCTGCCTTCTCATTGGACTGTTGCTTTCTTGTAGTCAACAGAGCTTCACATATACACGGACTTCTTACGGATTGTACTAGAAATAATCAATGCAATTTTGACTTATGCATTGCCTCGAAATCCGGAGGTACAGTTTTGAATCACTTGTACTATGTAATTTTTTATAATACTTCACTAGTTACTTTGCATTTGATCTTATATCTTGCTGTGCTACAAACAGGTTGTATATGCAGTGATGCACCGGCAGGAGGTGTTTGAACCATTCAAGAACCATCCTAGGTTCAATGAGTTGCTTGATAACATATACACCGTATGATTGTGGCGTCAATTATGAAAATTTGTTGTATCATTATTCTTAGGTGGTAATGCCTCACTGTGTGATTCTGACAAATCTTATTATACAGGTTTTGAATTTCTTCAATAGTCGCATGGATATGCAAGAGTTAGAAGGGGAGTGGTCTGTAAACAAGGTTCTTCAAGTCATTATCAATAACTGCCGGTCATGGCGGGGTGAAGGAATGAAAGTGAGATCTCTTTTGGTCCTTTATTTTGATAAATTGGCACACATTGTTCTCTTTTTAAAAGCGTAAGCAATGTGTTCAGAAGAACTGCAGTTTAAACCTGCAAATGTAACTATCAACTACGACAGGAAAACAATGGAGTAAAAAATACATTAAAGTCTTACTCTAGTAAATATTAACAAGAAAGGTGTTACGTTTAGTACTTGTAATGGAATGTCAGTGTGGCATATTTTCAATGGAAAACATAAGTGGTCGGATTCTGACCTGACCTGTCAGATGATTCAGACAAATGCCAGCCTGAACCAAGTTTGTGAACAATTGAGCTGATCTACAGCTGGTCATGTCAGGACTTGGGTCAAGCTGACAGGTGACCATCTTCAAATTCTCCAATGTGGTTGGTTTTGGATGCTTATTGAAAAGTCCTTTTTTTCTTATTTTCTAAATTGAAAGTATTAGTTTTCTCAAAAAAAATTGAAAGTATTAGCTAGTTGAGACTAGAAAGGTAATCGAATAATTACTAAACGGGCCGTGTTTGGTTGCTACTTGTTTATTGATAAAAGGGGACTCAGTCAGACCCAACCTGAACCAGCTTGATTTGACTCACTTGGATAAAAAAACCCAGACAGGTAATCGACCTGTTAACCTCTCAAGTTTACTCTGACCAGGTTGGCTTGGTAAGAGTTGTGCCAGCCATCTCTGGTATTATGCAGTAACTTGTAGAATGATGGATAGAGAGAAAACTTAATTACCATTTCAAGAGGACATTTTCATATCACGTAGTTAATATTATTTTTAATTGAGCAGATGTTTACTCAGTTGCGCTTCACTTATGAGCAAGAGAGTCACCCCGAGGAATTCTTTATACCATATGTATGGAGACTTGTTCTAGCCCATGGGTAAATGACATTCTCTTTTTCTCTAATAATCATTAGAACTTTAATAATAGCAGAGTACTACCTACATAACTGGTACTTTCTGTATAGTGAAACAGCAAATTATAAAACAGTATATGCAGCCAAAAAAGGTATTGACTGACCGTACTCAAAAGGTATACTGGCTGCAGCGTGACATAACTTCTAGCCAACAATGTTGCTGTGATTTTTCTTCATGCATTTAAGAAATGTTATGATGAAAGATGCACTGTTTCTTAGTCTAATAGAAGATGTTTAATTTTGTTCTTTGCTCTTAGAACTTATTGACTGACTGTACTCTCTCATGTTCAAGCAGCTTTTCCTTCAATCCTGGAGCCATAAATTTATTTCCTGTTGAAATTCAGGTTGATGTAAGTTGAGACCCTCTCTCTCTCTCTCTCTCTCTCTCTCTCTCTCTCTCTGCGCGTGCATGCGTGTGAACTCATGCACGTGCCTGCCGACTTGTTTAGTGCGCCCATGCAGAGAAAATTGCGCATGTGTGCAACAAAATAAAATAATAGAACAACCATCTTTACTTATCAATAGACTACAAATGAGGTTGAAGAAAACTGAAATAGAGGATTAAATTAGGAAATGCAGTACGTTGATTTTTGTCCAAAAACTGAGAAACTTCACTTCTTTTTCCTTGCTTTTATCATTTCTTGTTGTTATTGAGCAAAATTTTGACGTACTAATTCAAATATTAATTCCAAAAATTATTGGGTCTGACCTAAAATATCCTATAGGAAAATGATGCATCAGAGGAACTAAATGTGTAGAAATACTTGGCTTGAAAAAAAGGGCGTTTTAGCTCAGCTGCACCACTATATGGCTTTGTTATCTGAAGACTAGAGAGGGTTATGTGTACATAGACACCAGGGATTATGTTCATTCTTTTGTGTTTATATGATGTGTTGTTGTGTTGGAATGATGCCAAGGTGACAACTGGTAAAATTTTGTTGTTTAATAAAAATAGCGTGACGTTCAAAAAAGAAAAAAAAAAAAAAGTTAGTGGTTCGAAGTCGCATGTAATCTTCTTGAGAAAATAATAAAGTTCGACGTATAGGATATTCTCTTTCAACCTGATGCTTTGTGAAGGCAGAACTAGGAAAGTGGTTCGTTTCAAGTTTCAACCATTAAGATTGAGACAGTTCTTATTATTAATACGAGGGATTTTGTTAAAAAAGAGATTATTTGCAATTTTGATAAGGATTTCTTTTTAATTTCTAATGAAATTAGAAGTTAAATTTTTTATAGATATGTTATTGGATATATAGATACAACAACAACCAAGCCCTTAGTTCCGAACAAGTTGGGAGTAGGATTGGATATATAAATAATCTAACAAAAAAATTCATCTAATTCAAGTATTATATGATAACGTATAAATGACGGTTAATTTTTAATCATTAAAATTTGAAGTAAATACCTCCAGTAATCGGCCCCAAGTTATTATCCTTTCAATTCTCAAATAGAATCAGATGAATGGCACTGAGTTAGCTAATTATGAATGCTTCCTTCTATATACAAAGGATATTTTATTTGTCAGCTGACACGGCAACATCCTGGTCTCTGCATTATGCACAACTGGCGACCCTTTGCACCTTGCTGAATTAGCAAAATTATTATATCGTAATTACATCCCTTAGACCTAGTGCTCTTATTGAGGATTTGAGGTTTGAATCGGACAAGTGGCATGCTCTTATTCCCGACTAACAAGACAACACTAGCAGCAAGAATTAGAAAAAAATATATTCTTGAACTACATAAAATCACAATCAGCAGAATTCAATATACTAATACAGCAAGTTTAGCTAATATTCAAGCAACATTAAAACATATTATAAGCTTGCAGGCTTGCAGCTGTCACTTCATCCTTTTCCTTTAGTACAAGTGTAGGATGGAAATCACAATCATCTGCTAAGTCGGACCTATAACTTTTGCTCCAACATACTGATCCAGTACATTCTGAAATGCCTACAATAAAAACAAAGCTTAGCATCCTGCAATGAATTCAGGCAGCCATTGGGCTGGATTTGGGATCCACTAACTAAATGATATCATGACCCTAACACTGGAGCTGCAACACTTAATTGAGGCATAACATAACATATACCTGAAGTGCAAAAGTTTCTTTAGCATTTAAAATTGCATCCATTGCAGCAGACGGGTTATCAAAGGCACTATAGAATTTCTTGTAGAATTCCTCCCTGCAATTTGAAAAAAGATACTGTCCATAACTAGGGTAGTATAATATTAACAAATAGAATTGCATCCTGCCGAGCCCGATCATCAAATATAGTATAGTATTTCTTGTATAATTCCTCTGCAATTTAAGAAAAGATACTGTCCATAACTATGGTAGAATATAAATAGAATTTTACTCCAATGGTCACACACTCACACACACTCACACTTAATATAATTGTTCGAGTGAGGCTACGGTACTATGCATAGTGCACACCGGTCCGTACTACGGATCCATATCTCCATTCTCAAAGTTCAAATAGTTGATCTGAAATGCTCAATGCGATCTTCATATGAAAATGTTTACATTTTTTAGAATTTTATTTACTATTTGTTTTAGGTAGAAAATCACTTGACTAAAATTCTGGACCATCCAAAATACTGATTTTCTACCTATTTAAGAAAATGGTAAGTTTAAAAAAAGTATAAAATTTGGCCTCAAGTACATTTTTATATGTAGATCATATTAAGCTGTTTAGATCGACTATTCGAAATTTGAAAATAGAGATACAAATATATAGTACGGATTGATTTGCGCTATGCATAGTACCTTAGCCTCACTCTAATTGTTTTAAATTAAAAGTAGCACACTCTTTTTGGATAAACGGTTATGATTTGACCTTTTAATTTTTGATGGGATCACGGAAGCACACCCCAATACAATAAACAAATAGAATTAACCACTAGGATTTGGTTGCTAAAAATTGATATATAAAATAAGTTAACATACTGCTGTTCTTTTGTGAGAAGAGGTTCCATCTCATCAAATTTGCATGTGAGCACTTCTGCAGCAGCAGGTTCCAACGTATGCAGAATTAGTGCCTCAAGTGTCCTTGGGAAATGTTCCTAAAACAAATGGTAATTAAGAAAACTATTAAAATGATTGCAATCTCGTACTTGTCACTGTAATCAATCAGGCTTGGTACTGAAGCAGTAGTAACAGTTCTGCACTGATCAGGTTTTGCTGTTCCATGTCTTTTGCATGGTTTGTTGTTTAGTTGGGTTTTACAGATGAAAACAAGGATATATCGACATTAGATATCGGTGTTCATAAGGTGTTAGCTTAACCATTGGTAAAAGCTAAAATTTAATGAAAAAAACAAAGAACATACTCTGTATTTAATCAGACTCCTTACACAATCAGCGAATCAAGAATGAACGAAAGACGAAATTGGAAACAAAAGGTGCATAGTTCATACCGCCATCGCAAGAAGAATTTTCTGTAGAGCCAACGGTTCGAGCGACAAAAAGATTTGAGCTATAGACCCATTGACTGAAACTGGGCAAATACCATCATTTGCAATCTGCTTTGGCTGATTGCTTGTTTCAACAGACTCATCATTCAAATCAGTTGGATTATATTGGTCTTGGCCAATATATTCAACGTTCTTATGAACCAGAGATATCAGTTTACCTAGTAACTGGAGACCATTAGGATCAAGTTGACCTAATATCATGCTCTTATCTTGATTTACACCAAGGTTTGTTGATTTGCCATTGGTTTTTGATTCCTCACAGCCTGACAAAAAAATAAACAATAAAACAATAAATAAATAAATAAAACAAAAAAATAATGGAAAACAGTTACTAACCTTCTGTTGTTATCTGGCACTAAGTTAAATGATATAAAAAAATGCTTTTGTAGATAATAGAAGAATTGCTAAAAAATTGAGAAAAGTGGGATTATTGAAACTAACCTTCTGAGGCTTCATCATTTTGACTGTTTTCTTCCTTGTTCAAACAAAGAATTGATCTCTTTGGCAGCATCCTATCCTGTCCTATTTAATTACGTATAAATTTTTTTTCTGTAGTTTATCATGTAGGCAGTAAGAGAAGTTAAGAGGTGGCCAATCTAATGGACAAGTAAATATTTCTATAACCAGATAATTAATGAACTCATGAATTTTTTGAACCTAATGAGACTAGAGCTGTGTGGATATCCATAATCAGATAATCCGATCCGAATCCACATGAAGGGATCCACATATGATCTATAAAATGTATCCAATAGCTTAATGGATCTTCAAAAAGGATTCACATTACTTATTGGATCCGCATTTGGATATTGCGCATCCCGAATCCGAAATCCGTTGAGGAAGTTATGTTATTCAAAATATACTAAATATGACTTGAGTTGTTTCAAAGCTACATGTAACAGGTACGTTCAAAGATATTAAATCATCATTATTCATACAAATTAGCTTAATTAAAATTATTGTTCTTAATTAATATATTGATAATTTAAAATGATTATATTCACTCGTTTCATGCATGTGTCTTACTACATTAACTAAAACATTCAATATGATCTGAATCCAATCCGAAATCAGCTAGAATAATGGAAACAAATCTGCATGTGGATCTTGTATAACTTAAATGAATTTGCATTTGTGTTACACTAGAATCCGATCTGAACCGATCCATTGACAGCCCCAAACAAGACACCCTCAAGAAATATAGTAAAATAAAAAAATAAAAAAAATCTGAAGATGCATACCATTTCCTTGCTCACCAATCTTCAGTAGAGCCAATTTTTCAACAAGTTCCCAAAGAGAAAATATGAGAAAAAGAAATGTTCGTTACTAGATAAGTAAACTAATAATGTCATTTTGACTCTTCTTCTCAATGATATAAGCAAATTTTCCAGTGTTATCTTGTTCTCAGCTTGCCTTAATCGGTGGTCAATATGGAAAAAATGTACCTATTCAATATGCGTCGTAAATAATATGCATCCATGTGTTCTACCATATCTGACATGATGCTTGACACCCACCAAAAATTGACAGCTATAGTCAAGTCAGAACTATCCACTTGGTGAAACCTGTTCAATAATATGTTCATACTTAATTAATGAAGCGTTCATACTTAATTAATGAAGCACAACGCCTCAATAATACTGAAAAGAAGAACAACTAAGGGCCCATTTGGATTGTTGCAAGTAAGGTAGCTGGAAGATCTCTCACTGCCGTTAGATAAATTTTGCTTGTTTGGTTTGTTGTAAGTGGATCCTTTACAGTAAGTTCTTATTCCCAATGCAGAGAACTACTGTAACTTGGTCTACATCCTACGCACCACTTACATCACATATTAATGGTTCCTGCTCGAAATTGGAAAAGCAGTTGGTGTACTTGTCGGTCACATCATCATTTAAATCCTTACTTTATTGAGAAAAAGGTCACCAATCATTTTACTTTATTAGAATTATAAAAACTGATCGCGTGATTACTTTTCATACTTCAAGAGCATCCAAACACGTGAGTGAGGATATCTACCTCAAGATCTGAAACAACCTACTGTAACTCTGTAAGACTATTTCTACCTATCCAAATGGGCCCTAAAAAGAGAATTTTCACAAGGTGTATAACTGCACAAAATATTTATGACATACCATCCTTCGGGAATAAATAGAGCATCACCAGGATTGAGAATTACTTTTGCAGAATTTTTCTTCATGTGCTTGGCTCTTGCATGAACTGAAAGGTCGGGATTCTCAAGACTGACAGCACTGGGGTAAACATTAGAGTAAATATATATATATATATATATATATATATATATATTTATATATATATTTCATTCTACAACTATTGGCATTGTCCAGAAATGAAGAAAGAGCAGTGTACCTATGGTTTGAAGCCTCCCCATATATAGGCATTGGATACAGAAACCGACATGCTGAAGGAGGCCATAAAGTAACTAAAATACAAAAAAAGAACAGAAATCAATTAATAGTGTAATACACGATACATCATAACTTCAAGGATAAACTCATTGGTGCAAGTACAGGTCAGATCAGCATGACTGTGTACCAGATGACACAGAACCACAAAACCAAAGAAAAATGCTGGAATTGCTGGTAACCGGCTGCCTCAGCTACAAGTATCAAGACAGTAAGGTTAGGTACCGGTGTTCATGTATAGATGATGAGATTTGGCAGCATGACATGCAAGTTTACCTTCTTTCTGGCCGGCAACTACACAAAGGATATTATGGCGAGGATCATAGTGAGTGCTAGACCTTGACTGAGCCCGATTCATCCAAAAGTTTATTGATGCAAGAGACTTATTCCCTATAAAGACAGGCTGCCAGAAAAAGAAAAATGAGAATATTGTAAACGGACTAATAATAATATTACAACAGAATAAAAGAAAAAATAAGGGGCCCACTGTCTGTATATCCTCCTTGAGCACCTCCAGAGAGCAACACTCTTTCCTTTCAGCACTATAAATTGGGACCTGTTGAAATTTACATTGCATGTTAAATAAAGTTCAACAACTACGAAAAGCTACATTAGAAAAATATAAATACGGACAAAAATGCAAATAAATGACCAAATAGATCCTATAACCAAAACTACAAGTTACTAAAAAGGTACCTGTGCTAAATAGAGTTTGTCAGGAGCATCTAAGGAAGTTGAGCATGTTTCTTCATTTGTAGCTTTATCTTTATCACTGTCTGACACATGACAGGAGACACTAAGAAGGCCCAACTGTTCAATATATGATTTACATGAGGCAATGAAGGCAGAGAATGGCAGCGCCACCTGTCATCAGAATATATAACTTATCACGCCTTTAGATTTCAATATTCCTCCATAAGTCAGCTATTGGAGATCGGCAAAACCTCAGTTTAACAATGAAGAATTAAAATTATGATCTTGGTGTCTAATCTAAATTGAGCAAAGCACCTACTACTGGTGCAAACTGGGCAGAATTAAAACATATATTTCTTTGCGCCCCAGTTTCAGTTCCCCCGTTCACCATTTCTTTGATTGGAGGAGGTTAATCACACAAAAAGTGGCTTAACATAGCCTAAAAAATGGAACAATAAATGATGCTTGCACTGTTGTACCAGTTCCACTTCCACATTCCGTATTTCAGCTTAAAATCTACCATATTATTTAATATGAAAATTTTCTTACCCTCTCATGATTTCTAAGATCTCCATAAAAAATATGCTCATGATTTGACATCATGGCCTCTACAACAGCAGTGGGCCCCACCATTTCCTGCAAATGGTTTATTTTTTAAAGTTTCCAACATACCCAATAACCATGAAAGTAGCTTTCTAACTGGATTAAAACACCTCCAATATTCCCTAAATTATTTTAGACACTATAGAACAAATATTTATTCAGAAAATATATTAAATGCTTGTGAGAAGCAACTTTCAAACACAGATAAATTCAACAATGGACATAGCTTGATTGATTGAACCATAATTCAACAATAACAGTTGTATAGGTGAGTACCGACAAGTAGTTAAGACCCCCTTTTGAAGGATCCCACAAGGAGATAGCCTTCCAGCCCTTGACAACTCCACGAAAAACCTATTGAAATAGCGCCCAAATAATTAGGTCATCTTATGTAAGTAATTATTACAAGTTTGAGCGATAAAATTTAGACGAAAAAAGTGGGAAGTACTGACTCCCGGAATGCTTTTGGATTCGATCTGCGTAGCAAACTCTTCTGGCGAAAGCGGTCTCGTCAGGTGCGGAATTGGAATCGTTTCTTGCACTCTCTCCCCTACTCCCGCCTCCATCTCCGTTTTGGCGCCAGACCTCCCTCTCTCCCCTCTCACGGATTCCAGTGCTCAGCCGGTGGGAACTTTACGAATGAATTCCCAAAGGACAAATGGTGCATTTGTGATTTTGCGGATTAGAATTTAACTGGGCCTATGCCAATAAAGCCCAGCAAGCTTATGTCTACGGGCTTACTGCCAAAAATAAAGCCCAGCAAGGCATGGTTGATGGGTCTAAATTTGCCCAAAATATTTTCCTTGACCAGAAAAAAATAGTCATAACATCAACTACAATTCGTTGCATATTATTGGATGGAAAAATGTGAGTTGTGATTTGGTTACGTCATATGAACATTATCAAATTTATTTTTATACACATGACATGACTGATTATGTCTGATTTTTTTTTTTTCCGATTTTAAGTTAGTTCATAGGAAAACTGCAAAATAAATTAAAATATAGAAACAATGTTGAAAAAATAATCACGTAATGTGTAACGTGATTAGATTTGTTTGTGTAATATGCATGTGTCATTTTTGATAAAAAAAAACACGTTATGTGGCCGACACATGACGTGCCGTGACGAAACCGATAACAATGTAACTAATTTTCTTCACTATTTTTTTTTGAAATGAAAGGTGGATATCTAATCTACTAGTTTCCTTCAAACCTCTGTTTATTAAAGAAGATTTCCTCACTTTATGGGTTTCAAACTCATAACTTCTCATATAAAAACCATGTGTCTTTGCCACTAGATCAAGAGCTGATTCTCAATTTCCTTCGCTATTGACACAAGGAACATTTACCGAAGGCTCAACACTTTCAATGTTGTCTTACCAAGGAGATCTTTTTGTACAAGGATAAGATATTCTTTTTTTCCTCATTTTTGTTTTTTTTGTTTTCAATCCAAAGAATTAATTATAGAAGACGAGTTACGGTATAATTATTCTTCATTTGCTAACTTACATGCGTTAATTAGCTAATTGGAAAGTTATTTTAGAGGTATAATTTAGGCAGAATATATATAAGATAAGATAACAGAGCATCGCAATTGGGACTTCTCTAATTAGTTGCTTGCAAGTCAGAAATTGTTGCTCATAAAAGCAGACTTTGTCTGCTTGGACGGTGAGCTTTGAGAAAAACTATGTATATACGGACAAAATACTATAACAACCTAGAGAGAGAAAAAGGCATGGTAGTTAGACTGTCCAACGAGACAACATCACAAAATCAATATGAGAGAGAAAGAAAGAGGGGAGCGTTGTGCTGTTGAGCAAGTAGTAGCTAGGCCCATAAATTCGAGATTCAGAGAAAACTGCGGCTAGCTCAGCAAATAATTTGCATTTTTGACTTCATACAATACACAGAACATATACAATACTATATTGATTCTATAATCTGTACGCTACATAAAGCCAAAACTGCTCTGTTAAAAAATTAGAATATGTATACCGTTTGAGTTAATTTTATGACCGTTCGATCATAATTCAGGCCAATCTGGCCAATGCCTATAATGCACGGGGCTCTTTAATATTAGTGCGGATTTAAACCGAATGGTCCAGATTTTAACTTAAAATATGAGTCAATCATGAGATGATACAAATTCATCGAATTAATAATATGGACTATGAAAAAAGAAAAAAGAAAACATTTGACAGTCACTGTCAAGCATTCAAAAAAAAAAAAAAAAGAGAGAAAAGAAAGAAAAAAAGAAACATCTTACCAGCCGTACGGAAGCACAAAATTAACCTGTTCAAACCTGTTTCTTACATCACGTTAAGTGTCTTGTACAATGAAATTCTATCAAACATCTGTCATCAATCATCAAAAATAAGATTCATCTCTAGTTAATTATTATCTTTCACAAAATAGTTAAACATAACAAGAAAGATTATTAGCCCTAAGATAATAGAGAGTTGCAGGAAATTAAGAAGAGGATAAATGAGAGAGATCAGTCGACAATAAAAATTGAGGAGGGTTAAAATGTCCTATTATATTTGTGCTCCAATGATACTTCACATTCTTAACTCTGTTTTCAAATTTCAAAATGTCGTTTCAAATTACTCAATATGACCTTCATACTAAAATGTGTTTGGAGATCAAATTTTATTTTTTAAAATTTTTTAGATAGGTACAAAATCGCTATTTAAAAAAAATACTAAATAATTTTCAAAAAAATATAAATTTGGTCTTCAAGCACATTTCAATATGGAGATCATGTTGAGTACGTAGTTCGGACTGTTTGAACTTTCAAAACAGAGATAAGAATGTCAGACGTAATTAGAGCACGAAAACAATGAGGCATTTTAACCCTACTTATGAAACTTAATATATATAATAAATAAATTTGGTCGAGATTTTCTCAAGGAATATATATAATATTTGGATTTTCAAAATATCATTCCTTAATTTTATGTGTAAGGATTAATTTTTAATAATGAGGCCAGGTAGAACTATATAGACCCCAATAAGTAAATTAATTAACACTAATATGTTTAGACCAATTGCAGTTGATATGGCATTTCTATAGCAGAAGAGGCTGTTTGAGTCAATTTTCTTTATTTAAATATCATGATCTTATATGAGACAATTTTCAAAATTTTCAAAATAATTATTAGCTAGATTGTATAACACATACACTTGAGACACGAGAGTTGTTTTTTAGTGAAAGATGAAGATCAGACCTCCAAATTATATTAATAAGGAACATCAGAAGTGCAATTTTACATAAGAAAAAGAAAAAGAAAAAGACAAAATGTAAATAAGAAAGAAAGATACAAGAGAAAACAAAAATACAACTAGAAACGAGGGTTTTTAATACTTATATCATACTTGCTCAAATCTAATATGATAGCTATATATTTTTAAAGTTTCAAGATCAAATCTCGATCAAATTTCAATATTTAGATCACGAATGAACTGTTGTAATTAATTTCTTCAAATTTCTAGCACTAGTATAATAAACTACTCATGTTATTATTAAATCTCTAAATCTCTAGGTCATGTTTGGTCGTGGAGTAAAGTTACTCCGGATTAAATTTCTTACTCCGAGCTAAGGTAGATTAAAATAATCATGTTTGGTTGAGAAAATTATAACATGGTGTTACTCTAACTGTGTGACTCACGGGTGAAGTAACTTTATCTGGATTAACTCAAATATTACTCCATTTTACTCCTTCAAATTTACTTCTCGTTTGACTTTTTAAAGGTGGAGTAGAGGGAGAAATCGGATATGGTTCTGATTTTTGATTTTTCGCTGGTTTTTTCTTTTACTGTTATTTAGATTTGAGACACTGTATATGATGTTGTAAACATATTTACTTTTTGTAAACTTGGTAGCCACTATCAATTAAGCAATTTCAAAAAAGAAAAGAAAAGTAAAGTAGAGGATTTCTAGAAAATAAATTCTCATTTTTTTACTATTTCTCACAAGGATTTCTAGAAAATAAATGCAGTCAAAGAGGGTAGTCGAAAATGACACAATTCAAATAGATCATATTGGCAAACTTCCAAAATTAATAAGTGAGCGAGAGAGGGGAATCTAGTAATTTGGACCTCTCCATCACAGAACAAAAAATGCGGACATTAATTATCAAAAATTTTATTGCACTTCATTTATATCTCCAACGTTGTTATCAACTTAATTATCTACCGTACGTTCTGCTCAATCTTGACAATGATTTAAAAAAAAAATTCAAATAAAATTTTAAAAATGATTTTTTTTATAGGTATGTTTATTGGACAAACAAATAGTCTAACAACAAATTAATTAAGCTGAACATTTTTTTTATAGACACAATGCGTGAATAATATAGATTGTGCATATAATGTTTAATTTTAAATTTATATTATAGTTTTGATAAAAGGGAGCAAATTATATAGCCAAAATAAAGAAAATTCAAACTAGTTTGCCAATAATATAATGATTGAAGAGAAGTTCTATGAATTAAGGAGAATTCATGAAAGGCCATGAGGGTTGTCCAGATAAACAACACATTTTGAGGAAAAAAAAATGGCTTAGAATTCATCTGAAACTGAAAATTAATATAAGAATATAATTTAACAGTTATATTGTAATTAATAACAAAAAAATAAAAAAAAAACGTTGCGCGCAGTGGTAAGTTAATTAGTAAAAGTTGTATAAGAAAAATTAACCTTGAAAAAAAATATGAGTCTGGAGAGATTGTCACGTCGTTGCGCGTGCTCCCCAATAGCAGATGAAACTGCTAGCATGATCTGATAGTTTTAGAGAGAGAGAGAGAGAGAGAGAGGGAGAGAGATCTGATTTCTCAGATCAAGCTGGCAGCTTCACCTACTTGTGGTGCACTAGCTAGCTACCTCTCCAAGTACAAGATCACCATAGAATTGAAAGATATAGCTAGAGAGACAGAGAGGGAGAGGAGGATTATAATTATATGCTATGGAACAGTTCAGACTTGAGAGCAAGGGGAGGGCATATATACAAATTAAGAGGAGATTTGGGTCTCTGTGTGCAATGAAGGCATGAGCATGCATAGTGGTCCTATAAGAAAAAGAATGCATAAATATTGTCTCACTCAGACATCTAAGATGCCAGTTAGGGTTTCTAGTTATGGTTCATTTCTCTCCATTTGGTATCTTGCATGTAATAGTTTTTAAGTCTAGCTGATTATTTTAAAATAATTAAGCTATATATATAAATTGATTAATTATTCTGCCTTTTATATATAGATAGATTTGGTCTCATGTTAATATCGTCATTTTTGTACGTACAAAACGCAGCACTCAAAATCTTCTGGCTATTTAAATATATTTTCCAAAAGAAATTGGCAAATTAATTAATATACAAGTTAATTATAATCTGTATTTAGGAAATTTTATAAGAACATCTCTTAATTATGGAATTTATATGTTTTAGAAATAGGGCAGTTTCAAGTGCACATCTGATTTATGTACATCCATTGATCATTTTACAAAATTTTATTTAAATTAAAAAGTTTAAATTAATTGTAGAATTTTAACCATTTTAATTGTACAATTTTAATAATTTTTTAATGAATGATCAATCAAATTTTAAATTTACTCAAACTTGAACAATATTTAACAAAAATATATCAGATGGATGTACATAATAATTGAATGTATGCTATAATTTTCCTCAAAAGTAAAGAAAGAAAATGACGGCGATCACATAAAAAAGAATAATCCTCTTCTTCGTCACCAGAAAAAAAGAAAAAAGAATAATCCAATCAAGTTTGATTTTTCAATAGGAATAAAAATTACCCCCTTAAATGGTAATATTCGATCTTTTCTAGAGTCAAATAGGGCCTTGGGATAAATATTCTCACTAACAGTCATATCCATTTTATCTGGAATGGAGAGGAACGAATGCTAGCGTTTTCAACAAATAAATGAGCTTCAAGAACATTTTCATGCATCTGCATGTCGTATTCAGGTAGATGCCCCAACCGAGAAAAAAAAACCCAAATCCTCTGTGACCGCCCAGGACCGTATATATCATATAGCGAGTCACAATACTCAACCATTAGCTAGGTAACTATATAGCATAGTGACAAATGAATAGTTCGGGTTCCGTTTGGTGGGGTCAAAAAGTCGTGATTTGGATATAATTCGGAAATGATTTGGTACAACAAGGAAGCAAAAAAAAAACCCAAAAAAACCCCCCAAATTTTTTTTTCCGCGTTTTATTCACATTTTATTTGCGAATAAAACGTATTATACGTTTTTTTGCGTTTTATTCGGAGTTTGGTTCAGAAACGTTAAAAAAACGAATAAAACGTGAATTATTCACAAATTAATTGTGTATATTATTATTATAGTAAAGAATAATAATAATAAAAATACTAGTAAGAGCACACAGCAGTAAAGGTTAGGCTCCTCTCCAGTAGTGAAATTTCATTAGCCCGTTGTATATATGCCTATTGGAACCAGATCGAGGTGGAGCTAGTATATATGGACAAATGACAATTAATAGGAATCAATTGACTTTTATTTTTATTATTGTTTAGGTATGATTTTATATAAAATTTAGAGTAAAATGTTAGGAGTACTATAAAAGTGATTCTCATTTTTAATATAAAAAATTTATATAATTGATCTCATGTATGTTTGATTCTCATAGTTTGAAAGTACGGCTCTGTCTATATTTGAAATCCTTTAGATTTAAATTGGATGATGAGTTACGGATAAACGGGACAGATTGAGACATAATTATTTAGATATTTAAAAATTTATATAGATTATGTACTGATAAAGAGTATGGTAATAAATAAGAGATGTTATATATATACATATAAAGGAGGATTTATCATGCTATATGAAAAAGAACAATAATCTTAAAAATGACTCGATTTCATATATAAATTCATTTTTCATGCAATTATCAAATGTAATTTACTTATAGAATTGTTAAATTGTCACAAAAAAGGGAAAAATAATAAATGAGATGAAAGACATAAGTGTTGTTGTAAGTAATCTTTTGTGCTGTTTGACTAATTTGTAAAACATATAAATATTGAATTTTACAGTTTCTTTGTTTGAGATGTATGCAGGTTTAGTTGTTACGTCAGAAGATCAAAGCAAGTCAAAGATGCATATCATGACAAGTCGACGTGACAAGTTGTACAAGATAATCTGATGGAAGTTTCACATGAGCCATTTGGAATGTCGGATATTGATGAGATACTGAATTATGAAGATTATAGATATCGAGATCATGAAAATTATGAAGATCACACTTTACCATTTTGTTTAATCATTTTTAATTTATATCCAAAAAATATGGTAAAGTAGATCTGAGGTTGTGACCACCCGAGTCTAGTCGTTGCATGGTTGGAAGTCCAAATTCAAAATTCAAATAACCGGGCCTGGCCAATACTGGAAACTAGACACAAGCAAAATAGGCTAATCCATTATGTTGTATATCTTGTGATCTGCAAAGAGCCACTCGCTCTCCCTTTGAATTCCACTATAAATAGTGAGCTATGTCTAAGTAAGACAGAGAATACCCTCACAAACCTTACACTTTAGAATCCTTTGAGAGGTTTAGCCTAGTCCATTGTTGCTTGTACCTAAACTTCAATTATCTTTCCAGCAACTTCAAATATACTTCACCTAAATTGATCAGTGCGAGATTAGAGTGAAGCTAGTGATTGTCTAGACTTAGATCCTTTGTTGCTCACCTACTCCAAACTTTTGTGCTCACTTTTCTCTTTGAGCTGTTGTGCTCATTTGTCTATTTTTGTGGACTGTAGGAGTGTTGTCTTGCTGGTGACAACTTGTATTCCTTTCTTCAATTGGGTAAATAGAAAGGCGTGCCGGTTAGGTTGCGTTGCCCCGGAGACGTAGGTCCCCTAGTGGTCGAACTCCGTTATCAACTCCTGTGTCAATTTCTCTAACTTTATCTTTTTACTTTACTGCATTTTATTTTTTATTTAATTTACAAGTTTTTGATTCCGCCAATAACTTAGAGTAGATAGATTACTTAAATACATGAACAACTTTCAAACTTGTTTATACGACCGATAGTTACAAGTTGTAGGGTTTAAATTTTAAACAGTCTCATATTTACCCCTTTAGGTGCCGTTAGGGACAACGCCGTTAGGGACAACAATAAGTTATCAGTAAAAGGTAAAAATATTAAAAGCTAATATAATTACATAATTACCAAAATATAAAAAAGATATTAATACTTATCATTTAATTGAAATAAAATAATTTTCTCATGTATTTTCTAACATGGATGCAAATTTTACAAACCTCAAGGTCACCATTCGAAACAACAATTAGCATATGATCTCAAAATTAACTTATTCAACAATAATGCTTGCAAGTACAAAACGAGCATTTTGAAAAAAAATAAAAAGACCTCAATCTGAATTACACAATAAAATACACACTTCATATATTTTTTATGCAATATTAGAACCAAGAAAGTACTTGTTAACTTTGTATTAACCATAACATTGTCTAAAAATATCAAATATTAATTGGGGTCGTAACTCGTTAGGTTGCAAATAATGAAACGAACATTATTAGAAAAGTTTACTTAACTTTGATGCATCAAGCGATACATAAAAATTAAATAAGAAAATTAATTTTAATCATATTTCAAAATCAATTAATTTTGAAAAATAAAATATATAAATGTCACACACACACACCACCCACCCACCCACCCACACACCCCCACACCCACCCCCACCCACCCACACACCCACCCACACACACACACACACACACACACACATTTAAAGAAGAAAATTAATTTAAATCATATATTAAAATAAAATAATTTTTGTAAATTTTTAGGGTCCATCCTGAAAAAAATATACAACCATCCAATGATCCAAATGATTGCGAGAGATATCCAATATTGAGTTGCTTGAAATAACAAAAGAAACATTCTAGCAGGGAAATTATCCCATTTCGAAACAAGGAAGAAGAGATATATATAACAGTTAAAAATCGAGTTAATTTTCCAATCAATATATAAATAAATAAGGACTTTGATCCTTATTTTTCCTTAAATAGAAAAATCAAGCTAATTTATCACATAAATATTTACAATTTGGATGAAACTGGAGGGCCTGAATGCAAAAGAGTGAGTTTTCAATCTTGCACAAGTGTTATATATAGCATGCCTCAGATTGTATATAACTTCTCATGTAACAGGTAAGTTTTGAAGTATTTTAGCGACTCGATCGATATAGTTTCTACGTAAACACTGCCATACGAGATCGAAATAGATAAAAAGAGTTTTTATATGTGGAGTTTTGTTGTAATGTTAATGAGAATAAGATATAAATGACATAGAAAATGTGGCTCCTATGTGGGAGGTCATGGGTTCGAAATCTACAAAGTGAGAAAATTATCTGTATTAATACATAGGAATTTGAAATGTGTTGGGTAGCTTGACCTCCAACTTATATTTTTAAAAAAATGACATAGAAAATGTGGAGTTTTTATATGTCATTTAATGAGAATAACGTCATTTTCTATGTCATTTATATGTGGAGTTTTATTGCAAGGTAGGCTGTAATATAAATGTCGAAATTTTTATTTTTAACATTTTAATAAAATAAATTAATAAAATAACCATCGTTTTTGGTCAATTCTAATTCTAGCACGGCCGCACCGGCATTCTGCGGACCCATATGGGGGTGGCCGCAGAATGCCGGAGCGGACCCCCATATGGGGCCGCAGAACCATTCTGCGGACCCCCTTTTTTTTTTTTTCTTTTCTGTTGTTTTACCGAGGCATCCCTGCGGTCAAAAGTCTTACCGCCCAAATTAATTTTTTTTTCCTACATTTGATTTATAGGGATGCGTGCAGCTGAGGTGTGAAACCGGATTTAAAAAAAAAAAAACAAACAAGGGTCCGCAGAATGGTTCTGCGGCCCCATATGGGGGTCCGCTCCGGCATTCTGCGGCCAACCCCATATGGGTCCGCAGAATGCCGGTGCGGCCGTGCTAGAATTAGAATTGACCAAAAACGATGGTTATTTTATTAATTTATTTTATTAAAATGTTAAAAATAAAAATAACGGATATAAATGACATAGAAAACGTCAGCAAATATAGTAAATACGCATTAAAATTCATGTAAATTTAGAGAAAAATCAGAAGACATGTTAGAACATGTTGAAACATAACACACATTATTTATTTATTTTTTGAGCTGTTCAGGTTGAAATGAAAGTCCCATCATTAATTTTTAGACTCAATTGTTATTTACTTTACTGTTACATCTCTTGTGTAATGGACAAAATCTTAAATGAAATAGGGGCTAGATTCATATTTTTCTCCAAAAAAAATGAAAGTCCCAAATAATTAATTTTAAAAGTTCAATACAATCTCCATAATTAGATATAAGATTGACCTAACTCCATACACTATATATATTTCGGCGGTTAAGTTCTATAATTTTTGTTTATGTGGGTCCCAATTATGTAAAAAAAATAGTTTCACCTTTTAAATTTTCCAGCTAACAACCACTGACTCCACAGAGGAACTAATTAAGTACAAAATGTGTCTGTCACTAGTCAAAAATTGCACATGAAGGTGAGAAAGAGATCTTTCTTGTGAAGGTTGTGATACAAATATGGAGGCTTATGTTGTTAGTTGCATCATGCCCATGAAGTTGAGAGAGAGAGAGAGAGAGAGAGAGAGAGAGAGAGAGAGAGAGATCTTTCTTGTGATATAAATATGGTCCCCTACGACAGTCACCATAATACAAAGTTACAAACCATTTTGGCTGGCTTTTTTGTGTTTCTCTTTCTCCCATCCTCTCCATTTCATTTAAGGAAGGGGACATGTCTAAATTTCCATTACTTAAAGTTTCTAACTATCTTCTAGTAATTAATGTTTTCATTATATGTTTAAGTTAGGGTTAGAGATCACTTGACATCTATTTATTATCTTGATAATTTTGATATTTCAGAAAATAAATAATAATTTTATGACCCGATCTTACGAATATGATTAATTTATATGGTGTAAATATCATGCATATAAAAATGGTGATATTTTGTACAGTATTATCGTTGATCAAGTTATTTAATTTTTTAATAATTTGAATGGTCCTTGATGCATCGCCAAATAATATTCAAATTGCATGAAGACTTTTTAGTTAACTATCTATATGTCCCACAATTAATATTAATATATATATATATATATATATATATATATATATATATATATATATATCTATAAGTTCATTTTTTAACTTTCAAGTTTATTTGAATTGAGTTAAAAATTGTTACTAAGATTAGCAAGCTAAATAATTATCAAGTAATTTCTTCCCTTTTAGTTATGATCTAATTAAATTAAGGGTGCAAGGCGGAGCACATAAAAGAAAAATGATTTATTAGAATATTTTCTTAAAGGGGGTGATGACTTCTATGTTAATACTTATTTCGAAAATGTTTATAAGTGATAATAATAATGTTTATATCTTACACTACTATGATTAAGAATTCTAAAATTTGTACTTTTACTTATTCAATAAAATCTTTAACATGAATTTCTTTATGATCATTCAAAATAAAAATAAAAATAAATGATAAACACTCCGCATGTTACACATGCATACAATTACAAAGTTATATATGAGTAACTTCTATGTTATATGTACAAAACATGCATGTTCCCTTTCAAAACATTATATGTTTAAACCTTCATGAGTACACACAATGTTGGATTAATTAGTGAATCTTTTAGTTCCATTTTATATAAAAATTAAGTCAACCAATGCTTTCTATAGAGTTTCAAATTTATGTCATGAGAAAGTACTATTCTAGTATTCTAGTGATATATATGAGTGGCCAAGTGATATTTTACTAGAAGTTATTTATTAAAATTGTCATGCACACTTACTTTACTTTATAGAAGAATTTGAAATTAAGGAACTCTCTAATATCATGTTTGCAACATAGGATTCTAATAAAAATGGCACCATATATAATACAAAACCATAATGATGGTAATTAAATTAACGTATACGTGATTGTTTTGATATAAAGATCAGGATCATGTCTAAGAGAAGAAAATTAGTCGCGCCGACACGCTGTTATTAATCACGTCACATAACGTCACAATACGTGTGTTGGTCATGTGATGTGACTTTCCTCTACCATCTTAGTTACGTCATATCACGTCATGTCATATCACGCAAATTGATTCGGTCACATCACGTCACATTATATATATGCAAGTTACGTGACTAATTTTTTAAACATTATTTGTTAAGTATAATTAATTTGTAACATGTAGTTCTTAATTTTTAAAATATATTGTTATTATTTTCTTTGAACTAACTTAAACTTGAAAACAATAATTAAACACAATCAGTCACATCACGCAGATAGTCACGTCAGGTGTCATCATGGCGTGACCACACACGACGTGACTATTCGCGTAACGTGATTGTCTTCCATCATTTTAATTACGTCATGTCATGTCACATAAAAATAAATTTTGACCACGTAACGTGACCAAATCACGACATAATATAAGTCACGCCACGTCATATCACATCACTTTTTTCCTTCTCCAATTGTGCCTTCCAACTTTAAATATTCATAACGAACCGAACTTCAAACTTACAAAGTCTCACACATACGACATTATATCTTGACCACTAGACCAAAATTGCTTCTTATCTGCAATTGTGAAACACATAAATTTTAAAACAACAAAGTACCGTAAAATCAGTTCAAAGAACATGTTCATAAAAATCAGGAGCGGAACTAGAAAATTTGAATAGGGGGCATCTATAAAATGCATAATATGTGAAAAAGGTAACAAAATTATGGTTAGTGGGAATTGAAAAGAATAGCACTTAGGAATAATAACGTACACTATTTTTAGTTAAGTTCAATTCAAACAACCTTTTGCTATTCGGAATAGTTCAGATTAACAATTATTATCTAGCTCCATCAAACCATGACATAAAAAAATTAACACCTTTTACATTAGTAATATTATCTTAAAGAGCACAAAATAAGTACTTCTCGTATTATTCAGGTTAACACTTTTGTTACACTATTCTTACACACAAATCTAATAACATTTTTTTTTGTACTAGCTATTTCTCTAACAATATTCCAATCACATCCTTAATATTTAATTACATATTTATAAGCCAGAATTAATTACCCCACTGGAGAGGAACTCAACAACCTCCGAATCACAATTAAATTTGTTTTCCCATCGTTGTAACCACAAGTGGGTGCCACAAGATATATATGTTGAGAAAGGATGGCTCTGGCTCTGGCTCTGGCTCTGATCTTTATATGGTTGGTGTGATATGTGGAAACGGCAAAGGAAAAGAGCAAGATCGATGGTAATTAAGATGAGTCTCTTTCAACAACAAAATAATTTTAGTAACCAAGAAAGGGGGATCCGACTCCGCTGCTCGCCAAATAGGCGAGCAGGACCCTGCTTTTCAAAATCACACCATTGAATTTTTTTCATGCACGGATCTCAACACAGATGAACGGTTCGATTTAGAATAACAGGATCCTGCTCGTCTATTTGGCGAGCAGCGGAGTTGGTTCCAAGAAAGGGATATGGTGTCCGTATATGTCGACATCCCTCAGGATCAGGCACAATCTCCTATGCACTCCCCATTTTGGATTTAGATTCCTTCACCGGAGTTTAACCTTTTCTTTTTATGGGCTTTTACTTTTAGCCCAGAGGAATTCACCCCAGTAACAGAGTAATTTTTATTAATCATATACAATGTTATTTTGATTCTATGTATAGTTTGTGTGATACATGAAGCTAAAACTGCTCTGTTAAATTCTTTACCTAAGTCTATATGCCAGTGTTGGTAAATAATCGGGCGTTTAATCGGTGGCGGTGGTCAAACAACTACGAAAAGACTTGGTGGAGGTGTGTTTCTGCTTATTTCCATTTAGTCGTTTTCCTTTTTGGTGAGTACAAGATCCGTATGCCTTTATGTCAGTCATTTATTGAGTCATGATATGTTATATATTGGGCTATTTTGTCTGTCAAATTGGCCGATTTGTCTGATTAATCCGTTACATGTTTGTCTTATCTGGACTTTTTTTAAATGACAATTTCATGAAACTTTATTAATTAACAAGGAAACTAAGTTAAAATAGATTTATTTGATAAGTTTAATGAATTAAATTAATCATTTTTAATAAATTATGAATATATGCATATATATAATTTTAATAAAAACACAAAATTGTCCGCAACATTACGATTAATAAGCCACATACCGATTAATCGTTTGACGGTACTCCGTTCGTCCGACGAGCACATGCTGTTATTTACAACACTGCTATATACATATCTTTAAAGATTCATTTAAAAAAAATGATAATTCAAAATTACTTATAAATAACAAGTATGATTGTATGGGTTTTTCGACGCACCAGAAAAAACCGTAGATTATATTATTATTACAATTCATTTAGGTTACATCTATTCTTAAATCTAGTCTATAAAATATTTGAAAATTAATGAATCATATATAGTAATCTTACAATTCATTTAGTTTAGTTTTAACTATCACATAAGTCAGATGGACACTTACACTTAATTTCCAATAGAAAGTTATGACTGTTTAAGTGAAGAGTTAAAATTTACTGTGTTGTTTAGAATACTGTTTTTTATTTTAATATTTTACAATTTTATATAGGTTTCTTTTGATATTTAGGATTATAAAAAGAAAATATTCTGTTGTTATGTAAAATATATAATACTAAGAATAGATGATAGAAAAATACTGCATGTTATTATTTTTCTAGCTCTTCTCTCCGCCTCTAAAGGGTGTATATATCCACCATTTCTTTTCTTAACAATTTTCTTCATCTTTTTTGAAGAAAAAGAACATGTACACGTGCCCTGTCCTCATGCATGATGCATGTGTGTTTAATTTGTAGTCGTATGAATAATTTTGAAAGTGAGTTCCTAATATTATCAAACATATATTACTAAAAATTCTTAGATATGTACATTTGATATTATTGCACATATTTATTGCAATAAATTAAGGAAAATAAAAGGAACCAAGTTTGCGGTGAGAGAGAGAAATGTAACAGTACTGTGACACACACACACACAATACTGTTATGAACCCATACAATCATATCTTTAGAGAAATGTAACAGTACTGTGACACACACACACGCACCAGATTATATTATTATTGAAAGAAATGTATGTGACACACACACACACACACACACACACACAATACTGTGTGTGATACCCTGTATCTAGTTTATATATTTTTTTTTCTTATGAAATATAGGCTTTTTGGACAAAAGAAAGATTCTTTCTATATGTACAAGATTTAGTTGCTTATTGGTTATACACTTTATGATGGCATATACTGTTAAATATATGCTCAGATATACTTTAAAAGAAACTGCATGATTCTTATTCCTTTCTTTGCTTATATATAGCTTGATGCATGCATATATAGTTGTAATGCACTTGCAACATATATATAATGATTGAAATCACTATATATTAAATAAGCGGTGAGATGAGATAATAATTTAACCACATTTTGTGTTTCTAAAATGAAATCGGAATTGATCAGTAAGATAGAGCCCCCAATAATGACTAATTGTGAACACATATATACTTAGCTTGCTATTCCTTCTAAGAGTTACTATTAACAATGTTGGTATTATATTTGTTTAATTTCCGCAAAGTAATCCATATGATCAGCTAGATCTCTAAATTAAAAAAAAAAGAATCTGTTTATATGTAATTCAGACTAGTCAGAAAATTACAGGATACATATATGATAACTTGAAAAAACTTAGTCAGAAAATTAATTAGAGAAAACTTAACAAGAGCAGGGTTCTATAAGTCATCATAGATAAATTGGTAAAGATACCATATAAATAGGAATTAAAGCTGCATATTCTACCCACACTAATAAATTGCTGCGTTAACAAATATATATATATAATGGATGCACCTTGGCCCTTATTTTATTTAATCTGTACGTTGCAAAAGTACACACACACATATATATATACTGAATTACCTTGCATTTAATTTGCAGAGTGCTCATCATATGATTATTTGCATCTGATATGTACTATATATATCCAATATAAAGGGAAGAAGTGAGGCTGTTCCAGCATGACCTAGCAAAGCTTGGTTCTAATTAATTTCTATTCACAAATTAATCAACCTAAGCTAGATCATGCTGGCAGCTTCACTCTTTCCCTTGGACATTTCTTTCAATAACAGTACTGTACTGTGTGTGTGAGAGAGAGAAGAGGAAGGTTAAAAGATGCGATTCATATAGCTTGCTTGCTAGGTTTCGGATTCGTACCGTTATGAACCTCATAATTAGGCGTATTAAAGTCTTTCACAGGACCGAGGCGAAGCGATATGTATTAAAACAAGTCATCCCATATTCCTTGGACAAATCATTGAAATTTATTTTAATTTCACAAATGCATCGATCGTCTCGGAAATTACAATGAAGTTCATTTCAGAACGGCTGTAATAACTAAACAACAGCGGTATTTTTTTTTTTTTTTTGAGAAATAATAAGAGTCAAGTCTTTATAATTTTATATTAATTTTTATAGATAATAAATAGAAGTTGGAAGACTAACTAGACTTTTATCTTTCTATTTAAAAATAAAATATTTTTATCTTAATTCCGCCTATGTATATGCTCTAATTACAAGAATATTAATTTCTTAGTAATTATATTATTTCGTTTAAGAACTAGTTTTTGGTATAGTGGCAAAAACAATGCTCTCCGATCCGAGTGGGAGGTGACATATATGTTCGAAATCCGAATGGAAAATCCCTTGTGGACATTAAAACAGTTGGATGACTTGATCTCTAACTTTACTAAAACAATATTATTTCATTTATTCTAATAAAGCAATAAACTAATTTGCTTTATTGGATATTGCTATGATTTTATGGGATATTTATCTCTTATATGGAGTGGATTCAGATTCAGTAGAGTACCGTACTGTGTAGAATGATAAATCTACACCGTTTATTATGACTTGTATGAATTTAAATTAGCTGGCACAAATTTTAAAGATCTCTGTGCATCTACGATTAATCCAAAAAAAAAAAAAACTATTTCTCTACATACAGTGATGCGATACTACGGAGGATACACTTCTCTTATATAGTTGGGCTTGCATTTAATTGGTGATAAGATAACAGTGGGGAAGTAATATGCAGCTCATATGACTAGACCTACAACCATGTTATTTAATCAAAATAATACTAAAATTAGTACTCTAATTATTTGGAAAGAAATTCAACCATCAATTAATAAATTAATATTTTCGCAAAGTTTAATTGCTGATTTGGTGCAAATAAAAATTTAAGAACATACTTTTATTTTCAATGTTCAAGTACGTACTGATTTGTCTTCATTTGCAAAACTCCAGACTAATTTGATTTTGCATAAATTATATTCGGAGAATAAATTATATTCAATTACTAAAATTTGAAATTTTGCTCATTTTTATTGTCTGTGCTTAATTTATTTATAACACTAGTGGTGAAAAATTCTGACCCGAACTAAAGAATCCGGGATCCATATCCTCTCAGGTACTTGACTCAATACAATTGAAACGGACGTCCCATAATTACTCTCAGCCGGTGCTTGCTCGGGATGGCGCAGGGGCAATATTATTTATGCTTTAAGATTCGTGCCAAGTTAAAAAACAATTTTGGGCTGTCCAATTTAATTGTACTCAGTCCGATAACCTGAGGGATGTGAATTCAAGAATCCTACCAGCCTTCCTATAATCAAAGAAAACTTTTAAGAAAATTTTTAAAGAGAGTCGATATATAACAACTGAACATAAAAATACGAAAATCAATACCAACAAATGTATATTCTCGGTATGAAGAATATACTTTTAGCTAGCCTAGCGTGCCTAACAAATTACTGGTAAAATCTATATGTATCCTTACACAATATATACCTTATCATCGATCAGTAACTTATCCATTGACAGCCCTAAGGTCGACACGTAATTGGTCAAGTCAATAATTGCCTGCCTTAAACCAATCAAAGCAAAACTAATTATCACTAAAAGTTGATTCAATCAGTTGTCATGCTTTTATATTTAATGACCAAAAGCACAAAAGCAGAAGGCATATATATATATATACACACATATACACACATATATATGTGTATAGCACCTCTCTTGAACCATATCCCTGGTCCCCTCTCCAAAAGCTATTCTTACTTTTCGGCGAAATGTTTTCTGTCACAAAAATATTATTTTTTGCAGCTGATGGGGGTAAAGATCATTGATAATGTTGTTTTCACTTCATAGTACAACACACAATTTATATACTTTTTCATTTTGATTCTATTGTATGGGCGCTGTATAAAGCCAAAACAGTGCTGTTAATATCTTTACCCAGCTTATATTTGTGTACTTATCTTTTTCTTGAGTCAACATAACCGTTTGGTTTAGAATATCTTTATTTATTAAAAAAATTATATAGAAATACATTTGTTTTTTCTAATTCAGGTAATATGAACTTCTCTAGCATTACATATATACTTTGATCTTCTATTTTTGGAAAACATTATATATACCTTTTTAACTTGAACTGAAGGTAATTTCAGGAAATTGTTTTTATGGCTAGTAGTAACCCAGCTTCAAGTGTAACTTGATTGAAAGAGATTGTTTATTGGATGCATAGAAACCTTTTTTTCAATTAAAACTTAGAAGATATATGGAGAGTGTTCTTTATAATTTTCATTAGCAAAATAATGCTTACTATCTTATTATTTCTTTTTTGGTTGGAAACAGTCCACTGAAGAGCTCAAGGAGATAACCGGGAGAACACACTAGGTTTTTGGGGCCACGATAGATAAATGAAACCGTCGTTTTATTTATAGATCATATATATATTGCAAGCAGAAATAATGACAAAAACGGAATTCCGGGGAATAGGAATTAATACGCTAAAAAATGCTAACCAAATCTATGAATTACTTAAGCATCTTTAGTCATGTAATCCTACATTAGAGCATAATTTTCCAACTTAGGGTCTGGGTTATCTCCACTGTACTGCTGTTTAGCTTCTTAATTAGTACACAAGTTGCAAACTTAGTAGTATTTGGCTCATATTGTTAGGTAAGGATATCTTGTAGATTTGAAAGATGGGGCATAAAGAGAAGAGACATCTCCAGAAAAGGAGCGGTACACTATGCAGTACCGTTTTGGTTCATGCCAAAGCTGGTACAAGATGCGTGCACAGATATTGCCCAAGTTGGCATGCATATAGCATCTTCCAGATCTGTATCAACTAAAGGAGGATCAGGGGAAGAGATAATTTTATATCAATTCTATAAATAGAACGCAGTACAGACTTGTAGCCATCTCCATAAAAGCAAACAGTTGAGACATCACAACCATTCAAAAAATATAAAAGAAAAAGGATCCTGAACGACGTACAAAATATTGAATGCCCCATACAAGGTACTCAGAAACCCTAGCTTTTAAAACCCTATTATACAGATTAGTAGCTACTTGGAGGGTGGTCCTTAGGGTTTTGTCTTAGTGGTCCTCTCTGTTTAACTAAATATATATTTCAGAACCAATAATATAAAGTCTTATATATGAAAATTATAATAGACATGCTCACATTGTACAATTTGTTAAAGAAACATAGTTAAATAGGAAAAACCATTAGCGCTTGATTAGTTTCAGACTGCTTTTTATATCATTGATTGATCTTTATCAGAAAAAGTAGATAGCATTTGCTTACACATTCGAGAATATTGTCACGCTTATATAAAGCTGAGATACAAATGTTTCTGTGAAGGTAGCCTTTGGCGTATGATTATAATTAATTTCAATCTTATCAATGTGTGAAGATGATTGACACACACTTTCGAATTGCAAAAAATAAGATTTATAATTGCATCCTATGGCAAGATAATCAAATAGCGCTTAATGCGCACAATGATTGGTATCAGGCTTCATTGATTTGGCATCATTCATCGATCAAGGAATCTTTTATCAGTAAAAAAACAGAAGATAGGCATACTGCAAACAGTTGGTTTAATGAAAAGAAATAATAGCAGACAACGAACATATCCTCGATAGGACCATCGACATGTGATAGCTCTAGACTGCATCGAGGCTATGGATGAATCTTTTTCCGAAAATAAGATATTATATGCATCTTTTGGTAAAGAATCTCAATTTCTAAGATGGATTCTGGAATCTTTATGAAGACATTTTGAGATATGAACCAGCTATTAGTTTATTACTGAGCTTTTGTCATTTGATATATCATATATGTATATGTAAATAAATAATAACATTGGGCTTTCTGTCATTTTTATAAATGATTTATTCCTATTTTTAAAACCACATCCTTATACAAAAATGTTGGAGCACAGTACTAGTTTTTGGATGTTATAAATCCTTGCTTATTGCTTATTGATAATCAGCTATTTTGTAGAGCAATATATAGTACGTAGATGAATGAATGAATATATGACTGCTTTTTGAAGAGAAAATAAATTGATCATGCTTGAAAAAACTAAAACTGACAAATATATTTGGAAATTAATTAAGCTGTGTGATACATGCATGGTGCATATTTGCGAAATAGGTTTCACTGTCTTTGGCTTCGTCTGTATTTTATAATTCCTTAATGCAAATTAGGTTTCACTGTATTATAATTTCTTTGCCTAATACCTGCTTTTCCTCCTGCAATTGGTGCGCCAGCCATGTTATTTTGTTCCTCTATTCTATTACTGTTATACGGGCCCAGTTGTTATTTTGGTCCATGGACCTTAGTGGTCCTGAAGGGCCTTTATGGACCTTAATTTGGTCTCGTTAATCCTCTTTATTGTTTTGTTCATGGGCTTACTTATAGTATCACCCTACCTCTCTCTGTTTCTTACAGATATGATTTTCTGGATATATACCCATGGACAATATCTATACTGGTTGTTCTGCTGTCTTTTATTATTCTCTTTTGTTTTTTGAGCCTTCTGTTGTATACTGCTTTATATTTTTGGGTCAAATGCCCATTTTTGGCCTTTGAATTAATAATTTGTTTGCACCAACTTAAATTGATAAAATATCCCAAAAATTTCTCAATATCATATTGAAAAAAAAAATTCATCCAGCTTATAATTTTTTTTCTCCATTAATGTTATGGAATGGTAAACCTACAAAGAAAAAGCTCCGTCACTAGATAACTAATTCATAACATTATTTTCAATCAAAATATTGAAAGAATAATTAATAAATGAATACAACATTAATTACATTATGTAAATTTATAACAGCTGGAAAGATATTTAAAAAGAATTTAAATTGTTCATATATTTAATTTTTTTTAAGATGTTGTGTTAAGGGGTTATTATGTGTGTCTCTGTTCTTCGGATATGAATTAAAAACATATTTACTGTTATAGTATTTTGTCTATCTTTTTGTTCTACATGATTTTTGTATAGGCATTGGACCAACCTATTCGATCCGATGAGATGCCAGATCAAAATCGTCTGATTTATAATAAGATTCGAGCGGACAACATCAGAATGTGTGCAGATTAATTGTCCACGAATCTTGATGGACCGCCACCCACTCCATTGTTGTATTGAAGAAGATGTACTTATTACTCAACAAGAAATCGAGCTTTGAATTCATTTGCGTGGTTCAAACTGGTAGCTTCTGCCAGGATACCTCAAAAAAAAAATTCATTTGCGTGGAGTGATATGAGATGCAAAGATATACTTGTACGAAAGCTTAATTAAGCCCCTAATTAAGTGTTAATGTTTCATGACTTGTTAATTGTAAGGTCATTAGCAGCAGCCACCTGCCCCTCTTTTATTATTTTTTATTTTTAGTTTCTTCATTAAGCTGTCTTCTCTGATCTCGAAACCATGTATTATATTTCCTGATGTTACTTCTATAGAGACTAGTGTACAGCGTAAATGTAATTGTTTCTACCAAAGCTGAAAGTCCACTAATTAATGCTTCTTTTTAGAAAAAAAAGACCTGGTTGTTTTCATGATAATTTAATTATATATTTTTTATTTGTTGATTGAACATGGCCAGAATTATTTGTTTGTTATTCAAGATATATATAGCTGGGTCTTTCAAAGCGTTGGCCATTTCTTATTTTTAATAAATGCCAATAAGTAAATTGTTGTACAACTTTTTGAGTGCTTTTAATTTATGGTACTCATTTATCTAATTAATTTACGCATCCTTTTGTCAATTCCAGGTCCAGTACAAAATTATATATTAATTAATTAGAGTTATTCTGTGCTACAAGTTAGACAACAAATAATGGATCAGTTTATTAATCCTGATCTTTACTAGTTAGTTGGGTCAACTGTCAATGCATCTGTAACTTGTGAAAATATAGAGCAAACTCCTCTTCATTGGCCATTAATTAATTGCTTGTAGATTGTTGTGACAGCGATCTGGATTTTGTTTTATCATTTTTTGGGATTAATTATATATTTCCTCTTGTTCTAATCACTTCTTTGCTTAAATTTAGACGTAATTTAATTTACTTGTGATTTTTGATACTGAAACAAGCGAAGAGTTTCCAATGTTTCAAGTATAATTGCAAAATTCAAAACAAGATAAAACACTAAACATCAATTTTGGGCCTTGGCCTGCCATGATAATTGCGAAATGGAAATACATGCTTGGGTCCCATAACATTTTTTTATTAGCCTCTGGGTTTTATGTGGCGCGACACATGTAGCTTTTGAGCACCACCACTACTTCAACCCAAAGTAATAGGTTTATAATTCAGAAATATTTAAACAATGTAAAGTTCGTAATTTGAAGATAATATCAATACAATTGGAAAATAATTATTTGTTGTTTTTAGTTTATACTTTATACAATACAAATAATATATCAAAAACTGATTTTTTTTATAAAAATTTGTAAACTTTTAAAATAATATGGAATAAATATTAATACCACTAGAATATTAACACCCAATATGAAAAGCACATTATACGCTTCATAACAGTTTTCCGGACAATAAGGTATACTATAACAAAAATAATTAAGTACCAAACCAAAACAATCCAAGCATTAATTTGCTTTAGCCCAAAACATTCTCCAACTTGTAAAAGGACACACCTATAGTACAATAGAAGATCTATATTAAGTTTTTCAAGTGAGGTGTACATAAGAGTCACAGCCCCAAATTCAGAGGGGAAGTATTTTTCTTTTATTGATTTTATTTGATTTTATTTAGGATAATTTATTATTGTAGGTTGGAACAGCTGGCATGAAAACAACATTTTTGTTGAGCCCATGTAGCGTTTGAAAAAGCCTAAGTCAATGATTTCACCAAGGATTCCTTTATAGAGCTTCTTTGGGGGTGTTACATTGTTGTTATATTCTCTCACACAAAGTGATCAAAGAGATCAGGTGCTTAGAGCTTCTTTGGGGTGTTAAATTGTTGCTATATTCTCTCAAACAAAAGTGATCAAAGAGATCAGGTGCTTTAGGTAAGCATTTCCCCCACCTTCATCGTTCTCAACTCAAATAACATGCATGGCATGGTTTTTATGTCATTATCAATGTCTTATATAGCTTGTATGTTTTTTTTTGTTTTCATGTAAATTCTGATACAGATTGAATTAGACAAAAGGTGTTAATTAACCTTGATGTTTTGTTGCAGGGAATTCAGCTACTGATCGAAATGGGGAACCAGCATGGAAAACAAGGTCTCTGAGCAATTTAAATTTGTCCAAGGATTTGTATTCTTTTTTCATTCTAAAAATTGTCCAACTTTCAAACTTGACTAAATATTATAGAAACTCAAATGTCATGTTACACCAAATTGAATTGAAAAGCTGAAAGCTATAATAAATCTGATTAAAACAAGGATCAGTATAATACAGGATCAAGTCAATCATTAGACCAAAAAGTATAATTAAGCACGATTTAGATACATAACATTGGAAGATTCCAAGTAAACTGCAACAATATAATTCAGAGAAGTTTATTTATTTAATTAGTTATATATAATTGTTATGTTTGTATCAGCAGATCACTCAATAGATGAAAAAACTGGTCATTCACCGGCAAGGTCGACCAACCTTCAAGGTACTTTGAAAATCTTCTTCTCTATTGTCTGAACTCACATTAATTACTTCTGCAGTTTACCCTAACATGAATGGTTTATACCAGTACTCTACTAAGGATTGATGTATTTTCTTAAACAACTTGAGCTCTTGTAATTTGTTGAGGGCTAAGGTATGACCTTGCTCATCTCAGACTCTGTGTTGGTACCACACAGGAACCCTGTACAATATAAATTTGCTCCATCTTGTACCAAATGGTAATATATGCAGAAATGGCACTTTTGGAAATTGTGTAATGATACATGTTATATAGTAAAACAACGGATTAAGAATTAAGATGTAATATCTCATTCTCAATCCTGATCCATTAATTCCTTATTATTTACATGTGCAGATGTAACAACATCAGCAGAAAACGAGGCACATTTTGCTAGAGAAAAAGGTTCATTTCTTCTTTAGATTTAGAATTTGGTTTATGTAACTTGAGAAATAATTTCCAATCCAAAGAGGAAAAAGAAACAACATCTCTTGTAGAAATTTTTGTATGAATCGGACTTTTTGTCTAATTATTAATTAACAAAAAATATTATGTTACAAGATGATCAGTCTTGTATTATTACAATTTTACATCCATTTTATATGTCATAGTAGTATGTAACATATACCTTTTGTGTTGAAATCAATTTGGGAATTCTCTCGGATGATTTTTATTCTAAACTTAATATTAACCTAAATTCTTCCACGCATATTAAGTACAAAGTTTTTTTTTTGAGAAATCAATAGGGATCTAGTCCCCATTTCATTAAACCGTGATTGGTTACATGTTTTTGAGTTTCTGAGTAGAAACGCAGAAATTTAAGTACAAAGTTGAATTTCATGTCTCAGTTTAATTGAAATTGCCAACATAAAAGTTTAAGATAAAATAAGCTCAATTTCTACTAACTACTGCACGCGCGCGCGCGCGCGCGCACACACACACACACACACACACACACACACACACACACACACACACACACACACACACACACACACACACACAGTAGCATGCGTATAAAATTTAACCAAACAAATCAATTGAATCAGAAGAAGGCACCTCAACCGCTGTTGAACTATCCGAGACAGAGCAACCAATTGACAAGTACCAAGTGGTTGAAACCACCAAAGAGGAAAACCTAGAAGTAAGCACCATGGCAACTGAGGTGGGGTCCTCTACACCACTTCACCTAAAAGAAGAAGCAGAAGAAAAGGAAAAAAGCCCATTCATTGATATCGCGGAGGCAAATGAAACAACAAAAGATGGTGCAAAGAGCCCATTGGTGTCCAAAACTGATGAAACAATAGATTTGAAAACTGAGTCAGCCGAGAATGCTACACACGATGAAAAACCATCAAATGTGTCAGCTGTGGAGAAAGAATTGCTTCTGGGAAGAGGTGGTGTCTCAGGTGAACTGTCAGAGAGTGCCATGAGCACATCGTCAAATAAGATGAAGAGGTCGTCATCTTTCCTCAAGAGTTGCTTGTTTTGTATTCCCACTACAAGCTAAGTTCATTTATATCTCCAAATACACAGTATTGCACTATTTTTTTGTGCTTTTCATGATGTCTGCTGATTGATATAATTTTGTGTTTTAATGGTGGTCAATTTATTTTTCTTCCAAGAGTATATATATTTGATTTGATTGATTGTGCGGTGGGTTTCTCTTATTTTTGGTGGTGTAAAATATGGAACATTTAGGTGGTAATCAATTGATGCGAATTGTCCTTGAGTGAAACTCATTTATAGTTTTACGCATGTAAAACAAACTTGTAAACCTTTAATTTGTGATGTAAAGATTTTATTTATCTTTTGTTGTTTCTAATGTAAAACTTAATTGTTGAGTTTGATGGGGATTGAAACTTATTTACATTGGTAAAGAATTGTAGCTAGTGTCTTTAAAGTTCACAAGAAAAAAAGAAAAGAAATTATTGGATACTCAAATAACAGAACAGAAAAGACATGGACAATAAAATCACCCAGAGAGGTGTAGACTTCATAGAGAGCAACAATTTCTCAAATTCAAAGGGCAAAATTGAAAGAAACATCAAAACAATGCAAACTCATCAACATGTGTCTGTGTGTGTGCCAAATGCACACACATCTAGTAAAATGCATCGACTCATCAACCTCAGACATGGTGCCCCCGCATTCTGTTGAGGTGACGGATTGTTCCCTGGTGCACCTAATATATAAGTTACTATGCTCTAGGCAGAAAGAAAAATACTGACTTCTGTAGAAATATAATACCATCTCATTCCCAAATTCTTAGAGCTTATAAATTAAGTACTTCATCAATTATATTTTCCGCCTTTTTGTCTTGCTTTACAAAGTGTAAGTGAAAAGGAACGATCCTTCTATGCCTAATTTGTAAGTAGTAGACATACACATATAGAGCCGAGGTCCACTGAGCTAGCGGTTCCAATGTAACAGTACAGCACAATATGCATCATATAAAATAAAACATATATATATATATATATATATAAAGTTTTTAACAATGTTATTGTATTTGGATCTATTCCATTGATTCAAGATAAAAGGTCTTTTCAACAATTAATGTATGCAAGAAATGATATGGCCAAAGAGTACGTGGAAATTAAAATGGAAGAATTTTGTCACATCTCAAACAATATAACCATGAAATGGAAAATAAAAACAACAAAAATTTACATATGGATTAACCGGGCAACACTTCATTACTTTTACAATAAGATACAGTTAGATACAATTTCACTTTAATTTGGTACCACTATTTTTGGTACCACTTTTTGTCCATTCCCTTGAGGGAAAAAGCGGTATAGAAACTCTCCATTAATTTCTTCACCATAACAAAATTCTTTCAAGCATCTCTCGTGAATAATAAAACAGAGGCATTGACAAAAAAGCAGGAAGAATTATAGCTTTTTGCAGAATGGTCATATTCAGAAAATAAAAACATTGATCAGAGGTCAAAAACAGAGCATGACTTAAGCAAATAATCTTTTCCTCGTTTTGATTGAAATTAATATTTGCTTTAATTTGTTTGAATTACCGCGAGTATTCAACAGCACATCGTGCCTTCATGCACTCACCAAGAACACCCCATTTAGAAGCTATAAATGGAATTTTGAGGTACTTAAAAAGTAATCCCTGTAAGGGTATTTGAATGAAAAATAATAATTCTAATGATATATGTGGCTATTTTGATGCAGATTGGACCGGAAGTTTCGATAGAAAATCGACAACTGATTTTTGCACATTTGTAGGCAGAAATCTAGTCACATGGAAAAGCAAGAAACAAAATGTTGTAGCACGATCAAGCGCTGAAGCTGAATATCGTGCCATGGCATCAACAACAAGCGAACTAGCATGGATCAAGCAACTCCTATCAGACATGAGATTTAAAACTCGAGAACCGATGAAAATGTATTGCGACAACAATTCGGCACGACATATAGCATCAAATTCTGTTTTTCATGAGTGAACAAAACATATAGAAGTGGATTGCCATTTTATTAGAGAAAATGTTCAAGCAAAAGAGATTGAAACACCATACGTAAAAAATAAAGATCAACTCGCGGATATCTTCACCAAAGGCTTGGATCCGAGTCCATTTGAGACAATTACAAGCAAGCTAGGATTGTATGATATATACATTTCTAGCTTGAGGGGGAGTGTTAAAATATAGAAATAGATTCAAATTTATTTTGTATTATAGAAAGATAACGGCTAATTTGTAGGAAATAGTGCTGTCATTAATAAACTAGAAAATAGTGTTTTGTAATTAATAGAATAGGGAATAGTGTAACGGTTAGTTTTTGAATGCCTTTTAGTATAAATAGGGACACATGTAAAGCTGAAAAATAATAAGATTGCAATATAATTAAAGAAGAATTATACTTTTTATTGTAAAAAGAAAACTACTTTTTTTAGTAATTTATTTTTTAAGGAGAGGCAAAACAAGAAATAAAGAAGAAAGTTTATTTATTTTATTCAATTTGAGAAATTTAAGGATAGGATTTGGTGAAATTTCGAAATATAGGAAGAACGAGATGGTTTATCCGATCCGCTGGACGGAATAAACCATCCACGTGCAGCAAATCTCGTCTCTAACCACGCAAACTCGCTAATTTAAAAAAAAAATCCTAAACGGGATAATCCATCCGTATAGTTCATAATTTTCTTCTTCTGTTGTTCTTCTAACAAAAAAAAGCAAGAAACAATACTGGATGGGATGGACTATCCCGTCCATGAATTTTTTTTAATTAGCGAGTTTGCGTGATTAGAGATGATATTAGCTGGACGTGATAGTTTATCCTGTCCAGCGGACAACAGAAGAAATCCAATTACCTGTATTTATAGGTTAAAGTACAAAGCATAATATTAATATATAACTTCATATATATTCTAGCAAAACAAACTTAAAGAAACAAACATCATCAAATTGTTTTTGAAGATCCTGCATTTATCTTCTATCTTTTTGAAATATATTTATCTTCTATCTTAATATAGTACTATTATTTTTTAGTCCTTGAGAAATTAAAGCTGTCCACGCTGGTGTGTCATACATGCAGCTGCAAACACTGGTTCAAATGGATCTCATGACAACAGAAAGGGCACATAAAGAGGCGCGCACCACCCCACGATAGCCGTGTGACAGTATTCCAGCAGAGAGTATGGTGGCAGGGTAGTAAAATCGGGGGGGGGGGGGGGGGGGGTTCACATCTGTCGCCATCTCCATGCATTCTTTACACACAAAAACAGAATGGAAGTTGCACTCCTCACCGGCACCTGTCTCATTGTACAATGGTAAGCTCTCGATGGACTCCCATTCCTCCTCATCTCCTACTATTCTCTGAAGGGAGCTTAGCAAGGGAAGATTTCGTGCACCCACATTGCACACAGTGGTGAGAGGACACTTAGTCGACTGCCCAAGCAGGCCAAGGAACTTTTCAGTGAAGTCCTCGGCCAACTTGTCCCATTTAGCTGATGATAGAAGATCGGCATAAGGGGACTCATCAAGCCGGCCTATCCATAACACACAACCGGCTAGATTCTTGATCTCCTCCAGGTAGAATGAATCAAACGGGGTCAGGTGTGTTCTCATGAATTTTACAGCCTCTAGGGGGTCTACATCAGATCTTAGCATCTCAATGTAGTGCTGACGACAAAGCTTGAATTCAAGGAGCGGTTCAGTTAGTTCTGGGTGACCTTTATTTTTATTTATCCAGTCTATTGCGGGAGCTACATTGCGCTCCCCCAAGGATCTTAAAATCTCATGCATCTCTTTGTAATGAGATTTGAATGTGCAAGCCTCTGTCACGCCAGCCTCACGAATGAACACATCTCCAACCTCAAAATGATTGTGTCGATACAGATAGTTAGCCACAATTTGGTTAACAATCTCTGGCTCAGCTCGTTTTGTCTGCATGAAGGCCTTTGATATGGCACTATGGAAGACGCAATTCAGAACCATCATGAATTTGTCGAAAGGTTCTTCAAGCATATTGTTGACACGCTCCATATGAGACTGTGGGGCCAAATTGTTGATGCGCTCCTGTAGGCTGTTGATAATGGAGGTTGAGTCAGTGCCAGCTTCTGACAATTGCATTGCCTGGATCACCTTATTTATTTCATTTTCAGCTTGATGTATTAACCCCTGGATTTTTAAGGTGGATTTTTTGTGAATATCAGCTGCTTGATCAAGGATTGTTTTTAGCATCTGGATTTCCCAGGGTGTTCCTCTGCAATCAAGAGCAATGACTTTAGAAATTAGTTTTTTTATATTACACTATTGACATATAAAAATCCAGACTCCATGACAGAGGTTGTTTTCAAGGACTGGTATTCTGTATGCAGTATGCTAGTGTTCAGGCCAAGTGATGATATGGTACCATGTAGCAATTATTAACTTGAGGATCACTAATTGGGTGTAGGAGTAGGACCTTATTATATATGTTGACAAAGAGCAGATTGTTGTTGGATAGAGGAGCTGATATGTGAGTTACCAGTCATAATATTCTGGAGCCTTATACATTAGAGTATTGTAACAAGTGGTTTTCACGATGACTATTTAAAGAAATATACATTTCTACTTCTGACCTCTGAATAACTAAAATAAGAAATTTGGATATGTCTAGTAAAGCTCATTAATTATCAATACATGTTTTGTATTGTCTGTTTCTTCCATTGTCAAAATATGTTAAGCTGCTAGAGTCTTTTCTTTCAAAACCCTATCCTCATCACACTTGAATCAGAAACCGACCACCTAAATATTTTCAGAAAAAAATGAATGCATGAAATGAAACCCAACTTGGTTGGAGCAACTAATCTTAACTTCAACCAATATCTGATTTAAACCTGACCGTAGTTGAACCACCATTGTTCGAAACTAAACCAAAAGCTTGATTGACATTCAGCCTATGTTGGATCTGACTTGCACTTCATGTAAACCGGTATATTTGAAAAATAGTTAATCAAAGCCTCATAATATATTGATATTGAACTATTCCAGAATTGAGCTATATATAGCTAGAATACAGCTCAACGCGATACATGAAAAAACAAACCCCCAATTGATGTGAAACCCAAATTTAAAGCTATGAAACCGTCATGAGATATAAAGCAACAGAAAGTCCAATGACCAAAAGCCTGAAAGTCATTCTCAATATACCAAGAACTCTGACACGATAATGACCCGGATATGTAGCCTATAACTAAACTGTGATTAATTCCTGTACAATCCAAATGGATGTTTAGCATCTCTATACATAAAAGAGGAAAGCGTATACTTGACTCTAGTAAACTTGCAAGAATTGCATAGTAGAAAGGTTTTGCTTCTGAAAAATGTTCAGGTACTGAAAAAAAAAAATTCTTACTGTGCTTGCTTTGAACATGGAGGAGTACTGCTGCTGGAGGATGCACCTGCATCAAATTTTCTCTTCATTTTCTCGTGTGTTTTGCGATCTGTCAAGATTTTATTGTTCTCATTGAGCCAGAAAATAAATGATATATACACGTTCTAACATAAATATTATTCTGCTCAAAATCTGACAAGACAAAGACAAAAAGTTTTTTTTTAATAACAAGACAATTTTGAATTGTTTCTACTTTATTCTTGTTAAAATACCATCTCATTTACAACTTGTTAATTGATACTACATAAAACTACAATTTGTCGTGCCGCAAACAAATATTTTGCTGGGCATCTAAAATCTCAAATCTATCGTGCCGCAAGCAAATTTTGCGGGTAATCTAAAATCTTTCTTGTTTATATTTACCACCATTAGTTTCGATGATTAGCTAGAATATATCAATAATTGGTAAAATATAATTGTGGCATTTAGCTTTAGTTGTATTGTCAATTTTTTTTTTATTGCTTAACATAAAATCGACTTTGCACATCTAACACAAATTGGTAACGGAAAAAAAATTAGCAGACAAAATATGGATCGTGATCAGTTGCTTTTGGGTTAGAGCTAATTAAAATTGACCATAACACCTTTTTTTTAAAAATCGGAAGTAATTTTTGGGTGTCAGGCAAAAGTCCTAAATAAACTTTGCCTCCTGCAATGCAATAGATCATGGACGAAAATTGTGAGCTTAATTAAAAAGGAAAAAATTAATGAAAACAGATATTTAGGGTTTACCTTAGCTTGGATAAAGATGGAGGAAGGTGGTCTCAAGGAGAACGGGAGTAGTATACATGTATGTATTATTTTTCTCTTGTATATATTGTGAAGAAGAGGTTTTGCAATTTGAGCATATCGGATAGTGACAGTCAATAATGACAGAGCCGTTATTGTTTTCACTGGACAACTCACTGCCTTATGCGCCATGTGTCAAACCCTACTAATGCTCTTCAATTACAGAAAAACAATAGAGTCCACTAATCCTCTTTGCTGTATATATAATATGTAGAGATATAAACGATGTAGATTTGCCAGGACGCATCTTGTTTTAAATATAATGGAGAGAGGCCATGGCTACAGAATTTGATGCTCTCACTTCGAACCAAACCTGAACCTTATTGCCATTCCTAGCTGACAAACGGGTTATCGGGTGTAAATAGGTTTTTAAGATAAAGAGACAGGCCGACAGTTCCACCGAACGGTACAAAGCCCATCTAGTTGCCAAAGGATTTCATCAAGCCAAATGTGTTGATTATTTCGATACTTTCAGTCCTGTTGTGTGCCCTACCTCGATTCGGCTTGTTCTCTTTTGCCACCACTTCTAATTGGCCCATTCAACAACTCGACGTTCAAAATGCCTTCTTACATGGGGATCTTAATGAACAAGTCTCAATGGCTCAACCACCGGATTTCGTTGATCCGGACTGTCCCAATCATGTTTGCCTCTTGTCTAAATCTCTCTACGGCCTCAAGCAATTCTCTCGTGCGTGGTTTCAAAAACTTAGTGCCGTTTTACTTGAGTTTGGTTTCCATGCTTCTCAATAGGATCCTTCTCTATTCATCTCACATGGCTGAACTCACACCACCGTACTTCTTATCTATGTTGACGACATAGTGATCACTGGGAGCTGCCCCTCTCATATCCACAGCTGCATCTCTCACCTACAGAGCTGGTTTGCACTTAAGGACCTTGGTCCTTTGCACTATTTTCTAGACATCAAGGTTCAGTCGGATTCAAATGGGTTGCACCTCTCACAAGCTATGTACATTACTGACTTACTTGTTCGGACCAATATGCACATTGCTAAGCCGTGCAACACTCCCATGGCTGCCAATACTTCCCTTTTCTTGAATGATAGTGCTCTCTTTGATGATGGCCACTTGTATCGTAGTGTTGTCGGGCTCTCCAATACGCCACGATTACTCGACCCGATCTTTCTTATGTTGTCAACAAAGTCTCGCAGTTTATGCACCAACCACAATCAACCATTGGAGTGCGGTTAAAAGAATCTTGCGCTACCTCAAAGGCACGATCGACCATGGATTGAGCATTCATTCGGCCTCCCAACCCTCCCTACATGCATATAGCGATGCCGATTGGGCCGGTAGCATTGATGATCGTCACTCCACATCAGGCTTTTGCATATTCTTAGGCAGTAACATCATCTCTTGGAGTGCCAAAAAGCAAGCAACGGTTTCTCGTTCTAGCACGGAAGCAGAATACCGCAGCCTAGCCATTACTTGTGTAGAATTATTGTGGGTTCGATACCTTCTCAATGAGCTCCATGTCACTCTCTCCACAACCCCGGTCTTATGGTGTGAAAACCTCGGCGCCACCTTCCTTGCGGCGAATCCTATGTTTCACGCTCTCACCAAACACGTGGAGATCGATTTCTATTTCGTTCGAGAACGAATTGCATCCAATGAGCTATGTGTTCGGTTTTTGTGTTCAAAAGATCAACTAGCAGATGCTATGACTAAACCACTGCCGGCACCTCGTTATTTACTGATGCGATCCAAGCTCAATGTGGTATCACCTACATCGGCTTGAAGGGGGCCTATTAGAGTACAACACTGGAGATAGCAACCATCTTAGCATAACTATCACTTGTAACCGATTCAGTTTGATTGAGATTAGATGACTATTTCATATTACTGGCCTATATAAGACAGTGTACTCTCTGTAATTAGATAACATTCGCATAATAGAAAATTATCTTCTCCTCCATCTTGTCTTTCTTGCTTTTTAAGGTGGAAATTATTTTTTGGGCCTGAGGGGGCTGAAAAACAAACGTGACTTGACGAGAGTAACATGTTGTAGTTTGATCACGTCACGGTATGTGGTTAAAAATATTTATTATGTGAGTAATGTTATGTGATTAAAATAATGAAGAACAATATGTGGTTATGATTACGTACACGTGATGAAACATGACGTGACAACTCACCTTTAATTAATTTATTCAAATTTTAGGTTAGTTCATATAAAAATGAAATAAAATAAAAGATGTTAAAAATAAGAAAAATTGGCAAATAAATTAAAATAAGAAAATACTATTGGAACACGTATTGTGTAACGTGCACTACTAGAATCTCCAGTAATAGCAACGGTAGGAAACACCCCATTAGCAAGCGCTACGCTTGCTACAACCCCAAAAAACCTCATTAGCAAGCGCTACGCTTGCAAATACTACCGTTGTATAAAGCCCCAATGCAAATACTCAATTTCAGACTTATTAGCAAGGGCTACGCTTGCTAATACTCTTCTCTAGGCTTTTGCATGAACCGCCCTTGCAAAAAGTACACTTGCTAATAGTTTCAGAGTTGGAACCCAACAAGAGTATTTGTAAGGATGTCAGGTGTGGGCCCCATCTAAATATTTGCAAGGTTAACAAACGTGGGCCCCATATGGTTATTTGCAAGGCTAGCAAACGTAGGTCCCACCTGACTATTTGCAAGGATAACGAATGTGGACCCCACCTAACTATTTGCAAGACTAATGAATGTGGGTCCCACTTGATTATTTGCAAGAATACCATTGATACTTTTTACATGCTCCAATTCTACAATCCTCCCTCCCTGTACCAATCTGGTACCAACCCAGTACCAACCCAATAATCTATTACATTTCCATTGAACCAGATTTACATAAACACATTGAAATATAGATATAACATTTAATAAACATTATTCAACATAGTACAATTATCATACATTGTACCAAAATACATTACAACAACAACACTAAAATGAACTTCTAAATATACCCAAAATATATCAACCACCCCTTAACAAAAATTTACAAAATAATTTACAGTCAAGAAATTAGTTGCATAATTCTGAAACTTTCCATTAGCACCAATCATAAGCAGCAGCATTTAAGAACGTTCAAGATAGCCTTTGCAATCAGATACCTAATGAAATAAACATTCAAAATATTAAATAATGAGTATTGAGAGAACAATATTGAGGCAAAACAATGCTATTTTTTCAAAACTTAATAATCAGGTTAATATCTCAAAGCTTATCTCAACAACCAATTGACAACCAATTATTGATAATATCTCAAAGCTTAATAATTAGGTTTTAGATAAGGAATTGACAACCGATTACTGATAATCTTCCCATTAACAAAAATCAAATGTTTTGGTTATAATATATTAATAATAATTATATATCCCCTGTATTTAATAATAATTATGGAGGAATTTTTTTCTAAGAAATTTCACCTTGCACAAAAATATAAAAAATTAAATCAGAGAGTATTTACCTTTCAACATTCTCTTTAGGTAGGTTGGTCAAAAAGAGACCTGAATCACCACGAAGTGACTGTAATTTTCACAAGAACACAATCATATAGTAAAACATAAATATTACGGTTTTCACTATAGAAACTTCTTTCTAAATAAGAGGTTTATGAGGTGTACCTGCTGCTGGATGTGAGTTGTTCTTTAAATTTCTTGAAGTTCTGATTTCTCATGCGGTTTTATACTGATCAAGCCCTTCTGTTCAGCGGCAAAGGATGCTATATAGTTATACAGAATCACTTAATTTTGAACTAATTAAGGCCAAATTGTGAAACTGAGGTAATTAAGGCTTGAAAGAGTAAATCTGCAGTACTAACCATGACACCATAAACACCTTCAACAGTGAACATCTCAGCATCGTTTCCAGAGTCACCACACACAAGTGTGTTCTTTGGTGGTTTTCCAATTGACCCAAACTTTTTTAGTAGATATGCAAGTGCCTGTCCTTTTCCAGCCTCTTTTGGCAACACATCGAGAGCTAATCCAAAGCTATAAATGATTTTTACGTCTAGCTGTTTAAGAAAGGAAAACAAATGTTGGATTATGCAAGTGCCTATTCCAATTTCTATTGTCTATAAATGAACTCAATGGTTCAGTCTAGTAACAAAACAAATGCACATTGTACAAAAGACAAAAGAAATTTAGGAGTTCATCTTACACCACGTTGTGTCAGGCTAGCATACTGTGCTTTCTCCTTGGGGATGTTGAAGCTGACCTTATGTGGACCCTGGTCCAAGTCAGACTACACCCACCAAAAGTTAGCTTTAAAACTCTATAGAAATAACAAAGAACTCACAATCTTTTCAGCATACAAACTTAAGCTTGTTATTTTGTAAAAAACTATCCTCATAAAAAACTATCCCCAATACACTTAGCCCTAATGCCAATAACTTAGAAAAAGGTCAACTGACATAGTGAATATAAAATACACTAACCTTGTTGTGTTCAGTGGGTCAGAACCCCTCTTTAGTCACGTGAGATGCCTACAGCAACAGTCTAAATTCATGTCTCTAAAATTTAACATTATTTATCTGATTCCCTTTGGACTATTTTCTGGTAATTTGGTGCACTGCACAGGATTTCAGAGAACACGTGTAGAAAAAACTGCATATAATCCTTCCTAGTATAAAGTAAATAAATATGCTTTATTCAAGGGCATTTCTCATACTTCCCATATTTGCTAATTGAGATGTTAAATTAAGACACCTTCAGGCAATCAGGCATGTGCAGTTTTACCACTTTAAGCAATCGTAAAGGTCATGAAAGCTATTTCTACATTTTCACTGAGGAAGATTTAGTTAGATAATGTAGATCGAAAGTAATACTAAGTTGTAATCAAATAAATCAATGGTAGCATCAACACAACATCCTTTTAATTAGTATCGATCTATTTATTACAAAAGACACATGAATCATTGACTCAGAGCAATTGCATATTACCATACTTGAGCTCGGAAGTGAGAATTGTGAACAATGCATTGAAATTTGTCAGGTGTGCACAATTGAAGAAACCATAGCTCAGATCCCAAAATTTGACTTAATTAATGGATAATCACAGCAAAGAAGTAACCTGAGAGGAGTCTTCCCCAATAAAGAAGTAAATTGATCTAACCTTCCTCTAGATCTGAATCGCGCCAGAGATAAGAACGTGCAGCTGGAGGTGGCAGAGCAACTAGCTCTAGGTTTAGTGTCATGAGGTGGTAGAGCAACTGCCCCAATCAAATGTTATGTACCGATCAATACCTGTACCACATCCAGTGCCCCTCTTAGCAGCACCTCATCCAGAGCCTCCCTTCCTGCAAAATCCCTTCACCACAACCGTGTACAGTACCTGAAAGGAATATACAAGGCATGAAAAGGTTTCACAGGTACAGTACAGTACCTGAACAAACCTGAGACTTATTGCCTGGTACGGAGCTGTTATCACAAACACCATTGTTAGGAAAGCAAGATCCAATTCACCTAAATCATCAATGAAAACAAAGGTGTTTCACACTGTAAGGATTATATCCTAAAATATGAAAAATTGACAGAATTCATCTCACTCAGAATCTTTATAAGGCCAATCATTTTGAGTTTTATAGTGTTAAAAATAAACTGGTACCAAGTGTTAAGACTTTTTTTATCACGTACCTGGAATGAAGATAGACGAATCAGTAGAGTGAGAAAGGCAGTCCACATACCATACTCCCCCCTGCAAAATAAAGTCGTCGATTCAATTGGCTATTTCCCGATCGTAAATATTTTTCGCTCACTGAAAGTTTAAATTTTCTAGTGAGAGAGGTCAACCGAATTGAGAAGGAGCCCGTCAACTGCTTGTAGAAATGTTTTGCAATCTTAATTCCTACAAATTGAATTGCAATCTTAATTCCTACAAATCTGTTATGCAATCTTTTTAGTAAATAGCTTGATTAATCGATAAGAATTCAAGCAGTACTAGTTCTAGCAAAAGAATTAAGGAAAAAATGTCAAGGCATACCTCAATGTGCTCGTCAGCCCCGCTGTCCTAGCCCCGCACCTCGTCAGCCGACCAACCCCGCACGCCCAAATCTCTCCTCGCCTGACCAAATCTCGCATCCCCTGACCACATGCTGCACCAGGCCAGCGATCGCCTCACCTGAGCCCCCTCCAGCCTCGCACGAGGGTTTGGTGGTAGGATTATGTATGTGTGGGAGGAGGCAGTAAAAGAGAAAGAGATCGGTGCTGATGCTGAGGGGCGCCCGTTGATACCTCGCATATTTAGTCTATTTTAGGCCTGTTTTAGTACCAGATTCGTGCCCTAATTCACCAGAATCATGTGCATTTCATCGATATATCTTTAGAGTTTGGTACTGCTGAGTGTTTGTTTGTTTTCTGCAGGCTTGGAGCAAAACACACGAAGAAACGACGATTTGGGATGATCTGGTACGGCCCTTACCAAGTTTGGTACGGGTCTTACCGGACTTAGCCATTTTTCAGCTCATCACGCCTGGTACGGCCTGGCCGTACCAATTTGGTACGGGCCGTACCTAAAGGCGGCCTGACAGATTCAAATTTTGGCAGAGGCTATTTAAAGCGGGGAACTCTCCAATTTCGACATTCATTCCATTCCAGATCTATTTGAGAGCACAGTAAGAGAGAGAAAGAGAGCTAAGGAGCTAGGAGCAAGAAGGAAGAAAGAGGAAAGAGGCGAAACTCGACGGATCTAGCTTCCTCCTCTCGATCCCTTCGATCCATGGCTATCTCTATCCCTTTTATTGTATTTTTAGATCAGATCATGTGCTGTGAGTAGTTATTTTAGTTTCTAGGGTTTAGAGATGGATTCTTGATTTGTTTTGACTTTCTTTGACTTGTATCTTGTATGAACTCTTTTGATTGATTGATTGTGATTTCTTTGCTATCTTTTGCTTTGATTGCTGTGATTGTGTATGATGAACCTCTAGGTTTAGATCGAACCTATCAAGGTCATGTGATCATCTCAATCTCTCAACCAAATCAATTGTTTAGGGTAGACTTGTTCGAATTGAAGCCGAGAGGTTGAATTCTCCTCTAATCGACAGATTAGAGGGTGCCTTAGGTCTCCAATCAACCAGTTAGGGTAGATCTGTACCAACACACGAGAGTTGAGGTGTAGAAATCCCTAAAAGGCAATCAATTGCATTCCAACCTAGATCTTGATCCAACAAACGACAGTTGAGGCTTAGGAACCTTAGGTATGGTCAATTGAACCTTTCCAAAGAGTTTAGCACAAGGTACCAGCAAGGAAATGCATCAACTCGAACTGGTAAGCTCTGTTCTGGGAAGCCAGTACGGGTCTTACCAGAGTGGTACGGCCTTGCCTTACCAAGTTAAGTACGGCCTAGCCGTACCGACTTGGTACGGGCTGTACCACTAGAGGCAGATCATAGATGAAGTCTGAAACCCTGGAAACGCCTTTTATCCATAATCAAAACACAATTTACATTTCTTCTAGCATTTTATTACATCTTTCTGAATTGTTTGAATTGTTTGAATTGACCTTTTTAGGAAATTAAATACCAAACCAAATCTTTCTCACTTCTAGTTTTTAATTGAGTTAGGTAGATTCTAACCTAGTAATTGTCCGTCCCTGTGGATCGATACCCGATTATACTACTCGATAGGGGTTGTGCACTTGCAACCCTTACTCGTGAAGTGTAAACGCGGTTTTAAAAGGTACGCCCTCAAGCGTACCGAAACTTGCGTTGCGCTTCTGCGCGAACAAGTTTTTGGCGCCGTTGCCGGGGACGGTAACCAATTGCCTAGTTAGATTTTACCTTACTTAGTTAATCTAGACTTTATCTTGTATCCTTTATTTTATTTTATTTTATTTTGTTTCTTTTATTTATTTATTTTTTTTTTTTTTCAGGAACACTATGGCGATTACTATCTGAGGAGCTCGAGACACCATGGATCTCATGTACAACATGACGACAGACCAACATTGGTTTGGCCGCGACAATTTTCAAGCTGGAGGAGGCGGCCGATCCAAAGCTGATCAGATCACAGCTCTATATGCTAGAGCTGCCGAGCTAGAGGAGGCCATGATCGCAGCTCTATATGCTAGAGCTGCCGAGCTAAAGGAGGCCATGGAGAGTTATTCAATCAGAATGAGCATGAGGGCAGCCAGAAACCAGAAACCACAGCCATGTGCCATGTGTGGGGACAGGAGACACTCTTATGAGTATTGCCCACTGGCTGATTGGAGTGAGGAACCGGAGCAGGATGGCTATATCAGCAACAACAATTGCAATTTCTACGACCCTGCACCATTCGATGACTCGAACAATTGCGTATTCCAACCCGACCCACCCGAGCCGTACGTTGATCCCGCTGAGATCGAATTCATACACGAGCAAGGGAAGGTGAACCAGATGCTGTGGGAACAGTTGCAAAACATGTCCACACAGATGGCCGCTCAAAACAAGCTGTTGGAGCAGTTGAGTCAGATCATCATCTCACGCCAATCTCAACCTAGAAAGCTGCCAGCTCAGCCAGAATGCGAAGGACCAGCCCAGCCAACAGACCAGACCGCACTTGACGCGACCCGCATCATTGTGACACGACCCGCATCACCCACGGAAGAACATGTGGACCCAGGTCGCATCGAGCCAAGTCGACCCGCATCTCCACCTGAAGAGCATGTGGACGCGACCCGCACGCCACCTGATGCGACCCGCATGCCGTGGTCTGATGACCTGGAGACAAAAGGAAGCAAGTCGGATTGGTCAGCATGCGATGCCATTTCACCTGATGCGACCCGCACGGCACCTGATGCGACCCGCGTCAAGACCCAGACAGAGCGGCTGACTCCTGAGCTCAAGCCTCCAGCAACTCACCTCAGGTATGAGCTTCTAGACCCAGATAGATGTCGTCCTGTGATCATAAGTGCAGATCTTGAACCCGATCGGACTGCTACACTCTTGGAGAAATTGGAAGCGCACAAAAGCGCGATCGGGCGCTCGATCAAGAACTTGATGGGAATCTTGCGGATTCTTCTGATGCAAGAGTGTGATCGCATGGGCCGTGTACCTCAGAAGTGGGTGCTCCCACCAGTGCCACCTGATCCACCTCCCACCAACCAGTGAGACGCCCCCGCTTCATCCCTCGCTCACCATCTAGTAAGTTTTCATATTTTCTTCTATTTACTTTTGCCTTGTGTAGATTCAAGCATTGAGGACAATGCTTCATTCAAGCTTGGGGGGGTGGAATAGAAGAAAATTGTATTTGCATTTAGACATGTTTCTTTTTCAAAAAATTTGCATTTAGGTGATAAATTTGTGTGATTGCTAGGATTAGGGACTTGTTTGAAAACTTTTGTTTGTGAGTTGGATGACCTTGGGAAATTAGAACTAACCTCATAATTGACCAAACAAAACTGATTACGAACAAATGGTTTGAGATTTGTAAAATTGGAAACTTGAATGTCAAGATAGCATTTAGAAACCGAATTGTGCCTTTCAAATGTGGAAATAGGGATTTCAAATAAAGAAAAGTTGGGATATCCGTTGGTGTGAATGAACACTAGTGGATGTGTGTATTCATGGTATGTGCGAAAAAAAAGAAAAAAAAAGAAGAAAAAAAAAGAAAAAAAGAAAAAAAGAAAAAAAAAAGATGAAAAGATGGAGAACATAAGAGTACTGGCAATAAGCCTTGAATGGGCGCCTTTGAGCTCGTCTCCCAATTAGAAATGAAAAAAATAAAATTTTTGCACATATCAACACACGAAGTCCGCAACTTTCTGACCTAAGCTTGATTCAAGCTTGGGGGTGCCAAAAAGGGAAAATCTCTACAAACGAAGGCATAGTTTAGTGAAAGAATGATAAATCGATAAATTCGAGTAATCAACTTTGCAAGACTTGAAACATTTAGAGTTTGAGGTTTTATTAGTCAATTTGTGAGGTGAATCACAATTGACCAAGGGAAGTCCGAATCATAGCAAAAAGATTCTTGCGTTCTTTTATTGTAGCAATCATGTAAGTTTTCACATTTAGACTTGTATCCGCATTTAGATTTAGTTGTCCAGCACTTTTACCCGAGTTTGAAACTTTTTGCTTGAGGACAACCAAAGGTTCAGCTTGGGGGAATTTGATACCTCGCATATTTAGTCTATTTTAGGCCTGTTTTAGTACCAGATTCGTGCCCTAATTCACCAGAATCATGTGCATTTCATCGATATATCTTTAGAGTTTGGTACTGCTGAGTGTTTGTTTGTTTTCTGCAGGCTTGGAGCAAAACACACAAAGAAACGACGATTTGGGATGATCTGGTACGGCCCTTACCAAGTTTGGTACGGGTCTTACCGGACTTAGCCATTTTTCAGCTCATCACGCCTGGTACGGCCTGGCCGTACCAATTTGGTACGGGCCGTACCTAAAGGCGGCCTGACAGATTCAAATTTTGGCAGAGGCTATTTAAAGCGGGGAACTCTCCAATTTCGACATTCATTCCATTCCAGATCTATTTGAGAGCACAGTAAGAGAGAGAAAGAGAGCTAAGGAGCTAGGAGCAAGAAGGAAGAAAGAGGAAAGAGGCGAAACTCGACGGATCTAGCTTCCTCCTCTCGATCCCTTCGATCCATGGCTATCTCTATCCCTTTTATTGTATTTTTAGATCAGATCATGTGCTGTGAGTAGTTATTTTAGTTTCTAGGGTTTAGAGATGGATTCTTGATTTGTTTTGACTTTCTTTGACTTGTATCTTGTATGAACTCTTTTGATTGATTGATTGTGATTTCTTTGCTATCTTTTGCTTTGATTGCTGTGATTGTGTATGATGAACATCTAGGTTTAGATCGAACCTATCAAGGTCATGTGATCATCTCAATCTCTCAACCAAATCAATTGTTTAGGGTAGACTTGTTCGAATTGAAGCCGAGAGGTTGAATTCTCCTCTAATCGACAGATTAGAGGGTGCCTTAGGTCTCCAATCAACCAGTTAGGGTAGATCTGTACCAACACACGAGAGTTGAGGTGTAGAAATCCCTAAAAGGCAATCAATTGCATTCCAACCTAGATCTTGATCCAACAAACGACAGTTGAGGCTTAGGAACCTTAGGTATGGTCAATTGAACCTTTCCAAAGAGTTTAGCACAAGGTACCAGCAAGGAAATGCATCAACTCGAACTGGTAAGCTCTGTTCTGGGAAGCCAGTACGGGTCTTACCAGAGTGGTACGGCCTTGCCTTACCAAGTTAAGTACGGCCTAGCCGTACCGACTTGGTACGGGCCGTACCACTAGAGGCAGATCATAGATGAAGTCTGAAACCCTGGAAACGCCTTTTATCCATAATCAAAACACAATTTACATTTCTTCTAGCATTTTATTACATCTTTCTGAATTGTTTGAATTGTTTGAATTGACCTTTTTAGGAAATTAAATACCAAACCAAATCTTTCTCACTTCTAGTTTTTAATTGAGTTAGGTAGATTCTAACATAGTAATTGTCCGTCCCTGTGGATCGATACCCGATTATACTACTCGATAGGGGTTGTGCACTTGCAACCCTTACTCGTGAAGTGTAAACACGGTTTTAAAAGGTACGCCCTCAAGCGTACCGAAACTTGCGTTGCACTTCTGTGCGAACACCCGTCTGAGGCGAGAGAGCGAGAGATGGCGGAGAGGTTTTAGAGAGTTAGGTTTTATCGTAAGAGGGGGAATCAAAATTCAGGAGGGAAATGAAAATTTAGGAAGGCGCCGAAATGAAATGTTTGGAGAGAAATGAAAATAAACCCTAAGTCCACAGACAGGAAAGATAAAAGTTCTGTATCGTATTTACTATGAAGACCTACATACAAATTCATAAGCTCAAAGGTAACATAATATTTGTGTTTAAATCTGGATTGTCTGATCATCATTACGTACGAATATTAAAACAGCCAGTGTATCACCTAGAACCGGATCTAAAAAGAAGTATTATATTACCTCAGAGAATAGGGACTCCCTACCCACAACCTCTAAAATGAAGACATCAAGACCATTCATTGCATATCGAATGGCTCAAAACTTGATATTTACTAATTGGTTATATAAACTGTTAAAAATTTGAAATATTTTTTAATTGTTTTTATATTATTTGTTGTATATGTTTTATCGAATCTGTACATATGTAAATCATAAAAATTATTTTGTTAACTTTTAATTTTATTCTGACTTTAACAATTGACCTTTATAAAAGACCACTCAACTTAATTTATTTTACAATAAATTTTCATTTTGTCGTCATTCATTTAATTATCTTCAATATATAAATGAAAAAAATATATAGTTTACAAATTTAACAGTGAATATTTTATTAAATTATTTTTTTTCCAAAATACAAGTTATAATTGTAAATAGTTTCACATTCGTTCTTAACCACTAAATTCAAAATTTAAAATAAACTCAATTATTAAATATCTTACAAAATATACACAATGCATGAATTTTATTCTCAAATAGTTATACACGATAATGAATGGAAGAACATGTTTATGAATTACTAAAAGATTTGTACAAAAAAAACTATATAGCACAACATGCTTGTTGCATAAATAACTCACATCCTTCAAGCATCAACATAGAACATGAACTCTTGTAGTGTGAGTTAATGAAGATCCACAAGTATACGTTGTCTGATGGTCGATCGGAACCGTTCAAATTGAAGAATATCACATTCATTTCATTGTAGTGAAGTTTGATAAAATGTTATGTTCATCTACCTATCCATCAAGCCGACGGAATATACAAACATCGTAGGGCCATAGACACTTCACGTCGGATCGAGACTTCTACATATCGAAACTTCATTTTTTTTATGGTTGCGTTCAATGTTTTCCCCTGATCATTTAAAAACTAATTTGAAATTATTTCACTGCAGATCAACCGTTGATTGCTTATTCAAAAATGAACGGTCCGTAATTATTGGTTCAATTTTAAGGGGCAAATATTGATGAAATTATATGAAATTAACAATTATAAGCATTATTTGGTCACTGGGCATGTATAAATGTAGAAAATATATTTTCAGAAATTTATTTATATTATTTGATGTACAAAAATCACTAATTTTATCATCTGTTGATATAAGCCGTCTGATGGGTGATGAAGGGTCATGATTACCAATGTTGAAGGGGTAAACAATGATGAAATTCTATAAAATTGATAATTACAAATATGATTTGGTTATATAAACCGTTAAAAATTTGAAATATTTTTTAATTGTTTTTATATTATTTGTTGTATATGTTTTATCAAATCTGTACATATGTAAATCATAAAAATTATTTTGTTAACTTTTAATTTTATTATATATAAATAAAAAATATATAATTTACAAACTGTTTTCATCCGCCTCTAACTATCACAATAAAAATTGTTTTCATATAATTTACAAACTGTTTTCATCCTATTTATAGCATGCAATTTAATTATCTCGTAAAAATATCATGACTTATACAACATGTATCAAGCCGTGATTTTTATTTTTACCCAAAAAAAAATATTTTAATATAAATAACCACGTTTTTAAAAAAAATTTATTTCTACCCAAACCGCAAATAATATTTGCGGTTTGAATTAACAATTCAAACCGCAAGGAATATATGCGGCTTGAATTGTGAATTCAAACCGCATATATTATTTGCGGCTTGAATTGTTAATTCAAGCCGCAATATGCGGTTTGAATCGCATTTATAAAAATCGGTTAACCAATCACCATTTCATTTATTATTTTATTAAATGGTAATTTTTCACCGATAACCCTAGAAATTTATTCACCGATAACCCTAAAGTTATTTTTATTACAAAGAATTATATTATAAAAACTTATCAATAATATAAAATTTCATTTATTATTTTATTAAATGGTAATTTTTCACCGATAACCCTAGAAATTTATTCACCGATAACCCTAAAGTTATTTTTATTACAAAGAATTATATTATAAAACTTATCAATAATATAAATGGAAATGGTATTTTATGAGGTAGTTTATTTTATATTATTGATAAGTTTATATAATATAATTCTTTGTAATAAAAATAACTTTAGGGTTATCGGTGAATAAATTTCTAGGGTTATCGGTGAAAAATTACCATTTAATAAAATAATAAATGAAATTTTATATTATTGATAAGTTTTTATAATATAATTCTTTGTAATAAAAATAACTTTAGGGTTATCGGTGAATAAATTTCTAGGGTTATCGGTGAAAAGTTACCATTTAATAAAATAATAAATGAAAATTTATATTATTGATAAGTTTTTATAATATAATTCTTTGTAATAAAAATAAATTTAGGGTTATCGGTGAATAAATTTCTAGGGTTATCGGTGAAAAATTACCATTTAATAAAATAATAAATGAAATTTTATATTATTGATAAGTTTTTATAATATAATTCTTTGTAATAAAAATAACTTTAGGGTTATCGGTGAATAAATTTCTAGGGTTATCGGTGAAAAATTACCATTTAATAAAATAATAAATGAAATGGTGATTGGTTAACCGATTTTTATAAATGTGATTCAAACCGCATATATTATTTGCGGTTTGAATTCACAATTCAAGCCGCAAATAATATATGCGGTTTGAATTCACAATTCAAGCCGCAAATAATATATGCGGTTTGAATTCACAATTCAAGCCGCATATATTCCTTGCGGTTTGAATTGTTAATTCAAACCGCAAATATTATTTGCGGTTTGGGTAGAAATAAAATCCTTTTAAAAACGTGGTTATTTATATTAAAATATTTTTTTTTTGGGTAAAAATAAAAATCACGGTGTATCAAGTAAGGGTTTAGAAAACATCCAGTATCAATTTTTTTGGATTCCCTCCAAATTTCTGTAACTTCCCTCCACATCATTTTGGTTACCGCCAAATAATAATCCATATGCGTCAAAGTCCATAACGGCTTAACCTAAACGATAATAATCGATTTGTACATATGCAAATATGAACCGTCTGATTGAAATTGTGTAGCCTAGATTATCAATGGACAACTCCATTTAATGACAATCTATCTTATTATATTAATTTTAAAATTGGAGATGTCTCATTAACAGATGGGTCCCACTAGTCAGCTTTGATTTTTTCATTACGTCTTCCTTCTCTGGAAAGTTTCTCCCTTATCTTTTTTTTCCCCTTCTCTGGTTGGTTCCTCCTCTCTTCTCCAAATGAAATTCCATTTCCCTCAAAAATGAAAAATCAAAATCAGAACCTCTCCTCTCTGTCACCTCAAAATATTGCGCGCTCTCTATCTCTCTCTCAAACTCTCCACTGTGACCGGAGCCCTTCTCCAACACCAACCCCGATCTTTCTTCTCCAGCGTTCTCTGTCGCGATCCCACCCCACCCTGTTAAGTCCCGTCGAAAACTTCCAAGGTGAGATTCGAAGCTTGCAAGCTCAGATTCACGAAAGGAAGAGATGTTTGCCTCCTTTCAAGTAACTCTCACACGTATCATTCTTCTTCTCTTCTTTTAGGTGGATTCATAATTTATGTTCTAAAATTTGTTTGAATAATGAGCGAAGGCTCTCTTGTATCAATTGGTCTGACAAAATTAGTTCCAATTTTCAAGATCTACTATGATTATCTGGTCCAATTCTCAAAATTAGTTCCTTGTTGTACATATTTTTAGTTTTTGAAGTTGTATACCGGTGTTTGATTATGTGCACTCAAGGTGTTCGATGAAATGACATAAGTGCACAAGCTTTTAGTAAACTGATATAATTTTCTTCGTTTGGTAAACTGATCTAATTACCGAAACAGGGATGCATGACTTTAAAGTGTTCGACAAAATATCCAAACCAAAAAGAAATTGAAGTTAGTAATAAAAAATGTCTACCTTCACCCGTGCAGCTGCACGGCTTTAAAAAACCAAAATTTGTCTATACAAACCAAAATTAGTAATAAAAAATGTCTACCTTCACCCGTGCAGCCCCAAAACATCACTCTATACAAACCAAAATTAGAACCATATCTACACTTTGAATTTGATCAAACTGTTTTATGAGCTAATAAAGGACATTTTCATGGACAAACAGAAACAAATTTCATATTTTTTCTGATTTTTGTACAATTTCTGAGAGCATTTTAAAATTCTGATTCTGAAAAAAAAAATGGTACTGTACCAGGCTGGTACACGGACTGCCTCTCACAAAATCAAACATCTGACATAGCTAGAGGTCTCAGAAAAATTTGAAATTTTCCAGGGTAAAAGCTAACACTCTCCTGAGAATTTAGACACCAAGAACACAAATTTTAGCCTTGTAGATTGGCCTGTGCAAAATTCACAAAATAGGCTGTCAAAATACCAAAACTTCTATTTATGAATATCAAGATTAACACATATTTCTCTGACAGACAAAGGCGCATCAATTGACACTGAGATTATCGTGATAATCTAGCAAGGTCATCTATACACAAGGAAGACTATTGGATACCCATACTTGACTATCAAAATGCCCTCAAGTGATATTTTACTATTGGTACCAAAGGACATGTACCAGTCTAATGGAATACAGTAAATTGTGATTCAAATAACGAGTAAATCATGATTAGGAGTATATGCAGGTGAAAGGTTTATTCCATAAACTAGTCCTCAGCAGTTAGAACTTAGATCCGTAGTGAAGATATTTGCATTGTCAATTTCTTGTATTCTAACTGGGATGACTTAAGGCCATGTATTTGGGATTGGAGGATTAGAGGAGCTTGATGTTCAAGAGGATTTTTATGCATGTGGTATTTTAGTTATTTTTTGGCATTAGTCATTCTGCTTTATAGTTTTTTTATCACTAAAAATAGAAATAAATATATATGGTAGTTATTAAATGGAAATTAGAAATTTCTAGTAACATTAAAACTTTACTATTTTGAAATTAATATTACTTTCTATACAATTTAAGTCAATTTTATTTTCTTGTATGTTTGAAGTTTGAGAGCACATGGGAAAAAGCACACTCATGCACCATTTATATGATTGTTCATTCTAATTATTTTTGGTTAATAGTTACTAATGGAGTTTGTAACTTTGTAAAAAAATATCAATGTGTATCTTTTATGATATAAAGTTGTATTATAATTTTCCTTCCCTAAAAAAATAATTAAAGTTTTTGTTGCTATGATTTATAATATAAAAATAAATTTAAAATCATTTGCAACGGTGGCTCATGCAAATAGTTAGGGCCTTCACAATAAAATAATATAAACAACATCATAAAAACATTTGCAACGGTGCCTCTTGCAAATAATAATGTCTTTTAGAATATAATAATATAAAAAAGAACTCCAAAAACAATTGCAACGGTGCCGCTTGCAAATAGTAACACAATTCACAATAAAATAATATTTGGCGTGTCTGGGGTGGGTATTATTATTTGCAAGGGCCAATAGGAGACATTAGCAAGGGGATCCATCACATATTTGCAAGCGTGATTATTTGCAAGAGCCTCCCGTTGCAGTTATATTAATTTAATCAGAAAATCAAAATCTTTTGCAACGACCCTTCTTACGCTTGCAACAAACACTTGCTCCCCTTGCAGTTACCGGAAATTCTAGTAGTGGTGACGTGACATAATCGGATTAGTTTTTGTAGTGTGCCTTGATGTACACTTTTCACTTCAAAAAAGACACGTGAATGAACACGTCATGTGACACGTAAGTCACGTCACATGACCACCCCATATGACATGACATGCCATGACCGAACAAATAACAACACAACTAATTTCCTATTTTTCTTCACATGGGACTATACATGACCCGAGTTCTATTTTTCCTTTTTGGGTAATGAGTTATTTTCTTTCTTTAATATGGCCACAGTAAACAAACAAGGACTTTGGTTAACAAATAACAAAACCTGAAAACTTGCTAAACACAAATATCCAGAATTCTTTAAATGTCTGTGATTTCTTTGAAAATTGTGACTTTGAGCAAAGACATGGGTAACAGCTAGAATTATTCGATCAGACTACAAGAATGTGACAGTATCTGTGAGGGTAAAAAGTTACTATCCGCGAGGGTATACTGACAAGAAGATGTTTTTTTCTATTAGCGAGGAGAGTATCCGCGAAGGTATACTGACAATATCTCTCGCGGATACTGTTCCATTATTATAGCGCCTTAATAGTGATCTTGATCTACCTTTTGGATTGATCAGTGACACACCTGCGCCATCAGAATAATGAAATTAGACTCGATACCACCACTGCCTAGTGCAGATGGTTAAGGCATAATTAGTTCTCCCACAGGAGGACAGGTTCGATTCTGCAGAGGGTCAGGGTTGGGGTCTGTGGTTTTGTGTGTACCTACAGACTGTTCTAAAAAAAAAGAATTAGACTCGAGGTATTTTTTATTTTTATTGAAACACCAAATCGATTCAAATGTCAAATTACAATATATAACGTCTTAGATAATATTGTACAGTATATTGTAAGCAAACTAGTTCTGATGTCCACAAATTTTCATGATTAACATTTCTTTTGGATTGATAAAACACTGTTTCTCGCAAAGAAATTGATAAAATAACCTTTTTCTGAAAAAATTCAAATAAAATACCTCATTTCAAAATTTCTTGACAAAATAACTCTCTGGAACCCACCTGATAGGTCCATATACCAATGGCCCTTAAAGAGCCCAGGCCTGGCCCGATAGAGCACTCCCAGATTCAAAATACACAAAAGGCCGGCCCAAAATAGAATGAAACGGAATAAACCCCCTTCCCCTGCAAAAACAGGCCACGACCCAGAAAAAGCCCGGGACTCGAACCCCCTCCCGGGGCCAGCCCGAGGTCAAGGACTGCCCGGGATTCGGACCCCCTCCCGGGGCCAGCCCGAGGTCAAGAATTGCCCGGGATTCGGACCCCCTCCCGGGGCCAGCCCGAGAAGAACTGCCCGGGATTCGGACCCCCTCCCGGGGCCAGCCCGAGGTCAAGAATTGCCCGGGATTCGGACCCCCTCCCGGGGCCAGCCCGAGGTCAAGAACTGCCCGGGATTCGGACCCCCTCCCGGGGCCAGCCCGAGGTCAAGAACTGCCCGGGATTCGGACCCCCTCCCGGGGCCAGCCCGAGGTCAAGAATTGCCCGGGACTCGGACCCCCTCCCGGGGCCAGCCCGAGGTCAAGAACTGCCCGGGACTCGGACCCCTCACAGGGGCCAGCTCGGAGTCAAAATAAGACAAGGCTCAAAGCCTAGCGTGCCGAACAGCCCAGCAAGGTTGACACGCGACCTCGCTGTTCGGCTTGAGACTGACTACGCGAACTTTATAGCCTAATAGGCGGACACCCTCAACAGTAGGCGAATCTTTGTCATTAATGCTGACAAGACCCCGCTACAGTGGGCCACCCCCTATATAAGGCAAAGAAACCCCCAGAAAAGGGGATCGCATTTTATCACATCTTGGAGCCTGAAGAGGTATCAAAAAGGGTTAGAGCGTTAATACCCCTCCGACTCCCCGCGTGCCCACTATTCCGACCTGCTTCGCTCAGGGCGAGACGGGCCGCGCAATTAGCACCCAATCCCCGCACGGCCTGCTTTCCAGAAACAGGGCGTGTCTGCACCTTACTGGACCGAGTCCAAGTACGGCCCGGCCCCTCAGGGAAGGGACGTATCAACCACCGTGGGGCCTCCAGCCTCAACTGAGCAAGATGACTTCCGCAACCAAACAAACCGATATGGGCAAGACCGCCCCCGAGGAGGAAGCCCGTCGGGCAGAACAATCTAACCGACGAACCGAGAACGTGAAGTCCCCGACCGACCTAACCTCGGGCGTTCAACCCAAAGCGTCCTCGAAGAAAACTCCCCGACATGACCCGACTGTGGAGGCAACGAGCAAAAACCCCCTCGATAAACTGGGTCAGAAGACTTCCAACCCGATCATCCCGCCGAACCCCTCCCTGGGCATGCCACCCGACGGGGTACTGGTCAACCCATCCGGGATGAACTTGGAATCCCTCGGAGTTTCCACACCAATTGTAAGGCCGATCGACTCGACTATAGTAACCGCCCAGGCCACCGGGCCGATCGGGTTCACCCCTCAAAATACACAAAACCAGATGATCTATGCCCAATACCATTCTCCGTACGTCCCCCAGTACGTGTACCCACCTCCCTACAACTATCCCCCGTACCAGCAGTACGCTCCTCCATGCTCGCCGTATCCAGCCACCCCCTTAGGACACTACCCTCCACAGGCTGACCCTAACCTGCCTTACCATCCCCAAACCCCCACCTCAGCTCCCGGGGTACGAATGATTCACCCCCCACCGCCCGTGGTGCAACTAATTCGAACTGGGCCCGGATCGAACAACCCGGAGCCCAGTCTGCGCAACACAGAAGGTGATTTTGACAACCCTGACCCTGAACTTGAGACCCTCGTAGGCGAGAGGGAAACGAGACAGGCTGGTGGATCACGGCGAAGGCTATCCTTTGGGGCTGAACGGCAAGAAAGCGAAGGCTCCTCCGCGGCGGCCAGCTCGAGAAGGAGTGCCGGTCGAGCAAGGACGGAGTGGACTCGAGAAGGCCCCACCAAACACACCGAGGAACGGTCTCACCGCTCGAAGAAGGACGACCAGTCCCACCACTCGAGGAAAGACAATCAGTCTCGCCACTCGCGAGAAGAGCGTCGCCGAACACCCCCTAAGAGGCGACGAAGACCACTCACCCCACCGGAGGCGGCAGGAGTAAATATGGCAATGATAGACACAATGATCAAAAAAGGGGTGGAGAAAGAGATAGCCAGGAGGGAGAGGAGGAGAGCAGGGACTTGTTCCGGGTCGACGAATATTTTGGAAGGACCATTAGCCCCGGAACTTTACAAGGCCCCCATGGGTGACTTCAAATACCCCACTGGCCTTCCCTGCTTCCAAGGTAGCGGAGATATCCAGGACCCCCAGAACTTTGTATACGGGTTTTACGAAAGGCTCCGACTGCATGGAGCTTCGGACGCTGTCGCGTGTCGCATTTTCAAGCGAATCCTCGTGGATATGGGGAGCTCGGCTGATATCCTGTTCCTCTCAGCCTTCGAAAAGATGGGAATGCAGCTGGGCGAGTCACGAAGAAAAGTAACACCACTGGTGGGGTTCACGGGCGATTCCCTCCGGCCGAAAGGGGCCGCCCAATTGAAAGTAACGTTCGGATCTTTGCCTCGCGCCACTGAAGTTATGGTGGACTTCCTCATCGTGGATGCCCCTTCCGCCTACAATGCAATCATCGGTAGGAGCACTTTGAACAAAATCGGAGCCATAGTGTCTTCCCCCCACTTAAAGATCAAATTCCCTACCAACCTCGGTGTGGGGGAGGAGTGTGGGCAGCAACAGGTGGCTCGGGAGTGCTATCAAACCTCCCTCGGAGGACAAGGAGGAACGGTCCATCAAGTAGACGTAAAAGCAAAAGCGAGGTCAGGCCTCGCTAGCCCACGCCTGCAATCCAGCAGAGAGTTCTTACCCCCGCACACACCCATAGTTTTGGACCCCATCGACAAAGAAGAGTTGAAGACCTCCCTTGAGCCGGTCGATGAGGTTGACCAGGTCGACCTCGGTGACGGTAAAATCCTGAACATCGGCAAAGCCGTCCAAGGAAGTGCAAGGAAGAAGTTGATTGACTTCCTCCGGGAAAGCCTGACGGTGTTTGCTTGGACCGCCGCAGACATGCCTGGAATCCCGGGATCCATAGCCGAGCACCAGTTGCGCGTCAAACCGGAAGCGAAGCCGGTAGTGCAGAAGAGAAGGAACATGGGAGCCGAAAGGCGTTCGACAGTAAAGGCCGAGGTAGCCAAGCTATTAGAAGCCGACTTTATCAGAAATGTGACTTGTCCTGAATGGTTGGCGAACCCTGTGCTTGTGAGAAAAGCGAACGGAGACTGGAGAATGTGTATCGACTACACTGACTTGAACAAGGCGTGCCCTATGGACCCTTTCCCTTTGCCAAAGATCGACCAGTTGGTAGATTCTACCTCCGAACACGCGTTCCTGAGCTTCATGGATGCGTTCTCGGGGTACAACCAAATCAGGATTTGCCCAGAAGATGAAGACAAAACAGCTTTCACAACTCACTCCGGGTTATACTGTTACCGAGTGATGCCTTTTGGGCTTAAGAATGCGGGGGCTACTTTTCAAAGAATGGTGAATAAGGTATTCCACGAGCAGATAGGTCGAAATATAGAGGCCTACGTAGATGACCTCCTAGTGAAGAGCATGTCCGACCTGGACCACGTGCAGGACCTGCGCGAGACATTCGCGACGCTCAATCAGGCTGATATGAAACTCAATCCAAAGAAGAGCTTCTTCGGTCTCACAGGAGGAAAATTCCTCGGATTCATGGTGTCCATGAGAGGCATAGAGATACACCCCTCCAAGTCGCAGGCCATTCTAGATATGAAACCCCCCCGAAACCTTAAGGAACTTCAATCACTTACAGGCCGACTTGCAGCATTGAACCGATTCATCGCCCGATCTGGCGACGTTTGCTTCCCTTTCTTCAAAGTAATGCGCAAATCCGCCAGATTCGAGTGGACCGAGGAATGCGCGACAGCTTTCGACAAAGTCAAAGAATACCTGGCCAGCCCACCTTGCCTCAGCCGACCTATAAACGGAGAGACACTGGTTGTATACCTGGCCACGACCAACCACGCGGTAAGTGCCGCCCTAGTGAGAGAAGAAGGAAAGGAACAAAAGCCCATATATTTTGTGTCGCACGTGCTCCGAGATGCCGAGACCCAATACACACCGATAGAAAAAGCGGCCTATGCTCTTATAATCGCGGCACGGAAACTGAGACCATACTTCCAGTCCCATCCAATCAAAGTATATACAGGTGTACCCTTGAAGAAGGCCTTTGCGAACTTCGACTCCTCAGGCCGCGTGTTGGCCTGGGCGCTAGAGTTGACCGAATTTGATGTCGCGTTCCATCCTCAAAGTGCCATCAAATCACAAGTGTTCGCGGACTTCATAGCGGAGTACTCGGGAGCGCCGGAAGAAGTGGGCGGCAAGTGGACACTTTACGTAGACGGCGCCTCCTCCCACCTAGGAGCAGGAGCAGGAGTAGCTCTCACGGGCCCCCAGGGAGAAGCGCTCAACTACGCGCTCCACTTCCAGTTCCCTGTAACCAACAATACTGCCGAGTATGAGGCCATGATAGCTGGCCTCAAATTAGCTGCGGGGCTGGGAGCCCGAGAGGTCCATCTACATAGTGACTCAGAGCTCGCGGTCAGGCAAATCAACGAAGAATGCCGTGTGCACGACGACCGATTACGACGATACCGTGAACAGTTCCATTCCTTAAAGGGACAATTTGATAGAGTGGTGATCGAGCACGTGTCCAGAAACAAAAATTGTCAGGCAGACGCCCTCTCAAAACTAGGAGCGGCGGGAAACCTTGACAAAGAACGACCAGTGATAGTCATGGACGTACCCGAGTCAAGTATATCGGATGACGCGAAGGGAGTCCACGTCATTAACGAACCCGGGGATGCTTGGTACGCTCCCATGTGGAGATACCTCACCTCGGGGACGTTGCCTGAGGACCCGCTGGAATCCAGGAGATTGAAGAAGATCGCCCCTTTATACTCGGTACACAACCACCAATTATACAAAAGGGGATATGCCCGCCCATGGCTTAAATGCATCGGAGAGAGAGACGCCCAGGCAATGCTGGAGGAAGCCCATGAGGGACTTTGTGGTAGCCATCAAGGGGCGAAAACGTTGGCCAAGAGAGTCCTGCGCGCAGGATATTATTGGCCCACGATGCAGCAAGACGCGGCCAACCTGGCGCGAAAATGCGAAAAATGCCAATACCATTGCCGATTATCCAGCATCCCAGGTTATGATATGATCACAATCTCGGGAGCTTGGCCCTTCGACCTATGGGGGATTGATATCCTAGGCCCTTTCCCCATGGCCGTCCAACAGCAGAAATGGATCATCGTGGCCGTGGAGTACTTTACGAAATGGGTCGAGGCCAAGGCATTAGCCCACATCACGGCAGAAGCCGCCAAAAACTTCATCTGGCGCAACATCGTGTGCCGCTTCGGCCTTCCGCACGCACTCATTTCTGACAATGGCACACAATTTAATGCAGATGTTACCCTGTCCTTCCTCGAAAGGCTAGGCATTCGCAGCAACTTTACCTCGGTGAGTCACCCTGTTAGCAATGGCCTAGCCGAAGTTACCAACAGGACCATTCTGGATGGTCTAAGAAAGAAGGTGGCCTCCAACAGGAAAAATTGGCCCGATAAACTCGACGAAATCCTTTGGGCATACAGAACTACTCCCCGTGAGGCCACCCAGCAAACACCATACTCCCTAGTATATGGCATGGAGGCTGTCACACCTCTCGAACTCATTACACCCTCCCTCCGGATGACAGCCTATTCCGCAGAAAGCAACCCCGAAGCACGAGCAATGGACCTTGAGCTAGTGCAAGAACTCCGGGACAAGGCCCGCATCCGGACCACTGAATATCAGCAGAGGGTGAAGCGCACCTTCGATAAATGCGTGTCACCCCGTGCGTTCGAACCAGGCGACCTAGTATTAAAAAAGGTAGAAGCTACCGGACAGCATGTTGGTAAGCTTCAACCCAATTGGGAAGGCCCCTTCCGGATAATTCGCACCTGCGGCAAGGGAGCTTACGAGCTCGAAGGTCCCGATGGGCGAAGGCTCGCCCGGCCCTGGAACGTTGTCCATCTCCGCAAATTTTATATTTAAAAAAAGGGGGGGGGGAAACAGGTACAGCAGCGGTGCCACCTCACAAAAATGTAATCACTGTCTTTTGCATCTTCTTTTTTGGACCAACACGGGAATGCCCGTGAGTGGTCAAGGGCGCCGGTGCGATATTATAAGCACGGCCCCAGTGTGCGATGTCTGACTAACAAATTTGAGACCCGGCGACACAAAATTGCCGTCGGGACTACCTCACAAAAACAACTGACTAGCACAAAGGCAAACAAAAGCCTACGGGCAATAAATGCCTCTATAAAAGTTTTTTTGCGTCAAGAGGATAACCCAAAGCCCAATGGGCAACGAACGCCTCCGCAATAAAACAACAGCGTTTCTCGTAGCAGAAAGATAAAAAGCTTATGGGCAACATATGCTTTAACCGACAAAACCGGAAATTACTACAACCTCAGTCCAAGGGCCCTTGAGCATAAAGCCCGAAACAACTTTCCCATAATAGCGGGCGTGCGCTAGTCGTGCAAAGTACGAACGAATACTCTGAAAAGATGACGAGTACACACGAGGCGCCCCGCGAGGAAAATTCGCGCTAATCTCAGGCCAAACAACCTGAAGCACGAAGCAGCAAAACAATTCTCCAAGGCAACACAGGAAGAGAGTTACAAAAGTGTGAACAAAAGCTCTGCAAAGAGCAACAAGTACACATAACTCTCGAACATGGCAACACAGGAAGAGAGTTACAAAAGTGTGAACAAAAGCTCTGCAAAGAGCAACAAGTACACATAACTCTCGAACATGGCAACACAGGAAGAGAGTTACAAAAGTGTGAACAAAAACTCTGCAAAGAGCAACAAGTACACATAACTCTCGAACATGGCAACACAGGCGCAAGTCACAACAGTGTGAACAAACTCTGCAAAGAGCAACGAAAACACTTGACTGGCGAAATCAAAAGGGACAGTTATGCAAAAAGCGAACGAAAATCCCAAAAGGATAACGAATGCGCATAACTCTGCTTTGGAAAGATAATAGCGAAAACCCGTAGGGTAACGAAAAAATCTCTCCAAGGATCCCGAAACACAGCGTAAACGAAAGCCCGACGGGGCAACGAACACGCAAAATCGGACAAAACATTCCGCCATTCCGCAGAAGACAACGAGCTTGCCTATGCAAATAGGTACAAACGAAAGTCCTGCGGGATGAGCGTGAATAATCTACTGGCCTCGCGAGACAAAAAGTAGGCATGACAACATGTCCGAACAAAGTCTCGCAGGAACATATCTACTGGCCTCGCGAGACAAACGAGCTGGCATAACGACATGCCTGAATAAAATATCTCGCAAAAACATCCCTACCAGCCTTGCGATACAGCAGGGCGACCAAACAAGGAGTTGCCCAGCAATTTCGCAAACTTGAAGAAATCAAAACAGCACGCAAACACAACTAGCCCGCAAAGCAGGCGTCTCCCCGAGACGAGCCGTAGGAAAAAGAGGGTCGAGGACATCACCCACTTCGGGAAGTCGCGGAAGCACGCCTCACAAGGTAAGAAAACTATCCATTTCTTTATATCCGCGCTGCAAACACGTATAAGAAAGGTATCCCTCGTACCCCGAACCAGAGAAAAATCAACAGCCACATCGCCGAATAAGGCAAAGTAACACAAACAAAGTACCGACCCGCCATCACGGCGCAAACAAAGGTGAGGCTGGTCGATGAGAACGTCCCACCGAACCCACACGGCCATAAGACTTATGTCACAACAATTATACGTCAAAGGAGAACACATAAACATAAATACTGTCAGGTCAACTGTTATCTCGGGTGGCTGAGAAACACTCCCCAGCAAACCACCCGAGCAAAAGCATGCAACAAATCCTGTTAAAACACCCCGGAGGGTTCCTCACACAAAATACGCTCCAATAGAAATAAAAGATAATCATAATAATAAAAGCAGAGAAGGATGTACTCCGTCCAACCTTCCTGCCGCGACATACCTACTTGTCTTTGTCCTGCAACGAACAAAATAATGTCAAGCAACTACCCAGATTACACCTCGTGTCACGATATAAGTATAGAGGGGAAAGAGTTATACCTGGTTCACTTCAAGGTTTCCTGAAGGGTCGTCTCCCGACTCTTGATTATAATCCACCTGATCCAGCGAAACCTCCCCATCGACAGTACCCGAGACAGTCTCTTGAACCGTCCGACCCTCGCTGCCTTCCGCGTGGTCTCGAGGGGACTGCGGCGGTGTATCCTCTCTGTCCAAGTGACGAGGCCACGGCGCAACCCTACGCCAGATATGAAAAGGCGTCTTCGGCGTACAGCTCAGCAGGTTCACGCTCGGGAGAACAGGCTTACCCTCGGGGTCGAGCAGCTGGCCTCCAGCTGCATCCCACTCATATCCCACCAAACCCTGAGGAGCCCCATCCTCGTCCGCAACAGGCGGGTACCCGAGGTCCTCTGGGGCGAACGGATAGAGACCGGCCAAAACAGATAATTCTGTATGAACCTGCTTCTTAACCATCCCAGTTAGCGACAGCATCGCAGCGATCTTGAAAGGATCGCTAACCAGGAATTCCCGAATCACCTCCTTCTCATGATCGAGACGCTCCGCTTGCGAGTTCTTAATCGCACGCAAGGCCTGGGATAACTGCTCCCGCACAAGCGTCAACTCCTGGGCCTGTCCCTCCTTTGCCCGTTTTAGCTCCTCTACCTCCGCTTCACTGTCGACGAGCTTAGACACGGCCTCCTCGAGCAAATCCGTGCTCCTCTTAGCACTGGTCTCGCTTTCCTCTAACGCGCGGGCCTTTGCGTCGACCTCACTCCTTAGCTTCTCAACCTCGTCACTGCTGCCCACCACCGAGCCCCGAAGCTTTTGGTAGTCATTACTCAAGGACTTGTGCTTCTCCATCCAGTAGTCCCTCTCCACAAGGGCCGCTGTCAAATCCGCCGGTTCTACAGGAGATTGGGCCACAGTCAAATTCTTGGCGATCATCGCCTCCGCCGCACGACCAAACAAACAGCCTATCTCGAAAAGACGACCGACCGCGTCCAGCATCATACCAGCCCCGCGTTTTTGGATAAGTCGACCCAAATAAGGAGGCTCCAAAGCACGGAAGGCTTCCCTATAAAACGTCGCGCTCTCGGGGGGCCGCTCCTTAGCACTTCGCATCTTAGCCAAATGAGGGAACAAGGCGAGGCACCCGTCCGGTTGACTTAACGGGAGGGGAGTCTTACAAATGGTCCCTACCCCAACCTTGCCAGGAAGACTAGCCTTACGAGAACCCTCGGACGGCGTAGGCGCCGTCTCAGGAGAAGCGATCGTGCTCGAGCTCCCGCCCCCACCACGCCCCCCCGCTGACACCGGAACTCCCTGCGCCAACACGACTGAAGCCGCACCCAAAGGAGGGACTGCTCCTTCCGACGACGGGGTAGTGGCGACATCCCTCGGGCTCGGGGCTAAGGGTGGCCGAGTCACGTTCCTCTTCTTAGTTGTAACTGGCCCTTTCCCCTTTTCACTACTATCAATGTCGTGTGTCGCCCTCCGCTTCTTCGACTCTGCACCCCCAGCCCCCTTCTTGACCACACGCTCCGCGACACCAGCGGGCGGCTGAGCAAGGGCCGCCCCGGCCCCCGGTAGCCCAGAATACAGCCCTCCGCATGCGAGCACACCAATTCGGGGATCGCCTTCAGCCCATTAAAAGAGAAATCCATCAGGCCGTAAGCTGCATCAAAAATATGCACTCAAAGGTCATATATATATAGGGAAACAGTTAAGATTCTTTATTAAAAGAAATATATATATATGCTCAAAAACTACCTCGCGACAAATCCTCGATAACTTCGACGGCCCGTTTATCATCAGCGCTCATTTTGAAGCCGCTCATCTCGGGTTTCCCCTCCCACAAACTGTCATCTTCACCCTTCTTAATCTGTCGCCACGAGCGACGAATACCTTGCAGTGACTCAACCTCCTCGGGCTTAGTCAAATACACCCAGCCCCTGTTCCAACTGTCGATCTTCTTCAACATTTTCTTATGCGTCTCATAGTCGAAAATTTCCGGCGCATCATTTCTCCTCCTCACAGCGACAAAATCCGACGAAGCCACGCACAGACTAAAATAATGTGCGAATAGGGCCACGCTTGGCTGCAGCCCGCCAAACCAAACCCGAAATTCATCGAATAGCCTCTCAAAACTAACAAGATAGCACCATCCTACACCTGTCAGCTGGGCAGGGGTTATGTTCAACGTCGTCAAAAAAGTAACCTGGAATGGAGTCAAAGGCAGCTGGAATCCGCATCGGGGCATCTTCCAGTAAATGCAGAGCCCTTTCTCGTCATCATGAGCTCGATCGTCTGCCTGCGGCAACAAAAACTTCAACTGATCTAAAGAAATGCGCCCCCTGGCGTCCTTTTTTATGAATTCGCCGTAAAAAACGTCAAACCACCAACTCTGATTACGACAACCTGTCGCTGATGGAAACAGAAGGCTAACTTCCACGAATTGCGCGTCGCGCGCGTGCCCGGGGCGCCTCCTCTTCGACGAGGGGAGCTCCTCAGAATTCTTCTTCTTCTTTTTTGGCGCCCGCATGGGCGCTGAAACTGACGTCTCTCGAGAAGACCCCTGGCGATCACGCACCTCAGTTTCCTCCGATGCCTCCTCTTCTTCGACTGAGCGACTATCGCTATAGCCGGAAGAATAGTACGAGGGGTCAGCCTTCTCCCGCGGAACTCGTTCCCGAGTTACCTTTTTCTTCCCCCCCATCGTCGCTGACTGCAAAGGCAAGTTAACAAGATGGTCAGCAATGGGAGACATTACAGAAGGCACTATCCTCTTACCCGACGCAGCAAAGGCCCTTTTCAGGGCAGCTCTCGACTTCCCGGCACCTTCACCCTCTATCCCGTAATCCCACATCGCCGGGTCGCTCCAGTTAACGAGCTCGTCGGGAGAACCCGGTTCCGCTGCGGCCCCGTCAACGGAAGACTCCGGCTGTGCCGCCTTCCAATCAACGGACGACTCCAGGCCTATATCATCCCAATCCACGGCCGCCTCCCAATCAAACGAATTTCCCCCGGAACCCGAAGTACCACCCGTTTCCGACATTTAAAAGAACCCGCCCAGAAACTGTCTTACGAACCTACCGTAGGACCTCGCGTAGGACAGGCAAACAAGGGTAGAACAATACCGACCTGGTGGCTCACGGTATCGATCAAGATACCGGATCCCGAACGAAATGTGTGCGACAGTAATACTTACGAGTAGCAAGCGACGTTCCCGCGAGATATTCGTGCAGTCGTCCCCGCCAATTGTCCTTATCAGCGAGAGCGATGAGCGAGACTACTCCGACAATGGAACTTGCTGAAAGCGGACACTCGCACGGGCCCGCCTATCCTTATATAGGACCCCCGTAAAGAACCGTAAGAATCAGCACCAATCTCAAGGAACAACTCCCGACACGTGTCTCGCCCCCCTTCGATTAGCCGCTTCAAAAATCCAAAACGTCGCGTCGTTCAGCCCTTTGGCGCCAAAATCCGAGGATATATAAACCGTCGCGTCTCTTCGGCTTCCTCTGCGCAAAAAATCCCCATGACGAAGATCCCCTACAACCCTGAAGCATGCTGCCCCTCAAAACGTCAATCCCACGCCGTCCCAACAAGTGAATCCTGACCCCGCGCTAGGATTACCGCTTACCCGAAGCGGTGGGCGGCATGGTCAAAATAGCAGCGGATCCCGATGACGTCAGCAAGCCTAAGCATTTATGACGGTCTGACACATGCATTTATTGCACCTACAGTAACCCCGCCGTTATATATACACAGGCCATCCGTACCTAACCACCAAATTTCTGTCTAACAAAAGCCTCGGCGCCATGGCACCAAAACCTTCTAACAATCGTGGCAAGCAACCGTTGGACAAGGGTCAACCCAGTAACCCCACCCCGAGGCGCCCGACTTCCGTTCGAGACCTACCACCCCGAGTCCGAGCAAGCTGGCTCCGTTTTTTCCCCCGACACCGTCTTGACCAGATGTTGTCAAACCCGAGCCACAAGCTTCACGAGTTCGTAGATTACCTCTTGGATCTGGAAAGGCGATCCTCCGAGCATTGCCCCGGTTGCCCGAAGTCTCGCCGCAATGCACTCCCACCTGCTCTTCCTCCACATCCCCCGCCCAAGCCGATAATTCGCAGTACCTGCCCCGTATGCGGCAAGGCGGGCAACCGATCCGAGATGCCACGATGCCACCGGTGCCGGCAGAGGTTCCACCAAGCCTGCCAACCCGAGGAAACTCACTACCTGTTCCATATCCCGGGTCTAGAGAGCTGGCATTGCGACGAGTGCACCGCCATCCTCAACTCCCTGGACGATATGAACGAGGACAGCGACGAAGACGACCATCAGGACGGTGATGAGGAGGGCCCGCAATATCACCCCACTAGGTCTGGCAACACCGACCCCGAGGACGGATCCTCCTCAAACAGCTTCTTCAGCGATTGATGCGCTGCGCGACGTCGCCCCATCCACCTGGCCGGATGTTTACTACTATCTCTTTTGTTCCCCGACATGGGGATGGGTTTTATCTTTATTTTTTATTTTTGATGATAACCCCGCGAACTACTATGTTTTGTTGAGAAGGAAAACTCTATAAACCACGTAACATTACCTGCAGTTATAGTCTTTTCTACGTTGCAAAGTTCCTAAAAAGCATGTTCGTATAACGGCACACTAAGGAAGAATATTAAATCCACGTCGCTTGTATTGCAATCCCGTCGCAGCCCGGCAGTACGCTACGTCACAATACTGATTTACCATATCGCTAAACCAACTGGCACCGTCTACCTCTCGACCCCTCGGTCCGAGGTAGATCGCGAAACATTAACGGATATACTACCTGGAACTAGCCACTTAGCGACACCAACCCCATCCATTACCAACACAAGTTGGTACACCCCCTGTCTCAGGACAGCCCCGGGGACACATGTCTCACTTCTAATCTTACCAATAGCATGAAAACAAAGCTACCTTGTAAGCAATAATCGCACATTCCATGCCACGTGACTTAAATAGTCTAGACAAAACAGGCAATGAAACCACCCTCCCCTTATTCTAAAGGGCACGACTCGGGATAACTTGGACAAAGGAATAGATCTCGACAAATCACCGGCATAACTGTGCCACGACACGCCCTCGCAGCATAGAGACATTCTCGACTCCAACTCATGCACCTCGTACATGCTACCACGCATATCCCCCAAATATCGGCTAACCGACGGGCAATAGCCCTTAATTTAGCGCATTCGCTCCGGAAATAATGAACCTTTCACTAATAACACCTCGAAATAGCCGTTCAATAACTCCTAAAAACGCCTCGAAACACCCGCCCCGTCGGTCCAAAACGCTTCGAAATTGACACCGGTCAAACAACAGGCCTACGCCCGTCCAATCAAGTCACCTAGCCCCAGCTTTTATGAGTCGGTGGGGCCCGGACGCGATAACCAATGGCACCACCCCGCCTATATATTGACCCATTCAGCCTGAAGAAGATCATTCCCACCAACCAAATCCCCCATTCCGCAAACTTACCCTCACGACATCTCCCTTCACAATGTCGTCGAATGACTCGGTTAACAAACCCGAGCAGCGACGTCTCAACATTACCCTCCCCCACGATTCACCTCCCCACCAACCCCGGCCTAACCCCACGCAGCCACCACCGCGAATACTGTCGGAAGGCGAGCGGTGGGTATTGCTACAGGATATATCCCATCCGGACTTAGGATGGATGCTAACCCACGAAAACCTTCGAATCCGAGATTTTATCGACTTCAAGCTTAACTCATGCCCGAAATTCACCCCGGAAGACGAGAACGCCATCCAACCTACGGCACCGTCCTTGCGCACATGCTTCGGGTGTGGTGAGGAAGACCCCAAGACCGAGATGGTCAAATGCCGAACCTGCTTCGAGTGGCGCCACATGTATCATTACGACATCAAAGGCCGCTCAGACCCCCGTCGCCGGTTTTGGCGATGCCCCCGTTGCATCGACCTCAACTACGGAGGACCAACTTTATATACGGCCACCAAGGAGGAGCTCGAAGCGGACAATGTGTATGAGGACACAGATAATGAGATCCTCGCCTAAACGCTCCATCAGTAGCGACATCATACCCTCCTTATTGCCGAGGAGTACCCCGGAGTGCAACTGACCGAAGGGAAAACGTCCCTTCCGCCTGCCTCAGGTCCCACCTCGGCAGCCATACGGGTATACAGGGAACAAGTCGCCCTGCACATCATAGTTCACTAGAACAAATGTATCTATTGTCGTGAATCAAGTACAGACAAATGTTGTCTACAAAACATGTATCATGCCGATGTAACATTATTAAACTTATAAAAAGAAATAGCGGAATCCGTTGACAAAACTTCTTATGATATCGAACAGTCCACCTTTTCCATTCCACGTTAGTCGAATTCCGGTCCCGCGTAGGTTCCTACGTACGCACACTGACATTCTTGTCGACAATATACCCTGAGGCCTAACACCAATCAACTAAACAGTCGACGACTATACGTCACGAGTTGCCTGGGACCCACATCATTTATAGCCACAATAGTACCTTACATCTATAAATACCAACCTACCATTACGTAAGAGGGGACAACCATCTTCCTCATTCTCAGTCCATCCCTCTAAACAAAAATGCCTTTCAAACAAGTGGTCTCAAAATCTAAACGGCCCGCGGATCAAGGTCAGAGTAGCCGCGACCAACCTCCCCCCAAAACTCGTCGCTCATATAACCCACGACAAGTCCTCTCTCCTGCAGAGCGATGGGCCCTCCGCCAACGATTTTCCGAGGAGGATTTGGAATGGATGCTTCATAACGAGGACCTCCAAATCTGCGACTTTATCGACCTCCTCCTCGCCGGCGTACCCTCATTCACTAAGGAGGACGAGAACAACATCTATGATGACGTCAACTTCGCGCCCAAGCTGCGTTGGTGTGTCATATGCCACGATCAGGGGCCCAAGCACGAGATGGCGAAATGCCGGATGTGCTATGAGTGGAGCTGCTTCGAACACTACGACATCCGAGGCCGCGCGGACCCCCGACGCCGGTTCTGGAAATGCCCTGGATGTTTATCCCGCAATTCCGGAGGCCCGAGCCTGTACACCGCCACTCCAGAAGAAATCCAAGCGGACAACCTCTTTGAGGATACTGATAACGAGCGCGTGGTCTGATCTCAATATTTCCTTATTTACAGGCATCGCATGATCTCGATATCATGTCGTAGTTGGGCTTCACGCTATTTAAGAATATTTTAATATCAACAACTGCTTTTGATTTCCCCCACACCCTCCGTTACTCGCGCCTAAAAAAAAAAAAAAAAAAAAAACAACACTTAGCTACCCAGAGCCACCCAACACGCCGACACAAGTAGTCGGACACTTACCCGAAACAGGGCATACCAAAGGTTCGCAAACTTTGTAATAGAAAAATTACGACCTTACAGGAAAAAACGATCAACACAGGTTATAACTACCTGGAAAACGCAAAAACCCCGAGACCAACTCGGGGGCCGTCAACAACAAAAATTATGAAATACAGCGACAAAGCAAAATTGGTACATACCATGCGTAACCAACAAAGCGGTACGACGCGAGATCATATAAACAAGAACTTCAAAATAACCAAAACACGAACAGAAAAACCCCGACGGATAACTCGGGGGCTGACAACAAACAAACACCTCACAAAAATTCCCAAGATCAACTCGAGAGCTAACACTCGCAAAACATTAAAATAAGTTTAGCAGCCGAAATAAGCTAAGAAACCTCCCACGATAGGACTGAAGCCGCCTTCATTATAGGAGTCAAGAACCCAAAAGCATCATACTGATGCATTTCGGCTTCGGGGGCTAATGATAGGTCCATATACCAATGGCCCTTAAAGAGCCCAGGCCTGGCCCGATAGAGCACTCCCAGATTCAAAATACACAAAAGGCCGGCCCAAAATAGAATGAAACGGAATAAACCCCCTTCCCCTGCAAAAACAGGCCACGACCCAGAAAAAGCCCGGGACTCGAACCCCCTCCCGGGGCCAGCCCGAGGTCAAGGACTGCCCGGGATTCGGACCCCCTCCCGGGGCCAGCCCGAGGTCAAGAATTGCCCGGGATTCGGACCCCCTCCCGGGGCCAGCCCGAGAAGAACTGCCCGGGATTCGGACCCCCTCCCGGGGCCAGCCCGAGGTCAAGAATTGCCCGGGATTCGGACCCCCTCCCGGGGCCAGCCCGAGGTCAAGAACTGCCCGGGATTCGGACCCCCTCCCGGGGCCAGCCCGAGGTCAAGAATTGCCCGAGATTCGGACCCCCTCCCGGGGCCAGCCCGAGGTCAAGAACTGCCCGGGATTCGGACCCCCTCCCGGGGCCAGCCCGAGGTCAAGAACTGCCCGGGATTCGGACCCCCTCCCGGGGCCAGCCCGAGGTCAAGAACTGCCCGGGATTCGGACCCCCTCCCGGGGCCAGCCCGAGGTCAAGAATTGCCCGGGACTCGGACCCCCTCCCGGGGCCAGCCCGAGGTCAAGAACTGCCCGGGACTCGGACCCCTCACAGGGGCCAGCTCGGAGTCAAAATAAGACAAGGCTCAAAGCCTAGCGTGCCGAACAGCCCAGCAAGGTTGACACGCGACCTCGCTGTTCGGCTTGAGACTGACTACGCGAACTTTATAGCCTAATAGGCGGACACCCTCAACAGTAGGCGAATCTTTGTCATTAATGCTGACAAGACCCCGCTACAGTGGGCCACCCCCTATATAAGGCAAAGAAACCCCCAGAAAAGGGGATCGCATTTTATCACATCTTGGAGCCTGGAGAGGTATCAAAAAGGGTTAGAGCGTTAATACCCCTCCGACTCCCCGCGTGCCCACTATTCCGACCCGCTTCGCTCAGGGCGAGACGGGCCGCGCAATTAGCACCCAATCCCCGCACGGCCTGCTTTCCAGAAACAGGGCGTGTCTGCACCTTACTGGACCGAGTCAAAGTACGGCCCGGCCCCTCAGGGAAGGGACGTATCACCACCCATATACAACTTTCCCCTCCCAATTTACTCTCATTTTTTTTAAGTTATCTCTTCTCCCTCCCTTTAAAATTCTTATCTCTTCCTCTTAATTGAACTAAAAATTAAAGAAGATACTACACTCGTAAAATAAGCACCACGTTCTATCGTAATATTTGTTTTTTTTGTTCTAGATTTTACAAAAATTACAAAAGAATTGCATTTTTGGATTACAGATTTTACAGTGGTTCTTAGATAATTGCATTTTGTTTGAAAGTGATTAGAATTTTCACTTAATGCAGTTATTTTTCAATTGAACGTGGTTCCGAATTTTGTGAAAAATTAAAATTGAAAATTCTGAAACCACTAAAAATGTTTTGGGTTCCAGATTTTTGAGTTCCAGATTTTCTGAAAAAATGAAAATTGAAAATTCTGATAAACAATTTTGGGTTCCAGATCTTTGTACCGATTCCAAAATTTACTCATACGGAACATTTTGAATTTCTCTTATAAAAATACGTTACGTATTGTAAAAAAAATAAGTTTGAGCATTTTTTTCGCCTTTTAATGAAGCGAGACACTACTTTTCTATGCAGAAATGTAGAATTAAAAAAAATGAGAACATGATGTTTGTTTTACGGGTGTAGCATCTTTTTCAATTTTTAGTTAGTCAAGAGGAATATATTAGAATTTTTAAGGGAAGAGAAGAGGTAACTTACAAAAAATTAGAGTAAATTGAGAAAAGAGAAAAGTTTTACATAGGTCCCAAAAGATTATTTTGTCAAGAAATTTTGAGAGAGAATATTTTGTTTGATTTTTTCGAAAGAAGGTTATTTATCAAATGTCCTGTTTCTCGCATATTATTTAGTAATGTGCACCTGTATTAGTAATATATTAAGTTTTTGACAAAAACTAATTTAAAATTTCTTTCTATTAGAATGCTTATTTTTCAAATTCAGTCGACCAATAGACATTTGCGTAATTGTGAAGAAATAAAACAAAGAAAATTAACAGCGTTAGTAAGAGAGAGATACCCAGAGGGCAGAGGCCTATTTTGGATATTATTCGAGGGGGGCGAGTACCATTTTCTCACACTCTTATGCCACGCGTCCATTGCAGCGATGCTGTTTGTTTTCATCTGGTCCAAAGGAGCTGCTTGAGAATTCAGATTCTCTCCGGTACCGTAATAGGGAATCTTTTAGAATTAGTAGATCTGAACCGTTCATTTTAACTTGGTACGGATCACAAAGCCAACAAATACTGCCCTCTGCGCTAGCCCGAATCTCAAAGCGGATGAAAGTTAATCTCAAACCGTAAAGTGAGGGGAATCTTTTACGGTACCTGGGAGGATACTTTTCCGCTGATTGACCTGTATCTCATCTCTCTGCTCATCTTTTCAAGAATAAACAAAAAATAAACAAAAACCCAAAAGAAATTATATTTTGGAAATTTGCAAGCCACCAGCAAGAATTCCTGAAATTATCTTGTCAGAAAAATGTCTACACACAGTCCGTTATTGCGGTACACCGAAGGTTGAGATTGTTTACTTTCAAGCTCCATGAAATTGCGTTGTCTACACATTATTGTGAACTCAATGGCAGAGCCACGTAGAGTCAGAGGTGCTACTTATCCCGACATTTTTATTAATATCCAAAGTTTAATACAAATTATTAATTATACCCAGAATCGGACCAATTATCGAAATATACCCAAGCCGGCCATTTTCTGGCCGGCTAAGTTCCCTCCCTAAGCCGGCCAGAAAATGACCGGCTTTGTACCTTTTTTTTTTTTTTTTTTAAAACCCAAAAATTCTATAAAAGAGTTCATCTCAAGGCACAGACCCCGAGGCATCGGCCAATCACTGTTCAGGTAATTTTTTTTTTATTATTATGTTTTATTTTATAGAATAATTAATTATATTATTAAAAAATTTAATAATAAACCCTAAACCCTATAATCCTAAACCCTATAACCCTAAACCCTAAACCCTAAACCCTATAACCCTAAACCCTAAACCCTATAACCCTAAAACCCTAAAACCCTATAACCCTATAACCCTATAACCCTAAACCCTAAACCCTAAACCCTAAACCCTATAACCCTAAACCCTATAACCCTAAACCCTAAACCCTATAACCCAAAACCCTATAACCCTATAACCCAAAACCCAAAACTCTAAACCCAAAACCCAAAACCCAAAACCCAAAACCCAAAACCCTATAACCCAAAACCCAAAACCCTATAACCCTAAACCCTAAACCCTAAAACCCTAAACCCTAAAACCCTAAACCCTAAACCCTATAACCCTAAACCCTATAACCCTATAACCCAAAACCCAAAACCCAAAACCCAAAACCCAAAACCCAAAACCCAAAACCCTATAACCCTAAACCCTAAACCCTAAACCCTAAACCCTAAACCCTAAACCCTATAACCCTATAACCCCATAACCCATAACCCTAAACCCTAAACCCTATAACCCTAAACCCTATAACCCTATAACCCTAAACCCTATAACCCTAAACCCTATAACCCTATAACCCTAAACCCTAAACCCTAAACCCAAAGGGGAGCCATCTGTCCAACCGAGGAGGTCCACTACTAGACGCACAACAAGAGCATCTACAAGCCAAGCAGGGCCATCTGGAGCCCAGGCCGGCCCATCTACAAGCCAAGCAGCGCCATCTGGAGCCCAAGCCGGCCCATCTAGTGAGCAACCAGAGCCACCTGGTAGACCATCTCGTAGGGCATCTTTCGCAAGTGGTTTACTTCGGGAATTACAGTTTAGACGTAGCAGTAATAGGTGATTTGTATGCATGTTGTAAAAAATGTGTGGACTCTATTTGTAATTTGTGTGTACTTTATTATTTTGTACGAAACTTAGAAATGAAATATTTGACTCTAATATAAATCACCTAAAACAAAAATAATGCGGTTAAAACAAAAAAAAAGGTACCAAGCCGGCCATTTTCTGGCCGGCTTAGGGAGGGAACTTAGCCAGCCAGAAAATGGCCGGCTTGGATATATTTCGATAATTGGTCCGATTCTGGGTATAATTAATAATTTGTATTAAACTTTGAATATTAATAAAAATGTCAGCTACTTATCCCTTTCTCAAAAAAATTACAAAAATATGTTTCTATTTCTCTATATTTTCTCAAAAATATATATAAATATATACTTAACATTAATAGGGTTATAAAATTATGCCTCACTCAAAAATTATTTTACCAAATTATGTTCTATTTTTATGTTTTTCTCATAAAAATTATATAAATATATTTATTATAATTAGATAATTACAAAATTGACCCTCATTTATTTTCAAAATTTTTGTACTTGTGCTCAATTTTTTATATAGTTCAGAGTAAAATGTTATAGATAATATAAAATTGACCCCCATTTGTAACATGAAAATTTCATATGATTGACCACCATTGACGTTGACACTCGTAACTTGCAAGTCTAGGTCCGCCCTGTTTCAGACAACATTCGATGTGAGTACAAAGTTGATCATCTAGTGATCAAGGGAAAGCAAGATTTGAAGATGCTTTTATCAAATGTTGATACAAGGTTTCTGAATAAAATATCAAGAGGACCTATGAAGGAGAAGAAACACAACTGGTTAAGCATTTCATATATGCTTTGGTTTCAAGAAATTTTAAAAAGAAAAAAATCATTATCAAGTGCAAGCTTGATACATAAATGTTTTTTTTATGGTTGACGGCGAATTGCCGTCAACAGATATATTGAAACTAAAAAAGTTTATGTACAAAGTTCATCAGTGCCCAATAAGTTACAATAAGAAAAAACCCCTCTAACAAAATGTAATGGTATCAACTTGCCGAAATGGCCACTAGTAGAGCACAATAGGCGGCCCCCTGATCACACGATCTCGGCTGTGTTCTCGGGTTCCCTCGTGTGCTAGTCAGCCCCTGACCATAAGGAAATATCCATTGTCATATCATAGATCAGCATGTGCACCGGTTTCCTTTTATCCGAGAACATTCTCCTGTTTCTTTCTCTCCACAAGGCCCAGACTCCCGCCGCCCACATTCTATTAGAAAACTATTTCCTTCGTTTGGGTTGCCCCCTCTGAGTTAAATCCCAGTCCACATGTGTGTTAATTACAGTTCGGCGGTAGTTGTAATGGGAAAATAGACCATTCCAAAATGCTCTGGCATAGGAACAGTTCCACATAATATGGTCTCTGGTTTCCCTTCCGCTATTCCCACATAGATAGCATCCCGTTTGGACCATGCACCCCCTGTTGTGGAGCACTTCCTGCGTTAGAATCTTGTTATCTAACATCAACCAAATAAAGATACGAACTTTGTGCGGTGCTTTTAGTTTCCATAATAATTCCTGGTTTGGTGAAATGCATCCCCTATTGTGAAGAACCTTGTATGCCGAAGCACAGATGAAAATCCCGACCGGCGACCAACGCCAATGAATTCTATTATCTCGGTCCGTTGAGCAATTGTAGAACGGCAGAAGAGCCGAAAGGGACTTCATAAAGAAAGAATCGGCCCCCGAAGAGGGGATATCAATGGCCCGGGTGATCCCGTGCAATCCTGCGACGGTGGAGCCCCATAAACCCAACAGTTTAGTCTCTAGTTCCCAACACCACTTGGTCAATAAGGCATCATTTTGAACTGCTAGGTCTATTATACCCAGCCCCCCATTCTCCTTTAAAGTACACACCGTTTCTCAGTTAATAAGACAGTTAATTCCCTTACAGGTATTACCTTTCCAGAGAAAATTCCTCCTCATTTTATGATACATAAATGTTACCAAGGCATGTATAAACAAGGTGTACATATGCTTTGAAATACTGGTTTTACCCTTTCAGTTTTTTAATTGGGGTGTAACATTAGGCCATGATCAGATGAATTACTTGTAAATGATACAGGGTCTAATCAATAAATTTCCAGATAAAAGATCAGAGCAGATGCAAATAATCCATGTTAAACCACCACAAAAAAATTTGTAAATCAAAGTAAAAATGAAAAAAAAAAAATGTATAGTGATTACAAAGAAGTGTATAAACCATGTATTCTGGTTAATGAAAAATGGAGGGTTTCAGACGATGGATTCTGTTTGCAACTAAAAAACCCCCAGATTCTGGCAATTGTAGCAAAACCAAAGCCAACCGGGTGGCCACATTAAGAAGCCGATTTTTTTCTTTTATTTAAGATCATCATTCATTCTTACAAAAATAAATTTTTTTATCACATGAATAATTTAAACAATCTCCATCTCTAAATTATATTTTAATTATAATTTACCTGTCAAAACCAAAATCACCTGAGGTAACAGAATTTGTAGTTTAGAACTGGACCGTCCATCTGCTTTAGCACGAATATTAAAGAGGCCTGTTCATTCCGGGCCGGATTGACCCGAATACTGATCAGACGGTCCGGATCTAAACTCAACGCCTCGTGGCGTTGAAAAGAAATCTACGGTTTCAGTCAACTGGAGATGATCCCTTTCCCCAAATCCTTTCCAGTGCCCACTTCTAGCGCGCTTTCTTGCTAGATGCAAATCTAAGAGAGATGAGACCATGGCTATTGTATTTTGTATTTGTCTTCGTCTATACTGGGACAACAACACTAGCTGATGGCGTTTCTCCTCAAGAAGCGAAGCAGCTTCGAGACGAGGTGCGTTCACCTGCAATTTTTCTTGAGATTTCACAGTTCCTTTTACTTACATGCGGTATTGGAACTCGGATTCTTTAGTGAATCGAGAATTCGTTCTCTGCTTTTAATTTTATGGAAATTGGAGAGGGGAGAGCCCAGTAAAAGAGAGATTCGTGTTAATTTTTTATTTATTTCTGAGTTAGGTGCGAGATATGTTTTATCACGCGTTTAATGGGTACATGAAGCACGCATTTCCTCTTGATGAGCTGAGACCTTTATCCTGCAAAGGAGAAGATTCTCTCGGCGGCTATGCTTTGACTCTGGTATTTCACTGAGCTCTTGTAAGCAATTTCTAATAATACATTAGACAAAAGGTTGCTGTAAGTTAAATTTTCTTTAATGAAAATGGGCTTTAGCCTTTTTATCAAAAAAAATAAACATTAGACAAAAGGTCATTAGCCTGTATAACTTCCTTTGGTCTTTTTTTTTTTTTTTCCCTTTTCGCTTTTATCAGATTGACTCCTTGGATACTCTGGCCTTGCTAGGGGATCGAGAGAGATTTTCATCAGCTGTCGAGTGGGTCAGTAGAAATGTTCAATTTAACATTGTAAGTGTTAAGATTTCAGAACTGCGAGGTATTATTCAAATTGGTGAAGTTATTAGTAATAAGTTTACAGATGGATTAGTTTGACATTTTAAGAGTTAAAATTCGGTTCCATTATAGCAATTTGTTCCCATATTGTACTTATTAATGGTAGCATATGTAATCCAGGATAAAACTGTCTCGGTATTTGAGACTACAATTCGTATTCTCGGGGGTTTGTTGTCAGCTCATCTCATAGCCAGTGACTATGCTACGGTATGACATGTTCTCTGGTTTTTCTCTTCCTATTTATAATATATTGTTGCTACAGGGTATCTCAAACTGACGGGTCTCTTATAACAGGGTATGAAAGTACAGAATTATAAAAATGAATTACTTCATTTAGCTGAGGATCTGGCATTGAGGATGCTTCCTGCATTTGATACTCCTACAGGTTTGATTCTTCGAACACTGTTAGTTATTATTATTATTTATTTGACTTGCACAGTATTCTCATCCACTTTCCAGTTTTCTCATTTGAACCCATAAAAGGAAACAAAAAGATGCCTTAAATACCCTTAACAACAAGTTAAACAATGTGCTTCAGTTAAAATCCTAATAGACATAAGGTGATCTATCATCAGATTAATTTTACACAATTTTTACTCTTTCTTACAAAAGCATTGTTTAGGGGATTAAATGCATGTGGCGAAGTAATAGGGATAAACTGCAACAGCATAGTTTAGGATGTGCAACTAAGCTTTCTATTTAATTTACTTTACCTTTTCAATATCGAGTTTTTTAATGGCATTTCTTTTGCAGGAATTCCATTTGGGTCTGTTAACCTGAGGCATGGAGTGGATGAAAATGAGAGCAAGGCATGATAGTTTATGTCTTTGCTTACTAATAGTGCTTTAATTAATTAATCTTAAATTTATTTGGAAATTTCACATTTAACGATGTTCTGAGCTTATTCTGATACTGTTGAAAAAATAATATTTCCAGATAACGTCAACAGCCGGTGGTGGAACCTTGACTTTGGAATTTGGTGTGCTCAGTCGTCTGACTAACAATACCAGTAAGGGCATTCAAACTGTTTTGGCATTTTAACAAGCTTTCAGTAAAAATTGGACTAAACTACATGACCTCCTTTTGGCAAAATATGCAGTTTTTGAGAGAGTAAGTAAGAACGCTGTGCGCGGGATATGGTCCCGTCGGTCGCAGATTGACCTGGTCGGTGCTCACATCAATGTCTTTAGCGGTGAATGGACACAGAAGGTAATTTTATTTTCTGATTATGCTAATTCTAGGATTTGCTTGTCAAAGAGATTTACAAAATAGGTGCAAAATGCAAAAAGAAGTCATGGATTTGGTCCAAATTTTCTCAAGTAGCCTAATAGATCTGTAGAGTTTAGTCCAAACTCCAAACCCAATCGGTCCTCTGAAGCTCCAAGAATAACTAAAGAAAAGAAAAAAAAAAAAAACTGTCAGTTCGTTTGTTTCCTTCAGGCAACTTACATAAGGCTTCTGTTTCTCCATCTTTTTTATGACTTCCCTCCTGTGTCACTAATTCCAATTTTCTCACTAAAGGAAGTTTCTCTCTCTCTCTTCTCTTGTTTCAACGGTGCCTCTTCAGTCTCCAACTCTTACTCTAATTTCTCTTCATATTCCAGTGTCTCTTCTTTTGAGATCTCTCCCCATCATCTCTTATCTCTTTAGCTTATTAGTATCTCTCCAGATCTCTCATCTCTTTCCAGACACCACATCAAATTTTCTTGCCAGGCCCTTGCCATATCATCTAGGCAGTTCATGCATGGCGTTGTGTGGCTGGGACCTGGAGTGCCTCGTCACAATCCATGTTGTGTCATTTGAAGGGACTCATGTTAAATCATCCCACCAAGCTATTCATCATATTTGCCTAATCTGGTCTCACATCATGCTCCCCATTCTGCACTGTGCAGCACAGAATCTGACGTACAATATCTTATCTAGATTCGTGTAAAGCTGCTTGGATTCACTCCCAAAAAACTTGCCGATAAATCTAACAATGTAAGTACACTATGCTGCATCGCGCAGAGGATAAGCATGCCTCTTTGAAAATATGCAATATGGGCCTTTGTGATAAACTGTTCTGAGCCTGTTTGCCGGTGAGATGTGATGTGGGGTCCTTGTGGGGAGGGAGATCCTTCTTTTTGGTGTGTGGGGGCAGGAGAACGAAGAAAGATAATGTTCCTCTGATGACAAGAATTGAGAACAACGGGAGCTGGTGAGCTGTAGAGGTTATGTTGAATTTCATGATGTAAACAAGCAGAGAGCCTGATGTTTTTCTTTTCTTTTCTTTTCATGTTATAAAGATTAACAACCAACTGAATTTACAATATAGTGCAGAGACCAATTTGGTCCTTTTGGTTAACTTAAGGGATCGAAGCCTGGATTTTGTAAAAGTAGAAGAAACATGCCCAACTTGATATGATGCAACTTCACAAATGTTTTTCTATCTAGCTTTCTTCTAACCTTTTATTCCCAGCTGCACTAAATTATTCCATTGTGGCAGGATGCTGGGATTGGAACTAGCATTGATTCATTTTATGAGTACCTTTTGAAGGCATGTTTCTACATTTTATAAAGTGAAGCGTCTGTATTATTTCTGATGTAAAGTTTCATATTTATTTTTCTACTTTTGAACCCTTTTTTTAACTACAACAGGCATATTTACTATTTGGAGATGAAGAGTACCTATTTATGTTTCAAGAAGCTTATAAAGCTGCAATGCGTTATTTGCATCACGACCCTTGGTAATGAATCTTTTGTGTCTTGTTTTATACTACTATCTTTTAAAATATATACCTTGAAAAAGCACCCAAAAAAATCACACAGACCTACATATGTCCCTACTAAAAAATAGTAAATCTTACATTATATTCTTATGAATCGTGGAGAAAAGTTATTTTTTTTCCTCCATTTATCTCCTTCTTGAAATGAGGAGGGATCCAATGCCAATTGAGTCAACTTTTTGATTCGGCTTAAATTAACAAATGTAAACTGTTTAGATATATTTTAAATTATCTCAATTACATGCATATAAAAAGTTGTGGGATTTTGACTTCATTTTGATAGCCATCAAGAGAGGGGTTAATCGCCAAATTCGGTCCATTGAATTTGTTATCTCTTGATTCATATCAATGTAAAATTGTAAGGATGTAACTTTTTGTTTACTCATATAGCATGATATATATAAAATATCCAATTAATTAGTTTTGTTATTTAGGACTTTAAATTATAGTTATTTGAGGTTTAATTTTATTGGAACTGATGTGGCACTAATGACCGTGGGCATTGGAACCCTCTTCTCTTGAAATACACCTGAACTATACTATCCATCCTCATTGTGTTTCATCATATCAAATTAGAGAGTATGAAAGGTAATTTCAGTATGTTCTGAAGATAAGGAAAGAATGGTACAGGCATTACTACATGTTTATTAAGGGTTAAATGTGAAGTTGTTTTCCTGAGCTGATGTATATTGTAAGGTTTTTAGGACAAATAGGAGAATTTACCTTATTTGAATATTGCAAACAACTCTTTTAGGTATGTGGAGGTGAACATGAATTCGGCTGCTACTGTATGGCCGTTATTTAATAGTCTTCAGGCATTTTGGCCAGGACTTCAGGTTTGAAATTTGCACTTACTCCTGTAAGCATTCCCTTGTATTTATTGGACTAACTTATGTTGTCAGATGGAAGGTTCTTGCAGGAGATATTGACCCAGCTATTCGTACCCATGCTGCCTTCTTTAGTGTTTGGAAAAAGTATGGTTATACCCCTGAGGGGTTTAACTTAGCTACATTAAGTGTCCAGGTACCTGATTAATTATTATTTTTTTGTTCGACTATTCTTTTAAGGAAAACTATCATGTATGCTTTTGCAAAGTTTGTATTATTATGCACCTTGAATAAGGAAAATCATCCATGCCCTTGGTAGGTGAAAAGTATCCTCCATTCCCTTTCCCCAACTTCCAAACTATCACTATATTGCTTTTTCTTCAACGACTGGAAAGGGAAGGATATTGAGATATTTACTTCTTTGATTCAAATGGATGGATTTCATATTTGCAAAGGTCTCTTTATACAGGAAATACCTTACATTGCTTGTTGCTAACTGTATTTAGTTATGTTTGTCTCTGCTTTGATTCTACTTTGGTAGAATGGTCAAAGGAGCTACCCTCTTCGGCCTGAGTTGATTGAAAGCACATATTGGCTATACAAAGCCACGAGAGATCGGAGGTCTGTTTTTATTTCTTTATGTCATTTTTTTTTCCTGAACTATAAGCATGTCTGTTTTATGTCATTGTGTGCCTCTTAAAGCTTTGTTCATAGGTTTTAAGTATTGATTTCTTTTGGAATTCTGCAAGTTGCACCCAACTCTATTTATTTTATTTGCAAAACTATATTGTAAATTTGGCCCTTTTAATTGGTCTATCCTTTGGGTTCTCAATTAAACCCAAACTGCAATACAACCCAAGAAGTTGGTACTTCTTTCAAGAAAACAAAGTACTACTTATCTGATTTGCAAGCAAGGAAAAAGAAGTACACTTCTTACATATTATTCTTCAAGCTCTTGAAATGTTATAATGGTAGTTAGGTACCTCGAGGTGGGAAGGGATATGCTAGCGAGTCTTCAATATGGTGCAAAATGCCCTTGTGGATATTGCCACATATCGGATGTAGAGTCTCACAAACAAGATGACCATATGGAGAGTTTCTTTCTTGCAGAGACGGTAACATTTCCAAATATTTAAAAAAAAATTCCTCTCTTGATCTTGTTTTTTTTTTTTTGGCCATTAAGTCTCTATTAAGCTCCATTAGTGTCATGGAGCATCATTTCTACCCAAATTTCCCTTGATTATGCTCTTCAATAGTGTAATTGGGTGTTAATTGTTTCACTATCCTTCCTTGATTAACCCTCATGTGTGTGATTATGCCTCTGTTGAGATGGTATAGTTAAGTCTTCATTGAAACTGTTTTCTGTTGATTCTGATTTCTAGTATATTTCTGCAAATTAGTCTCAGTTATCTCGCAGTCAGATCCATGCCTTTTGTAATCCTCGATTGTGTAATCTGGTGTCAATTTTGCCTTGAGTGACCCCAATTACAAAGATAATGGTACTGGTCTTGTGTAAACCTTCACTGGTCCCGTCGAAACACAAGTGCAAATGGGTACAGCATCCAAGTTAAGCTACCTTTTGTTTTTGTATAGAAAATTGTCTTGGTTGAATGATGTGATGTGGCATCATTTTGATTTCAGGTCAAGTACCTCTGGCTTCTATTTGATTTAGCAGTGGACTCGGATAATATTGTTGAAAGTGGGCCCTACAGGTAAGTATCACAAACCAAAAAATATCAAGAACTTATCTAGAAGAAGATCCGATACTGAACACTTTTTGGTTCTTATTAAAAAATTAGGTATATATTTAGCACAGAAGGCCACTTTTTACCAGCAACACCAGAAATTGCTTTGGCAAGTGAACACTGCTCTTATTTTGGATCATTTTGCAAAGGTGATGATAGATGTTCCTATGGGATTTTAAGTAACACTCGTGATAGTAAAGATAGAAATGGGACCCAGAAAGTTGTATTGGATGCCCCCATCATCACCAAATCTCTTGATTTGGAAGGTGCGAGAGGTTTCATCAAGGTATGACAATCTTCTTTGGTATAGTTTTCATGTTTTTGGCAAGTTAGTTGGTTTATTTCCTGATTTGACGGCATAACATTTAACTAATTACTTTTGTAGGGTGATTGTGCAGGGTTAACTCATGCACAGAAATTCGGTATATCCTATTTTGAGGAAATAGAGGATGAGTCTACTGTTGCAAGGAAAGAACCAAGGACTGAAGTAGAAATAAGTGAGATGGAAGATGACAACAAAGTTGAAAATGAGGATCTTGAGACAAGCTCTACAAATGGTGAGACGAGGAAAACACAAGCAGAAGAAGAAGAAGAAAAAGGAAACAAGGAATTGCTTAAAGTTTCTCAATTTGTAATTGAAGAAGATAACAAGAATGCTAATAAAAAAGCTCAAACAATACATGATGTTAGCTAATATTTTAAGTTGTTTTTGTGAGAATTTTCTTTTATTCAATTAAGGATCTTCGAGTTATTTTATGATATCATAGTCAGTTTGTTTTTGCTGCTGAAACTGTTGATTAGCCAAAGTCAATTCTTTCGTAGGACTAAACAAGAAATTTACTAATTTCTTTCTCTTTCTTTTGTTTAATGAAAACATTTATGACGGGAGAGAAGGCATTACATGCCCACCATTTTGGCGACCCATCATGCTCTCATTATTTTTTGTGGCAGTAATAAGTCAAATTTCATATTGCAAATGATTACTGTGATATGTTGATCTTTGTTCAATATTGTTCAAAATGTGAAAATATCAAAGATCTAGTGGTTTCTAAGTACTCATGTCGTCTTTCATGTTTTATTGGTTATCTTTCATCTTCTTCTAAGTTGTAATTAATCTTCTTTTGGTGGTCTTTTATTTTCTTCTAATTATCTTTAAGATTCTATTGGTTGCCTTTTATCTACCATTGGTTGTATTTTATTTTTTTCTAGTTATATTTCATTTTCTTCTAATTTTCTTTTATTTTTTACTAGTTGTCTTTCATATTTTACTGGTTTTCTTTCATCTTCTCTGATTGTCTTTCATATTTTTTTATTTGTCTTTCATCTTTTACTATATGCGTTTCATTTTCATCTAGTTGTCTTTCATTATCTTCTATTTGTTTTTTCTTCTTCTTATAGTTGTTTTTTATTTTGTATTGGTTGTCTTTCATGTTCTGCTAATTGTCTTTCATCTACTTCTAATTGTTTTTTAGTTTCTACTTGTTGTCTTTCCTGTTATACTAGTTATCTTTCAATACAATATGAAAAGTAACCAGAAGAAAATGAAATACACCTAGAAATGAAAGAAAAAATGTACAATATGAAAAAAAAACTAGTAGAAGATGAAAAACAATTAGAAGAAAAAAAAAAGACTACAAGTAGAACATGAAAGTAACTAAAAGAACATGAAAAACAACTAGAAGAACAAGAAACACAACTAATAAAAGATGAACTAGAAGAAGATGTAAGACAACTAGTAGAATATGAAAGATAACCAATAGAAGATAAAGATAATTAGAAGAAGATGAAATAAAACCACTAATAGATGAAAGACAACCAATAAAATATTAAAGAAGATGAAATACAACCAGAAGAAGATGAAATACAACATGTAGAACATGAAAGTAACCAGAAGAAGATGAAAGACAACATGAAGATAACCAGTAGAAGAAGATGTATGACAACCAGTAGAACATGAAACAACCAATAGAAGATGAAAGTCAACTAGAAAAATATGAAATACAACCAGTATTAGATGCAAGACAACCAGTAGTACATGAAAGATAACCAATAGAACTTGAAAGACAACCAGTACAAGATGAAATACAACTAGAAGAAAATGAAATACCAGTAGTAGATGAAATACAACCAGTAGAACATGAAAGACAATGATCACTCAAAAGAGAGTAATGTTTCTTTTAATATTTATAAACTCGGAAATGCTATCGGTTCGGACTGCAAGCGCACAATCCTATCAAGTAGTATATTCGAAGTCAATCCACAGGGAATATTAGTTCAGAGTTTTGAGCGATCGAATCACAATCTTTCGAAAGGCTAGACGAAATCTAAAAATTGAGAGATGTTGTTGTGATCAATGTAAATTAGGAAGCAATTAAAAGTAATTAAAATAAAGATAGAGATGAGGATTCCTAGGATTTCGGCACACCATTGCTACTCAATCCGCCTTGATAATATATTCATGTTGCGTCTGATTTCCTGTTGTTGTTTTATGAAAGACACCACATAGGTCACTGCGATTTATGTTACGCAAGAATGACAGATCTTTCATCGAGATTCTACATAGGACACTGCGAGTTTCCTTACGCAAATGACTGATCTCTTAAATACACAAGTTACTACACAGATCACTGCAATTTTCCTTACGCAAGTGATGGAACTTGGTTTTATCGTTTTGTTGGTCTGGTTTATGGTTTCCCCGCTAAGGTTTTCTTCACATAAATCTAATAGATCTCAACGAGGCTAATTCATACAAATAGTTTCTCTTACCATTAAAACACTGTCACTACCCTAATGGACTAAACTAGATTATTGAAGTTAGATGAAGAGATAGTAAATCACAAAACCATTTCGATTCAACAACAAGAAATCATAATCAACAGGAAATATATATATCAAAACATCAAGAGTAACAAGGTTTATTGCCTAGCCCTAAGAAAAGGAACTTAGCCGCGGAACGACATTGTTACAAGCACTCCTCTCTTCTCACTTTAATCAAATCTAATCCTAATTACAAAGATAAGTTATTCTTCTGCCCAGGGGCCTTATATAGGAGTGGAGGGACGTCTGGAGATAGAGTAGGAGCTAAGAAACTGATCTGGATACAGCTGTCGGCAGTTATTTCCTAAGGGGTGCCTTCGGTTACGGTCCGTATCAGGTGATACGGTCCGTATTAGGACCTTGTTGCTGAGGGTTTTAGTGCTTCTCAGGCTATCTCCTGGTCTGTGCTAGGCTTGGTCCGTATTAGGTAATACGGACCGTAACAGAGACTTCGTCGATAAGCATCGTTGATCCGATTGACCCGATTCTAGCTCCATTTGGTGTAAAATAGTCCCAAAACCTGTTTTCTGTAACAAAACATAAAGAAGGGTGATAGTAGCCTTTTTCTCTAATAAATTAAACATAATTGTGAGAAAATATGCAAAACCTAAGCCAAAACCCTACGTAAATCATCATTATTTTGACTCTGATCACGCCTCCCAACTTGAATTGTTGCTTGTCCTCAAGCAACGACATCCCAGCTCGTCAAAGGTCCGGTCTAGGTTAAACCATACAATCTCAAGGACTTGCTTAAAATTAAATTAGAATTCGGGTTTGGTACAATTGATATGACAATAAAAATTTAGAACTCTAAAATATTCACGACCTCTCCCTTGAACAATTTATTCACCCCATGATTGACCTCATTACGCATACCCTAGAAAAATTATCATCGAACAATTTACTTCACAAATATCCTTAAATTTGAGAGTATTAATTTCCCCTTTGATTATAAATGGATCCCTTCCAATCAATAGGAATTCTAATGATATAAATTTTGATTTTCCTTCTCAATTGATTGGAGCAAAGTATGACAACTAAGTGTGTTAGTACTTGTGACTATTTTTGAAAAATTAAATATGTACAAAAATTAAAATTTGGGAGGTTTCATCGAGCCTATTGGTTATCAGTCTTGCGTAGGCACCCGTACTCTTTTTTATCCTCCAATTTTTATTCTATTTTTTCTTTTTCTTAATTTTTTTTTCTTTTTTTGGTTTTTTTCTCATTTCTGATTTTTTTGTATTTTTCTGAAAAATCAAATATTTTTGTGTCACAAGCACCATGATTACACACAATTCTAAGTATTCATTCATACAAGGAATTATTGCATAGTTTTGCTAGGGATCTATCTATAATAAAAGGGTATTCTAAAACACTACCAAACTTAAAAGACTTTGCAAACATAAATTTCGCAACAACAAAAAATTCTAGGGTTTGCGATTTTGGTCAACAATCATGGTTAGCAATTAATTGTTCACTTTGAGGTCACTAATTATTTTAAAAATTACAATTTTTTGGTATCATGGCCAATTGTCTAAACCTAGCCTAACTCAATTCAAAACAATTCCCTATTTGATTAACCTACTCCTAAGGAAAAATAAAAATGCAAGCTAGCTAAAAAGTTCAATTTAATCATCCTAGGATTTTTGGTAAAGCCTCAAACCCTAGTCAAAAATTGAGTAAAACTACTAGCACCTAAGAAATTAAAATGCGAAAAATTTAAAGATTAAAATGTGAAAAATTTAAAGATACATGGTCAATTTACCTCCTACCCCCCGAATAAAATTGAGCATTGTCTCCAATGCTCGAGAGATAAAAATAAAGGAAGTAATAAAGTAAAAAGACCAGAGAAAGATACAACTCACTGCACCTCAATCCAGAGGTGGTGGAGGTGGTGGTGGGCGCTGGATCTCCTCGTAGAATGACGGGTCGAAGAGTCCGAATGGTGGTGGCTGGTATGGCAAACCGGTGGTGAGGGCATGCTGGTAGTACTGTTGTGACATGTAGCGGACCTGCTGTGCCTCCCGCCTGTTGTTGGCAGCATACCCTCGCAGCTCGTCCATGCCCTGACGAATCTGGCATACAGAGTGACGTGCCGCGTCACACTGCTGGTCAAGCCGGGCATAAGTGGTCCTGGTGTCAATGGAGAACTTCTCTATGTTCGCATTGACTCTCTGGACTGCTTGGAGAACTCGGTTGTATCCACTTTGGGGGGCATCAGATGGTCCCGCCCCTTGTCGTGCTGCTTCTGCCGCGAGCGCTTCTTACCGAGCCCTTTCATTTGCCGCCATTTCTTGCATGTATACGGCGGCTGCTGCGGTTTCGGCCATCTCCTCTTCTTCAGCTTTGACCTCTAGGGCCTCAAAATAAACCTCATCATCTTCCACCTGAGCGGCATGTTTGCCGATAGGGGCCACTTGATTCCACCTTTGTTGGTTTTTGAGAGGTAGTGGCTTACAGGGCATTTGGACCCTCCTTCTTTCGATATTGTATAAGTATGGCTCAGGAGGTCTACCACTGATCATCCTCATCGCAGTAAGGCACTCAATATCCAAGTATTTCATGCCAGTACCCTCTCGCAGGAAATCTACTTCGATGTGAGTTGGCGAGCGAGGATTGTTGCGATGGCACCGATGGAGATGTTTCCTTTGGGCCTTTTGTTTTGGCCGATTGAGTGGATGTGGTTGCAGAGGAAGTGGCCGATGTGTGGAGGCTCTTCTGGTGTGACGAGCATACACTTGAAGATGCATAGCTCGGGAAAGGTGACTTTCGCGCAGGTCTCACCTCGAGCAAAGAGAGTTGCTGAGAGCTGCCTGCATGTACCGGAGCACTGGATGGACAATGTGCTGGCAGCTCTGGCGTCGCAGTTGCGGTTATTGGTGATCAGTGTCCAGAATTCCCGTTCATCATTGTATGCATGTATGCCTTCATTTTTAAAGCCAAAAATGTCACAGAAGTCACTCATTGGCATCTCCTGTTCTTTGTTCATCAGTTGAAATTTAATTTCATCATTTTCAGAGGAGAATGTGGCAATGAACTCGCGGGTGAGGTCGTCATAAACCGGGACATTAACCAGCTTGTTGAGAAAGTCCCAGATGTGAACCCTTTTGGCTAGGGTTTTGAATTGGGAGAGTAGGCCGAGCTCTTCGAGGGTTTCGGTATGGATGACCTTGTGGTTGATAATCTTGTTATCCTCTAATTTCTCGAAGATCCTGGCGTGTGTTTTACTTGAGAATTTTATGGCCATTAGGACATATTCTTGCCCCTCCATTGGTTGATGCTCGTCTTGTGGAGGAGAGTCCGGCAATTCTTCCCGTTCGGGGCTTCGTTGTTCAGGTGATTCAGGTGGTGGATTTTGAGAAGAAGACTCTCCCCTCTTCTTTTTGCCTCTACCTGTTAAAGCTTTGAGAAGACCTCGTGTTTTCGGAGCCATTTTGGGGGTTTACCAGTCACTGTTACGGACAATATTGGGTCAATACAGACTGGTTACGGACCCTCGTGATGGTAGAAATCTAACCCAAGTACAGGACTGAATACGGACCGTATTGCCAGATACGGACCGTATCGGACTGGTACTGGTTCTGGTAAAAACTGGAAAACCTAATTTTTTTTGTATTTTTTTCGTGATTTTTGGTATTAGACTAAATATAGAAAAGAAAATGTAATTCTAAAACTAAATTGTAAGGAAGACTAAAAGACTAATTTAAGAAATTTGAAATTGAAATTGAATTTAAGAGAGAAAGGGGGAAGAACCGAAATGGTGAAGATCAATGGCGGATACGGGTCAGATACGGCCTGTATTGAGGATCGGTGTGAGTAAAGGTGGTCTTTCTTGGTGGCCGGTGGCGTAGTGCGAGGGCGTGCTCGGGTTTTTGCAAGAAAGATGAGAAGGAGAAGAGAAATGAGGAAGAGACATAGAGAGGGGAAGAGAAGAGGAGAGGAGAAACGGGAGAGAGGGCTCAAAAATAGAAAAACCTCTATTTTGAACGGTTACCCAACTTCGCGCCTCTTCGTTAACGGGTTTTTATTTCTCAGATCGGCCTTGATTACGGACAGTATTGGCTGATACGGTTCATATCCGATCTGAAATTTTGATCCTGATAACTGTTTCTTAAATCCTTCCTCTGAATACGGTCTGTATTGGCTGATACGGGCCGTATTCGCTACTGTCTTCCTTTTTCCAACTAGCCCTTCCTCTAGCATTTCACCTGGTCATGAAAAATGAGTGGATGTGATTCATTCCCCTATTAAAGTCCAAAACAAACTAAAAATAAACAATTATAAGAAAATATAAAAGTGGCCTTGGGTTGCCTCCCAAGAAGCGCTTGTTTAAAGTCATTAGCTTGACTTTGTGTCTTGTTAGTTTCTTCCAAATATTCTCCCGACAATGCAAGCGGGTTGCTTGTCGGGTGGTTCGCCTTCAGCGTCTTTTGTGGTTTCATTGTTATCACCCTCCTCGAAGAATTCGGTTGGTGTTTGAGGTCCAGACTCACGCCGAGTACTGATTCGACCTTATCCAGTCTTTGAGAAATTACATCGAGTTCTTCGCGGAGGTTTTTGATTAATGCCAGGGCCAAGAGAGAATAATTCCTGTTGTTTGCGATATTAGGGCTCTTGTTCAGATCATCGGTTTGTGTTGTCACGGAAGTTGGATGGGTCTGGCCGACATCTTGTATAATGAACAATCTCTCCATTTCTGCTTCGCACATCATTTCTCCATTGTCTTCTAATTTATCCAGTCACAATTCATCATTGCCATACTCATCCGCTGTTTCCAAATTGTAGACAAGATTTATGTCAGGTGGGACTTTGATGGTCTCATTCATGTTGAAGATCATCTTGTTTTCGCCAACATTAAGTGATATTTTCCCATTCCTAACATCAATCATTGCCCCACATGTGGCGAGGAATGACCTTCCAAGGATGATTGAAATCTGCTCATCTTCTTCCATATCAACTACCACAAAATCTGCTGGTATCCAGAATTTACCAACTTTGATTGGGATGTCAAGCAACATTCCTTCAGAATATCGAATTGATCGTTCAGCGAGTTACAATGAGATCCGTGTTGGTGATAGGTCTCCACATTCCAATTTGTCAAATACTACCTTAGGCATTAGACTTACACTTGCTCCCAGATCACACAAAGCTCTCTTAAAATCTGTTGCTCCAATGGTGCATGGTATCGAGAAGCTTCCCGGATCTTTCAACTTTTTCGGTAATTTGCTTTGCACAAGCGCACTACATTCCAGATTGAGCGAAACTGTTGAGAATTCTTGGAGTCTACTTCGATTCGAGAAAATCTCCTTCAGAAATTTAGCATACGAGGGTATGCTTGCAATTGCCTCAGTAAAGGGGATAGTAACTTGTAGTTGCTTGAGTGTCTCCATGAATCTCGCAAGTTGCTGCTCCATCTTATGCTTGGCAGGCCTTGGAGGGAATGGCAGAGGTGGCTTGTAGGGTGGTGGTAAAATGTATTCATGTTCGGGTTGTCGCTCGTCTCCACCTACGGTGTCATTCTGCTCCTCAATAGGGTCTGCCTGCAATTCAAATACGGGCGGCTCCTGTGGTTGCGGCTCGTATTCTTCGAAATGCGATGGTTCTGCATGCATCTCATCGGAAGTTGGATCGGGCATGGAAGGTCCCTGATAAGCTGTACCGCTCCTTAATGGTATGCTTTTGCAAGTCTCTCTCGGATTTTCTTCCGGTTGGCCTGGAAATTTGCCTTTTCCACGTGCGATACTCGAGAGTTCTTTTGCCATCTTAGAGACATGGTCTTCTAAGTCTTTGTTGCGGTTTGTTAAGAATTCGATCTTTTGCGCAATTTCGGCGTTAGCCTTATCTTGCTTCTCTAGGAATCTCTCCATTAAAGATGTAATGTCAGGTTGCTGTGGTTGGTTGTATTGCCTTGGTTGGTAATTCGGTTGGGGGTTGTTGTATCTTGGTTGATAATTGGGTTGTGGTTGATAGTTCTGTTGGGGTGCAGCAGGCCTTTGATTGTTTGCGTATGAGAGATTTGGATGGTTTCGGTTATTCGGATGGTATGTATTGTAGGCGGGCTGAGGTCGAAAGCTGATATCGATTGCGTTTGCTTGCTCTATTTCTTCCTCAATTACCGTCACATTCATACATTCGGTCATCTCATGCGCTCCTCCACAATAGCCACATGCTGTTGCGGCATTAACTGCTGCTACCGTTCGCTGCTTGGTCTGCTTGTTGAGTGCCATTTGCAAAGCATCGATCTTTGCGCTCAGCATGGATATATCATCTACTCGGTGCATGCCAGGTGTTGGAGTTGGCTTCTTTCGCTCAGGGATCCAGTAGTGTTGGTTCATGATTGCTCCTCCTATGGAAGCATCAATAGACAACCTATCGGTAGGGTTTAGACCATTATAAAAAGTTTGGATAATCAGCCATCTTTCTAGACCATGATGTGGACAACACCTTAACATATCCTTATATCTATCCCATGCCTCACACAATGTTTCACCATCCCTTTGTTCAAAATTAGTAATTGCATTTCTAAACCTCGAAGTTTTGGATGGCGAAAAATATTTTGCAATAAACACATTAAACAATTGGTCCCAAGTTTGAATAGAATTGGCCGGTGAGGAAAACATGCTCTTGCTTTATCTTTTAATGAGAATTGAAATAGCCTTAGCCTGATTGCTTCATCGGTAGCTCCGTTGATCTTTATCGTCTCGCATATCCCAAGAAAAATTGACAAGTGAAGATGTGGATCTTCATTTGAAAATCCTCCAAATTGCTGTTGCGAAACCATATTTATGAAAGCATGTTTGATCTCAAAATTACAGTTCGTGACAGTTGGTGGGTTTATGCTAGAATTATGATCATTCGTGCGTGGTACGCAATAGTCTCGTAGAAGTTTGGGTCTTGCTGCATCGTGAACTTCATTATCACCATTGTTTTCTTATCTTCCATTGATCGGTTCGTTCGGTGGAATATTCATGTTGATCGAATCTGAGTCTTCTTTGCTTTCAGAATTACTCGAGGAAGAACTATGATTGGTTCTTATCGGTGATGTGGAAGCTAATTGTCCTCTCCTACTTGCAATCCTCACGGATCTCCGTACGGATGATTCGGTCAGCGTGCAGTGTCCTAAAAAGAAAAGAAAATATGAAAATTAAACTAAAAACTGAAAATAAAAAGAAAATAGAAATAAAAACAAAACTGAAAATAAAAGAAAAAAATAAAAATGCAGAAAATAAAAAGTCTAGGCGTCTCTAGTTAATTGGATTCAATGGTCAAAGTAAGGGCGTCTCGCGAGGCCTTGCACAATGAACCATTATTCCCCGGGAATGGCGCCAAAAAGATTGATCACTCAAAAGAGAGCAATGTTTCTTTTAATATTTATAAACTCGAAAATGCTATCTGTTCGGACAGCAAGCGCACAATCCTATCGAGTAATATATTCGAGGTCGATCCACATGAAATATTAGTTCAGAGTTTTGAGCGATCGAATCACAATCTTTCGAAAGGCTAGACGAAATCTGAAAATTGAGAGATGTTGTTGTGATCAATGTAAATTAGGAAGCAATTAAAAGTAATTAAAATAAAGATAGAGATGAGGATTCCTAGGGTTTCGGCACACCATTGCTACTCAATCCGCCTTGATAATATATTCCTGTTACGTCTGATTTCCTGTTATTGTTTTATGAAAGACACCACATAGGTCACTGTGATTTATGTAACGCAAGAATGACAGATCTTTCATCAAGATTCTACATAGGACACTGCAAGTTTCCTTACGCAAATGACTGATTTCTTAAATACACAAGTTACTACACAGATCACTGCAATTTTCCTTATGCAAGTGATGGAACTTGGTTCGCGTTTTGTTGGTCTGGTTTATGGTTTCCCCGCTAAGGTTTTCTTCACATAAACCTAATAGATCTCAACGAGGCTAATTCATACAAATAGTTTCTCTTACCATTAAAGCACTGTCACTACCCTAATGGACTAAACTAGATCATTGAAGTTAGATGAAGAGATAGTAAATCACAAAAGCATTTCGATTCAACAACAAGAAATCATAATCAACAGAAAATATATATATCAAAACATCAAGAGTAACAAGGTTTATTGCCTAGCCCTACGAAAAGGAACTTAACCGCGGAACGACATTGTTACAAACACTCCTCTTTTCTCACTTTAATCAAATCTAACCCTAATTACAAAGATAAGTTATTCTTCTGCCCAGGGGCCTTATATAGGAGTGGAGGGACGTCTGGAGATAGAGTAGGGGCTAAGAAACTGATTTGGATACAGCTGTCGGCAGTTATTTCCCAAGGGGCACCTTCAGTTACGGTCCGTATCAGGTGATACGGTCTGTATTAGGACCTTATCGCTGAGGGTTTTAGTGCTTCTCACGCTATCTCCTGGTCTATGCTAGGCTTGGTCCGTATTAGGCAATAGTAACAGAGACTTCGTCGATAAGCATCGCTGATCCGATTTACCCGATTCTAGCTCCATTTGGTGTAAAATAGTCCCAAAACCTGTCTTCTGTAATAAAACATAAAGAAGGGTGACAGTAGCCTTTTTCTCTAATAAATTAAACATAAGTGTGAAAAAATATGCAAAACCTAAGCCAAAATCCTACGTAAATCATCATTATTTTGACTCTGATCAGACAACCGGAAGAATATGAAACACAACTAGAAAAAAATAAAATACAGCTAGAAGAGGATGTAAGACAACTAGTAAACATGAAAAATAACCAATACAAGATGAAAAATAACCAGAAGAAAATGAAATACACCTAGAAAAAGATGAAAGACAACCAGCAGAACATGAAAGACAACCAGTACAAGATGAAATGCAACCAGCACAAGATGAAAGGCAACTAGTGATAGATGAAAGACAACCAGTAAAATTTTAAAGAAAACTAGAAAAAAAAATGAAAGACAACCAAGAGAAGATGAAATACAACCTATAGAACATGAAATTTAGAAGAACATGAAAGACAACCAGCAGAACATGAAACGCAACTAGTAAAAGATGAAACACAACTTGAAGAAAATGAAATACAACTAGAAGAAGATGTAAGACAACCAGCAGAACATGAAAGACAACAAATAGAAGATGAAATACAACTAGTAGTAGATGAAAGATAATCTATACATGAAAGACAACCAGTAGAACATGAAAGGCTACCACCAGTACATGATGAAATACAACTAGAACAAAATGAAATACAACTAGTAGAACATGAAATATAACCACTAGAAGATGATAAACAACCAGAAGTGATGAAACACAACTAGAAGATAATAAAATACAGTTAGAAGAAGATGTAAGACAACCAGTAGAACATGAAAAACAACCAGAAGAAAATGAAAAATACAACTAGAAGAAGATGTAAGGCAATCAATTGAACATGAAAGAAAAACTGTACAATATGAAAAACAGTTAGTAGAAGATGAAGGGCAATTTGAAGAAAAAGAAAGGATAGCTAGTAGAACATGAAATTAACTAAAAAAACATGAAAGACAACTAGTAGCACAAGAAACACAACTACTAGAAGAAGATAAAAGACAACCAGAAAAAAATGAAACACAACTAATAGAATATGAAAGACAACAAGTAGAACATGAAAGATAACAAATACAAGTAGAAACCGATGAAATACAACTAGACAAGATGAAGTACAACTAGTACTAGATGAATGACAACAAATTGAACATGAAAGACTAGTTGAAGATGAAACACAACTAGAAGAAAATGAAATACAACTACAAGAAAATTACGACAACCAGTAGAACATGAAAGACAACCAATACAAGATTAAAAATAACCAGAAGAAATGATATAGAAGAAGATGTAAGACAACCTGTATAACATGAAGGAAAACCAATAAAAGATGAAAGATAACCAGAAGAAAATAGAATACAACTAGTAGAACATAAAAGAAAAAAAATACAATATGAAAAAGGAAGAAAACCAGCAGAAAATGAAAATGAAATAAGAAAATCAACTGAAGAACATGAAATATGAAAGACAAAAAATATAGTATGAAAAAGAAAGACAACCAGCAGAAGATGAGAATAAAATATGAAAGTCAACTGAAGAATATGAAATATAACTAGTAGTAAATGAAAGACAACTATTAGAATATGAAACACAACTAGTAGAACATGAAAGACAACATGTTCAATATGATAGACAACTAGAAGAAGATGAAAGACAACCAGCTGAAGATGAAACAAAACTAGTAGAAGATGAAAGACAACAAGTAGAACATAAAAGACAACTAGAAGAAGATGAAAGACAACCATATGAATATTAAACACAACTTGTAGATGATGAAACACAAGAATTTGAACATGAAAAACAACTAGTAGAAGCTCAAAGACAGCTAGAAGAAGATGAAAACAACCATTAGTAGATGAAAGACAACTAGTACATGAAAAACAACTAGTAAAATATTAAAGACAACTAGTACAAGATGAAAGACAATTAGAAGAAGATGAAATACAACCATATGAAGATGAAACACAACTAGTATTAGATGAAAGACAACAAGTAGACGTTAGAAGACAATCAGTACAAGATGAAAGACAAATATAAGAATATGAAATACAACCAATAGTAGAAAAAAGACAACCATTAGAACATGATAGACAACCGGTAGAATATTAAAGACAACCAGTTCAAGATGATAGACAACTAGAAGAAGATGAAAGACAACCAGCTGAAGATGAAAGACAACCATTAGAACATAAAAGACAACCAGTAGAACATGAAAGACAACATGTTAAATATGATAGACAACTAGAAGAAGATGAAAGACAACCATATGAAGATTGAACACAACTAGTAGATGATGAAAACCAACAAGTAGAACATGAAAGACAACTAGTACAAGTTGAAAGACAACTAGAAGAAGATGAAAGACAACCTGTAGAACACGAAAGACAACCAGTACAAGATGAAATACAACCAGTAGTAGAAGAAAGACAACGAGTAGTATATGAAAGACAACCAGTAGAATTTGAAAGACAACTTGTCCAAAATGAAAGACAACTAGCAGAAGATGAAAGACAAACCATATGAAGATGAAACACAACTCATAGAAGATGAAAGACAACAAGTAGAACATGAAAGAAAACTAGTAGATGGTGAAAGACAACGAGAAGAAGATGGAAGACAACCAGTAGACAATGAAAAACAACCAGTACAAGATGAAAGACAACTAGTACAAGATGAAAGACAAGAAGAAGATGAAATGCAACCAGTAGTTGACGAAATATAACCAGTAGTTGATGAAAGACAACTAGTAGAACATGAAAGACAACTAGAAAAAGATATAAGACAACCAGTAGAACATGAAAATCAACCAATACATGATGAAAAATAACCAGAAGAAAATGAAATACAACTAGAAGAAGATATGACAACTAAAAGAAAAAGAAAAGCAACCAGTAGAAATAAAAGACAACTAGAAGAACATGAAATAAAAACAATACAATATGAAAAACAACTAGTAGAAGATCGAAGACAACTAGAAGAAAAAGAAAAACAACCAATAGGAATGAAAGACAACTAAAAGAAAAAGAAAAACAACCAATAGGAATAAATGACAACTAGTAGAACATCAAAGTAACCAGAAGTACATGAAAGACAACTAGAAAAACATGAAACTCAACTAATAAAAGATGAAATACAACTAGAAGAAGATGTAAGACAACTAGTAGAACATGAAAGACAACCAATAAAAGATGAAAGACAATTATAATAAGATGAAATACAACCAGTAATAGATGAAATACAACCGGTAAAATATGAACACAACCAGAAGAAGAGGAAATACAACATGTAGAACATAAAAGTAACCAGTAGAACAAGAAAGACAACCAATAGAACATGAAAGACAACTATAAGAATACGAAATACAACCTGTAGTAGATGAAGGCCAACCAATGGAACATGTTCAATATGATAGACAATTATAAGAAGATGAAAGATAACCAGCTGAAGATGAAACACAACTAGTAGTTGATGAAATACAACAACTAGAACATGAAAAACAACTAGAAGAAGATGAAAGACAACCAGTACAAGATGAAAGACTACCAGCACAACATGAAAGACAAATATAAGAATATGAAATATTACAAGTAGTAGAAAAAAGACAACCACTAGAACATGAAAGAATAACTAGTAGAACATGAAGACATGTTCAAGATGATAGATAACTAGAAGAAGATGAAAGACAACCAACTGAGGATGAAACACAACTAGTAGAACATGAAAGACAACAAGTAGAACATGAAAGACAACAAGAAGAAAATGAAAGACAACCATATGAAGATTAAACACAACTAGTAGTTGCTGAAAGACAACAAGTAGAACATGAAAGACAAGTTGAAAGACAGCTAGAAGAAGAGGAAAGACAACCGGTACAAGATGAAATACAACATAGAAGAAAGACAACAAGTAGTACATGAAAGACAACCAATAAAACTTGAAAGACAACTAGTACAAGATGAAAGCCAACTAGAAGAAAATGAAACACAATGAAACACAACTCGTAGAACATGAAAGAAAACAACTGGAAGAAGATGAAAAGACAAATAGAAGAAGATGAAATGCAATCATTAGTTGACAAAATACAACCAGTAGTAGATGAAAGACAACCAGTAGAACATGAAAAACAACCAATCCATGATGAAAAATAACTAGAATAAAATGAAATACAACTAGAAGAAGATGGAAGAAAAACATGAAACAACTAGTGAAGATGGAAGACAACTAGAAGAAAAAGAAAAACAACCAGTAGAAATACAATTAAAAGAACATGAAACTCAACTAATAAAAGATGAAATACAACTAGAAGAAGATGTAAGACAACCTGTAGAACATGAAAAACCACCAATAAAAGATGAAAGACAATTAGAAGAAGTTGAAAGACAAAGAAAAGAAGATGAAATGCAACCAGTAGTTGACGAAATACAACCAGTAGTAGATGAAAGACAATGAGTAGAACATGAAAGAATAACATGAAACACAACTAATGAAAGACAACCAGTATAATATGAAAGACAACCAATAGAAGATAAAAGACAATTAGAAGAAGTTGAAACACAACTAGAAGAACATGAAATAAAACCAGTAATAAATGAAAGACAAGTAGTAAAATATTAAAGAAAACTAGAAGAATATGAAATACAACCTGCAGTTGATGGAAGACAACCAGTAGTACATGAATAAAAACCAGTAGAACATGAAAGACAACATGTTCAAGATGATTGACAACTAGAAGAAGATGAAAGACAACCAGCTGAAGATTAAACAAAACTAGTAGAAGATGAAAGACAACAAGTAAAACATCAAAGATAACTACAAGAAAATGAAAGACAACCATATGAAGATTAAACACAACTAGTAGATGATGAAACACAAGAAGTAGAACATGAAAAACAACTAGTAGAACTTGAAAGACAGCTAGAAGAACATGTAAGACAACATGTAGAACATGAAAGACAACCAGTACAATATGCAAAAGAACCATTAGTAGATAAAAGACAACAAGTAGTACATGAAAGACAACCAGTAGAACATTAAAAACAACTATTACAATATGAAAGACAACTAGACGAGATGAAAGACGAACCATATGAAGATGAAATACAACTAGTTGAACATGAAAGACAAGAAGTAGAACATGAAAGATAACTAGTAGAAGATAAAATACAACTAGAAAAAGATGAAAGACAACTAGTAGACGTTAAAACACATCTAGTATAAGATGAAAGACAAATACAAGAATATGAAATACAACCAATATTAGAAAAAAGATAATCATTAGAACATGAAAGACAACCAGTAGAACATGAGAGACAACTTGTTCAAGATGATAGATAACTAGAAGAAGATGAAAGACAACCAGCTGAAGATGAAACACAACTATTAGAAGATGAAACACAACAAGTACAACATGAAATACAACTGCAAGAAGAAGAAAGACAACGAGTAGTACATGAAAGACAACCAGTAGAAGAAGAACGACAACGAGTAGTACATGAAAGACAACTAGTAGAACTTGAAAAACAACTAGTACAAGATGAAAGACAACTAAAGAAGATTAAAGCAAACCATATGAAGATGAAACACAACTCGTAGAAGATGAAAGACAAGAAGTATAACATGAAAGAAAACTAGTAGATGATGAAAGACACTAGAAGAAGAGAAAAAGCAACAAGTAGACATTGAAAGACAACCAACCAATACAAAATGAAAGACAACCAGTACAAGATGAAAGATAAATAGTAGAAGATGAAATGCAACCAGTAGTTGACGAAATACAACCAGTAGTAGATGAAAGACAACCTGTATAACATGAAATACAACAAGAAAAATATGTAAAACAACAAGTAGTACATGAAAAATAACCAATACATGATGAAAAATAACCAAAATAAAATGACATACAACTAGAAAAAGATGTAAGACAACCAATAGAACATGAAAGAAGAACATGAAACACAACTAGAAGAACATAAAATAAAAATAATACAATATGAAAAACAACTAGTAGAAGATGGAAGACAACTAGAAGAAAAAGAAAAACAACCAATAGAAATAAAAGACCACTTGTAGAACATGAAAGTAACCAGAAGAACATGAAAAACAACTAGATGAACATGAAACTTAACTAATCAAAGATGAAATACAACTAGAAGAAGATGTAAGAAACCAGTAGAACATGAAAGACAACTAGTAGACGTTGAAAGATAACCGGTATAAGATGAAAGACAACCGGTATAAGATGAAAGACAACCAGTACCAGATGAAAGACAAATATAAGAATATGAAATATAACTAGTAGTAGAAAAAAAGGTGACTAGTACAATATGAAAGACAACAAGTAGAACATGAAAAACAACAAGAACAAGATGAAAGACAACCAGTAGACGTCAAAAGACAAAAAATACAACATGAAAGACAATCAGTACAAGATGAAAGACAAATATAAGAATATGAAATACAACCAGTAGTAGAAAAAAAAACAACTAGAACATGAAAGACAACTAGTAGAAGACGAAAGACAACCAATAGACATTAAAAGACAACCAGTACTAGATGAAAGACAAATATAAGAATATGATAAACAACCAGTAGCAGAAAAAAGACAACCATTAGCAGATGAAAGACAACCAGTAGAAATGAGAGACAAACCAATTCAAGATGATAGATAACGAGAAGAATATGAAAGACAACCAGCTGAAGATGAAACACAACTATTAGAAGATGAAAGTCAACAAGTAGAATATGAAAGACAACTAGAAGAAAACGAAAGACAATCAGTAGATGATGAAAGGCAACAAGTAGAACATGAAAGAACTAGTAGAAGTTGAAAGACAGCTAGAAGAAGATGAAAGACAATCTGTAGAGCACGAAAGACAACCAGTACAAGATGAAATACAACCAGTAGAAGAAGAAAGACAACTAGTAGTACATGAAAGACAATCAGTAGAACTTGAAAGACAACTAGTACAAGATGAAAAACAACTAGAAGAAGATTAAAGACAAAACCATATGAAGATGAAACACAGCTCGTAGAAGATGAAAGGAAACAAGTAGAATATGAAAGAAAATAAGTAGATGATGAAAGACAACTAGAAGAAGGTGAAATCTAACTAGTAGTTGACGAAATACTACCCGTAGTAGATGAAAGACAACTAGTATAACATGAAAGAGAAATAGAAAAGATATAAGACAACCAGTAGTACATGAAAAATAACAAAAATAAAATGAAATACAACTAGAAGAAGATGTAAGACAACTAATAGAACATGAAAGATGAACATGAAACACAACTTGAAGAACATAAAAGAAAAACAATACAATATGAAAAACAACTAGTAGAAGATAGAAGACAACTAGAAGGAAAAAAAAACCAATAGAAATAAAAGACCACTTGTAGAACATGAAAGTAACCAGAAGAACATGAAAGACAACTAGATGAACATGAAACTTAACTAAGAAAAGATGAAATACAACTAGAAGAAGATGTAAGAAAACCAGTAGAACATGAAAGACAACCAGTAGACGTTGAAAGATAACCGGTATAAGATGAAAGACAACCAGTACCAGATGAAATACAAATATAAGAATATGAAATACAACTAGTAGTAGAAAAAATGCAACAAGTAGAACATGAAAGACAACAAGTAGAACATGAAAGACAACAAGAAGAAGATGAAAGACAACCAGTAGACGTTAAAAGACAAAAAATACAAGATGAAAGAAAATCAGTACAAGATGAAAGACAAATAAGAAGATGAAATACAACCAGTAGTAGAAAAAAAACAACCACTAGAACATGAAAGACAACAAGTAGAAGATGAAAAACAACTGGAAAAAGACGAAAGACAACCAGTAGACATTAAAAGACAACCATTACAAGATGAAAGATAAATATAAGAATATGATAAACAACCAGTAGCAGAAAAAAAACAACCATTAGAAGATGAAAGACAACCAGTAGAACTTGAGAGACAAACCAATTCAAGATTCTAGAAGAATATGAAAGGCAACCAGCTGAAGATGAAACACAACTATTAGAAGATGAAAGACAACAAGTAGAACATGAAAGACAACTAGAAGCAAACGAAAGACAACCATATGAAGATTAAACACAACTTGTAGATGATGAAAGACAACAAGTAGAACATGAAAGAACTAGTTGAAGTTGAAAGACAGCTAGAAGAAGATGAAAGACAATCTGTAGAGCACGAAAGACAACCAGTACAAGATGAAATACAACCAGTAGAAGAAGAAAGACAACTAGTAGTACATGAAAGACAATCAGTAGAACTTGAAAGACAACTAGAAGAAGATTAAAGACAAACCATATGAAGATGAAACACAACTTGTAGAATATGAAAGGCAACAAGTAGAACTTGAAAAACAACTAGTACAAGATGAAAGACAACTAGATGAAGATTAAAGACAAACCATATGAATATGAAACACAACTCGTAGAAGATGAACAACAACAAGTAAAACATGAAAGAAAAGTAGTAGACGATGAAAGATAACTAGAAGAAGATGAAAGACAACAAGTAGACATTGAAAGACAACCAATGAATACAGGATGAAAGACAACCAGTACAAGATGAAAGACAAATAGAAGAAGATGAAATGCAACCAGTAGTTGATGAAATACAACCAGTAGTTGATGAAAGACAACCCGTATAATATTAAAGACAACAAGAAAAAGATGTAAGACAACCAGTTGTATATGAAAAACAACGAACACATGATGAAAAACAACCAAAATAAAATGAAATACAAGTAGAAGAAGATGTAAGACAACCAATAGAGCATGAAAGAAGAACAAGAAACACAAGTAGAAGAACATAAAATAAAAACAATACAATATGAAAAACAACTAGTAGAAAATGGAAGACAACTAGAAGAAAAAGAAAAACAACCAATAGAAATAAAAGACCACTTGTAGAACATGAAAGTAACCAGAAGAACATGAAAGGCAACTAGATCAACATGAAACTTAACTAATAAAACATGAAATACAACTATAAGAAGATTTACACAATCAGTAGAACATGAAAGACAACCAGTAGACGTTGAAAGATAACCGGTATAAGATGAAAGACAACCAGTACTAGATGAAAGACAAATATAAGAATATGAAATACAACCAGTAGTAGAAAAAAGGCAACTAGTACAATATGAAAGACCACAAGTGGAAGATGAAAGACAATAAGAAGAAGATGAAAGACAACCAGTAAACATTAAAAGACAAAAAGTACAAGATGAAAGACAACCCAGTACAAGATGAAAAACAAATATATGAATATGAAATACAACCAGTAGTAGAAAAAACAACCATTAGAATGAAAGACAACTACTAGAAGATGAACAACAACTGGAAGAAGACGAATGACAACCAGTATACATTAAAAGACAACCAATACAAGATGAAAGACAAATATAAGAAAATGAAATACAACCAGTAGTTGAGAAAAGATAACCATTAGAAGATGAAAGACTACCAGTAGAACATGAGAGACAAACCAATTCAAGATGATAGATAACTAGAAGAATATGAATGACAACCCGCGGAAGATGAAACACAACTAGTGGAAGATGAAAGACAACAAGAAGAAGATGAAAGACAACCAGTAGACGTTAAAAGACAAAAAGTACAAAATTAAAGACAACCAGTACCAGATGAAAGACAAATATAAGAATATGAAATACAACCAGTAGTAGAAAAAAAAATCATTAGAACATGAAAGACAACTAGTAGAAGATGAAAAACCACTGGAAGAAGATGAAAGACAACCAGTACAAGATGAAATACAACTAGTGGTAGAAAAAAGATAACCATTAGAAGATGAAAAATAACCAATAGAACACGAGAGACAAACCAGTTCAAGATGATAGATAACTAGAAGAAGATGAAAGACAACCAGCTGAAGGTGAAACACAACTATTAGAAAATGAAAGACAACAAGTAGAACATGAAAGACAACTAGAAGAAGATGAAAGGCAACCATATGAAGATTAAACACAACTTGTAGATGATGAAAGACAACAAGTAGAACATGAAAGAACTAGTAGAAGTTGAAAGACAGCTAGAAGAAGATGAAAGACAATCTGTAGAGCACGAAAGACAACCAGTACAAGATGAAATACAACCAGTAGAAGAATAAAGACAACGAGTAGTACATGAAAGACAACCAGTAGAATTTGAAAGACAACTAGTACAAGATCAAGGACAACTGGAAGAAGATTAAAGACAAACCATATGATGATGAAACACAACTCGTAGAAGATGAAAGACAACAAGTAGAATATGAAAGAAAACAAGTAGATGATGAAAGACAATTAGAAGAAGATGAAATGCAACCAGTTGTTGGCGAAATACAATCCGTAATAGATGAAAGACAACCAGTATAACATGAAAGACAAATAGAAAAAGATATAAGACAACCAGTAGTACATGAAAAATAACCAAAATAAAATAAAATACAACTAGATGAAGATGTAAGACAACCACTAGAACATGAAAGATGAACATGAAACACAACTAGAAGAACATAAAAGGAAAACAATACAATATGAAAAACAACTAGTAGAAGTTGGAACACAACTAGAAGAAAAAGAAAAACAACCAATAGAAATAAAAGACATCAAGTAGAACATGAAAGTAACCAGAAGAACATGAAAGAGAACTAGATGAACAAGAAACTCAACTAATAAAAGAGAAAATACAACTAGAAGAAGATGTAAGACAACTAGTAGAACATGAAAGACAACCAGTAGACGTTGAAAGACAACTGGTATAAGATGAAAGACAACCAGTACCAAATAAAAGACAAATACAAGAATATGAAATACAACCAGTAGTAGAAAAAAGACAACTAGTACAATATGAAATAGAACAATTAGAAGACGAAAGACAACAAGAAGAAGATGAAAGACAACTAGTAGACTTTAAAAGACAACCAGTACAAAATGAAAGACAAATAAAAGAATATAAAATACAACCAGTAGTAGAAAAAAGACAACCATTAGAAGATGAAAGACAACCAGTAGAACATGTGAGACAACTAGAAGAAGATGAAAGACAACCAGTAGACGTTAAAAGACAACCAGTACAAGATGAAAGACAAATATAAGAATATGAAATAAAACCAATAGTAGAATAAAGACAACCATTAGAACATAAAAGACAATCAGTAGAACATGAGAGACAACATGTGCAAGATGATAGATAACTAGAAGAAGATGAAAGACAACCAGCTGAAGATGCAACACAACTATTGAAAAATGAAAGACAACAAGTAGAACATGAAAGACAACTAGAAGAAGATGACAGACAAACCATATGAAGATGAAACACAACTCGTAGATGATGAAAGACAACAAGTTGAACATGAAAGAAAACTAGTAGATGATGAAAGACAACTAGAAGAAGATGAAAGACCACAAGTAGACATTGAAATACAACCAACCAATACATGATGAAAGACAACCAGTACAAGATGAAAGACAAATAGAGGAAGATGAAGTGCAACCAGTAGTGGAAGAAATACAACCAGTAGTAGACGAAAGACAACCCTTATAACATGAAAGACATCAAGAAAAAGATGCAAGACAACCAGTAGTACATGAAAAACAACCAATACATGATGAAAAATAACCAAAATAAAATGAAATATAACTTGAAGAAGATGTAAAACAACCAATAGAACATGAAATACAACTAGAAGAACATAAAAGAAAAAACAATACAATATGAAAAACAACTAGTAGAAGATGGAAGACAACTAGAAGAAAAAGAAAAAAACACCAATAGAAATAAAAGACAACTAGTACAACATGAAAGTAACAAGAAGAACATGAGAGACAACTAGATGAACATCAAACTCAACTAATATAAGACAAAATACAACTAGAACAAGATGTAAGACAAATATATGAATATGAAATACAACCAGTAGTAGAAAAAAGACAACTACTGCAATATGAAAGACAACAATAAGATGAAAGACAACTAGTAGACGTTAAAAGACAACCAGTAGAAGATGAAAGACAACTAGTACAAGATGAAAGCCAAATATAAGAATATTAAATACAACCAGTAGTAGAAAAGAAACAACCATTCGAAAATGAAAGACCACTAGTTGAAGATGAAAGACAACAAGAAGAAGCTGAAAGACAACCAGTAGACATTAAAAGACAACCAGTACATGCTGAAAGACAAATATAAGAATATGAAATAGACCAGTAGTAGAAAAAAAGACAAACATTAGAACATGAAAGACAACCAGTAGAACATGAGAGACAACCTGTTCAAAATGATAGATAACTAGAAGAAGATGAAAGACAACAAGTAGAACATGAAATGAACAACTAGAACAAGAAGAAAGACAAACCATATGAAGAGTAAACACAACTCGTAGATTTTGAAAGACAATAAGTAGAACATGAAAGACAACTAATAAAGTTGAAAGACATCTAGAAGAAGATGAAAGACAATCTGTAGAACACGAAAGACAACAAGTACAAGATGAAATACAACCAGTAGAAGAAGAAAAACAGTGAGTGACAACCAGTAGAACTTGAAAGACAACTAGTACAAGATGAAAGACAACTAGAAGAAGATTAAAGACAAACCATATGAAGATGAAACACAACTCGTAGAAGATGGAAACATAACAAGTAGAACATGAAAAAAAACTAGTAGATGATGAAAGAAAACTAGAATAAGATGAAAGACAACAAGTAGACATTGAAAGACAACCAACCAATACAAGATGAAAGACACCAGTACAAGATGAAAGACAACTAGAAAAATATGAAATGCAACCTGTAGTTGACAAAATACAACCAGTAGTAGATGAAAGACAACCAGTATAACATTAAGGACAACTAGATAAAAATGTAAGACAACCAGTATTACATGAAAAACAACCAAAATAAAATGAATAACAACTAGAAGAAGATGTAAGACAACTAATAGAACATTAAAGAAGAACATGAAACACAACTAGAAAAACATAAAAAAAAAACAATACAATATGAAAAACAACTTGTAGAAGATGGAAGACAACTAGAAGAAAAAGAAAAACAACCAATAGAAATAAAAGACAACTAGTAGAACGTGAAAGTAACCAGAAGAACATGAAAGACAACTAGATGAACATGAAACTCAACTAATAAAAGATGAAATACAACTAGAAGGAGATGTAAGACAACTAGTAGACATTGAAAGACAACCGGTATAACATGAAAGACAACTAGTAGAAGATGAAAGACATCTAAAAGAAGATGAAAGACAACTAGAAAAAGATGAAAGACAACCAGTAGACGTTAAAAGTCAACCAGTACAAGATGAAAGACAAATATAAGAATATGAAATACAACCAGTAGTAGAAAAAAGACAATAATTAGAAGATGAAAGACAACCAGTAGAACATGAGAGACAACTAGTTCAAGATGATAGATAACTAGAAGAAGATGAAAGACAACCAGCTGAAGATGAAACACAACTATTAGAATATGAAAGACAACAAGTAAAACATGAAAGACAACTAGAAGAAGATTAAAAACAACCATATGAAGATTAAACACAACTAGTAGATGATAAAAGACAACAAGTAGAACATGAAAGACAACTAGTAGATGTTGAAAGACAGCTAGAAGAAGATGAAAGACAATATGTAGAACACAAAAGACAACTAGTACAAGATGAAAGACAAATAGAAGAAGATTAAAGACAAACCATATGAAGATGAAACACAACTCGTAGATGATGAAAGACAACAAGTAGAACATGAAAGAAAACTAGTAGATGATGAAAGACAACTAGAAAAAGATCAAAGACCACAAGTAGACATTCAAATACTACCAACCAATACATGATGAAAGACAACCTGTACAAGATGAAATACAACCAATACATTGAAATACAACCAGTAGTAGATGAAAGACAACTAGAAAAAGGTGTAAAACAACCAGTAGTACAGGAAACACAACTAGAAGAACATAAACGAAAAATAATACAATATGAAAAACAACCAATAGAAAAAGACAACTAGTAGAACATGAAATTAACGAGAAGAACATAAAATACAACTAGATGAACATGAAACTCAATTAATAAAAGATGAAATACAACTAGAAGAAGAAGAAGTAAGACAACCAGTAGACGTTGAAAGACAACCAGTACCAGATGAAAGACAAATATAAGAATATGAAATACAACTAGTAGTGGAAAAAAGACAACTAGTACAATATGAAAGACAACAAATAGAAGATGAAAGACAATAAGAACAAGATGAAAGACAACCAGTAGACGTTAAAAAACAACCAGTATAATATGAAACACAACAAGTACAAGACGAAAGACAAATATAAGAATATGAAATACAACCAGTAGTAGGAAAAAAAACAACCATTCGAACATGAAAGACAACTAGTTGAAGATGAAAGACAACTAGAAGAACATGAAATACAACAAGTAGATGTTAAAAGACAACCAGTACAAGATGAAAGACATATATAAGAATATGAAATACAACCAGTAGTAGAAAAAAGACAACCATTAGAACATGAAAGGCAACCAGTAGAATATGGGAGACAACATGTTCAAGCTGAAGATGAAACACAACTATTAGAAGATGAAAGACAACAAGTTGAACCTGAAAGACAACTAAAATGGAAGACAACCAGCTGAAGATGAAAGACAACCATTAGAACATGAAATACAACATTTTAAATATGATAGACAACTAGAACAAGATGAAAGACAACCATATGAAGATTAAACACAACTAGTAGATGATGAAAGACAACAAGTAGAACATGAAAGACAACTAGTTGAAGTTGAAAGACGGCTAGAAGAAGATGAAAGACCACCAGTAGACGTCGAAAGACAACCAGTACTAGATGAAAGACAAATATAATAATATGAAATACAACCAGTAGTATAAAAAATACAACAAGTACAATATGAAAGATAACAATTAGAAGATGAAAGACAACAAGAAGAAGATGAAAGACAACAAGAAGAAGATGAAAGACAACCAGTAGACGTTAAAAGACATCCAGTACAAGATGAAAGACAAATATAGGAATATGAAATACAATGAGTAGAAGAAAAAAAAACAACAATTCGAACATGAAAGACAACTAGAAGAAGATGAAAGACAACCAGTAGACATTAAAAACAACCAGTACAAGATGAAAGACAAATATGAGAATATGAAATAGAACCAGTAGTAGAAAAAAGACAATCATTAGAACATGAAAGACAACTAGTAGAACATGAGAGACAACCTGTTCAAGGTGATTGATAACTAGAAGAAGATGAAAGACAACCAGCTGAAGATGAAACACAACTATTTGAAGATGAAAGACAACAAGTACAACATGAAAGACAACTAGAAGAAGATGAAAGATAACCATACGAATATTAAACACAACTAGTAGATGATGAAAGACAACAAGTAGAACTTGAAAGAAAACTAGTAGAAGTTGAAAAACAGCTAGAAGAAGATGAAGTAGAACACGAAAGACAACCAGTACAAGATGAAATACAACCAGTAGAAGAAGAACGACAATGAGTAGTACATGAAAGACAACTAGTAGAACTTGAAAAACAACTAGTACAAGATGAAAGACAACTAGATGAAGATTAAAGACAAACCATATGAATATGAAACACAACTCGTAGAAGATGAACAACAACAAGTAAAACATGAAAGAAAACTAGTAGACGATGAAAGATAACTAGAAGAAGATGAAAGACAACAAGTAGACATTGAAAGACAACCAATGAATACAGGATGAAAGACAACCAGTACAAGATGAAAGACAAATAGAAGAAGATGAAATACAACCAGTAGTTGACGAAATACAACCAGTTGTAGATGAAAGACAACCAGTATAACATGAAAGACAACCAGAAAAATATGTAAGACAACCAATAATACATGAAAAACAACCAATACATGATGAAAAATAACCAAAATAAAATGAATTACAACTCGAAGATGATGTAAGACAACCAATAGAACATGAAACACAACTAGAAGAACATAAAAGAAAAACAATACAATATGAAAAAACAACTAGTAGAAGAAGAAAGACAACTAGAAGAAAAAGAAAAACAACCAATAAAAATAAAAGACAACTAGTAGAACATGAAATACAACTAGATGAACATGAAACTCAACTAATAAAAGATGAAATACAACTAGAAGAAGATATAAGACAACCAGTAGACGTTGAAAGACAACCAGTACCAGATGAAAGACAAATATATGAATATGAAATACAACCAGTAGTAGAAAAAAGACAACTAGTACAATATGAAAGACAACAAGTAGAAGATGAAAGACAACAAGAACAAGATGAAAGACAACCAGTAGACGTTAAAAGACAACCAGTACAAGATGAAAGACAAATACAAGAATATGAAATACTACCAGTAGTAGAAAAAAACGACCATTCGAACATGAAAGACAACTAGTGGAAGATGAAAGACAACTAGAAGAAGATGAAAGACAACCAGTAGATGTTATAAAACAACCAGTACAAGATGAAAGACAAATATAAGAAAATGAAATAGAACCAGTAGTAGAAAAAAGACAATCATTGAAAATGAAAGACAACTAGTAGAACATGATAGACAACATGTTCAAGATGATAGATAACTTGAAGAAGATGAAAGACAACCAGCTGAAGATAAAACACAACAATTAGAAGATGAAAGACAACCAGAAGAACATGAGAGACAACCAGTTCAAGATGATAGATAACTAGAAGAAGATGAAAGACAACCAGCTGAAGATGAAACACAACTATTAGAAGATGAATGACAATAAGTAGAACATGAAAGACAACTAGAAGCAGATGAAAAACAACCATATGAAGATTAAACACAACTAGTAGATGATGAAAGACAAATAGTAGAAGTTAAAAGACAGCTAGTAGAAGATGAAAGACAAACTGTAGAAAACGAAATACAACAAGTAGAAGAAGAAAGACAACGAGTAGTACATGAAAAACATCCAGTAGAACTTGAAAGATAACTAGTACAAGATAAAAGACAACTAGAAGAAGATTAAAGACAAACAATATGAAGATAAACACAACTCGAAGAAGATGAAAGACAACAAGTAGAACATGAAAGAAAACTAGTAGATGATGAAAAACAAGATGAAAGACAAATAGAAGATGAAATGCAACCAGTAGTTGACAAATACAACCAGTAGTTGATGAAAGACAACCAGTATAACATGAAAGACAACTAGATAAAGATGTAAGACAACCAGTAGTACATGAAAAACAATCAATACATGATGAAAAATAACCAAAATAAAATGAAATACAACTAAAAGAAAGACAATCAATAGAACATGAAACACAACGAGAAGAACATAAAAGAAAAACAATACAATATGAAAAACAACTAGTAGAAGACAGAAGACAACTAGAAGAAAAAGAAAAACAACCAATAGAAATAAAACACAACTAGTAGAACATGAAAGACAACTAGATGAACATGAAACTCAACTAATAAAAGACGAAATACAACTAGAAGAAGATGTAAGACAATCAGTAGAACATGAAAGATAACCAGTAGACGTTGAAAGACAATCGGTATAGGACGAAAGACAACCAGTACCAGATGAAAGACAAATATTAGAATATGAAATACAACCAGTAGTAGAAAAAAGACAACTAGTACCATATGAAAGACAACATGTAGATGTTGAAAGACAACAATTAGAAGATCAAAGACAACCAGTAGACGTTAAAAAACAACTAGTACAACAAGATGAAAAGACAACCAGTACAAGATGAAAGACACATATAAGAATATGAAATAGAACTAGTAGTAGAAAAAAGACAACCATTAGAACATGAAAGATAACCAGTAGAACATGAGAGACAACCTGTTCAAGAAGATAGATAACTACAAGAAGATGAAAAACAACCATATGAAGATTAAACACAACTAGTAGATGATGAAAGACAACAAGTAGAACATGAAAAACTACTAGACGAAGATGAAAGACAGCTAGACGAAGATGAAAGACAATCTGTAGAACACGAAAGACAACCAGTACAAGATGAAATACATCCACTAGAAGAAGAAAGACAACGAGTAGTACATGAAAGACAATTAGTAGAACTTGAAAGACAACTAGTACAAAATGAAAGACAACTAGAAGAAGATTAAGACAAACCATATGAAGATGAAGCACAACTCGTAGAAGATGAAAGACAACATGTAGAACATTAAAGAAAACTACTAGATGATGAAAGACAACTAGAAGAAGATGAAAAACAACTAGAAGAAGATGAAAGACAACAAGTAGACATTGAAAGACAACCAACCAATACAAGATGAAAGACCACCAGTACAACATGAAATACAAATAAAAGAAGATGAAATGCAACCAGTAGTTTACGAAATACAACCAGTAGTAGATGAAAAACAACCTAGTATAAATGAAAGACAACTAGAAAAATATGTAAGACAACCAGTAGTACATGAAAAACGACCAATATATGATGAAAAATAACCAAAATAAAATGAAATACAACTAGAAGAAGATGTAAGACAACCAATAGAACATGAAAGAAGAACATGAAACACAACTAGAAGAACAAAAAAGAAAAACAATACAATATGAAAAACAACTAGTAGAAGATGGAAGACAACTAGAAGAAAAAGAAAAACATCCAATAGAAATAAAAGACAACTAGTAGAACATGAAAGTAACCAGTAGAACATGAAACTCAACTAATAAAAGATGAAATACTACTAGAAGAAGATGAAAGACATCCAGTAGAAATATAACCAGTAGAACATGAAATACTACCAGTAGAACATGAAAGACATCCAGTAGACGTTGAAAGACAACCTGTATAGGATGAAATACAACCAGTACCAGATGAAAGACAAATATACGAATATGAAATACAGTAGTAGAAAATAGACAACTAGTACAATATGAAAGACAACAAGTAGAAGATGAAAGACAACCAGTAGACGTTAAAAGACAACCAGTACAAGTTGAAAGACAAATATAAGAATATGAAATACAACCACTAGTAGAAAAAAAAACAACCATTAGAACATGAAGACAACTAGTAGAAGATAAAAGACAACTAGAAGAAGATGAAAGACAACCAGTAGACGTTAAAAGACAACCAGTACAAGATGAAAGAGAAATATAAGAATATGAAATAGAACCTGTAGTAGAAAAAAGACAACCATTAGAACATGAAAGACAACCTGTAGAACATGAGAGACAACATGTTCAAGATGATAGATATTAGAAGAAGATGAAAGACAACCAGCTGAAGACGAAACACAACTATTAGAAGATGAAAGATAACAAGTAGAACATGAAAACTAGAAGAAGATGAAAGGCAACCATATGAGGATTAAACACCACTAGTAGATGATGAAATACAACAAGTAGAACATGAAAGACTACTAGTAGAAGTTGAAAGACAGCTTGTAGAAGATGAAAGACAATATGTAGAACACTAAAGATAACTAGTACAAGATGAAATACAACCAATAGAAGAAGAAAGACAACGAGTAGTACATGAAAGACAACTAGTAGAACTTGAAAAACAACTAGTACAAGATGAAAGACAACTATAAGAAGATTAAAGACAAACCATATGAAGATGAAACACAACTCGTAGAAGATGAAAGACAACAAGTAGAACATAAAAGAATACTACTAGATGATGAAAGACAATTAGAAGAAGATGAAAGATAACAAGTAGACATTGAAAGACAACCAACCAATACAAGATGAAACACAACCAGTACAAGATGAAAGACAAATAAAAGAATATGAAATTCAATAAGTTGTTGACAAAATACAACTAGTAGTAGACGAAAAACAACCTAGTATAAATGAAAGACAACTAGAAAAAGATGTAAGACAACCAATAGTACAAGAAAAACAACCAATACATGATGAAAAATAACCAAAATAAAATGAAATACAATTAGAAGAAGATGTAAGACAACCAATAGAACATGAAACACAACTAGAAGAACATAAAAGAAAAACAATACAATTTGAAAAACAACTAGTAGAAGATGGAAGACAACTAGAAGAAAAAGAAAAACAACCAATAGAAATAAAAGACAACTAGTAGAACATGAAAGTAACCAGAAGAACATGAAAGACAACTAGATGAACATGAAACTCAACTAATAAAATATGAAATGCAACTAGAACAAGATGTAAAACAACCAGTAGAACATGAAAGACAACCAGTAGACGTTGAAAGACAACCGGTATAAGATGAAAAACAACCAGTACCAGATGAAAGACAAATATACGAATATGAAATACAACCAGTAGTAGAAAAAAGACAACTAGTACAATATGAAAGACCACAAGTAAAATATGAAAGACAACCAGTACACGTTAAAAGACAACTAGTACAAGATGAAAGACAACCAGTACAAGATGAAAGACAAATATAAGAATATGAAGTACAACCAGTAGTAGAATATAAACAACCATTAGAACATGAAAGACAACTAGTAGAAGATGAAAGACAACTAGAAGAAGATGAAAGACAACCAGTAGACGTTAAAAGACAACCAGTACAAGATGAAAGACAAATATAAGAATATGAAATACAACCAGTAGTAGAAAAAAGACAACCAGTAGAACATGAAAAACAACCAGTAGAACATGAGAGACAAAGAAGAAGATGAAAGAGAACCATATGAAGATTAAACACAACTAGTAGATGATGAAAGACAACAAGTGGAACATGAAAAAAACTAGTAGAAGTTGAAAGACAGCTAGAAGAAGATGAAAGACAATCTGTAGAACACGAAAGACAACCAGTACAAGATGAAATACAACCAATAGAAGAAGAAGAAAGACAACTAGTAGTACATGAAAGACAACCAGTAGAACTTGAAAGACAACTAGTACAAGATGGAAGACAACTAGATGAAGATTAAAGACAAACCATATGTAGATTAAACACAACTTGTAAAATATGAAAGAAAACTAGTAGATGATGAAAGACAACTAAAAGAAGGTGAAAGACAACAAGTAGACATTGAAAGACAACCAACCAATACAAGATGAAAGACAACCAGTACAAGATGAAAGACAAATAAAAGAAGATGAAATGCAGCCAGTAGTGGACGAAATACAACTAGTAGTAGATGAAAAACAACCACTATAAATGAAAGACAACTAGAAAAAGATGTAAGACAACCAGTAGTACATGAAAAACAACCAATACATGATGAAAAATAACCAAAATAAATGAAATACAACTAGAAGAAGATGTAAGACAACCAATAGAACATGAAAGATGAACATGAAACACAACTAGAAGAACATAAAAGAAAAACAATACAATATAAAAAACAACTAGTAGAAGATGGAAGACAACTAGAAGAAAAAGAAAAACAACCAATAGAAATAAAAGACAACTAGTAGAATAGGAAACTCAACTAATAAAAGATGAAATACAACTACAAGAAAATGTAAGACAATCAATAGAACATGAAAGACAAAGTAGACATTGAAAGACAACCGGTATAAGATGAAAGACAACCAGTATCAGATGAAAGACAAATATATGAATATGAAATACAACAGTAGTGGAAAAAAGACAACTAGTACAATATGAAAGACAACAAATATAAGATGAAAGACAACAAGAAGAAGATGAAAGACAACCAGTAGACATTAAAAAACAACTAGTACAAGATGGAAGACAACCAGTACAAGATGAAAGACAAATATAAGAATATGAAATAGAACCAGTAGTAGAAAAAAGACCATTAGAACATGAAAGACAAATAGTAGAACATGAGAGACAACCTGTTCAATATGATAGATAACTAGAAGAAGATGAAAGACAACCAGCTGAAGATGAAACACAACTATTAGAAGATGAAATACAACAAGTAGAACATGAAAAACAACTATAAGATGAAATACAAGCATATAATGATTAAACACAACTAGTAGATGATGAAAGACAACAAGTAGAACATGAAAGACAACTAGTAGAAGTTGAAAGATAGCTAGACGAAGATGAAAAACAATATGTATAACATGAAAGTAACCTGAAGAAGATGAAAGACAACCAGTACAAGATGAAAGACAGCTAGTACAAGATGAAAGACAAATACAAAAAGATGAAATGCAACAAGTAGTTGATGAAATACAACCAGTAGTAGATGAAAGACAACCAGTAGAACATGACAGAGTATTAGAAAAAGATGTAAAACAACCAGTAAAACATGACAAACAACCAATTCATGATGAAAACTAACCAGAAGAAAATGAAATACAACTAAAAGAAGATGTAAGACAAGCAGTAGAACATGAAAGAAAAACAATACAATTTGAAAAACCATTAGTAGAAGATGAAAGACAACTAGAAGAAAAAGAAAAACAACTAGTAGAATTAAAAGACAAACTAGTAGAACATGAAAGCAACCAGAAGAACATGAAAAACAACTAGAAGAACATCTCAACTAATAAAAGATGAAATACAACTAGAAGAAGATGTAAGACAACCAGTACAAAATATAAGACAACCAGTAGAAAGTGAAAGACAATTAGAAGTTGGAAGACAATTGGAAAAAGTTGAAATACAACATGTAGAACATAAAAGTAACCAAAAGAATTGGAAAGACAACCAAAAGAACATGAAACGCAACTAGTAAAAAATAAAAGACAACATGAAGAAAATGAAATACAACTAGAAGAAGATGTAAGACAACCAGTAGAACATGAAAGACAACTCATAGAAGATGAAAGACAACTACAAGAATATGAAATATAACCAATAGTAGATGAAAGACAACCAATAGAACATGAAATACAACCAGCAGAACATGAAAAATAACATGTTCAATATGATAGACAACTAGAAGAAAAATGAAAGACATCCAGCTGAAGATTAAACACAACTAGTAGATGATGAAATGCAACAACTAGAACAAGGAAAGACAATTAGTAGAAGATGAAAGACAACCGGAAGAATATGAAATACAATCAAAAGAAGATGAAAAACAAGTAGTAGAAGATGAAAGACAACATGTAGAACATGAAAGACAACCAGTACAAGATGAGAGACAACTAGAAGAAGATGATATACAACTAGAAGAAAATGAAAGACAATAAGAAGAATATTAAATATAACCAAAAGAAGATGAAATACAACCAGAAAAATATGAAAAACAACTCGAAGATGTAATATAACTAAAAAAAGATGAAAAACATTTCGAAGAAGATGAAATACAACTACAAAAAGATAAAATACAACCAGTAGTAGATTAAGAAAAAAAAACAAGGAATTGCTTAAAGTTTCTCAATTTGTAATTGAAGAAGATAACAAGAATGCTAACGAAGAAGCTCAAACAATACAAGATGTTAGCTAATATTTTAAGTTGTTTTTGTAAGAATTTTCTTTTGTTCAATTAAGGATCTTCTCGGAATTTTATATATGTTATCATATTCATTTGTTTTTGCTGCTGAAAGTGTTGATTAGCCAAAGTCAATTCTTTAGTAGGACTAAATTATAACTTTACTAATTTCTTTTTCTCTTTCTTTAATGAAAACATTTATAACTATGGTGAGAAGGGATTACATGCACACCATTTTGGCGACCCATCATGCTCTCATTATTTTTTTGTGGCAGTAACAATTCAAAGTTCATATTGCAAATGATTACTGTGATTTGTTGATCTTTGTTCAACATTGTTCATAAATGTGAAAATATCCAGCGATCTAGCGGTTTCCAAGCAGTCCTGTCGTGCGTTCGACTGATCTAGCGGTTGATACACATCCAGTTCACCGATTCGTTACACTCTGTTTTGTCTGGTATATTATATGGATATGCTGTGAGGATATATATCAGTATTTGCAAATGATGCAAGTTATGAATCCGCCATCATTTATTACACTTCAATTTATTGGAAAAGTAAAGAAAAAGGAATAAAAGGAGTGATCACCACATTAACTACATTAACAAATCGTGGCGGGTAGTCATAAGAACTATAAACCAGCCAAGAAAAAAGTAACAGCATATTTGAATCGACAAGATACCCATCCAAGGCTAAACACAATTTCAATCCGGAGAACGTACTTGAAATCCCTTAATTCCACGAATATGTCACATGAAACCAGTGATTTCAAATTAGCAAAAGATGCTAGCATTCATATTACAGTTTAGTTACAACCAATAATTCGATGAACACATCATTCAAAGTTCGAGGCCGCCAGATTCTTCATCCTCGTCAAGTCCCGAGGTATACACAATGTAAAGTGACCAGATGAGACCAAATACACCGAGTATAATCCAGCCCAAGAGGTTGTTGCTTATTCCAAGACTCAGCCCAGTCCCCTCAGTTGACATTCTTTCATCAACCAATGCGAGTGCGGGGCCTGCTGACATGCTTGCTGCGGCCAATAGGGACGCGGCGGCACCATAGGTCACACCAGTTGAGGTTTTGTCATTTTTTGAGGCTGAGCATCTTACATTTCCATTCTTAACTCTGAACTGGGGTAGTCCTGATAACAATTGATGTCATGAATTTCCTCAAGATTATTATTTTTTTTTTGTAGAAACTATATTTGAATTTGCTCAACTAAATTTGCATGCACACAATATCTAGCTTATACATTTTGTTTATGTTCATAGATGGAGAACATGTGCTAGATTGCCTGAGTAAATGCCAAATTAGATCAAGTTTTGTAGAAACAAATTCAAATTGCTTGTGATTGCTGACTATATATACCATCAAATTTTAAAAGTGAACTTTTGTGACGGGGGGAAATTCCAACCGAATTAAGTAAAATACCAAATGAATTTGTTGTACACACTCATGAAAGGCATAATGAACATAAGAACAAAGGACGCTATATATAAAAATTTCAACACCTTAACAGGGCTATGTACTACTTGAGTTATCTATCATTAAGCAAGATTACAAAACCTATAACCTAAACTTAAGAGTCAAGAGTGTATATATATAAGAACATAAACTTTACCAAGGACTGGTGATGCAGAGATCCCAGCTGGTCTTGGCACGGTGGGCCGAACAAAAGTCGAGGTGGTAGCTGCGGCACTGATGCTAGCCATTTTTTAGACAATCTCTGAGCTAGAGATATTAATTTTGGGGTTCTGGGTGTGAAGGTCCTATGAATGAGCTTCCAAGGGTATTAAAGTCTTTGTAATGTTATAAGCAAATTGTCCCAATATTTGTGGTACCAGAATTTCCTGAGAAAGCCAGTTTGGATAGATAGTGTGGATAGGCTTCCACTCATGCGTGATCCTCCTAAAACCAACGGGCGTGCTCCACGTGGACTAAGGATCTGCTATTTAGGCATTAACATGCGCCTTAAAACCAATACTTAGATCAGACCTATCTTGGTGTGACTAGTTACTAATGGATTTGGGCTATGAAACACACACACAGGAACCAATTAAGATATTGTAATATATAACTAATCCAACAATATATCTGCTATCATTTATATGTTTTAATATTACCAAGATTAATAACTTAAAATGGGGCCCATATTAGGATTAGATATATATTCCAATTCAAATTGGGAGAGAAAAACCTAAATAGACATTGAAAGATTTAAAATACGATCGATATGAATATTGGTTTATTTAAGTGTTCGGTATTGATTAGATATTCGTATTAAAGGAATAGATTGCACATAGAGGATCTTTTAAATATAAAGAAAAGTTCAACACGTTGTATACTGATCCACAGTAAAAAAAAATATTATGGCCTTCCAGTATTAAATATATTTTTAGCGTATATATGTATTTTTATTACTGATCGCATATTAAAGATAATATTGTTTGTGCTTATTTTTCCTTTCACAATTGACACATTTTAGAATATAGAAAAATGATGGACAAATATAGTTGGTATTCTTTTAATATAAAAAATTATTGAGATTAGTCTTAAAACACCTCGTTTTCTGTAAGTACAATTTGTCTAATATTGGATTTATTTTCTGCTTGTGTTGGCTGTTTTTAGCATTTTTTTTTAGCCTAAATTTTTGTAGAAATGGTTATTTTAAGGCAGAAAATGATTTCTCAAATATATTATCCAGCATTACATCGATGTATATTATTTGTTTCTATTGAAGTGAAGGTTCTGAGATAGAAACAAATGCCTACAAAACATTGTGTTAATATTAGGGCCGACATTTTTATTAATATCCAACATTAAATAAAAAATATCAAATCTGACCAGCTCAGCTGAGTATTTTTAAAAGTGTCCAGATCGGCCAAAAAATGGCCGGTCCGTATTTTTATTCCAATCGGCCATTTTTTTGGCCGGTCTGGTATTTTTTTTTTGTGTGAAATTGGCCAGGAATTACTCCCATCCTATACCGATTAATCTGCACCGTAAGTTATTCATCTGGGATAAAATCAACAACCGATATTTGTAGGTGTGCAATGTTTTCTTTTTGGTCAATCATTTAAAAATATCGTTAGATTATTTTTATGGTTGCGAGAACAATTGTTTCGTCGTAGTAAAATATCTGTATCTGCCCTGCTACAAATTTGGGGAAAAAAGTTCAAAATTCATGATTCAATAGTAAACAAACATCCACAAACAAACAACGGATAGAGTGGAAAAAACGTGTTGTGCCGTGATTAATACACCGTGACTATAGTCTTGTCCCGTGCCGTGCCGTGACTAAGTTAATTTTTCATTTGTCGCGCTGATCAGAGTCAAAATAATGATGATTTACGTAGGGTTGTGGCTTAGGTTTTGCATATTTTCTCACAATTATGTTTAATTAATTAGAGAAAAAGGCTACTGTCACCCTTCTTTATGTTTTATTGCAGAAAACAGGTTTTGGAAATCTTTTACACCAAATGGAGCTAGAATCGGGTCAATCGGATCAGCGACGCTTATCAACGAAGTCTCTGTTACGGTCCGTATTGCCTAATACCGACCAGGCCTAGCACAGACCAGAAGATAGCGCTGGAAGCATTAAACCCTAACTGTCAAGGTCCTAATACGGACCGTATCAGGTGATACGGTCCGTAACCGAAGGCGCCTGTTGGGAATAACTGCCGACAGCTGTTTCCAGATCAGTTTCTTAGCCCCTACTCAACCTCCAGACGTCCCTCCACTCCTATATAAGGCCCCTGGGCAGAAGAAGAAGACATCTTTGTAATTAGGGTTAGATTTGATTAAAGTGAGAAGAGAGGAGTGCTTGTAACAATGCCGTTCCGCGGCTAAGTTCCTTTTCTTAGGGCTAGGCAGTAAACCTTGTTACTCTTGATGTTTTGATATATATATTTCTGTTGATTATGATTTCTTGTTGTTGAATCTAAATGTTTTTGTGATTTACTATCTCTTCATATAACTTTAATGATCTAGTTTGAGTCCGTTAGGGTAGTGACAGTACTTTAATGGTAAGAGAAACTATTTGTATGAATTAGCCTCGTGGAGATTTATTAGGTTTATGTGAAGAAAACCTTAGCGGGAAAATCATAAACCAGACCAACAAAACGCGTACCAAATTCCATCACTTGCGTAAGGAAAATCGCAGTGATCTGTGTAGTAATTTGGGGTATTTAAGAGATCAGTCATTTGCGTAAGAAAACTCGCAGTGTCCTATGTAGAATCTCGGTAAAAGATCTGTCATTCTTGCGTAACATAAATTGCAGTGACCTATGTGGTGTCTTTCATTAAACAACAACAGGAAATCAGACGCAACAGGAATATGTTGTCAAAGCGGATTGAGTGGCAATGGTGTGCCGAAATCCTAGAAATCATCATCTCTATCTTTGTTTTAATTACTTTTAATTGCTTTCTAATTTACATTGATCACAACAACATCTCTCAATTTTCAGATTTCATCTAGCCTTTCGAAAGATTGTGATTCGATCGCTCAAAACACTGAACCAATATTCCCTGTGGATCGACCTCGAATATACTACTCGATAGGATTGTGCGCTTACAGTCCGAACCGATAGCATTTCCGAGTTTATAAATATTAAAAGAAACATTGCTCTCTTTTGAGTGATTACGCGCCGTGTCGTGACCAAAAGGTAAGGGGTGGTCACGACACGCGAATAGTCATGCCATATGAGTCACGTCGTGTCCAAATGTGCCGTGACCAAACGTGACTCGCGTGACTTGCGTGACTCACGTGACCATTTTATCAGAATTTAAGTTAGTTATTCAAGATTCACTATTTAGTCAAGATCTAACTGTCATAATTACACGTGACTCACGTGACTACGTGTCGTGCAGTGCCGTGCCAAATTTCAAAAGATGGTCATGGCACGGGACACGCGATCGAGTCACGGCACGTAACCGACACGCATGCCGTGCCGTTCCGTATTGTAACTGTGTTGTTCCATGACGGAGCCGGCTTCGGCGTACCATTTTTCCACTCTAACAACAGACATATACTGAGCTTTGAGATTCGTGCTATATTGTTTGTGGATGTTTGTTTGCTATTGAATCAACCAAAACAGGGATTTAAAAAAAATGCAACCAAAACACTACACTCCGGGCGCAAAGTTTTGCACAAAGTTTTGTTTGTTTGTGGATGTTTGTTTGCATTCTTTTATCTCAGATGAATAACTTACGATGCAGATTAATCGGTATAGGATGAAAGTAATTTCTGGTCAATTTCACAAAAAGAATAAAAAATATCAGACCGGCTAAAAAATGATCAGTTAGAATAAAAATACTGACCGATCATTTTTTGGCCGGTATGGGCACTTTTAAAAATACTCAACTGAGCTGGATAGATTTAATATTTTTTATTTAATGTTTAAAAATGTCAGATATTAGAGTATATGTAGATATGATTTTTGTGATATTGTTTTCTAATCTTCTTCTTTTTTAGTTGCTCGGAAGAAATGTTTTCTTCGGACATTAAAAGATCACCGCTTTCATGTACAAATTAATAGAGAAAATTTTATTATATAAGCTGTCTAGTTTATCTCCTAAACACAATTTATTTTCCGTTATAAATTCAACGAGATTTCAACATACAACTTAAATATAATGAAAATGAAATTCCAATTACTATCATTACATATTAGACTTCACAAGCCCTTCTATAAAATAAATATTAACAAATATAGTCGATAATAAGTTGCGCGGCCTCAGATCTAGTTATGTTTAAGTTTCTAACACGCATTTTGTTTAATTGTTCGGGCGGCGTGCAGATAAACACACATTACAATAATCCTCCGCCGCATGTAATTTGGACAAACATGCACGCTATTAATTATACCTCTCAGATATTTTTAACAACGTTTTCCAAACTTTTATCTGGATTTTCTGTCTCCCGGGCTCTGAAATCAAAAGTGTGGCAGATTAATTAGTGAAGAGTAAAGAACTTGTATTTGTATTTGATCTACTGACAAAGGAACATAGTTCTTATGTGAGAGATTATGAATTCGAAACTTAGAAAGTGAGAAAATTCTCTATATTAATATATAGGGGTTTGAAATGTGTTGAATGGGTTGATCCCATCTCATATTTCAAAATAAAAGTTAGTGAAGAGTAGACTCGGGTCAGCAGCATCTTATTCAATTTTTCATACAATGCCTGTCTCAGAAAATCTGTCATGTCACAGAGGGGACCCATTCGTGTGTGCTATTCAATCACCACGAGGTGTTGTTGCGGCGTGAAATTGCCGATTTGGGAGTTACCGTTGAGACGGAAGGTTTAAATGAAGAAGAAGAAGAATTGGGCAGAAGGGTCAGGCAACAAGGTCAACTATTTAATTCAAACTCGGTGTCTGACAGGGTGGACCCAAGAAGCAGGAACCTGGTAAGGACAGAGCGGGACTGGAATAGGACTGGAGAGAAACAACTGGAGAGAGACAACAAGTGAACCGCTTACTGACAAGCGCAGTATTTAGTTAGAGGTTGTTAGGCCATGTCACCGCTTTCCGCTGATGTGGCGCCTCGTGAATAAACCGCGCTATTCTCTTTACCAATTTATCTACTTTCTTTTACAATTTTCATCGCCTATATAAGGCTTGTACTCCTGTGGAGTTGTATCGAAGATTTACTCTATAAAATTGGCGAATTGCCCTTTCTGGCATTCGAAGTTCTTATCCTATCAATTTCTCTTTTATCCAAAATTACCAAAACTTACTTCTTCTTTTTTATTAAGCTTGATTGATTCAGCAAACGAGATTTAGGCTCGTTGCAATTGGTATCAGAGCCAGGTTACGGAAGATCATAGCTGGGAGTGGCAGTGAAGGCGGTCGAAGATGCCGCCTAAAAGAGTACATGATCCACCTGAGGATGTGGTAACACAGTTAGATATGGCAACGATCAATGATAAGCTCAATCAACTAGCCAAAGAAGTGCATAATGGTTTTCACATGCGTGATGAACAATTCCAGACCTCTAACCGATTGCAAGAAGATCGCTTTCAGCAAATGATGTTGATGATGGAGTCTATGAATAAGTCAATCAAGGCAAGTATGGCTGGCAAAGGAATTGAGGCCGGTCAAAGCAGTCAGAGTGGCCATAGATCAACAGTTTTTGATCGAGAGGAAGACAGACAAGTAGAACTCGAGTTGGAAGATCAGGTTGGCAGCAGAAGGAACGACCGATCTCAAGATCTGTCACAGTCATCAAGGGTATTTCTACCCCGGATTGAGATGCCAGTATTTGATGGTACAAAGGCCGGTGATTGGCTAGAGCACTGTAAGTTTTATTTTGAATACTATCAAACACCTGAGGTGTATAAGGTGAACATGGCAACCATGAGTTTTGTGGGTGATGCAGAAGAATGGTTCAGCTGCTATCGGGTTGAACACCCGGATCCACCTTGGCCAATGTTAGTTAATGTTGTTTTTGAGAGATTCAAAGTTCGAACCCACCAGAACCCAGTAGTACAATTCAAGAGAGTTCAACAAAGTACTACAGTGGATGAATTTGTGAGAGAATTCCAGAGGGCTAAGGCAAGGTTAATGGTTGAGACAGGGATTAGGAATGAATTTTTCTTTGTGTGGAGTTTCATTTGTGGCTTGAAAGAAGAGATACAAAACTCCATTAATCTCTTTAAACCAAAGACCCTAGATGAAGCCTTTAATCTAGCTCTAGAAATTGAAGTAGCAGTAAATCCAGTTGAGAGGAAAATGGGGTTCCTAAAACCTCAATACCAGACAAACCCGAGAACCACAAACTTCAACAATTTCAAACCCACTAAATTTTCAGATACAGTTGTAAGAAGAGGAAATGAAACAGTACCAGCTGCCAAACTCAATTTGAACCCTAAATCCTCTAACAACCAATACCACAGACCTCCTCAACCCCTTACTAATGAGCAGAAAAGAGCATTGGGACTGTGTTATAAGTGTAGTGAAAAGTGGAGTCAAGGCCATAGATGTGTAAAGGGCTTACACACAATTGAGGGAGAAGAAGATGAGGAAGAGAATAATGAGCAGTATGAAGTAGAAATACCTGAAGAGCAAGAGGAGGAAGTAGTAATAGAAGAACACCTGGTAACTTTGAGTAGCACAGGTAACCAAGGATTTAGTAGAACATTGAGATACAAGGGCAAAATTGGAAATGTTGTTTCAAGCAATTCTCTTTTAGTCTATTTGACTAATTTGCAAAACATACAATTATTGAATTTTACGTTTTTCTCTATGTTAGAAAGAATGCAGGTTCAAGGAAATTGGAATTGCAATTTAGAGCAATTGGACTGAAGAAATCATCAAGTTATTTATCAAGAATTTAAACTGTAAATTAATAATTGGTAAAGTAGCTTTGATGTTGAAAAACAGGGATAAAACGTTAGAACGATTAACAAAACGTTCAGACGTTTTTCTATGTGAAAAATCTGGAGATTAATCGATTAAAAAGCTGGAAAAACATTCTAAAACGTCCCAGACGATTGTCAAAACGTCTGGACGATTTAAATAAATTCTCAGACTTCAAATTGCATTTTGATCGATAAATCTCCAGAGGAAAACGTCCTGAGACATTTGTTAACCGTCTGCGACGTTTTAGCAAATCTCACAGAAATTTGAATTTTTGACCTAAGTTGAACTAAAACGTTTTCATCGTTTTACAAAACGTTAGGACGTTTTATGGCAGAAAACTCGTTTGAAAGCTGCCACTATAAATAGAACCTTAGGGTTCTCCTCAAAATAATCTAGCCGACTCTAATCATTTTAAACCTAATTTTCTGTGAGAGCAAGTTCCTCCATTGTTGTGAGAACACGAATTTCAATATCCCTCAAAACAACCTCAAATCCACTTCACTAATCTTGAGTTAGATTAAATTAGAGTGATTACTTGAGCGTTTATCTTGAGATTTCAAACTTAGAGAATTAGTTCTCAACTCTAGTTGTCCGTGTGACTTTCCGTTGGTTGTAAGGGCTCACCGGTTCACAAGTTGTAACCTTTCTCTTTTGGGTAATAGAAAGGCGCACCGAGAAGCGGTTGCGACGCCCCGGAGACGTAGGCATTTTAAGCCGAACTCCGTTATCACTCCTTGTGTCAACTTTCTCTAAACTCTTCTACTTTATTTTATTTGCAATTATTTCTTTATTTTCGAAATTAGTGGTGCCTAAGGGACAACAAAGTGGTATCAGAGCGCGTTACTCAAATTAAGACTCACTTAATTCGAGTTTTATCGATCTATAAAAATGGCACCAAATAGAATTGTGAAGGAACCCCCAATTTTTGGCCTTACAACCGAAAATTTTAGTTATTGGAAAAGAAATATGGTCAACTACCTAAAATTTCATGAGGTTTGGGATATTGTAGAAAAAGGGTTTGTACCAAAATTTGATGACAAAAATGAATTGACCATTGAATCCAAACTTGAAAAGAAAGATAACATTTATGCAATAAATTATATAATTGCTAGTGTTAGTGAATCTGTTGGAGTGTTAATTGATGATATGAGTAGTGCCCACGAAATGTGGGAGGATCTAATAAATCGTTATGAAGAAAATACTCAGATTAAACGAATTGAGACAAAGATGGATGATCAAGATCTCAACCTTGCGTTGATGGCAAATGATAATGAGAGTCCGATGATGGTGGATGTTGAGAACAACAACATAGAGTTGGATGATACAAGTAAAGCCTCAACAATTCTTTCTAAAGAGGTAACACTAGAACTTGAGAATAATAATTATGAGTCCGAAATTGAAATGACAGATGAAGAAGAAGGAGGTGAAGAATGTGATTGTATAATTGATACAAGCACTTTATTGGATAAGGGTCAAACACATAATGAGGAAATTAGATTAACAACTATTCTTGATGAATCCAATAAGATATCACTTAGAAAAGATGATATCATTCAAGAGTTAAGATCCAAAATTATTGAGCTTGAGTCCAAAGTTGTGGAGTTACAAAAATCAAATGGGACCAACATATGTCAATCACATGTAGGTGAAATAGAAATTTTAAAAGTGAAAATCCAAACTCTAGAGACCGAAAACAGGGCTTTAAGATCGCCTAGTGAATTCTCAAAAGTCACTAGTCTCGATCCCTACTATGTAGAAAATTTGATCAATGCCAATTTGAATCGAAAAATCGGTAAAATGGGCATTGGATACAAGAAGGGTCAATCCTCATTTGAATCAAATTATTCACAAAGCCCAAAAGAAAATGGGGAACTTACTCAAAACTTAAACAAAGTCAAGTTCAATCGCAAAGAGTATTTAGATTACCAATTTTATTCCAAACATGGTAAAACACCCTTGATAAAGGAGTCAAATAAAGGGACAACTCCTCCAACCACAAATGCAAAACAAAACCAAAAGTCTCAAAATTATGCATTCAAGTACAAATTTTCTAACAAAAACCACAAAAATGAAAACAAGTTTCAAAATAATGATAGGAACACATTCACTCCAAAAAGGTCAAATAAAACTTATTTCAAAGGACCGGATGGATGGTTTTACGAAATTCACAATAAAAATGCTTTACAAAACAAAAATCAAAGAAATGGTTTGACTAGAGATGTTCCCCAACATTACAACAAATTTGACTCAAACAAAAATAAGTCTTATCCATCTAAAGTTACAAATCATAGGAACCAAATTCAAGAAGTGAAAGATAAATATCAAAGCACCTTCAAGCATGGCTCAACAAATGTCAAGCAATCGGTCACATTTTGTAACTATTGTTGTAGAATTGGCCACACCTCATTAGAGTGTAGATTTAGGAAAGGAAGCAACAAATTAAATGTTGTTTGGATTCCCAAAGCTAAATTAGTTTAAAGTTGTAATTAAAATCTCCCCAACCTAAAAACAAAAATCATTAAGGAAGGGGGAGATTCCAACAAAGTATATGTTAATTGCAAATATATATACTCCTGTAGGTGTGTTTGATTACAACTCATAAAGAAAACGCTATGTTATCTTTTGTTGTGCTATGAACTTTTACTATTTCTATGTTGTATGCCTTGACCTTCTATTACTTTGCTAGGTGTATGGTTGCATGCTTACTTCTAAATTGTTCATCTTTCATGATTCCATGATTAATTTTCTAAATTTATGTCACATATTCTCAAATTGAGGGGGAGTGCATATTTTGAGGGGGAGCACTCTTAATTGTGCTATTTGATGTTATTTTATCTCCCTTTCGTCGATTTCCAAAAAGGGGGAGAAAATGCAAGACATGCAAACACCGATTATTTGAAAATTGCAATTTGGGAAAAATCGATATATGCACTTACTTGCGTTGTATGTTTTGCAAATCGTCAAAATGGGGAGATTGTTGTTTCAAGCAATTCTCTTTTAGTCTATTTGACTAATTTGCAAAACATACAATTATTGAATTTTACGTTTTTCTCTATGTTAGAAAGAATGCAGGTTCAAGGAAATTGGAATTGCAATTTAGAGCAATTGGACTGAAGAAATCATCAAGTTATTATCAAGAATTTAAACTGTAAATTAATAATTGGTAAAGTAGCTTTGATGTTGAAAAACAGGGATAAAACGTTGGAACGATTAACAAAACGTTCAGACGTTTTTCTATGTGAAAAATCTGGAGATTAATCGATTAAAAAGCTGGAAAAACATTCTAAAACGTCCCAGACGATTGCTGTTGTGTATTTTGGGTATATGAATAATTGGTCTATTTCGTACACTTCTGCTTTAAATTTATAAAACCCTAAATACGCAAAGTTAGATTGAATTGCAAGCGCACAATCTATCCTTGTAGTAATTATGGGTATCGATCCAAAGATAACGGGAGATATTACTTTCTACTAAATCAATTAACTCTAAAATAGTGCAAATAAAGTAAAAGGGGGGGTTGTTGTAAAATTGGTTTTTGGGTTCAATACCCGATTGAGAGTTGAAATTAAAACAAGACAGTTTTAAACAAACAAATAAAAAGGAGTTTGTGATTCAAATGGATAAGATTCTAGGGGCTATCGGCATACAATCCTTTGGTCCAATCTACATTTACTTGGTATTCTAAACTCATGTTTGCAATTATGGGGTTTCTAAACGTAAATATCAAAAAGGGTCACTTTCGTGAATTAATGACGTGTCTAGATAATTCGGACTTCACGATTAAGTTCTTCGCCCTAGCTATCTAGACCATAAGCACAGATTAGCCTAGTTTATCCCTAAATACCAATACTTCACGGTTAAGTCCTTCATATGATATTTGGTTCAATTCTAGGTGTCCCAATCAAATATAAGGCTTCACGATTAAGTCATTCACCTTAATTTAACCTTTGTTCTTGTGGTTCCGGACTAAGAAATAGATTTGGTCATTTCTAATCTTAATCCTAAGGTAATTCATGTATACAATTTGGTACCATTAATTATAACTCCTAGCATCTTAAGTTGATTAGACTCAAGCGGGAAATTAACAAGTAATCAAATCATACAAGCACATGAATTGTAAAATCAACAAGAATAAACAAACATGCAAACAATCATCATAAAGAAATTAATCCAAGTAAATATAGATTCAACACAAATTCATGTTTTTAGCCTAAGCCCCTAGAGAGGAAATCTAGCCTCTCATGGGTGAGTTAACATCCAAGAAAGTTACAAGAGAAATCATAATGAAAACAAAGTAAAACAAGTAAGAGAATAGACTACACCAATCTCTTCGCTCGCTGCCTTTGATCTTCACTTTTGCTTACTCGAGAATCCTTCAAACCTTCCTCTTAATCGCCTTTGATCACGAGGAGAAGATAGAAAATGTGTAGAGAGATGTGGAAATTAAACCTAGAATGAAGAATAGTTTCTCCTCCTGCCTCCCTGCCCATATATAGCTATTTTCGTGCCTTGGGAAGCAATCCCACAAATCTGGAAGTGAATCGAGCGAAGATGGCAATAAAATCTGTCCAAATCTAGGCTGGGCGGCCATTGGTGCGGCTGTACAAAATTCTACATTCTGAATTTTGATTTGTTTCCTTCATGAAAGTTGTAGATATTTTCGTTCTGGTTCAGTCAAGCTTTGATTCACCCAAATCGGAGTCCGTATGACCAAGATATGGCCAAAATACGAACTGTGTGTCGACAGCTGTAATTTTGTGCGGCCTTCACAAATTTCCTGCGGCCCGCACGAGTACCCGCAAAACTCTCGGACAAATCCGTGCGGCCCGCACAGAATCCGTGCGGCCCGCACAAAAGGCTGTTTTGCTCATTTTTGCTCGATTTCTGCAAATTAGATAAAGGAAAGGCAATAACTTGGTTCTACGGTGCATTCTATACTAAACTAGACTAAAATACAAGGGTTTTGGTATAGTTTAAGAGGTAAAACCTCGACCGAAGGTATATATAATTGAGGCTTATCAATTGTCAAAACGTCTGGACGATTTAAATAAATTCTCAGACTTCAAATTAAATTTTGATCGATAAATCTCCAGAGGAAAACGTCCTGAGACGTTTGTTAACCGTCTGCGACGTTTTAGCAAATCTCACAGAAATTTGAAATTTTGACCTAAGTTGAACTAAAACGTTTTCATCGTTTTACAAAACGTTGGGACGTTTTATGGCAGAAAACTCGTTTGAAAGCTGCCACTATAAATAGAACCTTAGGGTTCTCCTCAAAATAATCTAGCCGACTCTAATCATTTTAAACCTAATTTTCTGTGAGAGCAAGTTCCTCCATTGTTGTGAGAACACGAATTTCAATATCCCTCAAAACAACCTCAAATCCACTTCACTAATCTTGAGTTAGATTAGATTAGAGTGATTACTTGAGCGTTTATCTTGAGATTTCAAACTTAGAGACTTAGTTCTCGACTCTAGTTGTCCGTGTGACTTCCCGTTAGTTGTAAGGGCTCACCGGTTCACAAGTTGTAACCTTTCTCTTTTGGGTAATAGAAAGGCGCACCGAGAAGCGGTTGCGACGCCCCGGAGACGTAGGCATTTTAAGCCGAACTCCGTTATCACTCCTTGTGTCAACTTTCTCTAAACTCTTCTACTTTATTTTATTTGCAATTATTTCTTTATTTTCGAAATTAGTGGTGCCTAAGGGACAACAGGAAATATCCCTGTGTGTGTACTGGTAGACACTGGAGCCACTCATTCTTTCATAAATCCAGTAGTAGTAGATGAATTAAAATTGCCTAGTGTCCTCACACCATCTAAAGTATTTAGGAGTGCAGGTGGGGAGAAGTTGAGGACTGACAAGATGTGTCTTAAGGTTAATATTGGCATACAAGGCCATCAGCTAGAGGCTGACTTGAGAATCCTAAAAGTGCCTGGTTATGATGTGGTGTTAGGTTGTGATTGGGTAGCAGAAAGAGAAGATGTTACTATCAATTTGAAGAAGGGGGTGATGAGTATTAACATAGAAGGAAAGGAGGTTAAGTTGTATGTTGAGAAAGTAAAAGCTGAGCTCAAAATTATAGATGAAGTGACATATGTAAAGAAGGAAAGGCAGAAGGGTGGTGAAGTATTTGTGGCACAATTGTTTAAGTTGGAAGAGGACACCAAGGAGAGAGAAGGAGAGATTAATGAGAATATACAAAATCTATTAAATGCATTCCCTGTAGTATTTGCAGAACCAAAATCCCTACCCCCCAAAAGAGCAATAGACCACAAAATTACACTCAAACCCAATTCCAAACCTATAAATCTCAGGCCTTATAGACTGTCACATTTTCAGAAATTAGAAGTTGAGAAAATAACCCAAGAACTCTTAAAACAAGGGTTTATTCAGCCAAGTACTAGCTGCTACTCCTCACCAGTTTTATTAGTGAAAAAGAAGGATGAAACTTGGAGAATGTGCATTGATTATAGGAGGTTAAATGATGAAACTGTCAAGAACAAATACCCCATACCTCTTATAGATGATTTATTGGATGAATTGGATGGTGTGCATTTCTTTTCTAAGCTTGACTTGAGATCTGGGTACCATCAGATCAGAATGGAAGAAGCTGATGTATACAAGACTGCATTTCAAACTCATGAAGGCCTATTTGAATTTCAAGTGATGCCCTTTGGACTCACAAATGCCCCTGCCACATTTCAAGCCCTAATGAACACTGTTTTCAAGCCCTATTTAAGAAAATTTGTATTAGTTTTCTTTGATGACATATTGGTCTATAGCAAGGATTTAGATTCACATGTAAAACATCTCAAAATTGTACTTCAAACCTTGCTAGAAAACCAATTGTTTGTCAAGAAATCCAAATGTGCCTTTGGAGTGCATAGAGTAGAATATTTAGGGCATATAATATCTAGGGAAGGGGTAGCCACAGACCCTAAGAAAATAGAGGCTATGACCAGTTGGCAAAGCCCTAAAAACATCAAGGAATTAAGAGGTTTTCTAGGTTTGACTGGGTACTATAGGAAGTTTGTTAAAAATTATAGCTTGATCTCTAGACCACTAACAGAACTGTTGAAGAAAAATGCATTTAGGTGGAGTGAAGAGGCACAGGAAGCTTTTGAGCAGCTGAAGCAGGCTATGGTGACAGCCCTAGTCCTAAAACTACCAGATTTTCAGCAGCCCTTTGTGTTGGAGACAGATGCTAGCCAAGAAGGCATTGGTGCAGTGCTGATGCAGACTAGAAGACCAGTGGCCTACATGAGCAAGAAACTAGGAATAAAAAATCAAGCTCTCTCTACCTATGAAAAGGAGCTCCTAGCTCTCTACACAGCTGTTACTAAGTGGAGACATTACCTCCTTGGTAATGAATTCACTATCAAAACTGACCAAGTTAGCTTGAAATATCTATTGGAGCAAAAGGTGAACACTCCTATGCAGCATAGGGGATTGAGTAAATTACTTGGGCTGAATTACAAAATAGAGTATAAAAAGGGGGTAGAAAACAAAGTGGCTGATGCACTGTCCAGAAGGGAGAAACCAGTAGAGGTGTTAGAAGAAGGAGGAACAGTAAAGAAGAAGTGAGGCAGTGAGGGGCAGAATAGTAAAACAGAAGAAGAAGGGGCTGAATTGCAAATGGTGAGTGAGTTGGTACCTCAATGGATAGAAGAAATAAAAAGAAGTTATGAGGGTGACAGTTGGATTGAAAGTTTAAGAGATAAATTGGGTAAGGGCAAAGAAGGAGGTTCAGCTCACCATTTATCAGAATATCATGGAATTTTGAGATATAAGGGTAGAGTATGTGTGGGTACTCAAGGGGATTGGAGACAGCAAATATTGAAAGAGTTGCATGCTTCAGCATTGGGAGGGCATTCAGGAATTACAGCTACATATCAAAGAGTTAAAAGAAATTTTTACTGGCCAAGTATGAAGGAGAGCATACACCAATTTGTGCAACAGTGTGCCAATTGTCAGATTAACAAGGTGGAACACACAGCCTCTCCAGGATTGCTTCAACCATTACCAATACCTGAAGAGGCATGGACCAGTGTTGGCATGGACTACAGGATTGCCCAAGTCCAAGGGGTATGAGGTGGTATTAGTTGTGGTGGACAGATTAACTAAATATGCCCATTTCATTGGCATGTGCCACCCTTTCAGTGCATCTACAGTGGCTCAAGTGTTCATGGACCATGTCTACAAGCTTCATGGACTGCCAGTTAATATAGTATCAGACAGGGACCCTGTATTTACCAGCAGATTCTGGAAAGAGTTAATGTCGAAATTGGGGGTGAGATTGAATATGGGCACTGCTTACCACCCTCAATCGGATGGTCAAACGGAAAAAGTCAATCAATGTTTGGAACAGTACCTAAGAGCAATGGTGTATGATAAGCAAGGGAAATGGGGCAGTTACCTCTCTCTGGCTGAGTGGTGGTACAACTCTAATTGGCACAGTGCCACTAAACTATCGCCTTTTGAAGCTCTCTACGGATATCCTCCTCCGTTGCTGGCCTTGGGAAGTGCACCTAAAAGTGAAGTGGAGTCGGTTAATGTTCTTTTGAAAGATCGACAAACCACTCTTACTCAATTGAAAACCAATTTGAAGAAAGCTCAGAACCGAATGAAGAAAAATGATGATCAGAACAGAAGTGAACGGAAATTTTCAAAAGGTGACTGGGTGTATCTCAAGCTTCAACCTTACAGGCAAATCACAGTAGGTGGAATACGAAATCAAAAGTTGAGCTCCAAGTATTATGGACCATTCGAGATATTGAAATGTGTGGGTTCAGTGGCTTACTTGCTGAATTTACCGCCCGGGTCCCTCATTCACCCTGTCTTCCATGTGTCTCAACTGAAAGCACGAATTGGAGAGACTCAGGTACCTTCACCAACTCTACCTCTAGGAGTTCCGGGTTCGAAGTTGGGCAGAACCCCTCAAAAGGTGATTGGTCGTCGCATTGTCAAGAGAAAGAATGTGGCAGAATCTCAACTACTGGTACAGTGGCAAAATCAAACTATGGAGGACGCAACCTGGGAAGATTATGATGATATGGTGAGAAGGTTTCCCGATTTCATTCGTGAGGACACGAATTTTCTGAAGGAGGGAGAATTGCGGCGTGAAATTGCCGATTTGGGAGTTACCGTTGAGACGGAAGGTTTAAATGAAGAAGAAGAAGAATTGGGCAGAAGGGTCAGGCAACAAGGTCAGCTATTTAATTCAAACTCGGTGTCTGACAGGGTGGACCCAAGAAGCAGGAACCTGGTAAGGACAGAGCGGGACTGGAATAGGACTGGAGAGAAACAACTGGAGAGAGACAACAAGTGAACCGCTTACTGACAAGCGCAGTATTTAGTTAGAGGTTGTTAGGCCATGTCACCGCTTTCCGCTGATGTGGCGCCTCGTGAATAAACCGCGCTATTCTCTTTACCAATTTATCTACTTTCTTTTACAATTTTCATCGCCTATATAAGGCTTGTACTCCTGTGGAGTTGTATCGAAGATTTACTCTATAAAATTGGCGAATTGCCCTTTCTGGCATTCGAAGTTCTTATCCTATCAATTTCTCTTTTATCCAAAATTACCAAAACTTACTTCTTCTTTTCTATTAAGCTTGATTGATTCAGCAAACGAGATTTAGGCTCGTTGCAGTTGTCCCGGATGGCACGACCTCTTTAATTTTGTAATTGGTCATGTGACGTTCTGATAAACACTTAGTTTTCAACGTTGTACGTATGTCTTCAAAGTAACGACCACATAACAATCCACCTGAGCACTGTTGATCATTCATGAAAAAAAGTATAATTTCGAGAACGTAACATTTATCAAGATTCAAGAATTGTAAAGCATTTATTAGGATTTGCATAAACACTATTAAATAGTTGTCACACGATTATGCATTCCCGTTTAAATAGTTGTCACACGATTATGTCTAACAAGTAAGGTCTCCTTTTAAATAGTTGTCACACGATTATGCATTCCCGTTATTCAGGAGTGAAGGTAGTAGAGTGCAGAATTTGTATCCTCTGCGTTAACGGAACGTGCATTAATAGATCTGGACCGTTCGATTGAGATCCGCACTAATATTAAAGAATTTTGTGCGTCATAGGTGTGGACCGGATTAACTCTGATCCTGATTAGACGGCCGAGAAGTTTTAAACTCAAAAGATGCGGACTCGTAGAGTGCAAGGGTGGCTAAGTAAACTCTATGATTTTCATAATTTGTTATCATATATAAAGAAATTTTACTATTTTTTTTCATTTTATATGAGTTAGCCCTGCTATGATAATACAATCAATTTGAAGGGGCTATATATAAGAATAACATGTCTTTTGGATTTTCAACTTACCAGACTTGACCGCGTAAAAAAATAAATAAAATCATCTTTGACTTGAAAAGTTAACCTCCTTCGCCAACGCAAAGCTCTGATACCGGAAAGACGAGATTTCCGTAGCCCACCTACCCCCGTTTCTTATTGTTGTGGGCAGAATCGGTGCCCGCCCTTAGAAGTTTCCGATAGCCGATTTGAGTGGATGGATTGAAGCCAATGAAATGATTCTGTTGAAATATAGAAATGTAAAAAGTATAATAGGAAAAGAATGAATTCATATCCTCCGAGGCAACAAAATATTTATGTTTGGATTAGGACCGTCCGATTGGAATTCGTACCAATTCAGTCTGAAATAGAACGCATGTGGCCGTTTTCATAGTTGTGTAGATTATGATTGGACTATCCAGATTTAAACATAAATATTTTGTTATCTTAGGTGATATGAATTCGAAAAGAAAAGCAATAGACCATAACGGTTACTGAAAAAATAAAAGTTATTGAAATTTTGGAAGGCATAGCTGCACAATTAGCTAGAATAAAAGTTAGAAAGTAAAAAAGAAAAGTGATTAAGAAAAGTAAAATTAGTTCTCCCGTTAACATTTTTTTCATATATTTCGACGTGTCTATCTCTGCTTCTTCACTAGAACTTAATTAATTAATCTTTTTTTAGAGCAGAAAAGTCAATCTCAAACTTTTGTCCAACTAACAAAGAACAAAGCACGTGCTTCATTTCTATTTCTTATGTATAATATATCAAATTTATTTATTCTTTAATTACTAAATTTTCCACCCTTTTTTTTCTTCTTTTGCAGAAAAGGAATTTTTTTTTTTTTTTTTTGCTTCAAACACGCCCGTAGGCAATTTCTATTAATATAAGCCAAAGATTACATCATAAGTGAGAGTCCCTGAAAATTGGAAAAGTAAATCCCACAATATCTAGCCTTTCCCTTCTACCCCAGCCTGCTAACCTATCAGCCAACTCAATTATAAGTATTGAATTAATTTTTTCAATATTCTGGAGTTAAATAAAAAAATCTATTTATTTATAAGTTCTCTTTTAATAGTGTTAGAGTTTGACTTGCGTGTAATTGATAATATAGTAACATACCAGATATATTTCAAATTTTGAATCAAAATTGTTGAAACTAATTATTTACGCAGAGATAAAATCAGACTTTCAAAATATAAGAATCAATCGTATAAAAGCGAACTCAGTTAATACTCTGTATATCTCTCAGATCTCCTCTCGACCTCTTTCCTAAATTTAGAAGACCTATTTCAATACTGGTATCAAACCGAACCTACTAGATTAACACTCACACCAGATTGTCGTTAGTGCGTCTCTCTCACAGTTTCACAATTCTTTCGATTTGTTTTTCCCTTCTTTCTCAGATCTACTTACGACACAACAGACTTTCTTCTCCTCTCATTTATTAGACCGACAAAGCACATATGTGACTCCACAAAACAAAGGAGAGAGAGAGAGCCATGGCATCAGCTAGCTGCCTAGCCACTGTACTTGTTCTAGTGCTAGTCTTTTTGTTTGATCTTGCCGCTTTTGGATTGGCTGTGGCGGCTGATACCATGACTCATTAGTCATTAGCCATGTTGTCAGGAACCAATTTGGGTCCGATGTCCATCGGACTCAAAATGAGTTCGATGGGTTTGATGACCGTCCGATCTGCTTTAAGATTCACACCCGCAATTTTCGTATTTATTTTAAAATTCGTGCGTACAAATCTTAAAGTGGATCGGACAGTCTCTAAATCCATTGGACCCAAGCTGTTCTCTGTCACGGCACCTGTTGCTTTTGGATTGGCTGTGGCAGCTAATTGCCAATTTAGTTATTTCGCGAGGCTATAGCATCTGTGGTTGCGATATATAGGATTTTAGGTTTTAGGTAGTCAATTTATTTTCTTCATGGCTGAATTCTCCAGCATAATCTGACTATTTTCTCTATTCTTACTTTAACCTTTTGTGTTGGTTCCTATGGTGTTCATTGTCTTAAATTTATGTCTATCGTTCGATGGTCTTGATTTCTGTTAAATTTCAATCTCTATTGAAAAGGAGCAATGATATTCAACATTGTGACTATTTAGTGTGTGCATGCTGCTTTTTTTGTTAATTTGAATAAGGCATGAAATTTTCTTTGTTAAAAATTTTTAGTTATAAGCAATTGTAACAAATACTATTTAGTATTATTTATTGTAGTATAAATACTTGCAAACGTCGATATAAATACTTGCAATAATTGATATTAATATTTTCAGCGTCATTTAAAATTTAATAGAATATGTTAGATACAAACACTTGACACATGATATATTTACACTTGCATGCCGATAAATACTTGTAATATTTGATATTAATACTATTAGACGTCATCGAGTGTCATATGAAAAAAAAAATAGAATATGTTTGGTACATATACTTAACACGTAAACTACTTGCACTTCCATAACAAAGTATAAATAGTTGCAATATTTGATATTAATACTTTCAAACGCCATCGAGTCCTATATGGATAAAGAAAATAAAATTTGATAGAATTTATTAGGTACAAACACTTGATACATCAATTATTTACACTTGCATGGTGAGGTATAAATATTTGCAATAATTTTATATTTAGATGTCATCCAGTGTCATATGGAAAAAAAATTGTATAAATTTGATAGAATATGTTAGGTACAAACATTTGATACATGAACTATTTACACTTACATGATGAGATAAAATACTTGCACGACGAGATATAAATATTTGTGTAACGATGAACCCGAAAGCACTTCATTATGAATCTTATTTGAAAGAGAAAATTGCGTAGAAGACGTTCGTGGTTTTAGTTTTCCAAAATTTCTCACATATCATTAGAAATATGGGCGAGATTGAACGGAGAAAAAAACTCACATCTAAAAACTTGTAAAAGATGGGTGGGTGATGAGAGAGATAAAAGAAAAGAGTTGATATGTTCAATTTTTTTAGAAATATTTAGTATGTTAGATATAAACACTTGATATGTTGTATATTAATACTTGTGCATATGTATCAATACTTGTGCGCACCAGTAGTAAATTCACTGATGATCTTTCTAAAAAATGGTCTTGATAAGGTAGTTAAGTATGGTTCCAAATAGTTAGACTTTGGAAAATGTTTGAAAAATTTATCAAGGGAGACAATTAGTCACTGCCTAAATAATGATACATAAATACAAATAAATTTTTTGAAAAATTGAAGGTCAATTGACCTTCATTGGTCCTCTTCGATCCGCTTCTCATTCTATTTCATAAAGATATTTGATGAACTTAACTATACTCTTAGGTCTACTCTTTCTATATATAGTTTGACCCCTATTTTTTTTTTCAAAAACTAGTAATGAAGTAGACTTTTGTTCTATAATTTATAGTAAAATGCTACATGTACAAGAAAATGACCCTCATATTTTTTGTGAAATTTTATACTATTGACCCCATTTTTTTAAAATAAATTATTTGTGTATAACTTGAGGGATTTCTAGCATTTTAGAACCTTTTTTTAATCAAAAAAATCAAAAACTCACGTGTAACACTTCTTATTTTATATTATCTATCTTTCTCACTCACCATTCTTATTAATTTTTTTTTAACCCCATTTAATAAATTTCTGTCTCCGCCCCTGTAAATAATACATGTATAATTGGTTTAAAAACCAGCGGTTGTATTGGTTGATCCTTTAGTTCGAATAATAAATCGCTAATCGGAAGCTTTATTGGATTCTTTTAACATTACATCTTAGTATAAATTAAAATAGTAACCCAACTTTCGTTGCCAAACCCGTCCAAAATTACTACAGGATCTGTCGTCAGAGACTTACCACATAATGAATTATTTCTTTAGAGCCACATGTAATCCGAATTATCTCTGTTCTTTTTCCGTCTTTAAATAGTCAACCTCCTGCATGGCATTTACTGCCTCCTCTGAGCCCTCTGAGTCCTCTAATTCTCCCTCTCTAGACCGCCAAAAACGCAAAACAATCATGAATGCACAAATCGAGCGAAAGTAAAGATACCTCTTTCTCCATTTCTCTTTCAATCCTTGAGCCCTCTTTTTAAATTTTCCAAATTTCTCTCGCAATCTTATTTTCAGCTCCATTTTTTTTTATACGTGACTCGTAATTTTACCTCTGCTCTTTAGCTGAGGTTTCAATATTAAGATGGGACCAATGGCATGAACAAGTTCATAGTTCTAAATGTAATTGTGCGATCAGCGCCGGTTGGAGTCCCCGCAACAATTTAAATCCATCAGAGACAGAAGGCAAAGATGAGAGAGAAACTGGGCCCCATGCCGCGACTCTCGGAATGCAAGTCAGGACGGGGTTTGGAGATTGAAAAATTTTCACGTTATGTTGGTAAATCTCATGCTTATTTCATTAGTGTTTTGTCCAATAAATTCCTGATTGGTGAATGGTGGTGGATAAAATTGTTTTGTTTTTCCCTTTTTTAATTAGCTAACACAAACTTACAATTAGTACTGATATGAGTTTAATTGGTTAGGATTCTCTAATTTTTTTTTTCATGCTGGCATATTGCCACATTACCGAACTGGATGCCCCTGAATAATTTTGTAGTTTTCAGTATTTTTGTTGTTGTATGGGCATATTTTGTCGGCATTAATTCATACTTAATTCGAGTATGTAAACCATCCTTTGGTCATGAATTAAACAATTTGAATGAGATTATCAACTTCAAATCGCTTTTCTGGTTACTTAATCCAATTTTGAGAGGTAGGCAAGGATATATATCATGAGCTTAATTACTTGCGCTCGCATGAGTGGATTATGTCTCAATCTCTGGCCTTTATCCCTTTTTGTGCTGCTTTCTTTTTCTGGTGGACTTTGATTGCCATTCTTTTTTTTTTAAAAAGAAGCCACTTGTTTATTTAGTTTTCTAAAGACTAGCTAGAATCCTCAACTTGGTAGAGCTAGGGTATAGCGCTTTATGCTAAATTCCTATTCTCTACTTTTGTAATGTTTTTCTGATCCTTGTTTTTTTTAACTAGTAGGCAAAACTTTGTGATGTCTTTGAAAGTTACAAGCACTAATCAGTGATTACCTGGCTAATTTAGATAATCCCTCCTTTTTTTTATGTATTTTAATAATTAGCTAGTAATTAATTAGTCCTCATGTAGAAGAGAATGTCCATTTGCTCATTTTTGGTCCCCACATTTTTTTAGTTTGACATGTATATCTTGTACGATCTTCAAAACAATTGCAACAGAAATTTTTCAGAATTAACTTTTCACAATTTAGCCTATATATTTATTTATTTACATAATTGACTTTTTTTTATTTCCGCTTAAATGCTTATGTTCCCGTTTTTCTGACCCTCGTCTCAGCTAGACAGATGGGATTTGAGGATATGCATGATTGCTTAGACATCTGCAAATTAGCTAACGACCACTTGAGAAAGACTAAGGGTCATGAGGAGAGTATGTTTTCATACTTTGCAAATGAACCAAATGCCGAGCACTTAACTGTAAAATTTATAGAGGAGATTGATAAATGCATAATGGGCTATTTTGCATTCCACTGGAACCATGCCACTGCAATGGTCACCCAGGTACAGTAATATGGTATTAATAATTTGGTTCTTGTATTACCAAGTTTTCTCGAGAGTTTTGCATTGACATCTACACTGATAAAAGCTATTTGTGTGCTTACCTACAAACTCTCTTGTAATTACAATACAAAGTTTTAACTAATTTACAAAGTGAATCTTTGCAAATTAATTAATATTGGTGTGAATGTACAAGTGCTTACTCTTGTTAAGTCAGTAAATCTCAAATCTTGCATTAGTAACTTTTTCTATTTTACACCACGCAGATTTTGAATCATGATGATTGTGAACCTAAAAGAAAACTAAGAAGCATGGTTTTGGAGGCCACCAGGTACAAACCTCCTTTCTCTTTCTACTGTGGCATACACTCGTGTAATTTGTTTCTGATACATGTACATGGTATGTGAAATATTAAATGTAAAACTACAGTACACAATCATGTACCTTATAGTGGGATTATTAGTAAATTCCAGCATTTTTATGTTTTTATTGCTTTCCTGTTTTTTATTCCTCTGTTCTGGCTTTGGGTAAGTTGAGTAACTTACCTGATTGAGTTATTTAGCATACACTTAATTAGTTTACTGGTAAAAGTAAAACTTAGCAAATATGTATATTTGACTATCAAATCGAGGTTGAACATTATATAAAATATTTTCCTATTTTTTTAAATATTGTAACTATAAATAGAAATCACTCTATCTTGTTCTATTGACTGAGTTTTGGAAAATTTCCCCTGGATATTATTGGCCAATAATATCCAGGCCAAAAACATTGTACTCTGAACGCAGATGTCTTGTAAGCCACTCAGAGTCTTGCAATTTATTGGAAGTGGTTCTAAGAATCGTGCCCTTGAACTAGTTGGGCTATGAAACTTACGTAATTCAACAAATTTGCAATCTGCTCCATGAATTATCACACCAGGAATGCTCTTTCGAACCATCACAGGAATTTATTTTGATAAAAAAAGTTAATTAAAAAACTATAGCAGAGATGGTTTAATTATTCTTTAATTCATAATCTTAAGGAATATTTTCTTCTATAACTTGTTTATATAGAAGAAATAAAAGAACACAAAGTCTAGTGGGATTTCAATTCTTGGCACGTCGAGTGTAGGGGAGAACTCATCTAGCCTGGTGCTGACCCAATTAATTACCCTTTTAATTTGTGTCTAGAATCTGTGATTTCATATGTTAATCAATTTCAGTCAGCTCCAAAATCCGTGTCTAGTTTACGCATAATTTGATTAAAAGGATGTAATGGTACATTTTTGAATCAGGTACAACAGAGCGAGAAAGGTACAAGGCAGAAAATATTATTTCCTCATTACTGTATATAAGAATGAAAACCTAAGACAGTTGTTTTTATTTTAGAACAAACAAACAATTTTACTCTTTTTTGTATCTTTTTCCTTATTGAAATAGGAAATTGAGATTTGAGAGAGTGCTTAGAGAATTGAAAGTGACTAGGATATTCTCAACAATTTTAGAGGAGTTGAGAGCAATCGGGGTGACAAAAAATGAGTCAAAGTGCACTGACGTGATGGTTCCGGCAGCACTTGGCGACCGCAGCCCGGTCTTGCTGCTGATGGGAGGAGGCATGGGCGCTGGCAAGAGCACCGTCTTAAAAGATATGCTAAAGGAGTATGTGCTTCATTTTTATTTTTATTTTTACTTCTACTGAGTCATGATTCATGTATGACACGATTTTAATTGAAGAAAAGTTTATTTACAGTGCATTCTGGTCGGAGGCAGGTGCAAATGCAGTGTTGGTGGAGGCAGATGCATTCAAAGAGACAGATGTGTTTTACAGGGCTATCAGCTCTAGAGGCCACCACAATGACATGCTACAGACTGCCGAACTAGTATTATTCATTTTAAAACTTCATTGTACTTCTTTCAATGTTGTAAATGTTATCAAAGTTCATATTTAGGACTCAATTATAGTTGATAATGCAACAAAAACACTTCGCTAAGAAGGCCTTATGTAACCATGCTTTTTCTAAAATAATATAAATATGCTTATAATTCAAAATAATTATAAAAATGTCTCATTCCAAAATTGTATCCTATTCTATCTCATATCGTGGCTCCGCCCCTGCCCATAACAGGTTCATCAATCATCAACTGATGCAGCATCCTCCTTGCTCGTGACAGCTCTGAATGAAGGTCGAGATGTGATCATGGACGGGACACTCTCGTGGGAGCCATTTGTTCAACAAACAATAGAGATGGCCCGAACCATTCACAAGCAGCGATACCGCATGGGAGTTGGGTACAAGGTTAAAGAGGATGGCTCTATTACCGAGAATTACTGGGAACCAGTTGAAGAAGATGAAGATGAGGAGAATGCCGCCAGATCGAGAACAAGAAAGCCTTACCGGGTCGAGCTTGTTGGGGTTGTGTCAGATGCATATCTTGCAGTTGTACGTGGCATCAGGTAAATGTCTTTGCCATTGAATTCTGACAAGAGAGTTATTTTTTTAATTTTAAATGTGCTAGGTGACTAGTTCCGCTGATTACTTGAATTGATATGCTGTCTGGGCATGTAAATATCAGTTTAAGAGTTGAGGAGATCATGAGAAAACCACAAGTCAATTTCGAATTTTCGATCCTACACAATTCATTACATCATAGTTCAGCACGTACTGATGGATTTCAATTCAGTTCATACAAACCTAGCACAACTGTAAATGAGTGTCAAACCACAATCTAATTTCTAATATTTAGGACATTGCATCTATTTTCCTAACAAATTGGCATTTCTTTATCTAACATATATGACAATTTAACAAATCTGACGGTATATAAAAACATGGCAGGAGAGCGATAACAACAGGAAGAGCAGTGAGGGTAAAATCTCAATTGAGATCTCACAAGAGCTTTGCTAATGCATTCCCAAGATACTGTCAGCTTGTTGACGGTGCAAGACTGTATTGCACAAACACTAATGGCTCTGCCAAGGTAAAATATATCGCATATATATTGTATGCATAGATTTACATCAAACATGCATAAAAAGAAAAAGAAAAATTTAGATTTTGGTCCTTAATTATTTTTATGAAAAAACAAGTTAATTTTCAAACTTTCATTTACATCAACTTTGTCCTTAAATTTTAAAAAATCAAAAAGATCAAATTAAGTAATCTCTTTATATTCCCAAAGGAACTAACTATTAAGTCCTTCCAACAGATTTTTCTGCTGACATGAATTATTTTAATTATATGACACGTAGATTTCTGAATTGCCATCAAGATTTACACTTCACTACATTGATATATAAAATTTATATCCAAAAAATTTGGATGATATTTATACCAAATCCAACCCATTTCAATCTAGATTTTTTCTTGCATGTCAACAACACTAAATTTTTCGCTAAATTAAAGTACCCAACTTTCTCCCTTTTGCAGAGCTGAGTTTGAAAAAATTACTCTGATTTAATTTTTTTTTTTTGCACTTGGTTAAAATCCATGTGGCTGATCAAATGTGTATGTGGTAAATAAAACAATTCACGTTAGCAAAAAAATTTATGGAAGGATTAATTTAGTCCTTTTTGTAAAGTAAAGGGACTATTTGGTTTCATCTTGAAAGTTCAAGGACTAAAATGGTATAATGAAAGTTTAAGGACCAATTTATCCTTTTGAAATAATTCAAGTTCTGAAACCTGAATTTTTGCCAAAAAAAAAAGAGTAAACTTACACAATGGCCCCTAAAGAATCGCTTAGTTTCCTCTTCTTATTTCCCAAGTTTTACACGGTCCCACTTTGGTCCATAACATTCCAATGTTTTCGAACTTCTCATGTTTTGTGCTTCCTTCTTTTTTTTTACCTTTGTTTAGTGACAGTGAAATAATTGTGTGTATTGGTGTATTACTTAAACGTGTATTGAGCAATAATCCAGTATGCATTTAAAGGGTTCGGAAAACAAATCAGGAAGATCAAAATTAGTCAAGACCACATGACAGTTGTCAACGTTTATATATTAACTGAAATAAATAAGTGTATATCTACACAATAAACAAGTGTAAATTTTAAAATGTGTAAAATGTTAGCCTAGAATATGGTTATTAATTAAATAAAAGTGCAATTAATGTGCTAGTACGCATTTTAGGCTGAGAGAGATCCACCAAATTTGTCTCTGTTTCTCACCTTCTATATATGTTGCCAGAGCAATTAATTGCAAGTGTTTTGTACGAGTCCCTAATATAAGTTTCCTATTACAGCTAATAGGTGTGAAATGCGAAGGCAGTGAATTGCTTGTAGACCCAAAAGAGATTGGTTGCCTTGAGAAAGTATCCGCTCTCAACGAAGACGCCAACTCAGTCCATGAGCTCTATCCTGATGGCATCACAGTGTGCGGTTCGACATCAGTTTGGAACAATTTGGTCATATGCCCTTCCCGAGCATTGGTACAACAGGAACTCAAAGCCGTGATTGAGGTTATCGAGTCTCAATCCCCATCACAATAATGCATTTGGAGTTCGTAGCTTGTATCAATCGATGCGTGTTTAAACTACATTCAAAAATTTCGTATTATAAGATTTTTTTAATTTTCTTAATAGTCGTGGTCAATAACATGGAGTAATCTATGTACAATTGTACATTTACACTCTGGCGGGAGCCACTTGTCTTTTTTTTTTATATATATATATTAACATCTCAAACATGCTGTAATAAATGTTTTCTACGGATCAGAAACTTGGACTATTTGTATATACGTTTATATATGAGATGATATATGCTGAGTTACATAGTAAAACAGAATTTTACTCTACGTTTTCTTTAATTAAAATTATAAGGTTTATTGGATATAATATTAGCCACAAAAATGATTTAAGAGTAAGAACAGACACAGAGAAGGCATGGTTGAAGGTCAAGGAGGAGGCACATCCGCATATGGTTGAAGGTCAAGGAGGAGGCCCGAGCCTTGAAAGATCTAAGGGGGTGTTTGGTTTCGTGCTTTTAAAAGGCAATTCCGTGGCATTGTAATTCCCTGGAATGTCATTACCACGTTTGGTAAATTAACAAGAAAATAGATAAGGTAATCGGTGATTCCCTGCTATTCCGATTCCCTGATTTATGGCTATTGCGATAGCCGAAAAAAAGACAGAATTTCTTCATTCCCGCTCCGTGGAAATCATACACCGCGCGCGGTTTATTATTTTTTTCGGTGAAACTTTCTTCTTCTCCGATTACTTTCGTGAGAAGAAAAACCGTCTCGTCTCCGCTCAGCCTCTGACTTCTATCTTCTCCGATTCCAGGTTTATTCTCTCTCTCCGCACTACCCATCCCATTTTATTCAATTTCTGGACTAAACCATTATCTGCTCTTATCTTGTTTTATCTCACCATTTCTCTCCTTCCGGAGTTCCTCACGCCTGGCACCTCTCCTCTTCCTTCGTCACCACAGAATAGCTCCACTGCTTCAGCGCACAGTACAGTATCTCCTCCGTGCCTTGCATCTCTCCTTCAATGTGACGAAGGTATTAGTCCCCTCTAGTCTATTCAACATTGAAACATCATAGTATCTCTTTTATTTTTTTTAATTTGGAAAGAAAACTTAAGTTCTAAATGATGTTTTTTGTAATTTTCTCACTAATCTCTTTCAGTATTGTCAAAGATATTATCAATATTTGTGAATAGAAAAACGAATGATGTTCCAAGTACGGATATTTACTGATTAAAAATTGAGGTGTCCAGAAACAAGGTTCGTCAATTTTCTCACATTGGGTTTGTCTAATAATCCAATTAATCGGATAATTAGAAAATTTGGGATGCTAGAAGTATACGAGATAATTGTCGAATTTTTTGCATGGCAAGCTTGTGATTGAAATGAATAATCTGATCAGATCAAGCTATCACATAGTATCTCTCTAAGATTTGATCTGTTTCATCAGTACAAGTTAACGCATGCAAATTAGTTTTGTATATTAATGATCTCATATGAAAGACTGATGGAAGATTGCCAGATTTACTCTGTAAATTATTATACAGATCTATACATTATTGGTAGACAACTGCATCAAGATCAGAGTAACTTCATTAAATAATTTTGACCATGTCATGAGATGATTCTTTTTCATAGCCAACGCTGATAGTACAAGACATGCTTGAACCCGGCAATATCAAGAATGAAGTTTTTGAGAAATAAGAGATAAGTGCAGCTGGATGGTATGCTCAAAGAGATCTTTCAATACCTTCACACCAGTTAAGAAGCCATTGCTTGTATCATATGAAGGGTGGGGGACACAAACACGCTAAGCTGTGCAATAGAAGAAGACCGATCTCTTACCAGTAATTTTCAGAATTTTCAGAATTTTGCCAAGCAAATTTGGCGCAAAGAACTGGAAGATCTTATAGTGTGGAACCAGTAGAAGCTGAGACGCAACTCCCTGAGGCTTTCAGCCTTATTTGATCATCATAGGGTAACATGGAGAACTGCAGTTTTAGTTTTTAGTTTCTCTCTGACAATGATTAGTCAATTGTGTTTTATGTTTTTACTTTGTGGTAGATGATTTCAATTTTATTTTTTTGTACTGGTAGCTAGTTTTTATGTACCAGTAAACTTTTTGTTCTAATATCAATACTATGCGCAGTGCTGCAAAAAAGAAAAAAAAGACAGTGGGATGTTACTTTTATCTGTTTATTCTCTTCTGATTTTCGATCCGAATCCGATTAAAATGAGTAGGACAAATTTTGAAAAATGTATCAATTTAAATTATGAATGTTTATAAAATTAATAATTTTATGTTCAATTCAAACCCTACATGAATCTAACCGTATAATGAGAAGGCTATATTTATGCAAATTAATTAAGATTTTTTGACAAAATTTAGTTAAGAATTTAAAGTAGTGAAGACATGTCTTGATAGTCATTGCAATAGCTATGTGCAAACTAAATATGGTAATGACACATTTCATGGAATGCTGAAGCGATAGTCATGCGCGAACCAAACATGGTAATGACACATTCTCTGGAATAGTATTCCTTGGTATTACATTCTCTGGAATCTTTCTATTCCCCGGAATAGTCTATAGTGCGAACCAAACGCCCCCTAAAAGTTTTATCCAGAATGGACCATATTACAAAGTTGGTAGAAATCAATATTGGCCCATTTGGCCTGCATATGGTTGGGTTAACTATTCGCTAAAGAAGCATTTTCTCCCAAACAATTATACTGTACGGCAATCAAGTTCTAATTTTACAGCCCATTTGGACAATTCGCATCCTCTGAGATATCTCATATTTTGCGTGACTTTGTGGAAAATCACAACCGTTCAAATACGTTCTACACGAATCTCAATGCTCAAATAATGCTGCCCCCACCCTATCCCCGAATAGGCACCGGACACGTCGGTCACGCAAAATATGAGATATCTCAGAGGATACGCACTCAGAGCCAGCGCTATATAAAGATGGACCAACCAAAAACCCTAAAAGCCTCCGCTATCCGTCTTCACGAGCCGCGCCTCCGTTCCGATCTAGGTTTTTCTGCTCTAGTTGCCGTATCTCCCAAGCGCGAAAAAATGGTTGGTCTCCATCGAATTTCTTTTATCCTACAGCTCTTATAGATATGCTTCTTCTATTCTTCATCGAATCCGTCTGATTAACCAATTTTTATAATGATTTCTTGCTTTTGAATTGCAATTTCAGGAGGATGTTGAGGTTGAGGCTGGAGTTACCGGAGCTGCGCCGAAGAAGAGAACGTTCAGGAAGTACAGTTACAGGGGAGTAGACCTCGATCAACTCCTAGACATGTCCACTGATGAACTCGTCAAGCTCTTCCCTGCCCGCGCCCGTAGAAGGTAATGAGTAAGACCCTGCTTAGTTTAGATGTGTAGATGATTGTTTGATGCGTCGTTTATTAGAAATTGCAAGATGCGGACTTCAATTTAAGATTAGATCGCTTCAAAAATCCATTAGTTCGTTCGTTTGGTCTGCAAGGTTGATTTTTAAAGTTAAAAAGGACATATATGGCGCTTATGCCTTATGATGCTTTGTATTATGAAATTATTTCTTGATTCAACTAGTTAATTAATAGGGTAGATTTACTGATTGTTTGTTTTGCATATTAGGTTCCAGAGGGGTCTTAAGAGGAAGCCTATGGCTCTGATTAAGAAGCTCCGCAAGGCGGTAAGTCTAGACACCTCTTAACCTTATCTATATTTCTTCATTTGCTTATAGCTCTTTAGTTTTTACACTAGTCTTTACTCTCTACATGTTGTTGGATGTCTATTTGATTAGAATAAATTTATACTAATGGTTTCTCTTATTAGTTTAAGCAATATACTGTATGTTGTAGACCAATTTTGCTGCTGACTGTTTTGTTCCATTTGTACATAGAAGGCAGTGAGCCAAATGTCAGGATTGCTACTAAATTGGACCTCATGTAGACATGTAGTTGTCCGATATGCCCTAACATCATGCACTGTCTTATTAAACAAAAAGCGTATTAACTATGAGCACATCTTATTGATCATAGTTTGCCCTGTGTTACCTATGTAAGGTGCATACAAGACTGTTAATTAACATGTGCAAATATCTAAGTTGTTTATGCATTCAAACCTCAGTTTAAATTTCTTTTCATTGGTGTGTCTAAGATAATATACCGGCAGCTTGATTACAAAATGCTTGTTATCTGGAAGCCTTTAAGCTTTGCAAGTTCAAACCGCATAATATTTCTTATGAGTTGTATCCATTTTCTTCATTGAAATATTTCAGAAAAAGGATGCACCGGCAGGTGAGAAGCCAGAGGGGGTTAGGACTCATCTGAGGAACATGATTATTGTGCCAGAGATGATCGGTAGCATCATTGGTGTCTACAACGGCAAGACCTTCAACCAGGTTGAGATAAGGCCTGAGATGATTGGCCACTACCTTGCTGAGTTCTCAATTTCCTACAAGCCTGTTAAGCACGGACGTCCCGGTATTGGTGCTACTCACTCCTCCCGTTTCATCCCTCTCAAGTGAAAAGATCAAACCAAAGAGCAAATATATGGGTTTTGGTCCTGTTGGCCTTTACCAATTTGTTTTAATATCTGTTTTAGGGTACTTATCATTTCTTGAAAAGTGGTGGATGTATTAGGAGTTTAAATATTCTGTTTGAACAATGGTTTTGTTTTATCTTGGGAATTTTGACCTTAGAATTTATGTTTTTGATGTTTTTGATGTTTTGAGTTTTTTGTTTCATTTTTTGCTCTGTTCTTGTGATATCTTGTGAGCTAGTAGCAATGAATTATAGCAATTTAGATAGTAGGCTTTAAAGGGGAGTGAGAACTACATGGTCACAGTTCCTGGAAAGCCTGTTGAAATTAGCTGAGCAGTTGTGGCAATTTATGTTTTTATCAGGTGTAGCTTTTTTTTTTTTTTTTTACCGTACCATCGTATCATAACCGTAGCTTAGCAGGTTATCTACAAACAGGTTTTCTCTAACCATACCCTCTTCCTCTGAATTTGATATCTGCCCTGTTTTATTTCTTCAGCATTGGCGTTTAATATGCATTTGCTTTAATATTGCCCTATTGTATAATATATACTTGCGTATTATATCATGCATACTTATTGCATAATTTACACTTGTATATTCATTTTAGATGCAAATATTGACATTTATCAACCGTTTTGTTTATTGTAAAACTCACGTTAGAATATCTTGAACTTCTAGAATCATTCTTCGAACGTCAAAAAATGCACATTTGTTTATTGTAAAACTCACGTTAGACTATTTAGAATATACACTTGAAATTGCAAAAGACACCTACAATTTTTGACATTTAAACCCATTCTTCAAACCTCCCTAAAATACACATTTGACTATTACATAATTTATTTAATGTAGATTGTACTGCTCATTATTTACGAAATTGGGTAAAAAGTAAAAACAATGGGTCTTGGAAGGTAAATATAATATTTGTGTTATTAAATTGGTTCCAATTGTGTAATATAGATATAAAAAGTTGCAAGCCCGGTCGATAAAATGGTGTGAAAACCAATTTACTAATTATTACACCTGTAATGTGTTCTGGAGAAATTTATTAAGGGTCTGCTTTCGAGTTCGAGTTTGTTTGACTTTTTTTTTATAAATAAATTGAAGAATTCTCTCCAGTTTTTTAATTCACCTTTATTTGTCTCTCAAAATTACAACTTGATTAAGTTGTCTTTATTTATTCCTATTCGACCTTTCTATTCCCCTCCCGAGAACACGCCCTAAAACAAAGTTTTTTATAGCAACATCATTACATATTATGTGCTGACTGCTGAGAATACGAAATACGTTCGTACTACTATGAAATTCTTTGTCCGGCACGTCTTCATTAGTTGGTTCAAGGCCCCATTCATCATGTGCTTTTACGGAAGTGTTATTACACTTTATTCAGTTTATTCAGCTAATATAAATTAGAATTTATCTCCTAATATTGTCCCAGCCATGTGACGATGGATGCTGATTTTCACTGCAAATTATAGCTTATTTTTGCATTAATGTGTTTGATTTTCGTTAGGGCCTGGTCTAATTTGGGAAGTTGCAATTGTATAGGTCAAGCGCATTTTGCGCTACCTCAACGACACCTTATTCCTCGGCCTTCAATTCAAACTCGGGTCCACTTTAACTCTTTATGCCTATTGGGTAGGATGCCCGGATGACCGCAAATCCACTTTCGGATTTTGCATTTTTTTTGGCTCTCATATCATTTCGTAGAGCTTCAAAAAGCAACCAACCGTGTTTCGATCGAGTACTGAAGCTGAATATGGAAGCCTTGCCTTAGCTAGTGCGGAGCTCACTTGGGTACAATTCCTTCTTGATGAACTTGGCGCCTCCGCTACCTCACTTCCAACCCTTGGTGTGACAACATTGGCGCCACCTTCCTTGCCTCCAACCCAATGTTTCATTTCCACGCAAAGCACGTCGAGATCGATTATCATTTTGTCTGTGATCGAGTCTCCAATGGCAAGCTTCAAATTCAATACATTTGCTCCAAGGATTAACTAGCTGATGTTTTCACTAAATCTCTCACAACCCTAAGGTTTCTTTCTGGTTTCTTTCTTTTCGTGACAAGTTGACCGTCCATTCAGCACCGTCAACTTGCGGGGGACTGATAGAGTACAACTGGACACATCCATTGTGCATTGCACTGGACTGATAGATTATCTTTGAGCAGTACATTGACACTATATGTTCTGACTGATGACTGCACTAAGGTATATCTTGTCGGGGTCCACGCGACAATAATGCCTCCTCTCGTTCCTTGTGCCAGCAGTGTTTCATGCATAGTCAATCTGTTGCCACAAATTTCTTTGAGAATTGTAGTATCTAGGATCACAAGTTTTGTTTCTTGGATGCATATCAGTTCTGGTTTCTCTAGTAATAAGGTTTGCCGTATTGCTAGTCTCTTGTTTCTCTCATTAAGACCTCGAACGTTCCAAGAGAGAAATTTGATGTTAGTGTTGTGACTCATTGATCAATAAAAACTCCAACTTTTTCACTTTCACACCGGGATACCATTGGCTCAAGGCCGAAACAAGGCTAATACATAAACTCCTTCCCACTGCTACCCTTTCTAAAACTGACCACATACCCAATTTAATTTTGAAATTGAAACTAATCATAAAAAAAGGACTTGACACTTTCAGCCTTGAGCCTCTCTCTCTCTGTCCAATCCTAAGCCCATGGCATGTGTGGCCGAGGCCATTGCTTGGGTTGCTGCGATGATGGTGGTGATTTTGCCAAGGAGGTCGCCTTCAAATTCGACTCCCGCCGTGTTGACGAGTATCTCCGTCTGAGTGGCTGTGAGAGGATTATAGTTCTGTAGGTAGCTGCAATTTATTGCCTCTTTGGTGTTGTTCTTCCTTTTGCGACGCTTTGGTGAAGTCGGAATATAATCGAAACCTAACACCGCCCTTGCTTTGTCTTCTGCCGAGATGTAGCGGCCTCCTGTTTTGTCAAATAGCCTGGGGCTCCTGTGAGGTCCCTCTCTGTTTTGCTGTCGGTCTTCAAATCCAGGTGGGGAGCAAATATCATCTATTTCTTCTGGACCATTAAGTGGGAGCTGCTGGATTGGGTCGTGCTTTGTAGCTGGGGTTGGTGTAATAATCACATCTTGAATTTCTGGGCTGTACACACTAGCTGGGGTCGGGCTTTGACTTTTCGGGCCTTGAAGAATGACTGTGTCGGGTACTGGGCCAGCAAGTGATGTGGCTGTGGTCGGGTAGGCTGAAAACATTGCCGAACCTTGTGCAGCAATTTCTGGGCCGTATGCAGGTTCTGGGCCCTGTAGAGAAGCTGTACCGGTTACTGTGGCGGTTTCTGGGCCATGCAGAAAAGTTGTGGCGGTTTCTGGGCCATGCAGGAATGCTGCTGTGGCTGTGGCCGGGTAGGTAGAGAGGATTTCTGGGCCGTGTGTAGTTGCTGGGCCTGCTGCAATATGGTTCGGCCTGCTGCAGTATGTTTGAGGCAGCAGCTGGTTCGGCCTGTAGTAGCATCACCTGAAATTTAATTTGTGAAGGGCCTGGGGTGCTGTCTCTTTGTTTATTCAGCAGCAAAGTCCACGTGCCTGCATAGGGATTAATCTTTGGGTTTTCTGTCTGTAGCCTCCATAGCGGTGTATTAGGTTGTGTTTCTGTAGACTGTGCATGTAGTGACAAGGACACGGAGTCCGATGTTGGAATAAGTTTAGTAAGTATTTGCTCTCGCTTTTCCTCCCTGTTAACGAGATATGCCACTTCATGATTTTGAATCTCAGCAATCTCTCCAGTTGGGTCCTCAAACAGTGTCTGTAGTTCAACCGTTGAAGCCCTGTTTTGCCGGATCTGTGACCGGGTTCTCCTTGAGTAAGCGGAGTCGGCTGCTCTGTGATAGGTGTCGGCGAGGGATTGTGAGTAGTCGTCTGAGTCAGGTGAGCGCCTCGCTGGACTTGGTGGTATATTCCTATCGTGCCTACCACCGTGGTGAATTCGGTCGTCACCTCCATCTGGTGGTGACCCCCCTGTGGGTGTGTGGAGCCATCCTTCAAGTTCAACAGTGATGACTGTCGAGTATGGGTGTATGGATAGGAGTAGAGATGGTGGGATTTGCGCGGGGTTGTGGCACTGTAGTAAGACTCTCACCGTGTCGTAGTTGCCATTTACGCTCACTGGAGCCATTTTGATAACATGACCGATGCCCGAGAGGAGCTGGTCAAGGTCGTCGATATTCCAGTTTTCGGGCGGAACCCCGTACAGCCTTAGCCTAGCCTTGTGGGATGCTGGGTCATAAGCCATTCCCAAGCATGGCTTCCATTCGGCAAGTTGGACGTGAGAGTGTTGGTCGAGTGCAAAGACCCCTATCTGCACGGCTTGCCGGCGCATGTCGACGGTCGGGAAAGTGACTATATAGTCGCCCATTGGCCGGTAGAACTTCCCGATGGTAAGCTGACGTGGGTGACAGTGTAGCTGGGCTGCGAGAGTGTTCGCAAGGCGGTGAGGTAGTGTGCGCTCATTGTAGTTGGGACCGGCATGTACAATGGCCGATCTCTCTAGGTTTTCGTTGTTGGGGTGAAGGCCCTCTCTACTCGGGACATAGGCTCTCGACTGATTCCTATTGCGGTTGCGGAGCATGGTGGGTGGCCACATAGAGGCGGTTTGCCAATTTTCCATCTCTTCTAGCTGTGCGTTTTCTTTACTGGGAGTGGTATTTGACTCTTTAGGTTGGAGTTTTGGTTTGCTGATTTAGAGCGTGGTCTTGGGTTTCACCGTTGGAGGCTTCTTTATAGGTGTCTCCTTGTTGCTGGATTTACCTTTGCAGCTGGCTGACTTGTGGCCGAATTTATTACACTTGAAACACTTCATAGCATTCCGGCAGCTAGCCTGTAAATGGCCCTTCTCAGTGCACTTAAAGCACTTACCCTGTTCTTTGAGAGCTTGCAATCTGAGTGTAAGAGATGGGTGGTTGTACTTACCTGAAGCAGACTTCGATTTATTTTGTTTCCTGCGGACTGTCTGCCATCCTCCATCGTTGGTTGGTTGGTTTGATTCAGAAGTCTTAATTCCCTGTACTATGGTGCCTTGTAGAACCCGTTGGATTTTGGGTTGGTCCTTCGTGAATGCAGCCGAATTCCTCTCCACAGTGGCAGAGATGTTAGTTTCGGTGAAAATGGGCTTGAATGCTTCTGGAGGAGTCTTCAGAGATTGCTGGCTGTCGTTGGATTGGTGGTGTGTGGGGTGAGAGGGAGCAGTACCTTGTGTTACCTGGGAGTAGGTGAGGGTGGGGTAGGTTAGGGTTTGTTTCTCTATGGCTTTCAAAATCACCTGGTGGTGCGCCTTCCTGAGAGAGATAGAGGACGCCATCATCCTCGAATCTGCCTCTGTGATGTAATACACAAGAAATGAATTAATAGAAATGTACAAATTCTTCTATCTTCTTCTTTCTATAAACTTGCTGTTACCATTTCAAACTTCATAACAAGATCATGTCTTTTCTGAAATTTGTGTAAATTTTGATTTTTGTTGTTATTTTCTGTTTTCAACTGTAAGTAATGCAATATTATTGTTGTGCACAGTTTTGTCTCTTTTTACTACTGTTATCACGTTGAATTCAAATCTTCAAATTTCAGCTGTCCAATTCTAGAACAAGTAATTTTTATTTTTATTACTTGTAACACTTGTGAATGATATGCAGATTTTTATTACTTTGTAAAGAGTTGTTAATTTCTTTTGATAAAAACCCATCATTGCATCTTGCATACCTACAGATCAATAAGCTTTGCAAATTACATCAAGCAAACATACTCATGCAAAAAAAAAAATGAGAAAGAAATACAGTGCATCAATGAGAAACAAACACACACAAAATCACACAATATAAACAACAATATATTAATTGTAATTGATGAAACACATACAAATTTGAACAAAATAAGAATATTACATTACTCAAAAAATAAGAAAAACAGTGCATGACTTGAATTTACAAAATATTTCTTCTATCATCATACCAAAACTACCCTTTCTATGACTATACCCAAAAGTATCATTTCTATGACTATACCAAAAAATACATCTCTCAAGCTGACAACTGAGTCACATATGCATATGATTCTTTTCTTTGATCATCTTCTTCATTCGCATAAGATTCTTGTCATTGACCCTACGCTAATTTATCATCCTTCTTTTTCTACAAAAATAGAAGACAATAGTGCATGTTATAAAAAAGCTGAAATAAAAGACAATAGCATTTGCCATAAGTTACATATAACAACAAAACTTTCAGATTTTGATGTTACAAAAAATAAAAATAATTGCCATAAGCTGAAATTAAATTGTTAAATTATTATGCCTTTGGTCTTTGGACATGTACTCTGTTGTGTCCTTTCTTTTTATGACAATAGTTACAAGTTTGCAATTTTTTTTGACATTTTTTATTTCAATCGGATGTTTGAATCGTTGTGTCTCAATTAAGTTTCTATTTTAGATGCAAACACAAGCATACAAATCCAGTAAGTACAGCAAGCATAAAAGCATACAAGCGAATCTGTCCAATTTTTGGTTCGCCTACAAACGCATTTCCAATTAATCAAAAGATTTAACACAAGGTATGTGTATACCCATTTTCAATTTTTGGTTCGCCTACAAGTGCATCTCATACCTAAATGCAATGCATCTCAACCATTGCCCCTTAATTATAGCTTCATTCTGATTATTTTTTAAACTAAAATCAATGTTTTGTAAAATTATTTCTTTAAAAAAGAAACAAGCACAGAAGTTCACAGAATCTGTGAGAAAGAAACAGTTTCCAGAAACAATAATTAAACGAAAAGTTGCAAAATCGTGCACAGAAGTTCACAGAATTTCGAGCAAGGACAGGGAGGGAGGGAGAGAGGGAGGCGGAGTGAGCGGTATCTTTCTTCGGCTGACAACAACAAGGGTTTCCACTTGCACGCTCGACTAGCTGAGGCGCGGCGCGGCGAGAGAGACCACAGACGCGATGGAGAAAACTTGGGAGAGAGAAAGACAGGAGGTAGAGTTTGAAGAGTTTGGAGAGGGCTTGGGAGAGGGAAAGAGAGAGTTGGAGATAGGGGTGTTCAAACGGTCGGTTCGGTTGAAACCGAACTAAAATAACCAAATTAATTTTTTTTTCTGTTTTCAAAAATAAAACCGAACCGAATCGATTAAACTTATAAATCGATTAAGAACCGAACCGAACAAACCGAAGTAAATTTCGGTTTGTTCGGTTCAAACCGAAGTAAACCTATTGGTGCTATTATTAATGAAAATTACACATGTTCATACACATGCAAGTTGTTCAATTCTATACAAAATATGTAGATGTTTTAAAATATTTAAACTAAAATAAAAGAAATGAAGCATTAATTGAACCAAACAAAATATAAATCATACTTGAACCAATATAATTCGGTCGGTTCGGTTTAGTCGGTTTTGAAAAGTTTAAACCGAACTGATCCATTTAAACTGAAATAATTCAAAATTTCAACCGAACCAATCCATTTAAACCGAAAAACCGAACCATTTAAACTGAAATTTTTCGGTTCGGTTGAAAACCGAACAAACCGAACAGTTTGAACACCCCTAGTTGGAGAGACGGGAGGCCAAACGAAAACTATTTTCCTTGATCGCTCTGTTTTTTTCAAATAATCCAACGCAAATCTAAAATTAAATTGAACGGCTAGTGTCAAGCATAAAGTAGTTGTCCAGTATTTAAATAGTTTCTATGTCAGGTTTAAATGGTTGTAAATTGAGTTTTAAAATATTGAAAATTTAAAGTGCTCATGGGCTTTACTTTAAAAAAATAACAACTTGAAATAACTCAAAAGTATTTCTCCATGAATCTCATTTGAAAGAGAAATTCGAGTAAAAAACGTTCGTATTTTTGAATTTGCAAAATTTATTACATATTATTAGAAAAATGAACGAGAATGAGAAGAGGACAAAGAAAAAGGTGAGTAAAAGAAATATTTTTTTTGGCTTGAAGACAAAAGCAGTTAGGAGTTAAAACTACTCATATTTAGAATTTAAATACTTGTAGATAGAGATTTAAAACTTGTGAATAGCATTGTAAAAAATTATAAACACAACTTTAAAAGTTTGAATATGAACACTGATTTAAAGCTTGCGAGTAGCAATGTAAAAAATTATAAACATAACTTTAAAAGTTTAAATATGAGCACTGAAAATAAAGTTTAGACATTAAATACTTTAGAAACGTGCTTGAAAATTTGTTTGGGAGACAATTATCAGAATCCATATATATAATATGACCAAATTGTCCAAAAATAAATTAAATCACAACATAACAGTTACTAGTTTCCATATGTAAACACGCTTCATGACTTGCTATAATCTCCAGCAAGTCAAAAAATATAGCAGATTTATTATCCATTACACCAGGGATAGTATATTCCCGATACTTATATGAAAATATCGTCTTTTGACGTGCTTTTCTGCCATGAGAACCGCCTAAGCTCTAATACCAAATTCAATGTGAGATCTTAAATGCATATCTAGTTTTAAATAACTAAATATCTCTCTGTCAATTTTCTGTCTAATTCTTCCCTTGAAGGCAATCTGAAATCACCTTTTAGAGCAGCAGTAAACCAAGCCTTCAGCTCATCCTATAAAATGTTAGAAATGAAGGTGGAGATTTATTCAAGGACAAAGAACAAAAACCTAAAATAAGAAGAGCATTTGACAACATTAATCAATTGCCGTGAGCATTTGTTAGGATGAATATTCAATTATTCATAGATTTACCTCGAGGAAGTCTTGGTTGGATATACAATGGCATTCGACCAAGCATGTGAAATTCCCTATGGTGACAGATAGGCACTTCTCACCACTCAGACCTTCAAAATGGCTCAATATATCAAATAGCAAACAGTAGAGAAAATAGCATGCGCCCAAAATTGACAATAAAAAAAGTTGGAATAAGTCGGTCACCAATTTCAATTTTGTTGCCCTGAGGGGGAGGCTGTTGCGGGCAGTTAATGTCCTCTAGTTATTTAATCTAATCTTACACATATATACATTATTTTTAGTGTGGTGCATCTATTTTCTTGAAGAACTCATATTTGAACTCCATAAAGATTTGAGAATATATTGTTATAAAGTGAAGACTGGACACTGCTGCTAGCATGAAGGCTAGGTCAGACAGTAGTGTTAATGCTAAGTATTGCTGTTAACATTGGGTCGGAAAGGTTGGCCGATGGACTGGCTTGTGCTCTCTGAAAGCATCTATGATAGATCCAAATTTTGTAGGTGATGTGGAGTCTAAAAGGGTGAAACATTGAATAGATCTGAATGTTGATATCAATGTAATGATTATACAAAAGACATTACAAATTACTATGGAAGTCAACAATGTAGCAATTTTCATATTTTTTTAGGGCCAAGTATGAACATTTTTAAAAGTATCACATGTTATGTGATGGTCTTCTCTCTTCTTTTTAAAATGCTTGGCAACGGCTGTCTAAATTTTATATATATTAAGAAATTGAATCCATCATCTCATAGCAGCAAACATAGCCAACATCCTTTCTTTCTCTATCTTCTTTTTGAAATCATCCTCTCTCCCCCCCCACCCACCCCCCACACCCAATCAAATGGTTGGAGAGGCCTCAGTCTCGTGGTGCTCCTACAGCCTCTCTCTTCTCACTCTATGGGCCATATTTGAAGGCACGATGTGATGATTAAATTGTTTGAATTTGTTGTGCTGCGGTCATAATTAAATTCTAATACTTTTTTTGGTATAGACTTTGAAGGCAGGTGCAGGTTTCCTTGAGTTTAAAGCAATGAATGATTTTGCATTCATACCAATGGATACTACAATTGTGGGCATCCTTCAACACGGATAATAAATGGATTATGCTTGAATTTCTAGCAAGCACTTATTTGTGGCTCATCAGTCTTGTATTCGATTCCTTTTTTTTCTCTTTCTTTTTAATTTAGAGATTTTTTATTTGATATGATTTTTTTCATGTCAACAACATTATATTTGAAGGGCTCCAAATGATGTAACATCAACCCTGACAGAGAGACTTACCATTAATACGGGCTACATAATATCCTGATCTACCAACTGCTTCATTCAGCTTGCCTAGCCTCAGTCGTAAGAAAAAACCATCAAGGGTTGCATGCTGAATCTGCGACTTCAGCTGTCTAATTTAAGAAAAAGTAGAAACAATTAAAACTGTAAAATTACCAAAATAACAAAGTAAAATCAAAATGCAAGAATTATACTGTTTTAGTAATTCATATGATGGTGGAGAGATGGCAAAACCTGACCCAACAAGCCAACAACTAAACCTACAAACCCCATAAAATCCAAAGCATCCCACCCTAACCTGAACAAAACCCATTTGATCAGAAGGTCTGAACTAGTCAGATCTAAAAAAAAAATGACGTGAACTAAGGAACCGACCCAATTAAACCCAATAATGTCACGGCTGAAACCTAAATCCATACCAACCAAACCAGACAAAGGCCTGATTTCATGAAAAAAATTGCAAGGATAAAATCCTAGACAAAAAATGACCTGAATCATAATCACCACCTCTTTTCTGACCACAGAGCTGAAATTGATACCAAACCCCAATGACTCGAGAAAGAAAGACCTAACACAACAGTCTGACCTTTGATTGGCCTGAATCCGAAATGGCCAAAACTGAAATCTGACCAAATCATAAACCAATCAGTTAGAGCTTATTTGTCTCTTGTATATTAAACAAGCATGATAAAACAACTTGAGGTTTCTGTGACTTTTGCATATTTACATTTGTTGTGTTCATTATGTAATTACACACAGATGCATAGAGGACAGACCTCACAACATCGGTTCGAGACAAACGAAGCCTCCTCACAGCTTCAAGGATAGCGGTTGTTTCATCAGTTGCTCCCTGAGCCCAGAAATTTGGGTTTGGCATAGCACTATTTCCATTAGTACCACAATTCTCTGCTGAACTGGATCTGACTTCCATCAACCCAATGTTTCTCTCTTCATTGGCCTCATTGGCATTTGTATTTGTATCTTCATCACCCAGCCAGAGAACCATTCTCCTATCCTTGTTAGGAGAACTAGAGCCTTCCATTTTGTCTTCTACATCACCTTGATTTTTGCAGTTAGAAAAATTCAAGGGTTTGGCATGTTTTATTGCACCTAGTCGCCTTGCAAAAACAGAAACTATAGCCTCTGACTCTTTATTCTTACTAGAAGGTAGAATCAGATTGAAATTTGATTTGAGTATCTGGTCCCCTTTGTCATGAAAACAATCATTAGCCTCCTTATTTATATCAATTGTATCATTTTCAATTGGAGGCTGAGAGCTTGAAGCCTCCTTCGGCAACAGCCGGGTGATCCAGAGATTCTCTAAATACCCACAATTTGTATCCCTATTTCTCTTTTCTTCACTGGACCTAGTTTCATTGTTAGGAGTTGAATTTAATTGAACTGTATTTTGTAATACACAAGCCCTTCCTTCGTTCTGGTTACTGGGATCTTCATCTTGAGATGGATTGGTAGAGTTTGCATTAAGACCATAATTATCTGATTTATCCAGAGAAGTAAACCCATACGAGCTTATTGTGATGTTTTTCCGATAAAGGGCATGGAACAAAGATGTAAAACCCATGGGTTTAAAGGGCATAAGCATCTTTCCATTTGCATGATTCTCAAATGACATATGAGAAGAAGAGGAGGGCCCTTTTTCATCAGTCTGTTGCTGTTTAGCAACTGCTAAAGGAGTTACCGGAGCGGGTTTTTTACAACTTTCAATCCCATTCACAATTGTAGACATCCAATTCATAAAAGAGCTCTCCTTCCCTTCAGCTTTGAGTCTTTTGTTTTTTCCTGAATTCTTCGAACTATTAGAGAAAAGCCACGGCCTCTTTCTTTTTGACATAATTCTACCAGTGCTCTCTACACTCTCATTGCTGTCATCACTCTCTTTAGCTGAGCATTCCTTTTTGCAAACCATTTTCTCTTTACCCTTCATAATAAGTTTAGGAGCATATTGTAAATTTTTATGGAGAAACTTGGAGCTAGAAGAATTTGCAATTTTGACATTTTCCTTGAAATTTTCTTGATATGAGCAAAAAGGCTGAAAGGTGGAGATGGACACACCATCATTTGCAGGTCCTACAAATTAGAAAAATTATTTTAGTCACTCTGTCCAGGTAGGAGACTGTCAGTAACACTGGACTTAGACTAACCTTTTTCGTGGCTAACTTTGGAACTTTTTTTCACAGAAGAATTTGTCGATTGCTCATCTTTTTCAAAGTTCTCAGTGGACATTCTAACTTGTGTGTGCACCGGGTTCAGTTGGTTTGTCAAGTTAATTTGACCGCATGATCCTACAAAATCCTAAGATGAGACTTACAATAAAGATATTTCACAGTTGTATAGAATTTTATGCAATCATAGAGCACCCAAAAGATATATCAATTTATCATTACACAGCACCTGAATATATATAATTTCCGTACACAATATAAAACTTGGTTACCCTGGCTTATCATTGGATTTCATGTGCATCCATAATTTTTTATAATGATATGAAATTGACTTATTAAATAGTCCCAAAGAGACTGAATTGATGGGAAAAAATAGTCCTACTCTGTACAGCATTTCATTAAAACAAAGAGACTGAACTGATGTGAAGGAAAGTTGCAGGGAATGTGCGAAAACCAAAACTACTTAAAATAGTAGTCATACAAGGATGAATTTAAGCCATTATAACAAAGTACCAAAAGTAAGCATCATCTAGATGTTATTTTGCACATCCATTGGTCTTTGGCCATCATATGCTTCGAGGATATTTGTCATGGCATTTATTATACAAATCTGTAACTTTTCACTTACTTGAATCCCTTGCATGCTTCCTCACAAGAGAAACAGGCAACACATCTGACAAGCTCCTATGTGGTCTTATATGCGAGTGCATCCTATCCTCTTCAATTGGATTATCTGTTGAGGGGATGACTATGTTGAATGATTCAGTACTCCAAAAAGGTGACACCTTTCCCAATTCTGACCCTGAAGTGTATCTTATACCTAATCCTTCAGTTTGAGACCAAACGAGCTCTGACATTGGGCTACATGGAAAGAGCACCATTTCGGAGGGCGGGGATGCATTTGCACCTGCACCTGTGGTAGCTTTATGTGTTACATTATGGATAAATGTGGGTTTAGGACTCGAAGAAATGTGGGTCTAGGACTCCTATCTCAGTTTTTGGTTTCTCTAGAGAGTTATATTACATTTGTTAATGGCACATATATGTAGGTAAAAGTGTAAAACACTTAGTTAGAAGTCTTGACCAAACTTTGGCTGGACATAGTTGGTGCAATAAATAACTGGTATATACAAAAATTTGGGAGTAGAAACCTTAAAAAATGCCCAACTGGTTTATCCATACAATAGCAACAAGTTTTGCAGATTATACTTGACAGAGTCCTGCTATGGTGTTCCCCTTGTAAATTTTGGTATGATATTCCACATCATAGCCGTTCATTGTTCATATCTGAAATCTGAATCAATGATTTGACCAAGGACAAAATAATCAGAACATAATAGCTTAACACAAAGGAAATGACTAATGTACCCTTTAATTATCCATTAGTAAATATTACAAATAATGCTTATTACTTTCTATATTTGCTAAAAGAGGATCATCATAGCAAAACTCCAAAAGAAAAAAAAAAGGAATTTTACTGGATATACTAAACAAATGTTGAGATTAACAAAGCAGGATAAAAGATGCATGCATAGTGATACACAAAGGATAAAAAATATTTAGTGGGCTAAAGTATATCGATAATAATGAGAGAGAATGCCCCGCTACAGAATGCTTAATTCTTTGAAATAAACAAGAGGAAATAAAAATTAGAAAAAATAATGTGATTTATAGGCTATTACCAGTAAAGCAAGAACGAGTAAAAAATCATAGTGGATAGAAATAAATTATGGTGAGAATATTCCGAGCTGGTCTGCCCATACAATAGTTAATTAGTACTTTCAGTTTCATTTTATCCAAATTTTATAAAAACCCTGTTTGTCATGCCCCGCAATCAATCAATCTTAGCGAAAGCGCACATTAAAAAAGCACAAGTACGACAATTAAACTAGATAACTTAAAGATCAGCTACTAACCTCTTTGAATAGTGAAATCCAACCATTTCAAAGCTTCCTGGTTATATTAATTTGGTGCAATTTCCATTTCTCAGACCGGAATGAATATTTCTACGAAAGGCAAGTAACGATCCTCGGCCGATAAGCGATAGATGCAGAATAAGGAAAGTCGAGAATATTTTTATTTAAATTTTGGCGGTCATTTTTAAGCCACGTAGAGCTCCTCCGTCCTCTAGTTCGTTTATTGTTCCCCACCATTAATTGACGCGGACTTATTTTTATTCATTCCAAATTTCCAGTTATCTTCTGACCCGAATATTTTTTTCATATCCTCAATTTAATAAAAAATTACGCAAAGGCCTCAACTTTTTTTTAATAAAACTCCTACCACTCAGTTCCCGACATTTTTATTAATATCCAACATAAAATAAAAAAATATCAAATATAACAAGATTTTCTCATTTTTTTTAGCCGGTTGGATTAAAAATTCAAACAGGCTAAAAAATGGCCGCTCAGATTTTTCTTTTTTTGAAATATTTCTTAGATTACTTCCTTTCATTTAAATACGCTAAAATACGATAAATTATATTAAAATACTTTGTTAGATTTATTAGCATAATTATATTAAAATATGTCAAAATACGCTAAATTATGCTAAATTAAGTTAAATTATGCTAATTACGCTAAATTACGCTAATTATGTTAAATTTCGCTAAATTACGCCAAGTTACGCTAATTACGCTAATTACGCTAATTTATATTAAATTACGCAAAATTATACTAAAACACGCTAATTACGCTAAATTGGTAGTTTTCGTTTATTTTTAAGTCATTTTGTGTCATATTTCATAAATCATAAAAAAAAGTAAAAAAAATAAAAAATAGTAAAAATAGCAATTCTACAATGTCATTATATAACCAATTTACTGATCTACTTAGATTGAAAATTAGGAATGAAAAACTTAATCGAAGAGTTCAACTCAAATTTCGAGGAACTTTCCTTAGTTTTTTGACAATTCTGAATTTCAAAAAATGGCATAGCTGTCACCGACGCATGCATTTTTTCGCAAGCTTTCCGAAAAGTGGTCATTTGCTGAAATCGGACACTCGAGCACCGTTTTATGACCATTTTCTCGTCTTGAGATTAGTCATTATATAACGGATGCGATCATACCAGCACTAAAGCATCGGATCCCATCGGAACTCCGCAGTTAAGCGTGCTTGGGCAGGAGTAGTACTAGGATGGGTGACCTCCTGGGAAGTCCCTGTGTTGCATTCCTTTTAGATTTTTTTTAGCGTAATATGTCGCATACGGTGTGTTTTTTTTTTGTCTTACGCATACAGAGCGGTTTCTCGGAGTTTCTATATAACGAATTTTCAATTTTCAATTCATCAAAATAAATTGATTTTCGATAAATATATTTTTGTTTTAAATAAAAAAAGGAGCGCGGAATTTGCATTTAAGTAGAGATTGCAGTCATTCTATAACGGATGCGATCATACCAGCACCCGAAATTTTTATTTTTAACATTTTAATAAAATTCATTAATAAATTAACCATCATTTTCGGTCAATTTCAAATCTAACACGGCCGCAGAATGCCGGAGCGGACCCATATGGGGGGTACCGCAGAATGCCGGAGCGGACCCCCATATGGGTCCGCACAATGCCGAAGCGGCCCCAGGGCAGCATAATGCCGGAGCGGTCCCCGGCCTATATATAGGGCCGCAGAATTCCGATTTCATTACATCTCTTTTGAAGTTTGAATCCCTTCGACCTCGGGTAAGTTTTCTTCTTCTTCTCTTGTTTTAATTTTTAGTGTAGAGTAGTAATTAGGTGTAGGTTTAGGGTTTAGGATTAGGATTTAGGTTTAGAGTTTAGATTTAGGATTTAGAATTAGAATTGTACCAAAATTTAATTCGATTGTACCCAAATTTAAATAGAATTGTACCTAAATTTAATTCGATTGTACCCAAATTTAATTAGAATTGTACCCAAATTTAATTAGATTGTACCCAAATTTAATTCGATTGTAACCAAATTTAATTAGAATTGTACCTAAATTTAATTAGATTGTACCCAAATTTAATTAGAATTGTACCTAAATTTAATTAGATTGTACCCAAATTTAATTCGGTTGTAACCAAATTTAATTAGAATTGTATCCAAATTTAATTAGAATTGTACCCAAAGTTAAACCGGACTTTTACCAAACTCTCATATTTGACCAAATATTATCCAATACAGCATGAGTACCAGTAGAGATATACCATCCTCCAGTAGGGGTACACAGCATGCTCCTACAGCCACGCCATACGAGATGTCTCAGTACATCGAGACAGCGTTGGCGGATGTTCCGGGTATCCGGAGTCGCACCGACAGGGTCAGCGACTTCTTGTGGTACCCGAATGCGGAGCATCGGATATTAGAGGCTGCCACTGGGGTAAGTAAATTTGTCATATTTATAAATTTGTCATCTCGAATTTTCGATGAATGAACTTGATCTGATTATTTACTTAAATGCAGGGTTTGGATGCGGTTACGGTTCGTCACAACCGCCAGCATCTACGGTACCAGTCGGCGTACGGGGGGGTTTTACGCTCGATGGGATTGTACCAGATATCCCAGATGGCTGAGGAGAATGCTGACGAGGGCTTATCTTCTGGCCTCGTTGAGCGATGGCGTCCGGAGACGCACAGCTTTCATCTCCCCCATGCTGAGATGACAGTCACCCTACAGGACGTCAATTGCCTGTGGGGTATGACTATTATTGGGGAGCCGGTCACGGGCGTCGAGTACGGAGATTTTCGTGCATTGTGCTTAGAGCTATTGGGTATCCCGCACGAGGATCTCCAGAAAGCGAAGAAGAGAGGTGATAAGACTGTGGTCTCGCCCAGCTGCATCAGCTTGGTAAAGCTGCGGGCGAGATTTCAGGTCTTTCCGGATCGAGCAGATCAGGTATTTGCTTGTACAAGATTTAATTTAAATAGTATTATATTTATTTTCTTGTAAGTAATGTTCTAATTTAAATCTTTAACAGGTGGTTATTGATCGATATCTGCGCGCCTATATTTTGGAGATGATCACCTGTCGGTTGTTTTCGGATTCGCATGGAGATCAGGCGCGGCTGTGTTACCTCGAGCTTCTGCGCGACCTGTCCACTGCGGGCAGGTTCAACTGGGGAGGTGCCACGCTGGCATGCCTATATAGGTAAGAAACACCTTATTAATATTTTCAAATAGTATACATCGTAGTGTAGTAACAATGACTTTGTTTTCTTGTAAAGGGGTCTTAACACAGCCTGCCTGAAGAAGAACAAGACCTTCATAGGACCGTGCATGTTACTACAGCACTGGTCCTATGCACATCTGATTGTTGGCCGTCCAGTCCTGGCTAGCAAGACAGATGTGCCGCAGTGGGGCAAGCCCGAGCCGGACAACTGCCCTGCATTTGCCGCCAAGTACTGCTATCCCAAGATCTGGGTAGGTGCGGGGCATGGCGCGTCTCTCGGCATCACATTTTGGAGACAGGAGATCGAGCACCTCAGAGATGATGCCGAGTTTGTCACTTGGGAGCCCTACAGAGATTATGTAAGTTTACTTTTATTTTTATTTTTATTTAAATTTTTTCCAGTTCGAATTGATATATGATATTAAATCTATACTTCCAGGTCGAGGTGGATGGCGCACATCGCTCATATCTTGAGATATTGCCGGAGCGATGTCGTCAGCAGGAGCGTTTCTGGCGTGCAGAGGTGCCGCTCATATGTTTTCAGGTACCGTAATTTCTTTATGCTAGTTATTTACACAATCAACTTAATTTAATAAAAACTAATGTATTAATATATATAGATCATCGAGCACCATTACCCCGGACGGGTCATGAGACAGTTCGGGATGCGCCAGCTTGCTCCGCCCCCGGCACCGATCAGCGAGGATGTCTGGCGAGCTCTGCACCATGCCAGGGAGACCACTGCAGGCAAGGACTGGGGGATTGCTCGTGCCGATTACGTGTTCGAGGCAGGACATGCAGATCCCCCATTGGCCGAGCCCGACCGTCAGATGGATGTCGCGCCAGTGTAAGAAATTTTATTAATTCACTACTTCAACTATGGCTTTTTGATTGGAATATCTAACATTTGTTGTAATTCGTACAGACCTTACAGAGATTGGTACCAGGATCATGGCGCGTACACCATATTTCTCGAGGGATGCATCGGTGACAACCCACATGAGCGGGTACCGAAGCCGAGGGATCGTATGGGACGGATCCACGGTATTATCCCCGCCGGCGCACCTTTCGCAGCCACGGTATTTTTAATTTGAAGTTTCAAATTCAAAACTATTAATATTTACAATTGTACAACTACTTCATAATTTTTTCAATTTTCAGGCATTATATCTTGTCAAGAGTTGCGTCATAGGGGCTACGATGGCCGTCACCAGGGGATGGAAGAGGCTTGGGAAGGTCATTCTCAAGCACAACGTACCTGCGGTGTGCCAGTGTGGGTACAGGGCGCGCCTCGACTCTCTACTGAGGTGCGCTGGCTTGGGCAGTGTTGATGCAGTGGACGACATATCTGACGAGCCCGATGTCTATGTCCCCTACACTGGTGATGAGGACGTGTTTGCACCCGTCCACGGCGCTGAGACGGTCGGTCAGGCGTTCGACCGAGGTGCCGAGTTGATGCGCCGAGCCGCACAGGACGCCATGGGATCCCAGGCTAGGATGCCTACCGAGGTATAATTTAAATTAAAATACATAACTGTGATTTTTTTCTTATTCAATACATTATCTAATTTGTAAGTTACTACAGGGTGGACACGAGGAGGACCTGGGCTTTGATATCTCCACTGATTATGGCACAGAGGGAGATGGACTGTATTCCCCAGGTTACAGTCCCACTCAGACAGTACCTCCTGCCTATGAGCCAGGGTATGTTCAGACAGATCCCATCCCGCCGTTCCCTGGCCAGTCCTCACCGCAGGTACCTCACCCTTCCCTCCACGATGACCCCATTGCCAGACAGGCGTTTTTATTCACGCAGGCTGAGTCTGGACAGACCACAGTTTTTGGTCCTGGGGTCCAGCAGACATCCGAGATTGAGGAGGTTCTCCAGGAGCCGGTTCAGTCTACGGATGTCCAGGCATCCAGCTCAGCATCCTCCGGAGATACAGACGAGACGCCACTATGCAGGCGGGGTCGGGGGTTTAGGAAGAAGAAGGCGAGGACGGTGTTTAGTCCAGAGCCGTAGATTGTTAGATGTTTTGTTAGATTGGTAGATTCTTATTTGGAGTATTGGTAAATGTTTTGTCAGATACTTATTTATTTCGTTGATTAGTTTCTTGTTTGTTTGATTTTGTTGTTATTTATTTATTTTGTTGATTTTATTTTCTCAGAGTACACAAAAGAATTTCAAAGAAACCACATATCTAAAATATCTAAAATATTTCAAACGAACGACCAAAAATACGATACGACCAAAAATCAATTTAAACTGCATTCGAAACTAAATAACACTTAACATATATACAATTTCGTATTTCTAAAATAAAAAATAAAGGGACCGCTCCGGCATTATGCGGCCCTGGGGCCGCTTCGGCATTGTGCCTATGTTGCGTGCTTGTGCAGGAGTAGTACTAGGATGGGTGACCTCCTGGGAAGTCCCTGTGTTGCATTCCTTTTAGATTTTTTTTAGCGTAATATGTCGCATACGGTGTGTATTTTTTTTTGTCTTACGCATACAGAGCGGTTTCTCGGAGTTTCTAAATAACGAATTTTCAATTTTCAATTCATCAAAATAAATTGATTTTCGATAAATATATTTTTGTTTTAAATAAAAAAAGGAGCGCGGAATTTGCATTTAAGTAGAGATTGCAGTCATTCTATAACGGATGCGATCATACCAGCACTAAAGCACCGGATCCCATCGGAACTCCGCAGTTAAGCGTGCTTGGGCAGGAGTAGTACTAGGATGGGTGACCTCCTGGGAAGTCCCTGTGTTGCATTCCTTTTAGATTTTTTTTAGCGTAATATGTCGCATACGGTGTGTTTTTTTTTTTGTCTTACGCATACAGAGCGGTTTCTCGGAGTTTCTAAATAACGAATTTTCAATTTTCAATTCATCAAAATAAATTGATTTTCGATAAATATATTTTTGTTTTAAATAAAAAAAGGAGCGCGGAATTTGCATTTAAGTAGAGATTGCAGTCATTCTATAACGGATGCGATCATACCAGCACTAAAGCACCGGATCCCATCGGAACTCCGCAGTTAAGCGTGCTTGGGCAGGAGTAGTACTAGGATGGGTGACCAACTGGGAAGTCCCTATGTTGCATTCCTTTTAGATTTTTTTTAGCGTAATATGTCGCATACGGTGTGTGTGTGTTTTTTTTTGTCTTACGCATACAGAGCGGTTTCTCGGAGTTTCTAAATAACGAATTTTCAATTTTCAATTCATCAAAATAAATTGATTTTCGATAAATATATTTTTGTTTTAAATAAAAAAAGGAGCGCGGAATTTGCATTTAAGTAGAGATTGCAGTCATTCTATAACGGATGCGATCATACCAGCACTAAAGCACCGGATCCCATCGGAACTCCGCAGTTAAGCGTGCTTGGGCAGGAGTAGTACTAGGATGGGTGACCTCCTGGGAAGTCCCGTTGTTGCATTCTTTTTAGATTTTTTTTAGCGTAATATGTCGCATACGGTGTGTGTGTTTTTTTTGTCTTACGCATACAGAGCGGTTTCTCGGAGTTTCTAAATAACGAATTTTCAATTTTCAATTCATCAAAATATATTGATTTTCGATAAATATATTTTTGTTTTAAATAAAAAAAGGAGCGCGGAATTTGCATTTAAGTAGAGATTGCAGTCATTCTATAACGGATGCGATCATACCAGCACTAAAGCACCGGATCCCATTGGAACTCCGCAGTTAAGCGTGCTTGGGCAGGAGTAGTACTAGGATGGGTGACCTCCTGGGAAGTCCCTGTGTTGCATTCCTTTTAGATTTTTTTTAGCGTAATATGTCGCATACGGTGTGTGTGTGTTTTTTTTTGTCTTATTTTTTTAGCGTAATATGTCGCATACGGTGTGTGTGTGTTTTTTTTTGTCTTACGCATACAGAGCGGTTTCTCGGAGTTTCTAAATAACGAATTTTCAATTTTCAATTCATCAAAATAAATTGATTTTCGATAAATATATTTTTGTTTTAAATAAAAAAAGGAGCGCGGAATTTGCATTTAAGTAGAGATTGCAGTCATTCTATAACGGATGCGATCATACCAGCACTAAAGCACCGGATCCCATCGGAACTCCGCAGTTAAGCGTGCTTGTGCAGGAGTAGTACTAGAATGGGTGACCTCCTGGGAAGTCCCGTTGTTGCATTCCTTTGAGATTTTTTTTAGCGTAATATGTCGCATACGGTGTGTGTGTTTTTTTTGTCTTACGCATACAGAGCGGTTTCTCGGAGTTTCTAAATAACGAATTTTCAATTTTCAATTCATCAAAATATATTGATTTTCGATAAATATATTTTTGTTTTAAATAAAAAAAGGAGCGCGGAATTTGCATTTAAGTAGAGATTGCAGTTATTCTATAACGGATGCGATCATACCAGCACTAAAGCACCGGATCCCATTGGAACTCCGCAGTTAAGCGTGCTTGGGCAGGAGTAGTACTAGGATGGGTGACCTCCTGGGAAGTCCCTGTGTTGCATTCCTTTTAGATTTTTTTTAGCGTAATATGTCGCATACAGTGTGTGTGTGTTTTTTTTTGTCTTATTTTTTTAGCGTAATATGTCGCATACGGTGTGTGTGTGTTTTTTTTTGTCTTACGCATACAGAGCGGTTTCTCGGAGTTTCTAAATAACGAATTTTCAATTTTCAATTCATCAAAATAAATTGATTTTCGATAAATATATTTTTGTTTTAAATAAAAAAAGGAGCGCGGAATTTGCATTTAAGTAGAGATTGCAGTCATTCTATAACGGATGCGATCATACCAGCACTAAAGCACCGGATCCCATCGGAACTCCGCAGTTAAGCGTGCTTGTTCAGGAGTAGTACTAGGATGGGTGACCTCCTGGGAAGTCCCTGTGTTGCATTCCTTTTAGATTTTTTTTAGCGTAATATGTCGCATACGGTGTGTGTTTTTTTTTTGTCTTACGCATACAGAGCGGTTTCTCGGAGTTTCTAAATAACGAATTTTCAATTTTCAATTCATCAAAATAAATTGATTTTCGATAAATATATTTTTGTTTTAAATAAAAAAAGGAGCGCGGAATTTGCATTTAAGTAGAGATTGCAGTCATTCTATAACGGATGCGATCATACCAGCACTAAAGCACCGGATCCCATCGGAACTCTGCAGTTAAGCGTGCTTGGGCAGGAGTAGTACTAGGATGGGTGACCTCCTGGGAAGTCCATGTGTTGCATTCCTTTTAGATTTTTTTTAGCGTAATATGTCGCATACGGTGTGTTTTTTTTTTTTGTCTTACGCATACAGAGCGGTTTCTCGGAGTTTCTAAATAACGAATTTTCAATTTTCAATTCATCAAAATAAATTGATTTTCGATAAATATATTTTTGTTTTAAATAAAAAAAGGAGCGCGGAATTTGCATTTAAGTAGAGATTGCAGTCATTCTATAACGGATGCGATCATACCAGCACTAAAGCACCGGATCCCATCGGAACTCCGCAGTTAAGCGTGCTTGGGCAGGAGTAGTACTAGGATGGGTGACCTCCTGGGAAGTCCCTGTGTTGCATTCCTTTTAGATTTTTTTTAGCGTAATATGTCGCATACGGTGTGTTTTTTTTTTGTCTTACGCATACAGAGCGGTTTCTCGGAGTTTCTAAATAACGAATTTTCAATTTTCAATTCATCAAAATAAATTGATTTTCGATAAATATATTTTTGTTTTAAATAAAAAAAGGAGCGCTGAATTTGCATTTAAGTAGAGATTGCAGTCATTCTCTAACGGATGCGATCATACCAGCACTAAAGCACCGGATCCCATCGGAACTACGCAGTTAAGCGTGCTTGGGCAGGAGTAGTACTAGGATGGGTGACCTCCTTGGAAGTCCCTGTGTTGCATTCCTTTTAGATTTTTTTTAGCGTAATATGTCGCATACGGTGTGTTTTTTTTTTTTGTCTTACGCATACAGAGCGGTTTCTCGGAGTTTCTAAATAACGAATTTTCAATTTTCAATTCATCAAAATATATTGATTTTCGATAAATATATTTTTGTTTTAAATAAAAAAAGGAGCGCGGAATTTGCATTTAAGTAGAGATTGCAGTCATTCTATAACGGATGCGATCATACCAGCACTAAAGCACCGGATCCCATCGGAACTCCGCAGTTAAGCACCTCCTGGGAAGTCCCTGTGTTGCATTCCTTTTAGATTTTTTTAGCGTAATATGTCGCATACGGTGTGTGTGTGTTTTTTTTTGTCTTACGCATACAGAGCGATTTCTCGGAGTTTCTAAATAACGAATTTTCAATTTTCAATTCATCAAAATAAATTGATTTTCGATAAATATATTTTTGTTTTAAATAAAAAAAGGAGCGCGGAATTTGCATTTAAGTAGAGATTGCAGTCATTCTATAACGGATGCGATCATACCAGCACTAAAGCACCGGATCCCATCGGAACTCCGCAGTTAAGCGTGCTTGGGCAGGAGTAGTACTAGGATGGGTGACCTCCTGGGAAGTCCCTGTGTTGCATTCCTTTTAGATTTTTTTAGCGTAATATGTCGCATACGGTGTGTGTGTGTTTTTTTTTGTCTTACGCATACAGAGCGGTTTCTCGGAGTTTCTAAATAACGAATTTTCAATTTTCAATTCATCAAAATAAATTGATTTTCGATAAATATATTTTTGTTTTAAATAAAAAAAGGAGCGCGGAATTTGCATTTAAGTAGAGATTGCAGTCATTCTATAACGGATGCGATCATACCAGCACTAAAGCACCGGATCCCATCGGAACTCTGCAGTTAAGCGTGCTTGGGCAGGAGTAGTACTAGGATGGGTGACCTCCTGGGAAGTCCCTGTGTTGCATTCCTTTTAGATTTTTTTTAGCGTAATATGTCGCATACGGTGTGTTTTTTTTTTTTGTCTTACGCATACAGAGCGGTTTCTCGGAGTTTCTAAATAACGAATTTTCAATTTTCAATTCATCAAAATAAATTGATTTTCGATAAATATATTTTTGTTTTAAATAAAAAAAGGAGCGCGGAATTTGCATTTAAGTAGAGATTGCAGTCATTCTATAACGGATGCGATCATACCAGCACTAAAGCACCGGATCCCATCGGAACTACGCAGTTAAGCGTGCTTGGGCAGGAGTAGTACTAGGATGGGTGACCTCCTCGGAAGTCCCTGTGTTGCATTCCTTTTAGATTTTTTTAGCGTAATATGTCGCATACGGTGTGTGTGTGTTTTTTTTTGTCTTACGCATACAGAGCGGTTTCTCGGAGTTTCTAAATAACGAATTTTCAATTTTCAATTCATCAAAATAAATTGATTTTCGATAAATATATTTTTGTTTTAAATAAAAAAAGGAGCGCGAAATTTGCATTTAAGTAGAGATTGCAGTCATTCTATAACGGATGCGATCATACCAGCACTAAAGCACCGGATCCCATCGGAACTCCGCAGTTAAGCGTGCTTGGGCAGGAGTAGTACTAGGATGGGTGACCTCCTGGGAAGTCCCTGTGTTGCATTCCTTTTAGATTTTTTTTAGCGTAATATGTCGCATACGGTGTGTTTTTTTTTTGTCTTACGCATACAGAGCGGTTTCTCGGAGTTTCTAAATAACGAATTTTCAATTTTCAATTCATCAAAATAAATTGATTTTCGATAAATATATTTTTGTTTTAAATAAAAAAAGGAGCGCGGAATTTGCATTTAAGTAGAGATTGCAGTCATTCTATAACGGATGCGATCATACCAGCACTAAAGCACCGGATCCCATCGGAACTACGCAGTTAAGCGTGCTTGGGCAGGAGTAGTACTAGGATGGGTGACCTCCTTGGAAGTCCCTGTGTTGCATTCCTTTTAGATTTTTTTTAGCGTAATATGTCGCATACGGTGTGTTTTTTTTTTTTGTCTTACGCATACAGAGCGGTTTCTCGGAGTTTCTAAATAACGAATTTTCAATTTTCAATTCATCAAAATATATTGATTTTCGATAAATATATTTTTGTTTTAAATAAAAAAAGGAGCGCGGAATTTGCATTTAAGTAGAGATTGCAGTCATTCTATAACGGATGCGATCATACCAGCACTAAAGCACCGGATCCCATCGGAACTCCGCAGTTAAGCACCTCCTGGGAAGTCCCTGTGTTGCATTCCTTTTAGATTTTTTTAGCGTAATATGTCGCATACGGTGTGTGTGTGTTTTTTTTTGTCTTACGCATACAGAGCGGTTTCTCGGAGTTTCTAAATAACGAATTTTCAATTTTCAATTCATCAAAATAAATTGATTTTCGATAAATATATTTTTGTTTTAAATAAAAAAAGGAGCGCGGAATTTGCATTTAAGTAGAGATTGCAGTCATTCTATAACGGATGCGATCATACCAGCACTAAAGCACCGGATCCCATCGGAACTCCGCAGTTAAGCGTGCTTGGGCAGGAGTAGTACTAGGATGGGTGACCTCCTGGGAAGTCCCTGTGTTGCATTCCTTTTAGATTTTTTTAGCGTAATATGTCGCATACGGTGTGTGTGTGTTTTTTTTTGTCTTACGCATACAGAGCGGTTTCTCGGAGTTTCTAAATAACGAATTTTCAATTTTCAATTCATCAAAATAAATTGATTTTCGATAAATATATTTTTGTTTTAAATAAAAAAAGGAGCGCGGAATTTGCATTTAAGTAGAGATTGCAGTCATTCTATAACGGATGCGATCATACCAGCACTAAAGCACCGGATCCCATCGGAACTCTGCAGTTAAGCGTGCTTGGGCAGGAGTAGTACTAGGATGGGTGACCTCCTGGGAAGTCCCTGTGTTGCATTCCTTTTAGATTTTTTTTAGCGTAATATGTCGCATACGGTGTGTTTTTTTTTTTTGTCTTACGCATACAGAGCGGTTTCTCGGAGTTTCTAAATAACGAATTTTCAATTTTCAATTCATCAAAATAAATTGATTTTCGATAAATATATTTTTGTTTTAAATAAAAAAAGGAGCGCGGAATTTGCATTTAAGTAGAGATTGCAGTCATTCTATAACGGATGCGATCATACCAGCACTAAAGCACCGGATCCCATCGGAACTCCGCAGTTAAGCGTGCTTGGGCAGGAGTAGTACTAGGATGGGTGACCTCCTGGGAAGTCCCTGTGTTGCATTCCTTTTAGATTTTTTTAGCGTAATATGTCGCATACGGTGTGTGTGTGTTTTTTTTTGTCTTACGCATACAGAGCGGTTTCTCGGAGTTTCTAAATAACGAATTTTCAATTTTCAATTCATCAAAATAAATTGATTTTCGATAAATATATTTTTGTTTTAAATAAAAAAAGGAGCGCGGAATTTGCATTTAAGTAGAGATTGCAGTCATTCTATAACGGATGCGATCATACCAGCACTAAAGCACCGGATCCCATCGGAACTCTGCAGTTAAGCGTGCTTGGGCAGGAGTAGTACTAGGATGGGTGACCTCCTGGGAAGTCCCTGTGTTGCATTCCTTTTAGATTTTTTTTAGCGTAATATGTCGCATACGGTGTGTTTTTTTTTTTTGTCTTACGCATACAGAGCGGTTTCTCGGAGTTTCTAAATAACGAATTTTCAATTTTCAATTCATCAAAATAAATTGATTTTCGATAAATATATTTTTGTTTTAAATAAAAAAAGGAGCGCGGAATTTGCATTTAAGTAGAGATTGCAGTCATTCTATAACGGATGCGATCATACCAGCACTAAAGCACCGGATCCCATCGGAACTCCGCAGTTAAGCGTGCTTGTTCAGGAGTAGTACTAGGATGGGTGACCTCCTGGGAAGTCCCTGTGTTGCATTCCTTTTAGATTTTTTTTAGCGTAATATGTCGCATACGGTGTGTGTTTTTTTTTTGTCTTACGCATACAGAGCGGTTTCTCGGAGTTTCTAAATAACGAATTTTCAATTTTCAATTCATCAAAATAAATTGATTTTCGATAAATATATTTTTGTTTTAAATAAAAAAAGGAGCGCGGAATTTGCATTTAAGTAGAGATTGCAGTCATTCTATAACGGATGCGATCATACCAGCACTAAAGCACCGGATCCCATCGGAACTCTGCAGTTAAGCGTGCTTGGGCAGGAGTAGTACTAGGATGGGTGACCTCCTGGGAAGTCCATGTGTTGCATTCCTTTTAGATTTTTTTTAGCGTAATATGTCGCATACGGTGTGTTTTTTTTTTTTGTCTTACGCATACAGAGCGGTTTCTCGGAGTTTCTAAATAACGAATTTTCAATTTTCAATTCATCAAAATAAATTGATTTTCGATAAATATATTTTTGTTTTAAATAAAAAAAGGAGCGCGGAATTTGCATTTAAGTAGAGATTGCAGTCATTCTATAACGGATGCGATCATACCAGCACTAAAGCACCGGATCCCATCGGAACTCCGCAGTTAAGCGTGCTTGGGCAGGAGTAGTACTAGGATGGGTGACCTCCTGGGAAGTCCCTGTGTTGCATTCCTTTTAGATTTTTTTTAGCGTAATATGTCGCATACGGTGTGTTTTTTTTTTGTCTTACGCATACAGAGCGGTTTCTCGGAGTTTCTAAATAACGAATTTTCAATTTTCAATTCATCAAAATAAATTGATTTTCGATAAATATATTTTTGTTTTAAATAAAAAAAGGAGCGCTGAATTTGCATTTAAGTAGAGATTGCAGTCATTCTCTAACGGATGCGATCATACCAGCACTAAAGCACCGGATCCCATCGGAACTACGCAGTTAAGCGTGCTTGGGCAGGAGTAGTACTAGGATGGGTGACCTCCTTGGAAGTCCCTGTGTTGCATTCCTTTTAGATTTTTTTTAGCGTAATATGTCGCATACGGTGTGTTTTTTTTTTTTGTCTTACGCATACAGAGCGGTTTCTCGGAGTTTCTAAATAACGAATTTTCAATTTTCAATTCATCAAAATATATTGATTTTCGATAAATATATTTTTGTTTTAAATAAAAAAAGGAGCGCGGAATTTGCATTTAAGTAGAGATTGCAGTCATTCTATAACGGATGCGATCATACCAGCACTAAAGCACCGGATCCCATCGGAACTCCGCAGTTAAGCACCTCCTGGGAAGTCCCTGTGTTGCATTCCTTTTAGATTTTTTTAGCGTAATATGTCGCATACGGTGTGTGTGTGTTTTTTTTTGTCTTACGCATACAGAGCGATTTCTCGGAGTTTCTAAATAACGAATTTTCAATTTTCAATTCATCAAAATAAATTGATTTTCGATAAATATATTTTTGTTTTAAATAAAAAAAGGAGCGCGGAATTTGCATTTAAGTAGAGATTGCAGTCATTCTATAACGGATGCGATCATACCAGCACTAAAGCACCGGATCCCATCGGAACTCCGCAGTTAAGCGTGCTTGGGCAGGAGTAGTACTAGGATGGGTGACCTCCTGGGAAGTCCCTGTGTTGCATTCCTTTTAGATTTTTTTAGCGTAATATGTCGCATACGGTGTGTGTGTGTTTTTTTTTGTCTTACGCATACAGAGCGGTTTCTCGGAGTTTCTAAATAACGAATTTTCAATTTTCAATTCATCAAAATAAATTGATTTTCGATAAATATATTTTTGTTTTAAATAAAAAAAGGAGCGCGGAATTTGCATTTAAGTAGAGATTGCAGTCATTCTATAACGGATGCGATCATACCAGCACTAAAGCACCGGATCCCATCGGAACTCTGCAGTTAAGCGTGCTTGGGCAGGAGTAGTACTAGGATGGGTGACCTCCTGGGAAGTCCCTGTGTTGCATTCCTTTTAGATTTTTTTTAGCGTAATATGTCGCATACGGTGTGTTTTTTTTTTTTGTCTTACGCATACAGAGCGGTTTCTCGGAGTTTCTAAATAACGAATTTTCAATTTTCAATTCATCAAAATAAATTGATTTTCGATAAATATATTTTTGTTTTAAATAAAAAAAGGAGCGCGGAATTTGCATTTAAGTAGAGATTGCAGTCATTCTATAACGGATGCGATCATACCAGCACTAAAGCACCGGATCCCATCGGAACTACGCAGTTAAGCGTGCTTGGGCAGGAGTAGTACTAGGATGGGTGACCTCCTCGGAAGTCCCTGTGTTGCATTCCTTTTAGATTTTTTTAGCGTAATATGTCGCATACGGTGTGTGTGTGTTTTTTTTTGTCTTACGCATACAGAGCGGTTTCTCGGAGTTTCTAAATAACGAATTTTCAATTTTCAATTCATCAAAATAAATTGATTTTCGATAAATATATTTTTGTTTTAAATAAAAAAAGGAGCGCGAAATTTGCATTTAAGTAGAGATTGCAGTCATTCTATAACGGATGCGATCATACCAGCACTAAAGCACCGGATCCCATCGGAACTCCGCAGTTAAGCGTGCTTGGGCAGGAGTAGTACTAGGATGGGTGACCTCCTGGGAAGTCCCTGTGTTGCATTCCTTTTAGATTTTTTTAGCGTAATATGTCGCATACGGTGTGTGTGTGTTTTTTTTTGTCTTACGCATACAGAGCGGTTTCTCGGAGTTTCTAAATAACGAATTTTCAATTTTCAATTCATCAAAATAAATTGATTTTCGATAAATATATTTTTGTTTTAAATAAAAAAAGGAGCGCGGAATTTGCATTTAAGTAGAGATTGCAGTCATTCTATAACGGATGCGATCATACCAGCACTAAAGCACCGGATCCCATCGGAACTCTGCAGTTAAGCGTGCTTGGGCAGGAGTAGTACTAGGATGGGTGACCTCCTGGGAAGTCCCTGTGTTGCATTCCTTTTAGATTTTTTTTAGCGTAATATGTCGCATACGGTGTGTTTTTTTTTTTTGTCTTACGCATACAGAGCGGTTTCTCGGAGTTTCTAAATAACGAATTTTCAATTTTCAATTCATCAAAATAAATTGATTTTCGATAAATATATTTTTGTTTTAAATAAAAAAAGGAGCGCGGAATTTGCATTTAAGTAGAGATTGCAGTCATTCTATAACGGATGCGATCATACCAGCACTAAAGCACCGGATCCCATCGGAACTCCGCAGTTAAGCGTGCTTGTTCAGGAGTAGTACTAGGATGGGTGACCTCCTGGGAAGTCCCTGTGTTGCATTCCTTTTAGATTTTTTTTAGCGTAATATGTCGCATACGGTGTGTGTTTTTTTTTTGTCTTACGCATACAGAGCGGTTTCTCGGAGTTTCTAAATAACGAATTTTCAATTTTCAATTCATCAAAATAAATTGATTTTCGATAAATATATTTTTGTTTTAAATAAAAAAAGGAGCGCGGAATTTGCATTTAAGTAGAGATTGCAGTCATTCTATAACGGATGCGATCATACCAGCACTAAAGCACCGGATCCCATCGGAACTCTGCAGTTAAGCGTGCTTGGGCAGGAGTAGTACTAGGATGGGTGACCTCCTGGGAAGTCCATGTGTTGCATTCCTTTTAGATTTTTTTTAGCGTAATATGTCGCATACGGTGTGTTTTTTTTTTTTGTCTTACGCATACAGAGCGGTTTCTCGGAGTTTCTAAATAACGAATTTTCAATTTTCAATTCATCAAAATAAATTGATTTTCGATAAATATATTTTTGTTTTAAATAAAAAAAGGAGCGCGGAATTTGCATTTAAGTAGAGATTGCAGTCATTCTATAACGGATGCGATCATACCAGCACTAAAGCACCGGATCCCATCGGAACTCCGCAGTTAAGCGTGCTTGGGCAGGAGTAGTACTAGGATGGGTGACCTCCTGGGAAGTCCCTGTGTTGCATTCCTTTTAGATTTTTTTTAGCGTAATATGTCGCATACGGTGTGTTTTTTTTTTGTCTTACGCATACAGAGCGGTTTCTCGGAGTTTCTAAATAACGAATTTTCAATTTTCAATTCATCAAAATAAATTGATTTTCGATAAATATATTTTTGTTTTAAATAAAAAAAGGAGCGCTGAATTTGCATTTAAGTAGAGATTGCAGTCATTCTCTAACGGATGCGATCATACCAGCACTAAAGCACCGGATCCCATCGGAACTACGCAGTTAAGCGTGCTTGGGCAGGAGTAGTACTAGGATGGGTGACCTCCTTGGAAGTCCCTGTGTTGCATTCCTTTTAGATTTTTTTTAGCGTAATATGTCGCATACGGTGTGTTTTTTTTTTTTGTCTTACGCATACAGAGCGGTTTCTCGGAGTTTCTAAATAACGAATTTTCAATTTTCAATTCATCAAAATATATTGATTTTCGATAAATATATTTTTGTTTTAAATAAAAAAAGGAGCGCGGAATTTGCATTTAAGTAGAGATTGCAGTCATTCTATAACGGATGCGATCATACCAGCACTAAAGCACCGGATCCCATCGGAACTCCGCAGTTAAGCACCTCCTGGGAAGTCCCTGTGTTGCATTCCTTTTAGATTTTTTTAGCGTAATATGTCGCATACGGTGTGTGTGTGTTTTTTTTTGTCTTACGCATACAGAGCGATTTCTCGGAGTTTCTAAATAACGAATTTTCAATTTTCAATTCATCAAAATAAATTGATTTTCGATAAATATATTTTTGTTTTAAATAAAAAAAGGAGCGCGGAATTTGCATTTAAGTAGAGATTGCAGTCATTCTATAACGGATGCGATCATACCAGCACTAAAGCACCGGATCCCATCGGAACTCCGCAGTTAAGCGTGCTTGGGCAGGAGTAGTACTAGGATGGGTGACCTCCTGGGAAGTCCCTGTGTTGCATTCCTTTTAGATTTTTTTAGCGTAATATGTCGCATACGGTGTGTGTGTGTTTTTTTTTGTCTTACGCATACAGAGCGGTTTCTCGGAGTTTCTAAATAACGAATTTTCAATTTTCAATTCATCAAAATAAATTGATTTTCGATAAATATATTTTTGTTTTAAATAAAAAAAGGAGCGCGGAATTTGCATTTAAGTAGAGATTGCAGTCATTCTATAACGGATGCGATCATACCAGCACTAAAGCACCGGATCCCATCGGAACTCTGCAGTTAAGCGTGCTTGGGCAGGAGTAGTACTAGGATGGGTGACCTCCTGGGAAGTCCCTGTGTTGCATTCCTTTTAGATTTTTTTTAGCGTAATATGTCGCATACGGTGTGTTTTTTTTTTTTGTCTTACGCATACAGAGCGGTTTCTCGGAGTTTCTAAATAACGAATTTTCAATTTTCAATTCATCAAAATAAATTGATTTTCGATAAATATATTTTTGTTTTAAATAAAAAAAGGAGCGCGGAATTTGCATTTAAGTAGAGATTGCAGTCATTCTATAACGGATGCGATCATACCAGCACTAAAGCACCGGATCCCATCGGAACTACGCAGTTAAGCGTGCTTGGGCAGGAGTAGTACTAGGATGGGTGACCTCCTCGGAAGTCCCTGTGTTGCATTCCTTTTAGATTTTTTTAGCGTAATATGTCGCATACGGTGTGTGTGTGTTTTTTTTTGTCTTACGCATACAGAGCGGTTTCTCGGAGTTTCTAAATAACGAATTTTCAATTTTCAATTCATCAAAATAAATTGATTTTCGATAAATATATTTTTGTTTTAAATAAAAAAAGGAGCGCGAAATTTGCATTTAAGTAGAGATTGCAGTCATTCTATAACGGATGCGATCATACCAGCACTAAAGCACCGGATCCCATCGGAACTCCGCAGTTAAGCGTGCTTGGGCAGGAGTAGTACTAGGATGGGTGACCTCCTGGGAAGTCCCTGTGTTGCATTCCTTTTAGATTTTTTTTAGCGTAATATGTCGCATACGGTGTGTTTTTTTTTTGTCTTACGCATACAGAGCGGTTTCTCGGAGTTTCTAAATAACGAATTTTCAATTTTCAATTCATCAAAATAAATTGATTTTCGATAAATATATTTTTGTTTTAAATAAAAAAAGGAGCGCGGAATTTGCATTTAAGTAGAGATTGCAGTCATTCTATAACGGATGCGATCATACCAGCACTAAAGCACCGGATCCCATCGGAACTACGCAGTTAAGCGTGCTTGGGCAGGAGTAGTACTAGGATGGGTGACCTCCTTGGAAGTCCCTGTGTTGCATTCCTTTTAGATTTTTTTTAGCGTAATATGTCGCATACGGTGTGTTTTTTTTTTTTGTCTTACGCATACAGAGCGGTTTCTCGGAGTTTCTAAATAACGAATTTTCAATTTTCAATTCATCAAAATATATTGATTTTCGATAAATATATTTTTGTTTTAAATAAAAAAAGGAGCGCGGAATTTGCATTTAAGTAGAGATTGCAGTCATTCTATAACGGATGCGATCATACCAGCACTAAAGCACCGGATCCCATCGGAACTCCGCAGTTAAGCACCTCCTGGGAAGTCCCTGTGTTGCATTCCTTTTAGATTTTTTTAGCGTAATATGTCGCATACGGTGTGTGTGTGTTTTTTTTTGTCTTACGCATACAGAGCGGTTTCTCGGAGTTTCTAAATAACGAATTTTCAATTTTCAATTCATCAAAATAAATTGATTTTCGATAAATATATTTTTGTTTTAAATAAAAAAAGGAGCGCGGAATTTGCATTTAAGTAGAGATTGCAGTCATTCTATAACGGATGCGATCATACCAGCACTAAAGCACCGGATCCCATCGGAACTCCGCAGTTAAGCGTGCTTGGGCAGGAGTAGTACTAGGATGGGTGACCTCCTGGGAAGTCCCTGTGTTGCATTCCTTTTAGATTTTTTTAGCGTAATATGTCGCATACGGTGTGTGTGTGTTTTTTTTTGTCTTACGCATACAGAGCGGTTTCTCGGAGTTTCTAAATAACGAATTTTCAATTTTCAATTCATCAAAATAAATTGATTTTCGATAAATATATTTTTGTTTTAAATAAAAAAAGGAGCGCGGAATTTGCATTTAAGTAGAGATTGCAGTCATTCTATAACGGATGCGATCATACCAGCACTAAAGCACCGGATCCCATCGGAACTCTGCAGTTAAGCGTGCTTGGGCAGGAGTAGTACTAGGATGGGTGACCTCCTGGGAAGTCCCTGTGTTGCATTCCTTTTAGATTTTTTTTAGCGTAATATGTCGCATACGGTGTGTTTTTTTTTTTTGTCTTACGCATACAGAGCGGTTTCTCGGAGTTTCTAAATAACGAATTTTCAATTTTCAATTCATCAAAATAAATTGATTTTCGATAAATATATTTTTGTTTTAAATAAAAAAAGGAGCGCGGAATTTGCATTTAAGTAGAGATTGCAGTCATTCTATAACGGATGCGATCATACCAGCACTAAAGCACCGGATCCCATCGGAACTCCGCAGTTAAGCGTGCTTGGGCAGGAGTAGTACTAGGATGGGTGACCTCCTGGGAAGTCCCTGTGTTGCATTCCTTTTAGATTTTTTTAGCGTAATATGTCGCATACGGTGTGTGTGTGTTTTTTTTTGTCTTACGCATACAGAGCGGTTTCTCGGAGTTTCTAAATAACGAATTTTCAATTTTCAATTCATCAAAATAAATTGATTTTCGATAAATATATTTTTGTTTTAAATAAAAAAAGGAGCGCGGAATTTGCATTTAAGTAGAGATTGCAGTCATTCTATAACGGATGCGATCATACCAGCACTAAAGCACCGGATCCCATCGGAACTCTGCAGTTAAGCGTGCTTGGGCAGGAGTAGTACTAGGATGGGTGACCTCCTGGGAAGTCCCTGTGTTGCATTCCTTTTAGATTTTTTTTAGCGTAATATGTCGCATACGGTGTGTTTTTTTTTTGTCTTACGCATACAGAGCGGTTTCTCGGAGTTTCTAAATAACGAATTTTCAATTTTCAATTCATCAAAATAAATTGATTTTCGATAAATATATTTTTGTTTTAAATAAAAAAAGGAGCGCTGAATTTGCATTTAAGTAGAGATTGCAGTCATTCTCTAACGGATGCGATCATACCAGCACTAAAGCACCGGATCCCATCGGAACTACGCAGTTAAGCGTGCTTGGGCAGGAGTAGTACTAGGATGGGTGACCTCCTTGGAAGTCCCTGTGTTGCATTCCTTTTAGATTTTTTTTAGCGTAATATGTCGCATACGGTGTGTTTTTTTTTTTTGTCTTACGCATACAGAGCGGTTTCTCGGAGTTTCTAAATAACGAATTTTCAATTTTCAATTCATCAAAATATATTGATTTTCGATAAATATATTTTTGTTTTAAATAAAAAAAGGAGCGCGGAATTTGCATTTAAGTAGAGATTGCAGTCATTCTATAACGGATGCGATCATACCAGCACTAAAGCACCGGATCCCATCGGAACTCCGCAGTTAAGCACCTCCTGGGAAGTCCCTGTGTTGCATTCCTTTTAGATTTTTTTAGCGTAATATGTCGCATACGGTGTGTGTGTGTTTTTTTTTGTCTTACGCATACAGAGCGATTTCTCGGAGTTTCTAAATAACGAATTTTCAATTTTCAATTCATCAAAATAAATTGATTTTCGATAAATATATTTTTGTTTTAAATAAAAAAAGGAGCGCGGAATTTGCATTTAAGTAGAGATTGCAGTCATTCTATAACGGATGCGATCATACCAGCACTAAAGCACCGGATCCCATCGGAACTCCGCAGTTAAGCGTGCTTGGGCAGGAGTAGTACTAGGATGGGTGACCTCCTGGGAAGTCCCTGTGTTGCATTCCTTTTAGATTTTTTTAGCGTAATATGTCGCATACGGTGTGTGTGTGTTTTTTTTTGTCTTACGCATACAGAGCGGTTTCTCGGAGTTTCTAAATAACGAATTTTCAATTTTCAATTCATCAAAATAAATTGATTTTCGATAAATATATTTTTGTTTTAAATAAAAAAAGGAGCGCGGAATTTGCATTTAAGTAGAGATTGCAGTCATTCTATAACGGATGCGATCATACCAGCACTAAAGCACCGGATCCCATCGGAACTCTGCAGTTAAGCGTGCTTGGGCAGGAGTAGTACTAGGATGGGTGACCTCCTGGGAAGTCCCTGTGTTGCATTCCTTTTAGATTTTTTTTAGCGTAATATGTCGCATACGGTGTGTTTTTTTTTTTTGTCTTACGCATACAGAGCGGTTTCTCGGAGTTTCTAAATAACGAATTTTCAATTTTCAATTCATCAAAATAAATTGATTTTCGATAAATATATTTTTGTTTTAAATAAAAAAAGGAGCGCGGAATTTGCATTTAAGTAGAGATTGCAGTCATTCTATAACGGATGCGATCATACCAGCACTAAAGCACCGGATCCCATCGGAACTACGCAGTTAAGCGTGCTTGGGCAGGAGTAGTACTAGGATGGGTGACCTCCTCGGAAGTCCCTGTGTTGCATTCCTTTTAGATTTTTTTAGCGTAATATGTCGCATACGGTGTGTGTGTGTTTTTTTTTGTCTTACGCATACAGAGCGGTTTCTCGGAGTTTCTAAATAACGAATTTTCAATTTTCAATTCATCAAAATAAATTGATTTTCGATAAATATATTTTTGTTTTAAATAAAAAAAGGAGCGCGAAATTTGCATTTAAGTAGAGATTGCAGTCATTCTATAACGGATGCGATCATACCAGCACTAAAGCACCGGATCCCATCGGAACTCCGCAGTTAAGCGTGCTTGGGCAGGAGTAGTACTAGGATGGGTGACCTCCTGGGAAGTCCCTGTGTTGCATTCCTTTTAGATTTTTTTTAGCGTAATATGTCGCATACGGTGTGTTTTTTTTTTGTCTTACGCATACAGAGCGGTTTCTCGGAGTTTCTAAATAACGAATTTTCAATTTTCAATTCATCAAAATAAATTGATTTTCGATAAATATATTTTTGTTTTAAATAAAAAAAGGAGCGCGGAATTTGCATTTAAGTAGAGATTGCAGTCATTCTATAACGGATGCGATCATACCAGCACTAAAGCACCGGATCCCATCGGAACTACGCAGTTAAGCGTGCTTGGGCAGGAGTAGTACTAGGATGGGTGACCTCCTTGGAAGTCCCTGTGTTGCATTCCTTTTAGATTTTTTTTAGCGTAATATGTCGCATACGGTGTGTTTTTTTTTTTTGTCTTACGCATACAGAGCGGTTTCTCGGAGTTTCTAAATAACGAATTTTCAATTTTCAATTCATCAAAATATATTGATTTTCGATAAATATATTTTTGTTTTAAATAAAAAAAGGAGCGCGGAATTTGCATTTAAGTAGAGATTGCAGTCATTCTATAACGGATGCGATCATACCAGCACTAAAGCACCGGATCCCATCGGAACTCCGCAGTTAAGCACCTCCTGGGAAGTCCCTGTGTTGCATTCCTTTTAGATTTTTTTAGCGTAATATGTCGCATACGGTGTGTGTGTGTTTTTTTTTGTCTTACGCATACAGAGCGGTTTCTCGGAGTTTCTAAATAACGAATTTTCAATTTTCAATTCATCAAAATAAATTGATTTTCGATAAATATATTTTTGTTTTAAATAAAAAAAGGAGCGCGGAATTTGCATTTAAGTAGAGATTGCAGTCATTCTATAACGGATGCGATCATACCAGCACTAAAGCACCGGATCCCATCGGAACTCCGCAGTTAAGCGTGCTTGGGCAGGAGTAGTACTAGGATGGGTGACCTCCTGGGAAGTCCCTGTGTTGCATTCCTTTTAGATTTTTTTAGCGTAATATGTCGCATACGGTGTGTGTGTGTTTTTTTTTGTCTTACGCATACAGAGCGGTTTCTCGGAGTTTCTAAATAACGAATTTTCAATTTTCAATTCATCAAAATAAATTGATTTTCGATAAATATATTTTTGTTTTAAATAAAAAAAGGAGCGCGGAATTTGCATTTAAGTAGAGATTGCAGTCATTCTATAACGGATGCGATCATACCAGCACTAAAGCACCGGATCCCATCGGAACTCTGCAGTTAAGCGTGCTTGGGCAGGAGTAGTACTAGGATGGGTGACCTCCTGGGAAGTCCCTGTGTTGCATTCCTTTTAGATTTTTTTTAGCGTAATATGTCGCATACGGTGTGTTTTTTTTTTTTGTCTTACGCATACAGAGCGGTTTCTCGGAGTTTCTAAATAACGAATTTTCAATTTTCAATTCATCAAAATAAATTGATTTTCGATAAATATATTTTTGTTTTAAATAAAAAAAGGAGCGCGGAATTTGCATTTAAGTAGAGATTGCAGTCATTCTATAACGGATGCGATCATACCAGCACTAAAGCACCGGATCCCATCGGAACTCCGCAGTTAAGCGTGCTTGGGCAGGAGTAGTACTAGGATGGGTGACCTCCTGGGAAGTCCCTGTGTTGCATTCCTTTTAGATTTTTTTAGCGTAATATGTCGCATACGGTGTGTGTGTGTTTTTTTTTGTCTTACGCATACAGAGCGGTTTCTCGGAGTTTCTAAATAACGAATTTTCAATTTTCAATTCATCAAAATAAATTGATTTTCGATAAATATATTTTTGTTTTAAATAAAAAAAGGAGCGCGGAATTTGCATTTAAGTAGAGATTGCAGTCATTCTATAACGGATGCGATCATACCAGCACTAAAGCACCGGATCCCATCGGAACTCTGCAGTTAAGCGTGCTTGGGCAGGAGTAGTACTAGGATGGGTGACCTCCTGGGAAGTCCCTGTGTTGCATTCCTTTTAGATTTTTTTTAGCGTAATATGTCGCATACGGTGTGTTTTTTTTTTGTCTTACGCATACAGAGCGGTTTCTCGGAGTTTCTAAATAACGAATTTTCAATTTTCAATTCATCAAAATAAATTGATTTTCGATAAATATATTTTTGTTTTAAATAAAAAAAGGAGCGCTGAATTTGCATTTAAGTAGAGATTGCAGTCATTCTCTAACGGATGCGATCATACCAGCACTAAAGCACCGGATCCCATCGGAACTACGCAGTTAAGCGTGCTTGGGCAGGAGTAGTACTAGGATGGGTGACCTCCTTGGAAGTCCCTGTGTTGCATTCCTTTTAGATTTTTTTTAGCGTAATATGTCGCATACGGTGTGTTTTTTTTTTTTGTCTTACGCATACAGAGCGGTTTCTCGGAGTTTCTAAATAACGAATTTTCAATTTTCAATTCATCAAAATATATTGATTTTCGATAAATATATTTTTGTTTTAAATAAAAAAAGGAGCGCGGAATTTGCATTTAAGTAGAGATTGCAGTCATTCTATAACGGATGCGATCATACCAGCACTAAAGCACCGGATCCCATCGGAACTCCGCAGTTAAGCACCTCCTGGGAAGTCCCTGTGTTGCATTCCTTTTAGATTTTTTTAGCGTAATATGTCGCATACGGTGTGTGTGTGTTTTTTTTTGTCTTACGCATACAGAGCGATTTCTCGGAGTTTCTAAATAACGAATTTTCAATTTTCAATTCATCAAAATAAATTGATTTTCGATAAATATATTTTTGTTTTAAATAAAAAAAGGAGCGCGGAATTTGCATTTAAGTAGAGATTGCAGTCATTCTATAACGGATGCGATCATACCAGCACTAAAGCACCGGATCCCATCGGAACTCCGCAGTTAAGCGTGCTTGGGCAGGAGTAGTACTAGGATGGGTGACCTCCTGGGAAGTCCCTGTGTTGCATTCCTTTTAGATTTTTTTAGCGTAATATGTCGCATACGGTGTGTGTGTGTTTTTTTTTGTCTTACGCATACAGAGCGGTTTCTCGGAGTTTCTAAATAACGAATTTTCAATTTTCAATTCATCAAAATAAATTGATTTTCGATAAATATATTTTTGTTTTAAATAAAAAAAGGAGCGCGGAATTTGCATTTAAGTAGAGATTGCAGTCATTCTATAACGGATGCGATCATACCAGCACTAAAGCACCGGATCCCATCGGAACTCTGCAGTTAAGCGTGCTTGGGCAGGAGTAGTACTAGGATGGGTGACCTCCTGGGAAGTCCCTGTGTTGCATTCCTTTTAGATTTTTTTTAGCGTAATATGTCGCATACGGTGTGTTTTTTTTTTTTGTCTTACGCATACAGAGCGGTTTCTCGGAGTTTCTAAATAACGAATTTTCAATTTTCAATTCATCAAAATAAATTGATTTTCGATAAATATATTTTTGTTTTAAATAAAAAAAGGAGCGCGGAATTTGCATTTAAGTAGAGATTGCAGTCATTCTATAACGGATGCGATCATACCAGCACTAAAGCACCGGATCCCATCGGAACTACGCAGTTAAGCGTGCTTGGGCAGGAGTAGTACTAGGATGGGTGACCTCCTCGGAAGTCCCTGTGTTGCATTCCTTTTAGATTTTTTTAGCGTAATATGTCGCATACGGTGTGTGTGTGTTTTTTTTTGTCTTACGCATACAGAGCGGTTTCTCGGAGTTTCTAAATAACGAATTTTCAATTTTCAATTCATCAAAATAAATTGATTTTCGATAAATATATTTTTGTTTTAAATAAAAAAAGGAGCGCGAAATTTGCATTTAAGTAGAGATTGTAGTCATTCTATAACGGATGCGATCATACCAGCACTAAAGCACCGGATCCCATCGGAACTCCGCAGTTAAGCGTGCTTGGGCAGGAGTAGTACTAGGATGGGTGACCTCCTGGGAAGTCCCTGTGTTGCATTCCTTTTAGATTTTTTTTAGCGTAATATGTCGCATACGGTGTGTTTTTTTTTTGTCTTACGCATACAGAGCGGTTTCTCGGAGTTTCTAAATAACGAATTTTCAATTTTCAATTCATCAAAATAAATTGATTTTCGATAAATATATTTTTGTTTTAAATAAAAAAAGGAGCGCGGAATTTGCATTTAAGTAGAGATTGCAGTCATTCTATAACGGATGCGATCATACCAGCACTAAAGCACCGGATCCCATCGGAACTACGCAGTTAAGCGTGCTTGGGCAGGAGTAGTACTAGGATGGGTGACCTCCTTGGAAGTCCCTGTGTTGCATTCCTTTTAGATTTTTTTTAGCGTAATATGTCGCATACGGTGTGTTTTTTTTTTTTGTCTTACGCATACAGAGCGGTTTCTCGGAGTTTCTAAATAACGAATTTTCAATTTTCAATTCATCAAAATATATTGATTTTCGATAAATATATTTTTGTTTTAAATAAAAAAAGGAGCGCGGAATTTGCATTTAAGTAGAGATTGCAGTCATTCTATAACGGATGCGATCATACCAGCACTAAAGCACCGGATCCCATCGGAACTCCGCAGTTAAGCACCTCCTGGGAAGTCCCTGTGTTGCATTCCTTTTAGATTTTTTTAGCGTAATATGTCGCATACGGTGTGTGTGTGTTTTTTTTTGTCTTACGCATACAGAGCGGTTTCTCGGAGTTTCTAAATAACGAATTTTCAATTTTCAATTCATCAAAATAAATTGATTTTCGATAAATATATTTTTGTTTTAAATAAAAAAAGGAGCGCGGAATTTGCATTTAAGTAGAGATTGCAGTCATTCTATAACGGATGCGATCATACCAGCACTAAAGCACCGGATCCCATCGGAACTCCGCAGTTAAGCGTGCTTGGGCAGGAGTAGTACTAGGATGGGTGACCTCCTGGGAAGTCCCTGTGTTGCATTCCTTTTAGATTTTTTTAGCGTAATATGTCGCATACGGTGTGTGTGTGTTTTTTTTTGTCTTACGCATACAGAGCGGTTTCTCGGAGTTTCTAAATAACGAATTTTCAATTTTCAATTCATCAAAATAAATTGATTTTCGATAAATATATTTTTGTTTTAAATAAAAAAAGGAGCGCGGAATTTGCATTTAAGTAGAGATTGCAGTCATTCTATAACGGATGCGATCATACCAGCACTAAAGCACCGGATCCCATCGGAACTCTGCAGTTAAGCGTGCTTGGGCAGGAGTAGTACTAGGATGGGTGACCTCCTGGGAAGTCCCTGTGTTGCATTCCTTTTAGATTTTTTTTAGCGTAATATGTCGCATACGGTGTGTTTTTTTTTTTTGTCTTACGCATACAGAGCGGTTTCTCGGAGTTTCTAAATAACGAATTTTCAATTTTCAATTCATCAAAATAAATTGATTTTCGATAAATATATTTTTGTTTTAAATAAAAAAAGGAGCGCGGAATTTGCATTTAAGTAGAGATTGCAGTCATTCTATAACGGATGCGATCATACCAGCACTAAAGCACCGGATCCCATCGGAACTCCGCAGTTAAGCGTGCTTGGGCAGGAGTAGTACTAGGATGGGTGACCTCCTGGGAAGTCCCTGTGTTGCATTCCTTTTAGATTTTTTTAGCGTAATATGTCGCATACGGTGTGTGTGTGTTTTTTTTTGTCTTACGCATACAGAGCGGTTTCTCGGAGTTTCTAAATAACGAATTTTCAATTTTCAATTCATCAAAATAAATTGATTTTCGATAAATATATTTTTGTTTTAAATAAAAAAAGGAGCGCGGAATTTGCATTTAAGTAGAGATTGCAGTCATTCTATAACGGATGCGATCATACCAGCACTAAAGCACCGGATCCCATCGGAACTCTGCAGTTAAGCGTGCTTGGGCAGGAGTAGTACTAGGATGGGTGACCTCCTGGGAAGTCCCTGTGTTGCATTCCTTTTAGATTTTTTTTAGCGTAATATGTCGCATACGGTGTGTTTTTTTTTTTTGTCTTACGCATACAGAGCGGTTTCTCGGAGTTTCTAAATAACGAATTTTCAATTTTCAATTCATCAAAATAAATTGATTTTCGATAAATATATTTTTGTTTTAAATAAAAAAAGGAGCGCGGAATTTGCATTTAAGTAGAGATTGCAGTCATTCTATAACGGATGCGATCATACCAGCACTAAAGCACCGGATCCCATCGGAACTCCGCAGTTAAGCACCTCCTGGGAAGTCCCTGTGTTGCATTCCTTTTAGATTTTTTTAGCGTAATATGTCGCATACGGTGTGTGTGTGTTTTTTTTTGTCTTACGCATACAGAGCGGTTTCTCGGAGTTTCTAAATAACGAATTTTCAATTTTCAATTCATCAAAATAAATTGATTTTCGATAAATATATTTTTGTTTTAAATAAAAAAAGGAGCGCGGAATTTGCATTTAAGTAGAGATTGCAGTCATTCTATAACGGATGCGATCATACCAGCACTAAAGCACCGGATCCCATCGGAACTACGCAGTTAAGCGTGCTTGGGCAGGAGTAGTACTAGGATGGGTGACCTCCTTGGAAGTCCCTGTGTTGCATTCCTTTTAGATTTTTTTTAGCGTAATATGTCGCATACGGTGTGTTTTTTTTTTTGTCTTACGCATACAGAGCGGTTTCTCGGAGTTTCTAAATAACGAATTTTCAATTTTCAATTCATCAAAATATATTGATTTTCGATAAATATATTTTTGTTTTAAATAAAAAAAGGAGCGCGGAATTTGCATTTAAGTAGAGATTGCAGTCATTCTATAACGGATGCGATCATACCAGCACTAAAGCACCGGATCCCATCGGAACTCCGCAGTTAAGCACCTCCTGGGAAGTCCCTGTGTTGCATTCCTTTTAGATTTTTTTAGCGTAATATGTCGCATACGGTGTGTGTGTGTTTTTTTTTGTCTTACGCATACAGAGCGGTTTCTCGGAGTTTCTAAATAACGAATTTTCAATTTTCAATTCATCAAAATAAATTGATTTTCGATAAATATATTTTTGTTTTAAATAAAAAAAGGAGCGCGGAATTTGCATTTAAGTAGAGATTGCAGTCATTCTATAACGGATGCGATCATACCAGCACTAAAGCACCGGATCCCATCGGAACTCCGCAGTTAAGCGTGCTTGGGCAGGAGTAGTACTAGGATGGGTGACCTCCTGGGAAGTCCCTGTGTTGCATTCCTTTTAGATTTTTTTAGCGTAATATGTCGCATACGGTGTGTGTGTGTTTTTTTTTGTCTTACGCATACAGAGCGGTTTCTCGGAGTTTCTAAATAACGAATTTTCAATTTTCAATTCATCAAAATAAATTGATTTTCGATAAATATATTTTTGTTTTAAATAAAAAAAGGAGCGCGGAATTTGCATTTAAGTAGAGATTGCAGTCATTCTATAACGGATGCGATCATACCAGCACTAAAGCACCGGATCCCATCGGAACTCTGCAGTTAAGCGTGCTTGGGCAGGAGTAGTACTAAGATGGGTGACCTCCTGGGAAGTCCCTGTGTTGCATTCCTTTTAGATTTTTTTTAGCGTAATATGTCGCATACGGTGTGTTTTTTTTTTTGTCTTACGCATACAGAGCGGTTTCTCGGAGTTTCTAAATAACGAATTTTCAATTTTCAATTCATCAAAATAAATTGATTTTCGATAAATATATTTTTGTTTTAAATAAAAAAAGGAGCGCGGAATTTGCATTTAAGTAGAGATTGCAGTCATTCTATAACGGATGCGATCATACCAGCACTAAAGCACCGGATCCCATCGGAACTCCGCAGTTAAGCACCTCCTGGGAAGTCCCTGTGTTGCATTCCTTTTAGATTTTTTTAGCGTAATATGTCGCATACGGTGTGTGTGTGTTTTTTTTTGTCTTACGCATACAGAGCGGTTTCTCGGAGTTTCTAAATAACGAATTTTCAATTTTCAATTCATCAAAATAAATTGATTTTCGATAAATATATTTTTGTTTTAAATAAAAAAAGGAGCGCGGAATTTGCATTTAAGTAGAGATTGCAGTCATTCTATAACGGATGCGATCATACCAGCACTAAAGCACCGGATCCCATCGGAACTCCGCAGTTAAGCGTGCTTGGGCAGGAGTAGTACTAGGATGGGTGACCTCCTGGGAAGTCCCGTTGTTGCATTCCTTTTAGATTTTTTTTAGCGTAATATGTCGCATACGGTGTGTGTGTTTTTTTTGTCTTACGCATACAGAGCGGTTTCTCGGAGTTTCTAAATAACGAATTTTCAATTTTCAATTCATCAAAATATATTGATTTTCGATAAATATATTTTTGTTTTAAATAAAAAAAGGAGCGCGGAATTTGCATTTAAGTAGAGATTGCAGTCATTCCATAACGGATGCGATCATACCAGCACTAAAGCACCGGATCCCATCGGAACTCCGCAGTTAAGCGTGCTTGGGCAGGAGTAGTACTAGGATGGGTGACCTCCTGGGAAGTCCCTGTGTTGCATTCCTTTTAGATTTTTTTTAGCGTAATATGTCGCATACGGTGTGTGTTTTTTTTTTTTGTCTTACGCATACAGAGCGGTTTCTCGGAGTTTCTAAATAACGAATTTTCAATTCATCAAAATAAATTGATTTTCGATAAATATATTTTTGTTTTAAATAAAAAAAGGAGCGCGGAATTTGCATTTAAGTAGAGATTGCAGTCATTCTATAACGGATGCGATCATACCAGCACTAAAGCACCGGATCCCATCGGAACTCCGCAGTTAAGCGTGCTTGGGCAGGAGTAGTACTAGGATGGGTGACCTCCTGGGAAGTCCCTGTGTTGCATTCCTTTTAGATTTTTTTTAGCGTAATATGTCGCATACGGTGTGTTTTTTTTTTGTCTTACGCATACAGAGCGGTTTCTCGGAGTTTCTAAATAACGAATTTTCAATTTTCAATTCATCAAAATATATTGATTTTCGATAAATATATTTTTGTTTTAAATAAAAAAAGGAGCGCGGAATTTGCATTTAAGTAGAGATTGCAGTCATTCTATAACGGATGCGATCATACCAGCACTAAAGCACCGGATCCCATCGGAACTCCGCAGTTAAGCACCTCCTGGGAAGTCCCTGTGTTGCATTCCTTTTAGATTTTTTTAGCGTAATATGTCGCATACGGTGTGTGTGTGTTTTTTTTTGTCTTACGCATACAGAGCGGTTTCTTGGAGTTTCTAAATAACGAATTTTCAATTTTCAATTCATCAAAATAAATTGATTTTCGATAAATATATTTTTGTTTTAAATAAAAAAAGGAGCGCGGAATTTGCATTTAAGTAGAGATTGCAGTCATTCTATAACGGATGCGATCATACCAGCACTAAAGCACCGGATCCCATCGGAACTCCGCAGTTAAGCGTGCTTGGGCAGGAGTAGTACTAGGATGGGTGACCTCCTGGGAAGTCCCTGTGTTGCATTCCTTTTAGATTTTTTTAGCGTAATATGTCGCATACGGTGTGTGTGTGTTTTTTTTTGTCTTACGCATACAGAGCGGTTTCTCGGAGTTTCTAAATAACGAATTTTCAATTTTCAATTCATCAAAATAAATTGATTTTCGATAAATATATTTTTGTTTTAAATAAAAAAAGGAGCGCGGAATTTGCATTTAAGTAGAGATTGCAGTCATTCTATAACGGATGCGATCATACCAGCACTAAAGCACCGGATCCCATCGGAACTCCGCAGTTAAGCGTGCTTGGGCAGGAGTAGTACTAGGATGGGTGACCTCCTGGGAAGTCCCTGTGTTGCATTCCTTTTAGATTTTTTTTAGCGTAATATGTCGCATACGGTGTGTTTTTTTTTTTTGTCTTACGCATACAGAGCGGTTTCTCGGAGTTTCTAAATAACGAATTTTCAATTTTCAATTCATCAAAATAAATTGATTTTCGATAAATATATTTTTTTTTAAAATAAAAAAAGGAGCGCGGAATTTGCATTTAAGTAGAGATTGCAGTCATTCTATAACGGATTCGATCATACGAGCACTAAAGCACCGGATCCCATCGGAACTCCGCAGTTAAGCGTGCTTGGGCAGGAGTAGTACTAGGATGGGTGACCTCCTGGGAAGTCCCTGTGTTGCATTCCTTTTAGATTTTTTTTAGCGTAATATGTCGCATACGGTGTGTGTTTTTTTTTTTTGTCTTACGCATACAGAGCGGTTTCTCGGAGTTTCTAAATAACGAATTTTCAATTCATCAAAATAAATTGATTTTCGATAAATATATTTTTGTTTTAAATAAAAAAAGGAGCGCGGAATTTGCATTTAAGTAGAGATTGCAGTCATTCTATAACGGATGCGATCATACCAGCACTAAAGCACCGGATCCCATCGGAACTCCGCAGTTAAGCGTGCTTGGGCAGGAGTAGTACTAGGATGGGTGACCTCCTGGGAAGTCCCTGTGTTGCATTCCTTTTAGATTTTTTTTAGCGTAATATGTCGCATACGGTGTGTGTTTTTTTTTTTTGTCTTACGCATACAGAGCGGTTTCTCGGAGTTTCTAAATAACGAATTTTCAATTCATCAAAATAAATTGATTTTCGATAAATATATTTTTGTTTTAAATAAAAAAAGGAGCGCGGAATTTGCATTTAAGTAGAGATTGCAGTCATTCTATAACGGATGCGATCATACCAGCACTAAAGCACCGGATCCCATCGGAACTCCGCAGTTAAGCGTGCTTGGGCAGGAGTAGTACTAGGATGGGTGACCTCCTGGGAAGTCCCTGTGTTGCATTCCTTTTAGATTTTTTTTAGCGTAATATGTCGCATACGGTGTGTTTTTTTTTTGTCTTACGCATACAGAGCGGTTTCTCGGAGTTTCTAAATAACGAATTTTCAATTTTCAATTCATCAAAATATATTGATTTTCGATAAATATATTTTTGTTTTAAATAAAAAAAGGAGCGCGGAATTTGCATTTAAGTAGAGATTGCAGTCATTCTATAACGGATGCGATCATACCAGCACTAAAGCACTGGATCCCATCGGAACTCCGCAGTTAAGCGTGCTTGGGCAGGAGTAGTACTAGGATGGGTGACCTCCTGGGAAGTCCCTGTGTTGCATTCCTTTTAGATTTTTTTTAGCGTAATATGTCGCATACGGTGTGTTTTTTTTTTTTGTCTTACGCATACAGAGCGGTTTCTCGGAGTTTCTAAATAACGAATTTTCAATTTTCAATTCATCAAAATAAATTGATTTTCGATAAATACATTTTTGTTTTAAATAAAAAAAGGAGCGCGGAATTTGCATTTAAGTAGAGATTGCAGTCATTCTATAACGGATGCGATAATACCAGCACTAAAGCACCGGATCCCATCGGAACTCCGCAGTTAAGCGTGCTTGGGCAGGAGTAGTACTAGGATGGGTGACCTCCTGGGAAGTCCCTGTGTTGCATTCCTTTTAGATTTTTTTTAGCGTAATATGTCGCATACGGTGTGTTTTTTTTTTGTCTTACGCATACAGAGCGGTTTCTCGGAGTTTCTAAATAACGAATTTTCAATTTTCAATTCATCAAAATAAATTGATTTTCGATAAATATATTTTTGTTTTAAATAAAAAAAGGAGCGCGGAATTTGCATTTAAGTAGAGATTGCAGTCATTCTATAACGGATGCGATCATACCAGCACTAAAGCACCGGATCCCATCGGAACTCCGCAGTTAAGCGTGCTTGGGCAGGAGTAGTACTACGATGGGTGACCTCCTGGGAAGTCCCTGTGTTGCATTCCTTTTAGATTTTTTTTAGCGTAATATGTCGCATACGGTGTGTTTTTTTTTTTTGTCTTACGCATACAGAGCGGTTTCTCGGAGTTTCTAAATAACGAATTTTCAATTTTCAATTCATCAAAATAAATTGATTTTCGATAAATATATTTTTGTTTTAAATAAAAAAAGGAGCGCGGAATTTGCATTTAAGTAGAGATTGCAGTCATTCTATAACGGATGCGATCATACCAGCACTAAAGCACCGGATCCCATCGGAACTCCGCAGTTAAGCGTGCTTGGGCAGGAGTAGTACTAGGATGGGTGACCTCCTGGGAAGTCCCTGTGTTGCATTCCTTTTAGATTTTTTTAGCGTAATATGTCGCATACGGTGTGTGTGTGTTTTTTTTTGTCTTACGCATACAGAGCGGTTTCTCGGAGTTTCTAAATAACGAATTTTCAATTTTCAATTCATCAAAATAAATTGATTTTCGATAAATATATTTTTGTTTTAAATAAAAAAAGGAGCGCGGAATTTGCATTTAAGTAGAGATTGCAGTCATTCTATAACGGATGCGATCATACCAGCACTAAAGCACCGGATCCCATCGGAACTCTGCAGTTAAGCGTGCTTGGGCAGGAGTGGTACTAGGATGGGTGACCTCCTGGGAAGTCCCTGTGTTGCATTCCTTTTAGATTTTTTTTAGCGTAATATGTCGCATACGGTGTGTTTTTTTTTTTTGTCTTACGCATACAGAGCGGTTTCTCGGAGTTTCTAAATAACGAATTTTCAATTTTCAATTCATCAAAATAAATTGATTTTCGATAAATATATTTTTGTTTTAAATAAAAAAAGGAGCGCGGAATTTGCATTTAAGTAGAGATTGCAGTCATTCTATAACGGATGCGATCATACCAGCACTAAAGCACCGGATCCCATCGGAACTCCGCAGTTAAGCACCTCCTGGGAAGTCCCTGTGTTGCATTCCTTTTAGATTTTTTTAGCGTAATATGTCGCATACGGTGTGTGTGTGTTTTTTTTTGTCTTACGCATACAGAGCGGTTTCTCGGAGTTTCTAAATAACGAATTTTCAATTTTCAATTCATCAAAATAAATTGATTTTCGATAAATATATTTTTGTTTTAAATAAAAAAAGGAGCGCGGAATTTGCATTTAAGTAGAGATTGCAGTCATTCTATAACGGATGCGATCATACCAGCACTAAAGCACCGGATCCCATCGGAACTCCGCAGTTAAGCGTGCTTGGGCAGGAGTAGTACTAGGATGGGTGACCTCCTGGGAAGTCCCTGTGTTGCATTCCTTTTAGATTTTTTTAGCGTAATATGTCGCATACGGTGTGTGTGTGTTTTTTTTTGTCTTACGCATACAGAGCGGTTTCTCGGAGTTTCTAAATAACGAATTTTCAATTTTCAATTCATCAAAATAAATTGATTTTCGATAAATATATTTTTGTTTTAAATAAAAAAAGGAGCGCGGAATTTGCATTTAAGTAGAGATTGCAGTCATTCTATAACGGATGCGATCATACCAGCACTAAAGCACCGGATCCCATCGGAACTCCGCAGTTAAGCGTGCTTGGGCAGGAGTAGTACTAGGATGGGTGACCTCCTGGGAAGTCCCTGTGTTGCATTCCTTTTAGATTTTTTTTAGCGTAATATGTCGCATACGGTGTGTTTTTTTTTTTTGTCTTACGCATACAGAGCGGTTTCTCGGAGTTTCTAAATAACGAATTTTCAATTTTCAATTCATCAAAATAAATTGATTTTCGATAAATATATTTTTTTTTAAAATAAAAAAAGGAGCGCGGAATTTGCATTTAAGTAGAGATTGCAGTCATTCTATAACGGATTCGATCATACGAGCACTAAAGCACCGGATCCCATCGGAACTCCGCAGTTAAGCGTGCTTGGGCAGGAGTAGTACTAGGATGGGTGACCTCCTGGGAAGTCCCTGTGTTGCATTCCTTTTAGATTTTTTTTAGCGTAATATGTCGCATACGGTGTGTGTTTTTTTTTTGTCTTACGCATACAGAGCGGTTTCTCGGAGTTTCTAAATAACGAATTTTCAATTTTCAATTCATCAAAATAAATGGATTTTCGATAAATATATTTTTTTTAAATAAAAAAAGGAGCGCGGAATTTGCATTTAAGTAGAGATTGCAGTCATTCTATAACAGATGCGATCATACCAGCACTAAAGCACCGGATCCCATCGGAACTCCGCAGTTAAGCGTGCTTGGGCAGGAGTAGTACTAGGATGGGTGACCTCCTGGGAAGTCCCTGTGTTGCATTCCTTTTTGATTTTTTTTAGCGTAATATGTCGCATACGGTGTGTTTTTTTTTTTTGTCTTACGCATACAGAGCGGTTTCTCGGAGTTTCTAAATAACGAATTTTCAATTTTCAATTCATCAAAATAAATTGATTTTCGATAAATATATTTTTGTTTTAAATAAAAAAAGGAGCGCGGAATTTGCATTTAAGTAGAGATTGCAGTCATTCTATAACGGATGCGATCATACCAGCACTAAAGCACCGGATCCCATCGGAACTCCGCAGTTAAGCGTGCTTGGGCAGGAGTAGTACTACGATGGGTGACCTCCTGGGAAGTCCCTGTGTTGCATTCCTTTTAGATTTTTTTTAGCGTAATATGTCGCATACGGTGTGTTTTTTGTTTTTGTCTTACGCATACAGAGCGGTTTCTCGGAGTTTCTAAATAACGAATTTTCAATTTTCAATTCATCAAAATAAATTGATTTTCGATAAATATATTTTTGTTTTAAATAAAAAAAGGAGCGCGGAATTTGCATTTAAGTAGAGATTGCAGTCATTCTATAACTGATGCGATCATACCAGCACTAAAGCACTGGATCCCATCGGAACTCCGCAGTTAAGCGTGCTTGGGCAGGAGTAGTACTAGGATGGGTGACCTCCTGGGAAGTCCCTGTGTTGCATTCCTTTTAGATTTTTTTTAGCGTAATATGTCGCATACGGTGTGTTTTTTTTTTTTGTCTTACGCATACAGAGCGGTTTCTCGGAGTTTCTAAATAACGAATTTTCAATTTTCAATTCATCAAAATAAATTGATTTTCGATAAATACATTTTTGTTTTAAATAAAAAAAGGAGCGCGGAATTTGCATTTAAGTAGAGATTGCAGTCATTTTATAACGGATGCGATAATACCAGCACTAAAGCACCGGATCCCATCGGAACTCCGCAGTTAAGCGTGCTTGGGCAGGAGTAGTACTACGATGGGTGACCTCCTGGGAAGTCCCTGTGTTGCATTCCTTTTAGATTTTTTTTAGCGTAATATGTCGCATACGGTGTGTTTTTTTTTTGTCTTACGCATACAGAGCGGTTTCTCGGAGTTTCTAAATAACGAATTTTCAATTTTCAATTCATCAAAATAAATTGATTTTCGATAAATATATTTTTGTTTTAAATAAAAAAAGGAGCGCGGAATTTGCATTTAAGTAGAGATTGCAGTCATTCTATAACGGATGCGATCATACCAGCACTAAAGCACCGGATCCCATCGGAACTCCGCAGTTAAGCGTGCTTGGGCAGGAGTAGTACTACGATGGGTGACCTCTTGGGAAGTCCCTGTGTTGCATTCCTTTTAGATTTTTTTTAGCGTAATATGTCGCATACGGTGTGTTTTTTGTTTTTGTCTTACGCATACAGAGCGGTTTCTCGGAGTTTCTAAATAACGAATTTTCAATTTTCAATTCATCAAAATAAATTGATTTTCGATAAATATATTTTTGTTTTAAATAAAAAAAGGAGCGCGGAATTTGCATTTAAGTAGAGATTGCAGTCATTCCATAACGGATGCGATCATACCAGCACTAAAGCACTGGATCCCATCGGAACTCCGCAGTTAAGCGTGCTTGGGCAGGAGTAGTACTAGGATGGGTGACCTCCTGGGAAGTCCCTGTGTTGCATTCCTTTTAGATTTTTTTTAGCGTAATATGTCGCATACGGTGTGTTTTTTTTTTTTGTCTTACGCATACAGAGCGGTTTCTCGGAGTTTCTAAATAACGAATTTTCAATTTTCAATTCATCAAAATAAATTGATTTTCGATAAATACATTTTTGTTTTAAATAAAAAAAGGAGCGCGGAATTTGCATTTAAGTAGAGATTGCAGTCATTCTATAACGGATGCGATAATACCAGCACTAAAGCACCGGATCCCATCGGAACTCCGCAGTTAAGCGTGCTTGGGCAGGAGTAGTACTAGGATGGGTGACCTCCTGGGAAGTCCCTGTGTTGCATTCCTTTTAGATTTTTTTTAGCGTAATATGTCGCATACGGTGTGTTTTTTTTTTGTCTTACGCATACAGAGCGGTTTCTCGGAGTTTCTAAATAACGAATTTTCAATTTTCAATTCATCAAAATAAATTGATTTTCGATAAATATATTTTTGTTTTAAATAAAAAAAGGAGCGCGGAATTTGCATTTAAGTAGAGATTGCAGTCATTCTATAACGGATGCGATCATACCAGCACTAAAGCACCGGATCCCATCGGAACTCCGCAGTTAAGCGTGCTTGGGCAGGAGTAGTACTAGGATGGGTGACCTCCTGGGAAGTCCCTGTGTTGCATTTCTTTTATATTTTTTTTAGCGTAATATGTCGCATACGGTGTGTTTTTTTTTTTGTCTTACGCATACAGAGCGGTTTCTCGGAGTTTCTAAATAACGAATTTTCAATTTTCAATTCATCAAAATAAATTGATTTTCGATAAATATATTTTTGTTTTAAATAAAAAAAGGAGCGCGGAATTTGCATTTAAGTAGAGATTGCAGTCATTCTATAACGGATGCGATCATACCAGCACTAAAGCACCGGATCCCATCGGAACTCCGCAGTTAAGCACCTCCTGGGAAGTCCCTGTGTTGCATTCCTTTTAGATTTTTTTAGCGTAATATGTCGCATACGGTGTGTGTGTGTTTTTTTTTGTCTTACGCATACAGAGCGGTTTCTCGGAGTTTCTAAATAACGAATTTTCAATTTTCAATTCATCAAAATAAATTGATTTTCGATAAATATATTTTTGTTTTAAATAAAAAAAGGAGCGCGGAATTTGCATTTAAGTAGAGATTGCAGTCATTCTATAACGGATGCGATCATACCAGCACTAAAGCACCGGATCCCATCGGGACTCCGCAGTTAAGCGTGCTTGGGCAGGAGTAGTACTAGGATGGGTGACCTCCTGGGAAGTCCCTGTGTTGCATTCCTTTTAGATTTTTTTAGCGTAATATGTCGCATACGGTGTGTGTGTGTTTTTTTTTGTCTTACGCATACAGAGCGGTTTCTCGGAGTTTCTAAATAACGAATTTTCAATTTTCAATTCATCAAAATAAATTGATTTTCGATAAATATATTTTTGTTTTAAATAAAAAAAGGAGAGCGGAATTTGCATTTAAGTAGAGATTGCAGTCATTCTATAACGGATGCGATCATACCAGCACTAAAGCACCGGATCCCATCGGAACTCCGCAGTTAAGCGTGCTTGGGCAGGAGTAGTACTAGGATGGGTGACCTCCTGGGAAGTCCCTGTGTTGCATTCCTTTTAGATTTTTTTTAGCGTAATATGTCGCATACGGTGTGTTTTTTTTTTTTGTCTTACGCATACAGAGCGGTTTCTCGGAGTTTCTAAATAACGAATTTTCAATTTTCAATTCATCAAAATAAATGGATTTTCGATAAATATATTTTTTTTAAATAAAAAAAGGAGCGCGGAATTTGCATTTAAGTAGAGATTGCAGTCATTCTATAACAGATGCGATCATACTAGCACTAAAGCACCGGATCCCATCGGAACTCCGCAGTTAAGCGTGCTTGGGCAGGAGTAGTACTAGGATGGGTGACCTCCTGGGAAGTCCCTGTGTTGCATTCCTTTTTGATTTTTTTTAGCGTAATATGTCGCATACGGTGTGTTTTTTTTTTTTGTCTTACGCATACAGAGCGGTTTCTCGGAGTTTCTAAATAACGAATTTTCAATTTTCAATTCATCAAAATAAATTGATTTTCGATAAATATATTTTTGTTTTAAATAAAAAAAGGAGCGCGGAATTTGCATTTAAGTAGAGATTGCAGTCATTCTATAACGGATGCGAACATACCAGCACTAAAGCACCGGATCCCATCGGAACTCCGCAGTTAAGCGTGCTTGGGCAGGAGTAGTACTACGATGGGTGACCTCCTGGGAAGTCCCTGTGTTGCATTCCTTTTAGATTTTTTTTAGCGTAATATGTCGCATACGGTGTGTTTTTTGTTTTTGTCTTACGCATACAGAGCGGTTTCTCGGAGTTTCTAAATAACGAATTTTCAATTTTCAATTCATCAAAATAAATTGATTTTCGATAAATATATTTTTGTTTTAAATAAAAAAAGGAGCGCGGAATTTGCATTTAAGTAGAGATTGCAGTCATTCTATAACGAATGCGATCATACCAGCACTAAAGCACTGGATCCCATCGGAACTCCGCAGTTAAGCGTGCTTGGGCAGGAGTAGTACTAGGATGGGTGACCTCCTGGGAAGTCCCTGTGTTGCATTCCTTTTAGATTTTTTTTAGCGTAATATGTCGCATACGGTGTGTTTTTTTTTTTTGTCTTACGCATACAGAGCGGTTTCTCGGAGTTTCTAAATAACGAATTTTCAATTTTCAATTCATCAAAATAAATTGATTTTCGATAAATACATTTTTGTTTTAAATAAAAAAAGGAGCGCGGAATTTGCATTTAAGTAGAGATTGCAGTCATTCTATAACGGATGCGATCATACCAGCACTAAAGCACCGGATCCCATCGGAACTCCGCAGTTAAGCGTGCTTGGGCAGGAGTAGTACTAGGATGGGTGACCTCCTGGGAAGTCCCTGTGTTGCATTCCTTTTAGATTTTTTTTAGCGTAATATGTCGCATACGGTGTGTTTTTTTTTTGTCTTACGCATACAGAGCGGTTTCTCGGAGTTTCTAAATAACGAATTTTCAATTTTCAATTCATCAAAATAAATTGATTTTCGATAAATATATTTTTGTTTTAAATAAAAAAAGGAGCGCGGAATTTGCATTTAAGTAGAGATTGCAGTCATTCTATAACGGATGCGATCATACCAGCACTAAAGCACCGGATCCCATCGGAACTCCGCAGTTAAGCGTGCTTGGGCAGGAGTAGTACTAGGATGGGTGACCTCCTGGGAAGCCCCTGTGTTGCATTCCTTTTATATTTTTTTTAGCGTAATATGTCGCATACGGTGTGTTTTTTTTTTTTGTCTTACGCATACAGAGCGGTTTCTCGGAGTTTCTAAATAACGAATTTTCAATTTTCAATTCATCAAAATAAATTGATTTTCGATAAATATATTTTTGTTTTAAATAAAAAAAGGAGCGCGGAATTTGCATTTAAGTAGAGATTGCAGTCATTCTATAACGGATGCGATCATACCAGCACTAAAGCACCGGATCCCATCGGAACTCCGCAGTTAAGCACCTCCTGGGAAGTCCCTGTGTTGCATTCCTTTTAGATTTTTTTAGCGTAATATGTCGCATACGGTGTGTGTGTGTTTTTTTTTGTCTTACGCATACAGAGCGGTTTCTCGGAGTTTCTAAATAACGAATTTTCAATTTTCAATTCATCAAAATAAATTGATTTTCGATAAATATATTTTTGTTTTAAATAAAAAAAGGAGCGCGGAATTTGCATTTAAGTAGAGATTGCAGTCATTCTATAACGGATGCGATCATACCAGCACTAAAGCACCGGATCCCATCGGAACTCCGCAGTTAAGCGTGCTTGGGCAGGAGTAGTACTAGGATGGGTGACCTCCTGGGAAGTCCCTGTGTTGCATTCCTTTTAGATTTTTTTAGCGTAATATGTCGCATACGGTGTGTGTGTGTTTTTTTTGTCTTACGCATACAGAGCGGTTTCTCGGAGTTTCTAAATAACGAATTTTCAATTTTCAATTCATCAAAATAAATTGATTTTCGATAAATATATTTTTGTTTTAAATAAAAAAAGGAGCGCGGAATTTGCATTTAAGTAGAGATTGCAGTCATTCTATAACGGATGCGATCATACCAGCACTAAAGCACCGGATCCCATCGGAACTCCGCAGTTAAGCGTGCTTGGGCAGGAGTAGTACTAGGATGGGTGACCTCCTAGGAAGTCCCTGTGTTGCATTCCTTTTAGATTTTTTTTAGCGTAATATGTCGCATACGGTGTGTTTTTTTTTTTTGTCTTACGCATACAGAGCGGTTTCTCGGAGTTTCTAAATAACGAATTTTCAATTTTCAATTCATCAAAATAAATTGATTTTCGATAAATATATTTTTTTTTAAAATAAAAAAAGGAGCGCGGAATTTGCATTTAAGTAGAGATTGCAGTCATTCTATAACGGATTCGATCATACCAGCACTAAAGCACCGGATCCCATCGGAACTCTGCAGTTAAGCGTGCTTGGGCAGGAGTAGTACTAGGATGGGTGACCTCCTGGGAAGTCCCTGTGTTGCATTCCTTTTAGATTTTTTTTAGCGTAATATGTCGCATACGGTGTGTTTTTTTTTTTTGTCTTACGCATACAGAGCAGTTTCTCGGAGTTTCTAAATAACGAATTTTCAATTTTCAATTCATCAAAATAAATTGATTTTCGATAAATATATTTTTGTTTTAAATAAAAAAAGGAGCGCGGAATTTGCATTTAAGTAGAGATTGCAGTCATTCTATAACGGATGCGATCATACCAGCACTAAAGCACCGGATCCCATCGGAACTCCGCAGTTAAGCGTGCTTGGGCAGGAGTAGTACTAGGATGGGTGACCTCCTGGGAAGTCCCTGTGTTGCATTCCTTTTAGATTTTTTTAGCGTAATATGTCGCATACGGTGTGTGTGTGTTTTTTTTTGTCTTACGCATACAGAGCGGTTTCTCGGAGTTTCTAAATAACGAATTTTCAATTTTCAATTCATCAAAATAAATTGATTTTCGATAAATATATTTTTGTTTTAAATAAAAAAAGGAGCGCGGAATTTGCATTTAAGTAGAGATTGCAGTCATTCTATAACGGATGCGATCATACCAGCACTAAAGCACTGGATCCCATCGGAACTCCGCAGTTAAGCGTGCTTAGCAGGAGTAGTACTAGGATGGGTGACCTCCTCGGAAGTCCCTGTGTTGCATTCCTTTTAGATTTTTTTTAGCGTAATATGTCGCATACGGTGTGTTTTTTTTTTGTCTTACGCATACAGAGCGGTTTCTCGGAGTTTCTAAATAACGAATTTTCAATTTTCAATTCATCAAAATAAATTGATTTTCGATAAATATATTTTTGTTTTAAATAAAAAAAGGAGCGCGGAATTTGCATTTAAGTAGAGATTGCAGTCATTCTATAACGGATGCGATCATACCAGCACTAAAGCACCGGATCCCATCGGAACTACGCAGTTAAGCGTGCTTGGGCAGGAGTAGTACTAGGATGGGTGACCTCCTTGGAAGTCCCTGTGTTGCATTCCTTTTAGATTTTTTTTAGCGTAATATGTCGCATACGGTGTGTTTTTTTTTTGTCTTACGCATACAGAGCGGTTTCTCGGAGTTTCTAAATAACGAATTTTCAATTTTCAATTCATCAAAATATATTGATTTTCGATAAATATATTTTTGTTTTAAATAAAAAAAGGAGCGCGGAATTTGCATTTAAGTAGAGATTGCAGTCATTCTATAACGGATGCGATCATACCAGCACTAAAGCACCGGATCCCATCGGAACTCCGCAGTTAAGCGTGCTTGGGCAGGAGTAGTACTAGGATGGGTGACCTCCTGGGAAGCCCCTGTGTTGCATTCCTTTTATATTTTTTTTAGCGTAATATGTCGCATACGGTGTGTTTTTTTTTTTTGTCTTACGCATACAGAGCGGTTTCTCGGAGTTTCTAAATAACGAATTTTCAATTTTCAATTCATCAAATTAAATTGATTTTCGATAAATATATTTTTGTTTTAAATAAAAAAAAGAGCGCGGAATTTGCATTTAAGTAGAGATTGCAGTCATTCTATAACGGATGCGATCATACCAGCACTAAAGCACCGGATCCCATCGGAACTACGCAGTTAAGCGTGCTTGGGCAGGAGTAGTACTAGGATGGGTGACCTCCTTGGAAGTCCCTGTGTTGCATTCCTTTTAGATTTTTTTTAGCGTAATATGTCGCATACGGTGTGTTTTTTTTTTGTCTTACGCATACAGAGCGGTTTCTCGGAGTTTCTAAATAACGAATTTTCAATTTTCAATTCATCAAAATATATTGATTTTCGATAAATATATTTTTGTTTTAAATAAAAAAAGGAGCGCGGAATTTGCATTTAAGTAGAGATTGCAGTCATTCTATAACGGATGCGATCATACCAGCACTAAAGCACCGGATCCCATCGGAACTCCGTAGTTAAGCGTGCTTGGGCAGGAGTAGTACTAGGATGGGTGACCTCCTGGGAAGTCCCTGTGTTGCATTCCTTTTAGATTTTTTTTAGCGTAATATGTCGCATACGGTGTGTTTTTTTTTTTTGTCTTACGCATACAGAGCGGTTTCTCGGAGTTTCTAAATAACGAATTTTCAATTTTCAATTCATCAAAATAAATTGATTTTCGATAAATATATTTTTGTTTTAAATAAAAAAAGGAGCGCGGAATTTGCATTTAAGTAGAGATTGCAGTCATTCTATAACGGATTCGATCATACCAGCACTAAAGCACTGGATCCCATCGGAACTCCGCAGTTAAGCGTGCTTGGGCAGGAGTAGTACTAGGATGGGTGACCTCCTGGGAAGTCCCTGTGTTGCATTCCTTTTAGATTTTTTTTAGCGTAATATGTCGCATACGGTGTGTTTTTTTTTTGTCTTACGCATACAGAGCGGTTTCTCGGAGTTTCTAAATAACGAATTTTCAATTTTCAATTCATCAAAATAAATTGATTTTCGATAAATATATTTTTGTTTTAAATAAAAAAAGGAGCGCGGAATTTGCATTTAAGTAGAGATTGCAGTCATTCTATAACGGATGCGATCATACCAGCACTAAAGCACCGGATCCCATCGGAACTACGCAGTTAAGCGTGCTTGGGCAGGAGTAGTACTAGGATGGGTGACCTCCTTGGAAGTCCCTGTGTTGCATTCCTTTTAGATTTTTTTTAGCGTAATATGTCGCATACGGTGTGTTTTTTTTTTGTCTTACGCATACAGAGCGGTTTCTCGGAGTTTCTAAATAACGAATTTTCAATTTTCAATTCATCAAAATATATTGATTTTCGATAAATATATTTTTGTTTTAAATAAAAAAAGGAGCGCGGAATTTGCATTTAAGTAGAGATTGCAGTCATTCTATAACGGATGCGATCATACCAGCACTAAAGCACCGGATCCCATCGGAACTCCGCAGTTAAGCGTGCTTGGGCAGGAGTAGTACTAGGATGGGTGACATCCTTGGAAGTCCCTGTGTTGCATTCCTTTTAGATTTTTTTTAGCGTAATATGTCGCATACGGTGTGTTTTTTTTTTGTCTTACGCATACAGAGCGGTTTCTCGGAGTTTCTAAATAACGAATTTTCAATTTTCAATTCATCAAAATATATTGATTTTCGATAAATATATTTTTGTTTTAAATAAAAAAAGGAGCGCGGAATTTGCATTTAAGTAGAGATTGCAGTCATTCTATAACGGATGCGATCATACCAGCACTAAAGCACCGGATCCCATCGGAACTCCGCAGTTAAGCACCTCCTGGGAAGTCCCTGTGTTGCATTCCTTTTAGATTTTTTTAGCGTAATATGTCGCATACGGTGTGTGTGTGTTTTTTTTTGTCTTACGCATACAGAGCGGTTTCTCGGAGTTTCTAAATAACGAATTTTCAATTTTCAATTCATCAAAATAAATTGATTTTCGATAAATATATTTTTGTTTTAAATAAAAAAAGGAGCGCGGAATTTGCATTTAAGTAGAGATTGCAGTCATTCTATAACGGATGCGATCATACCAGCACTAAAGCACCGGATCCCATCGGAACTCCGCAGTTAAGCGTGCTTGGGCAGGAGTAGTACTAGGATGGGTGACCTCCTGGGAAGTCCCTGTGTTGCATTCCTTTTAGATTTTTTTAGCGTAATATGTCGCATACGGTGTGTGTGTGTTTTTTTTTGTCTTACGCATACAGAGCGGTTTCTCGGAGTTTCTAAATAACGAATTTTCAATTTTCAATTCATCAAAATAAATTGATTTTCGATAAATATATTTTTGTTTTAAATAAAAAAAGGAGCGCGGAATTTGCATTTAAGTAGAGATTGCAGTCATTCTATAACGGATGCGATCATACCAGCACTAAAGCACCGGATCCCATCGGAACTCCGCAGTTAAGCGTGCTTGGGCAGGAGTAGTACTAGGATGGGTGACCAACTGGGAAGTCCCTATGTTGCATTCCTTTTAGATTTTTTTTAGCGTAATATGTCGCATACGGTGTGTGTGTGTTTTTTTTTGTCTTACGCATACAGAGCGGTTTCTCGGAGTTTCTAAATAACGAATTTTCAATTTTCAATTCATCAAAATAAATTGATTTTCGATAAATATATTTTTGTTTTAAATAAAAAAAGGAGCGCGGAATTTGCATTTAAGTAGAGATTGCAGTCATTCTATAACGGATGCGATCATACCAGCACTAAAGCACCGGATCCCATCGGAACTCCGCAGTTAAGCGTGCTTGGGCAGGAGTAGTACTAGGATGGGTGACCTCCTGGGAAGTCCCTGTGTTGCATTCCTTTTAGATTTTTTTAGCGTAATATGTCGCATACGGTGTGTGTGTGTTTTTTTTTGTCTTACGCATACAGAGCGGTTTCTCGGAGTTTCTAAATAACGAATTTTCAATTTTCAATTCATCAAAATAAATTGATTTTCGATAAATATATTTTTGTTTTAAATAAAAAAAGGAGCGCGGAATTTGCATTTAAGTAGAGATTGCAGTCATTCTATAACGGATGCGATCATACCAGCACTAAAGCACCGGATCCCATCGGAACTCCGCAGTTAAGCGTGCTTGGGCAGGAGTAGTACTAGGATGGGTGACCTCCTGGGAAGTCCCTGTGTTGCATTCCTTTTAGATTTTTTTTAGCGTAATATGTCGCATACGGTGTGTTTTTTTTTTTTTGTCTTACGCATACAGAGCGGTTTCTCGGAGTTTCTAAATAACGAATTTTCAATTTTCAATTCATCAAAATAAATTGATTTTCGATAAATATATTTTTTTTTAAAATAAAAAAAGGAGCGCGGAATTTGCATTTAAGTAGAGATTGCAGTCATTCTATAACGGATTCGATCATACCAGCACTAAAGCACCGGATCCCATCGGAACTCCGCAGTTAAGCGTGCTTGGGCAGGAGTAGTACTACGATGGGTGACCTCCTGGGAAGTCCCTGTGTTGCATTCCTTTTAGATTTTTTTTAGCGTAATATGTCGCATACGGTGTGTTTTTTGTTTTTGTCTTACGCATACAGAGCGGTTTCTCGGAGTTTCTAAATAACGAATTTTCAATTTTCAATTCATCAAAATAAATTGATTTTCGATAAATATATTTTTGTTTTAAATAAAAAAAGGAGCGCGGAATTTGCATTTAAGTAGAGATTGCAGTCATTCTATAACGGATGCGATCATACCAGCACTAAAGCACCGGATCCCATCGGAACTCCGCAGTTAAGCGTGCTTGGGCAGGAGTAGTACTAGGATGGGTGACCTCCTGGGAAGTCCCGTTGTTGCATTCCTTTTAGATTTTTTTTAGCGTAATATGTCGCATACGGTGTGTGTGTTTTTTTTGTCTTACGCATACAGAGCGGTTTCTCGGAGTTTCTAAATAACGAATTTTCAATTTTCAATTCATCAAAATATATTGATTTTCGATAAATATATTTTTGTTTTAAATAAAAAAAGGAGCGCGGAATTTGCATTTAAGTAGAGATTGCAGTCATTCTATAACGGATGCGATCATACCAGCACTAAAGCACCGGAACCCATTGGAACTCCGCAGTTAAGCGTGCTTGTGCAGGAGTAGTACTAGGATGGGTGACCTCCTGGGAAGTCCCTGTGTTGCATTCCTTTTAGATTTTTTTTAGCGTAATATATCGCATACGTTGTGTGTGTGTGTTTTTTTTTGTCTTATTTTTTTTAGCGTAATATGTCGCATACGGTGTGTGTGTGTTTTTTTTTGTCTTACGCATACAGAGCGGTTTCTCGGAGTTTCTAAATAACGAATTTTCAATTTTCAATTCATCAAAATAAATTGATTTTCGATAAATATATTTTTGTTTTAAATAAAAAAAGGAGCGCGGAATTTGCATTTAAGTAGAGATTGCAGTCATTTTATAACGGATGCGATCATACCAGCACTAAAGCACCGGATCCCATCGGAACTCCGCAGTTAAGCGTGCTTGGGCAGGAGTAGTACTAGGATGGGTGACCTCCTGGGAAGTCCCTGTGTTGCATTCCTTTTAGATTTTTTTTAGCGTAATATGTCGCATACGGTGTGTTTTTTTTTTTTGTCTTACGCATACAGAGCGGTTTCTCGGAGTTTCTAAATAACGAATTTTCAACTTTCAATTCATCAAAATAAATTGATTTTCGATAAATATATTTTTGTTTTAAATAAAAAAAGGAGCGCGGAATTGGCATTTAAGTAGAGATTGCAGTCATTCTATAACGGATGCGATCATACCAGCACTAAAGCGCCGGATCCCATCGGAACTCCGCAGTTAAGCGTGCTTGGGCAGGAGTAGTACTAGGATGGGTGACCTCCTGGGAAGTCCCTGTGTTGCATTCCTTTTAGATTTTTTTTAGCGTAATATGTCGCATACGGTGTGTTTTTTTTTTTTGTCTTACGCATACAGAGCGGTTTCTCGGAGTTTCTAAATAACGAATTTTCAATTTTCAATTCATCAAAATAAATTGATTTTCGATAAATATATTTTTGTTTTAAATAAAAAAAGGAGCGCGGAATTTGCATTTAAGTAGAGATTGCAGTCATTTTATAATGGATGCGATCATACCAGCACTAAAGCACCGGATCCCATCGGAACTCCGCAGTTAAGCGTGCTTTGTCAGGAGTAGTACTAGGATGGGTGACCTCCTGGGAAGTCCCTGTGTTGCATTCCTTTTAGATTTTTTTTAGCGTAATATGTCGCATACGGTGTGTGTTTTTTTTTTTTGTCTTACGCATACAGAGCGGTTTCTCGGAGTTTCTAAATAACGAATTTTCAATTTTCAATTCATCAAAATATATTGATTTTCGATAAATATATTTTTGTTTTAAATAAAAAAAGGAGCGCGGAATTTGCATTTAAGTAGAGATTGCAGTCATTCTATAACGGATGCGATCATACCAGCACTAAAGCACCGGATCCCATCGGAACTCCGCAGTTAAGCGTGCTTGGGCAGGAGTAGTACTAGGATGGGTGACCTCCTGGGAAGTCCCTGTGTTGCATTCCTTTTAGATTTTTTTTAGCGTAATATGTCGCATACGGTGTGTTTTTTTTTTGTCTTACGCATACAGAGCGGTTTCTCGGAGTTTCTAAATAACGAATTTTCAATTTTCAATTCATCAAAATATATTGATTTTCGATAAATATATTTTTGTTTTAAATAAAAAAAGGAGCGCGGAATTTGCATTTAAGTAGAGATTGCAGTCATTCTATAACGGATGCGATCATACCAGCACTAAAGCACCGGATCCCATCGGAACTCCGCAGTTAAGCACCTCCTGGGAAGTCCCTGTGTTGCATTCCTTTTAGATTTTTTTAGCGTAATATGTCGCATACGGTGTGTGTGTGTTTTTTTTGTCTTACGCATACAGAGCGGTTTCTCGGAGTTTCTAAATAACGAATTTTCAATTTTCAATTCATCAAAATAAATTGATTTTCGATAAATATATTTTTGTTTTAAATAAAAAAAGGAGCGCGGAATTTGCATTTAAGTAGAGATTGCAGTCATTCTATAACGGATGCGATCATACCAGCACTAAAGCACCGGATCCCATCGGAACTCCGCAGTTAAGCGTGCTTGGGCAGGAGTAGTACTAGGATGGGTGACCTCCTGGGAAGTCCCTGTGTTGCATTCCTTTTAGATTTTTTTAGCGTAATATGTCGCATACGGTGTGTGTGTGTTTTTTTTTGTCTTACGCATACAGAGCGGTTTCTCGGAGTTTCTAAATAACGAATTTTCAATTTTCAATTCATCAAAATAAATTGATTTTCGATAAATATATTTTTGTTTTAAATAAAAAAAGGAGCGCGGAATTTGCATTTAAGTAGAGATTGCAGTCATTCTATAACGGATGCGATCATACCAGCACTAAAGCACCGGATCCCATCGGAACTCCGCAGTTAAGCGTGCTTGGGCAGGAGTAGTACTCGGATGGGTGACCTCCTGGGAAGTCCCTGTGTTGCATTCCTTTTAGATTTTTTTTAGCGTAATATGTCGCATACGGTGTGTTTTTTTTTTTTGTCTTACGCATACAGAGCGGTTTCTCGGAGTTTCTAAATAACGAATTTTCAATTTTCAATTCATCAAAATAAATTGATTTTCGATAAATATATTTTTGTTTTAAATAAAAAAAGGAGCGCGGAATTAGTATTTAAGTAGAGATTGCAGTCATTCTATAACGAATGCGATCATACGAGCACTAAAGCACCGGATCCCATCGGAACTACGCAGTTAAGCGTGCTTGGGCAGGAGTAGTACTAGGATGGGTGACCTCCTTGGAAGTCCCTGTGTTGCATTCCTTTTAGATTTTTTTTAGCGTAATATGTCGCATACGGTGTGTTTTTTTTTTTTGTCTTACGCATACAGAGCGGTTTCTCGGAGTTTCTAAATAACGAATTTTCAATTTTCAATTCATCAAAATATATTGATTTTCGATAAATATATTTTTGTTTTAAATAAAAAAAGGAGCGCGGAATTTGCATTTAAGTAGAGATTGCAGTCATTCTATAATGGATGCGATCATACCAGCACTAAAGCACCGGATCCCATCGGAACTCCGCAGTTAAGCGTGCTTGGGCAGGAGTAGTACTAGGATGGGTGACCTCCTGGGAAGTCCCTGTGTTGCATTCCTTTTAGATTTTTTTAGCGTAATATGTCGCATACGGTGTGTGTGTGTTTTTTTTTGTCTTACGCATACAGAGCGGTTTCACGGAGTTTCTAAATAACGAATTTTCAATTTTCAATTCATCAAAATAAATTGATTTTCGATAAATATATTTTTGTTTTAAATAAAAAAAGGAGCGCGGAATTTGCATTTAAGTAGAGATTGCAGTCGTTTTATAACGGATGCGATCATACCAGCACTAAAGCACCGGATCCCATCGGAACTCCGCAGTTAAGCGTGCTTGGGCAGGAGTAGTACTAGGATGGGTGACCTCCTGGGAAGTCCCTGTGTTGCATTCCTTTTAGATTTTTTTTAGCGTAATATGTCGCATACGGTGTGTGTGTTTTTTTTTTTGTCTTACGCATACAGAGCGGTTTCTCGGAGTTTCTAAATAACGAATTTTCAATTTTCAATTCATCAAAATAAATTGATTTTCGATAAATATATTTTTTTTAAAATAAAAAAAGGAGCGCGGAATTTGCATTTAAGTAGAGATTGCAGTCATTCTATAACGGATGCGATCATACCAGCACTAAAGCACCGGATCCCATCGGAACTCCGCAGTTAAGCGTGCTTGGGCAGGAGTAGTACTAGGATGGGTGACCTCCTGGGAAGTCCCTGTGTTGCATTCCTTTTAGATTTTTTTTAGCGTAATATGTCGCATACGGTGTGTGTTTTTTTTTTTTGTCTTACGCATACAGAGCGGTTTCTCGGAGTTTCTAAATAACGAATTTTCAATTTTCAATTCATCAAAATAAATTGATTTTCGATAAATATATTTTTTTTAAAATAAAAAAAGGAGCGCGGAATTTGCATTTAAGTAGAGATTGCAGTCATTCTATAACGGATGCGATCATACCAGCACTAAAGCACCGGATCCCATCGGAACTCCGCAGTTAAGCGTGCTTGGGCAGGAGTAGTACTAGGATGGTTGACCTCCTGGGAAGTCCCTGTGTTGCATTCCTTTTAGATTTTTTTTAGCGTAATATGTCGCATACGGTGTGTGTTTTTTTTTTGTCTTACGCATACAGAGCGGTTTCTCGGAGTTTCTAAATAACGAATTTTCAATTTTCAATTCATCAAAATAAATGGATTTTCGATAAATACATATTTTTTTTTAAATAAAAAAAGGTGCGCGGAATTTGCATTTAAGTAGAGATTGCAGTCATTCTATAACGGATGCGATCATACGAGCACTAAAGCACCGGATCCCATCGTAACTCCGCAGTTAAGCGTGCTTGGGCAGGAGTAGTACTAGGATGGGTGACCTCCTTGGAAGTCCCTGTGTTGCATTCCTTTTAGATTTTTTTTAGCGTAATATGTCGCATACGGTGTGTTTTTTTTTTGTCTTACGCATACAGAGCGGTTTCTCGGAGTTTCTAAATAACGAATTTTCAATTTTCAATTCATCAAAATAAATTGATTTTCGATAAATATATTTTTGTTTTAAATAAAAAAAGGAGCGCGGAATTTGTATTTAAGTAGAGATTGCAGTCATTCTATAACGGATGCGATCATACCAGCACTAAAGCACCGGATCCCATCGGAACTACGCAGTTAAGCGTGCTTGGGCAGGAGTAGTACTAGGATGGGTGACCTCCTTGGAAGTCCCTGTGTTGCATTCCTTTTAGATTTTTTTTAGCGTAATATGTCGCATACGGTGTGTTTTTTTTTTTGTCTTACGCATACAGAGCGGTTTCTCGGAGTTTCAAAATAACGAATTTTCAATTTTCAATTCATCAAAATATATTGATTTTCGATAAATATATTTTTGTTTTAAATAAAAAAAGGAGCGCGGAATTTGCATTTAAGTAGAGATTGCAGTCATTCTATAACGGATGCGATCATACCAGCACTAAAGCACCGGATCCCATCGGAACTCCGCAGTTAAGCGTGCTTGGGCAGGAGTAGTACTAGGATGGGTGACCTCCTGGGAAGTCCCTGTGTTGCATTCCTTTTAGATTTTTTTAGCGTAATATGTCGCATACGGTGTGTGTGTGTTTATTTTTGTCTTACGCATACAGAGCGGTTTCACGGAGTTTCTAAATAACGAATTTTCAATTTTCAATTCATCAAAATAAATTGATTTTCGATAAATATATTTTTGTTTTAAATAAAAAAAGGAGCGCGGAATTTGCATTTAAGTAGAGATTGCAGTCGTTCTATAACGGATGCGATCATACTAGCACTAAAGCACCGGATCCCATCGGAACTCCGCAGTTAAGCGTGCTTGGGCAGGAGTAGTACTAGGATGGGTGACCTCCTGGGAAGTCCCTGTGTTGCATTCCTTTTAGATTTTTTTTAGCGTAATATGTCGCATACGGTGTGTGTTTTTTTTTTTTGTCTTACGCATACAGAGCGGTTTCTCGGAGTTTCTAAATAACGAATTTTCAATTTTCAATTCATCAAAATAAATTGATTTTCGATAAATATATTTTTTTTTAAAATAAAAAAAGGAGCGCGGAATTTGCATTTAAGTAGAGATTGCAGTCATTCTATAACGGATGCGATCATACCAGCACTAAAGCACCGGATCCCATCGGAACTCCGCAGTTAAGCGTGCTTGGGCAGGAGTAGTACTAGGATGGTTGACCTCCTGGGAAGTCCCTGTGTTGCATTCCTTTTAGATTTTTTTTAGCGTAATATGTCGCATACGGTGTGTGTTTTTTTTTTGTCTTACGCATACAGAGCGGTTTCTCGGAGTTTCTAAATAACGAATTTTCAATTTTCAATTCATCAAAATAAATGGATTTTCGATAAATATATATTTTTTTAAATAAAAAAAGGAGCGCGGAATTTGCATTTAAGTAGAGATTGCAGTCATTCTATAACGGATGCGATCATACCAGCACTAAAGCACCGGATCCCATCGGAACTCCGCAGTTAAGCGTGCTTGGGCAGGAGTAGTACTAGGATGGTTGACCTCCTGGGAAGTCCCTGTGTTGCATTCCTTTTAGATTTTTTTTAGCGTAATATGTCGCATACGGTGTGTGTTTTTTTTTTGTCTTACGCATACAGAGCGGTTTCTCGGAGTTTCTAAATAACGAATTTTCAATTTTCAATTCATCAAAATAAATGGATTTTCGATAAATATATATTTTTTTAAATAAAAAAAGGAGCGCGGAATTTGCATTTAAGTAGAGATTGCAGTCATTCTATAACGGATGCGATCATACCAGCACTAAAGCACCGGATCCCATCGGAACTCCGCAGTTAAGCGTGCTTGGGCAGGAGTAGTACTAGGATGGGTGACCTCCTGGGAAGTCCCTGTGTTGCATTCCTTTTAGATTTTTTTTAGCGTAATATGTCGCATACGGTGTGTTTTTTTTTTTGTCTTACGCATACAGAGCGGTTTCTCGGAGTTTCTAAATAACGAATTTTCAATTTTCAATTCATCAAAATAAATTGATTTTCGATAAATATATTTTTGTTTTAAATAAAAAAAGGAGCGCGGAATTTGTATTTAAGTAGAGATTGCAGTCATTCTATAACGGATGCGATCATACCAGCACTAAAGCACCGGATCCCATCGGAACTACGCAGTTAAGCGTGCTTGGGCAGGAGTAGTACTAGGATGGGTGACCTCCTTGGAAGTCCCTGTGTTGCATTCCTTTTAGATTTTTTTTAGCGTAATATGTCGCATACGGTGTGTTTTTTTTTTTGTCTTACGCATACAGAGCGGTTTCTCGGAGTTTCTAAATAACGAATTTTCAATTTTCAATTCATCAAAATATATTGATTTTCGATAAATATATTTTTGTTTTAAATAAAAAAAGGAGCGCGGAATTTGCATTTAAGTAGAGATTGCAGTCATTCTATAACGGATGCGATCATACCAGCACTAAAGCACCGGATCCCATCGGAACTCCGCAGTTAAGCGTGCTTGGGCAGGAGTAGTACTAGGATGGGTGACCTCCTGGGAAGTCCCTGTGTTGCATTCCTTTTAGATTTTTTTAGCGTAATATGTCGCATACGGTGTGTGTGTGTTTTTTTTTGTCTTACGCATACAGAGCGGTTTCACGGAGTTTCTAAATAACGAATTTTCAATTTTCAATTCATCAAAATAAATTGATTTTCGATAAATATATTTTTGTTTTAAATAAAAAAAGGAGCGCGGAATTTGCATTTAAGTAGAGATTGCAGTCGTTCTATAACGGATGCGATCATACCAGCACTAAAGCACCGGATCCCATCGGAACTCCGCAGTTAAGCGTGCTTGGGCAGGAGTAGTACTAGGATGGGTGACCTCCTGGGAAGTCCCTGTGTTGCATTCCTTTTAGATTTTTTTTAGCGTAATATGTCGCATACGGTGTGTGTTTTTTTTTTTTGTCTTACGCATACAGAGCGGTTTCTCGGAGTTTCTAAATAACGAATTTTCAATTTTCAATTCATCAAAATAAATTGATTTTCGATAAATATATTTTTTTTTAAAATAAAAAAAGGAGCGCGGAATTTGCATTTATGTAGAGATTGCAGTCATTCTATAACGGATGCGATCATACCAGCACTAAAGCACCGGATCCCATCGGAACTCCGCAGTTAACCGTGCTTGGGCAGGAGTAGTACTAGGATGGTTGACCTCCTGGGAAGTCCCTGTGTTGCATTCCTTTTAGATTTTTTTTAGCGTAATATGTCGCATACGGTGTGTGTTTTTTTTTTGTCTTACGCATACAGAGCGGTTTCTCGGAGTTTCTAAATAACGAATTTTCAATTTTCAATTCATCAAAATAAATGGATTTTCGATAAATATATATTTTTTTTAAATAAAAAAAGGAGCGCGGAATTTGCATTTAAGTAGAGATTGCAGTCATTCTATAACGGATGCGATCATACCAGCACTAAAGCACCGGATCCCATCGGAACTCCGCAGTTAAGCGTGCTTGGGCAGGAGTAGTACTAGGATGGGTGACCTCCTGGGAAGTCCCTGTGTTGCATTCCTTTTAGATTTTTTTTAGCGTAATATGTCGCATACGGTGTGTTTTTTTTTTTTGTCTTACGCATACAGAGCGGTTTCTCGGAGTTTCTAAATAACGAATTTTCAATTTTCAATTCATCAAAATAAATGGATTTTCGATAAATATATTTTTGTTTTAAATAAAAAAAGGAGCGCGGAATTTGCATTTAAGTAGAGATTGCAGTCATTCTATAACGGATGCGATCATACCAGCACTAAAGCACCGGATCCCATCGGAACTCCGCAGTTAAGCGTGCTTTGGCAGGAGTAGTACTAGGATGGGTGACCTCCTGGGAAGTCCCTGTGTTGCATTCCTTTTAGATTTTTTTAGCGTAATATGTCGCATACGGTGTGTGTGTGTTTTTTTTTGTCTTACGCATACAGAGCGGTTTCTCGGAGTTTCTAAATAACGAATTTTCAATTTTCAATTCATCAAAATAAATTGATTTTCGATAAATATATTTTTGTTTTAAATAAAAAAAGGAGCGCGGAATTTGCATTTAAGTAGAGATTGCAGTCATTCTATAACGGATGCGATCATACCAGCACTAAAGCACCGGATCCCATCGGATCTCCGCAGTTAAGCGTGCTTGGGCAGGAGTAGTACTAGGATGGTTGACCTCCTGGGAAGTCCCTGTGTTGCATTCCTTTTAGATTTTTTTTAGCGTAATATGTCGCATACGGTGTGTGTTTTTTTTTTGTCTTACGCATACAGAGCGGTTTCTCGGAGTTTCTAAATAACGAATTTTCAATTTTCAATTCATCAAAATAAATTGATTTTCGATAAATATATTTTTGTTTTAAATAAAAAAAGGAGCGCGGAATTTTCATTTAAGTAGAGATTGCAGTCCTTCTATAACGGATGCGATCATACCAGCACTAAAGCACCGGATCCCATCGGAACTCCGCAGTTAAGCGTGCTTGGGCAGGAGTAGTACTAGGATGGGTGACCTCCTGGGAAGTCCCTGTGTTGCATTCCTTTTAGATTTTTTTTAGCGTAATATGTCGCATACGGTGTGTTTTTTTTTTTTGTCTTACGCATACAGAGCGGTTTCTCGGAGTTTCTAAATAACGAATTTTCAATTTTCAATTCATCAAAATAAATTGATTTTCGATAAATATATTTTTGTTTTAAATAAAAAAAGGAGCGCGGAATTTGCATTTAAGTAGAGATTGCAGTCATTCTATAATGGATGCGATCATACCAGCACTAAAGCACCGGATCCCATCGGAACTCCGCAGTTAAGCGTGCTTGGGCAGGAGTAGTACTAGGATGGGTGACCTCCTGGGAAGTCCCTGTGTTGCATTCCTTTTAGATTTTTTTAGCGTAATATGTCGCATACGGTGTGTGTGTGTTTTTTTTTGTCTTACGCATACAGAGCGGTTTCTCGGAGTTTCTAAATAACGAATTTTCAATTTTCAATTCATCAAAATAAATTGATTTTCGATAAATATATTTTTGTTTTAAATAAAAAAAGGAGCGCGGAATTTGCATTTAAGTAGAGATTGCAGTCATTCTATAACGGATGCGATCATACCAGCACTAAAGCACCGGATCCCATCGGATCTCTGCAGTTAAGCGTGCTTGGGCAGGAGTAGTACTAGGATGGCTGACCTCCTGGGAAGTCCCTGTGTTGCATTCCTTTTAGATTTTTTTTAGCGTAATATGTCGCATACGGTGTGTTTTTTTTTTTTGTCTTACGCATACAGAGCGGTTTCTCGGAGTTTCTAAATAACGAATTTTCAATTTTCAATTCATCAAAATAAATTGATTTTCGATAAATATATTTTTGTTTTAAATAAAAAAAGGAGCGCGGAATTTGCATTTAAGTAGAGATTGCAGTCATTCTACAACGGATGCGATCATACCAGCACTAAAGCACCGGATCCCATCGGAACTCCGCAGTTAAGCGTGCTTGGGCAGGAGTAGTACTAGGATGGGTGACCTCCTGGGAAGTCCCTGTGTTGCATTCCTTTTAGATTTTTTTTAGCGTAATATGTTGCATACGGTGTGTTTTTTTTTTTTGTCTTACGCATACAGAGCGGTTTCTCGGAGTTTCTAAATAACGAATTTTCAATTTTCAATTCATCAAAATAAATTGATTTTCGATAAATATATTTTTGTTTTAAATAAAAAAAGGAGCGCGGAATTTGCATTTAAGTAGAGATTGCAGTCATTCTATAACGGATGCGATCATACCAGCACTAAAGCACCGGATCCCATCGGAACTCCGCAGTTAAGCGTGCTTGGGCAGGAGTAGTACTAGGATGGGTGACCTCCTGGGAAGTCCCTGTGTTGCATTCATTTTAGATTTTTTTAGCGTAATATGTCGCATACGGTGTGTGTGTGTTTTTTTTTGTCTTACGCATACAGAGCGGTTTCTCGGAGTTTCTAAATAACGAATTTTCAATTTTCAATTCATCAAAATAAATTGATTTTCGATAAATATATTTTTGTTTTAAATAAAAAAAGGAGCGCGGAATTTGCATTTAAGTAGAGATTGCAGTCATTCTATAACGGATGCGATCATACCAGCACTAAAGCACCGGATCCCATCGGAACTCCGCAGTTAAGCGTGCTTGGGCAGGAGTAGTACTAGGATGGGTGACCTCCTGGGAAGTCCCTGTGTTGCATTCCTTTTAGATTTTTTTTTAGCGTAATATGTCGCATACGGTGTGTTTTTTTTTTGTCTTACGCATACAGAGCGGTTTCTCGGAGTTTCTAAATAACGAATTTTCAATTTTCAATTCATCAAAATAAATTGATTTTCGATAAATAAATTTTTTTTTAAATAAAAAAAGGAGCGCGGAATTTGCATTTAAGTAGAGATTGCAGTCATTCTATAACGGATGCGATCATACCAGCACTAAAGCACCGGATCCCATCGGAACTCCGCAGTTAAGCGTGCTTGGGCAGGAGTAGTACTAGGATGGGTGACCTCCTGGGAAGTCCCTGTGTTGCATTCCTTTTAGATTTTTTTTAGCGTAATATGTCGCATACGGTGTGTTTTTTTTTTTGTCTTACGCATACAGAGCGGTTTCTCGGAGTTTCTAAATAACGAATTTTCAATTTTCAATTCATCAAAATAAATGGATTTTCGATAAATATATTTTTGTTTTAAATAAAAAAAGGAGCGCGGAATTTGCATTTAAATAGAGATTGCAGTCATTCTATAACGGATTCGATCATACCAGCACTAAAGCACCGGATCCCATCGGAACTCCGCAGTTAAGCGTGCTTGGGCAGGAGTAGTACTAGGATGGGTGACCTCCTGGGAAGTCCCGTTGTTGCATTCCTTTTAGATTTTTTTTAGCGTAATATGTCGCATACGGTGTGTGTGTTTTTTTTGTCTTACGCATACAGAGCGGTTTCTCGGAGTTTCTAAATAACGAATTTTCAATTTTCAATTCATCAAAATATATTGATTTTCGATAAATATATTTTTGTTTTAAATAAAAAAAGGAGCGCGGAATTTGCATTTAAGTAGAGATTGCAGTCATTCTATAACGGATGCGATCATACCAGCACTAAAGCACCGGATCCCATCGGAACTCCGCAGTTAAGCGTGCTTGGGCAGGAGTAGTACTAGGATGGGTGACCTCCTGGGAAGTCCCTGTGTTGCATTCCTTTTAGATTTTTTTTAGCGTAATATGTCGCATACGGTGTGTGTTTTTTTTTTTTGTCTTACGCATACAGAGCGGTTTCTCGGAGTTTCTAAATAACGAATTTTCAATTCATCAAAATAAATTGATTTTCGATAAATATATTTTTGTTTTAAATAAAAAAAGGAGCGCGGAATTTGCATTTAAGTAGAGATTGCAGTCATTCTATAACGGATGCGATCATACCAGCACTAAAGCACCGGATCCCATCGGAACTCCGCAGTTAAGCGTGCTTGGGCAGGAGTAGTACTAGGATGGGTGACCTCCTGGGAAGTCCCTGTGTTGCATTCCTTTTAGATTTTTTTTAGCGTAATATGTCGCATACGGTGTGTTTTTTTTTTTGTCTTACGCATACAGAGCGGTTTCTCGGAGTTTCTAAATAACGAATTTTCAATTTTCAATTCATCAAAATAAATTGATTTTCGATAAATATATTTTTGTTTTAAATAAAAAAAGGAGCGCGGAATTTGCATTTAAGTAGAGATTGCAGTCATTTTATAACGGATGCGATCATACCAGCACTAAAGCACCGGATCCCATCGGAACTCCGCAGTTAAGCGTGCTTGGGCAGGAGTAGTACTAGGATGGTTGACCTCCTGGGAAGTCCCTGTGTTGCATTCCTTTTAGATTTTTTTTAGCGTAATATGTCGCATACGGTGTGTGTTTTTTTTTTTGTCTTACGCATACAGAGCGGTTTCTCGGAGTTTCTAAATAACGAATTTTCAATTTTCAATTCATCAAAATAAATGGATTTTCGATAAATATATATTTTTTTTTAAATAAAAAAAGGAGCGCGGAATTTGCATTTAAGTAGAGATTGCAGTCATTCTATAACGGATGCGATCATACCAGCACTAAAGCACCGGATCCCATCGGAACTCCGCAGTTAAGCGTGCTTGGGCAGGAGTAGTACTAGGATGGGTGACCTCCTGGGAAGTCCCTGTGTTGCATTCCTTTTAGATTTTTTTTAGCGTAATATGTCGCATACGGTGTGTTTTTTTTTTGTCTTACGCATACAGAGCGGTTTCTCGGAGTTTCTAAATAACGAATTTTCAATTTTCAATTCATCAAAATAAATTGATTTTCGATAAATATATTTTTGTTTTAAATAAAAAAAGGAGCGCGGAATTTTCATTTAAGTAGAGATTGCAGTCCTTCTATAACGGATGCGATCATACCAGCACTAAAGCACCGGATCCCATCGGAACTCCGCAGTTAAGCGTGCTTGGGCAGGAGTAGTACTAGGATGGTTGACCTCCTGGGAAGTCCCTGTGTTGCATTCCTTTTAGATTTTTTTTAGCGTAATATGCCGCATACGGTGTGTTTTTTTTTTTGTCTTACGCATACAGAGCGGTTTCTCGGAGTTTCTAAATAACGAATTTTCAATTTTCAATTCATCAAAATAAATGGATTTTCGATAAATATATTTTTGTTTTAAATAAAAAAAGGAGCGCGGAATTTGCATTTAAGTAGAGATTGCAGTCATTCTATAACGGATGCGATCATACCAGCACTAAAGCACCGGATCCCATCGGAACTCCGCAGTTAAGCGTGCTTGGGCAGGAGTAGTACTAGGATGGGTGACCTCCTGGGAAGTCCCTGTGTTGCATTCCTTTTAGATTTTTTTTAGCGTAATATGTCGCATACGGTGTGTTTTTTTTTTGTCTTACGCATACAGAGCGGTTTCTCGGAGTTTCTTAATAACGAATTTTCAATTTTCAATTCATCAAAATAAATTGATTTTCGATAAATATATTTTTGTTTTAAATAAAAAAAGGAGCGCGGAATTTGCATTTAAGTAGAGATTGCAGTCATTCTATAACGGATGCGATCATACCAGCACTAAAGCATCGGATCCCATCGGAACTCCGCAGTTAAGCGTGCTTGGGCAGGAGTAGTACTAGGATGGTTGACCTCCTGGGAAGTCCCTGTGTTGCATTCCTTTTAGATTTTTTTTAGCGTAATATGTCGCATACGGTGTGTTTTTTTTTTGTCTTACGCATACAGAGCGGTTTCTCGGAGTTTCTAAATAACGAATTTTCAATTTTCAATTCATCAAAATAAATTGATTTTCGATAAATAAATTTTTTTTTAAATAAAAAAAGGAGCGCGGAATTTGCATTTAAGTAGAGATTGCAGTCATTTTATAACGGATGCGATCATACCAGCACTAAAGCACCGGATCCCATCGGAACTCCGCAGTTAAGCGTGCTTGGGCAGGAGTAGTACTAGGATGGTTGACCTCCTGGGAAGTCCCTGTGTTGCATTCCTTTTAGATTTTTTTTAGCGTAATATGTCGCATACGGTGTGTTTTTTTTTGTCTTACGCATACAGAGCGGTTTCTCGGAGTTTCTAAATAACGAATTTTCAATTTTCAATTCATCAAAATAAATTGATTTTCGATAAATATATTTTTGTTTTAAATAAAAAAAGGAGCGCGGAATTTGCATTTAAGTAGAGATTGCAGTCATTCTATAACGGATGCGATCATACCAGCACTAAAGCACCGGATCCCATCGGAACTCCGCAGTTAAGCGTGCTTGGGCAGGAGTAGTACTAGGATGGGTGACCTCCTGGGAAGTCCCTGTGTTGCATTCCTTTTAGATTTTTTTTAGCGTAATATGTCGCATACGGTGTGTTTTTTTTTTTGTCTTACGCATACAGAGCGGTTTCTCGGAGTTTCTAAATAACGAATTTTCAATTTTCAATTCATCAAAATAAATTGATTTTCGATAAATATATTTTTGTTTTAAATAAAAAAAGGAGCGCGGAATTTGCATTTAAGTAGAGATTGCAGTCATTTTATAACGGATGCGATCATACCAGCACTAAAGCACCGGATCCCATCGGAACTCCGCAGTTAAGCGTGCTTGGGCAGGAGTAGTACTAGGATGGTTGACCTCCTGGGAAGTCCCTGTGTTGCATTCCTTTTAGATTTTTTTTAGCGTAATATGTCGCATACGGTGTGTGTTTTTTTTTTTTGTCTTACGCATACAGAGCGGTTTCTCGGAGTTTCTAAATAACGAATTTTCAATTCATCAAAATAAATTGATTTTCGATAAATATATTTTTGTTTTAAATAAAAAAAGGAGCGCGGAATTTGCATTTAAGTAGAGATTGCAGTCATTCTATAACGGATGCGATCATACCAGCACTAAAGCACCGGATCCCATCGGAACTCCGCAGTTAAGCGTGCTTGGGCAGGAGTAGTACTAGGATGGGTGACCTCCTGGGAAGTCCCTGTGTTGCATTCCTTTTAGATTTTTTTTAGCGTAATATGTCGCATACGGTGTGTTTTTTTTTTTGTCTTACGCATACAGAGCGGTTTCTCGGAGTTTCTAAATAACGAATTTTCAATTTTCAATTCATCAAAATAAATTGATTTTCGATAAATATATTTTTGTTTTAAATAAAAAAAGGAGCGCGGAATTTGCATTTAAGTAGAGATTGCAGTCATTTTATAACGGATGCGATCATACCAGCACTAAAGCACCGGATCCCATCGGAACTCCGCAGTTAAGCGTGCTTGGGCAGGAGTAGTACTAGGATGGTTGACCTCCTGGGAAGTCCCTGTGTTGCATTCCTTTTAGATTTTTTTTAGCGTAATATGTCGCATACGGTGTGTGTTTTTTTTTTTGTCTTACGCATACAGAGCGGTTTCTCGGAGTTTCTAAATAACGAATTTTCAATTTTCAATTCATCAAAATAAATGGATTTTCGATAAATATATATTTTTTTTTAAATAAAAAAAGGAGCGCGGAATTTGCATTTAAGTAGAGATTGCAGTCATTCTATAACGGATGCGATCATACCAGCACTAAAGCACCGGATCCCATCGGAACTCCGCAGTTAAGCGTGCTTGGGCAGGAGTAGTACTAGGATGGGTGACCTCCTGGGAAGTCCCTGTGTTGCATTCCTTTTAGATTTTTTTTAGCGTAATATGTCGCATACGGTGTGTTTTTTTTTTGTCTTACGCATACAGAGCGGTTTCTCGGAGTTTCTAAATAACGAATTTTCAATTTTCAATTCATCAAAATAAATTGATTTTCGATAAATATATTTTTGTTTTAAATAAAAAAAGGAGCGCGGAATTTTCATTTAAGTAGAGATTGCAGTCCTTCTATAACGGATGCGATCATACCAGCACTAAAGCACCGGATCCCATCGGAACTCCGCAGTTAAGCGTGCTTGGGCAGGAGTAGTACTAGGATGGTTGACCTCCTGGGAAGTCCCTGTGTTGCATTCCTTTTAGATTTTTTTTAGCGTAATATGCCGCATACGGTGTGTTTTTTTTTTTGTCTTACGCATACAGAGCGGTTTCTCGGAGTTTCTAAATAACGAATTTTCAATTTTCAATTCATCAAAATAAATGGATTTTCGATAAATATATTTTTGTTTTAAATAAAAAAAGGAGCGCGGAATTTGCATTTAAGTAGAGATTGCAGTCATTCTATAACGGATGCGATCATACCTGCACTAAAGCACCGGATCCCATCGGAACTCCGCAGTTAAGCGTGCTTGGGCAGGAGTAGTACTAGGATGGGTGACCTCCTGGGAAGTCCTTGTGTTGCATTCCTTTTAGATTTTTTTAGCGTAATATGTCGCATACGGTGTGTGTGTGTTTTTTTTTGTCTTACGCATACAGAGCGGTTTCTCGGAGTTTCTTAATAACGAATTTTCAATTTTCAATTCATCAAAATAAATTGATTTTCGATAAATATATTTTTGTTTTAAATAAAAAAAGGAGCGCGGAATTTGCATTTAAGTAGAGATTGCAGTCATTCTATAACGGATGCGATCATACCAGCACTAAAGCATCGGATCCCATCGGAACTCCGCAGTTAAGCGTGCTTGGGCAGGAGTAGTACTAGGATGGGTGACCTCCTGGGAAGTCCCTGTGTTGCATTCCTTTTAGATTTTTTTTAGCGTAATATGTCGCATACGGTGTGTTTTTTTTTTTTGTCTTACGCATACAGAGCGGTTTCTCGGAGTTTCTAAATAACGAATTTTCAATTTTCAATTCATCAAAATAAATGGATTTTCGATAAATATATTTTTGTTTTAAATAAAAAAAGGAGCGCGGAATTTGCATTTAAGTAGAGATTGCAGTCATTCTATAACGGATGCGATCATACCAGCACTAAAGCACCGGATCCCATCGGAACTCCGCAGTTAAGCGTGCTTGGGCAGGAGTAGTACTAGGATGGGTGACCTCCTGGGAAGTCCCGTTGTTGCATTCCTTTTAGATTTTTTTTAGCGTAATATGTCGCATACGGTGTGTGTGTTTTTTTTGTCTTACGCATACAGAGCGGTTTCTCGGAGTTTCTAAATAACGAATTTTCAATTTTCAATTCATCAAAATATATTGATTTTCGATAAATATATTTTTGTTTTAAATAAAAAAAGGAGCGCGGAATTTGCATTTAAGTAGAGATTGCAGTCATTCCATAACGGATGCGATCATACCAGCACTAAAGCACCGGATCCCATCGGAACTCCGCAGTTAAGCGTGCTTGGGCAGGAGTAGTACTAGGATGGGTGACCTCCTGGGAAGTCCCTGTGTTGCATTCCTTTTAGATTTTTTTTAGCGTAATATGTCGCATACGGTGTGTGTTTTTTTTTTTTGTCTTACGCATACAGAGCGGTTTCTCGGAGTTTCTAAATAACGAATTTTCAATTCATCAAAATAAATTGATTTTCGATAAATATATTTTTGTTTTAAATAAAAAAAGGAGCGCGGAATTTGCATTTAAGTAGAGATTGCAGTCATTCTATAACGGATGCGATCATACCAGCACTAAAGCACCGGATCCCATCGGAACTCCGCAGTTAAGCGTGCTTGGGCAGGAGTAGTACTAGGATGGGTGACCTCCTGGGAAGTCCCTGTGTTGCATTCCTTTTAGATTTTTTTTAGCGTAATATGTCGCATACGGTGTGTTTTTTTTTTGTCTTACGCATACAGAGCGGTTTCTCGGAGTTTCTAAATAACGAATTTTCAATTTTCAATTCATCAAAATAAATTGATTTTCGATAAATATATTTTTGTTTTAAATAAAAAAAGGAGCGCGGAATTTTCATTTAAGTAGAGATTGCAGTCCTTCTATAACGGATGCGATCATACCAGCACTAAAGCACCGGATCCCATCGGAACTCCGCAGTTAAGCGTGCTTGGGCAGGAGTAGTACTAGGATGGTTGACCTCCTGGGAAGTCCCTGTGTTGCATTCCTTTTAGATTTTTTTTAGCGTAATATGCCGCATACGGTGTGTTTTTTTTTTTGTCTTACGCATACAGAGCGGTTTCTCGGAGTTTCTAAATAACGAATTTTCAATTTTCAATTCATCAAAATAAATGGATTTTCGATAAATATATTTTTGTTTTAAATAAAAAAAGGAGCGCGGAATTTGCATTTAAGTAGAGATTGCAGTCATTCTATAACGGATGCGATCATACCAGCACTAAAGCACCGGATCCCATCGGAACTCCGCAGTTAAGCGTGCTTGGGCAGGAGTAGTACTAGGATGGGTGACCTCCTGGGAAGTCCCTGTGTTGCATTCCTTTTAGATTTTTTTAGCGTAATATGTCGCATACGGTGTGTGTGTGTTTTTTTTTGTCTTACGCATACAGAGCGGTTTCTCGGAGTTTCTTAATAACGAATTTTCAATTTTCAATTCATCAAAATAAATTGATTTTCGATAAATATATTTTTGTTTTAAATAAAAAAAGGAGCGCGGAATTTGCATTTAAGTAGAGATTGCAGTCATTCTATAACGGATGCGATCATACCAGCACTAAAGCACCGGATCCCATCGGAACTCCGCAGTTAAGCGTGCTTGGGCAGGAGTAGTACTAGGATGGGTGACCTCCTGGGAAGTCCCTGTGTTGCATTCCTTTTAGATTTTTTTTAGCGTAATATGTCGCATACGGTGTGTGTTTTTTTTTTTTGTCTTACGCATACAGAGCGGTTTCTCGGAGTTTCTAAATAACGAATTTTCAATTCATCAAAATAAATTGATTTTCGATAAATATATTTTTGTTTTAAATAAAAAAAGGAGCGCGGAATTTGCATTTAAGTAGAGATTGCAGTCATTCTATAACGGATGCGATCATACCAGCACTAAAGCACCGGATCCCATCGGAACTCCGCAGTTAAGCGTGCTTGGGCAGGAGTAGTACTAGGATGGGTGACCTCCTGGGAAGTCCCTGTGTTGCATTCCTTTTAGATTTTTTTTAGCGTAATATGTCGCATACGGTGTGTTTTTTTTTTTGTCTTACGCATACAGAGCGGTTTCTCGGAGTTTCTAAATAACGAATTTTCAATTTTCAATTCATCAAAATAAATTGATTTTCGATAAATATATTTTTGTTTTAAATAAAAAAAGGAGCGCGGAATTTGCATTTAAGTAGAGATTGCAGTCATTTTATAACGGATGCGATCATACCAGCACTAAAGCACCGGATCCCATCGGAACTCCGCAGTTAAGCGTGCTTGGGCAGGAGTAGTACTAGGATGGTTGACCTCCTGGGAAGTCCCTGTGTTGCATTCCTTTTAGATTTTTTTTAGCGTAATATGTCGCATACGGTGTGTGTTTTTTTTTTTGTCTTACGCATACAGAGCGGTTTCTCGGAGTTTCTAAATAACGAATTTTCAATTTTCAATTCATCAAAATAAATGGATTTTCGATAAATATATATTTTTTTTTAAATAAAAAAAGGAGCGCGGAATTTGCATTTAAGTAGAGATTGCAGTCATTCTATAACGGATGCGATCATACCAGCACTAAAGCACCGGATCCCATCGGAACTCCGCAGTTAAGCGTGCTTGGGCAGGAGTAGTACTAGGATGGGTGACCTCCTGGGAAGTCCCTGTGTTGCATTCCTTTTAGATTTTTTTTAGCGTAATATGTCGCATACGGTGTGTTTTTTTTTTGTCTTACGCATACAGAGCGGTTTCTCGGAGTTTCTAAATAACGAATTTTCAATTTTCAATTCATCAAAATAAATTGATTTTCGATAAATATATTTTTGTTTTAAATAAAAAAAGGAGCGCGGAATTTTCATTTAAGTAGAGATTGCAGTCCTTCTATAACGGATGCGATCATACCAGCACTAAAGCACCGGATCCCATCGGAACTCCGCAGTTAAGCGTGCTTGGGCAGGAGTAGTACTAGGATGGTTGACCTCCTGGGAAGTCCCTGTGTTGCATTCCTTTTAGATTTTTTTTAGCGTAATATGCCGCATACGGTGTGTTTTTTTTTTGTCTTACGCATACAGAGCGGTTTCTCGGAGTTTCTAAATAACGAATTTTCAATTTTCAATTCATCAAAATAAATGGATTTTCGATAAATATATTTTTGTTTTAAATAAAAAAAGGAGCGCGGAATTTGCATTTAAGTAGAGATTGCAGTCATTCTATAACGGATGCGATCATACCAGCACTAAAGCACCGGATCCCATCGGAACTCCGCAGTTAAGCGTGCTTGGGCAGGAGTAGTACTAGGATGGGTGACCTCCTGGGAAGTCCTTGTGTTGCATTCCTTTTAGATTTTTTTAGCGTAATATGTCGCATACGGTGTGTGTGTGTTTTTTTTTGTCTTACGCATACAGAGCGGTTTCTCGGAGTTTCTTAATAACGAATTTTCAATTTTCAATTCATCAAAATAAATTGATTTTCGATAAATATATTTTTGTTTTAAATAAAAAAAGGAGCGCGGAATTTGCATTTAAGTAGAGATTGCAGTCATTCTATAACGGATGCGATCATACCAGCACTAAAGCACCGGATCCCATCGGAACTCCGCAGTTAAGCGTGCTTGGGCAGGAGTAGTACTAGGATGGGTGACCTCCTGGGAAGTCCCTGTGTTGCATTCCTTTTAGATTTTTTTTAGCGTAATATGTCGCATACGGTGTGTTTTTTTTTTTTGTCTTACGCATACAGAGCGGTTTCTCGGAGTTTCTAAATAACGAATTTTCAATTTTCAATTCATCAAAATAAATGGATTTTCGATAAATATATTTTTGTTTTAAATAAAAAAAGGAGCGCGGAATTTGCATTTAAGTAGAGATTGCAGTCATTCTATAACGGATGCGATCATACCAGCACTAAAGCACCGGATCCCATCGGAACTCCGCAGTTAAGCGTGCTTGGGCAGGAGTAGTACTAGGATGGGTGACCTCCTGGGAAGTCCCGTTGTTGCATTCCTTTTAGATTTTTTTTAGCGTAATATGTCGCATACGGTGTGTGTGTTTTTTTTGTCTTACGCATACAGAGCGGTTTCTCGGAGTTTCTAAATAACGAATTTTCAATTTTCAATTCATCAAAATATATTGATTTTCGATAAATATATTTTTGTTTTAAATAAAAAAAGGAGCGCGGAATTTGCATTTAAGTAGAGATTGCAGTCATTCCATAACGGATGCGATCATACCAGCACTAAAGCACCGGATCCCATCGGAACTCCGCAGTTAAGCGTGCTTGGGCAGGAGTAGTACTAGGATGGGTGACCTCCTGGGAAGTCCCTGTGTTGCATTCCTTTTAGATTTTTTTTAGCGTAATATGTCGCATACGGTGTGTGTTTTTTTTTTTTGTCTTACGCATACAGAGCGGTTTCTCGGAGTTTCTAAATAACGAATTTTCAATTCATCAAAATAAATTGATTTTCGATAAATATATTTTTGTTTTAAATAAAAAAAGGAGCGCGGAATTTGCATTTAAGTAGAGATTGCAGTCATTCTATAACGGATGCGATCATACCAGCACTAAAGCACCGGATCCCATCGGAACTCCGCAGTTAAGCGTGCTTGGGCAGGAGTATTACTAGGATGGGTGACCTCCTGGGAAGTCCCTGTGTTGCATTCCTTTTAGATTTTTTTTAGCGTAATATGTCGCATACGGTGTGTTTTTTTTTTGTCTTACGCATACAGAGCGGTTTCTCGGAGTTTCTAAATAACGAATTTTCAATTTTCAATTCATCAAAATAAATTGATTTTCGATAAATATATTTTTGTTTTAAATAAAAAAAGGAGCGCGGAATTTTCATTTAAGTAGAGATTGCAGTCCTTCTATAACGGATGCGATCATACCAGCACTAAAGCACCGGATCCCATCGGAACTCCGCAGTTAAGCGTGCTTGGGCAGGAGTAGTACTAGGATGGTTGACCTCCTGGGAAGTCCCTGTGTTGCATTCCTTTTAGATTTTTTTTAGCGTAATATGCCGCATACGGTGTGTTTTTTTTTTTGTCTTACGCATACAGAGCGGTTTCTCGGAGTTTCTAAATAACGAATTTTCAATTTTCAATTCATCAAAATAAATGGATTTTCGATAAATATATTTTTGTTTTAAATAAAAAAAGGAGCGCGGAATTTGCATTTAAGTAGAGATTGCAGTCATTCTATAACGGATGCGATCATACCAGCACTAAAGCACCGGATCCCATCGGAACTCCGCAGTTAAGCGTGCTTGGGCAGGAGTAGTACTAGGATGGGTGACCTCCTGGGAAGTCCCTGTGTTGCATTCCTTTTAGATTTTTTTAGCGTAATATGTCGCATACGGTGTGTGTGTGTTTTTTTTTGTCTTACGCATACAGAGCGGTTTCTCGGAGTTTCTTAATAACGAATTTTCAATTTTCAATTCATCAAAATAAATTGATTTTCGATAAATATATTTTTGTTTTAAATAAAAAAAGGAGCGCGGAATTTGCATTTAAGTAGAGATTGCAGTCATTCTATAACGGATGCGATCATACCAGCACTAAAGCACCGGATCCCATCGGAACTCCGCAGTTAAGCGTGCTTGGGCAGGAGTAGTACTAGGATGGGTGACCTCCTGGGAAGTCCCTGTGTTGCATTCCTTTTAGATTTTTTTTAGCGTAATATGTCGCATACGGTGTGTTTTTTTTTTTTGTCTTACGCATACAGAGCGGTTTCTCGGAGTTTCTAAATAACGAATTTTCAATTTTCAATTCATCAAAATAAATGGATTTTCGATAAATATATTTTTGTTTTAAATAAAAAAAGGAGCGCGGAATTTGCATTTAAGTAGAGATTGCAGTCATTCTATAACGGATGCGATCATACCAGCACTAAAGCACCGGATCCCATCGGAACTCCGCAGTTAAGCGTGCTTGGGCAGGAGTAGTACTAGGATGGGTGACCTCCTGGGAAGTCCCGTTGTTGCATTCCTTTTAGATTTTTTTTAGCGTAATATGTCGCATACGGTGTGTGTGTTTTTTTTGTCTTACGCATACAGAGCGGTTTCTCGGAGTTTCTAAATAACGAATTTTCAATTTTCAATTCATCAAAATATATTGATTTTCGATAAATATATTTTTGTTTTAAATAAAAAAAGGAGCGCGGAATTTGCATTTAAGTAGAGATTGCAGTCATTCCATAACGGATGCGATCATACCAGCACTAAAGCACCGGATCCCATCGGAACTCCGCAGTTAAGCGTGCTTGGGCAGGAGTAGTACTAGGATGGGTGACCTCCTGGGAAGTCCCTGTGTTGCATTCCTTTTAGATTTTTTTTAGCGTAATATGTCGCATACGGTGTGTGTTTTTTTTTTTGTCTTACGCATACAGAGCGGTTTCTCGGAGTTTCTAAATAACGAATTTTCAATTCATCAAAATAAATTGATTTTCGATAAATATATTTTTGTTTTAAATAAAAAAAGGAGCGCGGAATTTGCATTTAAGTAGAGATTGCAGTCATTCTATAACGGATGCGATTATACCAGCACTAAAGCACCGGATCCCATCGGAACTCCGCAGTTAAGCGTGCTTGGGCAAGAGTAGTACTAGGATGGGTGACCTCCTGGGAAGTCCCTGTGTTGCATGCCTTTTAGATTTTTTTTAGCGTAATATGTCGCATACGGTGTGTTTTTTTTTTTTGTCTTACGCATACAGAGCGGTTTCTCGGAGTTTCTAAATAACGAATTTTCAATTTTCAATTCATCAAAATAAATTGATTTTCGATAAATATATTTTTGTTTTAAATAAAAAAAGGAGCGCGGAATTTGCATTTAAGTAGAGATTGCAGTCATTTTATAACGGATGCGATCATACCAGCACTAAAGCACCGGATCCCATCGGAACTCCGCAGTTAAGCGTGCTTGGGCAGGAGTAGTACTAGGATGGTTGACCTCCTGGGAAGTCCCTGTGTTGCATTCCTTTTAGATTTTTTTTAGCGTAATATGTCGCATACGGTGTGTGTTTTTTTTTTTGTCTTACGCATACAGAGCGGTTTCTCGGAGTTTCTAAATAACGAATTTTCAATTTTCAATTCATCAAAATAAATGGATTTTCGATAAATATATATTTTTTTTAAATAAAAAAAGGAGCGCGGAATTTGCATTTAAGTAGAGATTGCAGTCATTCTATAACAGATGCGATCATACCAGCACTAAAGCACCGGATCCCATCGGAACTCCGCAGTTAAGCGTGCTTGGGCAGGAGTAGTACTAGGATGGGTGACCTCCTGGGAAGTCCCTGTGTTGCATTCCTTTTAGATTTTTTTTAGCGTAATATGTCGCATACGGTGTGTTTTTTTTTTTGTCTTACGCATACAGAGCGGTTTCTCGGAGTTTCTAAATAACGAATTTTCAATTTTCAATTCATCAAAATAAATTGATTTTCGATAAATATATTTTTGTTTTAAATAAAAAAAGGAGCGCGGAATTTTCATTTAAGTAGAGATTGCAGTCCTTCTATAACGGATGCGATCATACCAGCACTAAAGCACCGGATCCCATCGGAACTCCGCAGTTAAGCGTGCTTGGGCAGGAGTAGTACTAGGATGGGTGACCTCCTGGGAAGTCCCTGTGTTGCATTCCTTATAGATTTTTTTTAGCGTAATATGTCGCATACGGTGTGTTTTTTTTTTTTTGTCTTACGCATACAGAGCGGTTTCTCGGAGTTTCTAAATAACGAATTTTCAATTTTCAATTCATCAAAATAAATGGATTTTCGATAAATATATTTTTGTTTTAAATAAAAAAAGGAGCGCGGAATTTGCATTTAAGTAGAGATTGCAGTCATTCTATAACGGATGCGATCATACCAGCACTAAAGCACCGGATCCCATCGGAACTCCGCAGTTAAGCGTGCTTGGGCAGGAGTAGTACTAGGATGGGTGACCTCCTGGGAAGTCCCTGTGTTGCATTCCTTTTAGATTTTTTTTAGCGTAATATGTCGCATGCGGTGTGTTTTTTTTTTTTGTCTTACGCATACAGAGCGGTTTCTCGGAGTTTCTAAATAACGAATTTTCAATTTTCAATTCATCAAAATAAATTGATTTTCGATAAATATATTTTTGTTTTAAATAAAAAAAGGAGCGCGGAATTTGCATTTAAGTAGAGATTGCAGTCATTCTATAACGGATGCGATCATACCAGCACTAAAGCACCGGATCCCATCGGAACTCCGCAGTTAATCGTGCTTGGGCAGGAGTAGTACTAGGATGGGTGACCTCCTGGGAAGTCCCTGTGTTGCATTCCTTTTAGATTTTTTTTAGAGTAATATGTCGCATACGGTGTGTTTTTTTTTTGTCTTACGCATACAGAGCGGTTTCTCGGAGTTTCTAAATAACGAATTTTCAATTTTCAATTCATCAAAATAAATTGATTTTCGATAAATATATTTTTGTTTTAAATAAAAAAAGGAGCGCGGAATTTGCATTTAAGTAGAGATTGCAGTCATTCTATAACGGATGCGATCATACCAGCACTAAAGCACCGGATCCCATCGGAACTCCGCAGTTAAGCGTGCTTGGGCAGGAGTAGTACTAGGATGGGTGACCTCCTGGGAAGTCCCTGTGTTGCATTCCTTTTAGATTTTTTTTAGCGAAATATGTCGCATACGGTGTGTTTTTTTTTTGTCTTACGCATACAGAGCGGTTTCTCGGAGTTTCTAAATAACGAATTTTCAATTTTCAATTCATCAAAATAAATTGATTTTCGATAAATATATTTTTGTTTTAAATAAAAAAAGGAGCGCGGAATTTGCATTTTAGTAGAGATTGCAGTCATTCTATAACGGATGCGATCATACCAGCACTAAAGCACCGGATCCCATCGGAACTCCGTAGTTAAGCGTGCTTGGGCAGGAGTAGTACTAGGATGGGTGACCTCCTGGGAAGTCCCTGTGTTGCATTCCTTTTAGATTTTTTTTAGCGTAATATGTCGCATACGGTGTGTTTTTTTTTTGTCTTACGCATACAGAGCGGTTTCTCGGAGTTTCTAAATAACGAATTTTCAATTTTCAATTCATCAAAATAAATTGATTTTCGATAAATATATTTTTGTTTTAAATAAAAAAAGGAGCGCGGAATTTGCATTTAAGTAGAGATTGCAGTCATTCTATAACGGATGCGATCATACCAGCACTAAAGCACCGGATCCCATCGGACCTCCGCAGTTAAGCGTGCTTGGGCAGGAGTAGTACTAGGATGGGTGACCTCCTGGGAAGTCCCTGTGTTGCATTCCTTTTAGATTTTTTTTAGCGTAATATGTCGCATACTTTTTTTTTTGTTGTCTTACGCATACAGAGCGGTTTCTCGGAGTTTCTAAATAACGAATTTGCATTCCTTTTAGATTTTTTTAGCGTAATATGTCGCATACGGTGTGTGTGTGTTTTTTTTTGTCTTACGCATACAGAGCGGTTTCTCGGAGTTTCTAAATAACGAATTTTCAATTTTCAATTCATCAAAAAAATTGATTTTCGATAAATATATTTTTGTTTTAAATAAAAAAAGGAGCGCGGAATTTGCATTTAAGTAGAGATTGCAGTCATTCTATAACGGATGCGATCATACCAGCACTAAAGCACCGGATCCCATCGGAACTCCGCAGTTAAGCGTGCTTGGGCAGGAGTAGTACTAGGATGGGTGACCTCCTGGGAAGTCCCTGTGTTGCATTCCTTTTAGATTTTTTTTAGCGTAATATGTCGCATACGGTGTGTTTTTTTTTTGTCTTACGCATACAGAGCGGTTTCTCGGAGTTTCTAAATAACGAATTTTCAATTTTCAATTCATCAAAATAAATTGATTTTCGATAAATATATTTTTGTTTTAAATAAAAAAAGGAGCGCGGAATTTGCATTTAAGTAGAGATTGCAGTCATTCTATAACGGATGCGATCATACCAGCACTAAAGCACCGGATCCCATCGGAACTCCGCAGTTAATCGTGCTTGGGCAGGAGTAGTACTAGGATGGGTGACCTCCTGGGAAGTCCCTGTGTTGCATTCCTTTTAGATTTTTTTTAGCGTAATATGTCGCATACGGTGTGTTTTTTTTTTGTCTTACGCATACAGAGCGGTTTCTCGGAGTTTCTAAATAACGAATTTTCAATTTTCAATTCATCAAAATAAATTGATTTTCGATAAATATATTTTTGTTTTAAATAAAAAAAGGAGCGCGGAATTTGCATTTAAGTAGAGATTGCAGTCATTCTATAACGGATGCGATCATACCAGCACTAAAGCACCGGATCCCATCGGAACTCCGCAGTTAAGCGTGCTTGGGCAGGAGTAGTACTAGGATGGGTGACCTCCTGGGAAGTCCCTGTGTTGCATTCCTTTTAGATTTTTTTTAGCGAAATATGTCGCATACGGTGTGTTTTTTTTTTTGGTCTTACGCATACAGAGCGGTTTCTCGGAGTTTCTAAATAACGAATTTTCAATTTTCAATTCATCAAAATAAATTGATTTTCGATAAATATATTTTTGTTTTAAATAAAAAAAGGAGCGCGGAATTTGCATTTAAGTAGAGATTGCAGTCATTCTATAACGGATGCGATCATACCAGCACTAAAGCACCGGATCCCATCGGAACTCCGTAGTTAAGCGTGCTTGGGCAGGAGTAGTACTAGGATGGGTGACCTCCTGGGAAGTTCCTGTGTTGCATTCCTTTTAGATTTTTTTTAGCGTAATATGTCGCATACGGTGTGTTTTTTTTTTTTGTCTTACGCATACAGAGCGGTTTCTCGGAGTTTCTAAATAACGAATTTTCAATTTTCAATTCATCAAAATAAATTGATTTTCGATAAATATATTTTTGTTTTAAATAAAAAAAGGAGCGCGGAATTTGCATTTAAGTAGAGATTGCAGTCATTCTATAACGGATGCGATCATACCAGCACTAAAGCACCGGATCCCATCGGACCTCCGCAGTTAAGCGTGCTTGGGCAGGAGTAGTACTAGGATGGGTGACCTCCTGGGAAGTCCCTGTGTTGCATTCCTTTTAGATTTTTTTTAGCGTAATATGTCGCATACTTTTTTTTTTGTTGTCTTACGCATACAGAGCGGTTTCTCGGAGTTTCTAAATAACGAATTTGCATTCCTTTTAGATTTTTTTAGCGTAATATGTCGCATACGGTGTGTGTGTGTTTTTTTTTGTCTTACGCATACAGAGCGGTTTCTCGGAGTTTCTAAATAACGAATTTTCAATTTTCAATTCATCAAAAAAATTGATTTTCGATAAATATATTTTTGTTTTAAATAAAAAAAGGACCGCGGAATTTGCATTTAAGTAGAGATTGCAGTCATTCTATAACGGATGCGATCATACCAGCACTAAAGCACCGGATCCCATCGGAACTCCGCAGTTAAGCGTGCTTGGGCAGGAGTAGTACTAGGATGGGTGACCTCCTGGGAAGTCCCTGTGTTGCATTCCTTTTAGATTTTTTTTAGCGTAATATGTCGCATACGGTGTGTTTTTTTTTTGTCTTACGCATACAGAGCGGTTTCTCGGAGTTTCTAAATAACGAATTTTCAATTTTCAATTCATCAAAATAAATTGATTTTCGATAAATATATTTTTGTTTTAAATAAAAAAAGGAGCGCGGAATTTGCATTTAAGTAGAGATTGCAGTCATTCTATAACGGATGCGATCATACCAGCACTAAAGCACCGGATCCCATCGGAACTCCGCAGTTAATCGTGCTTGGGCAGGAGTAGTACTAGGATGGGTGACCTCCTGGGAAGTCCCTGTGTTGCATTCCTTTTAGATTTTTTTTAGCGTAATATGTCGCATACGGTGTGTTTTTTTTTTGTCTTACGCATACAGAGCGGTTTCTCGGAGTTTCTAAATAACGAATTTTCAATTTTCAATTCATCAAAATAAATTGATTTTCGATAAATATATTTTTGTTTTAAATAAAAAAAGGAGCGCGGAATTTGCATTTAAGTAGAGATTGCAGTCATTCTATAACGGATGCGATCATACCAGCACTAAAGCACCGGATCCCATCGGAACTCCGCAGTTAAGCGTGCTTGGGCAGGAGTAGTACTAGGATGGGTGACCTCCTGGGAAGTCCCTGTGTTGCATTCCTTTTAGATTTTTTTAGCGTAATATGTCGCATACGGTGTGTTTTTTTTTTTTGTCTTACGCATACAGAGCGGTTTCTCGGAGTTTCTAAATAACGAATTTGCATTCCTTTTAGATTTTTTTAGCGTAATATGTCGCATACGGTGTGTGTGTGTTTTTTTTTGTCTTACGCATACAGAGCGGTTTCTCGGAGTTTCTAAATAACGAATTTTCAATTTTCAATTCATCAAAAAAAATTGATTTTCGATAAATATATTTTTGTTTTAAATAAAAAAAGGAGCGCGGAATTTGCATTTAAGTAGAGATTGCAGTCATTCTATAACGGATGCGATCATACCAGCACTAAAGCACCGGATCCCATCGGAACTCCGCAGTTAAGCGTGCTTGGGCAGGAGTAGTACTAGGATGGGTGACCTCCTGGGAAGTCCCTGTGTTGCATTCCTTTTAGATTTTTTTTAGCGTAATATGTCCGCATACGGTGTGTTTTTTTTTTTGTCTTACGCATACAGAGCGGTTTCTCGGAGTTTCTAAATAACGAATTTTCAATTTTCAATTCATCAAAATAAATTGATTTTCGATAAATATATTTTTGTTTTAAATAAAAAAAGGAGCGCGGAATTTGCATTTAAGTAGAGATTGCAGTCATTCTATAATGGATGCGATCATACCAGCACTAAAGCACCGGATCCCATCGGAACTCCGCAGTTAAGCGTACTTGGGCAGGAGTAGTACTAGGATGGGTGACCTCCTGGGAAGTCCCTGTGTTGCATTCCTTTAAGATTTTTTTTAGCGTAATATGTCGCATACGGTGTGTTTTTTTTTTTTGTCTTACGCATACAGAGCGGTTTCTCGGAGTTTCTAAATAACGAATTTTCAATTTTCAATTCATCAAAATAAATTGATTTTCGATAAATATATTTTTGTTTTAAATAAAAAAAGGAGCGCGGAATTTGCATTTAAGTAGAGATTCCAGTCATTCTATAACGGATGCGATCATACCAGCACTAAAGCACCGGATCCCATCGGAACTCCGCAGTTAAGCGTGCTTGAGCAGGAGTAGTACTAGGATGGGTGACCTCCTGGGAAGTCCCTGTGTTGCATTCCTTTTAGATTTTTTTTAGCGTAATATGTCGCATACTTTTTTTTTTTTTGTCTTACGCATACAGAGCGGTTTCTCGGAGTTTCTAAATAACGAATTTTCAATTTTCAATTCATCAAAATAAATTGATTTTCGATAAATATATTTTTGTTTTAAATAAAAAAAGGAGCGCGAAATTTGCATTTAAGTAGAGATTGCAGTCATACTATAACTGGTTCGATCATACCAGCACTAAAGCACCGGATCCCATCGGAACTCCGCAGTTAAGCGTGCTTGGGCAGGAGTAGTACTAGGATGGGTGACCTCCTGGGAAGTCCCTGTGTTGCATTCCTTTTAGATTTTTTTTAGCGTAATATGTCGCATACGGTGTGTTTTTTTTTTTTGTCTTACGCATACAGAGCGGTTTCTCGGAGTTTCTAAATAACGAATTTTCAATTTTCAATTCATCAAAATAAATTGATTTTCGATAAATATATTTTTGTTTTAAATAAAAAAAGGAGCGCGGAATTTGCATTTAAGTAGAGATTGCAGTCATTCTATAACGGATGCGATCATACCAGCACTAAAGCACCGGATCCCATCGGAACTCCGCTGTTAAGCGTGCTTTGGCAGGAGTAGTACTAGGATGGGTGACCTCCTGGGAACTCCCTGTGTTGCATTCTTTTTAGATTTTTTTTAGCGTAATATGTCGCATACGGTGTGTTTTTTTTTTTTGTCTTACGCATACAGAGCGGTTTCTCGGAGTTTCTAAATAACGAATTTTCAATTTTCAATTCATCAAAATAAATTGATTTTCGATAAATATATTTTTGTTTTAAATAAAAAAAGGAGCGCGGAATTTGCATTTAAGTAGAGATTCCAGTCATTCTATAACGGATGCGATCATACCAGCACTAAAGCACCGGATCCCATCGGAACTCCGCAGTTAAGCGTGCTTGGGCAGGAGTAGTACTAGGATGGGTGACCTCCTGGGAAGTCCTTGTGTTGCATTCCTTTTAGATATTTTTTAGCGTAATATGTCGCATACTTTTTTTTTTTTTGTCTTACGCATACAGAGCGGTTTCTCGGAGTTTCTAAATAACGAATTTTCAATTTTCAATTCATCAAAATAAATTGATTTTCGATAAATATATTTTTGTTTTAAATAAAAAAAGGAGCGCGAAATTTGCATTTAAGTAGAGATTGCAGTCATACTATAACGGGTTCGATCATACCAGCACTAAAGCACCGGATCCCATCGGAACTCCGCAGTTAAGCGTGCTTGGGCAGGAGTAGTACTAGGATGGGTGACCTCCTGGGAAGTCCCTGTGTTGCATTCCTTTTAGATTTTTTTTAGCGTAATATGTCGCATACGGTGTGTTTTTTTTTTTTGTCTTACGCATACAGAGCGGTTTCTCGGAGTTTCTAAATAACGAATTTTCAATTTTCAATTCATCAAAATAAATTGATTTTCGATAAATATATTTTTGTTTTAAATAAAAAAAGGAGCGTGGAATTTGCATTTAAGTAGAGATTGCAGTCATTCTATAACGGATGCGATCATAACAGCACTAAAGCACCGGATCCCATCGGAACTCCGCTGTTAAGCGTGCTTTGGCAGGAGTAGTACTAGGATGGGTGACCTCCTGGGAAGTCCCTGTGTTGCATTCCTTTTAGATTTTTTTTAGCGTAATATGTCGCATACGGTGTGTTTTTTTTTTGTCTTACGCATACAGAGCGGTTTCTCGGAGTTTCTAAATAACGAATTTTCAATTTTCAATTCATCAAAATAAATTGATTTTCGATAAATATATTTTTGTTTTAAATAAAAAAAGGAGCGCGGAATTTGCATTTAAGTAGAGATTGCAGTCATTCTATAACGGATGCGATCATACCAGCACTAAAGCACCGGATCCCATCGGAACTCCGCAGTTAAGCGTGCTTGGGCAGGAGTAGTACTAGGATGGGTGACCTCCTGGGAAGTCCCTGTGTTGCATTCCTTTTAGATTTTTTTTAGCGTAATATGTCGCATACGGTGTGTTTTTTTTTTTTGTCTTACGCATACAGAGCGGTTTCTCGGAGTTTCTAAATAACGAATTTTCAATTTTCAATTCATCAAAATAAATTGATTTTCGATAAATATATTTTTGTTTTAAATAAAAAAAGGAGCGCGGAATTTGCATTTAAGTAGAGATTGCAGTCATTCTATAACGGATGCGATCATACCAGCACTAAAGCACCGGATCCCATCGGAACTCCGCAGTTAAGCGTGCTTGGGCAGGAGTAGTACTAGGATGGGTGACCTCCTGGGAAGTCCTTGTGTTGCATTCCTTTTAGATTTTTTTTAGCGAAATATGTCGCATACGGTGTGTTTTTTTTTTTTGTCTTACGCATACAGAGCGGTTTCTCGGAGTTTCTAAATAACGAATTTTCAATTTTCAATTCATCAAAATAAATTGATTTTCGATAAATATATTTTTGTTTTAAATAAAAAAAGGAGCGCGGAATTTGCATTTAAGTAGAGATTGCAGTCATTCTATAACGGATGCGATCATACCAGCACTAAAGCACCGGATCCCATCGGAACTCCGCAGTTAAGCGTGCTTGGGCAGGAGTAGTACTAGGATGGGTGACCTCCTGGGAAGTCCCTGTGTTGCATTCCTTTTAGATTTTTTTTAGCGTAATATGTCGCATACGGTGTGTTTTTTTTTTTTGTCTTACGCATACAAAGCGGTTTCTCGGAGTTTCTAAATAACGAATTTTCAATTTTCAATTCATCAAAATAAATTGATTTTCGATAAATATATTTTTGTTTTAAATAAAAAAAGGAGCGCGGAATTTGCATTTAAGTAGAGATTGCAGTCATTCTATAACGGATGCGATCATACCAGCACTAAAGCACCGGATACCATCGGAACTCCGCAGTCAAGCGTGCTTGGGCAGGAGTAGTACTAGGATGGGTGACCTCCTGGGAAGTCCCTGTGTTGCATTCCTTTTAGATTTTTTTTAGCGTAATATGTCGCATACGGTGTGTGTTTTTTTTTTTGTCTTACGCATACAGAGCGGTTTCTCGGAGTTTCTAAATAACGAATTTTCAATTTTCAATTCATCAAAATAAATGGATTTTCGATAAATATATATATTTTTTTAAATAAAAAAAGGAGCGCGGAATTTGCATTTAAGTAGAGATTGCAGTCATTCTATAACGGATGCGATCATACCAGCACTAAAGCACCGGATCCCATTGGAACTCCGCAGTTAAGCGTGCTTGGGCAGGAGTAGTACTAGGATGGGTGACCTCCTGGGAAGTCCCTGTGTTGCATTCCTTTTAGATTTTTTTTAGCGTAATATGTCGCATACGGTGTGTGTGTGTTTTTTTTTGTCTTATTTTTTTTAGCGTAATATGTCGCATACGGTGTGTTGTGTTTTTTTTTGTCTTACGCATACAGAGCGGTTTCTCGGAGTTTCTAAATAACGAATTTTCAATTTTCAATTCATCAAAATAAATTTATTTTCGATAAATATATTTTTGTTTTAAATAAAAAAAGGAGCGCGAAATTTGCATTTAAGTAGAGATTGCAGTCATACTATAACGGGTGCGATCATACCAGCACTAAAGCACCGGATCCCATCGGAACTCCGCAGTTAAGCGTGCTTTGGCAGGAGTAGTACTAGGATGGGTGACCTCCTGGGAAGTCCCTGTGTTGCATTCCTTTTAGATTTTTTTTAGCGTAATATGTCGCATACGGTGTGTTTTTTTTTTTTGTCTTACGCATACAGAGCGGTTTCTCGGAGTTTCTAAATAACGAATTTTCAATTTTCAATTCATCAAAATAAATTGATTTTCGATAAATATATTTTTGTTTTAAATAAAAAAAGAAGCGCGGAATTTGCATTTAAGTAGAGATTGCAGTCATTCTATAACGGATGCGATCATACCAGCACTAAAGCACCGGATCCCATCGGAACTCCGCTGTTAAGCGTGCTTTGGCAGGAGTAGTACTAGGATGGGTGACCTCCTGGGAACTCCCTGTGTTGCATTCTTTTTAGATTTTTTTTAGCGTAATATGTCGCATACGGTGTGTTTTTTTTTTTTGTCTTACGCATACAGAGCGGTTTCTCGGAGTTTCTAAATAACGAATTTTCAATTTTCAATTCATCAAAATAAATTGATTTTCGATAAATATATTTTTGTTTTAAATAAAAAAAGGAGCGCGGAATTTGCATTTAAGTAGAGAATCCAGTCATTCTATAACGGATGCGATCATACCAGCACTAAAGCACCGGATCCCATCGGAACTCCGCAGTTAAGCGTGCTTGGGCAGGAGTAGTACTAGGATGGGTGACCTCCTGGGAAGTCCTTGTGTTGCATTCCTTTTAGATATTTTTTAGCGTAATATGTCGCATACTTTTTTTTTTTTTGTCTTACGCATACAGAGCGGTTTCTCGGAGTTTCTAAATAACGAATTTTCAATTTTCAATTCATCAAAATAAATTGATTTTCGATAAATATATTTTTGTTTTAAATAAAAAAAGGAGCGCGAAATTTGCATTTAAGTAGAGATTGCAGTCATACTATAACGGGTTCGATCATACCAGCACTAAAGCACCGGATCCCATCGGAACTCCGCAGTTAAGCGTGCTTGGGCAGGAGTAGTACTAGGATGGGTGACCTCCTGGGAAGTCCCTGTGTTGCATTCCTTTTAGATTTTTTTTAGCGTAATATGTCGCATACGGTGTGTTTTTTTTTTTTGTCTTACGCATACAGAGCGGTTTCTCGGAGTTTCTAAATAACGAATTTTCAATTTTCAATTCATCAAAATAAATTGATTTTCGATAAATATATTTTTGTTTTAAATAAAAAAAGGAGCGCGGAATTTGCATTTAAGTAGAGATTGCAGTCATTCTATAACGGATGCGATCATACCAGCACTAAAGCACCGGATCCCATCGGAACTCCGCTGTTAAGCGTGCTTTGGCAGGAGTAGTACTAGGATGGGTGACCTCCTGGGAAGTCCCTGTGTTGCATTCCTTTTAGATTTTTTTTAGCGTAATATGTCGCATACGGTGTGTTTTTTTTTTTGTCTTACGCATACAGAGCGGTTTCTCGGAGTTTCTAAATAACGAATTTTCAATTTTCAATTCATCAAAATAAATTGATTTTCGATAAATATATTTTTGTTTTAAATAAAAAAAGGAGCGCGGAATTTGCATTTAAGTAGAGATTGCAGTCATTCTATAACGGATGCGATCATACCAGCACTAAAGCACCGGATCCCATCGGAACTCCGCAGTTAAGCGTGCTTGGGCAGGAGTAGTACTAGGATGGGTGACCTCCTGGGAAGTCCCTGTGTTGCATTCCTTTTAGATTTTTTTTAGCGTAATATGTCGCATACGGTGTGTTTTTTTTTTTGTCTTACGCATACAGAGCGGTTTCTCGGAGTTTCTAAATAACGAATTTTCAATTTTCAATTCATCAAAATAAATTGATTTTCGATAAATATATTTTTGTTTTAAATAAAAAAAGGAGCGCGGAATTTGCATTTAAGTAGCGATTGCAGTCATTCTATAACGGATGCGATCATACCAGCACTAAAGCACCGGATCCCATCGGAACTCCGCAGTTAAGCGTGCTTGGTCAGGAGTAGTACTAGGATGGGTGACCTCCTGGGAAGTCCCTGTGTTGCATTCTTTTTAGATTTTTTTTAGCGAAATATGTCGCATACGGTGTGTTTTTTTTTTTGTCTTACGCATACAGAGCGGTTTCTCGGAGTTTCTAAATAACGAATTTTCAATTTTCAATTCATCAAAATAAATTGATTTTCGATAAATATATTTTTGTTTTAAATAAAAAAAGGAGCGCGGAATTTGCATTTAAGTAGAGATTGCAGTCATTCTATAACGGATGCGATCATACCAGCACTAAAGCACCGGATCCCATCGGAACTCCGCAGTTAAGCGTGCTTGGGCAGGAGTAGTACTAGGATGGGTGACCTCCTGGGAAGTCCCTGTGTTGCATTCCTTTTAGATTTTTTTTAGCGTAATATGTCGCATACGGTGTGTTTTTTTTTTTTGTCTTACGCATACAGAGCGGTTTCTCGGAGTTTCTAAATAACGAATTTTCAATTTTCAATTCATCAAAATAAATTGATTTTCGATAAATATATTTTTGTTTTAAATAAAAAAAGGAGCGCGGAATTTGCATTTAAGTAGAGATTGCAGTCATTCTATAACGGATGCGATCATACCAGCACTAAAGCACCGGATACCATCGGAACTCCGCAGTTAAGCGTGCTTGGGCAGGAGTAGTACTAGGATGGGTGACCTCCTGGGAAGTCCCTGGGTTGCATTCCTTTTAGATTTTTTTTAGCGTAATATGTCGCATACGGTGTGTGTTTTTTTTTTTGTCTTACGCATACAGAGCGGTTTCTCGGAGTTTCTAAATAACGAATTTTCAATTTTCAATTCATCAAAATAAATTGATTTTCGATAAATATATTTTTGTTTTAAATAAAAAAAGGAGCGCGGAATTTGCATTTAAGTAGAGATTCCAGTCATTCTATAACGGATGCGATCATACCAGCACTAAAGCACCGGATCCCATCTGGACTCCGCAGTTAAGCGTGCTTGGGCAGGAGTAGTACTAGGATGGGTGACCTCCTGGGAAGTCCCTGTGTTGCATTCCTTTTAGATTTTTTTTAGCGTAATATGTCGCATACGGTGTGTGTGTGTTTTTTTTTGTCTTATTTTTTTTAGCGTAATATGTCGCATACGGTGTGTGTGTGTTTTTTTTTGTCTTACGCATACAGAGCGGTTTCTCGGAGTTTCTAAATAACGAATTTTCAATTTTCAATTCATCAAAATAAATTGATTTTCGATAAATATATTTTTGTTTTAAATAAAAAAAGGAGCGCGGAATTTGCATTTAAGTAGAGATTGCAGTCATTCTATAACGGATGCGATCATACCAGCACTAAAGCACCGGATCCCATCGGAACTCCGCAGTTAAGCGTGCTTGGGCAGGAGTAGTACTAGGATGGGTGACCTCCTGGGAAGTCCCTGTGTTGCATTCCTTTTAGATTTTTTTTAGCGTAATATGTCGCATACGGTGTGTTTTTTTTTTTGTCTTACGCATACAGAGCGGTTTCTCGGAGTTTCTAAATAACGAATTTTCAATTTTCAATTCATCAAAATAAATTGATTTTCGATAAATATATTTTTGTTTTGAATAAAAAAAGGAGCGCGGAATTTGCATTTAAGTAGAGATTGCAGTCATTCTATAACGGATGCGATCATACCAGCACTAAAGCACCGGATCCCATCGGAACTCCGCAGTTAAGCGTGCTTGGGCAGGAGTAGTACTAGGATGGGTGACCTCCTGGGAAGTCCCTGTGTTGCATTCCTTTTAGATTTTTTTTAGCGTAATATGTCGCATACGGTGTGTGTGTTTTTTTTTGTCTTACGCATACAGAGCGGTTTCTCGGAGTTTCTAAATAACGAATTTTCAATTTTCAATTCATCAAAAAAAATTGATTTTCGATAAATATATTTTTGTTTTAAATAAAAAAAGGAGCGCGGAATTTGCATTTAAGTAGAGATTGCAGTCATTCTATAACGGATGCGATCATACCAGCACTAAAGCACCGGATCCCATCGGAACTCCGCAGTTAAGCGTGCTTGGGCAGGAGTAGTACTAGGATGGGTGACCTCCTGGGAAGTCCCTGTGTTGCATTCCTTTTAGATTTTTTTTAGCGTAATATGTCGCATACGGTGTGTGTGTTTTTTTTTGTCTTACGCATACAGAGCGGTTTCTCGGAGTTTCTAAATAACGAATTTTCAATTTTCAATTCATCAAAATAAATTGATTTTCGATAAATATATTTTTGTTTTGAATAAAAAAAGGAGCGCGGAATTGCATTTAAGTAGAGATTGCAGTCATTCTATAACGGATGCGATCATACCAGCACTAAAGCACCGGATCCCATCGGAACTCCGCAGTTAAGCGTGCTTGGGCAGGAGTAGTACTAGGATGGGTGACCTCCTGGGAAGTCCCTGTGTTGCATTCCTTTTAGATTTTTTTTAGCGTAATATGTCGCATACGGTGTGTTTTTTTTTTTTGTCTTACGCATACAGAGCGGTTTCTCGGAGTTTCTAAATAACGAATTTTCAATTTTCAATTCATCAAAATAAATTGATTTTCGATAAATATATTTTTGTTTTAAATAAAAAAAGGAGCGCGGAATTTGCATTTAAGTAGAGATTGCAGTCATTCTATAACGGATGCGATCATACCAGCACTAAAGCACCGGATCCCATCGGAACTCCGCAGTTAAGCGTGCTTGGGCAGGAGTAGTACTAGGATGGGTGACCTCCTGGGAAGTCCCTGTGTTGCATTCCTTTTAGATTTTTTTTAGCGTAATATGTCGCATACGGTGTGTGTGTTTTTTTTTGTCTTACGCATACAGAGCGGTTTCTCGGAGTTTCTTAATATCGAATTTTCAATTTTCAATTCATCAAAATAAATGGATTTTCGATAAATATATTTTTGTTTTAAATAAAAAAAGGAGCGCGGAATTTGCATTTAAGTAGAGATTGCAGTCATTTTATAACGGATGCGATCATACCAGCACTAAAGCACCGGATCCCATCGGAACTCCGCAGTTAAGCGTGCTTGGGCAGGAGTAGTACTAGGATGGGTGACCTCCTGGGAAGTCCCTGTGTTGCTTTACTTTTAGATTTTTTTTAGCGTAATATGTCGCATACGGTGTGTTTTTTTTTTTTGTCTTACGCATACAGAGCGGTTTCTCGGAGTTTCTAAATAACGAATTTTCAATTTTCAATTCAACAAAATAAATTGATTTTCGATAAATATATTTTTGTTTTAAATAAAAAAAGGAGCGCGGAATTTGCATTTAAGTAGAGATTGCAGTCATTCTATAACGGATGCGATCATACCAGCACTAAAGCACCGGATCCCATCGGAACTCCGCAGTTAAGCGTGCTTGGGCAGGAGTAGTACTAGGATGGGTGACCTCCTGGGAAGTCCCTGTGTTGCTTTTCTTTTAGATTTTTTTTAGCGTAATATGTCGCATACGGTGTGTTTTTTTTTTTTGTCTTACGCATACAGAGCGGTTTCTCGGAGTTTCTAAATAACGAATTTTCAATTTTCAATTCATCAAAATAAATTGATTTTCGATAAATATATTTTTGTTTTAAATAAAAAAAGGAGCGCGGAATTTGCATTTAAGTAGAGATTGCAGTCATTCTATAACGGATGTGATCATACCAGCACTAAAGCACCGGATCCCATCGGAACTCCGCAGTTAAGCGTGCTTGGGCAGGAGTAGTACTAGGATGGGTGACCTCCTGGGAAGTCCCTGTGTTGCATTCCTTTTAGATTTTTTTTAGCGTAATATGTCGCATACGGTGTGTTTTTTTTTTTTTGTCTTACGCATACAGAGCGGTTTCTCGGAGTTTCTAAATAACGAATTTTCAATTTTCAATTCATCAAAATAAATTGATTTTCGATAAATAAATTTTTGTTTTAAATAAAAAAAGGAGCGCGGAATTTGCATTTAAGTAGAGATTGCAGTCATTCTATAACGGATGCGATCATACCAGCACTAAAGCACCGGATCCAATCGGAACTCCGCAGTTAAGCGTGCTTGGGCAGGAGTAGTACTAGGATGGGTGACCTCCTGGGAAGTCCCTGTGTTGCATTCCTTTTAGATTTTTTTTAGCGTAATATGTCGCATACGGTGTGTGTGTTTTTTTTTGTCTTACGCATACAGAGCGGTTTCTCGGAGTTTCTAAATAACGAATTTTCAATTTTCAATTCATCAAAATAAATTGATTTTCGATAAATATATTTTTGTTTTAAATAAAAAAAGGAGCGCGGAATTTGCATTTAAGTAGAGATTGCAGTCATTCTACAACGGATGCGATCATACCAGCACTAAAGCACCGGATCCCATCGGAACTCCGCAGTTAAGCGTGCTTGGGCAGGAGTAGTACTAGGATGGGTGACCTCCTGGGAAGTCCCTGTGTTGCATTCCTTTTAGATTTTTTTTAGCGAAATATGTCGCATACGGTGTGTTTTTTTTTTTTGTCTTACGCATACAGAGCGGTTTCTCGGAGTTTCTAAATAACGAATTTTCAATTTTCAATTCATCAAAATAAATTGATTTTCGATAAATATATTTTTGTTTTAAATAAAAAAAGGAGCGCGGAATTTGCATTTAATTAGAGATTGCAGTCATTCTATAACAGATGCGATCATACCAGCACTAAAGCACCGGATCCCATCGGAACTCCGCAGTTAAGCGTGCTTGGGCAGGAGTAGTACTAGGATGGGTGACCTCCTGGGAAGTCCCTGTGTTGCATTCCTTTTAGATTTTTTTTAGCGTAATATGTCGCACTAAAGCACCGGATCCCATCGGAACTCCGCAGTTAAGCGTGCTTGGGCAGGAGTAGTACTAGGATGGGTGACCTCCTGGGAAGTCCCTGTGTTGCATTCCTTTTAGATTTTTTTTAGCGTAATATGTCGCATACGGTGTGTTTTTTTTTTTTGTCTTACGCATACAGAGCGGTTTCTCGGAGTTTCTAAATAACGAATTTTCAATTTTCAATTCATCAAAATAAATTGATTTTCAATAAATATATTTTTGTTTTAAATAAAAAAAGGAGCGCGGAATTTGCATTTAAGTAGAGATTGCTGTCATTCTATAACGGATGCGATCATACCAGCACTAAAGCACCGGATCCCATCTGAACTCCGCAGTTAAGCGTGCTTGGGCAGGAGTAGTACTAGGATGGGTGACCTCCTGGGAAGTCCCTGTGTTGCATTCCTTTTAGATTTTTTTAGCGTAATATGTCGCATATTTTTTTTTTTTGTCTTACGCATACAGAGCGGTTTCTCGGAGTTTCTAAATAACGAATTTTCAATTTTCAATTCATCAAAATAAATTGATTTTCGATAAATATATTTTTGTTTTAAATAAAAAAAGGAGCGCGGAATTTGCATTTAAGTAGAGATTGCAGTCATTCTATAACGTATGCGATCATACCAGCACTAAAACACCGGATCCCATCGGAACTCCGCAGTTAAGCGTGCTTGGGCAGGAGTAGTACTAGGATGGGTGACCTCCTGGGAAGTCCCTGTGTTGCATTCCTTTTAGATTTTTTTTAGCGTAATATGTCGCATACGGTGTGTTTTTTTTTTTTGTCTTACGCATACAGAGCGGTTTCTCGGAGTTTCTAAATAACGAATTTTCAATTTTCAATTCATCAAAATAAATTGATTTTCGATAAATATATTTTTGTTTTAAATAAAAAAAGGAGCGCGGAATTTGCATTTAAGTAGAGATTGCAGTCATTCTATAACGGATGCGATCATACCAGCACTAAAGCACCGGATCCCATCGGAACTCCGCAGTTAAGCGTGCTTGGGCAGGAGTAGTACTAGGATGGGTGACCTCCAGGGAAGTCCCTGTGTTGCATTTCTTTTAGATTTTTTTTAGCGTAATATGTCGCATACGGTGTGTTTTTTTTTTTGTCTTACGCATACAGAGCGGTTTCTCGGAGTTTCTAAATAACGAATTTTCAATTTTCAATTCATCAAAATAAATTGATTTTCGATAAATATATTTTTGTTTTAAATAAAAAAAGGAGCGTGGAATTTGCATTTAAGTAGAGATTGCAGTCATTCTATAACGGATACGATCATACCAGCACTAAAGCACCGGATCCCATCGGAACTCTGCAGTTAAGTGTGCTTGGGCAGGAGTAGTACTAGGATGGGTGACCTCCTGGGAAGTCCCTGTGTTGCATTTCTTTTAGATTTTTTTTAGCTTAATTTGTCGCATACGGTGTGTTTTTTTTTGTCTTATACGCATACAGAGTGGTTTCTCGGAGTTTCTAAATAACGAATTTTCAATTCATCAGAATAAATTAATTTTCGATAAATATATTTTTGTTTTAAATAAAAAAAAGAGCGCGGAATTTGCATTTAAGCAGAGATTGCAGTCAATCTATAACGTATGCGATCATATCAGCACTAAAGCACCGGATCCCATCGGAACTCCGCACTTAAGCGTGCTTGGGCAGGAGTAGTACTAGGATGGGTGACCTCCTGGGAAGTCCCTGTGTTGCATTCCTTTTAGATTTTTTTTAGCGTAATATGTCGCATACGGTGTGTTTTTTTTTTGTCTTACGCATACAGAGCGGTTTCTCGGAGTTTCTAAATAACGAATTTTCAATTTTCAATTCATCAGAATAAATTGATTTTCGATAAATATATTTTTGTTTTATATAAAAAAAGGAGCGCGGAATTTGCATTTAAGTAGAGATTGCAGTCATTCTATAACGGATGCGATCATACCAGCACTAAAGCACCGGATCCCATCGGAACTCCGCAGTTAAGCGTGCTTGGGCAGGTGTAGTACTAGGATGGGTGACCTCCTGGGAAGTCCCTGTGTTGCATTCCTTTTAGATTTTTTTTAGCGTAATATGTCGCATACGGTGTGTTTTTTTTTTGTCTTACGCATACAGAGCGGTTTCTCGGAGTTTCTAAATAACGAATTTTCAATTTTCAATTCATCAGAATAAATTGATTTTCGATAAATATATTTTTGTTTTATATAAAAAAAGGAGCGCGGAATTTGCATTTAAGTAGAGATTGCAGTCATTCTATAACGGATGCGATCATACCAGCACTAAAGCACCGGATCCCATCGGAACTCCGCAGTTAAGCGTGCTTGGGCAGGTGTAGTACTAGGATGGGTGACCCCCTGTGTTGCATTCCTTTTAAATTTTTTTTAGCGTAATATGTCGCATACGGTGTGACCGTAATAGAGAATCTTTTACAATTACTTGATCTGGACTGTTCTTTTTAACTTGGCACAAACTCAAAGTCCAATAATACTGTCCCCTCTGTCAGCTTGAATCCCAAAGCGGTTGGGAGTTAATCTCAAACCGTAAAGTGAAGAAAATCTTTTACAGTAATGAAGAGAATGGAGAGAATACTTGTCCGTCGAGCAATGCCCAAGTCTTTCCCTCATTTCTTCCAGTATAATAAGGTTGAGGTTCATGATACTCGGGTACTCTGGCTTTATCCTAGTTCTCTCTATTTTAAATAAATGGAGATCTCCAGTCATCTAAGTAAGACTAGACTTTCTGCACTACAGATCTTTTTCCCTCCGAAGAGCCGACTTCTCCGGTTTTTAGAAACTGAGAGCATTTTGGGATCTCTTTCCTAAATCGGTGCTAAAGAGCACATGATAATTTTCTCACTCCCGATTCGACTCTCCCCTTCGTCTCGCTAGGGTTTTGCTGTCCGCAAGTAAGTGCTTTTTTTCTTAGGGTCTTTTAAATTCAAGAGTTTCCGTAGTTTATTATTCTGTAATTATCTAGGGTTTAGCTTCTAGGAATGAGTTCATTGCTGGAATTTAGATTTGAATCCCGGATAATATGCTTATCTAGGGTTTCATATCAATATTTTTTTTTTCACCTCATATTTATGTTAGTATTTTCTTTTGCTTTAGTGCAAAGATCTGGTTTGAGTTTGCTCGTTTCCTCTATTTAGTTCAGTTTAGTTGGTTCACTTTTGTCCTTTTTGCATTTGCATCTTTGAGAAGGCTAACATTAGGGCACTTACGGAATAACTTTTTCTTATCAATACAATTGTTGTTGGCATTTGCCGCCAATCCTCAACAACAACAACAACCAAGCCATTAGTCCCAAACAAGAAAAAAGAAAAAGAAAAAAAAGAGTAGGCTAACATTGGAACCTAATGTCTAAAATTTAGTATTGCATATCATTCAAATCCTCCAAAATACTGCTCTTGACCTCCACGAATGAAGACTAGGTACTTCATTATTTATGAACATGAGATGCCACTGTGCAATCTAAGTTGTGGTGATAAATTGTGGCACATTTATTTCAAGTGTGGCAATTTGTCTCTATTCTCTGAATTTACTTTCTACATGTAAACTGCTAAATGTGTTTAGAATTTTAATTCTGTGCTGATTTTATGTTGGTCAGGTGCAGTGCATTAAGAATTGATTTTTTCTGATTAACTGGATGGGAGGTTTCATTCAGTTTCCATAATCCTGAACATTGTTTAAGGTGAGTTTCATTTTCTTATTCTTTTGAATATAATTCTTTACTGGTCTAAGTTTAGATTCTCTAGACTATTTATTATACGTTGAAGGTAATTCTTTTGAAGATAATTCTTTACTGGTCTAAGTTTAGATTCTCTAGACTATTTTGTTATTCTTTTGAAGATAATTTTTTGCTGGTCTTGAAAGTTGAAGGCTTCTTTTCTTTTTAGCTTTCAAACTAATATTAATTAATTTTCTCATAGCGATGCATTATATGACATATTCCTCATATCCAAGAATTAGAGATGAAAATGAAAAGGAATTGCATAATACAAATTGCTATCTTCTATTGATTTTGGAAAAATTGTTTGATTTTACTGTTTCTGGTGGACGATAATATCTTTATTTTGGAGAATTGATAGCAAATCTTTTGCAGACACTAAATGTTAATCCATCTCGAAGTATAAGATGGATTGAAAAAAAGTACATGAAACCTTATTGAATTATTTACATATCTTATTACGTTTACATACAGAACTCGACAGTTCTCCTTGTATTACTGTTGTAGGATTCCTGAACCAAAAAAATTTCTTCTGTTATACAATGCCTTCTTTCAGTTTATTTTTGAAAAAAGATTTGCTTGAGTTGATGAAATAAATTTTAGTATCTCGTAGACTTGTAAATTATACAGGTTGTACTTGGTACTTTCAGAGTTCTGTTCTATTATTATCTAATTTTGTATCATACTGCTATTTAAGATATATAATTGAATCCACATAAGCTGAATATTTATATGTTTTACTAGGTTGTCTTCTTCTTCCGTTCTAAAAAACATAAGTATAGCTCTCATTAGTTTTCTTGCTCATCTGCACTTTTCTTATTTAGACTCTAGTGATATTCTCTTTTTGATGATTAATGTTTTAATTTCTGAACTGTTGGGTAAGCAAATCTATATAGTAATTTTGCCTTAAATATCAAAAGAAAACCCTTAACTTGACAAGATAATAGGACTAAAACATTCAATTGATAAATAATACGGGGGTTGTAAAGAAAGTTAGAAAAATACCCTGATGGAGTTGTGTTTCTTCTCGCATGCAGGATTGGGTGGATTTTATCGTAGACTCAAATGCTAATGTTGCTTTTAGAGAGAAGAAACAAATCTACTTTGCTAGCTAAGCTTTTGCTCTAGAAAACAAATAAAAGAAAGTAAAGCATGAAACCTTAGTTGCTATGAGCTCACGGCGGAATCTCCAAAAGGCAAACAAAAATAAAAGCAAAATAAACAAAAAAGATTGTGAACTTTTTGAAATTTTTGCGTTTTCTTAGCATGGGAGCATGCTGAGTGTATCAATTTTAGTATTGACACCAATACCTTGTGATTTGATAACTTTTTGGACATTCATTTTGAGTTCATCTGATCTTTTTTCTTTTTCTATTTGATGAAACTGTCTTTGGGAATTATTTATATATTCTAGCATTTCTATTTGATTTTTCTTCCACATTGTGTTACAATTCATACTAAGCAAGGCACACAATTGTGCCAGTTTTGAAATTTGCGATGAGTGATATCATATCTTAGAATTTGCTTTAAGTTTATAGATTAATTTTAGAAGATAATGACATCACAACAATATTAGACAGAATGATTGGAGTATCATATATGCTGGTAAGTCTAACAAAAATAAGTAGCTATAGATTTGTTGAAGTGAATCATGCAAGTTAAAATCATGTGTACCAAAACATGAACAAGCCTCAAGTTGATAGTAATAACTATACCTGGAGTAATTATTGATTGGAAACTGCAGATTATGAATTAATATTATTTTGAGTAGAATAATATACAAGTTCAAAGAAAATCAGCAAGTTTTGCAACTTACACCATCATGTGCACTGTGGAGAAAAAGAGATGGACCTTATTTAAATAAATATCAGGAATTATTAAATAATCAGTCAACGAAAGAAGCTGAGTGAACTGCACTTATTGTTCCTTACGTTGAAGTTTACATTGTGGCTCATGTTTTGATTCTGTTATCTTAATTACTTGCCATTCAAGATGGGCAAAATGAAAAGTCTTGGCTAATGCCAGTGTTAAATGAATTGATCTTGGTCATATTGCTATTAACAAAAAAAGCTGGTCATTCCACCTCAGTGTTGAGACAGGATGCATATCCAGCTTGCAAAATTGTGATAGGGACAATTCCAACAATTAAAGGCTGAAATGGGAGTTACATGTATTATACATTGAGGAGAATTTGTTTGTTTACTCAAAAGTTCAAATGTGGTCACAGTATTACGTTTCATATCATCTGTTTCTGTAGTGCTTACATCATACTTGTACAGACGCGTGATTCTGATTGCATACCCTGTGATATTTTGCTATGTATATTAAGTTGTGTTAGATTGGCGGGTATAATTCTTTTCTTTTTTCCGTTCCTTGCTTACATCTTGTTTTTACTAACTGTGCAGTCACTGTCATCAATACAATTACCAAATAAGTGCGATAGTGTCAGAACATGTCGGACGAGAATTGGGACTTGGAAGCAGGCTCTGGTTTTCAGCCTGACATGGAGAGAGTCGACATACCCCCCACAATAATCGACTTGGATTCATCTGAAAGCCAGGATTTGTCAGAGACAAATGACACAGCCGAGGATCAACAATATGCGGCACCAGTTTCATCCCACCCGATCGATCAAGAAGTTGATGATCATGGGCACAAAGCAAAAGAACCGTCCCCACAATGGTCAGGATCTCCTAAAATGGAAAGCTCCAAGTTAGATCATGATTTGAGAAAAGACAATAGTATGGGTAGGGGCAAGGTTGATGTTGATAGGAGGAGAGGAAGGTCTGACCGGTGGGGCTTGTCTTCTAGTACGAATGAAGAAAAGAGGGATAGAGATGGTATTTCTCCCAAGGATGGTCGGAACAGGCCATCATCTCGTGGGTATGTAACATGTCTCATCTCACTGTTTCTAAAAAGTAATTTCAGAGTTAATGTAAGAAAAGGAGGATAGTTCAGAGTTGTAATTCTTTTTCATTAATTTAGGGAATAGAGATTAGGAATAAGAGTATGTCTTATCAAAGTATTTTGTAAGCACCAAATATATTTCTTTTAATTATTAATCCAGACGATATGGAGAAGTCCTATCCCCTCGAAGAAATAGGTCACCTAGAGAAACCACTACCAGCAGCCAAGTAGCTGCAAGAGAACCTGGTATGAGCAGAGATGCAGAATCCAGAGGGAGACGTGATATGTGGAGTTCGGTTGTCAACTCAAGTGAGAGAAAGAGGGGTGCTGACATGTGGGGCCCGCTGCCCGGACGCCCGAGTAACTCCCCGCCTCCTCCTGGTATGGATGATAGGAGGCATCAAAAAATCCGTAGTATCTCTCCTAGGGGTGGCCGTGGAAGGATACGCAGGTATGATATTAATTTAGCTGCCAAATTTGTTATTTATCTTAGGAAAGTCTGCTAGCATACTGGTCTGGTTTCATAGTTGCATAATTTAGTTGCAGTCCACAATTAGTGGGAATAGCCTTTTGCTTTCTATTATTTCTTCCTTTATATGTTTGGTTTATAAAAGTTTTAGTAGTGTCTAATTCATGGCTTATTTGAGTTTTTGGGTTGGAACTATTTTTTTCAAATATAGGATCTTGCCTGATTCATAACCTGACAAGTCTACGTACATGTTATCCTCCCTAATAAAGTTACTATTAAATAAACAGGAATAGAAGCCGAAGTCGAAGTAGGAGCAGGAGCAGAAGCCGTAGCCGTAGTCCATATGGCTCTCGGCGTGGTGATCGGAGGCCTCCAGCCGGGCAGGTTTGCCGGGACTTCATGGCTGGCCGCTGCCGCCGGGGCATGCAATGCAGGTTCTCTCACCAAGACAGTACCAGTCACAATCGGTACAACTCACCTTCGGATCACCCTAGAGAGCGAGACAGAGAAAGGGACAGGGATAGAGAAAGAGAAAGGGACCGAGATCGAGAAAGAGAAATAGAAAGGAACAGAGAAAGATACCCTACCAGGGATGATAGAGACAATTTATATGATTCAAGGGGCCAGATTGAATATTTGCATGACAAACAGTCGTCTCAGGGTTATAGAAGTAATTACGATGAACCTCCTTATAATAGTACCAGTAACCGCTCTAGCGAGAGATGCTTTGATTTTTCTATAGGCCATTGCACCAGGGGTGATAGCTGTAGATTTGTTCACCATGATGCATCATCAGGTCATGGTGGTTTGGGCATGAGAGACGAGGAGAGAGAAAGAGGCTGGGATGAGAGAGAAAGGGATGGGGGTTGTAGGAGCAGGGTTGCTAATTTTGATGACCGAGAAAATGACATATCTCTGGAGAGTGAGAAGGATAAAAGAGCTAAAGGAAAGGAAACATGCAAATTTTTCTTGGAAGGGAGGTGTGGCCGTGGTCAGGGCTGCCGGTTCTCTCATGACGTGAGGCAAGAGGTCCATGGAGAGAATGTCAGTGAGCAGAGCTGGTCTAACAAAATGAGGGATGAGATGCATAATGAAACCGGTACTCATAATCCTTATGCGATACATCCACAAGCACCTAATTTGTCCTTTACTAGTCAGGTGCAAGTGCCTCAGAAACCACTGACAAGCTTTTACCCTGTCAATCAAAATTCTGTAATTCCCAGTCCAGTGAATCAAAGTCTGGTCAATCCAAATCCTGTCACTGGTGGTGCTACTACTGTTTTGGGCTCAGTACTGGGTCAGCCCCCTGTCAACTCATATACAAGTGTAAGCTCTAATCCTAACCATAACATTCCGGGTTACAACTTGCAAGGACAGACAATGGTGGCGACAGCCAATATGACGCAAAGCATACTGGGTCCAAATCCAGATCAGTCATTCCCGCCACCACCACCGCCACCTCCACTCAATCAACCGAACCCTAAGCCTAGCAACTTGGTGACAAGTGAGCAAGCTGCTAACATTGACATCAAGGCCTACTTGTCACAAATCCTTGCAAATAATCCTGGGGGATCAACCTCAGTACCTTCCATACCAGCAGCAGCGCAACCTGCCAACAACCCAGTGCCACATGAGAGTCCAGTTACCCCACCAGTTGAGATAGAACCCCAAGAAGTGAAAAAAGAGGAGGTTGTTTTGGGTCAGAAACAAAAAATGAAACCAAACCCTAACCAGAAACCCAGCAAGGAGACAAAGGGAATTAAGTTGTTCAAGTGTGCGCTAGTTGAAGTTGTGAAGGATTTGTTGAAACCTAGCTGGAAAGATGGGCAGTTGAGTAGAGAGGCACACAAAACAATTGTGAAAAAAGTGGTGGACAAGGTCACTGGTACAATGGAAGCTGGTGCCATACCACAAACTCAGGAGAAGATTGATACCTACTTGTCTCATTCCAAGGGCAAGCTCACTAAGCTTGTGCAGGTTTGTTCATTTTTTTGATATATAATTCTTATTTTCTGGCAAAATCCATGGAGAAACTGCACAATTGTTTTATTGTGGTGGAATATGTAATACAATTTTCTTGCAAATACAACTGTTTTATGTTTTTCTCTTTTTGGCTAACATGGTAATTTTATTTTCTTTTTCCTCTATGGTAGGCATACGTGGAGAAATATGTCAAGCCTGATGGCAACTAGCTAAGCAATGGCTTAATTTTGTACTCTTTTTGTACAATAGAAGCCCATTTCGTCTCCATGGTTCCTGTTGCTTGCACCACGAGGCCATTCCTTATTTAGTTATTTGGTGCGTTGCTATGAATGCGAACTCCAATTAGATGCTTAGGATTTAATTATTTTTATGTATTAGTGTTTATGTTTATTGTTACATGAGAGTAATGCAGCATTGCTTGAGCAATATTTTTCTGACTAGTGGAGCTTTGTTTAATCTACCAAATCTCTGACCCTCTTTCTAAATCTTCGTCCATTGGACATCATTAGTTTGTTTAAGTGTGTTGACATTCGCACGCCTTTGAATGTCAATTACAATGCAATAAATCAACTTAAAAAATGAAAAAGAAAAGACATTATTAATCTTTGTTGGCTCATCAACCTCCAGCCGGCACACTGTATGGTATGGTAAAAATAGCAGTTGGATATAATGGGTCCGTTTGAATGATATATTAAAAAATGAAAACGCAAAATTTTTTATTGTCTGATGCAATTTGAAGTTATTACTTATTGAAACTCCTTGGTTTTGGTATTTATTTAGCATTTTGAATCATTTTTATGTACTTTCAGATTTCGAAGAAAGCCCTAATTTTTCTCGGATGAAATTTCTGATTTTTTTTTTTTCATATTTTTGGGTATAAATATAACTTTTTGGGAATTATTGGTCTGACGAATGGTAGAAAATTATACGAACTACAATATGCTGTGTATGAGTTGTCAGTATCTGATTTATGCCCAAGATAATAATTATCATAACACTTAAAATAAGTTCGTTTCTGGAAAAAAAGGGGTGAGGCTACGAGAATTTCTTATTTATAGAAATATTATAAAATAATAGAGGGATTATGAATTGGTAAAAAAATTCCAGATTCAAAAGTTTTTTTTCATTTGTCTTGGATCCTCTGTGGCCTCTTTCTGTGAAGAAAAAAACAGTTTGGAGCCGGAATAAAGTTGCTATAAAAAATCCAAGGCAACTGGGGAAAAAGAAAAAATAACCCTTTAGATCGGTAAAAGTATTTCCGCTCCAAAGTTTGAATCGAAGAAACTTTTACCATCCATTTATACATGGAAATTCCAATGTACTATTTCTCTTTTTCTCTATTGTTTTATAATATTAATGAGCGAGCATGAGCGAGTTGGTTATGCTCATGCTCAGCTCATTAGCTTAATGAGCGAGTTGTTAATGAGCATGTTGATAATGAGCGAGTTGCCGAGTTGTTTAAAATCCATCATTCAAAAACTAACTTTCATTTATAGAATTTAACAGATTGTCATAATCCAACCTAATTAAACAGTACATAATTTAACAAAAAATTATTCATAAGCAAATTTAACAAAATCAAACAACTATCTTTTTGTCGTTCTCACGGCCCTACATGTCACATACTCAAAGCTATCTCTTTGTCACATACCTACAAATTTGTATTATCAAAACAATAATAAAAATGTAGAATTTAGAAATATACAAATTCAGAACTGTACAAATCCAGAACGGTGTATTAATGATCAAATTTTTTGTGATCAAATTTTGAGTTATATTTTGAGACTAGTGTATTGATGAGTATGGCCCGAAACCAAAGAAAATTAAAAAATAGTGTATTGAATGAGAATTGTAATTCTGCTTGTTTTAGAAAAATTTGCAAATTCTTAATATTATTTTTCTGGATATACTAACAGCTATTAGAGAAGTGGATTAGATGTGGCAGGATTTATGTAACTCAGTTCTTAATGAGCGAGTTATGAGCGAGTTGAGGTATGCTCATGCTCGGCTCATTAAGTTAATGAGCGAGTTATAGCGAGTTGATAATGAGCAAGTTGTTAATGAGCATTTAGCGAGCGAGTTACAAGTTATGAGCAATTTACTCACCCCTATATGGCACTATACATAGAGCGGAGTGGTCTATATTAATATACTATGAATCAATATATTTATTTTAAAATTCAAATACTTGATCTGAGTTGTGCAACATCATCTCCATATAAAAATACTTTTGAATGGTCTTGAATTTTTAGACAAGTGATTTTCTATCTTTCTAAAAAAAATAGTACAAAAATTGTGAAAAATGTAAAATTTGATTTACAAGTACATTTTTATATGGAGATCATGTTGAACAGTTAATACCGACTATTTGGACTTTCAAAACAGAGGTATTGATCTATAGCAGGGATGGACCCACATTCGGCCAGGGGTAGTTGCCCTCTTGGATTTTGAAATTAAGTGGAAAAATACGATTCCGGTACCACTTTGCCCCCCTGAAATTGTTTCGCCCCCCTCTGGAACTGGAAAGCCTGTCAAGCCAGTTCAAAAACACTGTTAATGAGAAACTTTGTTGTTTTTATAGAAAATTGATAGAAAATTTATAAATTTTTTATAGAAATTTACGGATTCGGACCAACTTTGTTATTTTTTAATATGTAAAATTATATTATTTTATTGTTTTTTATTATGTTGATTATTTATTATCTAGTATCTAATAATTAATGAGTTTGAACTCGATAAACTATTTGAACTTGATTCTTGCCTCTCCCTGACAAAAATCCTACGTCCGCCCCTGATCTATAGTACGGACCAAATTGCGCTGTGCATAGCCTCACTTATACATTACGTGCTCAAGGTAATTTGTTAAACATGTTTGATGATCTCTACAAGTATAATTGCTGTTGGAATAAGATGTAAAAGTACCTTGTATTGACAGATTGATCTTCTTATACATTTGCACCCAATTATTATTCTTAGAAATAAAATTCTGAATGCTACCAGTTTTTAAAATATTTCAACTGAATAGTTTGTATATATGGTTTATCTTGAAAGCCACTCAGTCTAACCATATAGCTGTTTTCCTTTCCAACAACTTAGATTCTAACATATCAGACATGTCAAAGATATCAAACATCAAACATCTCTATGAAAAAACAATATCTCTTGAAACCAAGATAAAAGTTTGCGGTACTTGTAAGATTCAGAATTCAGGAAGAAAACAAAAACAAAATAATTGTTCCTCGAACTTATATATTTATAAGTCATGCAACATTTGGCTGAGGATTTCTACTTTTAGCTAATTGGATGATATTGTCCGGAGATTCTCTTTGTTGGAAGCTTTCGCAGTATATAAAGAACCAGAGCCGATGGAAGTATTTCTGTTACCTGCAAATATCATATAAGTTGTTGAATAAAATTTTGTAGAACTCTAAACACTCATAACCAGCAAATAAGGAGCCTAGCTAGTACCTCTTATTAATTCTTTCTTTTGTGATAAAAAAATATTAGAAAGTATGTGTACCCATATCCCTCGCTTCCCTATAAAGATCTCTAGAAGTTGGAGCAAAGTAGAAGAGATGAATTCTAACTAATTACAAATTAGGCTTTTGATTGCCATTTGGAATAATAATTAAAAATGAGATTAAAAAAATACCAAGTAAAAGAAGAGATCTAGAATTAGGTGATTCAGAACATCTAAGCATAGACTTGACTTGAAGGCAGACACCCCAATCTACACGATTAAACAAAACAAATGTTTTATTACATAAAAGCAGCTTTTAATGAATTACATCCAACATTTCATACCATGTGCAAAAAGAACCAAACACATGTCAATTAATAGAGATTTAATTGATTTATTTAACATGAAACATCAAGGACATAAATAAGACCCGGTACTCACCACAACACATCTTACAAGGAAACATGTGAAACAAATTGCCGTAACTGAGCCTACCTGCACTTGTTAATTTCCAGATATTAACCAATTTTATTTGTGTGCAAAAACTAAAAAATATTACACTTTTTGACAACTTGCCAACTAGCCAAATTTTAATCAGCAAGGATACTGTACCGATTTCAGAAGATTACTGAGGTTTTTGCTTCTTTTTTTTACTTGATACAAACAGATGAAAGAAAAAAAAAACATTAAATCAAACAGGCATTCAGAATGCCAATAATCTTGTACAATCCCATAAATGACAGGACAGAAACAGCTGGTGCAATGTTAAAAATAAAAAAATAAAAAATACAATTTTTGGGGTCTTACTTGAGGCAAGTTTGAATTAGTGTTAATCAGCACTGGACTACAGGTCTCATAATAGTACTCAAGGTGTGTCATTGGATCAGTTAAATCAAGTAGGCCATAATTTTTCCATTATACCCACTATTAAGGGCCTGTTCGGCTGCACTCCCATTTTTACTGTTCACGTGGGAAAAAAAAAATTTGCTCAGACTAAATTTTTTTTCCCCCACATGAACAGTAAAAATCAGTTCAAAATTTTTCTGTTCCTGTGCCCATTACCCTGCCCATGTGTCCGCCGAACAGGCCCTTAAGACTTAAGAGCAGACACGTTAAAAGAAAAAGAAGAAAATTAGATGGCACCTTGATCTTGTCAGAGAGTCCCTCTCTTTCCAAGATGTTTTCTATTAGAAGAACAATAATATATGAAATTAAGAAAAGAAAAATGCACCTCTTGAATTTTCTTCCTTCGGCCCCTTGATTCGATTGGGAATTTCCAAAGCATGACAAATATCCTAATTAACAATAAAATTAATGGATTTTTTTTCTCTTTTGAAATTAATTATCATGAACAGTTATTTTCTTATTTGTCATTGCACTAAGAACAAGGAAATGATTAACTTTGTACCTTCCTCCGTATATTAGAAAGCCAAGAGCAGCAATAAAAGATATAACTGCCCACAGAATTAAATCACAAAAATGAAATAAGCAATTGCCACATCAGAGTCCATCAAGCCATATGCAAAATGGTGTTGGATTTATGTATGCTATTTAATACAAAAGCTATAGAGGCACTACACTGATTCAAAATTACCTGACATGAAAATTTTACCGACCGATGCTATAGTCTCGCTATTTTCTATTGAAAGGTATATCCATATGCATACCTGTTTCAATATTTTCAATTATATTTGTAAAACTTGCTAACTTTTGCCACGGATATATAAATCCTTAAAATATTTCTTTGTTGATTGGCATTATTCAAAAGATATTGTTGACTGGCATGCATTTGAATACTCAATTTTCTCTAGGGTTAATGAACTGATGAGCTAGAATCTTGTACAACAATTACCTGAATTAGATATATAGCACAATTGACAATGATATATATAATCCTCAGCTTTTTTGTTGGCAGATTCCTTGCCTAAAAAAAAATATTCAAGAGCACATTTTAAAACTCCGGAGCAAACTAAATACATTAATTGTTGCAGTTTTTATAAGAAGAAAGGTGGTCAGTAATTAAGTAATTACCTGCTGGTATATTTCGGCCCAGAAAAGTACCAGGAGTGTGAAAGTAGTAAAAAGCAGCAAGCCCGGGAGGTCTAGTAGGATTAGAGCAATAACCTAGAAATTAAGAGGTTAATTTTACCAATAAGTAAACAAAAAAGCAAAACAATTAAATATTTTAATGAAAAGGAGTACAAGGTTACGTTTGATTAATTTAAAATTGATTTCTAGAATACAAAAAGATTTGCTTTCTAGTGTCAATAATAAGCTAAGTTCTTACTTTCGGTCGCAACAGGAAAACCTCATCATGGAATCCAAACACAGCAGCTCGTACTACACGCAAGAAAAATGTTGTAAACATGTTAAATTGTTAATGATATCAATAAATGAAAAGCAGATAAAAAATAATGCTGCGCGCACTTGATAATACCTCCATTAACAATAAAATTCATGAGATGAAAGACCTTTTGTGTGGTCCATCCATATTGTGGCACCCGTATTTGGATTCTAATTAGTTGAACCTGATTACAATGGGAAAATAATAAATGAAAATACTTGCTTCTTCAGCTTAATTGGCATATAAAGAAAAAATGAACAAAAAAAATGGCGTTGGTTACTATCTCTTATCTAACAAAAATTAAGTTAACAAATGAATTTTTATCAGCAATCCTTAATTTTGATCATTATCATGAGATCTATAACTTAACACTATACCTAACTCTTGCTACACAAACAGGTGGATTATTAGTTTACATGAGAACAGTAATTGTCTACTTTTCGACAATTTACAAATATAGCTCCTGCTCCTAGATGTATAAGTACATCTGCTTTAAATTGTTTCTTGACTTGGCGTTTAAATAATTCTCGAAATTATGTCTAGTTATCAATTACTTCAGATTAACACTAACTAATTGGCTGGTTAATGAAGACAAAATGACTAAAATTCCATCAGGATTCCTTCAATTTAGAACTACTAGAGAGAGAAATCAAGAAAGAGTACCAAGGCGACGATAGAGACCAAGGCGTACGCGGCACAGAGGAAGTAATACACTATGTCCTCCAGTTGTGTTGCTGATTCGAGTACTCGTTTTGACTGACCCAATGCAAAAATTACACCAAGACCTAACCACCTCTCCATTTCCAATACCATCTTCCTCTCACACTATACTCTCTCTGGTGTGAAGAACTGAACAAAAAAAAAAAAAAAAAAATCAGAATTCAACCAACCAAACGGCTAAATTTAAATACACCTACACCTGGTCTATGTACACGGTGGAAGAATAAGAGTGGGTTAGTCATGAGTGGTAGTTATTGGTCTAAGATATATGAAAGACCGGGTCTAGTTTATGTCCAATTCTCCAACAACCGGTCCATGTTGACTGGACTGTTTCAATTTTTGCCTAGGTTTATTAGGGCATCCTGCTTTTTACCGAGCTGGTGAGGTTATAAAACAAAGGTTAAATTTCACTTATGGTCATTATACTACATCAGAAATATTTCAGTTTGAAGATTGAACTTCCATGTTGGTCCCAGTGATTTGAAAAAACCCGGCCGGTCCAGGACTGGCCCGTCAGACCCGTGGACCGGACCTGGATCGGCCCGTCCCGTGCACAAGACCCGTCCCGGACCGGAGTTAGATACGGTCCGGTCTAGGGACGGGTCGGTTTGGTTTTCTTTCCACAGGACCGGACCGGACCCCCTATATTCGACCCGCGTTCCCGACTCGTTCCGGACCGGACCCCCTATATTCGACCCGCGTTCCCGACTCGTTCCGGACCGGACCCGGACCCGCCTAACCCGCCGAACCCGCCGAACCCGCCGAACCCAGACCTGGACCCGCTGGACCCGCCGGACCCCCCGATTTGACCGATTACTGTAGCAGTTTTGAAAAAATTTGAATCTCGGATTTTTTGTTTTTGGCCTTTGTCGCCGCTGGTTGCCTTTGCCTCTGTTGCCTTTTTTTTTTTTTTTTGGCCTCTGTTGCCTTTGCCTCTGTTGCCTCAAGGCCGAATGGCACATAATGGCACAAAGGCACATAATTTAGAGTTATATTTAATTTAGATAATTTCTTAGATAATTTCATATAATTTAATTAACTCTAAATAAATTAATTTAATTTAGAGTTAATTTAGATTTAATTTATATTTACTTTAATTTAGATTTAATTTAGATTTATATTTAATTTAGATTTAATTTAGATTTATATTTAATTTGTATTTACTTTAATTTAGATTTAATTTAGATTTATATTTAACTTAGATTTATATTTAATTTATATTTAATTTACATTTACATTTAATTTATATTGAATTTAGATTTTTATTTAAATAGATTGGATAATTTCGGATAATTTGAATATTGTTAATTTTATAATTATTTAAATGAGAATGCAAGAATGGCTTGGTTATTGTCTTTTTTTTTATTTATACGAAGACACTGTTATTTGGAGAGTTGAATGCTCAATGCAAAACAAACTTTTATATTTTTATATCAATTTTCACAGAAATACATTAGGTTTTTTAATTATCTAATTAATTCATATGTTCAATACAAAATGCTGAGGGAACAAATTAAAATTGTGCAAACAATAAAGCAGACATGAATTGAACAAATAACTTTAAATAAAATAAATTTATGAATTTTGTTGCAAATAGTAAAAATATTGTCTATGTGTAAATTTAAATATCAAAATCAAGCCTCACATAGTAAATTTGATCGACATTTTATGGCATAATTAGTTTATATTTTCATATGAGAAAGACATTTTTTATTTAAAGAAGTCTTGTGCATTAGTGCATTGCTAAAAAAAGAAGGTAAGTATAACTTATGGAATAAAATATTCTCATTTTTTTTAAATTGAATTTGTGAAAACTATCTTTTTGATTCATATAAAAAAAATAAACCTTAAAAAAATTAAAAATGAAGCATGCATTAGGCATTCAGTTCTCAGCTCTGGAAACAAGTGTTAGAAAGAAAAAAAGACAATAAATCAAGTCATTTTTGTATTCCCTTTTAGTAGCATTTAATAAATTTTTTAACATATTTGATACATTCTTAATTAAGTTTCTACCATAATTAGAAGAATTTTAAATAAGGATAAATTTAATTGTTGTTATCAAAATAGCACCCTTCTCTTAGAGTGATTGGATCATAAATTTACTTTCTATTAATGAACTAATTATGATCTTTTGATTTTAATTATACAATTTAATTTGAACAATGACAATCACCATCACAATTAGATCACAAATATATGTTTTTGAAAGCATCTATACAAACGGAATTTAGCTCTTGCTTCTAGGGATAAAATTTATTAGTGCAAATGAAAATGTGAAATATATCCTCTCTAATTGCAATAACCTGTTATACTAATTCTCTTTTGTAGCCAACCAAAATTATCTAATCACATCAGTTGTATGAATCGGAAATGTAATTTGCATACAAATAGCAGAGAAAGTTATTATGTGAATATAGAGCCTTCTTTTTATATGTATATATATATCTAAATATTGAAGTTTAATCCAATAACTCTAAAAAATGTATGATTTTTTAAAACATCACTTTAAGACTCCTGAGTAGCAACACATCATAAGATATTAGAAAAAATCAATAAAAACTAATATATTTAGTCGATATTCAATTGTTTTAGAATAATTCGGTTTTTAAGATCAAATAATTCAGTGAATCAAAACATTTTATGCACATAGTACATGAATTATCTTACCCCCACAAATTTGTAATTACTGTCTGTGCTTCCAGTTTGTTTCTATTTTTGATCATGTGATATGTCTTCCTTACTGCACAGGTTATCCACAAAATATCAACTTTTGCCAAAGTATATGAAATTTCTGACAATAAAGTGAGAATATTAAGAAGTAAGAGAAAATAAAAAAATAGAACTACCACTGATGACTTGTCTAAAAATAGATCTTTGCTTAACAAATGAGATAATGAAACAGCGTAATTTGTTTCTGTCCACTGGTGACTTGTCAAAAAAGAAAAAAAGGAAAACAAAAACATAAAAGAAAAAAAAAAAACCAGAATAATTAACAAGAATTATCCTGAATTGTGGATTGGTTCTGGGATGGAATCTTCTTTTCTTCAGGGAAAAGAAGATTTTCGGTTTTGAGCCTTTCTAATTTCATGGTTTTTGTGGAAGAAGGAATAAGCGGGGCTTAGATCCAAAATAATTTATAAAAGGGGAAAGAATATGGGACTTTGTTGCTTTAAATCAAAACAGAGGGAGTCGCCAAGGTTGCGTCTACATGGAAATAGTCCTCTCTTGCATCTTGTCAATGATCTTACGGTGCAATCAAGTACTTTGTCTATCTTCTTTTCTGTGTAGTTTTTTTTTCTTTTTAAAAAAAATTCCATTCTGAAAGAGAAATTGGAAGATATTTCATTTTTGTGAAATATATAGCTTTGTTTATTTTTGTCTTTCCGCATTAGCGGTTATGGAACTTTATGAAAACAATCATTCTTTGGCTGAGGTAAAGTTGTATTCCTAGTTGAAAGCTACCTAATTAAGAATCACAGAAAGACATTTTCTCTATGATTTTTTTTTTATTGTCAAACACATCTTTATAGGTCATTTGCCTAAATTTATTTCTTGGTGTGTTATAATTCAGTGATTTCACAAAATATGAATCCTTTATAATGGGTTTCTGTTTTCAATTTGAGCATAATAACTTGGTCTAGATATTTTAAAAGAGAATTGATCAATATATATATATTTTTTTATTTCTGTTATGACCTTTCTTTGTTGAAAAAAATGTTCATTCAGGGTTTGCATGCATAGTTTCTTCCTAGGACATAAATTAAGTTGATTACAAAAATTGATATTGTTTTTGATATATATTCTTTGAACTAGATTTACTAAGAGAGGAAGTACTTCATGATGTTTTCATATCTGCTACAATTCTGTTCATTGACTATATGACTTGTCATAAGAAGAAATAAATTCCTTTTAAGATTAGTTTTTAACATTATTAATCATTTTGTATTGTGGAACACTTCTACTTTTAAAATTCAGAAAATTTCAAGCATAGGGATGTGGCAGAAGAGATACTAAGAATTGGGGATGGGAAATGTAATGCTAGGGTTTTCACATTTGCGGGGATCTTTGAAGCAACAAATGGCTTTAGTTCAGAATCTCTTGTTGGTGAAGGTGGATTTGGAAGGGTTTATAAGGGCCATATGGAACTGGAAGGAAAAAATCAAGTAAATACATATTCTTCTCTTTTCTTGTTTTCTTCACCTTTTGATTTAAGGAAAATTTGTTATTTGCTATAGAAAAATGCACAAGCAACAGCCAATGTAACCCTATTTAAGACAACAACATAAACTATCATTGTAGTTTACTCTTCTAAAATCACAAGAAATAGTATTAAAATATCAGTTTTGTCAAAAATGACAAAGACTAGTACTTTCTCACTGTTTATCTGCCCAGGGACCAGTTATCAAAGAGAAATGATGTAGATAAGTAACTTTTTTTTGTAAATGGGGAAATGGAGGGACTGAAGAGGTAGTTTTCTTTTTGAAGAGAAATGTTTGATCATTTGTTTTGCCAAAAAAATGGTCCTATAATAAGTAAAATCATACAAAGAGCAAATTAAGCACTCCCCTTAACAATACTGACTTCCTAAGGTCAAGGACGTATGCATACAAGCCAGATGACCAACATTTTTTTAGCATGATTTTTGGGTTCATTTATACGACATTTTTAATAATTTGAAAAAGAATAGGTAGATTTGTTGGGCTATAAAGAGCCATGTTTTGAAGATTTTGAAGGGTAAAATTTTATATTTCTTTCCTATTTTGTAAAAAGACTTGGATATTTGGAGATTGAGACTTAAGACTTGGTATCACTAATAACAAGTCATACCACAAATAATCACAGGAAGAGAAGAATACAGAAACATTACTATTCTTATCTAAGCTCCAATCTTCTTTCTTCCTGAAAATTTAAATTCAAATGAACAAAAAATGCATTTTCTGCTTGTAATTATACAGACCATAGCAGTGAAGCAACTAGACAGAAGTGGGATGCAAGGGAATCGAGAGTTCTTGGTTGAGGTATTGATGCTTAGCCTCCTACACCATGATAACCTTGTCAATTTGATTGGATATTGTGCCGACAGTGATCAGAGAATTTTGGTGTACGAGTACATGCCTTTTGGTTCCTTGGAGGATCATCTTCTTGGTAAAAATGCATATTCAATTTTCTCGCAATGTATTTTCTAGAGATAACATGTTTATCCATATTATTTATGTGAATGTGTTTTTTTTTATTAATTTAATACATGCCTCTTTTAAAAGTGGTTTCACAACCAAAGCATTTGATACAAGGTACACCAGGTTTCGTGTAATGCATTACTTCAAATACAATGAATTGTGGACAACACAAGTCTAGTGGCAAACATAATTAGGATTTTAGTTTTTCAAAGGAACCCTCTACCTCCGTATTTTTGTTTAAAGTATGCATCACATTTTTTCTACTTTGTTCAATATTTTATGTAATATAATTTCTTGGATGGACACTTGGATTTCTAATATTGTTTAAAAGATGAGTTACTACCATCACAATAGAGGTTATGATGCAAACTGAACCAAGATAAGAATGCAGGTGCATTTGAACACATAATGTACAAAGAACTTATGGAAATAATTTTGTTGCACCTTTTTATTTTATGCAGATTTGCCACCAGAGAAGACAGCTCTACATTGGAACACAAGAATGAAGATAGCATTAGGTGCAGCAAAGGGGCTTGAGTATCTGCATGAGACTGCTAACCCTCCGGTTATTTATAGGGATTTCAAGGCTTCTAACATTCTGCTTGATGAAGTCTTCAACCCCAAATTATCAGATTTTGGTCTTGCCAAGGTACAAGTGTTTTTTTTTTCTTCTCTTTTTGCAAAGTTGACCTTGCATCTGTATATAATATCTGTCTTTTTCTTTAATGTACTTGTAACTGACCTCCAGCACTCCTAATTTGGATTTGTCAAAAGAAAAGAAAAAGGTCTGGTTTTGCTTATATTCTTTCTGTCGAATGAGCCTCTGCCCCTCTAAAACCAAGCCAGAACTTATGTCAATTTTCATTTGTGCATTTCATATCACATTTGAGTAAACTGCCAATAAAACAATTATGATGAGTTAACATATGTGCTAAGGATACTTTGTTTGTTGTTTTCTTAAACTTAAATTTGTTTTAACATTGGATGATGAAATGTTTATCTCCGGCTTTCAATATGGTGCTTTTAAACACGTTATAATATGATGAAATTGGGTGGGGAAAGGTGGAATAGTTGCTGAACACGTTCTTATAGAATGGAATAAACTGGAACGATGATTGGATAGTGCAGAAACTTTTGCAGTCAAACCATCCCATTATGCACATGGGCTCCTCTTTGTTCCAATGGTTGGAATATCTATTTCCATATTTCCATTTTTGGGGGGTGGGGGGATGGAATTGGATGTAATCCTTTGCGTAGAATGTGGAATTGGAGATAGTTCTCTGATTTTGAGGTTGAGTCTATTTTACTTTGTCAAACAGAGTTGGAAGATAATGGCAAAACTCTCTATTCCCTGTTCTCTATTCTATTGTTGCCAAATACATAATATATGAACTATTGGCTGTCATTTGCAGATTTTGTGAAATAATTTGCCTAATTTGCAGAAGTCATTTTTAATTGAATGAGAAGAAAATGAGCTTAGCCATCATGCAATTTGATCATCGGATATTTTCAAGCTATGAATTAATATGATAGATTCTTTTGTTATTTGTACATAACTTGTATAGGTGGGGCCAGTTGGGGATAAGAGCCATGTCTCAACTCGTGTGATGGGTACATATGGATACTGTGCACCAGAGTATGCATTGACTGGAAAGCTCACCACAATGTCTGACGTTTACAGCTATGGGGTTGTTTTTCTGGAGATAATTACAGGGAGACGAGCAATTGACATGACCAAGCCAGAGAGTGAGCAAAACCTAGTTCAATGGGTATGTTACAAACCAATATAACAATAGAACTTCGTAATTTCTGGTTGTATTCTTTGGCAGTACTCTCCTAGATATCCTTTAGATGATGCACCCAAATTAATATATGATTAAATTCTTTAGAATTGGGAATTTCTGAAATTAGCTAGCTAGAATAATAGAAGGTCATCTATTAGCAAATTTGAAATATTGTCAAAATTTCACTTAATTGTACTATTATTCTTGATAAGTCTGCTGCAGCTTGATTAAGGGAAGCATGTATAAATTGACCCAAAACTCTTTTTGCCCTAGGCTGAACCACGTTTCAGGGACAAAAAGAGATTTGTTGAGATGGCAGATCCTGAATTAGATGGTGAATATCCAACTAAGGGCCTATATCAGGCACTTGCTATTGCAGCTATGTGCCTACAAGAGGAAGCTAGCACGCGTCCTGTGATAAGCGATGTGGTCACGGCCCTCGAGTACCTTGCAATGTCTAATGGCCGACAGTTGAGTGAAACTACCGAGCAAGTGGAACAGGATTCTTCACATCATGAATCGAGAACAGATGGGAATGCCTATAAAGGTGGTGACGAGGCTGAAGATGAAGCATCTTCTTCCTCGGGTCATAGTGACATGGAGAAAGATAGAGAGACAATGGAACGATGTTAGTATTAGAATCTTTCTTTTTATTGCAATTGGACATTGCTACTGCTACCTGCTGGCTGTTTGCAGAGGAAGGTTTGTTTGACAAGGACATTGTCCAGCAGAGATATTGAAATACAGCACTGTGCTTTTGTAATGTAACATAAGAACAGAAAAAGAAAGGTAAAAATAAAATAAGAAAAACGTAAGCATTTTCATTTTCTTTTTTATTATGAATGAAATGAGCATTGCTATCTGGATTGAGGAAAGGTCCTGACGAAGACACTGTATATATAATGTTTCAGTGAAAGTTGTAAATAGGTACAACTCTTGTAACATATATGAGGAGATGAATGATTGTGTACTCTTATACCACATAGCTCATGAACACTTTTGTTGTTCTTACATAGTGGTGGTGTGTTACAAGAGTCAGCAGTATCTTGCTGTGCTAAAACTTGTACATGTCTTTTCTTGGGGTCTTCCTGGGTACTATTCTGCATTTTTACAGTTTCAAATGGTACGTCGTTTAAATCTTGCAAGTACCACAACACTAAAGAGTCGGTGTAAATGTAGCTATTATATTAATTATTTTATCTTTGAAAGGAACAGTTTCTGAAACAGAAATAACATGAGGATGTAATGCCTTTTTATTTTGAACTATAGTAGGCAGTCACCTACTAATAATTTTCATTAATTGAGAAAAATAATATAAAAACTTAAAAGCCAAAAAGAAAAGCAGAATGTTAATGTGATCTCAACTGTTTTCCCAGAAATGCATTATCCTATTTGCAATTTGCTAGCCAATTTTCTTTATCCTTGATCATCATTCGCTTTATATCCTGGCACTCTCTTTCTTTTCTGGTAAAATTTCTACTGTTCTGTTCCTTCCACAGATTGTAGGTAATGAAAGCAAAAAAGACATGTAAAATCACGCAGTTTTCACAAGAAGCTAATAATTCAATACAGAAATTTGTCTGAATCGGAAACCTGTTGATCACAGTCAATAGGATTTGAGAATTGAACATGCAATCTATTGTACGCGAATCAACAATAATCATTAAATTCTAACAGATAATATAATGGGGGCCAGGGCCAGTAAGAAGAAGATTATTAAATTACATGACCTTGTTTCAACAAAACCACATTCAAAGTTATAAATGAAACCACTTAAAATTAGTTTTGGATTGGCCTTCTTACTTGAACTCTTGCACTTGTAGCTATTACATCCACCGAGGAGCAAATTCTTGGAAGGATCCTCGCACCAGTACTGTTCCCTTTGTTATTTAAGGCCTTTCTATTAACCCTTTTATGCCTATTTAGATCTTCACTAGAGTACCGTTCTCTGCTTGTAGAAGCAATGCCATTTCCACCATTGTTCAATGCTTTGTTGGATGATTCAAAATTATTGAAGAAATCAATCTCTCGGCTGATAAGGAACTGTACCGTGCCACAGGTCCCGATCTGTGCTGGCACAGTCTCCATCTCTCTATTCTGTTCTCCTTTAATTTTGAAGATGGGTGTCACTGTTACAGCTCCATGTGGGTATTTATAAGCAAAAGGGATATCAATCTGGATCAAATTCTATATTAAAGTGTTGCTTCTTTTTTTAGGTATTGTAGTTATGACCTCATGTGAGGTTGTCCCTGAATGGTCCTGGCAACATGTAAAAAGCGTGTTTAGATTGATAAACAGTGACAAATTTAAACCAATGACTATTAGAAAGACCATCATATGTGCATGATGCTCTCCAGTTATGCCGATTTCTTTTTTATTTACATGAGTTTCAAGTTTTTAATTTTAAATGTTAACAAGAATTGTAAGATGAATTTCAAAATTAAACTTGATTAAACTTTTATACGTAGGTAATTTTTGGTTATTTTAAAAAACTGTAATTACCAGTATTTACAGAATTATTTTAGCAGACTCAAAATCAAAAGTATTGTTTGTTTGGATTATATTTTCTTCATTAATATTATAAATTGATGATTTTGAACTTAATGGAAATAAGACTCAGCAATTGGTATAAGTTTTTCGAGCAAAACTAGGGTGTGATGTGCTCACCAAGAGGGATTGGTGAGCACACCTCCAAAAGGCTATCGGATTGACTTCGAACTACGAATCCAAACCGTTGAAATTCATGTACTTCGTGAGTGATGCATGTACATGCAAAATTTTTATTGTTTCGAATTCATTTAGTACATGATCAAGCGGTCAAAACAATGAACATTTTATAAGTTATTTTTTAAATTGTTTTATGTATTCATTTTTCATCATTGTTTTGACCGCTTGACCATGTACTAAATGAATTCGAAACTTTAAAATTTTTGCATGTACATGCATCACTCACGAAGTACATGAATTTCAACGGTTTAGATTCGTAGTTCGAAGTCAATCCGATAATCTTTTGGAGGTGTGCTCACCAATCCCTCTTGGTGAGCACATCACACCCTAGTTTTGCTCAAGTTTTTCACATTGGAGATTTATAGGAGCTCGCATGATTTTTGAAATTGACTAGTTTTTCTACGTTGTAAGGGCTCTGTAAAAGTAGATGGGGCAGTGTAATTATTTTATTTATTTATAGTTCTTTCTGACAAGAAAATGAATTTAGGAATTTTTGGACTAATTTTATGCGATATATTTTTGGATTGTATATTTAGAGAATTTTCTATGATATTTTGATTCGATTGTTTTTTTCTACATTTCAACTACTTTATAATATTAGATAGTGAAGAATATTTATTTTATTATGTTTTGTTCTCTCTGAGCAAATAATAAATTTTAAAATTCTATATTTTGTGAATAAGTTCAGGATCTTTGTTAGTGTATATTTTGGTTCTTAATGGGATATATCAGAGATTTTTGTATAATTTTTGAACATGATTGACATTAATGCTCTGTAATTATTCTACTGAAAAGATTCCATGAAATTTAGTCAGTTTCAAAAAATTATAGCTTCTCTGAACATTCAGTTGATAACACATTATCACTTTCAAAACTCATCGTTCAGTTAGAGAAAATAAAAAAATAACAATTTTTTTTTGACAATCTATTTTAGAAAGTAGTTATAGTTCAGAAAAATTAGTACATTAAAAAATTCATTAATGATTCTCTGAATATCCAACTTAAAGAAAACTTATATTAGCTGAATGATTGTGAAGTTTAGCTTTATAAATTTCAATATTAAGAACCGTCTCCTATCGAGAAATCGGTTATATGTGCCACTAATTTTATAATTTATGACATAAGATACCTTTCATTCTGAACGGTTTGATTCAAACGATAAATCTAAACCGTTCAAACTAATCTACATTATGATCGAGTGATTTATTTACATGCAAAATTTATAATTTATAAATTATTTTAGCACAAAGTCGAGTAGTAAAAAAGTAATAAAAATAAATGCATTCAAATTAACTTAAAACAACTTTTACATTTGACCGGTTAACTTGATACTAAATAAATTCAAAAAAATTATTAATTTTACATGTAAAAGTACCATTCATGAATTAAATAGATCGGTTTAAACAGTTTGAATTCGTCGTTTGAAATCAATTTCATAGATTTTGAAGTTGATGGTATTTAGACTGAAATACCACTTATGTCACAGTAGTCGAACTCCACACAAACAGTTACTAGTATCCATAAATTTTTCAAAACTTTGATATTGTTTATACCTCTAAATATGTTTAAATTTTGCCTACGTACTTTATTTTGAATTTTCTCTTGCTCAAGTAACAAAAAAACTATCCACCGGTTATGATTCCGTACAATATAATGGGAAAAAAAGGTTTGGTCATACCACAAATTACAATTTAAGTTGATCCCTCTATATCCTTTTTCAAACACAGTTAATTAATCGGATCATTGAATATACGAATTGAACATAAAAATGATTAATTTGTATGTATTACCTAAAGAAAAATAAAAAAAATCTCTTACATCGATTATGCAAAAATACCTAGAAGACTGCAAAATAATGCAAAAGAGAAAAATAAACCTCCAAGTAGGGGTGCAAACGGATCGGATAAAATCCGACCGAATCTGAAAATTAGATATGGATATCCGATATCTGAATATCCGTACGGATACGGATATGGTTTTGAATATTAATTATCCGTATCCGAATAATAGATATATACCATATAGTTTAATATATATTATGAAAATATTTATGTATATATCTACGGATATCCGATATCTGATCCGTATCCGTATAATATCCGATCTGTATCCGTATCCGTATCCGAAAAATAAAAATGAATACGGATATGGTTTTACCACTGTCCGATCCGTATCCGATCCGTTTGCACCCCTACCTCCAAGTCTCTTCTGAAATCATGAACAACTAAAGGGGCTTGCCTAATGGCTTCTATAATAAAAGAAAAACTAAACGGACTGGATGAAAAGAACATGGAATAATTAACAGAAGATGGCGAAAATGACAACGGCTGGATGACAGAACAGAATATTTTATTTATAATTAATATTTGAAAATAATATACAGTAATAGATGATTGTCTTAAAATAACCGAATTTTTTTCCGGTTACTTTTAAGTAATTTTTAATGATATTAGATGGTTGGTACGCTGTATCTTAGAGGATACGTATCTTCTGCGGAGCAAAACGAACGGACCAGATTAACTCTCAGCTGGTTTGGAATTCGGGCTAATGCAGAGGGCAGTATTATTGGGCTTTGAGATTCGTGCCAAGTCAAAACAAACGAATCAGATTAAAAGCTCCGCACAGCTCCACAGAGAATACGCTTCCGTATCTTAGATTGTATTTAGTAAAAGAGGGAAAGGAGATAAGAGAGACATCGTACCTTCTTTGCACTATGGTCTGGGTCTAATATACATATTGCCACTCTTATTTTTAGATATTTTTTATACATAAAAATTATGTAAATGAAAGGCCAACCTGGAAAATCCAACAAAATTTGCAGGAAAATCACTGTCCACCGAAAAAATAAATATAAGCGGTGTGTGTATGGAACAGGTTTACACACCATGACACCAATACCATCTACCTAACTACTAATCTCCCAAAAGATAACTAGATAACGATCCAAGCAATGAATATTGAACGGAAATCAAAATGTCAAAAATGTAAACATAATTAAATGGAGACCAAGTCCATTAATTATTTAATTATATAAGAAGAGGAGGAGACGTCATTTATTAAAAATTAAAAAAGAAGTAAAGCCCGCTGTCATGGCCACCTCCATCTCTCTGAGAAACCCTAACGTTAGCCTTGGCACCACCTTCCCTCGATTTGCCTCGCCACGAAGCTCCAACGTGACCTTACGCGTGCCAGGCGAGCCAATGGCGTGTCCACCACCTCTCGCCACCGCCGGTCCCTCCGCTGCCGTGGAGACCGTCCCGGTTGGGGCGAGGCCAGACCGGTTCGGACGCTTTGGTCGTTTCGGAGGGAAGTATGTACCCGAGACGTTAATGCACGCGCTTAGTGAGCTGGAGATTGCGTTTGAAACTCTCTCTAAGGATCAAGAATTTCAGGTGTGTGTTCAATTTTTATTGGGATATTTGGAAATATTGAATAACAATGCTGAGGGTTATAACTTGATGTCTTGTTATAATTGCTATGTCTAAGGCTTTTTTTTGTTACTAGTAAATGTAAATTGAAGCTCATCCCTAGAATTTAATTAGTATTGCAATTCAATTTTTGAAAATTTTGCACTTGTGTTTGAAAATAGGCGAAATTGTTTATTTGTATATGTCAGGATTTATGTTCAATGCAATACTCTGTTTAGGTGTGGGTGTTTAATTTCTTCAAAAAGTAGTTGTGGGTGTTTAATTAAAAGTGAAAGCAAGCTCTAAAGAAGATCTCCATGAGAAATGCCACCCCCCTTGTTTATTTGGTTGGCAACTGCAATTCCAGATGAAATTCATTTTTCTAATATGAAGAATTGCAGCCTTTCCATTTTTTCAGACTATTTTGATGGAAAACCAAAAATGAGAACTACATTGTGTTTTGGTACCTCTCCAATTGTTCAGACATTAAAACATGTTTCACTCGATCATGACTGGAAGATCTTACCTTCCGTTTCTGATTGAAGGTCCAGCTCACATCTGACTAATATCCTTTAAATTTGGGCATTCCTTGGGTAGCTTTTTGGCCTGGTGTGAGCTGGCCATTCCAGTCTGTCCGGTATGATCAGCTACTCCTGTACTATTGGAGAGGAGCCGAACCTGCATATATTATTGCCATATTCTCTCCCCTTAATATACCTTTCTCTAATTGATTCAAAATTCCTCTCCAATTTCCAGTTTCAAAGTGATCCCATTTACTCCGGGAGCAAAAAATTGTTTCTCCACTGTTTTATTAAGTTTAGGAACCAAACATGGAATATAATAAAAATACAAAATAACAAAAGCTAAGAAAAATTCATTCATGTTTCTTTAGCTAAAAGAAAAATTTATATAGTAACTTGCATATTATCTTGATTTTTTTTTTATTGTAAAGATTTCCTTGCAAGTTCCTGAGTAAATGCTTATATCTTCTGTTTAATACTGAATTAAGGATTAATATTCACAAGAAAGAAGAGATTCATTGCATTTGCGATTAAAAAGAAAAGTTACTAGAGGGGATTTTAGTGTTTTAGTAGCTGATATATCTTTAAATTCTTTTTTGGGATGGTTAATTAATCTGAGGATTTTGTTCAGCATCATAATTTTTTTGTACCTGCTTTTTTGTTTACTGCATGTGTAATTATTTTTCAGAACAAATTTGAAGTAATGCTCTGCTTTATTTTTATGAGATAGTTTTCCTCTTTACCTGAATAAAGCATAAAGGATTCCTTCCTTCAACCCACCAAAATAATCTTTTGGAGGGCTTAGTTGTCCTCTACACCTCTCGAACAAATATGTTTGGAACATTATAGCCATCATACTAATTCAAAGGGCTTATTATTCATTTGTTATTACTTTTAGCGAGAACTAGATGGCATACTTCGAGACTATGTGGGCCGCGAGAGCCCACTATACTTTGCTGAGCGGTTGACTGAGCACTACCGCCGAGCTGATGGCACTGGGCCGCATTTGTACCTCAAGAGGGAAGACCTGAACCACACTGGGGCCCACAAGATCAACAATGCGGTGGGTCAGGCGCTCCTGGCAAAGCGGCTGGGAAAGAAGCGGATCATCGCTGAAACAGGCGCGGGTCAGCACGGTGTTGCCACTGCAACTGTTTGTGCCCGTTTCGGGCTCGAGTGCATAATTTACATGGGTGCCCAGGATATGGAGAGACAGGCGCTCAATGTGTTCCGCATGAGGCTTCTTGGTGCTGAGGTAATCTTGTTAATCAGGTTCTAACAAAAAGATGTGAATTTAAAACTGTAAAATAGCACTTGAGGAACGCCAAGTTTGGTTGTTAATATTTTAGATTCTTTTATTTTTTATTTTTTTATTCTGTAGATAAGTCTGGCTTTTATTAATTTGTTTAGTTCCTACATAAAGTCAGGGCCTTTGTGGAAAAGATACATAAGTACCAACAACAATCAAAGAGTAAAAAATAGTACCAACAACAATCAAAGAGTAAAAATAAAATGACAACTATGCAACCAAAGATAAATAGAAAGATAGTTAACTCATGTTCTCTTTTATATTAGGTACGAGCAGTGCACTCTGGTACCAAAACTCTAAAAGATGCCACATCTGAAGCCATACGTGACTGGGTGACAAATGTTGAAACCACTCACTATATCCTCGGGTCAGTGGCAGGCCCGCATCCTTATCCAATGATGGTCCGAGAATTTCACACAATAATTGGTAAAGAAACTCGTAGACAGGCTGCTCAGAAGTGGGGCCGGGCACCTGACGTGCTGGTTGCATGTGTTGGAGGTGGATCAAATGCAATGGGACTGTTCAGTGAGTTTGTCAACGATAAAGAGGTCAGATTGATAGGTGTGGAGGCGGCAGGACACGGGATAGAGAGTGGTAAGCATGCTGCCACATTGACCATGGGGGAGGTTGGGGTACTACATGGGGCTATGAGTTATTTACTTCAGGATGATGATGGCCAGATTATTGAGCCCCATTCCATCAGTGCTGGGTTAGTGCTACGAACTTGTTTGTTTCTTGTTTAATTATTCTTTTTAAATCTTACTTTGCCAGTTTTCAAGCATCTGGTCCTGCTTTACTTGTATGCGTTGTTGCGCGGAAAGTTTATTTAGTTATTTATTCAGATTTATGTTCTTTTTTACTTCAATTTGCAAAATATATATTTCTTACAAACGATAAATATCTACATATTAGGTTGGATTACCCAGGGGTGGGGCCAGAACATAGTTATCTAAAAGATATCGGTCGTGCTGAGTATTACAGTGTCACTGATGAGGAAGCTTTGGATGGTCAGTTTTCTACTCTTGTTAAATTTAACCATTCTTTGGTATAATTGTGCCTACCACGCAAAACTAAAAAGAACCCTACATCCTCCTATGTCTAATGATAACTAAACATATATGGGGGTTTCCCACAACTAACAAGTATTTATCTAATATGTTATATTGAATATTTGTATGCAGCATTTAAGCAGTTATCTAGGTTGGAGGGCATAATACCAGCCTTGGAGACGTCTCACGCATTGGCATACCTGGAGAAGCTCTGCCCAACTCTACCTGATGGTACCAAGGTTGTTCTCAACTGCAGTGGCCGTGGCGATAAGGATGTGCAAACCGCTATTAAGCACCTTCAACTTTAGGGAGCAAATGGAAATAAATTGCTGGCAAATGACAAGCAGCATTGTATGTGTGCGCGCGCGCGCTGTTGTTCGGATAGAATCTTTGTTAGTTGCTGGTTGACATTGTTATCAAATAATAAATTTAATAGAGGTTAGTGCTAAAAGAATCAGACGTGCATAGAATACTGCAGCGGCTGTGGTGATCAGTGATCAGGATGTGCAAAGAATACTCAACATGCAATTTCTTACACAGATAGATAGTCAGATACATAGACACGAGTAAGAATCAGATCATCAGATGTAATCCTCTGAACCATATTGATGCCATCCTAGTTCCGCTTAATTTAATTATGACGTTCAGCATTATTATATTATCCTCCGAGAATGTTTTATCTATAAAAAATATTAAAAAAGAAGAGAGAAACATAAAGAATATCAATAAATTTATGAATAGAAGGATTAATTGGTAGGAATTTTACCCGATATTTTTATTAATACCCAAAAAAAAAAACAAATTATCAAATCTGCTCCCACCCCAAATTTATTTTTATTTCTACCCTAACCGCCCGTGGGTTGGGCGGTCCACTATGCATATCTGACCGCCCAGTGGCTGGGCGGTCCGCTAGTATTTTTTATTTTTTTTTAGAGACTATGAATATCAAGATGCTGAATTTTTAACGCTAAAAATTCGATTTTTTTTGTAAATATTAGTTAGATTACTTCTTTTAAGCATATTTATACTAAAATACGCTAAATTAGTTGGAATTATGTTAAATTACGTTGAGTTACACTATATTAAGTTAAATTACACTAAATTACATTACATTACATTACGCTAAAATAGGTAATTACATATGTATAGGGACGATATATCTTCACTAAAAAGGCGAAAAACTACGACGAAACTTCAAACGGTCATAAAACGGCGCTCGAGTAATTTCAAGTAATTTAGAATACCTTTTCTATGTTCCTATGTTCAAGTAATTTACAATTTAGTGTATTTCGGAGTAATTTATGTTAAATTTAGTGTAAATTACTTGAACATAGGAACATAGGAAAGGTATTCTAAATTACTTGAAATTATATTAAATTACGTTGAGTTACACTAATTACTTTAAATTACACTAAATAACAATAACTTCGCTAATTATGCTGAAATACAGTAAATTATGCTAAACTACACAAAATTACGCTAAAATAGACCGATTCTGTGCCATCTTTCACGAATCATAAAAAATAGTAAAAAAATTCCGAAAATAGTAAAAATTGATATTCTACAATTTCATTATGTAACTAATTTACTGAGCTACTTGGATTGAATAATAGAAATGAAAATCTTAATCGAAAACTTCAACTCAAGTTTTGAGGCTCTTCCCTTTGTTTTTTGGCGATTCTGAATTTTGGAATCTGGCATCGCGGGCACGGACGCATGCGCATTTTCGCAAGCTTTCCGAAAAGTGGTAATTTGCTGAAATCGGACACTCGAGCGCCGTTTTATGACCGTTTGAAGTTTCGTCGTCGTTTTTCGCCTTTTTTAGTGAAGATATATCGTCCCTATTCATATGAATTTACCGTATTTTAGCGTAATGTAATGTAATTTAGTGTAATTTAACTTAATATAGTGTAACTCAACGTAATTTAACATAATTCCAAGTAATTTAGCGTATTTTAGTATAAATATGCTTAAAAGAAGTAATCTAACTAATATTTACAAAAAAAAAATCGAATTTTTAGTGTTAAGAATTCAGCATCTTGATATTCATATTATCTCTCTACTAAAAAAAAAAAAAAAAAAAAACACTAGCGGACCGTCCAGCCACTGGGCGGTCAGATATGCATAGTGGACCGCCCAGCTGCTGGGCGGTCAGGTGGGAAAAGTGGACCGCCCAACCCACGGGCGGTTAGGGTAGAAATAAAAATAAATTTGGAGTGGGAGCAGATTTGATAATTTGTTTTTTTTTTGGGGTATTAATAAAAATATCGGGAATTTTACTGATCCAAATTATATCTTAGCTTGTGAGTTTGAGAGATTTGAGTGCCTTCACTAAGTAATTATATCTTATCTTGAGAGAGTAGAGAGATTGTTAGGTGAGGAATCAGTCATCATGTGGCATGCATATGTGTTTTTTAAATTTTATCTGCTCCATGTTTGTATCAAATCATCACACTAGCTCTACGCCACTACTAGTTATAGAAAACAAATATTTCTGACAATACGAACTCATTCCATAGCCAATTTCACATGATTGAATTTAAGACAATAAAGTACAGTCAAAACCCTAGACAGAAAATTACAACAACAGAGTACCAAAACACAACATAAAGTTTAAATTTGTTCGTCTCAAAAACTCCGATAAAGATAGATCTAAATATGGAACGAGATTTAATACCCTACTTAGAGAAAGTCAATACCCGAACCAACTACCCTTGCTTAGTGGTGATTAACGGATGATCGATGGTTAATTTTTGGATAAATTGCCCGAAATTATAGGCCGAAAAACACCACATGGCAAGGAGAGTCTGAGGTGCGTTCTTGACTTACCCATGACATTATCTTTCTTAGAAGTTGAAGTTTTTTCCTGTAAAAAGTACAGTGAACAGAATTATCAATAAATGACAAACGTTCTTCAAAGAATAAAGAAAATTAATTACATATATACATGAAACCTAGCACTTGCACATAACCCTATGAAGTGATTTGGTTTTCTTTTGTTTTCAAATAAAATTGTTCCTTTGATTAGGTTATTACATTCTAGAAACTATATATATGCTGGTCAACAATGAAATGGAGCCAATAATTAGAATCACAACATTTTGCATGCATGTCCTAAAATATTGGAAAAGATGTTGATATAAATCTTTGTTAGTAGAAGTATTAGATATATGCAACAGGGATTCAATGAAAACTTTTTTTGAAAATGAGTCAATGAACAAGTTATATTTTGTTAATGGATACAAATTATAAAATTATTAATGCAGGATGATATCCAAAATTACTAACCTTAATTCTCGGGTTTACCGAGCTGCAGTTTCAACTGAAACTGCCGCCTTGATCCTCTCCACAGTGCATGCAATCAAACTATTAACTGTTGCAACCGAGCCAAGAGATAACTTTGCTGTTGGCACCGAATCCACCAGTATCTGGAAGGCCACTGTCAAAAGTGACCCATTTGTGCCACTTTCTCCGACACTAAGCCCATGCACCTCATTCGGTGTGGCTTCATCATGTGGGCCTATTGCTTGGGATCGGGACTGGGGACCATCAGGTAAAATAGCAAAACCTGATGGCAGTAGTGCCACATAGTCTGGATCACCTCCATTGAGTACAACATTCATGGCAACAACATCAACTGGTGCATAGATCACATAAGATCCAGTGAGGTCAGTGCAGCTCTCTTGGAGTATGAGCATGTTGCTTTGGTTTGCATTATTGCTCTGCATAGATTAGAATACATGGTGTTCAACAAGGATAATGTCGTAGCTTTTGGTTAAATTTTTGCCTGAGAAAGAAGGATCATCATATAATTTTATAAAATTTGTATCCCATGTTAAAAGTTGTCTGAAATAATCAGCAAAAAATTGTAAATGTTCATGTAATTAAAATTTAGTAAAATATATATCTTGAATTAACAATGTGTGTGTGTGTGTGTGTGTGTGTGTGTGGTATACGGTACCTTTTTCAAGGTGCACTTCAATTAGGTCATAATGACAGTTTTCCTAGTTGAATTTAGGATAATAAGATACAATGGTAAATTGAGATACCATTCAAGTTATGAATAGATTAAAACAATAGAGAAATGAGACATCAAGTTATCTGTTTGTCAATTACTTACATTGACACGTAACAGCGAGACACAATTACCATGATCCCGACCATTAGCTATGTGCGCCATCTCTTGAACCACACCTCCATTTGACAATATATCCCACTGTATACAGCAAATCTATAGTTAGATGGCAGGTACCAGATTATCTTAATTACCGATCAGACACCATGGTCAGGTCAAAGTGTTGTGTATCATGTATATAGTTATGTTATTTACTTTTATTATATATCCAACTTCTTGCTTTACTGTTGAATTTCACGTATTTCTAGGGGCCACAGATCAAGGAGTTATTTTTACTTAGCTTTTAAATGCTCAAATTGTGGCTCTTGTCCCATTTAGCTTATTTGAAAGAATAAAAGGAAGATAATAGGCTGCAATATGGAAACTCCAATACTGCCCTTTCCAACCCACAACAGTTAGAGAGCCAAAATCAAGGACAATTTATTAACTAATCTAACTAGCATATATTACCTCACTGCGGGTGGATTCATCACGAAGGAAATCAAAAACCCTTTTTGGTGGCACCGGGAGCCAAAATGAGGTGGCTGCATTAAGGATAATGCCAGGTGGACGGCCAGGGTCATCAACACTCTTGCGGGTCATGACGCGAACATCCTCGGCCCCACTGCCCGACAATGTGGTCCACTGGTGGGTTGTAGAGGCTGTCACGCCGCCACAGAAGCTTCCCACCATTCGCTCTGCTAGCTTAAGCATGCTCTTCTTCCCCTCGGGTGTGGTTATCACTGCAAAACATTTTGTACAAAAAATGCATAGGGAATTATCAACACACAGTCAGCTCAAACAGTTTAAGCTTAATTAGCTTAAAATATTTGGAAATAACCATAAAATGAGAAATCCTGGGGTTGTATTGAAACAGAGAAGTATTATTAAAAAAAATGAGGGACAAGTACAGAAATTAACTTACCGCCAATATCTCCATTGGGGATATTGCTTGCCATGACACTTGCGAGCCTCTCACATTGGCGTTCAAGTGTGCCAACCCATCTCTTGGCACCGAAGGCAAGGCCAGAATTCACCAAGGGCTTGTAGAGGTTGTGCACAGCTCTATCATCTGCTTCCACGTGCTCCACCCATGTCACCTGTAGTAGAGAAAAAGGACTTCAATTGATCAAATTTACACCTCTAAACATAAACACCATGCATGTATTGTCATGTAGCATTGTCAGTTTAAAAATTTATACCTCTAATACATATATAGACACCTTTGAAGTACAATATGCGTACAAGTCTGGCTGCCTTGTGAATAAATAACATAAAATGCACACCTTGTTCTTTCTCACAATTTGTTAGGCATATTTACCTTGGAGTAACCATTGGGCATTTCTTGGATCAAGCAACCTGAGGGCCTTCTTCGGCACCGTACAGTTGGGCCTGGACGTAGGCCATCCAATGAAACATCGACCACAGCCCACATTCCATCCTGGTGCTGCTTGCAGTACCTCACAAACAAGCTCTCCCTTGTCGGCACTAGTGGTGAAGGTACTTGAAACTCTGCTGACATCTATAAAAGAAGGTTTACATATTGGGTTACTTGTGAATTGCAATTGTTAACGAGTACCCATATGCAAGTTTTAAATTGCAATTCTTGGGTAACTTATATCCGTATGGATTTAAATGTACATATTCCATAGAGCTAATCAGATTGCTTGAAAAAAAAATGTGTAGACCTATATACAAGACATCAAAATGCCGTGTGCACTGCACTCCAAAAATGTTCATATTTCCCAGCAGAGGAAGTAGAGACGGCAGTGTGATCGAGACGAAAATGATATTATTTTTTATTATCTTATGATCAATTTGTCAGGACAACAACATTTTTGCAATGGAGCGCATGATAATCTTATTTTCAGAATGAAAACTGTAAGCAAAAATGTTGACTGATCACTTTTTAATTCAATTATTTTAACTGAGAAATATAAGTTTAATATGTACGTACCACTTGGAAAGCTCCGTTGTAATTGCCAGCAACTCCAGTTGAAAGGACTTCCAGCGTAACTGCTCTTGAAACAATGCTCGAGAAAATTGTACACCATTGATTCTACCAATAAAACAAAAATTGAGATTATCTTTGACCACGTTTAATTTGAACCATAAAATACATTACCTAGGTAAATTTTCTGTGGTGCAATTACATGGTAAATTGGCAAAATAATTCTGACCACTGGGTAACGTCCTGTTCAGAGAGACGTTCCAAGTTACCCAGGACTTTTTCCCTATATAGAATTTAGTTCCATGCTTATCCACTATAAATATTTAAAAAAAAAAAAAAAAATCCAGTTACCACATCCATGAGAATCTCAACAAGGTTGGCATGATTCATTATAACCACCGCTGTCTCCCGGGAAGCCTCAGATCGCATGCCTAGTGGCTTTGGTCCAATACCTCTGGGGAACAACCTCAAATACTCATCTTCATTTAACATCTCTGTTGATCCATTCAAGCCATTAACCCACAGTGGCTCGTTGAGCTGGGCCATCCGAACCATCTCCTCCATAGCTGTCACTGCCAGCTCAATGATCAGTGGTTTGTCGGCCTCTGACTGGCCAGTCACACTCCGAAATAACTCACTAGGCCCAAACATATCAGTGCCAATCGGTGAATGACCACCAAAGGATCCAACTCCAAGGTCTAGGGAGGAGCGGTTTGAGATTGGGCTAGAGTGCGGTTGGTATGAGACCAACGGCTTGCCTACATATTTTGCAGCTATTCCAGATATCCTATCAATCTTTAAAAGCATGAAAAAATCATAATGATAGAAAAACAATAAAAATCAGGCAAACAAATTCTAATTTGAGAGATATTCATCTATGAATCATCCATTATGACTAAATTAGGTTCTTTGAGTTGTTATATCAGCATTTTTAAACTTCATGTTATACATACACGAATCTTTTGAGGCAAGAATGACATAGATTGAGAATTGTAGTATGTGGTATATTTTAATTTTTTCTAGTCAATACGTTAACTAATAGTAAATTAGATTTCTAAACAAGTACCTCCTCACGAAGGCGTGCATTCTCGATCCGAAGATGATGTTCGTCAAATGACATCTCGCCAAGCGATGCAGGACCGCCACAATTGGGGCAGGAGGCGTTGGTGAGAGCCTCTTTATACCGCATGTTCTCAGCACGGAGTTTCTCATTATCAGTCCGAAGCTGACTATTTTCATTCCTTTCCTGCTGAGTCTGAAATATTTTTTTAACAAAAAAGAAAAAGAAGGAAAGGCTAGTTAATTTACATGAGTCATAAAAGAGTACTATGAAATGCATCACATGATCAAGCTAGCTAGCACTGAACATACATACACAAACTAATAGAATTTAAATTCAAAAAGACGAATCATTATTTACAATAATTATAAACAAGGTCAAAAATATATTAATTTGAGATTAACCTATAATTCTCAAGAAAAACGTGTAGAAGAAGTAATTTGGAATTGATTTAATCTCTATTTGTTTTATGAAATTAATAGGGAAGAACCTTCATCTGCGTGCGCTTGTTTTGGAACCAAAACTTGATTTGTAAAGGCTCTAATCCCAGCTCTTGACTTAGTGCCTTTCGCTGCTTGTCATCTGGGTGTGGGCATTCCTTAAAGAAACTAAAAAATAAACAAGACAGAAGAAAATATTAGATTTCAAGTGGTACCCAACAATATTGTGCTATAATTTGAGTTGCCTTTGTTGTAAGTTGGGTCTAGCTAGCGTGTGCCAATGCTGATGGCCCTAATTGCATTGCCAAAAAGTAAAAAAAAAAAAAATGAAGCACTCACATGTAGATGTTGATTTTCTGGTATGTAAAAGTTCCAACTCTCTATTATAATCATAGTACAAAATTGTTTCTTTTATTATCATTCATTACTTACGCCTCCAACTCTCGGATTTGATGTTGTGTGTGACGATGATAACGCTTCTTTTTTGGCCTTTGGTTTGGGTCCTGAATGTCGTCACCTGATCCTCCTCCTTCACCATTATTATCACTATTCATTGATTTGCTATCGAATTCATCCTCTCTTGACCGTATTGTTCCATGCGGACCTTCGCAGGTGGGACCAAGGGGAAGTGGCTCACTGATATCTGTTGGGTGTAGATGTTGGTGCTCATGATTATCATGGAACCGCAGAGGAATTTGCTGAGCCTCTAGTATGTTTGCCTGAAAAAAAAAGACAAAAAATGTATTTGAATTTCAGTTTAAAAGTTGGATGCAAAGAACAGACATATATGTATCTGGAAGCTCAATTCATATGTTTATATAGCTATCTTTTCATTTTAGTTTTCTTATGTATATATATTTGTTTGATGCTATTTGAGTGTTGTAAAAATTCGGTCAGTGTGCTTTGCATTTTGAGGTTTGTGACAAGAGCACAGGTTCTAAATTTTACATGTGCTTGAGCAATTTAATATATAATTTATGAATTATCAGTAAAATAAACCAATCTTAGCAATTAAATATCTAGTTGACGTAATAATGAATGTACACAAACTACATATTAATGTGACAGTCTATATATTTTGCCATTGAACCTACAAGCCTACAGACTGGTATTAGTGACATGCCTTTTGTAGTAGAAAATGGTTTTAAATTCCGTCGAAGTTAATTAGGATTTGAAAACTGAGTGATAGAGCAGTGAATACAGACCTGTAATTAAAAAAATGTGAAACATATTACTAATATTGACATATCTCGCTGCGTGCGCGCTCGAGAACAACATAGATTTACTACTACAAAAGACATGTCACTAATATTGAAACATATTACTAATATTGACATATCTCGCTGTGTGCGCGCTCGAGAACAACATACATACTATCATTACAACAACTAACACCTTGTAAGTGTTAAGCAAGAAGAGACATGGTGTTTAGTGTAAACAAGATTTACGAATAGAGATTGCACGAATAAATGTTAACAATTTTACAGCATCACAAAAAAATTCTTGACAGCAGTAAACATTCATGATATATACAACATATTATGAGAAAATATCGTCCATTTACTATATATTTCTTGTAATTTCTTTTTTGATTTTGTTTTAAACTTGGCACAGGCTGCCAAGGTATTATTACTATGTATTTCTTGTCATTGAACTAAAAGAATCATTTTCTCTCTCCCTTTTTGAAATCTTGGCAGCGAAGCCAAGTACTCTCTCTTCTCTCTCATGTGCGCACACACCCCCATAGACAAAATAAAACACCGGTTAATTATTAAGAAGCAACCCCAGCTCAAAATTAGTGAACTCTTAGAATATATATATATATATATATATATATATATATATAGAGTAGAACTAGGGTGCTCCTAAGCTCACCAAGCCCTTCCGTGAGCGCGACTCTAAAACCTATCAAATTGACTTCAAACGATATTTCCAAACCGTTAGATGTTCAATCTATATTAAAATGTACTTGGAGACCAAATTTTACATTTTTTGGAATTTTTTTACTATTTATTAAGATGGTTTGAAAATCGCTGTTTTTATTAAAATTCTGCACCATTGGAAAACAGCGATTTTCAAACCATCTTAATAAATAGTAAAAAAATTCCAAAAAATGTAAAATTTGGTCTCCAAGCACATTTTAATATAGATTGAACATCTAACGGTTTGAAAATGTCGTTTGAAGTCAATTTGATAGGTTTTAGAGTCGCGCTCACGGAAGGGCTTGGTGAGCTTAGGAGCACCCTAGTTCTACTCTCTCTCTCTCTCTCTCTCTCTCTCTATATATATATATATATATAATTATACAGGTGTATACAAAAATTTAGTGTACACAACGAAGGGATTGCACATTATCACCAGTTCACCACCAATATCTAAAAAATATTACAGAATACAAAATATAACTTGTAAGGGACAATTAATCAGAAGAAAGAAAACCCATTTCAAGGTATAACAAACCTGTCCGATAGAAAGAGGAGGAGAAGATCCATATCCTATGGTACCATTGCCTCTACCGATCATCGATTGCATGTTTCGAGATGGAAGCATCATGCCAGCAGTCATATCTTGAACTAACCCTAGAAATTTCTGTATCCTCTTGCCTCCAAATGCACTTTCTCCTTGCTCACTTTTTTCATGCTATTCCAGCTAGATTTTTGTTGTAAGGAAGCCTGACTCTTACTTCTAAAAAAGATCAAAGCAAATTGGTTGTTAGGTTAGATTGTCAACAGAAGCAAATGATGCTTAGGGAAGTTTAGAGCGTGAAAGAGAGAGACATTTCAGAGAACTTGGATAGATCTAGAAAGGTACTGTTTATGTAAGATGAACAAAAAGAAAGGACAAAATGGGAAATTTAAGTGACAGTGAGACAGGGAAGATAGAGAAAGAGAAGGAGCTAGAGGCAGTTCTCACTCAAGTGCGTAGGAGAGAAATTAACAAATGGAGGTTTGGTTGGAAAGGAAAAAAAAAGAGGATAAAATAGCGAAAGAGAGATTGGGAGAGAAGAAGATGAATAGAGAGAGAGGGGGTATTGAATAGGAGTTATTGCGGAGAGCATTGAGAGGGTGCAACTGCATTTATTGATAGGGTATACTGATTTATTGCTCCTTGTTTCTTTCAGAGAGAGAGAGAGAGAGAGAGAGAGAGATGGCGCTACGGGGTGTTTTGTGGTTACAAGTTTATGGAGAGGTCAAACGGTGTAAATGTGAAGTGGAAAGGTTTCAAACTTATTTCAATGTTTTGTGGTTAAAAGTTAGATTTCAACTTTTAACGGGAGGCACAAAAAAACGCCATGAAGGTCAAATGGCGCTGCATTTCAACTCTTGATATTAATTTATTAATATATGATATTTAGGTCAAAGCAAACAACCAATAAAACAAAAAGGAATGAATATAAGGTATTATATATATTATATAATATATATAAACAGACAAACATAGTTTTTTTTTTTTTTATAATGAATATATATATATCTAACTATTAAATTCTAGCAGAAACTGACTTTGATTTAGAAAGACTTATGTCGATGACTTGTACTTAATTAATTAAGGAACTAAACATTATATGCATGCAACGGCCGGATAGGAATTCCTTAATAAAACTTGATAAATTGACAATATTATTCAAATTAAGTCAATTTTTTTTATAATTGGTTTATCAATTTCTTATACAATTTAAATATCATTTGATAATCCATAAAAAAACATTAAATATATATAAATGGTTGTTAAATTTCTAATAATTTTATGAACGATAAAATATGCAGCAAATTTCAACATGTTTGTAAAATGAGCATTTGTAAGTTACAACATCTTACAACAATTTGATTTTGTAATTTTAAAAGTTCAAATAGTTGATCCAAACCGTTCAACATGATATTTATATTAAAATGTGTGTGGAGATTAAATTTTACATTTTTTTGAATTTATTTTACTATTTATTGAGTATTTTACAAAATTATTGTTTCTAGACAATTTTGGACTATTGAAAAATAACAGTTTTGTAAAATACTTAATAAATAGTAAAAAAATTCAAAAAAATGTAAAATTTGATCTCCAAGCACATTTTAATATAGATATCATGTTGAATGGTTTGGATTGACTGTTTGGAATTTTAAAATCACAAAACTGAATTGGTATAAGATGTTGTAACTTACAAATGTTGTAAGTGGATCCCTCCTCTTGTAAAATTACAAATTATGCATGCTCATGTCGTTATAAATTAATTATTTTTATGTTGTTAAAAAGTCACAACCATATATCCAGGAAAATGATATTTGTTCCCTAGCCTTAATTATAATTAACTCAAAAAACTAAAAAGTAAATTCAAGATACCGCCATCGAGTTTGCAATTAAACACGATACATAACAAATTTTAATTATTCGACCAATATATATAATGCATTTTGTGTAAATGGTGGAGGAATAAATTCTTCGAATAGTATGTAAAATACTACACATGTTACTTTATCATTTAATTGAGATCGTAAGGAATTAATGTGCTATATATATATATATGAGCTAGCACCATATAACATTTTTGTTTCTGTATATCGAATTATATTAATCATTTTGGGACATTGTACCTTTAACAATAACAATTAATGTTACTCCGTATCTTTGCAAGGGAGGTATGCATGTAAGAAAGAGACAACATTAATTAATTAATTAAATGCAATTAATAAGTCTTCTACGGAATTCCCAACCCTTAGATGTATTGTGATTCCTGCAGTACGTATGAATTCGGACGGCTGAGATTATACTGCACAGTGTACAGCACAGGAGAGGATGTAGACTCGGCCAAAAGAAGTACCATATATATATATATATATATATATATAATGTTTCTAGCTTTTTGCTTCCCACATATAATAAATATCTGATTAAATGTCAATGTCAAATCATTGTTTGAACCACTAAATCTTTAGTTATTGCGTTCGCCGTTAATTTGTACAAACTACAAAGTAATGGATCGGAAAAGGACGAAAATATAAAGAATATTTTACAATTAATTACAAGATAATAGGTTTATTTGACAATCATATTAACTTATTTGACGACAACAAAATTTATATTAAAATTGCAAATATAAAATTTTATTAAAAGAATTTATAAAAAAAATATTGATATGTTTATAGTTGAGATCGATTACATATCAACTATCATAACTTTGATAAAAACTGAAATGTTAATTTCCAAATTATTTTTGACATATGTTATGACAATAGATTTTTTTATTATACCAAACTTAAGATACAACTTGTGATCTGCTGTGAATTATAACATATTTGCAATTTTGACTTAATTTTTTCCATGACTATTTTATTGGACGTTAACTACTAAGAATGGGACAGTATCCCTCGAGGGATACTGTCGGTATACCCTTGTAGATATTCCCGTCGATAATAGAAAAAGCACCTTAATGGTATACCCTTGCAGATAGTCACTTTTTACCCTCGCGGATACTATCCCATTCTTATAATTGTTGTAATTTTCAGATAAACTTTGTTCTTAATAATTTAGAGGTGCACAACAGTTGCTCAGTGATAACTTCCCTATAAATATAAATCCTTCATAAATTAAATTTGTATATGATTTATAATTTAATAATAATTTAAACAAAATTCACACCTAAATTTACACTTGATAGAACGTTTCAGTATGATTTATGAGAAACAATTCTTCCATAGTCTATCCCCAGTTATGGAGAAATATCACTAATTAATAAGGAGATGGAATGGCCCAAAAGGAACAATTAGATCAAATTATAAGTCAAAACAACATAGAATATATGCATGAGTTATATTAACTGTAAAGATATAGTGTACATATATGGAATTAACTGTAAAGATATAGTGTATAGATATAAGTGACAGTAAACAAGTAATGAAGTAAATTTGACCGAAGAAAAATTAAAGATGTGTAGATATATGAATTAGTAAAGTGTGAATCCTAAATAATATAAATGATATATATAACAATTCATTTACATTGAATAGGGTACTCCAACTATACCTACTTATTTTAATGACTTCTTTTATTTGTATGTAGTGCTTATTTAATGACTTGAATGCATGGGTTTGAGTCAGGTAAGACACACACACACACACACACACACACACACACACACACACACACACAGACACACAGACAGACACAGACACACACACAGACACACACACAGACACACACACACACACACACGTGTGTGTGGAGTTGGCTACGGTGCTATGCATAGCATAGAGGGCCTCCGTGCTACGGCTCAATATTTGAGTTTTCAAAATCTTAACGGTCGATCCGAACCGTTCAACATGATCTCCATATGAATATGTACTTGCAAACCAAATTTTACATTTTTTAGAATTTTTTTACTATTTGTTTAGATGGGTAGAAAAACACTTGATCTGAATGGTACAAAATTTTCAGATCAAGTGATTTTCTACCTATCTAAACAAATAGTAAAAAGATTCTAAAAAATGTAAAATTTGGGTTGCAAGTACATATTCATATGGAGATCATGTTGAATGGTTCGTATCGACCGTTAGGATTTTGAAAACTCAAATATTAAGTCATAGCACGGAGGCCCTCTATGCTATATATGCATAGCATATTGGCAATTTCTTATATATATATATATATATATATATATATATATATATATATATATTGGAGTAGAACTAGGGTGCTCCTAAGCTCACCAAGCCCTTCGTGAGCGCCACTCTAAAACATATCAAATTGACTTCAAACGACATTTTCAAACCGTTAGATGTTCAATCTATATTAAAATGTGCTTGGAGACCAAATTTTACATTTTTTGGAATTTTTTTACTATTTATTAAGATGGTTTGAAAATCGCTGTTTTTATTAAAATTCTGCACCATTGGAAAACAGCGATTTTCAAACCATCTTAATAAATAGTAAAAAAATTCCAAATAATGTAAAATTTGGTCTCCAAGCACATTTTAATATAGATTGAACATCTAACGGTTTGGAAATGTCGTTTGAAGTCAATTTGATAGGTTTTAGAGTCGCGCTCACGGAAGGGCTTGGTGAGCTTAGGAGCACCCTAGTTCTACTCTATATATTGAGAGTGGCTAATATCAAAACGTTTGCACCAAGGCCGTCGTGCAACCAAGTCGTTTTCGGATTTTCAAAGTCCAAACAGTCGATCCAAACCGTTAGATGTTCAATCTATATTAAAATCTTCTTGGAGACCAAATTTTACATTTTTTTAAATTTATTTACTATTTATTAAGCCACTTTGAAAATTGCTGATCCGGATGAACAGTAAAAACAGTGCAACCAAATTCTGGACCATGTGATCAGCAATTTTCAAAGTGGCTTAACAAATAGTAAAAAAATTCCAAAAAAATGTAAAATTTGGTCTCCAAGTAGATTTTAAATAGATTGAACATCTAACGGTTTGGATCGACTATTTGGATTTTGAAAATCCGAAAACAACTTGGTTGCACGAGGGCCTTGGTGCAAACGTTTTGATATTAGCCACTCTCTCTCTCTCTCTCTCTATATATATATATATATATAGAGCTGGGCTATGGTGAGTTGCGAAGTAAGAGCTCATTTTTACTTCACGCTCATATTTTCATTTTGAAAATCCAAACAACCGATCCGAACCGCTCAACATGTTCTCTATATTGAAATGTGCTTGGAGACTAAATTTTACATTTTTTTAAATTTATTACTATTTATTAAGCCACTTTGAAAATCGCTGATCCGGTGGTCCAGAAAATTTTACTGTTTTTTACTGTTCACAGTGGATCAGCGATTTCAAAGTGGCTTAATAAATAGTAAAAAAATTCCAAAAAATGTAAAATTTAGTCTCCAAGGACATTTCAATATTTAGAAAAAGTTGAGCGGTTCGGATCGGTTGTTTGAATTTTCAAAATGAAAATATAACGTGAAGTAAAACAACGTTTTACTTCACAACTCACCATAGCCTATCTCTCTCTCTCTATATATATATATACAGAGATGGGCTTTGTGCTTTGTAAAGTAAAACACCCTCTTTACTTCGGGTCATATTTTCATTTTGAAAATCCAAACAACCGATCCGAACCGTTCAACATGTTCTAAATATTGAAATGTGCTTGGAGACTAAATTTTACATTTTTTGGAATTTTTTACTATTTATTAAGCCACTTTGAAAATCGCTGATCCGGTGGTCGAGAAATTTTTACTGTTTTTTACTGTTCACAGTGGATCAGCGATTTTCAAAGTGGCTTAATAAATAGTAAAAAAATTCTAAAAAATGTAAAATTTAGTCTCCAAGCACATTTCAATATTTAAAACATGTTGAACGGTTCGGATCTGTTGTTTGAATTTTCAAAATGAAAATATGACCTGAAATAAAGAGGGTGTTTTACTTTGCAAAACACAATAGCCCATCTATATATATATATATATATATATATATATATATATGTTGGGTCCCATCAGACATGTACGGGTTAAGGACGTCAATTTTTCAATGAACTTAATTTTGCACTTGCCAACTTCAACCCCACAATTTGAAATTAACGTCGTACGGGTCTTGGGACCATGTGTATATATATATATATATATATATATATATATATAATTAATTCTATATGCCGCATGCATGCTGCATGGTTACTCGGATCTATCGATATCGTCAATCCATGCCCCTGCTATATATTAATTAATCCCAACCGTCAGATTCAGTCCGCTTTCATTTAATTTAATTTAGCAAGTGTGACTGTGTGAGACTGTGACTGTGAGTATTCTATGATTCTATATCAAATCCGGTCAAATTAACAGTCCCATTTTATTGGACAATTGAAATCGATAACTTAATTGACAGTACGTACTGCGCAGAAAAATATGACAATTTATGTGTACATGATCGATCTAAAATGATCGATATTATTCACATAATTAATACCATAAACAAATATAAGCGCATCTACAACCCAGTGATTTATTTTAAATTGCTAATTTAATGTGTTAATTGCTGGGATGTACTACAGTTTCAAGTTTGCTTTAAAAAAAACGTTTTCTTAATAACACGTTGGCTAATTGATTGGTTAAAACTCTTTCTTTCCATATCTGTAGCGTCAATTGCAATTTTTAATTAATTTCTGAGATGGAGATGCTCTAACTTCTAAACGTGACTTGTTTTAATTTCTAAACGTTTGCTGGGATAGATATACTCTAATTAACTTCTGATTCTATACTAAGACATAATTCAAATCTACTTCTTTTCTAGAGAAAAGGAGCACCCTCCTTTTCTTTAGGTGCTTATATATATATGAACCAGGTGTTTATATAGATCAATCATGTGTTTATATAGAAAACTTAATTAGGCCGTTGTTCTTCAATGACTCCAATGGACTCCACTTTTTTAGGATAGCGGATCCCATTCTCTGTTGCTTTTGAAGAGAGATAGAGAGAAAAGGAGAAGAGGAGGGTGCTCCTGTTCTAAAAAATAGAAGCAGATTTGAATCCGAGGTATTAAATTCCGACTCATTTATATATCAATCGAGCAACCGGTTTAAGGATGTCAACAATACTCGTTTACTCATTTATCTTATTTGTAACATATGCAATAAGATAACAATTTTTTTTTATTAATGTATAAGAACAGGGGGACAAATAAGAGAATATTTTTGTTAGCTTAATTATTAGATAAATGTACGAATAAGAACTATTTTGTATACATTATCTTATAAAATAATAAATAAATGCAATTATATATGATTTGATTAATACATATAACTATACATTTTTATTACAATGATGAAATTGATTTACACAACCTTTTTTTTTTATAGATGTTTAGTTAGAGTATCTCCATCGATCCCAGAAACTTTTGAGATTTGTAATATGACGTGGCGATTTCTATTTCAATTTCAGAGATTTTCTCTAGTTTTTTATTTATAACTTATTCAGAAAAGTTTCTTATTAAGCAATTAATTGCTTTTAATTGCCACGCTGGCCAAACGATTCATTCAAATTATTTCTAATTACCACATGGTCTATTTAGAAACTCTAAATTTAATTTTAGGAATATGAAGGTTTATAAATTTTAAAGGCTTTAATTTCTACACAGCAGTTTACAATTATTTAGAAATTTATTTCAATTACTGGTATGGAGATGCTCTTAGTAATTTAAGCCAAGAATATATTTGATGCAATATTTTATAAAATTTTATTTAGTTAGTAATTTATATTTTTTAAATTATGGGATTATTTTTTTTCTTTTAGCTTTCATGATTATATATATGTACACGATGTGTTTAAAATAGTATATTTATTTGTTTCTTATATTTTTGGTTTAGATACTTTTATTACCTAAGTCCTCAATTTATTCAATTAATATCCTTTATATGTTCACTACTCTTTAATTTTAATAAGGATATAATGTAGATAAGGCTAATGCTTAACATATAAGGATATAATTAATACATGTGGAAGATTAATTTTAGATGGATAGGAGTAAAAAAAATGTCTCCCATAAATCACTCTCAAATTTATCAAAACAAAATATAGGATTTTAATTAGCTATTCTATATGTTTTAGATTGTTTGTATATAACTTTTAGCGCAATATGAAAATTAGATAATTAAACCATCAAGATATTTTATCGTTCACAATATTAGGCTCTAATTGATGGCTTAGAATGCCCAAGCAATTTAAAATGGATTGTTCAAACTTGAGAGATTTATTATGTTTTTATTAAAGAAAAATGTATTTCCGGTAAGTTACCGTCGCAGTGTTGTAAACATGGGAATGAACTCTGCTGCTATTCTAATAGAAAAGCAGGGTCTTGCTTTTCTGATTCCAACCATTCAAAAATTTTCATTCACGTATCTCGATAAAGAATTTTTTTTCATGCACGAATCTCAATGAATTTGATAGTTGGAATCGGAAAAGCTGAACTCTTCTTTTCCATTGGAATAACAACAGAGTCGTATCTGTAAAAATGAGGGAACCGAATCTTGTCAAATAAGATTCATATGTCCATCCATCCTATATATGATATGAACAGTCATAATTAAAATATAACCGTTCAGATTATGAATAGATAGACGGATGTCCTACCAACATGTACTAGACATAAGATTTGATTCCAAAAAAGAAGCCCCCAAAGAAACTACATTCACAAACTATTATGTAGTATTGTAGAAATTAACAATAAGTTCAATGACCAAAGAAACTACATTCACAAACTATTTTTGTTCTATCTAACATGACAATAACTTTTTAAAAATTAAAATTGTATAAATATTTAAATTTAACTATCCTTCAAAAGTATTATTTATTTCTTCTTATTTTTTTTTTAGTGTAAATGCTTCACAAAAGCATATATTATGAAGAGAAGTTATATATTTTGTTATCTTTTGTACCCTCTAACTGGGATGATGGGATTTTAAACCCATTATCATTGAATAGAACCAAAAATAATAAGTAGAGAAATATTTTATTATCAAGATGACTAAAAATCGTTAATTTAGACATTTAAAATTTTATTTTAACCTACGTACTTATAAATAATTAAAAGGTACATAATTATCGTCAAGTATGTAAATAAGTTCTATTAATTTGAAATATTATAAATATTTGTATATATGTTAATATGAATGTCAAATTGTCTGCGAAAATCCGATTAATGTCACATAATTCTACAGATTTGGAGATATGAGAAAAAAAAACGTCTACATTAAATTAATACACAAATATGGACATGAGCGAGATATTTCCTTACATAAAATATACTTAATGAAAATTTATATTATGGTTGAATATGATTTTTGCAGTGTAAATGCTTCACAAAAGTATAATATGATGAAGAGAAGTTGTTTTGTTATCTTTTTTACTCTCTAATTAACTGGGATGATGGATTATTAAAACTCATTATCAAATTGAAAAGAACAAAAAAAATAATAGAAGTTCAGAAATATTAATTTTATTATAAATTTGATTAAAAAAATCGTTAGTTCATACGTTTCAATATTTATTGTATCCCACATATATATACTTAAAAATAAGAAAAAGTTGCATAAATATCTATCGTCTTATATAAATAAGCTATTTTAATTGTGAATAATTTTATATTATGTTAATATGAACGTCAAATTTTCTACAAAACTTGTAATAATTAGACGTATAAATGTACGGATTAGGGTGTCAATGAAACCCTCTTAACAGTTTACCTGGTCCGTATCGTATCCTATAAAACGGGTATGGGTAAGAATTTTTTTTTCTTTAATTTAATGGGTATCGATATGGGTAAGAAAAAAAATTCGTTAACTTATCGGATAAGAGAATGGGAAAGAGTTATTTTGTACTTGTCATCCTATAAGGTAATTGATAAATATTAAATTATATATGCTATTTTTTTATACATATAAATATATAATTTTTTATTATGATTAGATTCATATATATAATTTTAGAAATTTAAATAAAAATTTATTAAATATTTTTTAATATTTTTTAATTTGTAATTTCTGACAAAATTGAATTGTACAACATTTATATCATTATATTTGATTAATAATTTATAATTTTTAAACTAATAGAATAAAAAATTATAATTTTAAATTTTATGATGTTACGTACGTGATGTTTTTTAATATATATTTTTTGTAAATTTTAGATTAAATTATATAATTTTTTGTTTATTTGATAATTATTGTTCTTTGTTTCGTTATTGTTATCTTAACGGGTAAGGATAGAGTATCGGTAATAAATTATATGTGGGTATGGGTATGATTATGAAAATGCTTCCGTCCGACCCGCACTGTACCCATTCACGTCCTTTAATACATATATGAAGAAACGAGAAAAAAGGTCTACATTAAATGCACAAATATAGAGATGAGTATATTTCCTTAATTATAACAATCAACTACTATTATTTTAAATATATGGTAAAATAGGACATGTTTTAAAACTTGAATATACACTAGAATTACTATTCTTAAACTATGCCAAATTTTATATTTTGAGACATCAAAAATGTATTATACATATTAATTTTCAATTAATATATTACTTTTAACAAATTTAAAAGTTGACCATCACATGCATTTGCAAAACAAATTATATGTCAATATTATATCTTATTATTCATACAAGTAAATTATATATCTCTGGGAATATATATTGAAGGAACTCATGGTAATTTGAAGGTAGATATATATAATATCGAAAACGTTTGCCACCAAAAAAAAAATTATTTTAGATAGATTTGTACCTCTTTTGATGTAGTAATTAAGAAAAAAAGATGCCAAGATTGCTTGCTCCAACCTTCTTTTCTTAAACTCCAAGAGATGGCCTCCAAAAACACTAAATGAGATGTATAATTTCTCTAGTAGTATTCACCAAGAATTTCATTTGAGAACTTGTGTTTCTTTTGTTAAAAATACTTCACAAGTCCACTCCTTAAATCTAGCTTCCATTTCTTCATTAATCTAATACTAAATTGAATTTGTGGAAATTATTCTCAACACATGAGAGGAGATAGAAGAGAGAGAGCTAGATGAGCAAATAAAAATGGAAGAGAACGGGTTAGCCAGTCATAGGAGTGTATATACCCCTTCTTATATAGACCAGAGCTAGGGCAACACTTTTACATACAATGTCTAATTTACCCTTAAACTAAGAAACATCTAATTAAGAAAGGTTAATTATACATTATGTTTTGTGTGGCAATGAGATAAGAATATGTCACATAAGAAAAAATTGATCTTGTCTAACCCATTTCTATGGGTTTGGATCTATTTCTCTCTTCCACCAAGTTAATTAATTAATTTGTACTCCATAATACATATCATGCATTAATAATCTAATATAATTGCACCAAGCAATACCAAGCTACCTTAAAAAAGTGATACTAAACACAACACAAATCATCTTCATTCATATGACTTAGAAATCATGAGGCAAACACCACGTAACACCCAACAACCCTCGATCCAAATGTCTCATTGCTTCATGCCCCAATCGTACTCCAACATATTTATCTTCATTTCAAAGTCCAAACATAAGATCTGAACTGCTCAACGTTATATCCACGTTAAAATTTGCTTAGAGATCAAATTTTATATTTTTTTAAATTTTTTTACTATTTTTTAAGATAGGTACAAAATAACAGTTTTTAGATTACCCATAATTTTCTGAAAAAACAATGATTTTGTACCTATCTTAAAAAATAGTAAAATAATTTCAAAAAATAAAAAATTGATCTTTAAGCACATTATAACGTGGATATCATGTTGAGCGGTTCAGATCTTTTATTTGGACTTTGAAATTGAAAATAAAGATGCTGGGGTACGATTGGGGTATGAAGCAATGGAACATTTGAGCCCCCTCTTGTTTAATTTACAAGTTCTCAATTCCGCCAAGAACTTAAAATAAATAGATTACTTAAATAGACGAACAACTTTCAAACTTGTCTATCCGACCGATAGTTACAAGTTGTAGAGTTTAAATATTTTTAAACAACTCCCTATTGACCCCCCCCCCCCCCCCCCTTTATGTGCTGTTAGGGATAACAGTCACATATACTGCATATGATATAGTTAGAATTAAAATTGAATATAGTTAGATTGACAGTGCTGCAATGTGAAAGCTATTAATGTCTTACTTTTTTCTGTTTCAATTTTTCATTTTATTTTCCTCATTCTTTCTCCAATATATATAATCTAGCCAAATAAGAAATATAATATAATATATAAATTACTACAAACTTTCTAAGAAAAGAGAATAAAAAAAATATTTAACTACAATATTATATTACTACAAACTTTCTCTAATCCTTCTTTCAATACATATAATCTCAGAATAGAATATATATATATATATATATATATATATATTACTATAAACTTCTAAGGAAGGAATAAAAAATATATTTGACTACAGTATTATATTACTTTAAATAATAATTTAAATAATGATCCAACTAAGACTCATATCCACTGCTACTATTATGTTAACCTTATAAGTGATATGAATTCCTTTAGACTTATCTTATTCTTTGTCATACAATCACAATGTAGCAAGTCTTTTTTTTAATGTAGTCAACTTGCTACAAAATTATACAAAAGATTATTAAACAGTTAAATTTAGGTGTGAAATTTGAAGTATTGAAAAATTCTAGAAAAATAACAAAAAAATTCAAGAGCAACACAAAAAAAGAGAGAGAATTGGAACAAGAGACTATCGCGCCAAAAGATGGAGACAAATAGCATTTCACCGTCTCAACATGAAAAGATTGAGACAAATAGCATTTCACCGTCTCAAAAGATTGAGACAAATAGCATTTCTCCGTCTCAACTATTCTGCCCCGTCTTTATTAGTTTTGAAACGCGAAAACAACAACGATCTCTATATATACTTTTTATATTATTTCTATTAGAGGAAATAAGTAGGGACGAAAATTTTGAGATATATATGTCTTTCCTCTCCTCATTTTTAAATGGGCAAGTATCTACTGCTACTCGAATTGGCATCCCACCATTTGAGTTAATCTCCGGACTGTATGCAAGCTTATTTAGGAATGTATCAATAAAAACATCAACCTCATCTTTATTCGAAGAAGAGGAAGAAAAGTAGTGAATAGGTTGAAAATAGGATGTCAATCTCATAGGCAAGTATAACGGTAAGGATAGCTGCCGATTCGGTGAGTACATTGTCGATTATTCATAATGCAGGCGACCCGGTGAGTACTTTGTCGATGATTCATAATCAAATATCTAATATGTTTGTAGTTAATAGGGGCGTTCGTGCCCGACCCGAGAATACTTTGTCGATGATTCATAATCATGATGAACTATTAAATATGGTTGTTGTTATTTGGGGCGTTCGTGCCCCTACCGGAGAATACCAAGAGGAGATCATTCAATTATGCTGGTACCGTACCCATTTCTAGATAAGAAAGCAGGAGTTGAAGAAGCAATGTGTGGGCACTGTCCTCGCCTGCTCTGCGCCTGACCCAAGTCGTTTCCGATAATATCGACGAGTCAACGCTCAAATCGAATATGGAACCGATAAGGCGACCCTGTAGAAGCGTGAGTGAATTTCGGAGACAGGGTTGGTACTCTCCCAATGTAGGAAAGAATCGTAGTGGGGATACATTCAGTGTTAACAATAAGACAGCTAAGGAAATGAGTGAGGATACATTCAGTGTTAACAATAAGAGTGTGTTAAGGAAATGAGTGAGCGCGTTATTATCCCTAAAGTGTAGCATAAGTGCTGGTGTACCTTTTCTAATCAAAATTCGGACCAATTCGACCTACGCCTATAGTACATGGAGCCAGGGGCGGACCCACATGGTCCGGGGGGGCAGCTGTCCTCTCCTAAATTTTGAGTTTTAGTGGAGATCTATCGGTCCCGATTGACTTTGCCCCCCTTGAAAAATTTGTTGCCTCTCTCTGAATGTTTGATTTGTAATTCGGGTTAAATTTAGGGTTAAAATTGAAATAAATTTGTTGAATTGTGATTGGTAACTATAATTATAAGTTAGAGCATCAGAAATTACAAGTCAAAGTATTGGAAAGTATAAGTTAAAGCATTATTTTTTATTGAATACCCAATTAGTTAATGGATTTAAACCCATTCAATATTTTTTTGCCTCCCTGACGAAAATCCTAGATCCACCCCTGCATGGAGCCCTTTAATATTTGTGCGGATCTAAATCGGACAGTCCTGAAGAACCAACCTTTGATTTAGTGGCAAAGACAATGCTCGCAAGTTTGAAATTCGGAAAATACAATTTTTTGTGGATATTAAATAGTTAGATGGCTTGAACTCCAACTTTTACTTAAAAAAAAAAAATCGGACGGTCCTGATCTGAACTCAAAATTTGAGTTAACTAGCTCAGAGGATACGAATTCCTGCTACTCAGGCTTAAAAATGATTTCTAATTCGGCTTGTGATATTGAAACAGACAGACCAGATTGGACGGTCCTGATTGGATATTACGGTGATGTTACGTAGGCATGGAAAGTAGTAGAAAATGTTATTTGAGAAGAAGGCTGAGATCGAATGTTATTGGAGCGCAGGCCTAGTAACCCATAAAATTAAAAAGGATCTTTAATTTCTCAATGGGCCATTTTTGTTCATGATTCAAAGTATTTTCAGTGGATCCTAGCCTCTTAAGATTATACAGTCCGATAATCCGATTTAGTTGAATCATGATCTATTCCACTGATTCAACGGATCCACTGGCACTCTGGCAAAGATTGACTTGACAACAGGAGAGCGACGAGTTCTCTCCCGCCTCAAACTTTAGGGTTTATACAGAAAATAGAGAGAGAGAAAGAGAAAGAGTGAGGGTTTCTCTATGAGACCAGCAATGGCGGGTGGTAGTACAAGTAACAACAACAGCAGTAGTAAGGTGGGGGGTATGCTGGGGTCTGAAGCTGCTGTAGGTTCACTTACGGCAACTAAGAAGCGAGAATACCGAGTTACCAACAAGTTGCATGAAGGGAAGAGGCCTCTCTACGCCATCTCCTTCAATTTCTTAGATGCCAACTATTACGATGTTTTTGCCTCAGCTGGAGGCAATCGGGTGTGCATTTTTCATTTTCATTGCATTTGCATGTAGGTAATTCTAGAGAAAGAAAGAAATTCCAGACCAGATATCTGTTAGTGGATATCTCCTGAATTTAATGATTTTTTCTGTTATGGTTCTTTGGCCTCTTACATCTGCTGCTCACAATTCTGGTATTTGCACATGTACTGGTACGCAGTTTCTTAACATCATGAACCAATGTAGCTTATTGCCACTCTGAAAAAAATAGTAATAAGTTAGTAATTATATGCTTACTTCATCCGGAGGTAATAGATTATACATCTTAATTTCAACCTTCAAATCCATGCTTGATCGTACTGTGTGCTCCTAAAAGAACATTTCAGTTTCTGTGAAACTGTTTCGATCCTAATATCCACCATAAAATGAACTTTCGAATCTATTAGTTTATGACCCCCCCCCCCCCAGGTGTAAAATGTTTCTTTTTGCTTTGTGCACAGATCACCATTTATCAATGCCTTGAAGGAGGTCTAGTTGCTGCATTGCAAGCATATGTGGATGAGGATGTAAGGTCTTTGATGTTCTTGTGAGAGAAATTTCTTAAAGTGCTTTTACGCTTTCATAACATCTTCAATTATTAGAATTCCATTCCTTAAGGACAAACATAATAGAAGATAAAATGGGGGGAAGAATATTTTGCAGTCTCTTTTCACATTAATATGGTTAAATAATAAAATAAAACATGGCTGGTGAGGTTTCCCTGCTGAATTTGCCATAAAATATTGTCTGTCTAGCAAACACCAGAAATGCCGAAAACTGACATTAGGTTACTGCCTGTATTTTTAAGATTTAAGCTATGTATATTAAAGGTACTTTTAAAGCGAATGAAGTTGAGTTTTAGCCTGGTAGGTACGAAGGGAAAGGCTCTAGATTAATTTCTTTTAAGCTACCAGCTGTTTTTCAAATTTCTCTTTTTTTATGTTCCCAGAAAGAAGAGTCGTACTATACTTTAAGTTGGGCATGTGAGCTAGATGGCTCCCCCTTGTTAGTGGCTGGGGGTAGTAATGGAATTATACGTGTCATCAACTGTGGTACTGAGAAGATACATAAGGTTTTGTAAAACTTGCATTTTCTCCCTCTTGTACTACTAATTCGATAAAAGAATGATTAGAAGTATGAAAAGGAAATTAGGGTCTTGTGCTTATTCATACCAATCTCCATTTATACCATACCTTACTAGCCTATTTTTGGTAAGAAGAATCTTCTAGTTGTTAGTAGTAGGAATATTACAATGTGGGACAACTTTTGTCATTTTTGCAATCCACCTATATTTTTCCTACCAACCCTAAAAGACCATGTGAAAGGTTGTTTGTACCAGTCACATCCTCGCAGGTACCTTTGTCTAGTTGCCTGCACCAACTGCTACTACAACCATAAATACAAAAGGAGAAGAAAAATAAAAATTGGTCATGGTACCTCGTACCAATCTTTATTAGTTTTATGTACAATATAAATGTGTTGATGGTAATTTGGAATTGAAATTTTTCAGAGCTTTGTGGGCCATGGTGATTCGGTAAATGAGATCAGAACCCAGACATTAAAACCTTCCCTTGTTGTATCAGCAAGCAAGGTGCCCAACAAATCCCTGTTATGTTTTTATATTGTGAAATCGTGTATGCCACTAAAAAGAGAGCAATATCTCATACACCTCATTGTAACATGGATCCCCTAAACTTCTTCTGCTTTCTTCAAAAAGTGCACCTGCACTACCCCTTCTTCCTCCTTGTGTAGTCAAAAGCAATCATCAGGGCCAGTGTACTCTGGGCATCTTTTGAAGAATGCAACTTCCTGACGTGATTTTTTTTTTATTATTTATTGTTGTGCTGTTTGTTTTGGTGTAGGATGAGTCAGTTAGGGTATGGAATGTGCACACTGGTATTTGCATTTTAGTTTTTGCAGGAGCTGGTGGTCATAGAAATGAAGTTTTAAGTGTCGTAAGTTATCTTTATTATTTATCCTCATTTATATGTTTGATTTACTTTCTTTTAAAAGCAAACAATACCCAATGATGTAGGATTTCCATCCGTCTGATATCTACAGAATTGCAAGTTGTGGTATGGATGGCGCCATCAAAATATGGTCGATGAAAGGTGACATTTAATGCTGTGCTGGTAATGCACATGACTGGTAGTAAACAGGCAGTACTATACCAGTACCAGGTGGATCCAACCAGTCCATAATTTCAATCTACCTGATTGAGTCCGAGAAATGCTAACAACGGTTGATTTGCACATTCATTGTATGAGGCATGTATTTAAACTGATATCAGTTTATCACACTGCATATACATACATTCATTAGAATAAGTACTAATTTATGTGCAAGCCCCATTCGTCCATCCAGCACAAAAAGATGTTCATCATTGTTTGGGGAGATAATTATTATTATTAATTTATATCTTCATATGCAATAACTATAAATTATTACGTTCACATTGTTTATTATTGTTATTTTTAAATATGCAGAGTTTTGGCCATACGTGGAGAAATCATTTACATGGACTGACCTTCCTTCCAAATTTCCCACCAAATATGTGCAATTCCCCGTAATAATCAACTTTAACTCTCTTTCCATTACTGATTAGACCCCTTTATTTGCAATGGTCAGTATGTTGTCGTAACAGATAGGCTATAAACTTAGGTATTGACTGCTTCAGTTCATTCTAATTATGTCGATTGCACTAGATGGCTGGGCGACTTTGTGCTATCCAAGGTCACTATATTCTTTCTAGTTTTGAAATCAAGAAACTTTTCTTCTATTTCTGTATAATATAAGTTTGCAGATGCATGTATCAATTTGATTTATGATTGTAGAGTGTGGATAATGAGACAGTTTTGTGGGAGCCCAAAACCAAAGAACAAAGCCCTGGTGAGGTCAGATATTAATTTGGGCTACTTTGTCTTTTTCTTTCTCTCTTCATGGCTTTCTTGTAATATATATAAATCCATGCAGGGTTCTTGGGATATTCTTCAGAAGTATCCTGTACCAGATTGTGACATTTGGTTCATCAAGTTTTCTTGTGATTTTCATTATACTTCAATAGCTATAGGTAGATATCACATTATTTTGTTTCTTTATTTTTCTTTTATTTGTAAAGGTTGTCAGTATGCTATTATTTATTGGGCAATGATTGTGACCAGCACTACCTCCTTTTTGGCTGGAAAATATTTATCCAGTCACATATTCTTCTCATCCTATGCTGTCGTACTGTTGAACAAAATGTACCATTTGGACTAGTGCAGTTACCTGGTAATTTTATAGTCTTGCTGAGATTATATCTGGATGAAAATAGATCTATTTGTTGGTTTTATTTGCAAATAGAAAAGAAAAGTGTTTATTGGAAATAATATCCGCAAAAAAACGGAAAAAAAATAGGGTAGCAAAATTACCGAAGATAAAATATTTATTTTTTACAAGGTTCTAAATAGCGATTATAGCGCTATAGCTTTTAAGGTCTGAAAAAGCTATAGCGCAACCATAGCTAGCTATTTAGAATCATTATAAAAGAAAAGCGGTTAATAGTGTTATAGCTTTTGAGGTCTGAAAAAGGTATAGCGCAGCTATAGTTAGCTATTTAGAACCCTGATTTTTTTATTAACTAAACGTTGGTGAGAAAACTTTAAACAACAAAAGTTAGAGAAAAGATGTAACAAAAGCTAATAATTTGATTGCTGTTTTGTAGTTGTCCTAGCTGGCCTCAGCATGCACCAATAAGATGAAATGCTTTAAGCAACTTTTCATTGTTTAGTTATTTTATTTATTGTTATCAATGAATAGTATTATATATCTAATTTAACCAGGGAATCGTGATGGAAAAGTCTTTGTATGGGATCTTCAGTCCAGTCCACCTGTCCTGATTGCTAGGTGAAATTTGCAGTAGTTTATTATCCCTTTGTATATGTTTCAGCTTGAGCAAAGGATTTATATTGTTGGCTGAAAGTTGGCCACTTGCCAATACCTGTCAAGTCAGTGGTATGGGTGAAAATAGTAGATTTTGCTGGTGCAGTATTAATAGCACCTCCAAACTAAATTGATTACAATCTTGATTGCATTTACAGCTTAGTTTAAGCAGTTTTGCACTGGATCCTTAATTTATTATTAGTCTGTACCTTAACTAGTACCAAACTACCAATTATGCAAAGTAATCATGAACAAGACCAGAAGGCAAAGCTACCATTGCTTCATGTATTGATCAAACCAGTATACAGACTGCCACTAATGCTGGTATATGAGCTGTGAATCTTACTTAAGCTAATACTGAAATCTAAGATAAAAAAAAATATGTTAAAGCAGAATAGCATTATTTTGAGGTGTTATGTGAAACACTCTTTTGTTGCTTAGATATGCTCAATCATGACCATTCTTTTTGTTTAACAGTGTTTTTTATTTGTTTCAGATTGACTCATGTGCAATGCAAGGGGGCAATAAGGCAAACAGCCATGTCTTTTGATGGAAGGTATTGTTCACAGTACCGGACAAGTAAACTGGTTTACATCAGTTAACGTGCGGTAGTTCAGTTTGAAATAAGTGCTTCATCAGTTGGCCTCAAATAATATTAATAAATAAAGTATCAATTTCATTAAATAAAAAGAAAAATTATCTAGCCAAACGAAGTGTAAATGATTGTTTTGTATGATTGTGGCAGATATTTTCTAATTTGAATTTGTTGTTACAGTACAATACTTAGTTGCTGTGAGGATGGATCCATCTGGCGCTGGGATTCAATATCATAATTCAGTGCACTTTTGCTGCTCTGTTCCTTTTAACCAAGGTAAAAACTTGCAATTGTTGCCCTTTTGTTTTTTGGGTCAATTTCCTTGTCACTCCTGCAAAACTTATTTTATGTTTATGTTTTGTATTTCTGGCAAACACCAAAACTCAAAATGAATATTACTAGCTGTTTGATGTACATGCTACATCTGTTTGATACCTCAGATTGTAAGAACTCATATTTCAGGGAAACAGTTGCTCCCACTTTTATCGGTAGAAAAATGAAAGGTTACGGAAGTAATTTGACATTGAGAACTAAGTCACTTGTTTTATACAGGTTTGTAGGATATTTGAGGCTTTCCAGTGGTACCAAATTCTTCTGAAACAAACTAAACATGCTCATTATGTTCGTAAACCTTGCTTCTAAAATGTGTTCTGTCTGTTTCTGTCTCTTGCTGGGAAATTTGGGTAGCTCAGAGAATAGGTTTCAAAGAAGAAAGGGTCACTTGGCTTCAAGAAAGGGAGAAAGGATCACAGGAATGTGTAATACTGTTATTAGTAGTTTGGGCAATTTCAGAAGTTGTTGTAATTCATATTTTTTATTTTATCTGTAGTACTTGTAGAGGATTGTTTGACTGTATAATTGCAAATTGTTGTGTTTTGTTTACAGTGTACTCATTGAACTTGCTTCCTTCAATCTGGTATTTCATGAGATATTGGCATTACCAGTCCGTACCAGTGATCATGAAAGATTACCAGGTTGGTGAGGGTCTATGAATATATAGTGATGTTGACTGTATAAAATGCCCCCTCTGGTGATTTATAGTTTGGCTCCCTTTCTGATGAATCTAAGAAGATAGGAAGAATTGGATTTGCTTTAATAAAATGACTGTGGTGATATTAATTCACGAGCTATTAATAAAGGGGCCTAATAACACTTACGAAAAGGAACTATTGATTAATAGAATTTTATTTGTAACTCATCTTGGTTACGTAATAGAGTATTTTTCTTAAGAAAAATCTATTATCATATGATAAATATGCAAGCAATTTGGATGTTATATCATATTTTTTTTTTCTCGAGAATTTATATTAGTGTATACCAAACTATAGAGGAGCTTTATTGCAAGGTTTTTGTTTAGCCTAATTAGGCGTTGCTTGGTTCACATAAATAATCCGAGAAACAATAGTTGGTTGGTTCACATAAATAGCACGTCATCACGAAAATTTCTTCCACAAACTGTAAGAATCGACTGCACAGGTGCTACATGATTCACTTGTTACTATGACATAATTTCATAACTAGTAATCTACAAAGTAAGACATATCTACGAAGTTAGATATGGTGCGTTTTTCATGCTGTTTTGATTGTGTGTTAAGAGGAAAAGTTCGAAACAACCGCGTCTTGGGCTATGCAAATTGAAATTACAAAATCTTAGTTGACTGGAGTTCTTCAGTTTCTTCAAAATGGAGAGGAATAAATATATATCATTGAAGTGGAATTGTAGTATTGAGCTCTATCTATGGCTCTATGCACTATGTTTAATTGTGTATGCGCGGCACGTTGGGTTTCTCCGCTCAACGGGTGTTTGAAAAAAATACTATTTTCTAAAGAAACGTCCTCCACCTGTAAACCAATGATCTTTAAATACAGAATACATGGTAGTCACTTCCTAGTCCATTGGTGGCCTTCCTTGCTACATTCAAATCCCAACAATTTTCTAAATAATTAAACAAGGTAACATATCTAAAAGTCCTAATAATCTTATAAGAAAAGAATCACTTAAAAATTGGTTCATGCAAATGTACATGATAACATTAATTGTTTCTTTTTCCTTCTCCAACGAGGGGTTGCTATATGCTAGTTTTTTTTTTTTTTTTTTTTTCCAAAAGTGTTGAGACTATAGCTCTCTAAAATGAATCCAGGCAGGAGTTCACAAAGAAATTTTCAAGAAAACCTTGAATTAAATAAATCCATGTAATGGAGGTAACCTCACCTCCCTTGACACCGGTCTTCAAATTCAGAATCCAAAAGCCCCTTCACTTTACCCGGGAGCCGGGACCAGGGGTCCCCTCCACTTACATAATTCCCTTTCCCTTGTTTGATTGTTTCCGTTCCCCTCTCTCTATGGCAGCTGGGACCCACCGTTCCCGCTTTCCCTTCCTCCTCCTGTCCCTGTCTTTCCTCTCCCTCTTCCTACTCTACAACAACTTTCTTTCCCTTCCCCTCGTTACCTCCCCTCCTCGCTACACCACAGATTCTTCTCACCACAGCTCCACTTCCCTTCTTCCCTCCTCCCCTTCCCTCTCCGCGCGCCACATTCTCTTCGGCATTGCCTCCAGCTCCCGCTCCATCATCCACCGCATCCCACTCATCTCCCTCTGGTGGGACCCATCCGTTAGACTCTTCGTCTTCGTCGATTCTCCTCCCCTCACCCTCAGGAAACGCCGAATTGCGGAGAACCAATTCCCCTTCCCCGTTCTGGAATCGGCTAATGCTTCTCACTTCCCGTACTCTTTCAGGAGAGGTCTACGATCGGGAATACGCGTAGCTCGTATAGTGAAGGAGCTCATAGAGAGGCCTGATATCTCAAAAAAAGAGGTAATCTTTCTATTTTTGTTTCTAAGCTTTGACGAAGGTTGCATTATACACTTATTTAAGTATTACGTGAGTGAACCGTACCGCATTGAAACTTTGCCATTTTTGCGCAATGATACATATTGGAACTCATCTTACTCTGTTTTCAGTTCTTACAGTTACAGCTCATCATCTTCTTACTCCTGTAGTTTGTCATTAATTTTTGGTTTATTGTTATTATTTTGATCTTCTCCCCTCTAGTTTGTATATAATCCTTGTTGCATCATTAAAAGGTGAAAATAAACCTTAATAAACTATGCCCGTCTATGTCTCTATGAAAGACTAACAAAACATTGAAAAGTATGACTAGTTTTTACATGTGCACAACAGAGGATGTGATTATTTTCTTACGCCTCTCGAGAAAATGCCTAAGCTGTCATAATCTAGCCTTTCTAACTACATTAGTTTCCTGACGAGTGAGGCTAGCGTGTGCTATGCTCACCAAAAGGGCGTTGGTGAGCATAACTCCCAAATCTCTCGGAATGACTTCAAATGACGAATCCAAACCGTTCAAACCGATCTACTTCACGAGTGATGCTTGTACATACAAAATTTTCAAATTTCAAATTCATGTAGACTTTAGTACAAAGTCAAGCGGTAAAAAAAAATGATGAAAAATGAATGTACTAAAATAACTTGCAAATTTTCATTTCTTTGACCGCTTGACTTTATACTAAATGAATTCAAAAAATTTAAATTTTTTCATGTAAACGCATTACTCGTGAAGTAGATTGGCTTCAACGGTTTGGATATGTCATTTGAAGCCAATCCGAAATATTTTGGAGTTATGCTCACCAACTCCTCTTGGTGAGCATAGCATACGCTAGCCCCACTCTACATTCCTCTACCCTTAAATTAGGACTCTGATTCCGGCCAATTAAAATAAAATCCATCTTAAAAACATTCTTTTGTAAACTTAGCAACTTACATTTCAAATTGATTCTACAAAATCCACCCTGCACTCCACTTCCACTTCCATTTTTTGTTCCTATTCAATTTTCAGGTGCGTTGGATCGTACTAGGAGACGATGACACGGTATTCATCCTAACAAATCTTCTAGAGACCTTGGATAAGTATGATTGGCGTGAATGGCACTACATCGGTGGTCGGTCCGAAATGTGGGAGCAGAATAACGCACATGGTTTCAACATGGCATATGGCGGTAGCGGCATAGCAATCAGTCTACCCCTGGCCAAGGTTCTGGCCAGAAATATAGATTCTTGCATAGAAAGGTATCACTACTTGTTCGGCAGTGACGGGAGGATCTTAGCCTGCCTAGCTGAACTCGGTGTACAGCTAACTCATGAACCTGGTTTCCATCAGGTACTTGTAACTAAGTTTTACTGTTCAACTTCAAGCCGATATGCCAGTGAATGGCCAAGATGACACCATGGAGCCATGGTATCTCCAATTTATGACCAAACTGATTAAGAACAGCTACCATGTACTGCTCAAATACCAAAATTAACAGGCTTAGATGTACCAGTCAGTTAAATACTTACTGGTCACTTATCAGCAATGACCCTACTAGTCCAATATCAAAACTTCATTTTACCACAGCCCACAACTAAACTGGTACTTTACGACAAAATATTATATGGAAGTTTACCAAAATAATCTTCTGAAATTCTAATAATTTTCAGATAGACATGCATGGTGATATATCAGGTCTCCTCTCGTCCCACCCTCTCAACCCCTTGGTCTCTCTGCACCACTTTGACCAGGTGGACCCTATCTTCCCCTTCCTCAACCGCACTGCTTCTGTGGCCCACCTCATGACCTCCGTTAGACGAGATCCACGGCGGGCCCTGCAAAAGATGGTCTGCTACGACAGGCCTCGTGACCGTACTGTCTCAATTGCGTGGGGATACTCTGTCTCCGTCTTCGATGGAAACATGCTGTTGCTTGACCTTTTGTCAGTAGAGAAGACATTTTTCCCCTGGGTAAGGGGCCCAAATGGGGAAGAGGCTTACATGTTTAATACAAGAGATTCTAGAAGAAGGGAGAAATGTAAGAGCCCCGCAACTTTTTTCTTGAAGAACGTTGCTTCCAGTGGAAGTGGGAATAGAACGAGAATCGTGAGCAGGTATAGTCGGTATATGCCGGGGTGGTGCTTGTGGACTGCCTCGATGAAGAACCTCAGGCTGATTAGTGTTAGGTCGCAGCGGATGGAACAATTCAAGGGAAAGGTTTGTATCTACCATTCTTTTGGACTATTTGATGTTTTGTGAAACTTTTTTATGTTACTATTAGTGAATTATCTATAAATTACTTAGACAAAGCAAAAGAGGTGGAATCATTCCATATTGTAATTGTACAATTCTGTCTACAATGGGTGTATCAAATGAATTAAGAAATAAATAATTGTAATAGCAAAAAAGGATTTTCTGGAATGTGATTACAGTCATAACTCCTATCAACCTGGGATTTAAGCTATGGTATTTTGTTGGAATTTATTAACTGATAAATTCACTAAATTATTGATTTATTGTTTTTAAAAATACAGCCGCTAAGGAGGCATTGTTGTGATGTATTACCATCCTCAACTGAATATAAGATGAAGGTAAATATTCGGGAATGCAAAGAAGGTGAATTGATCGCCATGCACACATAGGTATGCTATTTTTTTTAACACTAAAAAAAACCATGCTAGTGAGTCTGGTACCACTAAAAATCTGTTTCAACAGGCAGCATTAGTCATGTATAGGCTGGCTACTGGTCGGGCTCTTTTTTACCCCAATCTATGTTATCAGCAATTTTATTTTCTTGGCCAGTATGGTGTTTGGTTGCATCAAAATTGGTTAACTAGACTTCATCATCAAGGTCTGGAATGAAAACACAATAGAAACATAAGGCAATATACAGCCTAGTACTGCGCTGATAAGGGGCAGTACTGGTATTGTACAGTAATGGTTTAAGTCATTATTTTTTGTAAGGTTACGATTTATAATATATGTACCTATTTTATCTTACATGCAGGAACTTTTTTTAACCATAAACCAATCTGGTTTCAAAAACTGGAGCAACCCAACAATCAAGACAACAGTACTAAGAAAATTATTCACACAGTTACAGGGAAGCAAGCAAATTAAGTATCCTCTTCCTTTTTCCTTCTTTCTATTATACCAACACATTCCGTTAAAGTTTTTTTCTTTTAACAGAAAATTTATACTTTTTTTGTAAAGATAAAAATGACATACAACAAAGCACAGATTTCAGCTGTAACTCTTTTGTTTCTATTGATTTGTTAATTCTTTCCCGGGAACGAAGGCCTCCAACAGTTTTTCCCTTGATATTTTTTTCCTTCTTTTCATAGGATTTTGTTGTTATTGTTGTTGTTGTAAACGTTCGTTTATAGCTTTAAATACAGGACCATAAGAACTTTTTGTCTAGATTTTTTCATAATCTTATAAGAGAACAGTGTTTTGTACCAAAATTTGTTATGTAAAAAATAGAAAGTTATATAATGGTCATTAGACAAAGGTATCATGCATAAAATATTAAAATATGATAAAGGGGAAGGTTGTTTTGTTTTTTCTCGGGCCGGAATCAAATAATTGTTGTTCAGCTCACAAGGCCAGTGGGCTAATTAATCAATATGGGCCGATAACATTTCAATGTGGGCCTAATCAAGAAATAAGGTACGCTGAAATCAGACTCATTAAATGGAGTATGAACTAATGATCTTCTACAAATACCAATTGTGATTTGTGAGTTTGTGATTGAACCACTCGCTACAAAGAAGCAGCTGTGAAAATAAAAAATTGAGCTGCATTTATTCAATTTTGATAATGGCTCCAGTCGTCACGCGCAAAAAGATACAAAAGTCATTAATTAGAAACTTCTAAACTGTATAAGTTAGTTGACTTGGACCTAACTGAAAAATACAACTTGATGTTAGAATTGCCTTACCGGATCTAAATTGAAAGGTTAAACATCATGTATAAGTATAACTAGACCTGGTACCGACCGAAAATAACCCGTCCAATAAAATGGCATTCTAATCTGACGCTAATATATCCAGATTTTAAAAAAAAAATCGTAATGAACCGGACCTTTTTAAAAAAATAAGAAAATGTAAATAAATTTGCAAAACATCAAGTATTTGAATATGAAATTATCCAAACTCAAATGACTATAATCTGGAAATATTAAATTCGAAATGGATCGAAAAATAAGATTTAGAAATTCAATCTTATTCAATCAAACCCCAAGTTCCTCAATTAGAATTTGATGATGCGGTAACACGTCATCAATTATCTAAGCATCATGCCATGCCAGCACCAAGCTATTGTTCGACCCAAAACTTTTTTAGTTACCACCTCAAAATTTCATAATACACACTTTATCACTGTATGGTGCAAAATTCATTTTTTGCCACGTGTTCAGACTGGATATGCGTACTATTTTTGTTTAGTGCGCATACTGATGCTATTGTTTTAGCTGAAATTTTTGTAGTTACCACCTCAAATTTTCATAATTCACACTTTACCACCGTTTGGTGCAAATTTTTTTTTTTTCCACGTGTGCAGACTGGATTTGCGCACTATTTTTGTTTGGTGCACAGACTGGTGCTATTGTTCGAGCCGAAATTTTTGTAGTTACCACCTCAGAATTTCATAATTCGCACTTTACCACCGTTTGGTGCAAATTTTATTTTTTGCCATGTGTGCAGAATGGATCTGCGCACTATTTTTGTTTGGTGCGCAGACTGGTTATTGTTCGAGCCAAAATTTTTGTAGTTACCACCTCAAAATTTCATAATTCGCACTTTACCACCGTTTGGTGCAAAAAAAAAAAAATTTCACGTGTGCAGACTAGATCTGCACACTATTTTTGTTTGGTGCGCAGACTAGTGTTATTGTTCGAACTGAAATTTTTTTAGTTACACCTCAAAATTTCATAATTCGCACATTACCACCATTTGGTGCAAAATTCATTTTTTGCCACGTGTGCAGACTAGATCTGGGCACTGTTTTTGTTTGGTGTAGACCTGGTCTGCACACCAATTTTTTTTAGGGGTAATTGATTTGTATCTCCTCGCAAACTTTCCAAAAAGTAGTCATATGCTGAAGTCGAACACTCGAACTTCGAGATTTGAAGTTTCTTCGTCATTTTTCACCAACTTGGTGAATATATTGTCTCTCTTGTCAGAAAAATTGACATGTTATTGTCACAAATTCCACTTGAAAACTAATTTAGCTTGTATCAATTAATGTAGAATGGATGTGCCTCAGTTCTGTATTTGGTTATTTTCATTTTAAACTTTTCTGTTTAATTTTAGATTCTTATGATATTTTTCAAATGTGTATAATCATATTCTTAAAATTAAGAAGCGTTGATACAAATTATTCAGAATTTTGATCATCTTGATTTGCGCACCAAAAAAGTTTTTGTCAAACAAAAATGGGGTGCAGATTCAGTTTGCGCACGTGACAAATTCTGACATCAAACGGTAATAAAATATTAATTATAAAAGTTTGAGGTAGTAACTAAAAAAATTTCGGTTGTTCGAGTGACATAGAAGCATCAAGTCATTGTCTCAATATCATCATCTAAAAGTTTTTTTTTTTTTTGCAATAATTGCCCGTAGCATCATCTCAATAGTTTTACGTGCTAATGGAAGGAAGGTTTTGATAGAATCAAAGACAATTCAGTTGACCCTCTCTAAAAAAAAAAGTGACTAGTTCAATCCAGGTTGATCCGAAATTTTTAAAGTTAGCACAGTTTAAATAAAAAATAAAAAAATAAAAAAACCATCGTTTTAGAGAAATTTGAAATCTATCACGGCCACAGAATGATTCTGCGAACTCAAATGCTGGAGACCGCACAAGTATTCTGCGGACCCAGCTAGGGGTCCGCAGAACCATTCTGCAGACCCATTTTTTTTTCTATTTTTTTGGTGTTTTATCGAGGCACCATGTGCATCTGTATGAGATATCTCAATTTTTTGGTTTTTTAATATTTTTTTTGTTCTAGGAATGCATGCTCCATTTATGAGATATCTCAAAGTTTGAAAAAAAAAAATGGGTCCGCAAAACGCCTATGCGGTCTCCAGCATTTGAGTCCGCAGAATAATTCTGCGGCCGTGTTAGATTTCGAATTTCCAAAAAAGATAGTTTTTTTATTTATTTTTTTTTAAACAATGATAGTTTTAAAATTTTCGGCAGGTTGATTGAACCAACCACAACTCTAAAGAAAAAAAATTTGAGAAAAAAGTTCATAAATCTAATTTAATGAAGTACAATAAGTAATGATTAGATATCAAATTTTTTTTCCTTTCCAATTTCACAAGCTATTTAATATTCACAAATTATTTTTCTATTTGAGTTTGAACCTGCTACTTCTTACACATTTAATGTATTTGTCACTAAATCAAAGAATGATTTTTAAATCAAAATCATTAAACTGACATTTTTTTTTATGATGATTGATGCAACAACTTTCCGGATCATGTGTGTCTTCTACCAAAGCCCTTTTATAATTTTAAAATCCAGCTAATAATATACGAACTATAAAATTTGATACAATGTTTGTTGCTTATCAAACAACTTAGAAGTCTTTATATTTAATGATGAAATATCAATAATATTTAAATTACATAAAAGGTGATACACAGTCAATTTAAGTCTAACAATACGTCTATTAATTTTTTATTTTAAAAATATAAAATTTGTATATTGCAAAATATCTATTGTTCAGATCCAACAACAACCAAAATGTGATATTTATATCATGATCTCATTGGAGATCTTATAAATTAGTCAATTACTTTGTTTGGTGCGCAGACTGGTACTATTTTTGCTCAAAGTATCATGATGTATCATGTCAATTCATTTGAAAAAAAGTGTAAAATCATGATGTTCAGATCAACAACCACATATAGCAGAGAGAAACAAAAAATTAGTGTAAAAAATTCAATCATTTAACTTTATTGAATCTGGAGAGAAATGATTATTTATTCTAAAGAGAAGGGTAGTGGGAATAAAAATATTTAATACTAAATTAGATGAATTTCAATAAAAAAAAATACAGGAAAACTAAGAAAGATTCATTGTTGAGATGGGGAAAGAAATAATTAAAGAACTTTTAAACTTTGATAGGTAAATAAATAGACAAGTTTATAAGTTTTGCAGAGTACAAAGTAAATTAATTAATTGGATTCATTCACAATATTTTTAAAATTAAGTAAAAAAAAAATCACAAATAAAAAATATGTCCTTCCTAGTTCAAAAAACAACTTGTAAATTTCACATGTAATTACTGCTAATTTTAATAAAGTTTTATAGCTTTCTCTCCCTCTCCTTTTAATGAAGAATTTTAAATTAAAACAAAAATATGCCTTGTTCTAAAATATAACTTGTTCAATATTATCTTTATCTAATTTAGTCTTCTTTATTGTAAATTTCTAATTCTGTCCTTGCAGATTGTTAGCCTTCATTGTGTATGAAGTTTCAAAACTTTTGAGTGTTATAATATTATCTTTGTAAGCAATTTTTTATTATTCTATTCAACTAATTTGTAAAATATATTAATTTGAATTTTTACAATATCTTTTAATTGAAATATTTGTACGTTTATAAGATTTAAAATTGCAATATGGACTCATGAACAAAAGTAAACCAACCAAGACAATTTATTGCTAACTTAGAATTACCAAAATGTAATTAAAAAAATTGGTAAAGTAAATTTGAGGCTGAAAGTCAATGACAACCATGGTAACTGTTGACATCGAAAATTCAAAATCAAAGCCAAAATTGCCAGTGACAATCGTTGTGTAACTGTTGCCAACCGTTGTAAGTTGACACCCATTGTGTAAAATGTAATTAAAAAAATTGGTAAAGTAAATTTGAGACTGAAAGTCAGTGACAACCGTTGTAATTGTTGACATCGAAAATTCAGAATTAAAAATGGCTTCTTTCAGCCAAAATTTTCAATGACAATCATTGTGTAACTATTGCCATCCGGTAGCAGAAATTTTCCAAATCTTAAAACTATTTATTAAGCCAAATTTTACAGTTTTTGGATTTTCTTTACTATTTATTAAGCCAATTTTAAAATTGCTGATTTTAATAAATAGTGAATTTTTTTTGGATAATTGAATACAACAATCTTAAAACTGACTTAATAAATTGTAAAAAAAGTTCTAAAAAAATGTAAAATTTAGTCTCCAAGCACATTTTATTATAAATTAAATGTTGAATGGTTTGGATCGACCATTTGAACTTTGAAAATGTAAAAACCGAAACGTTTGTTCCACGACCTAGGAACAAACTTTTTGATATTAGCCAACCTCTAGATATTAACTAATGGTAGGAACCTTATTGTCATTTTGTAAAATAAAGTATGACTTTTCTGTAATTACAAAGAATAAAGGAGCTTAGAGCATTTACCATAATTATTATTAGTGTCAATTGTAAGTTGATCTGAAAATTTAGACATTTTGCTAATTTAGCAATATTCCACATAAATGTAATAAAATTGTAATTATCACGTCAATATTTGTGATTGTTTTACAACTAATATTGAAATGTTCTTATTTACAATTTTCGAGAAATAAGGGACCTTTTATAATTCTCAAGTGCGTACATGTAAAGATTTACCCTCCATAATTCGGAGAAATACGACCCCTTCTTAATTTAGAATAATATATATTAGGGTCAACACTAGTTGGTGGGGGAAGTGACAATTCTTGGCTTACATCAAGAAAAATAAAAATAAAAATATGAAGTTAAGCAAATCCGTTCACATACATTCCTTGTTATATCCATTTAGAAAAGAGAATATGTCAAAGCCTTTTTGGTACAGTCAATTTCCCAGCCGCCTTGTTGGATTTCACATATCCAACTACTCCCCACACCCACACCCACACCTAGCCATTGCCATTGCCATTTCCATTTCCATTTGAATTTACCGTGACCTATTCTCAGCACCGCCTATATATATGCAATGCAATGATATGCAATATAAATACAACATCAAATTAATTAACTCTGCTTCAAAGTGCATTAATTAGCATTTATCCTTTAAGACCAAAACAATCAACTCCTAGCTAGATCTGCTTGCTCCTTTAATTCCTTTACAATTAATTGAAAATCTTAACTTACAATGACGAAAATGGCGAAACTTTTGCTGGCATTTGTGGCAGTGGTGGCGATCACCGAGCTAGCGATGGCCGCAAGCTACACCGTTGGTTCGCCAAGTGGCTCATGGAACCTACAAACCAACTTCACACAGTGGGTTGAATCTAACACATTCCACCCCGGCGATGTTCTCAGTAAGTTATTTTAATTCCTGAACAATTCTGAATTAATGAAATTTAAAGTTCCATTTTTAAATTTGAATCTTTTTTTTTTTAATATATGCCCTTAATTGCTAATTATATACCCACAATTGCTGAAAGCTTTAATGTAATAGTTATATCTAAACATAGCTTCATGAACTAATGGCTACATTATATTTTTTGTGCAGCCTTCAGCTACAGCTCATCGCAACACGACGTGCTCGAGGTGACACAAGCAAACTTCAACTCATGCACCACCTCCAACCCGATCGCCACGCATAATGATGGCAACACCGTCGTTACTCTCTCTGCAGTGGGGACCAGATATTTCATTTGCGGATTTACCGGTCACTGTTCAGGAGGCATGAAAGTACAAATCAACGCAGTCTCTGGATCCGCCCCTTCACCGGCACCAACTTCTGGTGGGCCCACACCGCCGTCCTCTGTCCCTTCCACACCTGGTTCGACCTCTCCAGACACATCTCCACCTGGCGGCTCCACCCCAGACTCAGCCGCCTCCAGTGCCACGGTTGGCGCCGGGCTTGTATTTGGGTTGGCTGCACTTTTGGCATTTTAAAAAAACACTTATATGACAGTATTGATTTTTTTTTTGTTCCTTTTGATTGGATTATTTATATACATGATTTATTTGATGTGTATGTGGAATAAAAGAGGTGTGGTTATTCATTTACTATACATTCCTGTGTCTTCATTTTTTTTTTTTTAGAAAAACTTAGCAGAGACTGCTAGATTGATTTATTAATAAAGCTTTTTACAGGTTTATATATGTACAGAAACTTCATCCTGGGAGTGTCATCTTGTTAACAATATTTCTCCCATGCACACTACCTATTGCTAACAATATTTCTCCCAAAGTCTACCCTCCTGCAATATTCTATCCGATTTAAATTAGGAAAATCAACCTAAGCAAGGAAAGTAATTTAAACTAAATCAATTAATCGGTTGTTAAACTTTCTTGAGGTAGTTGTCATAGCTTAACTCTAGCTAGGTGTCATCTTAATTGTTTTAATGGTACAGTAGGATACACCACGTCCGTTTCGGAGCAGCCTCAGTACTAGAGTGGTAAAATGGCACGACTGAGCCGGCTCCGTCACGGAACTTTACGGGACGTGTGACTGTTACGTGCTGTGACTCGTGTGTCGCGTGCCGTGATCATTCGCATGTCGTAACCATAATTTGAAAATTTGACACAGCACGGCATGTGGTCACGTGAGTGACGTGTAATTATGACCATTAGATCTTGATCAAATGGTTAATCTTGAATAAACTAATCTAAATTATGAAAAACATAGTTAAACGTAACCAGTCATGTTTGGCACAGCACGTTTAGGCACAGCGTGACTCACGTGCCATAACCACCTTCGACATTTTGGTCACGACACGGCACGTGTGACCGTCCACTTGCTCACATAACAGCACAGCGCAAAACTATAATCACAGCGTGTTAGTCACGCTATGACACGGCACAACACGTTTTTACCACTCTACCTCACACCACAGTTAAATTGTCAAATTGCTAGTACACACTAGTTGTGTCGAAAAAAATAAAATTAAGAACAAATGTTGAACCAAGTTTCCCGCGTTAAAACCCCGTAATTAGTAGTTAATTATGAGTGTGAGTGGATCCGGTAAATCTCCATGACCTATTCAAACCGATAAGAAATTCACGTGTTATTTTGGCAAGGATTATTTTGACAACATTAATACTGATTTTTCAAAATAAAATAAATATTTCAATATAATTGAAAATTGAAAAGTATATTTACAAGTATGTTATTGTACATATAGACATATAGATAGTCCAAAAATCAAATTTCATACAACTTAATTAATATTATATAAAAATACATCAAAGATTATTAATTTCAAAATGTCGAATTTCTAAACCAAGTCAAAACATCAATCTTTGAATAAATCATTTATTATTATAAAATTAATAAATATAAATCAAGGTATGATTATGAAGTGTATCTAATTTAATGAGTAGAACTGGGTGTTCTTAAGTTAACCAAGCTACTTTGTGAACTTAATCATAAAATTTATTAGATTGATTTCAAACGACAAATTCAAACTGTTGAAATCGATTATCTTACGAGTGATACGTCTACATGCAAAACAAATAAATTTTTGAATTAATTTTGTATAGGGTCAAGTGGTAAAAAAATGTTCAAAATATAAATACATTAAAATTAATTTATAAACCTTCTAATTTTGACCGCTTGAATTTATACTAAATTAATTGTAAAATTTAAAATTTTCACATGTAGACACATCACTCGTAAGATATATCGGTTTCAACGGTTTGGATTCCTCATTTGAAGCCAATCCAATAGGTTTTATAGTTAAGTTCACAAAGGGACTTGGTGAACTTAAGAACACCCTAGTTCTAATGTGTGCTATGCTTACTAAAAGGACTCGGTGAGCATAACTTCAAAAACTATCGAATTAGTTTCAAACAATGAATCAAAATCATTGAAATCGATCTTCTTCACGAGTACGAGTGATACGTGTACATGAAAAATTATGATATTTTGAAATTCATTTAGTACAAAGTCAAAGTGGTAAAAAATGAATGCATTAAAATAACTTATAGGCCTTTTTTTTTACCGCTTGATTTTATACTAAATAAATTCGAAGATTTAAAATTTTTGCATATACACGCATCACTCATGAAAGTAGATTGATTTTAACAGTTTGATACGTCGTTTGAAGTTAATCCGATAGATTTTGAAATTATGCTCACCAAGCCGCATACGCGAACTTGCTCAGTTTAATATATGAAATTAATTATTTTTATTTGTGATTATATTTAATTAAGAGTGAGGCTACGGTGCTATGCATAGCACTAATTGGGTCCGTACTACGGCTTAAAATTTGACTTTTTAAAATCCTAACGGTCGATCCGAACCGTTCAACATGATTATAAAATGAATATGTACTTGCAAACCAAATTTTACATTTTTTCGAATTTTTTTACTATTTTTTCGAAAATCACTTGATCTGAACATTCTGGACCATCCAAAAACAGCCTATCTAAAAAAATAGTAAAAAAATTCGAAAAAATGTAAAATTTGGTTTGCAAGTACATATTCATTTTATAATTATGTTGAACGGTTCGGATCGACCGTTAGAATTTTGAAAAATCAAATTTTGAGCCGTAGCACGGACCCAATCCGTGCTATGCATAGCACCGTAGCCTCACTCTTTAATTAATATATATATATATATATATATATATATATATATATATAAGAGAGAGAGAGAGAGAGAGAGCGAGCAAAACTAGGGTGTGATGTGCTCACCAAGAGGGATTGGTGAGCACAACTCCAAAAGTATATCAAATCGGCTTCAAACGACGAATCTAAACCGTTGAAATCTGTGTACTTCATGAGTGATGCATGTACATGCAAAATTTTGAAAGTTGCAAATTTATTTGCTACAAGGTCAAGCGGTCAACGAAATGAACATTTTATAAGTTGTTTTATAAGTTGTTTTAGTTTTATATATTCATTTTTCATCATTTCTTTGACCGATTGACTTTGTAGCAAATAAATTCGAAACTTTCAAAATTTTGCATGTACATGCATCACTCATGAAGTACATGGATTTCAACGGTTTGGATTAACCGTTTGAAGCCGATCTAATATATTTTTGGAGTTGTGCTCACCAAACCCTCCTGGTGAGCACATCACATCCTAGCTTTGTGCTCTCTCTCTTTCTATATATATATATATATAGAGAGAGAGAGAGAGAAGGAGTCCACTTACAACATTTGTAAGTTACAACATCTTATAACAATTTAGTTTTGCAATTTTAAAAGTCTAAACAACATGACCTCTATATTAAAATGTGCTTGGAGATCAAATTTTACATTTTTTTTTTGAATATTTTTACTACTTATTAAGTATTTTACAAAACTGATGTTTTTAGATCATTTTGGACCACTGAAAAATAGCAATTTTGTAAAATACTTAATAAATAGTAAACAAATTCAAAAAAAATGTAAAATTTGATCTTCATACACATTTTAATATAGAGATCATGTTGAATGATTTGGATCAACTGTTTGAACTTTAAAAATCACAATATCAAATTGTTATAAGATGTTGTAATTTACAAATATTGTAAGTGAATCCCTGCTTATATATATATATATATATATATATATATATATATATATAGACAGTTATCTCGTATTTGATAGTTACTGACTCAATTTAAAAATAAAATTATCTCCGTAAATTATTTTTTTTATTTCGAAACAAGTTTGAAAAGCGGTTGTATAGTTAAATTATATAATAAGTAATAATAATTTATTTGAAACAACAGTAATCACAACATAGTTTGTCGAAACAAAAAGAAATTAGGATATTGATAAGTTTGTCGGATAGGAAGTGTCTCGTGATTCATTTATTGAATGATCTGAAAGTAATTACAAAATTCCGAAATTTTTAAAAATATCATTCTGAAAAAAAATAAACTGAAAAATCACGAAATTGTCAGAATTCTACTTTTGTCATGGACATAACGTCAAATTGCATCCACGACTAGGTGAACACAACTTGAAGTTGCATCCATAAAACCATAATTCACCACAGTTTTAATAGATTTCTTTATTATTTTTCTAAAACTGAAAGAGAAACTTATAATTTGAATGTACTAGAAGGATCATCAAATAAAATAGATAAAAGATCTTATAATTTAGATGTACTAGAAGTACTACAAAATATTTTTCGGACATGATTTTTTACGGCTGTAAAAAAATTAAACTATTTCTTTATTTGTTACTGGAAAAAAAAAATTTAGATCTCAATTATTGATTTCAGTTCAAAAGTCATTTCTGGGTAAATAAAGAAATTATCGTTGTCCTTATAGTACATGCAAATTCTAAGATACTCCATCTATTTAAAAAAAAAATGATTTTACATCGAATAAATTGTCAAATCAATTTTTTTTAAATAGATGGAGTATCTTAGAATTTGAATGTACTAGAAGGAAACTCAGAAATGTCAAATTATCTTTATTTTCCAGTAATACATTAAGAAATAGTTTTTTTTTACAGCCGCAAAAAATCTTACTCGAAAAATATTTCGTACTACTTCTAGTACATCTAAATTATAAGATGTTTTATCTATTTTATTTGATGTTCTTTCTAGTACATTCAAATTATAAGTTTTTTCTTCTATTTTTGAAAATTAATAAAAAAATATATTTTCAATCGGACGCAAATTGAAGTTTCTCCGTTAATTTAAATTATATGGACACAACTTGACGTTGCGTCCTTGATAATGTGAATTCTGATAATTTTGTGGTTTTTCAGTTTATATTTTTTTCGGGAATGGTATTTTTGAAATTTCGGTACAAAATTAATAGTATTATTGATATTTAATTGTTAAGCGAATAATTTTTAAATTACATCAAATAAAATTATATAAACAAAGGTTATTAATATAATGAAGAATCTGGCTAATATGCTACGCGTATATAAGGGCCCCTCCGTGCTATGACTCACTTTTTGAGTTTTCAAAATCCTAACGGTCGATCCGAACCGTTTAACATGATCTCCATATGAATATGTACTTGCAAACAAAATTTTACATTTTTTAGAATTTTTTTACTATTTATTAAGCCACTTTGAAAACCGCTGATCCAATGGTCCAGAAAAGTTTATTGTTGTGTACAAATTAGTGTTTTTTCAAAGTGGCTTAATAAATAGTAAAAAAATTCTAAAAAATGTAAAATTTGATTTGCAAGTACATATTCATATGGAGATCATGTTGAACGGTTCGGATCGACCGTTAGGATTTTGAAAACTCAAAAAGTGAGCCGTAGCACGGAGGGCCCTTATATACGCGTAGCACCGTAGCACTGTCCTATAATGAACACATCTATTTTTAACGGACTGGGCTTGTACTTCTACTTTTTGCTATTGAATAACGCATGAGATCGGTCAATTCCATCTCATTCTTTATTAGTTACCTTTAAAAAAATATTTAAAAAAAATGCATGAAAGCAGGTATCACTCAACAATATGATAATGATAGCTTCTGTTTGTTTTTGTAAGAAATCCATTCCATTTAATTTCGAAATGTTGAATTCATGCTTCTCCATCAAAAATGCACAAGTCATGGTAAAAAAAATCACAATCAAAATTAGGTTGGTCATTTGAAAGATTAGTAGCCTCTTTTCAATGGATCCGAATCTGCTGAAATATGAGGTCGGTACTGTTCATCATGAAATCCTTGCAATCCGAATCCAGCCGTCGAACTGTTTCGAGATGCGTGCAAGAGAAAACCAGCTGTTTCGATATGCGTTCTCGAAAAAAATTCGATGACTGGATTTCGAATTGCAGAGATTTAGAATTAACAGTATCCGATCTAGGAATTTCAGCTAATTTATTTCCCTTTTCAACAATTCAACATATAAAAAATCTGTGTACCTGAGTCTACACGCAATGACGCAAAGAACAGGGGTCAGTGGTTATCTTAGTGGCTGTCACTGTCAATGAGATCGTCTAGATGGCGCAAACAAATTGAAACGGACGGTCCAGATTAACTCAAAACAATGCCTCCTTCCCCATAACGAGCCGGTATTAGTTGAGCTTTGAGATTCGTGCCAAGTTAAAATAACGATCCGGGGCCGTCCGTTTTCAATTTGCTTGAGTCAGGTACCTGGGGTGATCGAATTCGTCTAGATGAGATAAGTCGGTTCGGGTTCGAGGATAAGCGGCGTAAATGTGTAATTATCGCCATAGAAAAGCCCATTAGGTGTTAATAGGCCCAAAATTACGAGTGATAATTAAATTGTGCATGGAAATTGGAAGGTGCGGCCTTTATCATATTTATATTAAAAATTCAAGAAAAATACCTCCATCCACGCTACGTAGGAGGGGAGAGCGGCGGCTCGGATGTAAACTCAGAGCCGTCACAAATTAAGAATTAGACTTTGATCTAGTAGCAAAGAGCAACACTTTCTGTGTGAGACGTTCTTTATAGAAATTAAATAAAAGTTGGTAGGTCAGATCTCTATTTTTTTATATTAAAAAAATATTCATCGGAAACAAGCGCACGCACATATTATAACAAATCAGACGTTTCCAAGCAGGCTGAACCGATTTAGATATGATGTCCATTGGACACGCTCAGATGGAGAGCTCAACAGGTCTGAAAGAAAGTATAGTTAATAGTCCGATAGTCCAATGAAATTTGAAAGAGAGAGATTATGAGATTTGCAATGAGCAAATTAAATCAGTCATTTTAAAAATTAATATTCTTACTTTCAAGGAGAGGCGGATCCTCTCTCAATGAATGAGGTCAATTGAACTCATTCATTTCAAAAAAAAATTGTATCTCGACACAATTTTACTATATTATTTAGAATAAATGGTATGAATACTATAAAATTGACTCCCATAATTTTCATAAAAAAATTATATGATTAGCACTCATACGAAACTTCCGAGATTTAACACCCATAACTTGACAATCTGCCTCCTACTTTCAAGTATAAATATTTAATCCGAACAGTTCAACATGAGTTACAACAAATTTGAGTTACAACAACTATTTTTTTCATTTTCAAAGTCCAAATCGTCGATCCAAACCATTCAACATGATTATCTAAATAAAATGTGTTTGCAGATCAAATTTTACATTTTTTTTGAATTTTTTTACTATTTATTAAGATGGGTACAAAATTCAATGGTCTGAATATGACTATTTTTTGTAAAATACTTAATAAATAGTAAAAAAATTCAAAAAAAATGTAAAATTTGATCTGCAAGCACATTTTATTGTGAAGATCATGTTGAACGGTTTGGATCGACGATTTGGACTTTGAAAATGAAAAAAATGGTTGTTGTAACTTTGTTGTAACTCAAATTTGTTGTAACTTGATCCCTCCTCTTAATATATAATGTATTTGGAGATCAATTTTACATTTTTTTAAATTTAACTATTTTGTTAGATAGATATTAAAACACTATTTTTCATGGTCCAAATTTGAAGAACAGATGTTTCTACCTAATTTAAAAATTAAAAATTAAAAATATATAAAATGTTGGGTTAATTAATTGGTAGGCTAGAATTTGCACCATTACAACAATTGTGCAGCTCTATTTTTTTTTTTTTGAAATGTTTGATAGAGATTATCAAGTTGTATAAAATAAATGTGTTTATATCACAATCCTACACAAAATTATACAAAATAATGTTATTCTCGCAGCATTCTAATACCCCAATCCATTGTTCCCCGTTGCACTCAAATTCCTACAATACTGCACTCACATAGTCATCTACTCGATGATCTTAGATGCAAGTAGTGCCGGTGGCAGTACCGATTCTCTGAAGACTGTCTCATTCCTCTGCTTCCACACATGAATTTTGTAGCCCATTCCTTTCTTCCCTTAGCCCCTCCTATTGCCGCATGAGAAGAAAGATCTCATGTCTGTATAATTGAGTCTCCTCTTCTCAATAGTACCGCACCTAAACCTCCTCGAACCCGAGCAGGGGCGGAACTAGAAAATTGAGATTTGAGAGAACTAGATGAATAAGCGTCATGTAATTTTATTTTATAAGGGAGGCTAATAGTAATATCTTTTGTAAAAATTCAAATTTTAAAGGTCAAAATTGCAAAATTTTCTGATGATAAGGGAGACTTAGCCCCCTTTCCTAACTATGTAGTTACGCCCTTGAACCCGAGTTCAAACATGGGCAGCATCCCCAGTTAATTAGAAATAAATCTGTTGTTATTCCGATCCCAACTATTCAACTTCGTTAAGATTCGTGCATGAAAAAAAAATTTTATTGAGATACACAAATAGAAAATTTTGAATGGTTAGATTGAAATAACAGAATCTTGTTATTCCATTGGAATAACAACAGATTTATTTCCCAGTTAATTGGGAGTTCTTTACGGTTGACTAGGTGGTTAGGAAGCAACAATTCTTCTACCTGACAAATAATAAAAATATGAAATTAAGCAAATCTGTTCACATTCTTGATTCTTCATGTACATTTAAATTATGTAATGAAACATGAGGAGGGTTTAAATGCATCATAATTTTTGTGCTCTAATATACTCTACATTCTTTATCTCTATTTTCAAAGTCCGAACAGTCAATCCGAACCATTTAACATTATCTTTATAATATAATATGTTTGGAGACTAATTTTTATATTTTTTAGAATTATTTTACTATTTTTTTAGATAGGTACAATATCACTTTATCGGATGATCCAGAATCTCTTTAAAAAAATAATTTTGTATCAATTTAAAAAAATAGTAAAAAAATTTTTAAAAATATAAAATTTGATATCCAAACATATTTTATTATGAAAATCATGTTGAGCTGTTCAGATCGACTGTTCGGACTTTAAAAATGAAGATAAAGAATGTAATAAAAAATGTGACGCATATTGGAGCACAAAAATACTGGTGCATTTGACCTTCTAGCTCCGCGTACAGCGTGACATAATTGGTCATCGATCTGCCGCATGTTTCCATGCTATATCGATTTAAAAAGGACAATCAAAGCCATTTTGGTCAATTTCAACAGCCGCCTCTTTTTAAATATCTGAAGGGATATATCCAACTACTTGTTACACCTGGCCATTTTCATTTAGCATGTCCCCATGACCTCTATAAATAATTAATCTCAGCACCGCCTATATATATATGCAACGCAATATATACACAGCAAGCATCAAACTCAATCTGCTCCAAAAAAACCTCTGCTTGCCCCTTCCTTAATTTACAATGGCAAAAATGGCGAAAATTTTTCTGGCAGTTGCGGCGGTGGCGGCGGTTGTTGAGCTGGCGATGGCTGCAAACTACACCGTCGGTGCGCCAAGTGGCTCATGGGATCTACAAACCAACTTCACACAGTGGGCTGAATCTAACACATTCCACGTTGGCGATGTTCTCAGTAAATTATTTTCCTCTACAATTCTAAATTACATTTCAAAGTTTTATTTTGTACATAATATAGAGGAGGGTTTCAATACTTTATGTTTTTTATACCTCATCATGCCTCATGTTGTATATCTTTATTTTCGAAGTCCAAACTGTCGATCTGAATTGCTCAACGTGATATCCATACTAAAATATGCTTGGAGACCAAAATTTATAATTTTTATAAATTTGTTGCTATTTTTTAAGAGAGGTACAAAATCACTGTTCTTGAACGGTCCAAATTCAGTGATTTTGTTCCTATCTTAAAAAATAGTAAAAAAATTTCAAAAATTATAAAATTTCATCCCAAGAAAAATTTAGTATGGATATCATGTTGAGCAGTTCAGATCGACAATTTGAACTTTAATGTTGAGCAGTTCAGATCGACAATTTGAACTTTAAAAACGAAGATATAAAACGTGATGTATGATTAGGTATGAAAGACATGAGATATTGTAACCCGCCTCCTCGTATATATATAGCTCTTGAGATACACCTTTGAAATTTGAATCTTTGTTTTTTAATATAGATAAGTTACCCACAATTGCGGAAACTTTAAATTAAAGTGTCACGGAATAATTAATTCACATCAAATTCTATCGTAATCGTACATTAATTAAAAATATAATTAAGAAGATATGCAACACCACACGAGGATCATATATTACCAATGAAAACTGTTCTTCTGCTTTACTGAGACAAAACTTTGGTAGATCTTTAGTTGAAAAATCTATTCTTACATTTTAATGTAATATATATATATATATATATAACAAAACATAGTATCATGAAATTAACGGCTACACAATATTTTGTTCAGCCTTCAGCTACAGCTCATCGGAACACAACGTGCTCGAGGTGACACAAGCGAACTTCAACTCATGCACCACCTCCGACCCGATCGCCACGCATAGTGATGGCAACACCGTCATCACTCTCACTGACGTGGGATCCAGATACTTCATTTGCGGGTTTACCGGCCACTGCTCAGCAGGCCAGAAAGTACAAATCAACGTGGTCTCCGGATCCTCCACTTCACCAGCCCCAACTTCTGGTTCGGCCTCTCCAGTTTCATCACCACCTGGTGGCTCCCCCCCAGATTCGGCCGCCACCAGTGTCACGGCTGGTGCCGGGCTTGTATTTGGATTGGCTGCTCTTTTGGCATTTTGAAATGAGACTTGCATGCATGACAGTGTATACTATTGATTTTTTTTGTTTTTCTTTTCATCTTTCTCTACTTATTGTTATAGGATATATATAGCTTGATCCTTGTTTTTTATATACATTTTTATTGGATCTCATGCATATACCTTATTTATTTGATGTATTTGGAATAAAAGATAGGCGTGATTATTCATTTACATCACCTCATGTTACTTCACTGAGTACAATTGAAATAGATGGTCTAGGATTATCCTTTTAACTTGGCACGAATCTCAAAACACAATTAATACTGGGCCCTGCGCTATCCCGAATAGGCACCGACTGAGAGTAAATCTGAACCGTCCCTTGCAATTGTCTTGAGTCAGGTACCTAGGAGGATACGGATCCGTGTCTTCCATATGTGTCTGTATATTCAACGATTTTTTTTTTAGAACGACTTAATCGCCCGATATTTTTATTAAAACCCCAAAAAAAAAAAATTATCAAATCTGCTCCCACCCCAACTTTATTTTTATTTCCACCCCAACCGCCCGTGGGCTGGGCGGTCCACTTTCCGGACCTGACCGCCCAGCAGGCGGGCGGTCCACTACCCTGATCTTACTGCCCAGCAGCTGGGCGGTCCGCTATAAAACCCTATAAAAGGGTTTTTCTCTCTCTTGATGAGCACAGTATTCATTCCCCAATCCAAAAAATTTCCAGAACCGAAAGAGAGAGCTGTCAGGCGATTTTGAGGCGATTTTGAGATATGGACAGTAACAAACGAGGTAAGAAAGCGAGCAACCGAGATCGTGGCGTAGCGAGAGAAGGGTCAATTAGTGATCGAGGTAAAAATGAGGAAAAAAAATACAAGTGTCAAATATGTCGTGATTTTTTTAATTGTGAGACATGTAAGCTGGAGGAATGGAAGAAACGACATGTTCAGTATGAAATTTCAGACGATGACTTTGTGGAAAACCCCTGCGGCTTTGGTTTGAAAAAGAAGAAAGTTGATCCAGAGCCTCCAGCATCGGACGATAAGTTTGTTCCGTGTACTGGTAAGGCTACCACTTCGTCTGCTGTGACTGATCCAGATCAAGCAAACTCTGATGATGACTTTGTTCCATGCACTTTCAAGGCTCGTTGTAAGAAGTAGATTTTTTAGGAATTTATGTTGTAGAATTTTTAGAAATTTATGTCGCAGACTTTATTTCATTAGTTTTGTGTTTGTTTATATTTTATGTTGTTAGTTTTTGTATACGTAATTAAGTAATAAAATAACAAAAATGAAGCATATAAAATAATCGAGGCAAATAAAAAATTGCATAGTTCACAAACTACCAATTAGAGTAGTTCACAATATACATCTAAAATAGTTCATAACATAATTTAACAAAACTTGGTAATCAGCGACGATGGCCGAACAAACTCAAAATACGACGTCTGGGTCTGGGTGCAGCTGGTTCTGCGGCACTACCGGATGTCTCTTCATGGCTACTACCGGTTCCTGGGCTTTCATGAGTGCGGCGGCTACTACCGGTTCCTGAGCTTTCACCCCTGCGGTGGCTACTACCGGTAGCCTCAGCAACAACTCTAGCATTTTCTCTTTCGTTGGCTTCGTTAATGGCATCTGCATTGCATTCCAGTTGAAATAAAATCAAAACAAAATATAAGTAAACAAATAAAATATAAGTAAATAAAAAAATATAAGTAAATAAAAGGAATCAACCGTACCTGCTCGCTGCCTGTCAGTTGTTGAACGGCGGGCCTGATGTCCCATTCGCCTACCTTCCATCTCGTCCATGGTCATTACTTGACGCTTGTGGGGTCTTCTTCCTTTTCTGATCCACCCGCTTGCGGGACAGACTCTATCACCAACATAGGGCGGCCACTGATACTGGTTGGGATAAGAATGGAAAGATGCACCCCAAGTACTCGCAAGGTACTCGGTACGGTACATGTCTGCGACATAATCATCCTCAGAGAAGTTTCTCTCCCGGCACACCGCCATAACATGAGAACAAGGTAGGTGGGCCAACTGGATTCCTTGGCAAGTGCATGTTACAGTATTGTCAGGAGCAAAAATAACAACATACTTGAACATCCTTTTCACAAACTCCATAGTCCCATCCGGTCTACGGCCGGTTGGAGCAAACTCATCTGGACAGTGCACTTCGAATTCCAATTGGTTATCCCCGTACGGGACAACTCTCATAGCTGAACCTTTCTCCCTATGTTTCCTTAGTTTTCCCTCCACCCTTGTTGAAAACGTTTGATTCCTGGACATTAATTCAGAAAATATAAGTCAACAAATAAAAATATACATACCTTGGCAAAATCTCTGAATAAAAATATACATACCTGGACAGTAATTCAGATGCTTTAACACGCCGTGCAACAAACCATGCATTTAACTTGTAGAAGGTGTCCTCCACAATTGCTGCCACGGGCAACTACCGGCTCTGCTTGAAAACAGCATTCAAGGACTCAGACCCATTTGTGGTCATAATTCCCTATCGGAAACCTCCATCACAGGCTTGTAATATCTTCTCATATCGAGGTGGCTCAGTCAGATCGGCGGGATTATTTTTTCCCACCTTGAGTAAGTACAAATTTGCCTTTGGACAGTACTGCAAAAAAAAATTCAGATGAGAAAACGTTTGATTAAATAATTCAGAAAATATAAGTATGTGAAAATATACATACCTTGGCAAAATCTCTGAACATCTCTTCCACCCTTCTCGGCTTCTTCTTCTTGGCACCAATTCTGAATGTATCTGCAACTCATTTTTCAGATCCGCTGTTCTTGTGTAGGTTGTCTGTAACATGTTGCATACACAGCCTGTGCACACATTCGCCGTTCGCTGTCGACCACCCGAAATCTGGGCGATCAAAAACATATTTGATTCCTTTGTGCTGGTCTGATATGACACAAAAGAACCGGTCGCCAACCACTTGTCTTCTTACGAACCTCATGAAAAATCCCCAGTTTTCCCCGTCCTCCTTCTCAACAATTGCAAAGGCCAAAGGCAACAACTGGTTTTCAGCATCATATGCACATGCGATCAGCAGTCTCCCGTCGTAACGGCCAGACAGGAAGCATGCATCCACACTGATGACCGGTCTAATGTATGGCACAGCTTGAATACATGGACCGAACGCCCATGCTATGGCCTTGAATTGCAACGCGTTGTCGACAATCCGTACGCCTATATTCCAACATTCAAACACAGTGCCGGGATTTGTACTTGTTATGGCCTGCAGCAATGGTGCAAGCAAGTTGTATGAACCATGCCAGCTACCGAACATTCGGCAAATCGCAAGTTCACGCCCTCTCCACAACCTGTTGTATTTTGGGATGACATGCTTGTAAACGCGTCTGACATGTCTAGCGACCTCCTTAAGGCTCATCGATGGGTCCTCCTTAACGTCATTCTCAATTACATCGGCAATAAGTGAAGCCGTAAGATTTGCATGGTCTTTCCTTGATGACGCAGCCTTGCATGTGTGAGGTGGTTCACACTTCTTAATAATCCATGCCTCGCGCTTACCCACAGGGGTTGCATAGAGACGGAGGTGGCAATGCTCTTCGTCTTTACAAACAATTACTAACCTTCTTCAGTCCCTTTTTCAGTTATGCACTCCCAGTTGCCGTGAACATGGACCTCATGTATTTTCTTCACAAGTTCATCTATGTTGGTGTAAACCTGCTGCGGAGCAAGCTCTTGACTGTACCTGACACGCGGCCCAAAAAATGAGATGTCTGCCTCTTCAAAAGCAGTGGTATCGTTGAATGTGGGGCACGGATGCCTATCTGTTCGACCTCTAATCGGAAATCTGTCTTCCTTAGGTAAATAATCTCCATCACCTTCTGACAGGTGATCAGAATCCCAATCCCCTTCCCATTCGTCACCTGTTTCCAAATTTCCTTGTGGTACGGCATCGAGCTCAGCATCAAGGTCAAGGTCTCTCCGGATAGCAACGGGTGACACTATAGGTATTGATGGTGGTACAGATGGAAATCTGGGTTGGATTGGGGTTTCAGGAGGAGGTGGTGGTGGTGGTAGATCGGTGGTAAAATCAGGTACAAAATTCTCATAAACGGGTGATACGGGCGGTTCATAACTCGAGTGGCGGGGGTTGTCATACCTCGAGGGGTGGGGGTTGTCATAACTATAGTGGCGGGGGTTGTCATAACTAGAGTGGCGGGGGTTGTCATACCCCGAGTGCTCACGACCCGAGTTGTCATAACCCGAGTGATCATAACTCGAGCTGTCATAACTCGAGTGACGCGGGTTGTCATAACCCGAGTGATCATAACCTCTATTTTCCCTAGATGTTCCAACCCCGGGTTCACGCTGAACTCTCCTAGAATATAAGTCCATTACCATTACCCCCTGTGACTGAAAAGTGTTGTAAACACTCCTCCATAATGACTCATCTGTTATTGGATACCTGGTATAGTAAGGTCTACCACCACTTACTGTGTTAATCCGGGTAGCTAAATCTATATCACACCGGTTGGGATTCACACCGATCTTTTCATACACTATTCCCTTCAGTTCAACAAATGAGGTATTTTCATTTACCTCGAAGCCGTAGGCTGCTTCCTTAGTGTACTGTGCTCCCTCCGCACCCCGGGTAAACTTCCCGCCCACATACAGTGCAACCAACATATGAGAGTTCTGGAATTACTGTTCTGGAAACACTCTTCTGGAAACACTGTTCTGGAAACACTGTTCTGGAAATACCAAGGTTCTAAATAGCGATTATAGCGGCATAGCGGGGAGACAAAAAAAAAAGCTATCGCGAATAGCGTAGCTATTGCGAAAGCTATCCTACATAGCGATTTTTTTTTCAAAAATTTTATTTTATATTTCTACTAATAATAAACATATCTAAAGTCTCATAAGTAACAAAAACACCAAATTGATTAAGAAGTTCTAATATTCATATTGAACCAATACAAAGTTCAAATTGTCATTCAAAATATCCCTAATTCATAAACTATCGATATTATAGACCAATGCACATTGTTCAAGTTTATTGATATTATAGACCCATCTAATTTAATTTCGTTTTGGGCCTTAAAGCTCATTTAAATTGCAAAACAAATAAATAATAATAAGCCCATGTAGCATAGCGGACCGCTATTACCGCTATAGCGGCCGTAGCTCGATTAGCGAAGTTTTACCCCGTAGCTTAGCTTTTTAGGTCAAAAACCGCTATAGCTAGCTATTTAGAACCCTGGGAAATACTGTGCTGGAAATACTGTGCTGGGATTACTGTGCTGGGATTACTGTTCCGGAAAGTGGACCGCCCAGCCCACGGGCGGTTGGGGTAGAAATAAAAATAAAGTTGGGGTGGGAGCAGATTTGATAATTTGTTTTTTTTTTTTGGGTTTTAATAAAAATATCGGCTTAATCGCTTGGGCTTTTCTTCGATTTAAATAGGTTGTTGAAAATTAATTCTTGAGCTTGCTAGGTAGTTGTAATAGGGTAATTAAGTACTTAACTGGTAGAACAGTAGGAGATATATATATATATATATATAATATAGAGTAGAACTAGGGTGCTCTCGAGTTCACCAAGCCCTTGGTGAACTCAAGTCCAAAACTCATCGGATCAGCTTCAAACGACGAATCCAACCGTTGAAACCCGTCTACCTTACGAGTGATGCGTCTACATGCAAAAATTTTAAATTTTGAAATTAATTTGCATAGAGTCAAGTGGTCAAAATTAGAAGGTTAATAAATTAATTTTAATGCATTCATTTTTTGACGTTTTTTGACCACTTGACTCTATGCAAAATTAATTTCAAAATTTAAAATTTTTGCATGTAGACGCATCACTCGTAAGGTAGACGGGTTTCAACGGTCGGACTCGTCGTTTGAAGCCGATCCGATGAGTTTTGGACTTGAGTTCACCAAAGGCTTGGTGAACTCGAGAGCACCCTAGTTCTACTCATATAATATATATTAAACCTTGAATTATTCTGTTAATTAAGAAAAGAAAGGTGGTTAATTAGTTGCACACGTTAGATGGCCATATCCTTTTCGAAGCAGCCTCACAAGTCACACCACATTGTCACATTATGGAATTGCTAGCTAGTACACGTACAGCTGGTTGTATTGAAAAAAAAACAAAAACAATAAATGCTGACATATTATTTTGACAAGCGTTTAAACCCCCGTAATTAGCGATGTGACATATTCTTTTGACAAATCTTAATACTAATTTTCCAAAAATAATTAATTCAAACATTTATATGAAAATAGAAAGTAAATTTTAGTATGTTATTGGACATATACTTAAATAGTCTAATATTAATCAAATTTCATATATACAATTTAAGTATTGTCTGATGATGCTTCAAAGATCGTCGGTCGAAATTTCTAGCGCAAGCCTAATTATCAACCATTTTCAATCGTTAATTAGATCAAATATTAATTATTGTCAAATTTAATCATATATGGCTTGAAATTATCTAACATTTTACTAATAAATATTTGTCAATATGCATGTGAGTTATACATAGTTCACAATTGAAATCAATTATTTTATTTTGTGATCATCTACTCAATTTATATATATTTATAGACATTATATTATTTGATAGTATTCTCTCAATTTAAAAATTAATTTTTTTATGTAATGCATATTTTTATTCCGGAGCAAAATTCTAAACAATCGTTATATTAATGAGTAATAAAAAAAAATATTTGAGGATAATGTTAGTCGATCGGACAGGACGTGAATCATGATTCAGTTTGAACGATTTGAAAAATTTATATCAAAATAAATATAGTGTTTTTGACATTTAATTGTCAAGTAAACAATTTAAAATTACATTGAATCAAATTTGATAAAAAAAAAATGTTTATTAATATAATGAACACATCTATAATCAACGGACTAGACTTCTACTTTTTATTAAAAATCAATTCCATTTAATTTCGAAATGTCGATTTCATGCTTCTCCATCAAAAATAAAAGTTGAAAATCATTTGTCAACAATGAACAGTTTTATACATATATGATAGAAGAGCGACATAACTTGACATTGGACATTGAAAGGTCATGGTATAAGAAATCACAATCAAAGTTAGGTCATGGCCTTTTTTCAACATATGAAAAATTTGTGGATTGATTGCTATCATATGAGATAAAGCAAAATATATAAGAAATGGTATCCATCAATCCACACGCTAGAGAAGAGAGCTTCTCAGCAGGCCTGAAAGATTATAGTCCAATGAAATTTGAAATATCAACTTGGCCCAAAAAGTTTGGAGAGAAATGGCCCATGCAAATTTAAATATAGGTTTGTGCTCTCCGAATCCATATCCTCAGAGGCCGTCCGATCGTAATCCGGCCCAATCCGGCCCGAGGTGGAATGGAACGCACTAGAACGCTTTAATAGTCGTGCGGATTCTGATTGGACGGTCCAGATCCAAACAGAAATATAATGTTACCTTAGGTGATACGAATTCTGTGCTCTCGTCGGGTTTCCGAGAAGAGGTCAATTTGGGTCCGATGCCCATCGGACTCAATGTGAGTTCGATGGATTCGGTGACCGTCCGATCTGATTCAAGATTCGCGCCAGTAACTTCCGCAAAATTCGTGCGCACGAATCTTAAAGTGGATCGGACCCGAGCAGCTCTCCTGTCAGAATCTCTAGTATTAAAATTCCGAACATTATCTTCTAAAATTCCGCAGCTATTCTCTTCTTGTGAGATCATACATATTAGCACTGAGAATTGAATGGAACTCTGCTTCGCCCGCGTCTGTAACTGTACTTGCAACCATGAAACCCAAAATTTTAGCAACTTGCCTCTCTTCTATTTCCCCGCTTTCAAAAATTTCACAAAGATTAGGCCTTTTCTTGGTTTTAGTCCAATTTCAATTGCGAAGAAGACAGAGTCGTGGCCTCTTCATTGTCTCCTCAAACCAAAACCCGCACCAATTCGCCGTCCATTGGTGCTGGAGCCACAATCCTTGCAAGAACCGGCACCTCCTGTAATGGGTTTAGACCCGGCTTGCTTTTGCGACCAGCTAGAGTATTTCGTCATCTCAAAGGATTACACAGAGGCCCTTGAATTGTTTGAACAGGTGCCGGGCTGCATTAAGATCCCTCCAAAAACCTATTATGCTTTGATCAATGCATGCATAGCATTACGCTCACGCCGATATGCCAAGTTGTTGGTAGCCCGGTATCTATACGAATATGTTTCTGATTCTGATTCTGATTCAGATTCAGATTTCAATATTTCGGCTCATTCTGATTTTGACATATATCTGTACAATCGCTTCATTTTTCTCTTTATCAAATGCGGGCTCATATATAGAGCCCATCGAATGTTTGATAAAATGCCCAAGAGAAATTCTACTTCTTTTAACATGATGTTGTATGGTTTTGTTTTCTTTGGTAAGTATTTAGAGGCCATAAAGTTGTTTCTGTGGATATGGAAAAGAAGACCTGAAAGGGGGCCCCGCAAATTTGTCAATGTAATAAATGCATGTGCTGGCTTACCTGTAGAATCTCTTGGCCGTCAATTGCATGCAATTGTGGCCAAGGAAGGTTATTTTGATGATAATTCCTATATTTTATGTGCTTTGATGGACATGTACGCGAAATGTGCCTGCATAGAAGACGCTCAGAAGCTCTTTGATTCGATGCCTGAGAAAACCCTTGTATGTTGGAACACAATGATAGCAGGTTTAGCCTTTAATGGGCTTAGCGAGGAGGCTTTAGATTTGTATAATGAGATGAAAAGCACCAAAGTTAGAATGAATAAGTTCACCTACTCAACCGTAATTACGGTTTGTGCTAGGTTAGGCTCAATCGAGCAGGGTAAAGAAATTCATGCAGCTTTACTACAAAATGGGTTTGGGTTAAATCTGGCTGTGGGAACAGCTTTGGTAGACCTTTATGGCAAATGGGGTAGAACGGAATATGCATGCGGTGTGTTCGACCAATTGCCACGTAAAAATGTGATTATATGGAATGCTTTGATTGGTGGTTATGCATACCATGGCATGGGTTGGATGGCCATCAAAATGTTTGATCGAATGGTCAAAGAAGGTTGTGCACCAAATCATGTAACTTTTCTAGCTGTGTTGGTTGGATGTGCCTATTCTGGAATGTTGGGAAAAGGGAGGAGCATTTTTGAAAATATGCAAAAGGAATATAATGTGAAGCCACGAGCAATGCACTACGAATGCATTGTGGATTTGTTAGGAAGGAAAGGGCTTTTACAAGACGCATTGGATTTGATACAAGAGGCACCATGTGGTCCCACAAGAAACATGTGGGCTGCATTTCTCAGGGCTTGCCGGGCCCATGAAAATGAGGAGCTAGGGTTATATGCGGCTGAGAGACTTTACTGCATGGACCCCAGAAAACTCTCCAATTATGTTGTATTGCTCAATTTGTACATTAGGAGGGGTAGAATGCAAGATGCAAAGAGGGTCGTAGACACACTTACAGAACAGGGTTTTGAGCTAAGTGTTTCATATACTTGGATTGAGGTGAAGAAAAAACCATACCTGTTTTTCACTGGTGACAAGTCACACCCACAAAGTGCCTATATTTATGAAAAGATTGATGAGTTGATGCAAGAGATTGAGAAAGCTGTTCCTGTTGGTGAGATAGTGAAGTGTGTTTTACCAGATGTCAGTGAACAAGAATTGGCAGCTCATTCAAACCACAGTGAGAAATTGGCAGTTGCTTTCGGGTTGATTGGTACACCAGAATATGCACCATTACAACTTCTGCAGCCACACAGGATTTGCGAGGATTGCCATGCTTTTATTGAAATTGTTGGGTCAATTACCCGGCGAGATATTGTGATTAGAGATGCTAGCAGGTTTCACCACTTTAGTGAGGGAAAGTGTTCTTGTGGGGGTTATTGGTAAAAAATTTACCTTCATTTTTGATGAAATTGTGGAGAAAGTGTAGTTAGGAGTTCCTTTAATAATTTATAGGAATTTTGTAGAACTGTACATGTAGGCAGGTAGCTATATGTTCATATAGGAGTTATATTGAATTTTGTTGTCCCAGTTGTTGTTTTATTCTGTTTGCTGTTCTCTTTTTTGAAATTCCATGACAGTAGCTGCCAGGATCATTGCAATTGCAATTCCATGACAGTAGCTCGTATTTTGATAATGTAGTTATTGCTAAGCATTACGCTTTGTTTAAATTCAAGGCAATTAAAGCATATTTCATTGTATCACCATTGCAAAAAATGAATTACACAGATTAACTTCTTTGCATTAACATGAAATTTCATAATGCTGATTCCTGTGATGCAAGAAAGTTATGGTTTAAATTGTGCAAGACTAAAGTGCTGTTCTGTTGGTTTATGAATTCTATTGCAAATTTCCGGAAGTTGTCAGTTGCAAAGTAACTTGAAGTACTGGTGCATAATTAGTTGTTCTATCACTAGAGGAAAACAGGATTTGTAGTCTTTCTAGTTTGTATAGAGATTAATATTGCATTACAGCAGTTAATAATATACTCAATACTTGAACGTGATAATTGATAATCATCAGAACATAACAGTGAATTGATTTCTATCTACTACATTAAAAAAGTTGAATTGTGATGTTAAAAAAAGTTCAATATGGATGATAATGATAATTGACCCATACTGGTACAAAGAATTCACAAGTTTGGACCACAAAGAGGGGGAAGGCAGGTATAGTTGTATGAAAATAAATCTGCTGTAATTCTCGGGGAATTACAGGACCCTGTAATTTCGATTCTAATTGTTGGTCTTTTCGAGATGCGTGCATGAAAACTTACTTTTCCGAGAACATTTTCAAGATCCGCGCACGAAAAAGTTTGAACGGTTGATCTCGGAATTTTAGAATCCTGTAATTCCTCTCAGAATTTCAGCAGATTCGGATTCATAGTTGTATATAATCAGAGGAGATGTATGCAAAACAAACTCATTTTGAAGACTAGTGAATTATTGTTATTTTAATTAGACTATATATTTCAAATTTTGGATTCCAGTTGGTCAATTTTGATTTTATTTAATCACAATTGGCATAGTCTATGAAAGGATCAAATATTTATGAACTCTGAATTATACCCCTAACTTTCTGCAATTGTACAATCTCTCTTGCATATCGCAATTTCGTATCTTGTTCTACTATTACTTTTGGTGGTCTCTTTCAATCAATATTCAATAGGCAATTGTGCATATAAAACTAATTTTCAAAACAATAAACCTATATAAATAATAGTTTAGAACTTAATTACCCATTAATTTGATCGCTTCATCATGAAACTTAACCTAACTTGTAGCAAACTATTTAAATTGAAATTAAGTCGACAACATCTCAATAATAGTTTCCAATTACTTTACGGTGGCACAACAACAACTACTATAGAAAATATATTTTTATGTAAACAAAATTGAACAATTCTATGTGCACCCTTCCTCTCAACCGAATTCAGCTCCTCCCCGGTACCGCAATAGGGAATCTTTTAGAATTAGTGGATCTGGACCGTTCTTTTCAACTTGGTACGAATCTCAAATTCCAATAATACTACCTCATGTGATGGCGCGAATCTCAAAGCGGCTGGGAGTTAATCTCAAACTGTAAAGTAAGGGGAATCTTTTACGGTACCTGGGAGGATACTTTTCCCCTCAACCTACTTCCGCCCTAATAGCCACCGCTCTCTGTTAGGGCCTGTTCGGCTACCACTGTTTCCGTGGGAAAAAAAAAAATTCACTCAGAGTGAATTCTTTTTTTCCCACGCACACAATATTTCGGCCATTCAAATTGGACCCGAACCCAAGCCCATTCCCGTTCCCGTCTGGCAGCCGAACAGGCCCTTATAATTTTCTTTAGAATCTCGTTAGAAACGTGTTTACTATATTAAATCATGCTAATAGTTATAAATATTAATTTGTATATTTATTTTTGAATGAAGAATAATTTAAATGAGATAAAGATTATATGTTATACTTTTATTATATCCATCTATCAAATATAATCATATGATACTAGAGTCTCTCTTTATTCTTCTGTATTTTCTATAAAATATTCATAGAAGGGCTTGAATAGCTCACGTGAGATAAAAATTATCTTCATATTTTTTTTTATCAAATTTAATTATACGAGATAAAAAGTTATTTTATCCTCTTTATCCTCCTACCTAACAACATAGTTGGAGAAGAAAAGAGAGACGGCTAAATAAAAAATTTGGAAGAAATTTCATGTATACTCCTAAAAAATCTCAATTACTTATTTTCTTTTTTAAAATTGATAATATCATATTTATCCTTCTAAATTTCAGAAACTCATAAATTTATTCAAATAATTGACCTTTTTATGAAAACTCATTTTAAATTTATAAAATGCCCATTTTACCATTTATTAAAAAATAAAAATAGATAGTTTGTATTAGAAAAATAAATAGTCTTCTAGATAAATGATTCATTTATCTAATTATGATGCATACACAATGACATTTAGGCATACAGTTATGTAGGGTGTTCATCAGGTCTCGTTTAATAGTTCGGTTCGGTTTTGTTTAGAAATTTAAAAACCGGTTCAACCGAACTAATCGAAATTTTGAAACCCATCTCCCATCCGAACCAAGCATTTAAAAATTACAAAATAATGATATTACTTGTAGGGTTTAAAACCGATTAAACCGAACCAAACAAAATTTTTTGATTCGTCTTTAAATAAATTAAAAAGTAACAAAAAATAATTATTTTAATGATTAATATCCAATTTTGGTCCAACCGAACAAACTGAAATTTACTTCGGTTTGATTCTTATTCTATTTCGGTTCAGTTCGGTTTGATTTTTGAAAATGAATAAAACTTTGGGTCCAAACCGAGCCGATGAACACCCCTACACTTGTGTGTACATCACAATTAAGAACATGAACCATTTGATCTCACAACCGATCAATTAGAAGACTGCATATTTTTCTTAGATAGGTTACATATTTTTTGTATAAATGGTAGAATGAGCACTTTATAAATTTAAACTGAATTTTAATAGAAAAGTCAATAAGTTGGGTAATTTGTGAGTTTTTGAATTTATAAGGGTAAATATGATATTATGAATTGTAGAGCGGGTATACGTAATATCGATATTTTTTAGGGGTGTACACGAAATGTTTCCAAAAATTTGCAAGTGAGAGAGCAAAATCTAATCAACAGCAAAATGCAAGGTGGGTTGGGTAATAAATACTTGCACTTACAAGTTGCAACTTGCGAGAAACAAAGGATTCGCCCTCTCAGCATTGAGCATTCCTTCCTAAGCCCCATCACCATTCACCACCACCAAGTGAACCCGGAGTGTCATCGGATGGAATCATAACCTCCTCCATTCCTCTCAAGCACCGATGTCTCCGTTCCCTTTCTCACTCCATCCTCCTCCCATCCCTTCTTTCCCTCTCCACCAACCTTCTTGCAGACCTCTCCATTCCCTTTCTCTCCGCACTCTCCATTTCCCTCTCCTTGCTTACCCCCCTCGACATCGTCACCACCATCTCCACCCCCATTCCAACCTCCTCCTCCGGTCCTTCATCCCTTCCGCTCTCGCCTCTTCCAGTTCCGGATCTGAACCCGCCCAACTGCAATTCGACAATGTTAAGAGAGGATTAGGTCGGCTGCTGGTGATTGCTGCTGTGTGTGGATTAGCTGTGGCGAGGTGCCAGAGAGGAATTGCAGCTGAAAATGCTGTCATCAGCTCAGGTCGGTCGACCCTGGCCAAGTGGTGGCCGACAATTCAGCAGATTTTACAGCTTTTTAGAGAGCAGGGTTTAATTCTGGCAGCTCTTCTCAGCCTCTCTGCTTTCTTTTCCATGGCTGAGACTTCCATTACCACTCTCTGGCCTTGGAAGGTTTAGCTTCTATACTGTCAATAAATTACAAAGCTCACAGTACCAGAAAGAAGGGAACAACTTACGTACATGCATACAGTAAAAAGGAAAGACTATTTTTTATGCAGTAATTGGTACTGATATTATAAAGGGACTCTTACATACATGTATGCAGTAAAATACTGAGCTAGTCTGTCCAAATTAAACAGTTTTACTCAAAATCTATAGGATATGTCATATTAATGCTCAAATTTCCTTTGAGATTGACCTTTTCCAAGGTTCATCTTCTTTATATATAGGTTAGAGCTATGAATTTCATTGCATAGTGAACACTGTTTTAGTTACCTTGTTTTATTTCTGTCTCTTAAAATCAGGTGCGTGAATTGGCAGAGAAAGAGCCAGAGAATGGGGTCTTCAGAATGCTACGTGGTGATGTCACTCGCTTCCTGACCACCATTCTCATTGGCACTACGTAACATTTTTATTTTCTTTCAGTTTAATACCACCAAGAATAAAAACAAGTATTTCACAATAACCATTGTTCCACTGTATAACAGCACTTGTTCTAAGTTAAGCTCCAACAGGCTTCCAGAATCCATTTCTTACAAAGAAAATGTTTCTTCAGTTTTGGTTATTAAACTTATTACAGCACCATTATTTGTGATGGACCTGTTTGATGTTGAATCAAAATTGGACATTCTTTTCCTTGCATGACAATTCATAACCTCGTGCCTTTGTATTTTCTTGTTGTTTTCTTGTTATTATTGCATTAAGATAGTGATAACAATAACTTATTTGTATGTTCTTTGCCAGGCCTGACCCCATAGCGTGCAACAAGAATTAACCATTTTAGCCTTGAGAACTATCTATACTGGTTTACTTTAGTATGGTAATTGCATTGGTGCTAGAAGTAACCAGTAATGTACAAAACCTACAACTGCATTGCTTATTTTATCCAATATAACAACCTCATTGTAGGCATTTATTTTCGATTTGTAATCAGGGTGGTTAACATTGGTGCTACAGCTCTTGTCACAGAAGCAACCACAGCTATTTTTGGTGAGGCAGGGGTTAGTGCAGCAACTGGTGTCATGACTGTATGCCTTCTCCTCCCGTTCCCTGAAAAATATTGCAAAATGAATTGCTTAATTTCTTTGCTTGTTCTAACTTACTTGAACTCAGCTCTAGCTGAGTTCTCAATGAACTATGAAGATTTAAAACTTCCATGTTATGCTGCCCCCAAAAAGAAAAAGAAAAAGAAAAGCTACTGTTGTTATGCTGCTCAGTACATCACCTGGTAAGCACGGTGTTGATCAAACTATTATGTTTGTGAGAAGAATTTAATAATTAAGCCCCAGTTCAGGCCGAAAAATAGATCTGCAATATTCAACTAAACACCAAAAGATCCCAAATATAGAAGGGGGAAAAAACTAGGACAAAAACATTGATTCCACTCTGACAGAAATCTATGTCATTTCAGGTATTAGTGTTACTCCTAACTGAAATTACCCCAAAAAGCTTAGCTGTCCACAATGCCACCGAGGTGGCCAGAGTTGTTGTAAGGTGAGATAAGTTTGTTGGACAAAGATGGCACATTCGTTTTACTTTTTTATTCATACTTAATAGGATTTTTATTTATCATTTGGGGTTTTGCAATTAGGTTAGGCCGGTTGCATGGCTTTCGCTTATATTGTACCCAGTGGGGAGGGTTGCAACATTTCTCTCCATGGGAATGCTCAAGATGTTAGGCCTGAAAGGTGCAAGGTATCGCCATTCATTTCCAACCTCTTTGACATTTTTTTTTCACCAAGTTTTATATGAGGTTTGATTGAAACATAAGCAAATCAAGTTCAAACCAAAGTGACTGTAGATAATCATTGTGAAACTTTTGAAAAATACTCAAGAAGTCGGTGCTTGGATTCCTTGCTAATGCCATGCCACGTGTTTTAGACATTTTGCTTTTGGAAAGATAGTACCTTCATTATCTACCTGTTTCATTTCAAAAAGAAAGAACAAAGTCTAATACAAAGAGACAAAAAAAAACATCGCACGATTTCCCACCTTCAACAAGCAGCCCTACAAACCTTATTCCTGTGCAAATCTCTCAACCTCAGCATCAAGTGTGTATATATAATAGCCTAAAATATTAGAAATAAAATCCTCATATTAGAGTAAATGTTGCCATCAAATCAAAGTTAGAAATCATGTATATACATATCCTATTACTAGCAACCCTATGGAAGAACACTTATACACACCCATCTTTCAAGGTTCAACCAATGAATAAGAGATCTTTGTTTCCATTTATTTTCTCTTTCAAATATATGTCACTAATATTATTCTTATTATTTGACCAACTTTGTCTATCAACATCAGATAATTCTGTAATTTACTCTTAAACATTCTAAACTATAAAGTCTTTATTTTTTCCTTTTTATATATCCCCCCAAATATTATCACTCCACCTTTTGTAGTGCCCTGAACACGATTTGCATTTTTCTATTCCAACTTTTGCCAATATCAGGTTTCAAATTAAAACTATTCCATCATTTATGAATTTTAAGAGTAAAAATCTTCCTGGTGTTTAGGTTTTCTCAAAGCAAAAATTGCTAGACTTAATACAATCACGCCAAATATTTTGTTTGTTGTTTTTATGTAGTTTTGTTTCTCTTGGTACTGGTCTATTCATGTAGTGAACCATATGTTACTGAGGATGAACTAAAGTTAATGCTTCGTGGAGCCGAACTAAGTGGAGCTATAGAAGAAGAAGAACAAGTACTCATTTTGTTAATGCTATTTTATATTTTTGCAAGGTTCTAAATGGTGATTATCGCGTCTGAGCGGAAAGGCTAAAAAACGCTATAGCTAGCCATAGTGCCGAAAACGGCTGATAGTGCTATAGCTTTTAAGGTCCAAAAACGCTATAGCGCCGCTATTTAGAACACTGTATTTTTGTGATCATATCTATTTATTTAGTCAGTGCTCTTACTATTTATCCCAAGTGGAGCATAAATCAGTTTTTTTTGTTTAATGTTTACCGAAACTCCATGATCAGCATGGTTTTAATCTACACTGGACTTTGGACATATATTCTATTGAATTATTATTGATGAAGTTTATCTTCTTAGGAAGTTTTTTTTTCTGAACTTAACAGTTGTTGGCCAACTTGTCGGCCAAACAATGTTGATGATAGACCATAACAGTTGTTGTTTGTTAAAAATAGGATATGATAGAGAATGTGCTAACGATAAAAGATACACATGTGAGAGAAGTAATGACACCTTTGGTTGATGTTGTGGCCATAGATGGCGGTGCAACTCTCATCGATTTTAAAAATCTGTGGGAGATACACCAGTACTCTAGGTAACTAATTTTTAGTCACTAGTTGGATTATAATGGTAATTACTAGTATAGATTATCCAAATTTGATCGGGTTTTTTTTTTCTGTACTCCAGAGTTCCTGTGTTTGAGGAGCGAATTGATAACATTGTTGGCATTGCTTATGCAATGGACATGCTTGAACATGTTGAACAGGTTTTATATCTCATTCTCTATTTCCAGAATTTTGTTTTCTCTTATTTGTTAAACATACTTCTTTCTGAAATTTGAAGGTTGAGAAGTTGAAGGACATTACTGTGAAGGAAATGGCTCATAAGCCTACCTACTTTGTTCCAGGTAAGGTATCAATTCTCTCTCTCTCTCTCTTTTGAAATGCTGACAGAAGCTGTCAGACCTGTCTCCTCTCTCTCTCTCTCTGTACCTCATAAATTGGGTGATGCAGATTCAATGTCTGTATGGGATTTGCTGAGGGAGTTCCGCATAAGGCAGGTACACATGGCTGTCGTTCTCAATGAATATGGTGGCACTGTTGGTGTATGTTATCTTCGGCCCTTTTTCTTATTTTACTTCGTTACATTAACTTTTTTTTCTAAAATGAAGTGGGATCCTTCTGTTAATTTGTTGTGATTTTTTCAGATTGTGACACTAGAAGATGTTGTTGAAGAAATTGTTGGGGAAATTTTCGATGAAAATGACTCTAAAGTTGGTTAAGAAAATAATTTGTTGATCAATTTTTTACCCCATTCGTTGTTGTCCTGTTGATAACTCTTTTAAATATGTAGGAAGAAATACAGAAGAAAACAGGATATATAGTGATGAGAGAAGATGGTACATTTGACGTGGATGCAAATACATCAATTGATCAGCTTTCTGATGACCTCAATGTCAAAATTCCTGAGGTTAATTTTCCTTTTCCCTATGCAATAACCAATAATGGGTTGAAGATGCTACTACCAAGTTTTCAAAAAAATAATGGGTTGAAGATTTATCTGTTACCCAAAGGTATAATCATGTTAGATTTTATTAATTAAGATACACCTAATCTATCCTTATCATTTGTGAGTTATTTATGAGGTTTTGCAGTGTACATGTCAGATTGTCTGATGATCGAAATACTATCATTGTTTTGGTATACTAGTGTTCATTTTGAATAAAAATGGTGAATAGGGACATCAATATGAGACGGTGTCAGGGTTTGTATGTGAGACATTTGGGTACATACCGGAGGAAGGAGGTAGAACGGTGGTGATATTAGAGAAGGCCAACAATGAAGAAGAGAATGGCTACCAAGAAAAGGCTGACAATAACCACAACCCTGATGACAACCACAATAATCATGAGAAACACCAGGCTTTCGAAATTGAGGTTTCTCCCCGTCTTCCCTCTTTTCCTCGCACATGAGTGCACATATGCACACTGTATCTGTTTATGTTGTGATATTGTGTGAATTGTCTATTACCCAGTTTTAGTGTGTGAATTTTTTTTCTGAGAAGTTGGTAGTATAGCTTACAAGTAAATCCAGGAACTCTGGCATGAACTATGTAACAACTTGAAGTGTCCTGACTAGAATAGTAACCCATTCTTAATCTGAATATTAGACTGCCTCAAAGTTCAACTTGACAACTTAATCAAAGCCTGATTCACCTGAAAATGTTCTTTCTCCAACTTTCGTGCTTAGCATTCAACTCTCTCTTTTTCTTACAATGAATCAAATTAAATTCAGATCATAGAAGCTAATGAAAGAAAGGTGGGCAAGGTGCTTTTCAAACCGATAAGCAGTGACAGTGCTGTGGCTAAGAATAACAAGGGAATGAAGCGGCTGGTCAAGACCAAGGTGATCAAGCGCAAGAAACAAACCCAAGGAGATGATGGAGATGAAAACACTTCCTCTCTTGAATATGAATCAGATGATGGTGCCCTCTCTACCACTCCCGAGCAGCTTCTAATAGTCACCCCTGAAAGACCTGCCTCTGTAAAAAATGATGAGACTAATGAATAATGTAGAAAAGTAAAGGAAAAAAAAAAGCAATAGGGAGTAAAAAGAAAAATTTGCAAAGATAATCCCCGCGCTGAGTTTGGGGATCAGTCACAACCCTATTGGAAATGAGGTAAATTTTTCATGATTATGAAGGAATTTGATTAATAATTGTTCTGCTTAGGGTTGGGTAAAGAGCTGGGTGGATGAACCTCCCAAGGCAAATTATTATTAATTTTTTTGTGCTTGTTATCGTTCTCTCTAGCTAGCTATTTCAACTGAGTGGCATTGCTAATGAAGGTGACATAGTTTGGGGGTTCTTCTCTACTTATGAAGGTTTGTAATAGGGAGGTTTGTACTGCACATTGTTTTGTTAATTAGAGTTAGTTGCGTGTATAAATTTAATAAAGGGATGGAGATAGGACATTCTCCATTGCATTTCCTCTACTAAAGGATGCAATGCAAGTTCTGATTATCTCTCTCTGTTTTTTTTTCTTATATTAAGATTTAGAATGTTTAGGAAGATATTGGGATGGGCCCCCACCTTTCCAAAAGCAACTGACCTTCCTGTTGGTTGTTTGATTGCTTGATTCCTTGAACCTTAATAATTGGTTTATATTTATTCTTCCCAGAGTCTCCCATCATATTCCCTAGCTGTTCTCTGCTACCATGACTGTTTTCTTACATTTGGCAAAACTTATTTTATATAGAAAAATGAAACTGATGTTATTAAAAAAGAAAACCATAAAACTCTTGCTTTTGGAAGATATTGGCAAAACTTATTTTAGAAGATATTTGAGAGTTCGATTCCAAAAAAGAAAACCATAAAACTCTTGCTGATCTGTCCAGCTGTGGGCTCAATGCATACTTATTTTAGTTAAGACAAAATTGTTTATATCTGTCATGCAGTTTTGATCAAGTCAAACTAAAATTATTAAGAATGGATATCCTTGATAATCAACTAGTTTGATAATATTGATGATGTCTTTTAAAATCATATCAAAAAAAATATAAAAATATAAAAAAATGATAGATATGTTGTCCTCCTTTTATAGACACTATTTTACAAAACTACTGATTTCAGACCATTGAATTTTGTACCCATCTTAATAAATAGTAAAAAAATGTAAAATTTTATCTCCAAGCACATTTTAATATAAGAGGTCATGTTGAACGGTTTGAATCGACTGTTTGGACTTTGAAAAATCATATTATAAGATGTTGTAACTATAAAATGTTGTAAGTGAATCCCTTCTCTTAATAATTTATCAGGTATGAATCATTTGACTGGAGGATGTCTTACGAGATACCTCTTGTTTTTTTTTTTTTTTTGGCATTTCAGCTCTTTCAAACTCGCCATATATCATTTTTCAAATGATCCTTCTTTATTTTTAATGCATTCATTTTTCATCATTTTTTATCGCTTAATTTTTACTAAATGAATTAAAAAATTCAAAATTTTACATGTCGTACCGTGATCAAGTTAATTTTTCACATGACGTGCTGTGCCGGGACCAAAATGTCAAGGGGTGGTCACGGCACGCGAATGGTTATGCCACGTGAGTCACGCCGTGCCCAAACATGTCGTGACCAAACGTGACTCGCGTGACCATTTTATCATAATTGATATTAGTTTATTCAAGATTCACCATTTAGTCAAGATCTAACGGTCCTAATTACATGTGACCACGTGCCGTGCCGTGATTAGATCTTTCGCGTGACATGCCATGCCGTGCCAAATTTTCAAAAGATGGTTACGGCACACGAATAGTCACGGTACTGGACACGTGAGTCACGACCGTAACCGACATATGTGCAGTGTCGTTCGGTACCGTAACCGTGCCGTTCTGTGATGGAGCCAGCTCCGCTGTACCATTTTTCCACTCTAGCTACAACTTTGATGTTTTACACTTTATATGATTTGGGAGTCTATGATGAACATAATTGGCTTGTAATGAATTATTATCAAGTAAGTCCGTCAAAAGTCTTCTAAAAGCTGATACGTTGAGACCTTGTGCAATTTGATGTATAATTATTGTATTACTTATTAGATCTGTTGGCTAATTAATTTAAGGTGTTTAGAAGTATTTAATCATTCATTTTCATGTCATGTAGTAGTGGGGGTTGGTTGTTTAAAATGTGGTGGTAGTGTAATTTGCTATATATGTATATATTTTGGAGTAGAACTACGGTGTTTTTAAGTTCACTAAGTTTCTTTATCAGCTCAATTTTAAAATTTATCAGATCGATTTCAAATGACGAAACTGAACCGTTGAAACCCAGACACCTTACGAGTGATGCGTCTACTTATAAAAATTTAAAATTTTCGAATTAATTTTGTATAGAGTCAAGTGGTCAAAAAACGTTTAAAAAATAAATGCATTAAAATTAATTTATAAACTTATTGATTTTGACCGCTTGACTTTATACTAAATTAATTCGAAAGTTTAATTTTTTTGCATTTAGATGCATCACTCGTAAATATATGAGTTTCAACAGTTCAAATTTATTATTTAAAGTCAATCCAATAAATTTTAGAGTTAAATTCACAGATAAATTTGATAAACTTAGAAACACCCTAGTTCTATTCTACATTTTGGTATTAGTAATCAAGCATTGAATGCCAATTTTTTTTATCAAATCTTGTTATCATTGTTCTTTTTTTAGGAGTAAGAATAAAGTAGATTAGTTTTAATTATTTATAGCCACCTTATTTTATTTTTCTATCACAGTTTTCAATAATTGAAACTTTTTAGCCTTGTTCAAAATCACCACTAATCTATTTTTCATCTTGTGCTCTCTCTGAAAAGCTCTTTTTCACCCAAAAACTTCAAAAAATTTCTCTTCAAAATTCCAAAATACCATCTTAAAGAATTATTGTCCAACACAAAGCCACTCACATCATTAACGGAACCAATTTCGGTCCGATGCCCATCGGACTCAAAGTGAGTTCGATGACCATCCAATATGTTTTAAGATTCACGCCCGCAACTCTCGCATTTGCTTTAAAATTCATGCGCACAAATCTTAAAGTGGATCGGACGGTCCCGAAACCCATCGGACCCAAGCTATTCTCCATCATTAACAAATTATTATCAAAACAAAATCAGATCAGAATACAATATAACACGTTCATATTTAATTATTTATTAATTATACTGATTATTCGAACTATCCACTGACACAAAAATTAAAATTAATCATTTTTATTAATTTGATTAGTAAATTTCGATCCACTTATTTTTTTTTTATTATCCTAAACAAATAATCTAATTTCTAACCATAAATAAAATAAGAAACCCTAAACCTCGAGGCAACGAGGAAAAGAATCTCTGAGGTCCCTCGCTTGTTTAACAATAAATATCTCTTTCTGCTCGTTTCACCTTATCTCCATTCTCCGCTCTCTCTCACTCTTTCGCTTTCGCTTTTTCGCTACAATGGCTTCGCTAACCGCACTTTCTTCTCTCCCCCGCCTTAAAACCCTAACCCTAACACATCCCAGCTCCAAGCCCAGGTTCTCTATCCTCTCTCTTTCAACCCCTTCTCCAATCACCTCCCCCCTCCTTACCCTCGCCTCGCGCCGCCCCTCCTCTCTACTCGGAGCTGTGGGGAACGGCGCCACTGTTAGCACCGACGAAAATCAGCCCATTTTCTTACCAGGGTGTGACTATAACCACTGGCTCATTATTATGGAGTTCCCCAAAGATCCCGCTCCAACTAGAGAAGAAATGATCGAAACCTACCTTCAAACACTAGCTACTGTCGTTGGAAGGTAAATTGCAGTTTAGTTCCTATAGATGTGTTCCTTTTGCATTTTTAAGTAGGTACTAGCAAACATTCCTGAAAGAATTTTGAGCTCTCCCTTTCTTCACAGATGGATATTATGTGCTGACTGCTGATTTAACTTTCTCCTTTTTGTTTTTCTCTTTTTAGGTCGGTTTGTATACATCTAGTTGCAATTTGATTGCGTCAATGATAGATTGGGTATACTGATACTGAATTGGGTTTAAATGTGGCATAATTAAATAATTAGAGGGTTAAGCAAAAATTGAATCAGAATAGGCTTGTTAAGACAATTTAAGTTTCTTTAGGGTTAGTGGGGCTGTGGGGCTTAGTGGTTTTTTTTTTTCCTTTTTATATAATAAAGTAGGGGTTTAAACCGCACCTTTGTTATACTGAACAAAATGTTGCTCAGTTGAAGGCTAATTCTATGGGCTTGTCTATTTGGTTAAGTTACAGATAGCTTCAGTAGTGTTTAGTTTACAAGTAAAACAGTTTGGTTGTGGCAGCAAGTTGCCTGTTGTGATGTAGTGCTTGTTAAGTTTTTGCCCAATTCTTTAAATTTTTTTCTTATTGAGCCAAGTGAAGTCCTTGTTAGTCCTCATTGGAAGCAAATTGCAACTGTGTGTGAAATTTAAATTTGCCTCTAGTGCACATGGCTGCTTTTCATAAGAAAATTTATATTTTGATTGCTTTGTCTTCTTGTTATTTCCTGATTGTTCATTTAACTCAGTTTTAGTCTGTGCATTACCCTAATTAATTCTTTGTGTAGCATGGAAGAAGCAAAGAAGAATATGTATGCATTTAGCACCACCACCTACACTGGTTTCCAATGTACTGTTTCTGAAGAAACATCTGAAAAATTCAAGGGTATGTGTTATTTTTTTCTGATTCGCATTTGTATCATTTAGAATCTGAACGCATTTATTTAATGTGGAATTGAGAATTTTTATAATTTGGGCTCAGATGAGTGTTTACGAGTACAATAATCTGGTACAATGGTATCTGACTGAATCCAGAATTTTAGGTGAAAGTAAACCTTGAAATGACCCTTGTATGACAAAGCAACAACAGGTTTGAAATGAAAACTATTTATTTGAGAAAATTTTAGCCTGAAACTAAGACTCACTCTACCTTTCTTTTTCTCTGCAGGGCTTCCAGGTGTCCTCTGGGTACTTCCTGATTCCTACATTGATGTAAAGAACAAGGACTATGGAGGTTAGCTAACTATGATCATTTTGTTACACGACTATTTATTCTTGTGGCCCTTCTAAACTAAAATGGTGGTATTTCCTAGTTCTTTTTCTTCATTGAGGAATTCCGCCCAGTTCGTCACCAATGGGTGTGATGCTGCTGCTTGCAAGTACCAACCCTGCTTGTGTCAAGTGTGAACTATGTACAAAATTAAAGCAGGGTTGGCTTGTGAGCAACATGGCTTGTGTCCTTTGGTTGGCGAGCTGGGGTTAAAATTCCTTCCTGCAACCACAAACCTTTGCCTACTTTTTTTTTGGTTTTGTATATCAATCTCTCAGCTGACAGTTGCCAGCTGAGACCATATTACTTCTATGGAATTATACATAGACATATTAGGAGGGCTTTCTAACATTTGTGACTTCCTTTTTATTTTAAAGGTGACAAGTACATAAATGGTGAGATCATTCCCTCTACTTATCCTACATACCAGCCCAAGGAGAAGCGACCATCAAAGTACGAGAGTCGAAGGTACGAGAGGCGTAAATCGAACCCTACAGCTCAACGCCGTCCACCAGCACAATCTTCATAAATAAAACATTTATGATCTCCTCCCTTCCCTCTCTTTTCCTCCAAATTTCTCTGTTTACTAGGAAATTTAGTCAAATTAGCTGTTCCGCTGTTAGGCTCTTATTGAAGTATCATGCTTGGCTTTGAACTTTTTGTAAGGAGAGTAAAATCTTATTGCGTTTTGTTTATGACACCTCTTTTTATTGCAAAATAAACATTTGCACACAATTTCGTATTCTGTATATTGATTTTGCGTTCTCATTGCAAATATACCAGCTAGTCTGTTATAGTAGCTGATGCTAAAGGTCTCTTTTAGAGAATTTGGTTTGGAAGAAGGATACCAGTAATACTGGGTTTGAGAGAGATCTTTGTTTGTTCGTCAAAATTAGCGTCTTTACAAGGAAATTAATGATTAGCTACCCGAATTCCTTTTTTCATTGCTTTCTAATTTTCTTTGGTCCACTAAAAAAATCTTGGTGTATTTGTGTGATTTGATTCAATGTTATGTTCATGTGAAAATATGGCTTCAACCGAGTTTGTACTGAGCTTACAGCGTCTTAAAAATTGGACTGATACTTTTGAAAATTGCATGTGATTATTGGTTGAGAATTTTCTAAGAATAAAAAAAATTCTGGATTTTTAGATGTTTGAAGAAAAATTTATAATATGCTATTTAATGTGTTTCGATATGCGCTAATAGTAACAAATTATTAGCCTTGTCAAGATGCAGACAATATCGATTTGCTATTATTATTAAGGAGTGTTTTTTTGTAAATTTAGTCCATTCGATGCGGATGCAGGGTTCGATTTGGATTTAGAAAAAGTTGGATTACAAACGAAATTATTAAGTATTTCGGCCTAGAAATGAGAGACATCTCAACTCAAAACAGATACTGTACAAATTTGAAATTTTAATCCGGATTTCATAGCTGGGCCTTGACAGGTGGATCAGCGGATTACCGACCCAGTCATAGCTGGGCCTGGACCTGACCCTTTATCAGACAGCAGATAACAATTTAGTTTAGTAATTAAGATCTTCATTGGATGAACAAGTATCCTCTCCATTACTGTAAAAGATTCCCTTCACTTTACAGTTTGAGATTAACTCTCAGCCGCTTTGAGATTCGGGCTAGCGAGGGGGCAGTATTATTGGGCCTTGAGATTCGCGCCAAGTTAAAAAGAACGGTCCAGATCCAATAATTGTAAACGATTCCCTATTACGGTACCGGGGAGGATGTGAATTCTCATTGGATGAGGAGTGTTAAAATGACTCATGTCTTCCATACCTCATAGTGTCTAGTATCTGAGTCCCACATTTTTTTTCTCCGTTTTTAAAGTCCAATCAGTCAATTTGAACCAATCAACATGATCTCCAATTTAAAATGTACTTGGAGACCAAATTTTATATTTTTGAAAATATTTTACTATTTTATTTTAGATAGGTAAAACATCACTGTTTTCGGATTGATGGGTTCAGATTGACTGTTTGAACTTTCAAAACGGAGATAAAAAATGTGAGGCACGATGAGGTATGAAAAAGACATTTTAGTTCTCTCATTCAATTTAGTAAGCACTTCTTATCATCTTATATGTGGGAATGATGAACTAGTTAGGTAACCACCTCATGCTTTAATTTGCACTTCTACTGCAATAATTAATTGAATTCTGAAAATATTTTACTTGTCCATTTAAAACTCAGCTATGAATCAATTCTTACTTGTTTATATTTTCATTTTTAACATGTTTCCATACTAATATACAAACAACTAACTCTTACAAAATTGCTTCCCTACACAATTTTTTTTGTTGGACGAGTCATATTCATTAAATCGGATTAATATGCATCTTTTGCTCCATTTTCCAATTTTCCTTATACAAGATGATCATCTATACGGGATTGAAATGTGAACACTAATGTGTCAATTTCAGTAATTAATCCCCAATGAAATGATAATTTGCAATAGTGGAAGGTACTGGTAACTGTTGCTGTCAGTATGGTATTATGGTGGCCAGAAAATCTCAATCCATAAATCGTCAGGAGTAGTTATTCTACATAATCATAACAGAATCCCCACAAAACTTGAGACAGAATATCGCTTGGACCAATGGCAAACTGAAATAAAAAAAAACTGTTATCATTTTCTTGATTCTAGAATTTTTTTTGTTTATTATCTTTCTTTTTTCTTCTTTTGTGTGGTTTTTTTTCGGTTTCCACAGCTTTACCCCTTCCCCCATTTAAATTTCTTGTTGTAGCAACATGCCGTGATGGTGGTAATGTGTAAAAGTTTTTAACAGATGCTATCTGAACTCCATGATTTAATTATTTTTCTAAGTTTGTGTGGGGCAGAGAGAAAATTCTGAGATCTTGCTATCATGCTGCTGAAACTTATTTTTTCATATATCTCATTTATTTATTTCTCTATATCTAACACAGCTAATAATAATATTATTATTAAACATTCTAATGGCAACCTCTGTGTGAAGTATATATAAACCCTGAGTTCCATCCAAGGGGCCAACCAGTTTGTCCCTGGCTTTCAGTTTGTTTGGTACCAGAAATTTATTTTGTGATAACAAATGTTTACAGAAAAATCTACAATATCCTAGTTAGTTTTCATAACTAATCAGGAGTCAGGACATTATTAATTCTAGCTGACATTGATGTTCTATTATGTATTAATTAAGCATTAATTATAATTATTCACACATAAGCACGACAAAGGCACGTAGATTGATTGATCCTCTTGGCCAAACCCGAATCCGATTACCGTCGGCATGCGCCACGTAGTACAACGACACAATTTCAGGGAACAAACTGAGAGAGACAGTATGATCAATCTGGCACAACATTTAGATGCCTAGTGTACCAATTGCTGCCAGGCATAGACCTTTCATGGGCTTTTAAAGCCCTCTTAAAACGTTGTACTGAAGAAAAGAAAAATCATGAGAGCAACCTCACAGGAGGAAAAACTAGAGATCAGAGAGAGAACCCATCTCTTGAGGGAACACAGATCGAGCATTTAGTTTACACAGCATTAAATGCTTTTTAGCAATCTGTTCTCGTTCCTTCGTGTAATGAACAATTAATGAATGATTACAGCCACATTTTTTTATCTGGTAGGATCGATATTTTGCAACAGAGATGGGATTCTAAAACACTCCAAAATATGTGCACCTCTTAATTTATATCTGATGAGTCGGCAGCATCTTAAGCTTGTTATTTTGCTACCACTAAAAAACGTTGATAAATTGTTATATCAGTTATTAATTTTATTTTAAAAGTTCTACAACAAGGATGCATGATATGAGTATAATTTGACTGATTTATTAATGCCCATCAAGGCCAGGCATGTAAAAGAAAAATAATTATTAGCAATTTAATTAGCATTTAGCTCCATGGATCACAAGGGGTACTGACAAAGACATGTGGGGACAAGAGCAGGATGCAAACTGCACCACTTAAAGAAAGCTGCTTCATCTGGACTCTTGTTCGGTGGAAACTAGATAAAGTGCTAGCCTTTTAATTTCATGCATATATATATATATATATATATATATATATATATATATATATATATATATATATATATATAGGATTTGGCTATGGTGCTATGCATAGCATAGAGGGTCTCCGTGTTACGACTCGATATTTGAGTTTTCAAAATCCTAACGGTCGATCTGAACCATTCAACATGATCTCCATATGAATATGTACTTGCAAATCAAATTTTACATTTTTTAGAATTTTTTTAGATAGATAGAAAATCAATTGATCTGGAAATTTATGTACTATTCAGATCAAGTGTTTTTCTATCTATCTAAAAAAATAGTAAAAAAATTTTAACAAATATAAAATTTGGTTTGCAAGTACATATTCATATGGAGATCATGTTGAACGGTTCGGATCGACAGTTAGTATTTTGAAAACTCAAATATTGAGCCGTACGTAGCACGGAGGCCCTCTATGCTACGCGTAGCACCGTAGCCAACTCCAGTATATATATGAGTAAAGAGTTTTAATTCCTCAACTATGTTAATTTTATGTTAGTGGTTAAGTCAGAATATATAATTAGTCATTGTAGTATATATAACCTATGCAGGTTTTCTACTGGAAAAAAAAAATTAGAGCAATATATTATAATTAAAGTGCATGCATAGTCCACATGCACATAAAATATCCAGTTCGTAAAGAAAATCTAAGAATGAATCATCAATCATTTCAACATCAAATCTAAATGCCCTTACATCGAAGTAACAGCGTGCATGCCAGCGTGGCAGAAGATATATATATAAATCCAGTGACATCGACTAAATGTGGCGTCACATATGCTTTTGCGACACAATCCACATAAAACCAGTTGTTCCGAAAATACCCCCGCTGATGCCATTCACTCCGGGGCATCTTGGTAATTTTCATTACTCATTACCTTCTATAAAAACCTCACGCCAGCACTCAAAACCGTGTAGAATTCTCACAAAAGAATAAAGAGAGAGAGCGCTTCAAACTACATCGAAATTAATAAAAAAAAACTATCAAACTAGCTATAGGAAACCAAACCAAAAAGATAAAGGACTATTTGCTTCCACTGATCTCTAACCTCATGAGAATTTTTGAGATGGTGCAATGCGGTTGCCGCGCTGCTCAGCCCGAGGACGTATCGTTAGCCACTCGACCGGTACAGGAGGTTCCATCATCTGGTACGGGCAGGTATAGGGGGAAGAGGCACCGACGAGTGGGACCCGGAAAGATGTCTTCTGGACATTGGCAGCCTTCACTTGGAGATATTTCAGAGGTTGCAGATCATCAAGCCAGAAAGTGCAGCTCGGCAGCTCGCAACTCGGCTAAGGCGCCGACAGGTCGAGGGGTGCCGCAATCAAGGACTGAAGATTTTAGGTGAAACATCTATGATTGTTATATTAATTAAAAGAATAAAAAGTCTTTTTTTTGTTTTATAAAAAAAAAAAATTCCTTTTTCCAAATAATAAGAAGTTATGATCTCAATAATAGCTTTATATATATATTAATTGCTCTGTAATTACACATGCAGGGAAATGGAAGTTCCTACAACCATGTCTGCATATACACCTACTGCTTTCCTGTTCTAAGTACCTTGCACTTGAGATCAGAATATCAGATGCTGCTGATGGTGTCGGTCGGTCTCATAGTTATCCTATATATATATTCTTCCTTTGTATATTATTTGTACATTCTCTCAAATTTGGTAGGAAACTAGCTATAAGGTACATATATAGATTGTAAAAACATTTCGATCAATGCATATGGATATATATATATACGGTTGATCTGATTTTGTTTTTCTTATTTATAATTTCAAGTTTGTTTATATATATAGTATATACGATCAAATTAGGCTAGCTTGGTATTACCTCAAAAACTTATCAAATAGCTAGGTTTAATTCAAACGACGAATCTGAACCGGTAAAACATATTTACTTCACAAGTTATGTTTTTACATACAAAGTTTATAAAATTTTGAACTCATTTTGTACAAAGATAGGCGGTCAAAAGATAAGGATTTATAAATTAATTTTAAATGCATTCAATTTTAACCACTTGTTACTTCGTGACTGTATACTAAATTAATAAATTCAAATGTTTTTAAAGTTTACATGTAAATATATCACTTTTAAAGTAGAGTGGTTTCAACCGTATAGATTTGTAAACTTATACGATAAATTTTAGAAGCTATAACACATGTTGTTGTACTATTGATAGCACGCCAGTCAAACTTTAGCGTATACAAATATGGTGTTAGTAATTAATACTTTGGTGTTATATATATATATATATATATATGTTGCCATATATATTGATTTTAAGCTATGAAGTCATAAGCCAAGTTTACCATATGCCATGTAATTAATGAAGCTATGTTTTGAAACACATCAGATATAACAAGCAAAAATATATGGTTACTGGTTTCAAGACCTCGTGTTGTTTTGTACATATTTACTAGTCATTTAAATTGTGATTTCACTTTTTAAAATAAAGACTTAAAATTATGACAATACCAAAAAAAATTATATATGTAATAAGATCTGAATAATGTGCATATATTTAGTAATTATTTCTGTAACATAGAATTTGGAACACTTAATTTGCCTTGGTAAATATTTCAAATTAATTAAGAGTATATATTAATTTGGAACCCAAGGAGTTTTCATTAATTTCAGTAAATATTAAATTTTCTCCTAAAAAATAAATATTAAATTTTGAACATGCGACCGATCGACCTGTCAATGAACTTCCTGTTTTCTTATTCATAATATCAAAAAATTGAACTTATACCACAAATCATTAATTCAAATCTCATTTCATAACGTAACGTTGAATTATTAAGCGTTTGGCCCAAGCACAAACACTGAATAATTTAGCGTTATAGCTTGCAAAACACAGTTGCTTATAATTGGTAATATTTTGTGTTTGCATATATATATATATATATATATATATATATATATATATATATATATATTCTGCGTTTGATTGTATATTTGTTTTATGAAATTTGATTATGCAATAAGAATAATAATTATAATATAAAAGTAAACTAACAATAAGTAAAGAAGATAATTAAGTAAATAATAACGGGATGAAAATATATAAATCATGTCAAAGTACATAATATAAAAGTTTAATTTGAGAGATTTGAGAGATTTTGTGGTACAAGTTTAATTTTTTTTTTTATGTTACGAATAAAAAAAGAAATTACTAAAGATAATGTGAAAATTGAAAGCTGTTTATTTGTTTTTGTCAAGTTGGAGAGGAAGAGAAAAGTTGAATTGGGCCGTTGCTGCTATTGGGCGTTATGGGCTTCGGCCCATATTGGTTTGTTTTATAAGTCCGTAAAAGGAGAGTCCAATTAAAATGTAACGGTCCTTTTTGAGGTGCTAATTATCAATCAATCAATTATCGTTAAAGGCAAAAGGACCTACCTACCTAATATGTAATAATTAAAAGAAAAGCTAAGTTAACATGCTATCCTAAAACTAAAAGTATCTCCGCTCATAATCATAGTCATAGTCATAGCTCTCTTTGTACTTTACAATTTTATAATTTGTGAATATCTACTTTTTGTTCCTTTAGACTGATTATCATGTGTCTAGCTCATCTTTAGATAATGCATTGTCGGCTCAAATAAGACAAGACGACTTTAGCATTTTCATATCTCGCACGAATTTTGACCAAATCCTGACGGTATATATATATATATATATATAGAGAGAGAGAGAGAGAGAGATGAGCTATGGTGAGACGTAGAGTAAAACCAAGTTTTTACTCCATGGTACTATATTTCTATTTTCAAATCCAAACAACCGATCCGAACTGTTCAACATGTTCTCTATATTGAAATGTGCATGGAGAACAAATTTTACATTTTTTGGAATTTTTTTACTATTTTTTAAGCCACTTTGAAAATCGTTGATCCGGTGGTCCAGAAAATTTTACAGTGGATCAGCGATTTTCAAAGTGGCTTAATAAATAGTAAAAAAATTCCAAAAAATGTAAAATTTAGTCTCCACGCACATTTCAATATAGAGAACATGTTGAGCGGTTCGGATCGGTATTTTGGATTTTCAAAATGAAAATATGGCGTGGAGTACAAACTTGTTTTACTCCACGTCTCACCATAGCTCATCTCTCTCTCTATATATAGGAGTTGGCTACGGTGCTACGCATAGCATAAAGGGCCTCCGTGCTACAGCTCAATATTTGAGTTTTCAAAATTCTAACGGTCGATCCGAACCGTTCAACATGATCTCCATATGAATATGTACTTGCAAATCAAATTTTATATTTTTTAGAATTTGTTTACTATTTGTTTAGATAGGTAGAAAAATACTTGATCTAAATGATACATAATTTTCAGATCAAGTGATTTTCTACTTATCTAAAAAAATAGTAAACAAATTCTAAAAAATGTAAAATTTTGTTTGCAAGTACATATTCATATGGAGATCATGTTGAACGGTTCGGATCGACCTTTAGGATTTTGAAAACTCAAATATTGAGCCGTAGCACGGAGGCCCTGTATGCTATGCATAGCATATTAGCAATTTCCTATATATATATATATAGAGCTGGGCTATGGTGAGTTGTGAAGTAAGAGGTCATTTTTACTTCACACTCATATTTTCATTTTGAAAACTCAAACAACCGATCCGAACCGCTCAACATGTTCTAAATATTGAAATGTGCTTGGAGACTAAATTTTACATTTTTTGGAATTTGTTTACTATTTATTAAGTCACTTTGAAAATCGCTGATCCAGTGGTCCAGAAATTTTTACTGTTCACAGTGGATCAGCGATTTCAAAGTGGCTTAATAAATAGTAAAAAAATTCCAAAAATATAAAATTTAGTCTCCAAGCACATTTCAATATTTAGAACATGTTGAGCGGTTCGGATCGGTTGTTTGAATTTTCAAAATGAAAAATATGGCGTGAAGTATAACGTTGTTTTACTTCACAACTCACCATAATCTATCTCTCTCTATATATATATAATCAGAGTTTATATTTAAATTTTCAACGGTGCTTCTGTGGATGATCTTGAATACTAATTAAAATCAATGAACTGAATGTTTGATTAATAACGCGACCAGAAATTTATATTCAATCTTAAATCAAATAAGATGTATACTAAAACCAACATCTAGGGGTGGAGAGAGATAGAAAACAAGGACTAAGCTCTTCCATAAATTAAATTTTTTTTTCATTTTTGTCTTTTTTAAAATTTTAATTTTTAAAGGACTAATAAATAGTAATATAACTGACGAGTCAAACTATTTAATAAAAAATAATAGTAACAATAATAATATTCAGGACTCAGGAGTGGAGGGAGATAAAAAAACAAGAGGGGTAAAACTGTAAAAGGTCTTCCCCAAAATGGAATTTTTTTATTTTGTCCTTTAAATTTTTAAATATTTGTAAAAATTAATACTATTTGTCTTCTTATAAAATAAAATTATAAAATACTTATCATAATTCAGTTTTTTATCTTAGTTTTTTTAATTCCATCCTGATAATATCCATATAACATTTTTCAAACTATAAACTCGTCCCATTCCCCAAATCAAAATAACATCGCTGAATGCCTAAACAAGCACAAAATTCAAGTATAGATTTTAAATTTAAAATCAATAGTAGCAATACAAAATAGCTTCATGCTGGAGGGGTGTGCTCCTCTGTAATCTCCTTGAGCAAATTCTGCAGGAGATCATCAGCTGCATTCAAAGTCAGATCTAAACCGTCCGATCCGTATTGTACCCGCAGCAACAATAGAGGAAGGTTATACTACGGTCCCCACTAATTAGAGAAAAGTTGTACTATGGTCCCCACTAATTATATGGCCCCCCTTTTCCGTCTCCACACTCGTCTTCACGTCAACCTTCATAAGTATAAACACTTCAAGCATAAAATATTAATACTTGCAAAATAATATATAAATACTTGCATGCGTAACTTGATATGATCATTCCCTTTTCCAGTCCCCTAATTGTTCCCGTGTCAACATTCCTCTAATGAAGTAGTAGGGACCCCGTATCCTCCATCAACATTCCCTAATAGTCTCCGCGCTAACCTTCCTCTAACAAAAATAATTGACCTTATAGGTATAAATACTTACAATACTTGATATTAATACTTTCTGATGTAATCCAGTGTCATATGTAAAAAACTACTTGCAAGTATAGGTATAAATATTTGTGTGACGACGAGCCCGAAAGTACGTAATCATGAATCTCATTTGAAAGAGAAAAATTACGTAGAAGATGTTCGTAGTTTTAGATTAGCAAAATTTCTCACAGATCGTCAGAAATGTGACAGTTGTGGTGCGAATAAATCATTTGCTCTAGCCTCTAGGTGTAGTTAATTAGCGGGGTGCTCAACTAATCCAACTGCTGCGCAAATTGATTATAAAATGAATGTTTAATTTGTTAATTTTTATTTTGTTTATATAGAGTAGATCAAGCAGATTTAGGTCTAAATTCTGGTGGGACCCAATCAAATCAAACATTTGAAATTTGATCAGTTAGGAAAGTCATTTGGATTACTAATTCATCAAGCAACAAATATTGAAGCGTCAAGTATATGACAAAGTTTGTTAATTTGTTCAACTAACCAATGCTGATTGGTCATGATTGTTGAATGCATAAACTTAATTTAGTATTTTGTTCATATCTAGATTTTAGAATATTGTAAGAAAATATATATCTTGAGATCTAAAAATGTGTATGGAAATATTTAGGAGATGAGTATTGTAAAAAAGAAAATTAGTAAAAAAAAATCTAAGTTTAGAATGATTTTGGAAAATATTTTTAGAATGATATTTTGTATGAGATGTAAAAGGTCTAAAATGTTCTTAAAAATAGTTAAATAGGTGGGCATGTAACTTGAGAAATAACATAAACAAAACTAAGAAGAAAATCAAGCAAGCTTCAAAAGCAATGTCGTTCTTTTTTTGTTCAAATTTTATTGGAATATCATATAATTAAAAGAAAGAGAGATATGAAACATTTTTTTTCGTTTTTGGTTGTCCACCAACTAAAGCTACCGAAATTTTTATTTATAACACAGTTTAAAAAAATAAACTAAAAATCACTGTTTTTGGAAATTTCGAAATGTACCATGGCCGCACTGGTATTGTTCGGACCCATTTAATAGAGACCTCACAATGCCGGTGCGGACCCTAAAATGAGTCCGCACAATACCGGAGAGATATGAAACATTTTTTTTCGATTTTGGTTGTCCACCAACTAAAGGCCTGAAGCACATTCAATTATTAAATTCAGATTATTTTTTAATTGTGACATGGATCCCAAAAAACAGATCCCATATATCTAAATAGATACCGAATTACAATCGTTCAGCCGAGAGTTAATCTCAGCTCATTGAACCGAGTGCAGTACTGTAGAGATACATACTCCCCAATAGGAATTCACATCACTTCAGGTTACCTGACTCAAGCAAATTACGATCGGACGGCCCATTTAACATGGCATGAATCTCAAAACAAATCCTCTACAGTCTCAATAGGCACCAGATTGAGTTTGGCCCAGATAAAATTAATCTGGGCCGGCCGTTGCAATTTACTTGAGTCAGGTACCTCGGAGGATATCTGTCCCCCCAATAGAGCCTGATCCAAGGACAATTAAATTAAAAAAAAATTCCTTGAAATAATTGGAGTAAAGAAAGCTATTTTTTTTAGTTCAACACACCTCCGTAGAGCTCCTCGATCAACTGATTCAGCAATCTTAATTAATTTAATCTTATCAATATAATTATGTTATCTGTTTAGTGGAATTATATGTTTATTCAAAGAACGATCCTAATATATCAATCTGACTAAAATGATTAACACAAATCTAGTTAATATGATTTTGACATTCAAATTAGTATAATTATGGGAATTTTTAAATATATCATTATAAAAAAATAATCAACAGAAAAACTACGAATTATGTGAAATTTCATAGTAACCACGGACGCAATCTCAAGTTGCGTCCATTAAATCATATGTGTATGAAATTCAACGCAGCGTTGAATAGTTTTTTTTATTAATTTTTAAATATAGAAGGACCACTTATAATTTGAATATATTAAAAGGAACAACAAACAAAATAGATAAAATATCTTGTAATTTAGATTTTTTAGAAGTACTACGAAACATTTTTCGAGCAGAATTTTTTGCGGCTGTAAAAAAAATTAATCTAATTCTTGATATGTTACTGGAAAAACAAAAATATTTTAGATCTCAGTTATTCATCCCTGTTCAAAAACAACTTCTGGGTATTAAAAAAACTATCGTGGTACTTCTAGTACATTTAAATTATAAGTTGCTCCTTTTATTTTTGAAAATTTATAAAAGAATCTAAATTTTGGCTCTGTCAAATGATGTCAAATAAAAAAAAGTTCGAAAATAGATGGAATAACTTAGAATTTGAATGTACTAGAAGAACCACGATAACTTTTTTAATACCTAGAAGTTATTTTTGAACCGGATCAATAATTGAGATCAAAAATATTTTTATTTTTTTTCCGGTAACACATCAAGAAATAGTTTAATTTTTATACAGCTGCAATAAATCATGCCCGAAAAATATTTCGTAGTACTTCTAGTACATCTAAATTATAAGATGTTTTATCTATTTGGTTTGATGTTTCTTATAGTACATTCAAATTATATGTTTCTCAATTCATTTTTGAAAATTAATTAAAAAAACCTATTTGTTGCTGGGAATTTCATATATATTAATGGACGCAACCAAAAGTTGCATCCACCAATAATTAAATGCAACTTGAAATTGTTTCCACATCTTTGGTGGACGCAACTTGAGATTGCGTCTGTAGTAACTATGAAATTCTGCAGAATTGGTGGCTTTTCTGTTTATCATTTTTTTTTCAAAATGGTATATTTAAAATTTTTGGTGAGATGATGGTGAAAATCTCTACGACATCCTATACGAATGACAATCTCTTTGTCAACTATGTTAGATGTGGTTTTTCCAAACTAATATAATTATTTTTTTAAGAAGAAAACTAATATAATTATGAAAAGCATATTTAATATTTTGAACTTATTTAATTAATTTATAACATAGTGTTTTAATTGAGAAAATTGTTATTATGAGTCAATAACTCTTATAAATAATCTGATTATTTATATTAACTTCTTATTTACAATATTGAAATCAATTAAGAATCAGGGAAATTAGTACTTAATAATATATATTTATTAAATCTGAGCACAATTAATTATGGGTTCTAACTAATTTGCTCTTTAATTTCGAATGGAACTCCTATTAGACACTGTTCTTGTTATATTTCTTTGTAGAATTTTAAACACTAATTTTAAATTGTTTTTCTTGTATTTTTCCGAAGTTCACCAGGAACATTAATAACTCATATATATATATATATATATATATATATATATAGGGATCCATGATAGACTCACCATATATATATATATACACACACACACACTACAATTTTTGAATTTTAGACTTGTTGGCCAACTGAACGCAAATCTCAAGCAAGCATTCAAAATTGAAGAACAAGTTTGGCCAATTAATAAAAATACATATTAGAGTTGCAAAATTCTGTGTGGTTAGGGTAATTGAGATAATGTTCCATAATTATTTATTTGCGATTACAAATTTTAAGTTTCTTGAAAAAAAAAAATTGGGATATATTATTATTATAATTATTATATTTTTTTAGCACATTTTCGAATTAACCTGAATTTAACAAACACTACTTATTTCATATTATTTGAAAAAAATTATGAACCTAGCTTTTATTTAATTTAAAAAAAATATTAGTATCTACTATATATCTAGTATATAATTTATTACTGAACTATATTCGTAATTATATAGTAAATCTTATTAAATTATGTTTTAAATTACGAATTTATCTCTATGCTAACCAGTGTTTTAATATTCGGTTCTCATGCGGTATGCGGAAGGCCACCGCATACCGCATATACGGTATGCAGCCGAATATGCGGATTCTTATTCGGATTTATATATGCAGATTTTTTTATTAAATATTTAATCCCAGAGTACTTAAATACAATAAGGCAGCATGTAGAGAGGTTATAAAAGACTTCTGAGTGGGACGTTTGAAGAGAACACCTACCTGGCGGGTCTAGAACTCATTTAATGGGTTATGGATTCGGGTCCAGAACTTTTTTAATGGGTTTTGAATGTTTTTTAATTTTTTTAAAACATAGATTCAATATTCAGTCCAAATAGCTATTTTCTATGTGATCAGACACTGAATAGGAATATATGGCCGTATATTCGCCGAATAGAACCAAATTTTAGAACAGTGATGCTAACATTGGCAACGGCAGGATGCTTACAGCACATGCGCTTAAATGGTGATGTATAGAAAATCAGGAATATAAATAAAGTTGCTTAAATGGATCTCATGATCTCATCTTAATTAAAGTTTGTATAATTTAGGAAAGTTGATGAGCCATCATGTGATGGTTCCATGGTATCACTGGTAACAACGTGCAAGCCGAGCAAAAGTTACATCCAATTAAGTCAAAAGATATCAATGTGATTCATTTGAAACAGGGATGGGTTAAATACAAGATATGAGTGTCTAAATGCAAATTTCTGTGTTCCAATTATGAGCAAAGGAAGGATTCATGTCATATTAGTACAGTTTTTTTTTTTTTCTTTCTAAGAATAAGAAGGCTTTATCTTCTATGTTTCATAAAAGGTTAGTTGAATATTAAATCCAAGACCTCCAACACAAAGAATATTAAAGTCAACTTTGGTAGACATGATTTTTAACATTGGTATAATATTATTTGGTCCAATTTGGCATTAGATAAGATAATATCAATTTTAATTATTCTAATATATATATATATATAGAGAGAGAGAGGGGCTAATATCAAAACATTTGCACCAAGGTCCTCGTGCAACCAAATCGTTTTCAGATTTTTCAAAGTCCAAACAGTCAATCCAAACCGTTAGATGTTCAATCTATATTAAAATCTGCTTGGAGACCAAATTTTACATTTTTTGAAATTTTTCTACTATTTATTATGCCACTTTGAAAATTATTGATCCGGGTGAACAGTTAAAACAGTGCAACCAAATTCTGGACCATGTGATCAGCAATTTTCAAAGTGGCTTAATAAATGGTAAAAAAATTTCAAAAAATGTAAAATTTAGTCTCCAAGCAGATTTTAATATAGAGATCACATCTAACGGTTTAGATTGACCGTTTGGACTTTGAAAATCTGAAAATGACTTGGTGCACGAGGGCCTTGATGCAAACGTTTTGATATTAGCCACTCTCTATATATATATAGAGAGAGTGGCTAACGTCAAAACGTTTGTTCCTGGGCTCAGGAACAAACGATTTGGTTCTCTTATTTTCAAAGTCCAAACAACAAATCTAAACCGTTAGATGTTCAATCTATATTAAAATCTCCTTGGAGACCAAATTTTACATTTTTTGGAATTTTTTTACTATTTATTAAGCTGGTTTGAAAACCGCTGTTTTTCAATGCTGCAGAAATTTAATAAAAACAGCGGTTTTCAAACCAGCTTAATAAATAGTAAAAAAATTCCAAAAAATGTAAAATTTGGTCTCCAAGTAGATTTTAATATAGATTGAACATCTAACGGTTTAGATTTGTTGTTTGGACTTTGGAAATCGGAGAACCAAATCGTTTGTTCCTGAGCCCAGGAACAAACGTTTTGACGTTAGCCATTCTCTATATATATATATTTCAATTTATTTTAATTTTTTTACGATGTTTGACAGGTTTTTTAGGAGAAAAGATACAGATCAAAAGAAGAAATGAAAAGAAAGGATAATGAAGAATATTATCGTAATACCAGATATAAAAAAAAACAACCATAAGTTTTACTAGATATTTTTAGGTACTTTGAATTTTATTTCAATTTTTCTCATTTTTTTAATATATTTTTCAAATTTTTTTTAGGAACTTTAAACTTTATTTGAATTTTCAAAACATTTAATTCACCTGCTTTGTACAACTTTGTACTTTATTCCAATTTTCTCCTTTTCAATACAGTTTTCTCAGAAATATTTAATTCTCTGCTTTTTCCGCGAAATTTTTTAGTTACCCCATAAAATACAAATTAAATCAATACCACCCAAACCCTTTTTTTTCCCATTCCTACCGCCCACACGCCCTCAGTCCGCGCACCAAATTGAGCTGGTGCGCGTATTGGGGGAGGGCACCAATTTGGTGCTCGGACTGGGGAGACGCACCCCTTGGTGCACGGACTGGGAAGGCGCACTAAGGATTTGGGACTATAAAGTAGGTTGCACACCAATTTTGGTGCTCAAACAGGGCAGCGCGGACCCGAGGCAGTAAAAAAGGTAATTTTTTTTACTTAATTTCTTTATTTTATTATTTTTAAATTAGTTAGTTAAGTATATACGTGTCCAAAATAGTCCGAATGGAGTCCAAAATAAATCAGAGTTGTATTAAATAGTTTGAATGGTGTCCAAAATTAGTAATATTTTAAATTAACTATATTTTGTAGTATTTTAGACCAAATTTTTTTAGAAATGTACCAAATTGGTCTTGTATTGTTTGAAATTACCCAAAATTATATTATTTTTTTTACCGATGGTGTCCAAAAATTACTCAATTATAAATTTACCATGAGGAGGGATCCACTTACACCCTTTTTTGGTGACATTGAATTACCCCCTACATTTTCAAAGTCCAAACAATCGATCCAAACTGTTCAACATGATGAATATATTAAAATGTCCTTTTAGATCAAATTTTATATATTTTTTAATTCTTTTACTATTTATTAAGATGGGTACAAAAATTCAATGGTCTGAAAATAACGATTTTGTAAAATACTTAATAAATAGTAAAAAAATTCAAAAAAATGTAAAATTTGATCTACAAGCACATTTTAATATATCCATCATGTTGAACTGTTTGAATCGACTGTTTGGACTTTGGAAACTTCAAAAATGTAGGGGGGTAATTCGATGTCACCAAAAAAGAGTGTAAGTGGATCTCTCCTCATTTACCATATTTGTGGTATTTTAAACCAAAATTGAATAGAAATGCACCAAATTGGCATTGTATTGTTTGAATTTACCCAAGATTGTACCATTTTTTTACCGATGGTGTCCAAAAATTACTAAATTATAAATTTACCTTATTTGTATTATTTTAGATCAAAATTTATTAGAAATGCACCAAATTGCCTTGTATTGTTTGAAATTTATACGTTTATTACCGATAGTGTCAAAAATTGACAACATGTACAAATTTTCTTTTAGTATGGCGTCAATAAGCGATACCAAAGAAACCAGTCTCCCGTACGATGAATGAGATTTGGATATGGAATTGGCCTCTACCATCTTTCCGCACATGACGAATGAGAATATTAGCTCTGTTTTTTGGTTCTCGTACAAGAACCACAAGATCACAAATTCATATGTAAGTTTACATTTGATAACTACTTGCAAATAATTTAAATATTCATTTGAATAAATAGGTAAGTTATATTTTTGTTTATTTTGAAATTTAATGTAGACTCATACCTTCACGGTGATACTGAATAACCAGATGAATATCAACTACGACGAGCAATTTGCACTGGTGTTACAGAGGATGGGTCTGTGGCATGTGTTCCAGCTTACCAAAATAGTTGCAGATGTCGTTTATCTATCTGCGCTGGTCGGGAGGTGGCGGCCGGAGACGCACACATTATACTTGCCTATTGGAGAGATTACGGTGTCTCTCTGGGACGTGAGTTGTCTATGGGGCCTGTCGATTACTGGAGAGGATATGACGGGTGTGGAGTATAGAGACTTCTCACAGCTCATTACCGACCTGTTGGGCCCCGAGTTGATGAAGCGGAGGAGTACCAAGAGGGGAATGATTACCTCCAAGAATGACATTAGTCTACCATACTTGCAGGTCCGGTATAGGTAACTTTTATTTTTAATATTAATTATTTGATGGTATTTTTCACAATTTGTACTAAATTAGTTCGAATTTATAGTGGAGTCCTAGAGGTGAATGCTTCTCTCGAGAAGGTAGATCGGTGGACCCGGGCTTACATCATGGAGATGTTCGCTTGCTGGATGATACCTCGCATATTTAGTCTATTTTAGGCCTGTTTTAGTACCAGATTCGTGCCTTAATTCACCAGAATCATGTGCATTTCATCGATATATCTTTAGAATTTGGTACTGCTGAGTGTTTGTTTGTTTTCTGCAGGTTTGGAGCAAAACACACGAAGAAACGGCGATTGAGATGATGAGGTACGACCCTTACCAGGCTTGGTACGGGTCTCACCAGACTTGGCCATTTTTCAGCTCATCACGCCTGGTACGGCCTGGCCGTACCAATTTGGTACGGGCCGTACTTAAAGGCGGCCTGACAGATTCAAATTTTGGCAGAGGCTATTTAAAGCGGGGAACTCTCCAATTTCGACATTCATTCATTCCAGAGATATTTGAGAGCACAGTAAGAGAGAGAAAGAGAGCTAAGGAGCTAGGAGCAAGAAGGAAGGAAGAGGAAAGAGGCGAAACTCGACGGATCAAGCTTCCTCCTCTCGATCCCTTCGATCCATGGCTTTCTCTATCACTCTTATTGTATTTTTAGATCAGATCATGTGATGTGAGTAGTTATTTTAGTTTCTAGGGTTTAGAGATGGATTCTTGATTTGCTTTGACTTTCTTTGACTTGTATTTTGTATGAACTCTTTTGATTGATTGATTGTGATTTCTTTGCTATCTCTTGCTTTGATTGCTGTGATTGTGTATGATGAACCTCTAGGTCTAGATCAAACCTATCAAGGTCATGTGATCATCTCAATCTCTCAACCCAATTAATTGTTTAGGGTAGACTTGTTCGAATTGAAGCCGAGAGGTTGAATTCTCCTCTAATCGACAGATTAGAGGGTGCCTTAGGTCTCCAATCAACCAGCTAGGGTAGATCTGTACCAACACATGAAAATTGAGGTGTAGAAATCCCTAAAAGGCAATCAATTGCATTCCAACCTAGATCTTGATCCAACACACGAGAGTTGAGGCTTAGGAACCTTAGGTATGGTCAATTGAACCTTTCTAAAGAGTTTAGCACAAGGTACCAGCAAGGAATGCATCAACTCGAACTGGTAAGCTCTGTTCTGGCAAGCCAGTACGGGTCTTACCAGAGTGGTGCGGCCTTGCCTTACCAAGTTAAGTACGGCCTAGCCGTACCAACTTGGTACGGGCCGTACCACTAGAGGCAGATCACAGATGAAGTCTGAAACCCTGGAAACGCCTTTTATCCATAATCAAAACACAATTTACATTTCTTCTAGCATTTTATTACACCTGTTTGCATTGTTTGATTTGTTTGAATTGATCTTTTAGGAACTTAAATACCAAACCAAATCTTTCTCACTTCTAGTTTTTAATTGAGTTTGGTAGATTCTAACCTAACAATTGCCCGTCCCTGTGGATCGATACCCGATTATATTACTCGATAGGGGTTGTGCACTTGCAACCCTTACTCGTGAAGTGTAAGCGCGGTTTTAAAAGGTACGCCCTCAAGCGTACCGAAACTTGCGTTGCGCTTTCGCGCGAACACTGGATGTTCCCAGATTCATCGGGGAGCGTCCCTGGTTGTTTGCTTGAGTGGCTGAGGGACTTGGTCCAACCGAGATAGATGAATTGGGGTGTAGCGGTCTTGACATGTCTATATCGGGGTTTATGCACTACTTGCCAGGTATAAATTATTTTTTGTTTGTTTGTATTATAAATAAATGAATGGTTACACCCAAAAAAACCTGAAATAACTGCAACTTGTATCAAAATAGACCGACAAGGTGAATTTGTACGGTCCAATTGGTCTCCTCAAGCATTGGTCGTGGACGAGATTCTCTTTCAGCCATCAACAACTACGACAAAAAGGTTGGGCTCCAGCATGGGGTGAGCCCAACGGGATTACAACATCATCCCATCAGACAATTTATGTCTTTCTCTAACCTAATTTAAAATTTTAAAAAGTAAATTAAAATATAAATATAAATTAACAAACAAACCTCAGAATCGGCAAAAAAGGAGCTGTGAGCCTCTTCAAACTCCAATGTGTGATGAAAGTGCTCGAACGGGTGTCTTTTTCCACGACCCGATATCGGCCACTTCCGCCTACCAAGCACAAGACGACCAGAATCCTCATCACTGTGAACAGGTGACCCCCCATCATCGTCACTAGGATCCTAATTTTCCTCTGCCTCCCGTTCTTCGGGATCCTCGTCTGTATTGTCAGCATAATAAAGTGGTTATGGAGTTTCAAATTGGTCTTGGTCAGATTGGGCCCGGCTAGAGCTGGAGGATGGAACCCGAGATCAGCCCCGGTCAGTTTGGGCCCGACTAGGACCACCCCTACGGATGGGGACCGACTAGTACCCGCTAAAGTTAGGGCCCGAGTAGGACCCGTCACAGAATGCTCAAGGACCCGATCCTGGGTCAACTGCAATAAATGTCTCGTGTTCTGTCTGGGGTTCTGTCTCGGGTTGGCAACCACATATAACTCTAGGAACTTGAAAGAAGAGGTCATATTCATGGTCATTTGGGTATACAACCCCCAACTGTTATCGTCTTGTACCGGGAGCTGTTGGAACCATGTTTGGTTGTCTTGGCCAATATTGATCCTTACGGACATTACCAGTTCATAATAATTCAGGTCAATACCAAGTTGCTAGTACACTTCCCTAGTTATACCTCTGAAATCTAAACCTGAGCCGATATTGAACATTTTCTTGGGTTGGATATTGTAATAAGTACCATTTGACCCTTGTAATACGTCACCACCAAAATAACAAGCAATTACAATCATAGTTAGTTGAATCAAGGGACAAATCTAACAATTAATAAATTTTCAGTAAATTAAAAGTATAATTAAATAATTTAAAAAAATAGGACTAAAGTGAAAAAACTCATAAGTTGTTCTTTAGCTCCCTTGTCTACCTTTTTGCTGAATGAAAAAATATTCAAATTTTCATTGATATACAGCAGATCATGTGGTGCGCCTCTCCAGTCCGCGCACCAAATTAGTGCCCTCAGTGTGTGCACTAGACTAATTTGGTGCGCGGATTGAGATCGCATGGGTGGTAGGAATGAAAAAATTGAGATTTGGATGGTATTGATTAATTTGTATTTTTTTGGGTGGTAACTAAAGAAATTTCGGCTTTTTCCGAGAATAAAATGAAAATAATGACAAATTAATCAATACCATCCAAATCTCAATTTTTTCATTCCAGGTTTTTCTAAACTAGACCCCACTACATCAGGTTTTTACTTACATGGATACTTTCTCTCTCTTGTTTTTTCTTACATCTCCCCCCTCCATTTTTATTTTAATTGCAAAAGTCACTGGTCGTCGACTCGTCTCGTGGTGCCTACTGCCTTGCCTTCTTTCTCGATCAAACTTCATTCAATTCTACTCGAGTCCTTATGCATTTACGATTCAATTCGCGATTTTCGATCTGAAACAAGACCGAGAGGTGAGGCGTTCATTGAATTTTTAATCTTTTTCCTCATTTTTGTGCAATGCCTCTTTCGTAAGGAATCTATCTGCGCGACCAAAGCTATACCATTTACATAGATTGATTTGTTCCAATTGCTTCTTTTTCAACTTTTAAAGGTTTTGGATTGATAGTTCATGATATTTCTTCTGAAACCTTCTTTTTGGGAGGTTAAACTATAATGGCATTAAAGTTGTACTTTAGTGGTTATCGTGTCGTTGTTATTTGTGCTGTATTTGGAAAATTAAAGGTTGTGGTTATTTGCTTTGTTAATCAGTCACCTTTACGATTTGTTTCCATTTCATGGCCTCTCTCTCTCTCTCTCTCTCTCTTTTTGTTTCTTCTTAGTTTTGGCGTTACTGAGAGAAAAATGTGGGAGCTAAGCTGTGGTCACATTACGATTCAATTTTTATGTTATTCTCTTGGGAATTATGTCATTGTTTTGATCGAATATGCACCAAATCTCTTAACAATTTAATTTCAAAAAATATCTTAATCATTGGTCTTTATCAGATTTCTACTTTATAATCACCAATGAGCTCTGACTGCAATGATCCGTATGAAAAAAAAAAAAAATCTTCATTTGGTGCAATGTTACTTTTCAACATGAAAATTTATCCACTGCTCATTACGGCTTTTTCATGTTTTGTTTCTTTCTGGGTTTTTGGCTTTTGTGAAAATTCGTAAAATTAGGTATTCTGGATCATACTGGGTGCCAGAATTACCTAAATATTGTAAGTTTTATATTTCCTGACTTTCTGAAATTATAATCTCACAATATTTCATTCTAGTTAAATACCTTGGGGAGAGTCTCTTCAATTCATTAGGAGCTTTTGTTTTTTTAATTTCCCACTAAAACTTCCAGGGACTAAATTGGTTATGATGAAAAACTTTGTTCAAATCTGGGAACTTGATTTTTCATTTTTTTTTTTGTAATGGTTAAATTACTTCAATTGTTAAAATTTGTTTCATGATTTATACTTCTGGAGTTCTGATGCTGACCCAACTGTCTTAATACACCATCCAAACAAATCTCATATTTTCCGTAATTTCTATACAAAGAATAAGATAGAATAAACCATGAACATAATTGGGGAGATGCATTTGATAGATCAAACCCCTATTATTATTTCCATGGTAAGTTTCTGAATTATTTATTTTTTGCAATCTTATGAAACAGCTATATTTTCGGAAGAGTGATGGAGGTTTGATCCAAAACTGACACCAAGTAAGAACTACAATTTGACACTTCTTCCTAAAGATTTCTTAGTTTATGTAAATGTAATATCATGACATCTTGGTCTTTTTTCTTGTTGTTGACTAAAACCTTGCATTTATCATTACAGATCCAAACTGATGCTCCATGTTTATTTTTATTTAGTTATTCTCTTTCTCTCTCTTTAAATTTTGTTTCTGTGTTGTATCCTTTGACTACCTATCCTCTTAATTAATATTTTTATTTTTCCTTTTGTCTTTTCTTTTCCTTATGTGGTATTGGTTATCTAACAGATTTGGGTTTATTTGTAATCATGTTTTTTTTTCCTTTGTCGATTCAGTAATTACCAGTACAGATGCACATTTGTCTCATTAGTTTTATCTCTTTTCTTTTCAGGTGCTTAGACTGGTTGAGTTATTGAATTTCAAATCTTCAGATCCTCTAGATGGTACCATTTTCTTGAAAAATCTAAGATGAAAAGAGAAGAATCGCATGGTCTCATCATAGGTGTAACAGTAGGTGTAGTCATAGGGATATTTATAGCAATTAGTGCTTTATTTTGCATCAAATTTCGCAAGTCGAGGTCACAAATCGGGAATAGCAGTTCTAGAAGGAACTCCACTGTACCGTTTCGTTCAAGTACCAACACTTGTGCAGAGCTGTCGGACTCAACAGTGGACCCGGGCTCACCAAAGCTGTCTGTGGAGGATGGGCACAGTCCGGCTCTCTGGATGGAGGGGAAAAAGCGTAAAAATGCCATCTCTGTTTCTGGTATACCCAAGTATTCTTACAAGTACGTTACAGAATCCATATCTGAATTTCCTGGAAATTCGCTGGGTTTTATTTACCATGCTGACCAGTACAAGTAGTCTAAAACCTTAATTTAGAGAACACACCCTTACCAATGGTCACATGCCAACCCACATGCACACTGCTTCTGACTGAGTAATTGGTATGGTTTGAAATATTACACATAATTTCTTACTATAAACCTCTGAACTTAAAAAAGTTTTTTGCTTACTGTTAATAAAATTAGGGATGTGCAGAAGGCAACAGCTAATTTCACAGCACTGATAGGAAAAGGTGCTTTTGGACCAGTTTACAAGGCCCAAATGTGTACTGGAGAAATAGTTGCTGTCAAAGTACTTGCCAATGATTCGAAGCAAGGGGAGAAGGAGTTCCATAATGAGGTTTGTATATCTTGTAGATTATTTTGCATGTTGGACCTGATTATTTTCTTTTCAGCAACTCAGCATGCTCATAGTTTTATTAACTTCATGTTTTTTTGAAGAAAACCTTGAATGTGATCAAATTGGCCAGGATAGATGGCTTTGTTCTGCATGAAATTTTTTTTGAGGGTGCAAATCAGCATTGTGATCATACCATTTTGTTTCTGGTTGGTATACTTTTATTTTATTTTATTTTTAATTGGTAGGTTTTGCTACTTGGAAGGTTACACCACAGAAACCTTGTAAATTTGGTAGGATATTGTGCCGAGAAGGGGCAACATATGCTTATTTATGTGTTCATGCCTAATGGAAGCTTGTCTTCTCACTTATATGGTATTTTACTTTAACCTCTATTATTTTTAGGGGGAATTTCATGTATATCCCTCAAAAGTTTCAATATTACGTATTTAGCCCTCTAAAATCAATAATTACATATTTATCCTTACAAATTATAGAAACTCACATATTTCTCCAATCTATTATATTTAACATTAATTTTCTATGTATTCCCATTTTACCCTTCTTTATTTTCCCTTCTAAGGCCACTGTGTTAGAGAACAGTATTAAATCGTACTAGTACCAATATTGAACAGTATTTGTACCAGTACCAACACTGAACCGTACCAGTACCAAAACGGAACTGTACCAATACCAGCACAGAACCGTACCAGCACCAATACTGAACCGTACCTGAGCGTGTTTGGAGAGAAGAGGCGGGATGTTTTGGCGCTCTCAAGACTCAACAGATTAAAGGGAGAGAGGAAGAAAGGGTATAGTGGTCATTACAATATTAATTAATATTGTAAAATAAATTTTAATGTTTAAAAAAATATTATTTAATTATTTTTGGAGATATTTGATATATAATAGAGTTAGATTGGACAAATATGTGAGTTCCTATAATTTGTAAGGATAAATATGTAATTATTTTAGAGGGATAAATACGTAATATTGAAACTTTTGAGGGATATACATGAAATTCCCCCTTATTTTTATAATTTAGAAATATCTTGCTTTATATTGTATCCTCAAATGATGTAGTATTACAATTTGATTGCAAATGTCTAATTTATCTTCTTTTTTTCCTGTTAATTGTAATCTACTTTTCCAATGAATTTAGTGGTGTTTTAATCTTCTTCTTTTTTCATTATTTGATTAAAGGGGAAAATCGTGAGGCATTGAAATGGAATCAGAGAGTGAGCATAGCAATTGATGTTGCCAGAGGATTGGAGTACCTCCATGATGGTGTAAGAGAAAAGAAAAGCAATTATTCAATAAGAGTACTAATATGATCATATACAGATTATTTTTTCACATTTATTATTATTACAGGCTGTTCCACCAGTTGTCCACCGTGATATTAAATCTGCCAATATTTTGTTAGACCGCTCAATGAGGGCAAGAGTATGTTCATTTCATTATAAATTATTATGTTGCATCCTTCTTGTTATTATATTATTGAATTTTGGATTTCTTTAATCAAATTAGAACAGTTATTGCTTTTAACTTTGCAGCAAATTGTCATAATTTGCTTGCACAGCTGCCAAGGGTAAAATAGAACAAAATGGGTTTCAGTGAGATAAATTTAGTCTTGAATAAAATTAATTCATTATCTGAACTGCTTTTATTAAACTAGGCTAATTCAACAGAAGCTTTGGGTTGTAGAAGCTGCAAAATTAGGGAATTTGAGATAACGAGTAAACATCTTTTCTCCTAGGTGGCAGATTTTGGATTGTCAAGAGAAGAAATGGTCAGCCGCACTTCTACTAGCTTGAGGGGTACATTTGGATATCTTGACCCGGAATATGTCTCATCTCGAAATTTCACAAAGAAAAGTGATGTGTATAGTTATGGTGTATTGGTTTTTGAGTTGATTGCTGGCCGAAACCCACAACACGGCCTCATGGAATATGTTGAACTTGTAAGTTTGTCATAATATATCTAGTTGATTCAGATTTTCCCCATATGATTGGGGTATTTTCATCTTTGCTTTGGGCGCAGTCATTATTCAAAAGTGGCGCTTTTATTCTGACAACGTGCATGTACCCCTCTTTAAAATTCTAAATTTGCATTGCTAATCAAATGTAGGCAGCGATAAACACTGAGGGAAGATCAGGGTGGGAGGAGGTAGCTGACTCGCAGCTTGAAGGCTCCTTCGACTTAGAGGAACTAAATGACATGGCAGCACTTGCATACAAGTGTGTAAATCGAGTCTCGCGTAAACGGCCCTCTATGAGAGATGTTGTGCAAGCCTTGTCTCGCATAGTCAAGATGAGCCGCAGTAGAAAGCACCACAGCAAGAAATTCTCAGTAGAAGGCTCAGGAGACTTAGATGCACGGTCAGAAGCACGGTCTTCAATCTCAGAGAATACCAACCACCAAAGGTCGGAGTCGGTTGACAGTGTCTCTGATTTGCCAGAAGTTTGATGTTCATTTTTTTCCTGTTATAATTCTTTGATTTTATCATAGGTTTGATAAATTATCTGATTTTAGAAAAGAGGCCTTTTTCTGTAAGTATAACGCTTGTCAGATGTAGAAAGTAAAATTCTTTATTCATAGTTTTACTTCTTTTTTTTCATATCGTGATTTATACAGTGTAATGTAAGAGAAACAGTTTAGAAAATGAAAAGAAAAAAAAAATCATAGTTTTCTGTATTTTGGTTTTTGGTGGTTCAATATGTTTCAGTTTAGAAAGGAACGGCGTCTCGTTTTAGTTCGTTATACATGCTTATTCTGATCTGGTTTCCATTGGCACTCTACCTTTGAATCCCACTGGTAACGCTCTCTTCTCTTCGTGCTCTCTCCTCTCTATCTCTTCTAACATATTACTGTTTAGCTTGTGTTGATATTCAATGTTTGTACATAGGTCCTTGGTCTAATATATTATATGAATTAAAGTCCAAAATCCAATTCAAGTACAAATTTTCCAATGTTTACCAGGTCATGACTCATGAGGAATGATTTCTGGTATAATTTTCATTTTATTTAAATTGATATTGTATTAAAAAAATCAAATAAATACAATATTTTTTGAGATAACAAATAAATACAATTTATATATTTTTGAGATAACAAATTGATAAAATATTAATTTAAATAAAAAATATCTATTTGAAATCAATTGGAAATTAAAGATGTTGCATTGATTGTTTAATAAACACTAGGCCTATTAATAAATTGCTCTATAAACAATTTTCTGGTAATACTTAAAATTAGAGTTTAACTATTAATTAATATTTTGTTGTTTTTTTTTTTTATAACAAATGAATACAACAACAATTCTTTTTTAATGTATGTGTTCATGATGTCTTGTATCAAATTTTGCATAGTTCTCAACTAAAATTAAAGTTACATTTATTCAATAAATTTTGCTAGAGTGCTCGCAAAACCTTACCAGCATTACCAGCATATATACTTAAGAACCGGTGCTGAGTGGCAGTTGTGTTTAGTCCAAACCTTACCAGCATATATACTTAAGAACTCTTCTAACTGCTTGACTGGGAAAAAGCTTCAAAAGTGTCAAAAGTGTTCATTAACAATCAGCATTTTTTTGAAAATTAAATTAATCATAATGGTCTTTAATTTTCCATTTCCTTTTTAATTAACAGACGAGCTGCCCCAACTGAATGTACGTAACAGATCTTAATTAAATGTAATTTAGAGTTTTTAGCTTATATTAATTTCAAAAGGATATCAATACCCATTAGATTCATCCACATATTAATAAAATGTTTATTATCAAAATTAAGTTAATGACTAAGTTTTGTAGTTATGAGAACTAACTTCATTATCCTCTAACAGATCTAATTCTTGAGGAATGTTTAAAAAATATATATTAAAACACCAAAAATAATTTTGCAGATCTCAGATAGAATATAATAACAATTATGATTGACAGTTTATTAGTAAATTTCTCATCGACAATTTAAAATCCGACTATTTAGTCATGATAAATATATTTCACAGGAGAAGTATGAATATACGAGACAATGTGTTCCGCTGAAACTTGTATAGTGTGTGTGAGTAACATTTGAATCCAAGTACTACAGTAACAAGCACGTGATTTGGAAATAATTTACGAATAATTTGACAACATTTAATAATTTGATTCACATTTCTATTAATTTAATAATTTATGATTCACATGTCTATTGATGTATATAATATAAAGAGTGAGGCTACGGTAATATAATTAAAGAGCGATCATGCTTCATATAAAATGTACTTGGAAACTAAATTTTATATTTTTCAGAATTTTGCATGATCTCAAAATTCTAGATCATTCAAAATAGCAATTTTTTACATATCTAGAAAAAAAAGTAAAAGAAATTCTAAAAAATATAAAATTTAGTCATCAAATACTTTTTCATATAGAGGTCACGTTGAGCAGTTCTGATTGATCGTTTAGGTCATGTTTGGTTGTGGAGTAAAATTAATGAGGATTAAATGGCTTATTTCATCTTACTCCACATATTTTACATCTTGTTTGATATTTTAACTCATGACTTAAATTAATCAATCTAGAGGAGTAAGGTGTTAGAAAATGAGCCTCTACCTATGACGGTGGGCCCTACAGGTGGAGTAAGTGTGGAGTAAATTAATCTGCCTGGAGAGGTGGAGTAACTTACTCCGGATTAACTCACATCTTACTCCACCTTACTCATCTTCTTTTACTCTTCTTTGGCTACTTAAGTGTAGAGTAAGGGGTTTACTCAACCCCTTGCTCCACAACCAAACATGGCCTTAAGACTTTGCAAACGAATATATGGAGGCAAAGTACAAACCGATATGCACTATGCATAGTACCATAGTCTCACTCTAAAAAAAATAAGAAACACAAATATATGTTCTATCTTAAATGAGGGGGAGAGAGCGTGACAAAAATTGAGTCATTCCATCACAATAAATAAATAGTAAAATTTTATAGAGTGAGAAAAATATGAAGCTAGAACGTAAGAAAAATAGAAGCCTTCGTCGTTCATATTTACATATAAGAAGAGAGAATAGAATCGGATGAAATATAGATCTTGAAAAAGAAAAATATGATAACACGAAAAGCTTGGGTGATAACAAAAATAGAAAACATAATTGACATTGCCGATGGAAATACAGCCCAAAGTAATGGAACAAATTAATTAATGTAATTAAAATGAAACAATATCAGATCCCTCATTCCCGACATCAGCAAGTATTTCTATACAACCTGAACCTGAGTACTTACTGGTACGGTACTATGAACTTCTCTATTGACCGTTGGATAGCCTCCTTCCCATGCGGAAGCAGTGGCATTAACGTAATAAGCAACACTGACGATACCATGCACAAAACAGAGGATTCCCCCAATGGACAGGAAATGGCGGTGCGCGAACCCGCATGTCGCCTTTGTTTTGGCATTGGCCAAGGCACCAGTAAGCAACAGTGTGAATCCAACCACAAGTGCAATCCTAGTTGCATAATAAACACTTGTTAAGAGTTATGAAATAGAATGAAGTACCATTAAAAGAATATATATATATATATATAGAGTATGGCTAAATTGCTGCCGGCAGCATTCTGGCCAGGTGCTGCCGGGGGCAATTCGGTCATTTCCGGTGTTCAAACAACAAATCCGAACCGTTCAACGTGTTCTAAATATTAAAATCTACTTGGAGACCAAATTTTACATTTTTTGGAATTTTTTTACTATTTATTAAGCCACTTTGAAAATTCCAGATCACATGGTCCAGAATTTTGGTGCACTGTTCACCCGGATCAGCCAATTTCAAAGTGGCCTAATAAATAGCTAACAAATTCCAAAAAATGTAAAATTTGGTCTCCAAGTAGATTTTAATATTTAGAACATATCTGTATAAAAAAATTTGTTGTTTGAACACCGGAAATGACCGAATTGCCCCCGGCAGCACCTGGCCAGAATGCTGCCGGCAGCAATTTAGCCATACTCTATATATATATATATATAATAAGATTATGATTTATGAAAGTGTTTATACCATGAAAGTACGAGGGTCCATGCAGCCAATCGTCTATTGATAGATGACCTGAAGTACTCCTCTTGGGAGGTTATGCAAACGCATCCACCAAGCAAGTTTGCCAATGCATGTGCCAGTGCCAGAAGGGCCGCTGCTGCAACACCAAGCTTGTATGCCTGATATACTGGTTCTTTACACTCAAAGATAAACACCCTCATATTGGGCGCCTATTACCGAGAAGACAATAATAAAAGAGAAACAAATGTGTTAATGGTGTGCACAATATATAGTTATTTATGATTAGCGAAGCACGAGACCGGGTATTGGCTATATCTACATATATACCATATGTAATAACCCATTAGAACTCATTTTCCTTGTTTTGAGTTCATGTCATATTAATTTTTTTATCCAACCGAAGGATTTATTTATGCTTCAGTCAGACCAACCATGTAAAGTGTAAACTAGAGAACACGTTCTTCACAAAAATCAGCGCTTTTACAAAATCATAAAATCATATATATGTTAAACAATTAATGACAAATTGTCTGAGAAGAAAATTACTTGTCCCTTTGTTTTCATTGTCAAAATGTAAAATGGAAGATTTGTCCGATGATAGTCTTTAGATTCAAATGGCCTAGCTACTAGCTAATATAATTGCATTAACTATATTTTGGTGTAAGAGTAGAGGGGACAATTTATATTTTAAAACTTACTCTTATTCTTTCATGTGATATCAAGGATATAATTCCAGTGATAGGTACAATGGATATGGCAGAGGATATAGTCATAGATACACTAACAATGTATGAAGTAGACTCTGATGAAGATTTGTTGGATATGTATATAGTGCTTTGGTGTATGTTTCAAGTGTTTTCTTGTGCTGGTATGTACTGGCATCTCAGGTGAGAACTTATGCTGTTTGTTTTCTAAGAACTTGTATTTTTATTTTTTATTAGAGAAATAATTGTAATTTTCTTTTGGTGATGGATGTAATAGGTAGATGTAATGCTTAGGGTTTGATACCAGCTGTTTGATATCCTGCCCTAAAAACACTTTGCTTTGTGATTTAATTAGAAAAAGGTGGATATTCCACTTTTGTCCAAATAAAATTAATAAAAAAAAAAACATGTATGGCCTACCAAATACATAAACATGAACATAAGTTTTTGCAAGGAAATTTTAAATAGGTACAGTTTGGAAAATGTCGTACCTTATTTTGAGCAACCTCGGCGTGAATTCCGAGAATACCAGCAATTACATCCATGATCACAATAAGAATGCATATAAACATTGCTCCTGCTCCTACCATTATTCTTGCCATTATTTTCTTGTATATTTTTAAAATTTAGGGGATAGAAAATATTTGAAGTAAGGCTCAGAACTTGGCAAAATTTGGACCAATTAATGTAATTAATTGGGAAGCTTGTGCTTTGTTTCAATTCATCTGCAAATATAAAGGTGAAGATCTAGAGGTTGTTGCTAGTCAATTATATTTGAAAACTGTACAAGTTAGCTGTCTGAAAATGCTTCCAGTGTTGTTATACTTTCCTTCTCTCTTCTCTCTTCCTTCGTGTAGAACTTTATTCCTTTCTTTCTCAAATATAATGGATCCAAAGAAAGTTTGGCATCAATATCACCTGATCCAATAAAGCATTTCAAGTTGGAAAGCTAATGCAAATATTCGTACAAAGTTTTCAGTTCATGTACAAATATTAATTTGAGTGTTTGTAATTTTTCAAAACGCTATAATAAATAAGATTTGAGTGAGTCTATGGTACTATGCATAGTCCGGATTGGTCTGTATTACGGATCAATATTTTCGTTTTTAAAATTCTGATGGTCGATCCGAACCATTCAACACGATCCCCATATAAATATGTACTTGCAGACTGGATTTTATATTTTTTATTTAGAATTTTTTTACTACTTTTATACTTTTTAAGATAAGTAATATTATATTATATTTAATCTAACATTTTATTTAAAATTAATCTAATTTGATATTTTATTTATTTAACAATAATCTAATATTTAAATTAATATTATATTATATTTAATATTTAAACTAATTATTTATTTAATACTAATCTCATATAATATAATATTTAATACTAATCTAATATGATATTATAATTATTTATTACTAATCAAATATTTAAATTAATATAATATATTACACTTAATATTTAAATGACTACAATATGGTATTTAATCTAACATTTTATTTAATATTAATCTTATTTGATATTATATTTATTTAATACTAGTCTATATTTTAAATTAATATTATATTACATTTAATATCTAAACTAATATTTTATTTAATACTAATCTAATATAATATTATATTTGTTTAATACAAATTAAATATTTTATTTAATACTAATTTAATATTTAAACTAATTCTAATTGAGACGAATTAAATATTTTATTAATATTAATAACCCCACTAGCTTTATTTTTGTTAACCCATCATTTCTGTGAGTTAGTAGAGTAGAACTATTATTTAAGCTAACTCAATTTGCTAATTTGTGTTTGAATCACCAGGATTTGAAAATAGTGAAGCTAACCCAAAAATTAGTTCTATTTTTGGATGATCCAAACGCACCCTTGATCACTCAAAAGAGAGCAATGTTTCTTTTTAATATTTATAAACTCGGAAATGCTATCGGTTCGGACTGCAAGCGCACAATCCTATCGAGTAGTATATTCGAGGTCGATCCACAGGGAATATTGGTTCAATGCTTTGAGCGATCGAATCACAATTTTTCGAAAGGCTAGACGAAATCTGAAAATTGAGAGATGTTGTTTTGATCAATGTAAATTAGGAAGCAATTAAAAGTAATTAAAATAAAGATAGAGATGAGAATTCCTAGGGTTTCGGCACACCATTGCCACTCAATCCGCCTTGACAATATATTCCTGGTGCGTCTGATTTTCTGTTGTTGTTTAATGAAAGACACCACATAGGTCACTGCGATTTATGTTACGCAAGAATGACAGATCTTTCACCGAGATTCTACATAGGACACTGCGATTTACCTTACGCAAATGTCTGATCTCTCAAATACCCCAAATTGCTACACAGATCACTGCGATTTACTTTACGCAAGTGATGGAATTTGGTACGTGTTTTGTTGGTCTGGTTTATGGTTTCCCCGCTAAGGTTTTTTTCACATAAACCTAATAGATCTCAACGAGGCTAATTCATACAAATAGTTTCTCTTGCCATTAAAGCACTGTCACTACCCTAACGGACTCAAACTAGATCATTGAAATTAGATGAAGAGATAGTAAATCACAAAAGCATTTTGTTTCAACAACAAGAAATCATAATCAACAGAAATATATATATCAAAACATCAAGAGTAACAAGGTTTACTGCCTAGCCCTAAGAAAAGGAACTTAGCCGCGGAACGGCATGGTTACAAGCACTCCTCTCTTCTCACTTTAATCAAATCTAACCCTAATTACAAAGATAACTAATCATTCTGCCCAGGGGCCTTATATAGGAGTGTAGGGACGTGTAGAGGTTGAGTAGAGGCTAAGAAACCAATCTGGAAACAGCTGTCGGCAGTTATTCCCCAAGAGACGCCTTCGGATACGGACCGTATTGGGTGATACGGTCCGTATTAGGACCTTGACGGTTAGGGTTTAATGCTTCCAGTGCTATCTTCTGGTCAATGCTAGGCCTGGTCCGTATTAGGCAATACGGGCCGTAACAGGGACTTAGTCGATGAGCGTTGCTGATCCGATTGACCCGATTCTAGCTCAATTTGGTGTAAAATAGTCCCAAAACCTGTTTAATGCAATAAAATATAAAGAAGGGTGACAGTAGCCTTTTTCTCTAATTAATTAAACATAAGTATGAGAAAATATGCAAAACCTAAGCCAAAACCCTACATAAATCATCATTATTTTGACTCTGATCAACCCTCAGTTGGCTTTTCATCGGAACATTTACCCTTTAATTTGTTATATTAATATGTTATAGAAATATATATGTTAAGGCTTCAAAAGAGCATTAATAAATATTTAAATGCTTTACTGTTATAATTTGAACATGATATATATTCAATTGAAGAGTCTATCATTTACCATAACCTAGCTACTTGTAGAATCTTAGTTGTATTTTTCTTTGTTATTCAGCAAAGTAGGGCTGCACAAAAAGTTCATAGTTCGTGATTCGATTGAGTTCGATTCGAAAAAAGTTGGTAATTAATTCGGTTTGAAATTAGTTTGTTCTGAAACCAATCAAATCAGTTCTACTCGAATTGGGTTAAGTACGATTCGAAACTCTTCTTTTCAGTTCTAAATTCTGCTTCAATTTCGAACCAGTTTGGTTCAAAACTGGTTCAAATCGATTCAAATCAAACCAGTTCAGTTCGAAATTGGTTCGAAATCGAACTCGAACTGGGCTAAGTTCGATTTGGTTTGATTCGTTTGCATCCTTACAGCAAAAGTATGTAATTTACTTCAATTAATTTTGATATAAGATGGGAAAGTGTAAATAATGCTTAGGGCCTGTTTGGCTGCACAGTGGGAATGGGAATAGGAATAAGAATAGGAAATTTTTGAACTAAAATTTACTGTTCACGTGGGAAAAAAAAATTCAGTCTGAGTGAATTTTTTTTTTCCCACGTGAACAGTATTTCGTGGGGAGCAGCCAAACATGCCCTAAAAGATTCATCTTGGTATTCGTATTACTGGGAGTTGACTATATAATCATCCCAAATAGAAATTCTGATTCCCTTGTTAATTCATAACTTTAGTTAATGACAATAGGTGTAAACAACATTGTAATTAAGTTTAGGATAGAGGACATCAAAGTTCTAATCTATTTTATCTATACTAGTCAAGTGCCCGTGCTTTGCAACGGAGAATGAGATAAATAAAATGATTTTTGATGATAACTGGAGTTAGCTAAAAACAAAAAGTTGAAGTTCAATACAGGAACACAAAATTAAATACATCTCACAATACCTACATGGATAAGTAATCTGCACATGATTCAAAATTGTCATATTCTCCATGTTCAGCCACCGAACGTCACTATGCAAAATGAGATCAATTGGTTCAGTTCTTTCTTAACCGATGGCTTCACTGATCACTGAACCTTCGCTATAATTTCCTGTCAATTGAAATCAGACAAAAGCACATTAGACTTTTTTTTGTCATAAGTCTTTGTTTATTCAATTTTATTTTTGAAATTGAACATCTATAAGCATCATTAGATGCAATTTTTTTTTTAAAAAGACTCACCTTCCAACTCCCATCCATTGCCACTTTTGCTTCTGCATAAATATATATGATTGTTACGCATTTTGATAAGGGCTCTCCAAGCTAAATAATATAAATGGTACCAAATTAAAGATCACCCAAGCAGAAGCACTCAACTATCACCTAGTCATGTTCTATACAAAATTTGTACGCAGCACCATATGCATACAGTTTATGTTTATTTATATTCATATGTGAAAACTACATTGTTGTTGGTGGATAATGTAGATAATGATATCTCCTATGCAAAAATGGTATATTTATATAAACAATGGTTTGAATTTTCTAGGTAAGCAGTATTTAAGATGATTCACACAGGTGATCGATATCATTATTTAGAATGAAAATGCACTACTTTTGACAAGGCTTACCAGAAATTTAACTACCACTGAAAGTTAAATTTACCAAAAACCCCCCTGAGTTATTAAATATACCACTGTTCTTCAAACCAAACTCCATCTTAGTTGTACTTGCAACAAAGATAAGGTCCAACATTCATGGATAATATGCTAACATTTTCTTGAGTATGCACCTTCCTGTCATCATAATATTATAGAATGGTGTGAACTTCAAATATAGAAAGGGAACCCGCTTCTATAGAAAAAAAATATTTGCTAATCATACCTAAAATTTTGTGATATTTTCAGATAGAACCAACTATTAGTCAAAATTGCAACTGGTACCTAAATTTGAAAAATTGCAAATAAGCTAAGAAAGCATAAGTTAAGATGTGTTGTCAGGATTCCAAATGGTACTGTACCATGTTTATCAAACATGAGCAAATCCAACTGCTTGTACCTACGAAACCACTCATTTTTTAAACTCTACTTCATTATTTTTTTAGAGAAAATGTAGAAATAAAAAAAACAGACCAGAATGATTATATCTAAAAATTAAACCCCAATGTCAATAATTAAACCCTACTTCATAAAATCCAACCCTTCTCCCGCAGCAGTACCAGTAATAGTGCTGGTATCAGTATTGCTACCAATAATACAAAAACCAGACCATAATGGTTATATCAAAAAAATAAATTACAGGTATAAAACAAAGAAAAGCGTGGTAATTAGCACAATTCAAGTAAATTACTTAAAACCAATTATCACAATTAAGTAAATAACTTAAAGCAATCTATAATTAATCGCCGACTTTCAAGAGCGCACCTGAGCCAGAGTCTCGCTGAGAGACCGAGCGAGAGGAGCTGAGAGCTGCACCACAGTCTAAATTCTGAATATTCGGAATATCTAAATATTCGACTAACCTATTCAGTCTAAATTTATTTTTCTTTTTTTTATTAAATGACACAATCGGAACTTCTCAGTTTCACACACAAATTGTCCTGGTAAAAAATCACCTTCTGTCTTTTTTGAGAATGTGTGATCCAAAGCTTCTGTCAGTAACAATGGTAAGATCAACAGAGAAGAGATCAATATGCATAGAAATATTCAAAAAATGATGAGAAAAATAGATCTCTTCTCTGTGGGAAAACAGTAAAACCAATCCGAGAGCTATCAACTCATGGTAAAAATGAACTATACAGAAGTGCTAAAAGAATACAAAGGTGAACAAGGTTACCAAAATTAGAAAATGCCGTCTCCTGTACAGCAGTAGCAACCCCAATCTCCTCAATATAGGGATAAAGTTTTATCCTGTCCCGTGTGAATATTTCTGATTGCAACTCTGAAAAGGAAATAAATTAATTAAATGTAATGTTAACCAATAAAGGAATGACGATCTTAAGTAAACTTTTCTGATTGCCACTGTCTTAGTAATGGTTCAAAAGAATAATAAATGGGTGGATGAATGTTACACTTTTCAAGCAAACTTTAAACGTCTGGTCATGACCAGACTTGTGATAGAGGCGGTCCTTATGTTTAAAGGCCTACTTCAAAAAACAAAACAAAAATATGAAATCGATACTGTTGAGGGGTCCTTATGCTTTGAGATTCGTGTCAAGTTAATAAACCCAATTTTGAGCCATCCGATTCAATTGTACTCAGTACTGTAACCTGAGGGGATGTGAATTCAGTCAAGCTCCCAAGCTCTCTTAAAAAAATAAATATTTTCTGCAGTTCCTGATGCTTAACTTTAAGGAATCGCTTCCCATATGTTTCTCCATTTAACACGCTCTAACAGGATACATGTTTGGCAATGGAGGTGTTGGAAATGGAGACGATCATGTTCAGCGAAAAAATAAAAATAAAAATTATTTCTTGAAATTCAGTGGTGGTTCCAAATATTAGTATATTACTTCTAGTTCTAAAGGGAAATATGAGCTAGCGCTTTTTGGGTGGGGGCTGCTCTCTTTCTTTTTTGAGGTCGATTTGAAAGAAATGTCAAAAAGAAGATCTAAATCCCAAGATTGATCAGTAGATTCAACGGCGAAGTGTTAAATCATCATCATTTTCCTATTTGAACTCTTGGGAGAAGGAAAAGATTTTGAGCGGAGAAAGTAGGAGAATCTATCGAAATTGGACCGAGACAGAAAATATATAAAGGAACATATCTCAGTAAAAGATTTTTAGCTTCACCTGCTCTCTCCCTCCCTCTCTGAGAGGCTACACAAAATTAGAAACCAAACATACCTGACACTAAGCAAATCAGCCCCTAAGCTTTACCAAAATAACCTTTGCCTAATTGCATAAAGGAAAAATAAAAGATCGATGCTGGTTAATTTATACAAAACCAGAACTACTGACAATCTAAGAACACAAAGCAGTCAAACAAACAAAAATGCCCTTGTCAGAGAGGTGCTTCTAAAGACTAACAATGAGTCAATGACCATACAATGTCCAATATAGACTATAACAGTAACCTCAATTGTGCAGTTAAACCAACAAAAAATGAACATAACTGAAGATTGAACTTAACCCAATTAAAGAGTTACATTTTGCATATATATGGTACCCAATTAAAGAGTTACATTTTGCATATATAAATCAATAAAGCTCTTTTTTCATTTACAAACATTATATTTTCGTATTAAAGAACATTGCTATACATTTAATCTGGCAGGGAAAGCCACTTCACATTCTTTCATAAAATGAATAAATGTCTAAGAAAACAATTGATGATGCTTACTTGGACCACTGTGCAATTGATGATGCTTACTTGGTCCTGATAGGTCTAAATTATATACACATTCGATCTAGTTTTTATCACATAATATCACCAAATATCTTGTATTTTAGTATAGAATAGAATGAAATATATCTAAGAATCAAGTTACTGTCAAAGTCTATTTAAGTTACAGGAAATGGAGCAAATTGTAGATCTTCTCGCAAGCTTTCCGAAAAGTGGTAGAACACTGAAAACGGAGTTACGGATCATAAGTTATGCCCGTTTGAATTTCAGAGCAAAACAGGAGAAACCGAGCCCAGTGCGGACGCACTGACCCAGAGTGCGGACGCACTCAGCCATCAGACACAGAAAACAGAAAATCCGAGCGCAGTGCGGACGCACTCGGGCCGCACCACCCGCACTCAGCCAACACACAGTTCGTATTTTGGCCATATCTTGGTCATACGAACTCCGATTTGGGTGATTCAAAGCTTGACGGAACCAGGTCAAAGAGATCTACAACTTTCATGAAGGAAAAATATCCAAATTCGGAATGTATAATTCTGTAAAGTCGCATCAATGGCCGCATCAGCCTGAAAAACTGCTAAATATGGAAAGTTAGTGGGCTTAGTGGGTGCCAAAATTAGAATAACTTGGTCTCCAAGTTCAGAATCATAGAATTAGAAATATAGAAGTTAGTAGGCTTAGTGGGCGCCGAAAATAAAACGACTTGATCTCCAAGTTCAGAAAACGTTATATAAGGCTAAGGAGACCACATGATAAATCATCCATTAATATCACTACTAGAATTTGGACTTCTTACAAGGGCAAAATTTCGGTTGTTGCAAGAGCTCACGCTTGCAACAAGCCCGAAAAAGACTTTTTACAAGGGCCACCCTTGTAAAAACTACCGTTGGAACAAGCCTCCATGTAAATACTCGAATTTTGACTTGTTACAAGGGCTACCCTTGCAATAACTTTTCCCAATCTTGTTGCAAGAGACTACTCTTGAAATAACTACCATTGCTAAAAGTCTAAGATTTGGCACCTGCAGGGAGTATTTGCAAGGATAAAGAACGTGGGCCCCATCTTAGTATTTGCAAGGTTGAAGAACGTGGGTCCCACACGGTTTATTGCAAGGCAAGTGAACTAAACAATTACATGGTTAGAGAAGGTGGGGCCCCCTGTTTATTTGCAAGGGTATTGAAGGTGGGCCCCACCAGGTTATTTGCATGGATTACCCATGAAAATAATAATCTTGTATGGCATCATTTTCAACATGGCCCTATTCTACAGTCATCCCTGTACCAACCCGGTACCAACCCAATACTCTTTTACATCCCTAATTCCCATTGAACCATATTAACATAAACACATTGAAATATAGATCGAAAGCATGTAATAAGCATTAATCAACATATTATAATTATCATACATTGTACCAAAATACTGAAAAACATTATATCAACAATATATAACACAAAAGTTTGCTTAACTGCTAATAACAGCAATCCATTTATACAATTATCCAAGTACATTGTTAACAAGAAAAAAAATCTGCTAAGGTTTCCCTACATAACCATATGTGAAAATAATAATGTCGCATCAAATACATAACCTCACATGACCCACCAAAAGAGTATAAAGTGCACACTCCTGAGCTGGTGAATCTGAAAATAAAACAAAAGACACCATAAAATAGAAAATATATAGTTTGAAAATGTAATAGTTTTTTTACCTCTAGAAAACGTAACAATTCTAAAGCATAACCTCTAGAAAACAGTTTTAATACAACAATTATTACCTAATAGAAGAGAGACAAAAAGGACCACTATTGTTTTCTTACACCACATACACCCAAGGCCATGACTGGAAAAAAAAAAACTCACTAGTGATTGGCACATTGCACTTCTCTTCATAAAAAATGAGCAAGGGAAGGATACATGTGCAATGTATCTCACCTTGTAGAAGATACTTCACTTTTTTGTAGGACAGTAATTTTTAAACATGTAGGTGTACAAAAAAAAGGAGTTATAGCATAGTATACTTCACCTTTTCACCAAGCTTGAAGGCTGGAAGGCCTCTATAGGGACATCCACTGCACCTGAAAATAGTGAATAAAAAAAAAGATACCACCAGATTAAAAGTTGCGGTAATTCGCACCTCAACCCAATCTTTTAATAACCCAAATAAGCGAGCAAGTTAGACAGATTTCACAACACAACTCATAGTACCACTAGATTAAAAGCCACTGATTTGAAGCAACACAATGCACAAATATAGTGAAATTTTATTTCCTGTAAACTTCATTTGTGCTATCAAATATTATACACAGTACTTACAATACTTGTTTTTGCAGAAAAATAATACTGATACTTGTTAAATTTAACAGAAAAAGATATTTGAACAACTTGTACCCAAACCTTTAATATTCTCTCACCAGTGAAATAAGAAACCAGTAACAAACCTTCCAAGACAACAATTAATCACACCCGAAATTCATAACGTATCAAGATCTTAAATATCAAGCTTTCAATTTTGAAACCGCACTGCTCAATTAGTGAATTACCAAACTAATTCCTATACGTTGCTGGTTATCGGCAATCATTGGCAACCATTTACAACCGCACTGCTCTCACCTAAAATTCTAGTTTTATTTGGGCAAATCATCAAACACTTAAAATACATGCATCAATGCAATAAAATTTACTCAAAAATTCAATCCTTTCACATATTTGGCAACTAGCTCCGAACAAAAAGAGATGTAAACCTCACACAGTAAATCAACTTAGTAAGATAAGGTTATAACATATGTACATGTTGAATTTTAGGAAGAACATTGGTTGTCTTTTTAAGAGGAAAGGATGAACCAGCTTTTCCAAGACGCCTTTTTTCCCTTAACCTGCATCATATGAAATTTATATTAGTCTGGATTTTAACATCAGAGAATAGAAAGAAAATTAAAATTAAAATATATGAATTTAATAATTTACTAATCAGAACTGACTGGGCACTGTCGATAGATGGAAAAGGATCAACAAATCCTGATGCACATATATTAAATGGGAAAAATCTACAAGGCCATGGTCTCTCGTGGAAAAATTAAATGGGGATACACATATATTTGGAAAGCATATGCACCGGCCAACATACAAAATTCATAGCTAAAAGTTTACATGATAGCTGATGGTAGTAAATTGAGGCTTTATTTTGATTAAACAAAGACAATGCAACTAACTTGACTTAATTCATCCTAATAACAAGATTGCCTGAGACTCTGGATTTCCAATTAGTTGTAGTGATGGGTTAAAATCAATTCAATTCACACTAAAAGTAATAAAAGTAATAACTTAATTCAGCCTAATAACTTATTGACTTGAACTAGAGAAATTCGATTCACACTAAAAGTAATAAAAATGGACAAATCCAGAGGGTTGTAGTTGCACAAAACCACAAACCTGAGTTGTACGACTAAAAGAAAGCGACTAAGTGTGAGAAGCAAATCTCGAGCACAAAATTTATCACCAGCCGAGATCACCAAGAGAGAAACAACGCACCACCACGAGAGAAGGTTCCTGGCCGGAGAACCTCGCTTTTCTTCTGAAAAGGCCTCTCGCCTGAATCTCACCGATCGCCTTTCCTCTTCCTGCCATTTTAGATCTAGAGTTTTTTTTTAAGAGAGAGGCACTGAAGAGAGCGCGAGAAATGAAAACAAATAGGAGGGAATCCAATTAAGCGGACAAAATAAGGTGAAAAATAGAAGGGAAGTTGAAAAAATTGGGGGAAGGTGAAACTCTCTTGGGAGGGAAAATGAAAAACCTAAGTTAGGTGGCTGCGTACAGAGAGAAGAGGGAAATGAAAAGTTAGAGGTAAATAAAGAATTCATATACTTAGAGGTAACATAATATTTGTGTTTAGATCGGACCATGTGATCATCTTTACGCACCAATATCAAAGGATCTTGTGCATTATCTACCGCCAGATTTAAACAGAAATATTATGTTACCTCAGAGTATTGAGACTCTTTACTCACAGCTATTCAAAATGAATAAATCAAGACCATTCTTCACTTATCGGACGGATAGAAGTTTGATATATACTAATCACCTAATGTATGTACAGCAGTACATATAAAAAAAATTCAAAATTTTTTTTTATTTTTTTTACATCTTATATGTTCAAATAATACTTATACATGACATTTTTTTATAGACTTTCATCATTATATGGTCCTTCAAATTTAGAAAATATTTTCGGACCGTTCATTTTCACGCGGAAAATCAACGGTCGATCTACAATGAAATCATTCCAAATCTGTTTTAAAATGATCAAGAGAGAACATTGAACATAACCAACATAAAAGTTCGAAAATTTTATTATGTACGAGCTTCGATCCAACACGAAGTTTTTATGGCCATACGATGCTTCAATTTTTTATCAACTAGATGGATGGGTAAATAAAAACAAATTTTCATCAAACTTGGGCGCAGGACAATAAATGCAGTGCTCCTTAATTTAAACGGCTCCGATCGACCAACGGATGACATATACCCGTGCATCTTCATTAACTCACAAAACAAGAGTTTATGTTTCATGTTCATGCATGGAAGATGTGAGTCATATGTGCAACATGCATGTAATGCTATATAATTTAAACATGTCAAAATAATTTAAGTAAGCAATAAACATGTTATTACATTAATCATTGCATAAATTTCATTAATATAATTTCCATAGCAAAATATTTTATAAAATTAAAGTAGAATTTTGATTTTAATTGACTAAATTTAACTAAATATTTTCACTTCTATTGACACATGTTGAAGGGGTAAATAATGATGAAATTCTATAAATTGATAATTGTAAGTATGATTTGGTCATATAAACCGTTAAAAATTTGAAATTTTTTTAATTGTTTTTATATTATTTGTTGTATATGTTTTATCGAATCTGTGCATATGTAAATCACAACATTTATTTGTTAACTTTTAATTTTATTGTGACTTTAACAATTTGTTGTATATGTTTTATCGAATTTGACCTTACTAAATCAATGACGAATATGTTCATTATACGTAAAATTTATGAATCAAGTAAATTATTAATCATATAAATTTTGGAAATGTCTACTTGTACTACAAATTTTATTTGAGAAAAATAATGTACTATAAATTTTATTTGAGAAAAAAAATTGTACTACAAAATTTATTTGAGAAAAATAATTGTACTACAAATTTTAGGAAGATAAGACTTTGTATTGCAAATTAAGTTTATAACTTGCATCATATAGGATGAATCAAATTAAATCGGTCACTTTAGACCTCTTCTAATTTTTTCTATGTATTTGTGCAGTTAATGCATCAAAATCAACAAATTTTACAATTTCGCTCAAGTACCATATTTTTCATTTCCCTCTAAAATTTTATAATTTTTTGACAACTTCCCTCCACATTTTTTGACATCCCTCTAAAATTCATTTTCACGTCCCTCCAATTTTTTCGTGTGTTCCCTCCAATTTTTTCAGCAAATCCACTTCTCCCTCTGATTTTTCCCAAGTCCCCGTCTTCCTCTCTATCAATTTACCAAGTCTTGCCTTCCTCTCAGCCAGTCAGCCGCACCCCACTTCCCCAATCAATCTCACCATCCCCTCTCTACCTCTCAAATTACATCTTCGCCTCAATTCTTCTCCAGGACCTCCCCTCTCCATCTCTCAAATTGTGAATCTGACCCCAGCCCCCAAACCCTCCCCCCACCGCTCTCTCTCTCTCTCTCTAAGACCGAGCACCCAATATGCACAGAAGGTATTTGTGGAAATGCCTAAATGGGAAGAACAATTAACACGACCAACACTTACCATATTTAATAGGTGATTTTTTTCCCATATTTTTGTTAATGTCTGTTTCATTTGGTCAGTTGCTGTCAGATGATAAATTCAAAGTCAATCCTTAGGTAACGGTTGATAGTTTTATCTTGTGGTGCATGTAAGGTGTTTGTTGAAATGCCCCGCACAATTAGGCTAAAGTATTATGCTAAAGTGACCATTAGGACTAATTCAATGCTTAGTGTTTTGTTTGAATATGTGTTATTTAAGGCAAACATTGATTGGTTACATTAGATATCTTGAGGTTCTTGATATTGACTAGTAAAAGAATATTGGGGCATATTCTTGATAAGCATATATAGATACCACTATTTCCACTTTAGGTGATTTTTTTCCCAAATTTTTGTTAATTGTCTGTTTCATTTGGTTAGTTGCTGCTAGATGATAAATTCAAAGTCAATCCTTAGGTAGTTGATAGTTTCATAACGGTTGATAGTTTTATCTTGTGGTGCATGTAAGGTGTTTGTTGAAATGCCCCGCACAATTAGGCTAAAGTATTATGCTAATAATGTTCACTACAGCTATTATTTAATTATTGATTTTCTTGTATCGGATGTAAATTATTGATTTGCTTGTATCGGATGTAAACTTTTAAATTTTGATCCATGCAGACACCCATACTGTGGCTACATGGTACAGATGACTAGATTGTATTGTTCGAACTGGTGCAAACCTAAGGAAAATTGGTGCAAATGGTGACCAGATTGTATTGTTCGAATAGAACAAGTTAAAATCATTTTTAGACTAATTAACTTAGTTCACACTTCCTCTTCAGAAATTTATTTCTTAATTTTTCTCATTCCAGAGGATTAATTTGACAGGGGGTTTCCCACTTTGTGACGGGAAACTGAAATGATTCAGAGATTTTGCCAGAGACAATGGCTTGAGAAAAGGCGATAGATTGGTAGTAGAGTTAGCTTAGTGTTTTGTTTGAATATGTGTTATTTAAGGCAAACATTGATTGGTTACAGTATATATCTTGAGGTTCTTGATATTGACTAGTAAAAGAATTGTGAAATTGTAACAAAAGAAACCCTGAACAAAATCATAATCAAACATTGCTATGTATATGTTACAGGGTGAGGTGGGAGAAGAGGATGCGGATATGGAGGTGATGAAATGCCAGCAATGCAATACCCCGACTAGTCAATATCAAGAGAGAAGCCGAACCAAATAGGCCTAGAAGTTCTTCCAGTGACTCCTCTTCTTCTAGTGGTAAGTAAATTATGATAGTTTTAAGGGGATAATCGTCAAATTGGACCAAATTGGAGTATTATGGTATATCTTGTTTGTTTATTGTGCAAAATGAAATGAGACCAAATTAAATCTTGCTTCTGGAATGAAATTATAAAATGAAACGAGGAGACCAAAAACATTATTGTAATAGTCTACCTATTACTTACTGCTTTGTAAAAAAAAATGTTACCTTGGTGTTTAGAGCAAGCTAGCAATGTATTCTCAAAAACCTTAATTCTAGTAGAAACAGGTGTAATTCATTCGTAGATACTTCGCATGAAAACAATTTGAGACTGTTTTAAGTTGAAATTTCGATTGAAGTTAGGGGAGATTGTAATAAGGTAGCAATGGACCTCTCCATTCATACCTAGAATTGAGACATCTTCACTACAGATAACAGCAGGATTTGTTTAGATGTCAGCAGGATTTGTTTCTAGATAACAGCAGGATTTATTTCTATAGAATAGTTTTCCATTTCTGTTTTTCACAGCTCACCTTCTGTCTTTGAGCTCATGTACGTTGGCCTATATTAAGGCATGTAATAATCTTCTTTAATATAATGAAAAATAGCATCTGATTTCAGATTGCTCGATGGAAGGGAGGTGGTGGTGAAGAAGCTTGGGCCGCATCGAGGCTATTTTAGATTGATCAATTACTAAATCACACTGAGCATAGTTATAACTTTTTCGCAATTACTCAACATCTTTTGGTTTATTTGCAAGTAATCCGAAAATTATTGGCTCTTAGCAAGGATAGTTAAGTGTTACATGATTTAGGTGCAATTTTTGTAGGATGGAAACACTGAATTGAAAGGCATCCATACAGCTAGAACATGATTTATTATGAAGACCTTGCTCTGCAGTACTCCATTTATGTGTCTAAAGGGAACATTTAGTGAATATTCTGACTCAACGGAAGATGCTGACAATGAGACAGTTGATGTATGGCAATTTGGAGAATTATTTTGTATCTCAATTACTTTGTAAGATTTTACTATTTAAGACAAATATTCTAATTTAAGTTTCTGAATTATTTGTGTATCTTAAATATTATACTCTTTTCAAACTATTGCTGTAATTCTTGTTGCTGTGGTTTACAAAATAAATTCAATTTGAAGAGAGATATTAAAAATATACAGAAAAGTCTCTGCACTGTAATACAAAACAAGTTACAAGGGTAAGCCCTTGCAATTAGTAGTTGTCAGAATAACCAGACTTCTTGCAAGGGTAGTGTAGGATTTCTTACAAGGGCCTTCAGAATAAAATAATAAAAACAGAATCTTCAAAACTTGTTACAAGGGTTAGCCCTTGCAACTGTTTTGTCTCAAATCTTTAGACTTATTACAAGGGCATGGAATGAGGTTTTTGCAAGGACATTCATTAAAATATAATATCTGGCTCTGCTAGCGGGTCACAGGTCTTCAATTATTATTTGCAAGAGTAGATAAGAGACAATTTCAAGGGTAAACATCAAATCTTTTGCATGCGTTACTTTTTCCAAGGGACACCCTTGCAACAGGTTTTCTTGTGTCAGAAATGTCATTTCTTTTGCAAGGGCCGTTCACACTCTTGCAACAAGTAAGTGCTACTCTTGCAAAAAGTCCAAATTCTAGTAGTGTATATCCATTTTCCACAAATTGAGAGAGAGAGATCCTACAGAAATTCTCGAAGTTCCAAGGAAGGAGAAGAAGAAGATTCAAGCAAGGAGTTGGCAAGATCGAGGTTTTAGATCTAAGAAATGGTGTAATCATTTCTTTATCTCATTTCTTATTGTTTTTGCCAATCTTTGTTATGGATCTCTCCAAGAGAGAGTAGTTCTCTTTCTAGGGGTTTAGGTCAATGCATGAACTTGTTTAATTCTAGATTATTCGGATATTTGTTTTTATTATGATTGTGTTATCGGATTTGATTGTTAATTTCTGTGATTTATTCTTTATGAATTGCATTAGTACTCGTTCCTTTGAGTTCACCTCGTTAGGGTTTATTGAATTGAAGTAGTTTTGAAATCGCGTTGATCGTGTTTTTCCGCTTTAAGTTTATTAAATTCCGGCATTGGTCAAGTAGGAGACTACTAATTGAAACCATAAAGACACACCTTAGGATTGGGTTAGAAGCGACCGTACTTTGATATCCAATCCGGAACTATAGGAATTAAGGTTAGGATTTTGGTGAAGGACCGAAAGGCGAAGGCAAATCCTAATTAGGACACCTTAGAACAAATATCGATATATGCTTTGAAGCATGAGATTAAATATCCCTCTAGGTTAGTGACAGCCCTAGAATTCGAGGCACATTAATCCATAAAGCCCAAAGTATTTGTATTAATATTTGTTCCAAAGGCTAACATAGGTTAGAAACCTCATCAAATCAAACATGAATTTAAACAAACCGAATAAATAGAATTAGCAAGGAATTGTAGACCGAATACCCCTAGATCTCCTTAAACTTGAAAACAAACCAATCTTTCTTTCCTTTATTTTATTTACATTTATTGTTTGAAACTCCTCTCTTTCGGGTATTGAACCCAACCTTAAGATTTTAGAACAAACCCCCCCACTTTACTTTTATTGTTTTGTTTTAGAAGTAGTTTTCTTTATTAAAAATTGGTATTTCCCTATCTCCCTGCGGATCGACACCTAAATACTACAATCGATAGGTTGTGCGCTTGCAACTAACCTATTCATTGAGTACGAAGGTTTTATAAATATTAAAGGCAAAAGAGTACAAAATTATTATATCTAAAATACTCACCAGGTCCACTATGCAAGATATGAAAACAAAAAAGGAAACAAAATGATAAAACAAAATGCTATCTTGTTTTAAGATATTTAATATCATATTATGCTGTTTTTTTAAACATACATTATTTGATTCCAAAGTCTAAAGTTCGCAATAATACAACACAAGCAAAATGTTCAAAGATATGATTTTGGTTCAGGATTGGTACACAGGGAAATCAACAAAATGACACCTGTATTAATTTAAACCAAAGAATGACAACGTACTCTCTCTTTTTAATAAATGAGAAACATATTATCATATTGATTGAACACAAATCAAACTACTTCAAACAAAATAAAAATTAGTAGATTAGATCAACAAAACCCCTCACATCACTTTTGGCCACAAGAGAAAGCCGTGCATAACCCACGTCAGTTGCGACAAAGTGAGACCACAAGAGAAAGCCGTGCATAAACCAGTATATATGTTCTTATCAAAATCAGAAAAAGAAACCCTTGTACCAGAAAAAGGGGGCTATACCAGAAAAAACCATGAACCATATACCAGTGTATCTAAAAATCAAACTATGTCTGTTCTTACCAGTATTTGTTCGATCGATACCAGAAAAATCAGCATAAAAAGGGGCAAAACAATAGAAAAACTCCTCAGTACCTAAAAAAAAAACCAAGTGACTTAACAGAAACCCTCGAATCAGAGGAAGAGAATTTTCAGAATGCATCTAAATTAAGAATAAAATATTTGTCCTGCTATGGACAAAAATGCCTCATCGGTGAATACAAACCTAACCTAATAATACTATGTAGAAAACATTAGAATATTATTACTGGTATCTTAGCTATGACTTAGATCAATGATAAGAGCTAATTGCATGGGGTATAATTCACTTACATCAGCGTAGGATATCTGGTATAGTGACGGGTTGGACCAGAATTAACTCCTCTACAAAAGGTGGCTTGCTTATACCTGGTTTGAGAGAAGTGAGGAAACAAATTAGCAATTATAAGCAAACTAAAAACAAATGCATTCTTTATTATTATATCTTCAAGAGATACTTGCATTTTGGCGTAAATAATTCAAATTATTTAAAATTAATAGTTAATAAAACAAATTTATGGTACTGAAAAAATGGAGCAATAAAAGAAGTTGATTGTTTTGTACCGTTCTTCCATAATCAATTACCAACTTAGAGAATTTTCCAACTTTTACCCTTTGTATTCCTTGTAAATAAGTCCCTAAAACTATGTACCAGTAAACACAACAAGCTGGTACCGACCGGGTACCAGTGTTTGGAGGGTCAGAGATTCTCAAATACTAACTTGGATTAGCACCATAAACAGGGAGTGATCATTATGCTAGGAGAAGGATTTCAAACAAAGGGAAATCTCCTGACCACTTACCTTGTCTACTAAAAAAGGAAGAGGTGGGCCCGCCTGTCTGACCTTGAATCAATGGCTAGAATTTGAGTTTTCTATGATTTTATTAGTTTTTGTGTGAATGGAGATGAAAATGCTATTGTCAACAAATGTAGCAGTAGAAGTTTTTCAACAAATGGCTTTTAAAATGTCTTTCTTTATATCATCAATGTATATTATATAATGAATGTGATGTTGCTATCAGGTGCTGAAATTGGAAAAGTCCATGTTTGTTTCGGAGTCGGTACAGAGCGAATACCGAAACAGATTACTGGCTTTTTGTTTGCTAATTTTTGTAAGAAAAAGGCTTCACTATAACTCTATAAGAGCAACTGTCCCTGACACCTGATTTCAAATTCCATATATATCATCAATATATTTCTTAGTTAATATTCTATTACTCAACTATATGCATAAACCGTAGTGCCCGAACAAAACATTGAATAAGAGTATATGCAATATTATAAGTGTCTTTTACTATCATCTCTTTTATTTTTAGGTTATTCGATTCGATATTTGATAACACCAGTGAGCTGAAACAAGACAGTTAAATACGTACCCTCTAAATCTTGATTGAAGAGGTTTCTGGCACCATGGGGTTTGAGTGAAGAGGGCGATTGTGCAAATGCAAATCGCAAATGAAAAATCAGGTCTGCAATTTGAGAGGAGCGAATTTGATTGATATATAGGTAAAAGAGTCGGTTGAATTTGAATTGGCAATGGCGGGGACAGCTGAAGTAAAAATAAATTATCATTTGTGACCAGCTGAAGCAAACCCTAAACACAGATATGTACCCCAAACACAAACCCTAAAACTAACAAATTCATTTACAAACTATCTTCTTCTTCCTCTCTTTATCTCTCTCTCTGATTTCAGAATACAAATTCACTTACCGGTACAGTGGTAAAATCAGGTCTGTGTGTAATTTGAGATTTCAGAATACAAGTTGAGGAAAGGGTAAAATCAGGTCTGCAATTTGAGATTAACGAATTTGAATGATATATATAGATAAAAGAGTCGGTTGAATTTGAAATTGCAATGGCGGGACAATTACCTGTCAAATTCATTGAGAGATCGAAGAACCGATGTCCTCCCAATTCGAATTTGCGCAGAATCTTTCTTCTTTTCAATTTGAATTTGCGCGGCGGAGAGGAACTTCTTTTCAAGGGAGAGATCGAAGAACCGATATTTTGTTCAGAGGAGAGATCGAAGAAATGAGAGGGACGCTGCAATCCAGCAGCCTCTGCTGCTGAACTCTTTCAAAAAAAAAAAGAAAGGAGAGGGACGCGTGGGGAGGAGAAAAGAATTCATCTCCAGTGCAGTACTGTAATACGGAATCTTTTACAATTACTTAATCTGGACCGTTATTTTTAACATTGCACGAATCTCAAAGCCAAATAATACTGCCCGATCCAGGAGAAAACGCGTGGGGAAGAGAAAACGCGTGGAACTTGAAGAGAGAAAAGGAGATTCAGTGTATCACTTTCTGTGTGTCACTATATGTAGCATGAATATAAATCACTAAATTTAGATTTCTACACGTTTGACAACATGAAACAGATGTATTAAATCAAACTATTTTAATTAAAGGCTGAGATTGAGATCTGTTTTGATGAGTGGCTGAGATTTATAGAATCAACGGCTCAGATCTTCTCTTGACAGATAGAGGGTTGGGTCCCAAAAAAATATGCATGATATTAGTAGTCCTGATATTTTATATATATAATCCTAGAAAGTTTTCTACTGTTCATTCAAGTGCTGTCACTATCTGGCCCGTCCGATGGTATCTTACGGTGAAAAATAAACTTCTTCGCCAACGCTCTCTTTTGCTCTCTCCGTCCTGTTCTCCCCTTTCTCGTCGTCGGATCCGCCTTCATCTCCAAACCCTTCTCCTCCATCTGAATTCATAGCTACCTCTCTCTCTTTTAGCCGTGTCGCCGCTTCAAGTTCGTGCTGTGTATCTAGCGTGAGATGCGGGAGAAGTCCTCAACTGGTATTTCTGCTGAGGTCACCGTAGGGGCAATGGAGGCCCAGTTTTGGCACTATTTCAAGGTCTCTCTCTCTCTCTCTCTCTCTCTCTCTCTCTCTCTGTATGTCCGGTGGGCCATGTAGATTAAATTGGCATATATTGTTTCTTAATTCAGGAAGTATTGCCACAGATCTGTATGCTTCTGAAGTTTTGAGCGAATTGTTTTTGGGAACTTTTTTTGAGTCTCTACTCTTGATTCACTTACTACCAGGGTTTATCGCCAAACCTGAGGCATTGCTAGATAGTTGGAAAAAATGATTTTCTGTCAAATTGGTTTCGGATGGGTTTTTCAGTAAATTACGAAGTGCTGAGATATTATGCCCTGAAATAGCGCTCATATTTAAAAAAAAGAAAAGAAAAATGATGGCCTTTTAAATCACTATAAATAGTTGCTGGTATATTACCTACTTCCAGTATTCTGGTTCACGGGCCAGTTTGACCAAGTTTGATGAAAATTAAATCTTTCATTAGTGTTCAGTTGCTGAAAGGAGGGTACTGTTGAGGTCAAATTACATTAAAACAACAATAATGAGGTTATTTGCTTCAACTGGAATTTTAATTGCACAACTGAGTTTTATTGCACATGGATGGCAAACTTCTGTGTTTTTGGTTCAAGTGCCAGTTTGAATAGGTTTGATGAAAATTTAATCTTTCATGGTTTGTTTAGTGTTCAGTCGCTGAAAGGAGGTACTGTTGAGGTCAAATTACTAAAAATGACAACAATTGAGGCTATTTGCTTTAACTAGAATCTTAATTGCACAGGTGAGTTTTATTGTACATGCCTTCACAGAGGTTTAATTAAGGACCACTAAGGTTAATTTTGCTAACATGTTGATTCAGCAATTCTTACAAACTGAGGCTTAGTTGACAAAAGAAGGTTCTGTTGCGCTAATCATTAGTAAATGTGTTGTTCATCCAATTGTATCCAGATCAAGCTAGAGCTAGAAGAGAGCATGACCACAGAAGCTATGCACCTATACAGAGTGTCCAAACATATACTAATTAACTTCCAGCTTATCTACATTTGGGAGTGGACTGGTAAAAAAAATATACATACCTTTTTGTATTTGAAATGTAACATCTGCTCATATCTAGGGTCTATACACTAGCACTGATTTTACAGTTGGGCTTTAAATTTTTTTAATTTTCAATTAGCTCCAAAAAATGATATCTAGGGTCTATACACTAGGTGGAATTAATAAGAATGATAAAGTGGTCCTTTTAATTTTTAATATGGAATTGATGATTAATTAGATAAGGTTTTTTGTTTAATTAAAAAAAAAGGGAAATAGGAAAGAATTTCTGATTTAGATAGGGGAATAAGATATAAGCTGTACAAGTATCACGCCCCCTATTAAATCTGAATTATATTAAATCTACAACGCAAAAGACTATACATTATGTGTGAATTATATTACACTACTCCTGTTTTAGTTTTGTAAGCTAATCAAACCTACTTTTGATCTTTTATTTGGTACAGAAACCACTGAAGAGGGGGACGGTGTTGGTGCAAGATCTACGCATAGCAAAGGTGGAGAAGAGGTAACAGATATACGCACAGCATTTGTCAATAGAACTGGATATCTTATCAATAAAATTGCAACATTTATTAATTTTGTATGTTTTTCAGCATTTATCAACATGTCTGAAGAACAACGCCCAACTTTAAGGAGAGAACGCCGGCAGAGGTATGGGGAGGGCAGCTCCCAAATTGCTGATCAAGAGATAGAGGTTCCGGTTTTGGTTAACGAGCATGAGGCAGATGTTTAGCCCGTGGTTGAAGAACCACAAGGACCCCCACCTGCAATTTCACGCAGGACACGCGGGGCAAGTGAGACTCAGAAGGCGTCCATGGGAGAAGGTGAGACTAAACCATTTGTCAAAGTTGTCGGCGACCGGAGATTAACTACTGTTAATCCCGATTTACACGTACGACTGATCACTACCATTGGGAAGCTCGCATGTGGTCGGATGTCATTCTCATGCCGAAGCTACCAAGATTTTAGCCGGCATGACAAGCTTGAATTCCACAATAACTTCTTGGTTTCTTTCATTTCCATTTTGTTCTTGCTCAATATCTGTGCATTTTGTTAACTAATTGTCTTTTTTTGCTATTTACATTGTTATCTTTTTGTGTAGTTGCGGTACCAGTGGATGGAAGTTCAGGACCCACGCGAAGGCCTAAGAGCGCTCGATAACGTAGTCGGGGAACGCTATTATCAAGAGCTGCACCTCCGAATGAAGGATGCTATAAAAATATATGGCAACAACAATCTCTGGAAAAATGTGGTTCCTCATTGGTGCAAGTTCCTGCAGTATTGGGAGGGACTGTGCGATTATTGGAACATCCTAGAATGGAGTCAACTTTATGCAACAAACAAAAACAAGGGATATGAGTCCCAATTATAAATTGCAAAGAGGAATAATTTTAGTATCAGATCTCAACTGATTTCAGAACTGGATACCATAGTTGCAATTATCTTAATTGTTACATTTAGCCATTTGCATACTAACAAAAACAATTACTAAATTTGATGCATGTTCTCTTGGGTTGATTCCACAAAGGAGTCAAAAGCAAGAAAATTTAAGAGCAAAAGAGTCTTACACCGATTCCAACCGAATCAAATAAATGGGCACTTGTTGACTTGTGGTATACTGGTATCAATAGTTGTAAGGATAGTATCAATGAACGTTTCTAGACAAAAAGGGAGTAATGATTTACTAACAATCAACATATGAATTCCTTAAGAATTGAATTAATATAAATTATTTATAATGAACCGGTTCGGTTCAATGATAATTGTGGTATCAATGAAAATAATGGCTGAATATTTTCCTTGACAGAAGATAACCTAGAAGCACTTGACATGACAATAATTTAATCTGACAATATAACTTGAAGCAAATAAATTCACAAGTATTAATAATTTTATAGTTGTGAAATTCAAATTATATATTGTTTAGTTTGTTTATCTACCAAACTTTGTGGAATCATCATTACATGTTCCATCAATTTTTGTTGAATAAAATTTATTGCAACTTCAGATTGTTGGATTATATAATAAGTAAACCATGCATCATATGTTCTAATATTGTATACAATTGTTATTTTTTAACATGCAGATGCAGCAACTCATCCCAAAATATTGAGCTTCACAATTAGAATTTATTCATGGAGGATTGGAGGCCATAAAAAATTGTAAACCAAGTGCATCCTTAATTAATGCTAATCGTAACTTGAGGGCAACAAAAAAAAAAATAAAGACTCAGGGGGACTATTGAAATTTCTCAAATTATTATGTTTAAGTAGACAACACTATTCAAATTAATTTCTAATTTCATATCCTGAACAAATCAAATAAGAATGATGTACGTCTTATTCATGGCATTTTTTGTCTATTCATATTTTTAATGAAGCCCCCAATTTATGTAGATGTACAAACTTCAGGCAGAGCCCTTGAGCTTTTTGGCAATTCCAGCGAAGTACTTTCCCTGGTGGAAGGCTTGGCCTAATTCCAGCTCTGAAGGTTGGCGGGATCCGTCTCCGGCAAAGGTACCTGCACCATAAGGGGAGCCTCCTTTGACCTGCTCCATTTCAAACATGCCAGCACCAAATGTGTAGCCCACTGGTACGAAGATCATCCCGTGATGTGCAAGCTGAGTAATTGTTGTCAGACTGCAAAATGTGCAAAGTTGTTAAAATAGAACAATTTATCAGTATCCAATTTACTTATGAAGTATCACATAATGTTTTTTAGCATACATTTGATGCTTTGCACCAAGGCATAATGCATAATTAACTTGTATGGGAGAATATGAAATTACTTAACAGTTCTTATTTTAATATTATAATTTGGAAAAGGAAGTACAAGACTGGATCAAATAGACCTGGAGCAGCTAGCTTCCAGCCTAATCTTGACTTTCAAAGTTCAGGACCACATGTGTTAGTACTTTCACCAAATAGATACCACCTATTATTGACGTTTTGATAGGTTTGGATACAACTGCTTATGAATTAGAATTGACCGCTCTACCAGTAGAAGGCTGAATCAAAATGTTGCAGGACTAAATACTCCTAAGTCCAATGTAAAGACCAGAAGGGGACAGGCAGATAAGGTGTATCTTAATTCTATGCCCGTTTACTAGTACTATAAGTATGAAATTAATCAAAATAAACACCAAAAAGAAAACAATATATATATTTATGAACATACGGGGTGGTCTCTTGGCCTCCGCCTTGGGATCCAGTACTGTAAAAGATGCCGGCAGGCTTGCCGGCCAATTCCTGACCCCGCCAGAGCCCACCAGTGGAATCAAAGAATGCCTTCATCTGAGCGGCCATCATGCCAAACCTTGTCGGGAAACCGAAAATGATGCCATCTGCCTCCGTCAGCTCACTCGGGGTGATGGTTGGCACCTCAGTTTTCGGAGGAGCCCCCATCTTCCCCAGAACCTCAGTTGGTAGTGTCTCTGGCACCTGTTTTTCCGGAACAGAAGATCTTTTGTGAACTTCACATTTTAATTTTGTTCGTGCATTTCTGGTTTCTGCTGCTGTTTGGCCAATATAATATTATGCTGTTCTTACATCTTATTCTTGTGTCCTATATGTTAACTTCAGTATTTAAATTTTTTGGGTATTTCTGGTTTCAAATTTGTCCTATGCAGAAATACCCAAAAAAGTTGTATTGCTCTCAGTCAATTAGTCCCGTGCCATTTTTGTTTGGTACCAGACAATCTGATAACCTGTACCTGGAACAGCTTGGCCTCGACTCCTTCAACCGAAGAAGCTCCTTTTTGTATTTCTTGTGCTAGCTTCGCTACATGTCCGTACATGGAATAATACCTAAAGAAAAATCAACAGATATGAATTAAAGTTCAGTACAGTTTACTATGATAGAGATGTAAAGCTTTTGGCACCCAACAGATGATTGTGGTCAATAATGAACTAGTAGTTAGGTATGGTGTAGTAGTCCTCATTTATGTTGAGCAATTGATTTTAGCAATTCTGACAAATACTTTTGCACTTTTGGTACCCCCACCAGAAATGGAATATCCAAATTCATCAGCCTTTTATCAATTTTGCAATTGAACATGACTGCATATAATAATTTCCTATAACTATCATCTTCTTTATCTTCTCTTTTGTGATTATATATATCATATCATAGAGCATATATCTGGGCGATTCTAAGCTCCCCTTTGCATTTGTATGGTAACATTAAGAAACAAGAAACAAGGGTACTGAAGGCGTTGACTCAAGTGTGAGAAGTTTATTTCATATATAACCTTCAGAAACTAAAAATTAATATGATAATCTTCAAAGCACATCTATTTTGTTTTCACACCTCCGAAAATTTTGCAAAAGTTTTTTTTATAAAAAACCGGAAAGAACTATAATAGAACATTGTAAATTTGTCAATCACAGAACAACTTTAGAGGAAACTCTTTCGGAAGTAGCTGGAAATTAAATTGCCTAAATAAAACAAAAATCTTAAGGGGTATTTGGACAAAATAACCCTTCCCGGACAAGAAGTAGTTAGGCTTACTAGGCGACAATTATTGAAATTGAAATCAAGCCTACTACAGTAGTTAAGAATAAAAACAATTGTTTTCTACAAATTAAAGGTTTTGAGAAAATATGCGTTCTTTCCTCGATCTTCTTAATCAAGAACTAAAATGATCTCGACAAACAAGCAAAGCCGAGAGAAATCACAAAAGAGATTGGTACTTTTCTTTAGTTTAGAATATATGATAAGGGATGCGGCTCATTCAAAAAAGAAATCTAACTAGAATTAGATTATGTTCCCTTTCTTTTCCTTCTATTTTCGAACTAGAACTCGTATTATATTAGATTTTCTAATATAACATAAATTAGTCACACTACGAATCCAAAAGAAGAATAGCGGAGAAGAGATGGGAATGGTGTAAGAATATTCTTACACTATGTAGACCTTCGCCGCCATTACTGGATCTTTCCGAGCTAATTGGCTAATTGAAAAGCAAGAGATGCCACCAGAGGAGTAAAGGAGAAATTATGATTGGTCCAGTTGTCTTAATTCACATGGATTTGCTCGGGGCTATTTATAGAACAGGAAAAGGACCAATTTTTTTTTTTTTTAATTCTTCCTTTTTCTAGAAGGTGAATTTATCTTTAAAAGCGTCACCTCTTCCCCCTCAAAATAATTGCATTTATTAATTTTTTCCTTTTTTGGGGAAGATTTAGATTCGTTCAGAATTTGTTTAATTATTTTTATTTTTGTAAGCCCCTCTGTTGAATTAAATTTATTGTTTTGGTTATATATTTATTTGAGGTCAAAATTAATGAAGATTATCATATTAACCTCATTTTTTATTGAAATGTAATGGAAAGAAGCAATATAAACCAAACAAAGGATAGGAAAAAAAATTAAAATTTCTCTTTGCAAACTTTTTTGTTTCTAAATATTCTTCCACTTCATCACATGTAACTAAGCAATGTGCCAATTTTATATTTCCTTTTTCTTTTATACTTTTCCTTTTTTTTAAATTATAGAAAGAATTTTGAAATAAACTATGAATTGTCAATCTTATCATTACCATTCCTTATTTAATGAATCAATTGTTAAAAAACCTACAAAACAATCTTTATAATGAAACAGTTTTTTTTTTTTTAACCTACAACAAAAATCCTTTTTGTGATTATCTTAAAATGCCATGCAATCAGTGGTTAATAAAAAAAAAATCCAATTTATTGAACATTCTTAAAACTACAATAGTGGCGATAGCAATCCATACAGGCTGTCAGTTGTCACAGCACATGTGAAACTGAAATTGTAAACAAAATACGCCGAGTAGGGCATTTCTTTGCTTTGGAAAGGTCAAAGCCCAAAAATAAAAAAAAATAAAAAAAATAATAGAGTGCTCGACGTCTTCGTGACATAGTCGCTGTCTCATCATAATTCAGATCCAAACTCAATTTTTGGGTGTTAGATCCCACCGTCCAATTCGAATCCGCCACAATCTATTTTGAAGTGAAGCGCACATATTTCGAGTGACGGATTCGAATTCCGAAATAATTTCGAGCGACGGATTTGAATCGGACAGTTCTGATTCAAAATCCAAAAATTGAGTTACTTTAGAGGAATCCGGACCTCAGTTATTTCAAGGGAAAATTTCATATATACCTCCTAAAAAGTCTTGAAAAATTCCGACAGATTTCACTAAACTTTATCTTCTGTTACAAATTAGTTACTCAAATTTAATTTGTTCTTATCTAGTTACTGAATATTTTATTTGTGTCAATTAAGTAACTTCTGCATTTAAAAAATTAATAAAATAATATAGAGATGGATGAGCTTAATCTGTTAGTTTTTTGGAATAGATGAGCGTATATTCCATTAGTATTTTGGACCAAAATAATTATAGAGTGGTTTGATTGGGACAAATGAAAAATATAGTAAGTACATAGGGACAAATCAAACTTGAGTTTCCAATTCATGACAAATGATAAAGTTTAGTGACCTGTGACGAAATTGACCTTGAAATTACATATTTATCCCTACAAAATTCATAATATCATATTTTTCTCATATAAATGTCAAAAACTCACAAATTTATCTAATTTATCGTTTTTCTATTAAAACTCATTTTAAATTTATATAGTACCATTTTACCTTTTATTAAAATAAAATATATAGTCTATGTTGTATATTCTATGTAAGAAAAATATTCAGTTTTCTAATTGATAGGTTCTGAGTGCAAATTGTCTATTTCTCTACTTGTGATGCATGTCAAAAAGTAAGAAAATGACATATTTACTTTCGATAAATATATATATATATATATATATATATATATATATATATAATGTGGCTAAATTGCTGCTGGCAGCATTTCGGCCAGCTGCTGCCGGGGGTATATTTAGTCATACGATGTTCAAACAACAAATTCAAACCGTTAGATGTGATCTCTATATTAAAATCTACTTAGAGACCAAATTTTACATTTTTTGGAATTTTTTTACTATTTATTAAGCCACTTTGAAAATTCCAGATCATATGGTCCAGATTGTTTTTACTGTTCACCCGGATCAGCAATTTTCAAAGTGGCTTAATAAATAGTAAAAAAGTTCCAAAAAATGTAAAATTTGGTCTCCAAGTAGATTTTAATATAGAGATCACATCTAACGGTTTGAATTTGTTGCTTGAACATCGTATGGCTAAATATAGCCCCGGAAGCAGCTGGCCGAAATGCTGCCAGCAGCAACTTAGTCATACTCTATATATATATATATATATATATATATATATATAGAGTATGACTAAGTTGCTGCTAAGTGTAGCATAGAGACCTCCGTGCTACGACTCAATTTTTGAGTTTTCAAAATCCTAACGGTCGATCCGAACCGTTCAACATGATCTCCATATGAATATGTACTTGCAAACTAAATTTTACATTTTTTAGAATTTTTTTACTATTTATTAAGCCACTTTGAAAAAACACTAATTTGTACACAACAGTAAACTTTTCTGGACCATTGGATCAGCGATTTTCAAAGTGGCTTAATAAATAGTAAAAAAATTCTACAAAATGTAAAATTTGGTTTGCAAGTACATATTCATATGGAGATCATGTTGAACGGTTCAGATCGACCGTTAGGATTTTGAAAACTCAAAAATTGAGCCGTAGCACGGAGGGGCTCTATGCTACGCGTAGCATATTAGCAAAATCCTATATATAGAGTAAGGCTACGGTGCTTTGCAAAGTAAACCCACCCCTTTACTTCGGGCCACTTTTTGAATTTTGAAAATCCAAACAACCGATCCGAACCGTTCAACATGTTCTAAATATTGAAATGTGCTTGGAGACCAAATTTTACATTTTTTGGAATTTTTTTACTATTTATTAAGCCACTTTGAAAGTTTCTGATCCGGTGGTCCAGAAAATTTTACTTTTTTTACTGTTCACCGTTGGATCAGCAATTTTCAAAGTGGCTTAATAAATAGTAAACAAATTCCAAAAAATATAAAATTTGGTCTCCAAGCACATTTCAATATTTAGAACATGTTGAACGGTTCGGATCGGTTGTTTGAATTTTCAAAATCCAAAAAGTGGCCCGAAGTAAAGGGGTGGGTTTACTTTGCAAAGCACCGTAGCCTTACTCTATATATATATATAGAGTAGAACTAGGGTGCTCCTAAGCTCACCAAGCCCTTCCGTGAGCGCGACTCTAAAACCTATCAAATTGACTTCAAACGACATTTCCAAACCGTTAGATGTTCAATCTATATTAAAATGTGCTTGGAGACCAAATTTTATATTTTTTGGAATTTTTTTACTATTTATTAAGATGGTTTGAAAATCGCTGTTTTCCAATGGTGCAGAATTTTAATAAAAACAGCGATTTTCAAACCATCTTAATAAATAGTAAAAAAATTCCAAAAAATGTAAAATTTGGTCTCCAAGCACATTTTAATATAGATTGAACATCTAACGGTTTGAAAATGTCGTTTGAAGTCAATTTGATAGGTTTTGGAGTCGAGCTCACGAAGGGCTTGGTGAGCTTAGGAGCACCCTAGTTCTACTCATATATATATTAAATAAAGAGTAAATGGGTACACCATAAACTTAAAATGAGTTTTAATAGATAAGACAATAAATTGGATAAATCATTGATTTTTTTTAATTTAGAGGAGTAAATATGATATTACGAACTTTACAGGGGAATACATAATTTCAAGATTTTTTTAGGGGTATCCGAAATTCCCCATTTTTCAAAAGGATCTAATCATTATGCAATTTATTCTGTAATTGTATTAAAAAAGTATCATCAGAAATCCTTTAATTGTTGTAAATTATATGTTTCTGCCATCAAACATTAGTTTTGGCGGCAAATCACGTACTAGTTTTTTGAATAAATTGTTTGAAAGTCAATCAACATAATTAATTAAGATTGTCTCTTTTCAATTTCGAATCTGCAACTTCCTATACAGAGAGCATTACCTTTAACACTATAAAAAAAAACTGATTCTCAGCAGTTCTTACTATTTATATATAATAAAATTGTAATCTTCCAAAACCTAAAACTGAAATATAGTCTAGCATCCATAAACCACAATGTTGTTCAATGAAATACTATACACATCTAAAATGTCCTCTTTATTAAAATTCAGAACAAAAGATCAAGGCTTAGATAATTGTTGGAAATTCGGGTAGGTTATATGTGCAACAATTTGATTCAGTTCATAATTTATTTATTATACGAAAATCAGAATTCATGTGTAAAACTAATTCTAAGATTTATAAAGAATTTACCACTAGACGCGTAGTGGATATCGTCGTCTAGTTGTAGGACCAGTCAGCCTCTTCTCTTCCTTCTCCGTGTTAGATATACGCACCAGCAATAACAAATGTTTCTCCACCAGTAGTCACATGAACAGGTTCGAAAACAATCGTCAATCAAGATGCTAGTACCGAACTGACAGCTCCTTATGTTTCTCTTCCTTTCTCTCTCACAGTTTCTGAATAGATACAAATTCTGATTAAAGAGAGCCTCTAAAAAATGAACTGCTGATCTATATTTATAAACAACATACACCAGTTCGTTTGAGCCTGTTTATTTCCACCATTTTGTTTGAGCCTCTTCAAAAATTCTTATCCATATACATTGATCTAGATCCGATCAGATTCAGAGCAGAGATTTCGAGCCTATAACTTAATAAGAATTGATCCATATTATAACTTCATTAAATTAACTATTAATTTAGACCCAAAATATTCTAACCTGTTAATACATTTCTAACACTAATAGTTTTAGTGTTATATGTATTTTATGAATTTCTAGATCTTTGATTAGCGCAATCTAAATATTTTTTGTCTAAAACAAAAATATAATTTTAACCTTAAATTATTTTTTCCTACTTCAATCTCAATTGTTATAAATTTAACTACACAAATCTATAGCTAATACAAATGTTAAATTCTCGTTCTTTAGTTTAGTTGTGGAGTAAGAGATAAAATAAATAACTTCTTACTCTACACCTTAATTAGTTATCAAACGAGAAATAAATTATGAGTAGTGAGATAGAGCAAAAATAAAACAAGTTAAATTATTTCTTCAGACAGAATAACTTATTCAGTCTGCAGGACTAACTATTATAAACAAATATTTAGTTTTCAACATCTTACTTTTTTTTCTAACAAATTAATTTACCTCATACTTAGTACTTAAGATGAAAACAAAATATAATATAGAAATGATATGAAATAACTCGAGCTAACTTGTACGTTTAAAAAAAAAATCAATTTAAATCAATAAAATTAAGAATCTACCGAGACAGTGAATTCTGAGCTTAATTTACTGAAAAATCCATAATTTCCAAGTTTGATTACGGATAAGTCCTTGATTAATTAGTCTCAAGGATTAGACCAACAATTAATTGGTATTGTAATGACAATCACGGGGAAAGACGCAATAAGCCAATAACAGTTGTGTGGCGATTTCTTTAAACACCTCTTTCCAACGCCCACATGGAAGCGAGAGCAGCTTGGGTCTGATGCCCATCAGACTCAAATTTGGATCTGATGGGTTTCGGAACCGTCCGATCTTTTTTAAGATTCGTTGCCACAAATTTTAGAACAGACGCGAAAGTTGTGAACACGAATCTTAAAACAGATCAGACGGTCATCGAGCCCATCAAACTTACTTTGAGTCCAATAGACATCGGACCCAAATTGACCTCCATGGAAGCACCCACGTGGATACCTTGGAATGAAATGATTTTGTAACCTTGTTGAGATCCGCATTGTAACTTTGCAAAAGTACCATTACAGAGCTTCAAAATATGCTTTGCTAATAAACATCATTAGTGAGGTTATCGTACTTGTACTATAAATTTATATTTATAATTTCAAAATTTCAGCAGTTAATATGAAATATTAAATATGATATTCATATGAAAATGTATTCGGAGACCGAATTTTACATTTTCTAGTTATTTTTTTTACTATTTTGTAGATAGGTAGAAAATAACTTGGTATAAATTTTTTTGATAATCCACAAGTATGATTTTCTACCTATAAAAATAGTAAAAAAATAAAATGTAAAATCCAATCTTCTAGTGCATTTTCAATGGAGATCACGTTTAACAGTTCGGATCGACTGTTTGAACTTTTAATAATAGAAATATAAATCTATAGCACAGGTCGATCCGTAATATGCTTATTACCATAGCCCCACTCTTAATATCACAGATAATTTACATACATTGAACTTTCACAAAATGTGTTTAAATTTTTCTTTAATTCAATTAGTTCACTATTTATTTTGATTTTTGTTCTATATAATTGTATTGCTTGTATATGAATAATAAAAGTACTTGCAAATATAATTTCCACAAGTTTAAAATTACTTTAAAAATATTTTTTTCTTGTAAGTGTATACAAGACTACAAATAACTTGCATAGATTTTCTCTTTTCCTCTCTGTTCCTCTGCTTATTAAGAACCATACATCATTTATGGTAACTACTTCGCTGTCTAGACAACAACCTCCAAAGAATTTATTATCTTAAAAGGGAGTCCGGCTAGTATAACATTGGTGTCATTTCGGCCTATATAACATCAACTCCAAAATCTATCGTATCGACTTCAAACGGTTAATCCAATCGTTCAAACCCTTCTACTTTATGAGTTGTGTGTTTACATGCAAAATTTTATAATTTTTTGAATTTTTTTAGTATCAAATCAAGCGGTCAAATGTGTGAGTTTTTAAGTTAATTTTAATGCATTCATTTTTCAAGATTTTTGACCGCTTGATTTGATACTAAAATAACTAGAAAATATTTTTTTTTGCATGTAAACGCACAACTCATAAAGTAGAAGAGTTTGAACGGTTGGATTAACCGTTTGAAGTCGATACGATAGATTTTGAAGTTGGTGTTATATAGGCCGAAATGACACCAATGTTATACTAGCCGGACAACAATACTATATTTTCTTGAAGATTATTTGATGAGAAATTTTGTGCTGTACTGTTGGGCCCCGGTGATTTGGATGTATGATAAAGCAGGTGGGAAGCTATTTCACAGAGATGAGGTCATCATGCTGTCATGCCTATGTTAGCTCCATAGCTGCATGACGTGGCATCACGTTATGTGTTGTTAGAGATGTGTAAGAGTCGGTGTTAAAAAACAAATTGTTTGTACTACTTTATTCTTATCCTTTATTCTTATCCGCTACAAATTATTTTATACGTATCTTATCCTTATCCATTATGGTTGTCAGATAACGAAATGGTAGCGGAGAAATAATAGGTAATACTAATATAATAATTATTTTTTTTATTTATTATATAAAATATTAAAATATATATATTCATTTCACACATGTAGTACTTTATTGGAAAAAAAATTTGATCATGCTAAGCACAAGTAAACCAATTAAAATACTCTTTTCAATGTTTATTAATATGTATAATATTTTTTTTTATAATCACTCAATCGAGTAACAGGTACGAAATAGGTTTTGCCCATACCTTTACCTATTTAGATAACGAAAAAAATCTTTACCCGTACCCGTATCTGATAAGTTCATGAAAAAAAACTTATCCGTACTCGACAATGAAAGCGTAATATAAGTAACAAAAAAATTAATCGTTTTTTTTTTTTTTGCAAGTATGGATTTCACCAACATGGATTTATATTTTGGAGAACTCACTTGAAAGTAACTGGTGCCTGGATAATAATAATAATAATAATAATAATAATAATAATAATAATAATAATAATAATAATAATAATAATAATAATAATAATAATAATAATAGAGGAGGGTTCAAATGCCTCCATTTTTCATGCCTTCATTTTTTAAAACTTTAATAACCCAAAATTTAAAACTTAAAAATCAAAATAAAACCGTTGGATATGATCTAAATCATTTTATCTATGCACATGTAAAAAATTATGACATTTCAATTTTGTTTTGGTTGTCATCAAGAGCTTGTAAAAAACGCACTAATGTGGATAATTTCTAGACGTTGAAATTTTTCAACTTATTGATTCACATAAAAACAAAATCAAAATGTGATAATTTTTTATGAGCACATTGATAAAATAATGTAGATCATATTCAACGGTTTTATTTTGACTTTTAAGTTTTAAATTTTGAGTTATTAAAGTTTTTAAAAGTGGAGGCATGGTGGAGGCATGAAAAATGGAGGCATTTGAACCCTCCTCTGATAACAATAATATATGGAATTATGGATTGAGATGATTCTCCTCTGATAACAATAATATATGGAATTATGGATTGAGATGAAAATCAAAGAGACCAATTAGCAATTACACCTTTTGTTTTATTGTTTAGGTACTTTGTTGCGGTGCGTCAGTCTCAATCAATTAACCATATTTTTTTTCCCATAAAAGATATAATGATTGAAAACAATGGTTCAGGTCAACTAGTGTCTAGTCGTACTTGCGATCTCTAGAAGGACTTAACAAACACTGTGTCAGTGTCAGTAAATATATTTTTTTGTGAAGCTGACAGCCACCAAAAGATGTAAATAGTGGATGAAAATATTAAATATGTACTGTAAATATTTGCTGAGTCGCATACCAAAATTTCAGGTACATTGATTGAATGGAATGCAATAGCGTGCTTTGACCAAATTAGATTGACTCGGTTCTCATGTGGCACCGGTCTAAGAAACTATTTGTAACTTTATATGCAGTTCTCTTATACCTTCTTAACTGGTAAACTTTTAAATTCGCAAATTTAACAACGAGATTTAAAATTCATGTATAATATGTATATAATTTTGGAAAAAATTCATTTTTATGAGGCATATATTGTATCAAAATCCTGAAGTTTTAAGAATAAATTATGAAGAGCAAATAGCTAAACACAATAAGCTACACAAACAGGCGCCACAGAATGAAAGGTCTCAAAGGAGGCTGCAAAAGTGCAAAGCAAGCAGGAGAAATTTGAATACATTAAACAGTTTTGAAGTCTTCCCTGGACAACGTAATCACAGCATATCATGACAGATTACCACATGTTCAACCTGGACATCTAACAATACAATGCAATACAATACAACTGGGGCTTTTAAGTTGGAATCAACTCTGCTGTTATTCAGTAGAAAAGCAGAGTTATACTTTTCCGATTTCAATCGTTCAAAATTATTCATTTGCGTATCTTGATAAAAAAAAAATTTCATGCACGAATCTCAATGAATTTGATAGTTGAGATCGGAAAAGTAGGACTCTGCTTTTCCATTAGAATAACAGCAGAATCGTATCCCTTTTAAGTAACCAACTACTACAAACAAAAATATATGTCATATTGTCATGCCAAGTAGGAATTTGATTCTTAAAACTGAGACAAGTAGACGACAATTTCAAAGTTCAAACAGACGATCTGAACCGTTCAACATGATATTCATGCTAAAATATGATTGGAGACCAAATTTTATATTTTTTGAATTTTTTCTACTATTTTTTAAGATAGGTACAAAATTATTGTTTTAGATTGTCCACAATTTTTTGAAAAACAATCATTTTGTACCTACCTTAAAATATAGTAAAAAAATTTCAAAAAATATAAAATTTGATCTCTAAGCACATTTTAACGTGGATATCATGTTGAGCGGTTCATATCTTTTATTTGAACATGGAAATTGAAGAGAAAGATGTTGGAATACAATTGGAGCATGAAGCAATGAGGCATTTGAGCCCTCCTCATTTTTTTAGATTAAGTGGCTTGAAATATAAAGTTTAATTGAGAAAAAGAAGTGTTTACAGCCAGCAACATCATTTAAAATTATTAAATAATTGAATAATTAAACAACAACATTATGATAGCATTTTTAAACGGGTAAAGATTTTGACAAAACAATTTTTAATTTATACATTACACGATTAACAGAGTCAAAATAACGCTATATATAACTCGTGCACTGTATGAATAAAAATTTACTCTGTCAAAAAATTTATCCTAATTTGTCGTAGTTGTCAATTGTTAGTGTTGTTTGTTATTGTCATAATTGTGAACTATATTAAGAAGTTAAGAACTAGCCCAATCACAACTAAAACGTTCACAAAAACCTCCCAAAACAAAAAATATAAGAGAGAACAAGGCATCCAAAACTAGAAATGCATTGGGATCAGCTTAACACATATCAAGTGAATTTTTATCAGGAGTGGACAAAAAAAATTATTAATTTATTATTATTTTTCGTTGGTCGAATCAGATAAGAGATTTGAAATTTTTGCAAATTGAAATTAAGATAAAAAAAATTAATATTCATTAAAGTTTTAAATTATACTTTGAAGTATCATAGTCATTTTTTTTTTAATTTCAGGTCAATTTTTAATAGTTGAATCTCACAAAATAATATAATGTTTATATTAAAGTTGGGTAAATTTGGAATATGCTCATCTATCTCCATATCACTTCATATTTGTTGGATTTTGAATGGAAAAATTAACATAGTGATTTAATTGGGACAAATGAAAAGTTCAATGACTATAGATACAAATCAAATTTTAGTGATCAAGTCGTGACAAAGGACAAACTTTAGTGACCTCCGGAGATATTTACCCATTAAAGTTTGACTCATTGTAGTCTCATTGTCAGACCCTTCTTCTCGTTTCCTTTTCATTTGATTTTTTTTAAAATAAAAAACTCGGCCGATTTCATTAAGAACTAAGGCTCATTCAAAGGTTAGCTCCGCCCATGCATATAAGGATGTAATTGTATGTCGTGCCATGCTATATTGTGATTGTGACTAGTCATATTATAATTTGGATCACATGTCGTGTTGTGTCGTGATTAAGTCAGTTTTTTACACGCCGTGCTGTGTCCTGAGCGAAGTCGCGAAAATATAGTCACAGCACATGGAATAATCATGACACTTTAGTCATATCATGACCAAATATGACGTGACCAGTCACGTTTGATCACATTAGTCAATTACTATTTGATCACATTTGATTACTTGATCACGTTTTATTTTTTTATATAATTTTAAATTTGCTCAAGGAAGAAAACAAACAAAAAAAAATGTAGAGGTGAAAAAATTATAAACAATTCCAAAATAAAATAATGTTGTAAAAAATATTTATGTACAAATATAAATTTACGGTCCGAAATTTTAATTGTTGTTGAATATATAATGACATAAATTTTGTTATTTTTACCACCTGTAATCATATTTGGTCACGTGTTGTGTATCATAGTGACAAGATTCGCATATAATTCGTTTTTTCGACGTTACCGAACCGAACTCCGAATAAAATGCAGAAAAACGTATAATACGTTTTATTCGCGAATAAAAAATTCACGAGTAACGATGAACTTTTTTTTTACGGTTTTTTTGGGTTTTTTTTTTGCTTCTTTATTGTACCGAATCATTCTCGAATTATTCCCGAATTGTATCCGAATCACGAATTTTTTACCTCGCCGAACCGAACCCGAACTATTAATTTGTCTCTATGCATCGTAGTAGTGTTGTAATTACTATTTAGTCACATTTGATTATTGATCACGTTTTTTTTTTATATAATTTTAAATTTGCTCAAGGAAGAAAACAAACAGAAAAAAATGTATGGGTGAAAAACTTATAAACAATTCTAAAATAAAATAATGTTGTAGAAAAATATTTATGTATAAATGTAAATTTAGGGTCCGAAATTTTAATTGTTGTTGAAATATATAATGATATAAATTTTATGTTATTTTTACCACGGTAGTCATATTTGGTCACGTGCTGTGTAGTAGTGTTGTAATTAGGCTGATTCGTGTGTTGTACCGTGTTACACAAATCATACCACATGATCTATGGAAATAAATCAGCTAAATTCCGAGATCGGGTACTCTTCACCCTGAAATTCTTGCAATCCGAAATTCAGCCATCGAATTTTTTTCGAGAACGCATCTCGAAACAGCTAAATTTTCCTTGCACACATCTCAGAACAATTCGATGGCTGGATTCAGATTGCAGGGATTTCAGGGTGAACAGTACCGACCTCGGATTTCAGAATATTCGGATCCCATGATCTATACGTGTGTTGTGAAGTGCCATGTGTGATGTGATGTATTTTGTCACATCATGAGTTTTTACATCACTGAGTTCAGAATTCTCCAAATTAATTTGTAAGTTTTTAAGGGGAGAGAAAAATAATGAAAAACAAACACAAATAGAGCACAACATTCGAAAAAATAAAGATGAGGAAAATTTTGACAAGCCCATTGAATTGGAGAAAAATAATCAAAGCAAAAACACCGACTTTTGGGGGGTGTAATAGAAGAGAGTAACTACCAGTAAGTCAGAAGGTGCACCAGTCCAGAAGACCTTTGTGCCATTTGGTCTATTGGTGTAGAAATATCAAACACCGCCAGTAGCATTTTTCATATTTATTTGCCATTCAGTGGAGAAATGAGATTTTTTTTTTGGTTCAATAATTTCACCTGTAAATATTTTGTTTTGCAAGTATCATACCAGATGGTGCCCTTCAAAGCTGCAGAAATTCTAACAAAAGGAAAAGCACAGACAAAGAAGTAAAATGAAATAGATACTCGAAATCTGGTTGGAAGATTCTGGTAGGGTTTCAAGTTGAAAGATCCTAATGAATCAGAGGTTTAGAAGACTAACAAATTATAGGCACTTGCACTAAGGGATAGCCATCAGATGTTTGGTTCCTTTCTCTTTTGATTTCAAAAATAAAAGTTGAGAGACTCAACTCCTATCTTCACTCAAAAATAAATTAACAATTCAAGAGTAAGTAGCACAAATTCTTGTTCATATAAACCTAAATAATGGAAAAATGGTCTGTAATTTCCATACCTGTGTAACTACTACAAGAATCTTATTCAACATGATTAGTTGACTACTATGCATTCCTATATTGCCAGTGTACTATTTGTCTGCTCACATGCCAGAATTTAATCAGAACTAACAGAATCATTTATACAAACAATATGACAAAAGCAAATGCTAGTCAAAGTAGTCAAACAAGCAAAAGTAAAATTCGCTCAAAAGGGGGAGAACAAGCAGCAGCACTCTGGTGACAAGCATTAAACATCATTTCTTCTCTTACCAAAATATAACTGTACGAGATAAGTTATTCTGTACTGATTTGACAATGCTAATATGGCTGGCTAAATTAACTACCGTCCGGTAAATACAGTGATAGAGGCATTTGCGAGTTCAAATGTCGATGAGTCAGTATTGGTGGGTCCTCTGACAGCTGAAAAACTCGGTTGCTTAGGTGACAAGCTCGAAGTGGTCCCACTCTCTAGCATTATAAGAACCGACGACATGGTCGGCCGGTCATTTACATGGTCTTGCACACAGAGTAATGCTACGGTGGCACATATCACGACCTCTCCGAGGGAGGACTCCCGTATTGCTGGTTCCACCAGCTCAATTAGGTTCTTTTCGTGCCAGAGCTTCCATGCCTTCCACAAGGTAAAAATATTGTGACTATTGTTAGTTTTAAATTGTTTATAATCAGTGAAATTATCAGGATAAGAATCCATATGCTCAATTTTAGTTGTGCAATTTAAAATTTCTTAAAGTATCTTCATATTATTATTCCTCCTGTGTATGCTACTTTTAGCTATGGCGCTCAAATGTAATATTGCAACTTCTATTTTGCTCAGATATTGTTGTAAGGTGTAGGTCTTGTTGAACATGAGGTACTTAAAAGTAGGATAGGTTGTATTGGCAATAAAATGCAAAATAATTGTTAGGAGCATAGGGAGAATTACAGTATGTTGATTGACTTACATAGCCTAGGAGATAGAGAGAAAACTCATGGTTGTAGTAGGTACTAATCTTCTTGCCACTAATGATCTCCAAAAGGAGTACACCAAAGCTATAAACATCTGATTTGACCGAAAAAATACCTTGCATTGCATATTCAGGAGCCATATACCCACTACAATTAATTAACTATTATATTAATGTCTAGATATAAGCATGGTCAATAACTTTCATTGCCAGAGTACATCACACATCACATATGCACAAGTACCATTCATGAGAGTAATGTTCTGATAACAACACATTTTTTTTTTTTTTTCAAAATGCAAGACATTGATTATATTAACATTTGTACTTGGTCTAACTTAAACAGACTATTATATTCGTACAAACATTATCATGATTACTGATTGCAATTTGCAGTGGTTTAAACGACGTACAGCATCTTTTAAATATTAAGGACAAAATAATTGTGGCATGTATGTGACTGACTTGATTAGAGAATCTAGTGCAGTTTTGGGGTAAAAAAGAATTCTATATAAACTATAGCCTTAAACTTGGATGGACCCACAGAAACCCTGCATCAACAGAAATCATAGAAAAGAGAAAACACAAAGGGATTTCTGATTTCCAAACACTTGAACTATTCCATACAAATCCAAAAGAAAAAAATGTTAGTGAGTGCAAGAGGTCCTTACTATGTGCCGACAACCCTCTTTGTGTTATTTAATTCATTGTCATCTTTTCCAAAAATTCGTGCAAGCCCGAAGTCTGAAATTTTGGGATTCATTTCTTCATCCAATAATATGTTGCTAACTTTGAGATCCCTATGAATAACCCTTAACCTTGAATCTCTGTGTAGATAGAGGAGACCTCTAGCAATCCCTTCTATTATCTTGTACCTTGTTCTCCAATCTAGTAGCCTTTTCTTTTTGTCATCTGCCAAAATGGAAAGACAAGTTAACTTAATATTATTGTAAGGCTTTTGCGCCACCTATCACTTACCACTTATCATTCTAATGTATTTACCAGGCTTCATGTAAACAAAAACTAAAGAACTGATAGAATGCTCAAGGTGACTTTTGGATATTTTGTTTGATAGGAATAGGTATTCTGATGGAGGTGCATCTAGATTAAGATATTGTTGGCCATTTCTGGAAGTATCCGAATCTTCGAATTACAACCATACTGGTGCACTTGCTACTACCAGCTCTTGGCATTACTGACGTGCTTTATCAGAGACCTCAAGGATCACTATTTTCAAGGGCTTTGAAAATTTCAGAGGCATTATTTGTAATTGTCACATTATGAAATGCAATAGTGTCACGGGTACCTAACACACATTTACCTGCCAGGCCTCTCACTTACCAAGCCGATGCTCATTCCTAGTGGACTCAATCTCAAGCCCCTTTAACTTCATTTCATACATCCAACTTCCTATGCAACAAAATGGGAAATTTTGTTCTTTTCTAGGGTCTTGATGCATATTAGGCTGTCAGCTATACTGCATGGATACCGACATGCATGGATGGATACCGGTCTTATATGGTACGGCATGGATATAATGATTCGGAAAATGCTAAATATCCAGATCGATATATTTCTATATATATACATCTTTCATAGCTTCCTTGGGTAGAAAATTTACATTTTTAAAATTTTCATATGATTACTCTTATTAATGACATTTTCATTTACAAAAGATCAATAATTAGAAGTGGCCAAGAAGCATCAGTATCAACATTCACATTTGGTGAACAGGAGGATTCGAATAATTATTAATGTATAATAAAAACATGTTTCTCAAGTTACTGGGCAAAAATTAAAATTTTGAATTCTGTGTTAATATTTAAATGGTTGTTGATCTCAAGTCTGGTTCTAAATTAGCAAACTATTTAGTCCCACATTGCTTCTTGTAAGAGCAAGTCGGCACTGACATCAAGTGATGAATGTTACCTCTTTGCTTCACCAATTGTGAGGATTAGGGCTGCTGATCTATTGTGGCCTAGCAACCTGTACCCATGTCCGCACCCGGGTAATATTTTGACCGTATCAGTCAAGTAAAAAAATATAGATTAATTAGATAAGCCGGCTAGAGTATCTGATATGCACCACGTGCAATATGCATATCCATATTGGATATGTGTACAATATGTGTTCAGCGGTATTTTTTGAACAATCAGAGCAATAAAGGCTTGGATTTGCGTGCTTATAATGTAATTTGTATTCTTATAATGCCACCTCAGCTTAGAGATAAAAGCTTCTAGTTGGAGGGAACATTTGCAATCTCATCATCTTTCTCAATTTAGACGCCTCTTCCGTTTGTTTTTCTTTCTTTTTTTCATTTTTCTTTTGGCAACATTTGAATCTTTATGGGGAATTTAACAAAAATTGGTAATTTACATTTAGTTTTCTGGTACTGATTTTTTTGAAATTGCTGGTACCAAAATACTTGGAACGTTATTTCCCGAATAGACCAATAGAACTTTGACTGGACATATTATCAAGCATCTTGTGTGCACTACATAAACACGGCGGTGGTGTAAATTTCAGAGAGAACGCACCCTGTTATTTTTATTTATGAAGGAAGCTCCGACCCAGATAAAAAAAAAATGCCAAGAGAACCGTTTTCATTTCTACAAAGCATAGAAGCACAACCAAGTCATCTCTACTGCTTACCCAAGCGGAGATTTCATCGTGCTGCTCATGCCACACCATAGCTCTACATCGTGTGAAAGAATACAGCACGCACATTCATCCTCCCAACGGACCCAACCACCACAAGAGTATACTGGTCGTACCGACCCCGACCCTGACCCTGACTCAGCATCTGCCTTTCTCCTCTAACCTTTTTCTCTGGCGTGGGAGAGTGCCGACATTTTTATTAATATCCAAAGTTTAATACAAATTAATAAATATACCCAGAATCCGGCCCAATATCGATATATACCCAAGCCGGCCATTTTCTGGCCGGCTATGTACCCTCCCTAGGCCGGCCAGAAAATGGCCGGCTATGTACCTTTTTTTTTTTTTTTTTCCCGCATTAACCCCTATATATACCCTTTTTTCTCTCTCTCCTCTCACAATTCTCTCATCCCAACCGAATTCCGAATTCTCTCTTCTTCTTTGAGGTAATTTTTTTTTTATCTAATTTAATTTTTAATTTATTTATTGTAGAGTTTAGGATTTAAGTTTTAGGTGTTATAATTTAGATTATGTTGTTGTAATTTAGTGTAATTAGTTAAGTTAACCAATATTTAGTTTAATTAGCACAATTGACCAATATTTAGGGTATTTTGGCCTTTTTTACCATAATTATGCTGATTAAGCGTAATTTTACCGAAATTAGCACGTTTGGCCAATATTTAGGATATTTTGGTCATTTTACCATAATTAGGCTAATTAAGCGCAATTAGTGTAATTAGCACCGATAACCAATAATTAGGGTATTTTGGTCTTTTTTACCATAATCATGCTTATTAAGCGTAATTTTACCGAAATTAGCACGTTTGACCAATATTTAGGGTATTTTGGTCTTTTTTACCATAGTTATGCTGATTAAGCGTAATTTTACCGAAATTAGCACGTTTGACCAATTTTTAGGGTATTTTGGTCTTTTTACCCTAATTAGATTGATTAAGCGTAATTTAGTGTAATTAGCACAGATAACCAATTTTTAGGGTATTTTGGCCTTTTTTACCATAATTATGCTGATCAAGCGTAATTTCACCGAATTTAGGTTATTTTAGATATCAGGATGCCTAGAGCACGGCCTACCCAGCGTCCAGTAGTGGACGAGCCGATCAGTACTAGCAGCACGGAGCACATCAGTCCTCTCCTGTGGATTCCCCACAGCGAGCACCGAGTCTCACTGGCTTCTCGTGAGGTACGTTCCTTTTCTTATATTTTCATTAAATTTTGTTGGATTTAAATTTTATTATGTTGTCACCATGCGGATTACATTTTTCAACGCAGGACACGGATATTCTAGATGTGAAGTTGAGGTGCGTTCACATGAGGTACTACGAGGTGATGGAGCCATACCTCGTCAACCTGGGTCTCTACCAGGTTGTGGACATCGTACGGACAGAGAAGAGCATCATCAATGCATCTCTCATCGCTGGACTGGTGGAGCGATGGCGTCCCGAGACGCACACGTTTCACATGCCATTCGGAGAGATGACAGTGACTCTCCAGGATGTGAGTGCTCTCTGGGGTTTGTCTATCCGTGGCACACCCGTCGGCGGCGTCTCTGACAGCACCAGATTCGCAGGTTATGTCGATGAGTTATTGGGAGTTGATCCTTCCTATATCATTGGGGAACATGGGAGGTCGAAGTTCCATTTGCGGATGACGAGGTTACGGCAGCACTTCATCGCGGGTCTCTCGGCAAATTCCACCGAGCTGGAGATTCAGAGGTAAATTTTTATTAATATCTACTAATTAATACACGGCACTTCATCGCATGTTTTGTATTGCAGATATACACGGGGCTACGTGATGGACCTTTTTGGTTCTGTCATGTTTCCTGATTCCAGCGGTGATCAGATGCCGATGATGTATCTCCCGTTGCTGATGGACATTGAGCGGCCGTCGTCGTACAACTGGGGTGGAGCTGTCCTGACGCATCTGTACTACCACCTGTGTCGTAGTAGTGAGGTAAGTCACCAACTCTTATGTTATAATAAATTATTTAATCAATCCATCCATCAAAATACACTGACGTGTAATGTTCTTGAAAATGAAGCCGACGGCGAAGCAGATGTACGGGCCGGTACTCCTGCTTCAGCACTGGTCGTGGTCACGGCTACCGGTGGGCCGTCCTATCCCCAATGAGGCGCCGGATTGGGGAGAGCCAGATGTGTTTCACTGCCCGGCATACGCCAAGAAGTGGTACGGTTTCCACAACTACCAGGATCGGACCCACGGTGCTACCGTTGGGATCAGGCCAGTCCGGTCAGAGCTTCAGAGTTTGCCTGAGCCTCTTGTTGAGTGGACGTCGTACGATCAGTTGTACGAGGAGTTCCTCTTGCCGGGCAGTGTGACTGACGAGCACGAGCGGGAGATGTGGTTCTATCGAGGTCCACTCATACATTTCTGGATAGTGGAGCACCACTACCCAGATCGGGTGCTCCGCCAGTTTGGACGAGCGGCGTTGATTCCCATAGACCCATCTTTGCCGAGTTACACGCACAGAGACCTGCACCGGTAAGTCGTAGTCTATTGTATTTATTAAATAAATCATACTACTTGATAGTTTTTTATTGCAACTAACGTCTTCTTTACAGCGTTACCCACCGAGGGCGACTGGATAAGGACTGGAGCACCCATTACGATGCATACTACGGGACGGCCCAGGATCCTCAGTATATAGACTTCTATCACGAGCCAGAGGCGATTCAGCAGACCCAGGGGGATCCCCAGTTGAGGTACGATGTATGGTACATGCAGGTCTGCATGGCGAGTGTCTATTTGCAGGGTGATTACGGTGCCCATCTCCGCGACAGGATCAAAACGGATGATGGTTACCATCCCAACGGTCGTGCATGGGCTCGCCAGGTAAAGCACCTAAAACCACTTAGTTTTGGTCTAATTTAGTAGTAAATCAAGGTTTGATCTGACATGCTAAATTTTTTTCAGCTTTTGGCCGCGATCAAGAGTGCGGGCATGGGATCCGCATGCTGGGAAAGAAGAACTGGAGACGGCTTGGGTACCGCACCCTCAAGAAGAATGCGAATGTGGTTGAGGATGCCGGGCACGGTGGAAAGATCATCGGTATGCTGCGAGACGCCAGAGAGAACATCAACTGGCGTGAGATAGATCCGCAGGAGCCCGATTCGAGCCCGGTTCTGTTAGATGATATGCCATCTTCCCCCGATTCACATCCAGAGTGGGACTACCATCGTTGGGTATTGTCCGACATTGGGTGGACGGCATGGTACGACGAGCATGGACGTCCGGTGCAGCCATATGTATGTCATACTTCAGTATCTGTCAGGTTTTAATAAATTTCTTCATTCAGATCAAATTTAATAATTTATGTGTATGATTGCAGGGTCCAGCTGAGATGCCACCACAGCCACCACCTGCGGAGACCGATACTTCTGAGTACGAGTCCCTCTCGTGCAGTCTCCATGAGTTCGATGAGAGTTTCATGTCGGCACCGGCATGGCCCCGATATGGCACAGAGATGCCGCATGATGGAGAGGCTAGTGGTAGCGGGTCTCATACTCAGCTTGCCTTTGGGACTGGGTTTGCCGCATCTATCTTCGCTACACCTCCGCCAGTACCGACAGTCTCCACGGGCGATGCCAGATGGGATACTGCCGAGCAGATACTGAGGTCTGCCGATGCCCCAGATGAGCCCGAGAGAGACGGAGGCTGGCCGCGCTGGCGCCGGGCGAACGCCGGAGTACCGCCTCAGCGATATTCCCCTCTCCGTTTTAGTTGTATTTTTACTAGTTTTGTACTATTTATATTTGATATACTATTTATGTTTGGTATATTTGGATTATCCTATATTTCGGTTCTTGTGTTTGAGCTTAGTCAGAAAACCATCATATGGGGTTTCAAAAGTTCGAATATGAAAATGTGATCACGCCTTGGTTGTAATTAACCAAAAAAAAAGCTGAAATTTTGTAAAAATAAATAAAATATGAAAATAATGCAATTAAGTCAAAATTCACCCTTTATCTATCATTTTATTTTCGAAACGTATCATGTTATAAATTATTTATCATTTTATTTTCGAAACGTATCATGTTACAAAAATTTCAAATTTTCAGAGTTAGATTTCAATATTTTGATCTTCATAGTGTCTCTCTCTAAAAAAAAAAAAAAAAAAAATGTTACATAGCCGGCCATTTTCTGGCCGGCTTAGGGAAGGAACATAGCCGGCCAGAAAATGGCCGGCTTGGGTATATTTCGATATTGAGTTGAGTTCTGGGTATAATTAATAATTTGTATTAAACTTTGGATATTAATAAAAATGTCGGGGGAGAGTGGCAGGACCGCAGGAGAATACTAGTCTGTCTCATTCCAACTTCCAAGGGCATTAAATTAAGCCCATTTCATAATGGGCTTTATTGGGCCGAATAGAGTTGGTAGTACTAGCAAAACCCAATTAGTTTGGAGAGACTTCAGAATGTATTATTTGTTTAATTAATTAATTATATGCATATTACTTCACCATTACCATAACTGTTGAAATACAGTTTTAAGAAGAAGAAATTACCAAAAAGGAAAGCATCCAAGCTTCTGTTAGGCATGAACTCGTAGATGAGAACCTTCTCTTCATCTTGGAGACAGCATCCCAAGAGTCTCACAAGATTTCTGTGCTGCAATTTTGCAATTAGAATCACTTCATTTTTAAATTCCTCTAAACCCTGACCAGAACTTTCTGATAACCTCTTTACTGCCACTTCTTGCCCTTCAGGTAGAACACCCTACATTAATTAAATCAGAACCATCTTTTATTTGTAACTCCACCATGCACTTTCTTATTTATGCATCTGAAATTAAACATTAAAACAATTTTACCTTGTAAACAGGACCAAATCCACCTTCTCCTAGCAGATTTCTGAAAGAGAAGTTCTCGGTGGCGGCAATGATGCAATCAAAACTAAAAAGAGGCAACTCCCTTAGTAATTGCCCCTCATCTGTAATTTTTATCACCCCTGACATTTCTGATCCCACATCTTTTCTTCTCTTTGCACCACTTGATCCCTCTCCTCTCTCTTTTCTCTGCCTCACGAAACCTAATTAGTTTAATTATTTTGAGGAGTTATCATTATTTTCTGATAACAATATTATTATTCAACATCAATGAAAAAAATTACTATTTTTCAGATTAACTATTCTATATGTCAATGTTGGTAAAAATTAATGTTTCAAAATGGATGGGCGGGCGTTTCTGGTAAAGACCTACTTAGGATATTAAAGGAACACATTAAGTTTATTAATTAAATGGAAAATGCATCTGAATTCATAACTTAGGAGGGTAATAATCACAGAATTGCAAAACTAAAAATTTGCAATAGAAAAAGGTAAAATATAATATTCTGGATAAATTCACCTCGTTTCCTTCTGTTGCATCTCCAAAACAAGTAGAAGCAAGCAAGTAGTGCTAAGCTTGATAGAATAACTACAATTATAATTACCACTGGTTTCTTTTTGCGCTGCCCTGTAAAAACAAGTTATCCTCTACTTGTCAGAAGAACTTTTCAGAGGATTCACATTTCGTAATGAAATTGACATGAACCATATTGAATTATATGTTTTGTTTGTTTAATTCAGTGATAGTACAAAAGATAGAAATATAGTAATTATGAAATTGACATGTGCAGATATAAAATATTATAAACAAATAGATGCTGGTAACGTGTTGCAGAATTACTTACCGAGTTCGATGCCAGCAAGCCGGAGATACATATCATTGCCCCCACCACCTGTGAATATATGCATGTCCACCAAATGTACTCCCCAAACCAGGCACCCGATACCACTCACATAAGAGTACGCCTTGCACGAGCAGTTCTTGAGGCACGAGGCATGGCAACCAGCCTCATCCATCACGTCAAGATCCACTTCTGACATGTCTGGTAGCTTTACTCTTTGCATCTTCCAGAACCCATCTGCTGTTCCATTGTTGCCTGGTTGTTGAATATCAGTTTAGTTCCATGTGTTGCACAATTTAATTTCAAATTATTGGGTTACCAGCACATGAAGCTTTCAGTAGCATTATACGACTTGCATCTCGATGCATTTTTCACAAGCCGATGATGGTGAATTTTGGTTGTGGTTGTGGATATGATTGATTGCATACCTCTCATCTCACATTTGAAAGGCACCCGTCTGACACAGCCGGAACTCCTATTACCATTACTCCACTCAGTTTCTTTTGCTGGAATATGACCCTGGAGGCACTTGCACATGGGCTCAAGACCGGATTTACCATCAATTTCAGTACACGTGGCATAGTTGCCGCATAGGTTGTAGAGCTCACACGGGGTTGTTGGTTCTGCGAAAAACCGGGTCCACGATCTGCTCGTTTCTGACCAGATCAAATGTTCATCAATGCCGTCCCAAGAGATCAGATACCTGTGGGAGAGGTTGAAGCCAGTATAATAGTACATCTTCTTCTCCAGGTCGTAGTTACTCAGCTTGAATGTGTACATGTATGTTGGTACCATCTTCTCAATTCCAATAAATATCTTGCAAATTTAAGCAGATAACAACCAAAATTTTAGGTATGGATTCAAAAGGCTTTTTACGTTTACTATTGAGAATCTCTCTCCCTATTAAAATATAATGCAGCATATATAGCTATCCTTTCTCAGCTGCTAAACTAATCAAACCAAAAAAATTCAATTAACATACAATCAAAATAAAACACATCTCACTTCTGAGAAATTGATCAGTTATTGTAATTAGCAAAAAAAGAGGACCAATGAAGTAATTTCAGCTCTATGATAAGCAGCAACAACATTTGAAATAAGCAAAAGTTTAATCAGCACACCTGACCATTCCACCTCCCTGACCGCCACCTCGGGCGTCCACCATCCCATACAAATAGCTGAGTCGACCGTGTGGGGTCAATGCCCATAGTGAAGTTCCCTGGTGCAGGATCAGTCTTGCTCGTCCAAGATGTGAAGACCTGGTTCACGCCGGTTTGTAGGTCCAGCCCTACTCTCATACCCGGTATATACGTGTCACTAGGATAGTCAAAGCTCTGCCAAACAGTCGTCCCGTCAGAGTTGTTCAACGCTAAATTTCCATTGGCCAGCAATTGGACTATTCTAGATTGGTTGGTTGAAATTGGAGATGACATGTTGGTCGACCATAGTAAGTCGGTTCCTGTGTTGGTGATGATCAAGTTCCCATCACTTGCAAGGGTTAGTGCACCACCCGATGGATTTGTCACTGGTTTCTCCCGGTTCGCAACCCATAAGATTGTTTCTAATTTACTCGACAAGTTGCGGTACCATACACCGATGTATCGACGATTTGACTTCTCAGGGGTGAAAAACCCAAGTTCAAAGATGTCTCCTTTCGATACCAGTGTGTCGCCATCTCGAAGGGATTCACCTAGGGTTAGGGTATCTTTTCCCTGGCATGGCAGAGAGAGAGGGGATAAGATGACCAGAATAGAGGATAGGAGAGTTATGGTAATGGCGAGATGAGAGTTCATTTCTCAGAAAACTGAATAATATTCCTCTGAAATGTTAAGTGAAGAATCATGTTTCTACTTTCTAGCTGGTACGCTCATTTGGTAAATTAAATACAAACTCTTACCTACTTCATTTCATTACGTTGTGTTCATTTTCTCTGCATGGATCATGTATATATCTATGCTCCTTTTGGCCCTTTTAGGCGCCGCTAGCTAGGTACCATGCACCCTGATGTCTGATCAACTTAATTGTGTGCTAATATTTGTTATCTATATGTTAATTAATTCGAACACATATAAATTTGGCTATTTGCTAAAAGGAGGGTTCAAATTATGCCTTCTCCATTTTTAATAACTTTAATAACTCAAAATTTAAAAGTCAAAATAAAACTGTTAAATATGATCTGCATCATTTTATTTATGCATGTAAAAATAATTCGTAATTTAATTAATTATAACCCACACACACACACATATATATATGCATGCATGCACCCTTTAGCTATATACTATGTTGAGTGAAGCAAATATTATATAATATTAATATTAAATTCTGAATTGCAATATATATAGTAGAACTAGGGTGTTCTTAAGCTCATCAAGCTTCTTTGTGAGCTTAATTCAAAAACCTACTGAATTGGCTTCAAATAATGTATCCAAACTATTGAAATCGATCTATTTCACGAGTGATGCATTTACATGTCAAATTTATAAATTTTCGAACCAATTTAGTATAAAGTCAAGCGGTAAAAAAAAAATAGTTTATAAGTTAATTTTAATGTGTTAATTTTTCATTATTTTTTGACCGCTTGACTTTAAAGTTCGGATCGGTAAAAAAAATTAGTTTGAAAATTTATAAATTTGACATGTAAACTCATCACTCGTGAACTAGATCGGTTTCAACAGTTTGAATGTGTCACTTGAAGCCAAGAACACCCTAGTTCTACTCATATATATAGATCTGGGCTATGGTGAGTTGTGAAGTAAGAGGTCATTTTTACTTCACGCTCATATTTTCATTTTGAAAATCCAAACAACCGATCCGAACCGCTCAACATGTTCTCTATATTGAAATGTGCTTAGAGACTAACTTTTATATTTTTTGGAATTTTTTTACTATTTATTAAGCCACTTTGAAAGTCGCTGATCCGGTGGTTTAGAAATTTTTACTGTTTTTTACTGTTCACAGTAGATCAGCGATTTCAAAGTGGCTTAATAAATAGTAAAAAAATTCCAAAAAATGTAAAATTTGGTCTCCAAGCACATTTCAATATAGAGAACATGTTGAGCGGTTCGGATCGGTTGTTTGGATTTTCAAAATGAAAATATGAGCGTGAAGTAAAAATGACCTCTTACTTCACAACTCACCATAGTCTATCTCATCTCTCTCTCTCTCTCTCTCTCTATATATATATATATATATATATATATATATATATATATATATATATATATATATATATATATATATATATATATATGAGATGAGCTATTGTGCTTCGCGAAGTAAATGGAGGGGTTTACTTTGGGCCATATTTTCATTTTTGAAAATTCACACAATCGATCCGAACCGTTCAACATGTTCTAAATATTGAAATGTGCTTGGAGACTAAATTTTCCATTTTTGAAATTTTTTTACTATTTATTAAGCCACTTTGAAAATCGCTGATCCGGTGGTCCAGAAAATTTTACTGTTCACAGTGGATCAGCGATTTTCAAAGTGGCTTAATAAATAGTAAAAAAATTCCAAAAAATATAAAATTTAGTCTCCAAGCACATTTCAATATTTAGAACATGTTGAACAGTTCGGATCGGTTGTTTGGATTTTCAAAAATAAAACCCATTTACTTCGCAAAGCACAATAGCCCATCTATATATATATATATATATATATATATATATATATATATATATATATATATATATATATATATATATATATATATATTGATGCATTGTGTGGGACTTAAAGTGCAAAAAAACAAAAACGGTTAGAGCATTTGATCCGCCAGCCGCAGACACACAGACTCGGTTTGGTCGCAGTATATGTCATCTATGGCGCATTAAGTCTTCTCTAATTAAATTAATCAGGTAATTAACTTCCTTTCATAAAGAAAGCTCATATATCCATATATTCACTATTATCTTCACTGTTACCATTCAGTTAAATAATTGAACAATTCATTTAATTTGAATAGGTTTGACTTGATACCGATATATAGAATCAAACAATATATAGATAATGTAAGACTCAGCTTAATAACAATATATATGATTCAATTAAATGACTTATGTATCAGCTAATCTTAATTGTTATAATGAACCATTTTGATTTAATAATAGCAATGATGCTATTAATGATAACGGTAATAATATTATCAATAAAAAAAATAGTGCCTGAATATTTTCTTTTTTTTGAAATTCTTGACAGTGGACCTGAATATTTTCTTACTATATCAAATACGCATACATAGCATATCCTTTTCTAATGGATAAAAAAAACAAAGCTATAGATTCTACCAAATACATATTTAATTATTAATTAGAGAAGCCACTAATTATTAACGCATATTAAAATTGATAAGAATTATTAACGCATATTAAAATTTTGCTTAGCCCAAATCTTGATGTAGTATACAAAGTTCATGTGGGGAAGTTGATGAGAAACAAATCCATACGATTAAATCTGCCGAGGTATATATATGATGGAAATGCCAGCATATCAATATAATATATTCGTTTTAAATAAAACAAGACCCTACATTAAAAAATGCTCTTGTAATTATATCTTTCCTGCAATTAATCGGACGGTTTGAATTATGTGAGCTGATCCAGAGAGCATACCGATTGGTGCCTATTGGGCTCGTAACGTTGGAGATTAAAAAAGAAAAACAATTGTGGGTCTTGAGATTAACAATTAAGGCTTTTCCAAGTTTTTAATGGGCCTTGGCTGTAACCTACCGGATCAATATATTTCGAAATTGATACAAGTACAATCAAAGTTTTATGCAATATACCAACAAATTGAACAACTGAACTAGTAATTTCTTCTCAGCGAGACCAAGAGATGTATATTTGGTGCTTTAAATCTATTGAGGCAATAAAACAATAGCATTACCAAGCAATGAATGCTTCATATAGGGAGCAAATATAATATATATTTCACATTGATCAAATTAAAGGCACAAAAATTTCAAGTAAATGTACCCTCACACAAATCCTATTTTTAATGTTAATTAACTATCTGTGCTCTGCGTTAGAGAAAACTACATGCCATAAAACTGATCGCTTATGAGCCCTTGGATTAGAATCAGAGCTTAATGACGTGGCATCATCGTCGGAGCTGAGGGACTCAGTATTGCCCAGATCAGATGTGGAGTAGCGCCATGTATCCTCCTGTGTGGTACAAAACAATCAGTAAGTCAATTTTAAGTCCGAAAATAAAAGAAGTGCATTTGATAAATCAAAAACAAAAATAAAAGCACAACGACCTGTATCTTTTTTTTTTTTCCTAGGAAATAGCATGGTTAATCTTCACATTAAATGCTAGATGTAGTTATATTGGACATCAGTGATACAATTTTTTTAATCTCTAAATTATAATCAGAGTTCAATAAAAGCACTCATGAATTATCTTTTATTAAATGAAAAAGTTTCGGGTTAGAATTATACCTGATCCTCCAACCCGTTAGAAACTCGTCTCCGTTTCCACCCTGTCACTGCCTCCTCCACTGATACTGGCACAACGCCATTCTCTTCTTCCTCCTCTTCCGGGCAAGAATTCAAGTTCAAATCCGAATCCGAACCCGAGACTGATTCTTCAACCTCACCCGTGACGAAGCTCTCTGCGCATTCATCACAAGTCGAGATAACAACCTTATCAAGACTCGGGCCGGATGTGTGCACCCGTGTCGGGATCTTGCACTTGCAGCACAGTATTGCACGTGCGTGGCGTGCGACGAGGAAGTTCGCCCGGTGCACGTGTGCATCGCATGTGTAACACAAGAAGGCCTCATCAGATTTGCAGTGTACATGCGGCTCTGCATTGCAGAGTGCACAGGAGAGCTCGTTCTTCTCAATCGTCTTCTCCATTTTTGAAATTGGATTTGAGTTGGATTAGATTAACTTGGGTTTGATATTTGGGCTATTGTTTTGAAGAGTGCTTGGATTGGGAGAGAGACGGAGAGGGGAGACTCGGTTCATGTTTATATATTCTTTTGTCAACTGTAAATTACTACAATGTCCTTGGTTGGAGTACTCTGTTTTGGGCTAAATTTCTACATTGGAAGGGTACTTTAGTAATCATACGGTATCCTGTGGAAGGGTACTATCATGGACCAAGCGCATGCAGCAAACATGTCCAATTGTGCGTCGCGAGATCAGGTTCAAATAATACTGCAAGAATTAGTGGATCTGGGCAGTTCTATTAATTTTGCACGGATCTCAAAGTCTAAATAATACTGCCCGGGCTAGCCCGAATCTCAAAGCGACTGAGAATAAATCTCAAACCGCAAAGGAATTGAAATATTTTACACGTATTGGAGAGGATACTGTTCGGGTAATCACGGGGTTTAGCGAGGAATAGACGATGTGGCAGGTGCTCGCGGCCCAGGTTCCTTGAATCCAACATGGCAACATCTCCACCACAACTGTTGGAGAAGCACGTGGGTTGCACCTGACGCCCATTTCTGCGGTGGGACCATTTCTGCTCGGAATTATTGCTTTCTCTGTTTATACTTGAGTTGACTATAGGGCCTAAAATTGCTTTCTTATTGTTACAAATAACAAAGCAGAATAAACAAGTTTCTGGCTTTTTTCGGATATACCCTTTTAATGTTCCTAATTGGTAATTTCATCTTCTCTAATCTCCATATAGTACCTTCCTTTTAGATCAAACTATATCCTTTTTTTTATCACTCAATATTTTATCCAAACTATATCGTTTTTTTGGTACAAATTTGACCGACATTTTTATTAATATCCAGAGTTAATTACAAATTAATAAATGAGGAGGGATCAAGTTACAACAAAGTTACAACAATCATTTTCTACATTTTGAAATTCCAAATCGTTAATCCAAACCGTTCAACATGATCTCCACAATAAATGGTGCTTTCAGATCAAATTTTACATTTTTTTTAATTTTTATACTATTTATTAAGATGGTACAAAATTCAATGGTCTGAATTTGACTAGTTTTTGTAAAATACTTAATAAATAATAAAAAAAATTAAAAAAATGTAAAATTTGATATGGAAGCACATTTTATTATGGATATCATGTTGAACGGTTTGGATTGACGATTTGGAATTTCAAAATGTAGAAAATAATTGTTGTAATTTTGTTGTAATTCAAATTTGTTGTAACTTGATCCCTCCTCTTAATAAATATACCCAGAACCGCTGGGTATTTCGAAAAATGCCCATTCCGACCAGAATCTAGCCGGTTTCTTCCCCCTCCCCCTTTTTTTTCCTCTCCCAGAAACCGGCCAGAATTTGGCCGGTTTCTTCCCTTTTTTTTAGAGACACTATGAAGAGCAAGATAATGAAATCTAACACTGAAAATTTGAATTTTTTGTTTAAATTTTTTGTTAGATTACTTCTTTTGATGTATAATTAGCATATTTATACTAAAATACGCTAAATTAATTTAAATTATGTTGAATTACACTAACTTACATTAAATTACGCTAAATTATGCTAAAATACGGTAAATTACGGTAAATTACATATGAATATTGATGATATCTTTACTGAGAAGGCGAAAAACGACGACGAAACTTCAAACGGTCATAAAACGGCGCTTGAGTGTCCGATTTCAGCAAATGACCACTTTTCGGAAAGCTTGCAAAAATACGCATGCGTCAGTGCCCGCGATGCTAGATTTCAAAATTCAAAATTGCCAAACAACAAAGGGAAGAGGTTCAAAACTTGAGTTGAAGTTTCCGATTAAGATTTTCATTTCTATTATTCAATCTAAGTAGCTCAGTAAATTAGTTATATAATGAACTTGTAGAATACTAATTTTTACTATTTTTGGAATTTGTTTACTATTTTTTATGATGTATGAAAGATGGTACAAAATCGGCCAAATTTAGCGTAATTTTGCGTAGTTTAGCGTAATTTACCGTATTTCATTATAATTAGTGAAATTAGTGTAATTTAGTGTAATTTAATGTAATTCAACATAATTCAACATAATTTAACATAATTTAGCGTAATATAGTGTAATTCAACATAATTTCAAGTAATTTAGCGTATTTTAGTATAAATATGCTAATTATACATCAATGAAGTAATCTAACAAAAAATTTAAACAAAAAATTCAAATTTTCAGTGTTAGATTTTATTATCTTGCTCTTCATAGTATCTCTCTAAAAAAAAAAAGGGAAGAAACCGGTCAGAATCTGGCCGCTGTGAACATTTTTCGAAAAACCAAAAAATTCTGGATATATTTATTAATTTGTAATTAACTTTGGATATTAATAAAAATGTCGGAAAATTTGAGGTTGGTTCAAAAACTAGAGCTGTGATCTATGCTATGAGTATGAGTATCAAAATATGGAATTGGAAAATAATATATCATCCCGAGTAATAAACCATATCTATCAGCACGAGATAGATACGGTTCTCATTGAAACGTCATCCGTGGCGTGATATGGACCTTGTTCAATGATTTATTATTATCCAAGGCGTATCAGATTTGCTTTCCTGCTGAGATGTCAATGCCAATATGCCATGTGATAACAATAACCAGACCCAGTATACCTTCTCCACGTCGGACTGCACCATGTGGTTGTGGTTCCATCTATCCAAATATGATAATTCCAAATTCCTGCTTGGAAAAAATAATAATACTATAAAGAAATGCATTTTTTCGCCAGTCTTCTACGTCGTGACACTTGTCCACCCTTTTTTGGACCGACATTTTTTATTAATATCCAAAGTTAATTACAAATTAATAAACATACTCAAAATTTATGAGATTTTCGAAAAATGCTCAAACCAGCCATTTTCTGATCGGTTTCCTCCTCTCCAGAAACCGGCCAGAAAATAGCCGGTTTGGGCATTTTTCAAAAATCTCAGAGATTCTGAGTATATTTATTGATTTGTAATTAACTTTGGATATTAATAAAAATATCGGTTTTTTGGACCATGCGACATGAATATATAATATTATTAATTACCCGTTACAATTTACAAAGAATAAATAAATATTTTTGTCATACCATAAATAATAGAATGATTTGGTAATAACAATGCTTCCAAATAATTTACATATTAGAAATTATAATTTACAACGAGATCCATAAAATTAATTAATTATCTTGTTTTGTTTTTAAGCTTTTCTATTCCATATTGAAAAGAGACCCCATTGATAACTTCTTTTATTTTCTGTCCATTAACTCATAATCATAATTAATGGTAAGTATTGAGAAAATCTTATTAACAAATAAAGACAGGGAAAAAGTAAACCCATTTCCTGAAACAAAACCTTACAACTACTTGTTCGACTGATAAATACAAACTAACAAAATACACAAACAGCAACCAACTTGTTTATCATCAACAATTTAGGCTTAGAAAAGCTTGGAAATAATTGGATGTCTATAAAGCAAAAATGTTGCATCTATTCTTTAGGGCCATGTTTATCAAACAATTTAGGCCCAAAAGGCTTGTCGGCTTAACAGTATAGAGAGGTTGTTTAAAAAAGAAGGAACAAAATGTTCCATTGCCGGGATTTGAACCCGGGTCGTCTGGGTGAAAGCCAGATATCCTAACCGGACTAGACGACAATGGATTTGTGAAAGAGAACTGCTTTTAACCTATATAACTAAACATATAAGTCACAAACTCCTAAGATAGGTCATCACAATTCACAATGTTACCAAATATTCACTATATTTTATTATTGCAATTAAAACAATATATATATTCTGGCAGGGACATTTCCATGGCAGAATGTAACAAACCACAAACTCATTTCTCGAGTATTACTCGTACTATATGCATTTAATTATATATTTGAAAGAGTAATTAATTAGTATATATATACCGCAATTTTTTATTACATTATTCAAATATATAGTATAATATAATATAGCCCAACCTAAAATAATTATGAGAGTTCAAATGCCTTCGTCTTTTGTGCATTCATCATGCCTCCATTTTTTAATTTCTTAATAACAAAAAATTTAAAATTATATGTCAAAATAAAATCGTTAGATGTGATCTATATTATTTTCTCTACACGCACATAAAATTTTATTACTTTCTGATTTTGTTTTCATATGAATCAATAATGATAAAATATTAACATCCAGAAATCATCCACATCAGTATATTTTTGTAACTTATTGATAAAAAATAAAAATAAAGTTGAAATATCATAATCTTTTACGCTTTAACATAGATAATGATATAAATCATATCTAACGGTTTTATTTTGATATTTAACTTTTAAATTTCTTGTTATTAATGTTTTAAAAATGAAAGTATAATGAAGACAAAAATAGAGCCATTTGAATCCTCCTCAATAATTATAGATATAATTAAGACAGAGCATGCATTACATTTGACAAAGTTACCAATTTGTTTGGTCATCCATTAGATGATTTGAAGATTTAAACATATTAGTTTTAATTCCATTTTGATAAATGGCCAAAAAGAAAGAACTCTCACAAGCTATTGGTTGGATAAAAACCATTTCTTTTGAAAATTATGAATTAAGCACCGTTTTCTTCCGATCCTTAGAAATAATAAAAATGATCTACAAATGCAAAAATTAATATTTGAAGTTAGCTATTTTTGGTTGGCAGTGAAGGAAGGGATCATCAAAATGGATGAACTGGTAAATTCTTCAATGCTATTTTAGTTTTCTCAATTAATTTCGCTTGATCAAGTTTGCTTTTTTTGTGTAATTCTTCTTCAAAAGATTTATGGTCTATAATCTATATATCATTAACATTTTACAAGTAGGGAGAGAGATAATTAAAGCTGTTATATATAGTGTTGCTAGACATCTAATTATTGTAAACATTTTGAGTTCAGCAGCTAGCCGTTATTGAAAGGCTCATTACCAGCTGTAATTATGTCTTTTTAGTATATGCTCTCTATTTTCCAGGACATCAGATTCTTGCCTGTGAATTTAAAATGTGTAGTATTACTACATCAACTAATTTGTATGTATATATATATATATATATATATATATATATATACCTTGCTTGTTATTTGTTAACAGATATACTACTGAACCTTGTCTTTTTTTAATTTAGTGGACACTGCTTTGACTTGTGGAGAACTATTTTTATCCAGTACTACAGTACTGTCTAAGCGCCACTTCTCCTATCCAGCAGTCAATGTAGGAAAAGAAAGAAATAACAGGTCATATTGACTATACAAAAAGTGCACATGCTAATCTTAACCTTAATTTTCGCATTAACAAGCTAGCATTTCCATAGGTTAATTTTAGCATATATCCAAAAAAACTTTCACAAAGCTGCTGACTGGTCATGAACCATTCTAAACGCTACATATGTTTCTTCTTCTTTTCAAATCAGATAGATGATCTCTTCTCTTGAAAACACAAGGAAAAAGAAAGAATTTTTTTTTTGTAGATTGACATTAGCTTTGCAAAAATGCCGGCCGGAGGGTTTACAGGATATACTGGAGGACATCACTACCCTGGCAAAATAACATGGTCTGTGATTATTGCATGTTGTGTGGCCTCCTCTGGTGGGCTCATTTTTGGATACGACATCGGTATCTCTGGTTAGCAATTTTTTTTTTACATATATTAGTTATAGCAATTGATTTTTCAAAACAAACTTGTGTTCATCAAAGTTCAATGTCTAACTCTAACTGAAAGTTGTGGAGTTCAAATTTTATATATCGGAAGGTACATGCAATTTTGATCCATAGCAGAACCTGTAATTGAATTTAGTGTCTCTGTTTTGGCATAAGCATGACTGGTTTGATGGATATTAAGCAATAAGGAAATAAAGTCATACAATATGCAGCTTTTATCAATTTGTTTTTGTTAATTGGGTGGACAGAAAGGATAAAAGAAAAAAAGAAAATAATTTTTTTTTTTTAAAGTTTGGTAGTGACAAAAAAAGAAAAAAGAAAAGAAAAGAAAACTGATGGACCAAGAATCCTTTTGATGCTATATACTGATAAAATTTGACTGCTCAATTTTATTTTATTGAAAAATTATTAGGTGGTGTCACCTCGATGGATTCGTTTTTAAGCAAATTCTTCCCATCAGTATATCACTTGGAGGCGAACAGCGCGTCAACGAGCCAGTATTGTAAATTTGACAGCCAGCTCCTCACACTGTTTACATCATCCCTATACCTTGCGGCATTAGTAGCTTCTTTCGTTGCAGCAACAGTAACTAGAAAATATGGAAGAAATTCTTCTATGTTCGTTGGTGGGCTCACCTTCCTAGTAGGAGCTGTCATTAATGGTGTAGCTCTTAATGTTTTCATGCTCATTCTTGGTCGTGTTCTTCTAGGCATCGGTGTTGGTTTTTGCAATCAGGTTATAGTCAATAAATGCGCAGATTCGATTCATTATTTTTTTGTTGCATCAGACTCTTGAGGAATAAACAATCATATAAAGAAAAATGTAACAAAGACAAATGATAATTAAGAAAGATAATGTTCATTTTTAACATAGAAACATTAAAAACGAAGCTCTCACCATAACACGCAAGCACTCCCATATTAGCAAGAAAATAGTTTTTTAAGTTATTTTTCTGAATTTGATTGTTATTATGTTTTTGTTTGCAGTCAGTTCCAGTGTACCTATCAGAAATGGCACCAGCTAAGCACCGAGGCACGCTGAACATAGCCTTCCAGCTCATGGTCACTATTGGTATTCTTGTCGCAAACCTCATAAATTATGGAACTGCTCAGATTTCTGGAGGATGGGGTTGGCGTTTGAGCTTAGGTCTCGCTGCTGTTCCTGCCGCCATAATCACCATTGGCTCCGTTCTTCTTCCCGACACCCCGAATTCATTAGTTGAGCGGGGGAAGGCCGATCAGGCCAAGAGAATCCTTTCAAAAATTAGAGGAGTGCCGGATGTGCATGCAGAGTTTGAAGAAATCGTTGCAGCGTGTGATGAAGCGAGATCGATTGAGCGCCCTTGGAGCAACATTTTAAGGAAAAAATACAGGCCACAGCTTACAATCTCTGCCCTGATTCCATTATTCCAGCAGCTAACCGGGATTAATGTCATCATGTTCTATGCTCCTGTTCTATTTAAGACCATCGGATTTGGCGATAACGCTTCTCTTTTGTCAGCAGTAATTACCGGCCTCATAAATGTCGGTGCGACTGTGATCTCTATAATTGTAGTCGACCGTCTTGGGCGGAGAGTCCTTTTTCTAGAGGGTGGCATACAAATGCTCATTTGTCAGGTACAAAACAAAAGCTAGTTAAGCAGAAATAGCTATGTTTCCATTAAGATATTATAGATACATGCACTGAAAACTAGTAATTGTAATTGTATGTCTTTACGGGTTTCAGATTAACAGTTTCATAGAAATCCTAAAGAAATGAAGTACTATACTACTATTGGACCCATAAACTCATAACACTGATGGTACCGAGTCTAGCCTGTCTGCGCAAGTTTGGATGATGCAAGAGACATCTAAAAAGAAAGAAATATTGGATTTAATGGGATCCTTTTAAGAAAATAATGAAGTACTATTTTTCCAATTCAGCTATTTCTTAAAGAAACAGAAATCAAAGGATCTTTCAATTTTAAACAAGAGAAAAACAGTAAGAATAGTGTTATCCCAAGGTTGAACAAATCCAAGCAAGGACAAATTAGAACAATTGGTAACAGATTTAGAGGTTCATTTTCTTCTTCTTTCTATATTGTGCAGGTTTCAGTTGGCGCCTTGATATATGTGCAATTTGGAGTTTCTGGGGTTGGAAGTGCATCCAAGAGTCTTGCAGCTCTTCTCCTGTGCTTCATATGTGGCTATGTGGCAGCTTTCGCATGGTCATGGGGCCCACTCGGCTGGTTGGTGCCTAGTGAGATCTTCCCTCTCGAAATCCGCTCAGCCGGCCAGAGCATCACAGTGTCGATGAACATGCTTTTCACATTTGCCATAGGCCAGGCATTCCTGTCCATGCTATGCCACATGAAATTTGGCCTATTCTACTTCTTTGCAGGTTGGGTTATCATTATGACTTTTTTCGTTGCATTTTTTGTGCCGGAGACAAAAAATGTGCCGATCGAGGAGATGATGCTCGTTTGGAATAACCATTGGTTCTGGAGCAGGTTCCTTTCTGAGGAAGACATCCATGTTGGAAATCGATACAGTAATAGCCACGTGTAGTGATCGTCTTAATGGAATTATACTGAGTTGTAGTGTAGAAAGCAAAGGAAAAGGAGGCTGGCTAGTTTAGTTTTTTGTTTAATTTATTTAGCTACAAGTTCAGTTTCTTGTAGTTCAGCTTATTTGCAGAGATTTTGAGATATTTATCACTTTCTTTCTTCTTTTTTCCCCTTAAATCATTTAATTCTTGCTACAAATCTCTTCACAGAGATGTTTTTATTGTAATTTATAACAAAACAGAAGTCTTCATTTTTATCTCTCAACTATGATAACTGGTAATTAGGCTGTAAATGTAATTTCCTCATAGTCTTGGTTGGTTCATTTTTGCCCCTACATCAATAATTGAAGATGACATAATGCCACAGTATCACTGACCTGAGTGAAGGTGAGCACCACGTCAACTACGATAGTGCCATGCTATCATCAGGTCATCAAGTATATACCAGATGCGTGACACATAATCGATGACCTGACATGTATCATGTCAGGTCATCAGTTCGTAACGAAAGGGAGCTTGATTAAACCAAGTATAGAAGTTTCAAGGCTGATTGGTTCAGAAAACAAAATTCTTCTGCACATAGTGATGCTTTTTAATCTGCTCTTGTTAAAATATCATATCTAAAATGATTCGATTTGGTACAAATTTATATAAAATATAAATTAGCGCAATTTTAAGAACGATTTGGTGCAAATTGATGCGAAGTTTGATAAAGTTTTGGCCAACATCTAAACAGAATGATCAACAGTTCAAATAGTAAAGAAGTAGTCTTTGATCTAGTGGCAAAAACACATGATTTCTATGTGAGAGGTCATGAGTTCGAAATCCGGATAAGAGAAATCATTTGTTGTAATAACAAGAGTATTAAATAATTGGATAGCTTGACCTCCAATCTTTACTAAAAAAAAAAAAAAACAGTTCAAATAGTAAGCAAGGCTCTTTGAATAATTCAGAAACATAGCACAATCAGCATCAAAACATACATAAAATTTAGTACGGCCGAAGAAATTTCATTCTTATTGGGCACAAATTTATTTGGCGATGGAAATATCATAGCAAACAGATAAAATATTTGCATTTATTTGGAACTGGATTGTAGCAAAAACATCACAAATTTGTATTTACATTTAGTCGAAACTATGAACTTGGTAGTTTTCACGGGACATGTTGTTTCCAAAGAGAACTGAAGTTCACATAAGGTGCTGGAATTATTTAGCATAATTAAACATCTCCTGTAATTCTAATTGGTTCAATACAGTTAAATTTTCGGCAAGTGTGCTACAGAATTGTACTTTCATTTAATTAATCCTGTTCTGTGAATGGAAATATTATATATTCTATCAAAATTAACCAAACATCCCACAAGTAATATCAAGTACTTGGAAGTACTTGACGAGATTTTTATTGGCATGATAATTTAATTCATTCAGGAGGGGACCACGAGCATGTACTCATGAAGCATATCATCAGTTCTATAACTCATAAGATAACGAGTAATTTCCATCAAAAAGAAATAATGAGCACAAAATGAACCATATTCATTATAACAAAAAATTCTGTCCCGCCAGCTTTCTTTCTCATCTGTTAGAAGTTTACATTAGTATAGCCACTTGACTCCAAAAAGTTATATTTCCGCAGAAGAAAGTACTCAACAAAAATTTATTCTTAAAAATGCGTAGGTTTGCCCAAAAGAATGATCTCATATATTGTAGATAGAAAATTGATTTCTAGTAGTTATGAAGAAGTAACTGAACTACATTAGATGCAGCTCGAATCACGACCAAAAATGAAACGGCGCATCCAGTCTGATACAACCAGCATCCTAGTGCGCCAACTCACTTGTTTGCTGAAACAATAATAAAAAGTAATGTTCAGTACTAATAATTTAAAAAATAAATAAATCCAAGTAACAAATTATCATAAATGTTATGCTGAAAAAATATGTATACCTTGCATAGACTGAATACCAGAGCCACTGGGAACTATGGCCAATACTGATCCAATCCCCGGGCAGTTGTGCTGCAGTCTGTTCACCTCCTAAAGGTGCAAACTGACCCAGATGCTGATACCTTTAAAACAAATCAATTCAGAAATATTACACAATAGTTGTTGTACCAAGGGTGATAGTGATATATACTGGCAAATAGGACAAGTAATAAATTAAAAGGCAAAAACAAAACAACAATAATAATTTAAAAATACACGTACTAAGTTGAAAATCAGGGATTTCAACCAGTTTCAAATACCATAATGGTCTAGTTTGGTAACAAACTGCGCCTGACATCTGTTTGATTATTGATAGATATTAGAATTAAGTTTTGAAACTACATTAACCCAATATCTTTCATCATGAACATATCAAAAAGGAAAACAATTCAAAATTATAGCTCCAAAGAGATAATAAATATACCGGAAAGGACGGAAGCGATGGCGGCCTGGCTCACGGATGCGCACTGGTCCCTCGGGATGCTCTTCAGCTTCCTTCATTTTGTTAAAGCACCTTGCCAAGTACTCTCCTTGCTGTGACGCCACCTGATTCAAGAACAGATTCATCAGTTAAATAACACATATCGATTGCCATATATTAATAACTTCACAATTTTTCTTGAATTCGGTATCAAAATCATACATCATACTCATTATGTTTTTAACTTTGGAAAATAGCAAAGATTGAAGCCCAGGACCAAAATGGCCTGTATGCTTAGGAGTAGTACCTGGGCGGTGGCAGGAAGGAACTTGACTTGGGAATCGACATTGGCCAGAGCCTTCTTGAACTCTTCTATGCTCAGCTCGATCGACTCCTTTTTTTCATCTCCTTGCGCATCAGCAATCAAGGCCCTGATGTTACTCATTTGCTTGCTCTTCATGTACAGTTTCACCTGTGGATACCTTGTTCAACCAAAAGAGTAAAAGCATAAATTACATGATAATTAATCAAGCCACTGACACAAGGATCTAACACCATACCATGTGTTCAGGTAATATATGGGTCAATTCTTGTTACAGTACCTTACACATATGTCGTCAAGCACGTCCTGTATCTCCTTGATGGTCAGTGTCCCTGAGTTGTCTTTATCTGCTACCTTAAATATTGCTGAAACATCTTCCTGTACCAAAAAGCAAGAACAAAATTGTAGTTTCTTTCAAGTTATTAAAATTCAAAAGTAAAAAAAAAAAATGCACCAATATGGTAAAAATTCAGATGTTCTTATTAATTTAGTCATACCATGACTTTTCGTTGATTTATGGTGGCACAATCACCAACTGCGTAAACATCCTCACACTCAGGAACCCTCAGCCACTCATCAGTTGCCAACACACGCCTACTCCCCTGTCAGTGTGCATGGATGAATATACAAAAGTTGCTAAGAAGTGTAATAAACAAATATATATATATACACATGGATAGACAAAAGAAAGTAAATTTGCTAATTTTTTTTCTCAAGTGCTTTGTCTTATTTGGCTATTGCAGTTAGTGTATTATCAAAGGTTTTGCATTTACTTCAATCATCTTAAATCCGAAGCCCAGTAGGTCAAACCATTTATCTAAACTGTAAACTTCTTTTACGTAGAATTCAATCTGTAGCATAAGCTAACTAAGCAAATCACACAAAAGTTAAAAAGATCAACCTGGCCAATTTGTTTCATAAATTCAGATATGAAGGGACGAGTCCCAATGCCAGTAGACCATACAGCCATGCCATATGGCACTTGCACCTCCCCAACTGCTGATTTCTGCATTTTGATTGAATCTGGTCCAACAGCAACCACCTTATACCCAGTTTTCACATCTATACCATCTCTCTGGAACTTCTGCTCCGCAAATTCTGTTATCCTCTTATCAAACCTACACAAACAATACAGACACACTTGTGTTTACTAAATACACAATAATCTTGCTTCAAATGTTTAGATTCATACCCAGGAAAACCTACACACTCACAAAAAAAAAAATTCACACAGAACAAACAGTTAACTGAGCTATTTGTCGACTTTCCCTACATATTGCGTATCATAGATAGTTTCAATGGACTCTTGACTATTTTCCTTATACTTTAGAAAAGATAACTCCTATTCACAGGCATTCTAAGATAGATATTATCAAGCAAAGAGAAAAGACTACTACATATGATACTTTGGTTAGACCAAATCCAAGACAGACGTACGTAATTCGTTGAAATCAACTCATGTAGCAGTAGAGTTCAGTTGAAATGGTAGGTATTACAAACATATGAGAAGGTGTGCTCATAAGTAATTCTGGTCAAGATTTTCTCAGATCAGTTTGAGATCCAAGTAATGCTGCCAGGTCATGTAGGTTCCAGCCTTCCAGGCCATTTCTGATTTAGCTTCAGATTTCAGAAAGTGGGGCCAGGACTTGTCCGGTTTTTTTCTTTAGACCAGATACAGACTGATTTGGTTTCCGGCTAATTAAGGTTCTGGTCAATGTCAGCTGAATTACCCATTACACGGGTCTTGGTCAGAGTCAGGTGGTGATTCAATTCAGGTTCAGGTCAACTTATAAAAAAAAAAATTGGGTTTGGTTGGGTCAGGTCAGGATGGCTTTGAATTTATACAGACCACAAATCAGATTTTGCCCGTTACAGGAAGCCAACTAAGGTCAGAACGTACATGGTCAAAATATGTTCTCCCGCCTCAACAAGGGAAATGTTGACCAAATCTTTAATAGCCGGGTACAGTCTCGAGAGATCCTCTGAGACAAAATCATGCAACTCGGCAGCAAACTCAACCCCCGTGGGCCCACCCCCAACTATCACAAAATGAAGTTTCCTTCTCCTCTCCTCATCGGATATGTTTGGGAGGCTTGCCTGCTCGAAGCAATCCATAACACTCCTCCTTATTCTCTGTGCATCCTCCACCTCCTGTGTAACATTTGGGTGCCATGCAACATTTATCAAATTTGCTTATTCAGAAAATAAATGCATATTTTATCTTGGTCATATTATGTTCAGAAGTTAAATATCAAACTAACACAAGTACTATTTGGTCTATGCCTATCCATGACTCATGAGTTCCATGGAACATATTTTACTGGTGACCGATACCATAAAAAGGATCATACGATTGTTAAGAAAGCAATTCCATACAAGACTAGCATAAGTTGCCCATAGCTGCAGTTTTTAATGTACAAATATGGCTTGGTCTGACCAGCATTACCTTTGTTCACACCACTCAAGGCCTTTAGCTGAAATCTGTCCAGTATCTTACAGCCGAACACCCTTGTACAAATAACTTTGCAATTGCGAGTATAGAATTTTGCAAGGACATATGCAACAAAATAAACAATTACCAAACAAATTGAAAGTACCTTGAGAAAGTGGCAATGCTCAACAACTCCAGGTGTATTAAAAGTATTGGATCTCGCACCGACAGCTACAACCAGATAGTCATAATCAACCAAAAACTCACCGGTTCCATCCAAATTGGTACCAATGTTGGAACGACAGTATAATTTTTTGTTTTTCGGGTCTACTTTGAAGCATTCTGCCTCCCAAAATTTTATATTCCCTTTTTTCTGCAGAATAAGATTTTTTTTATTAGAGGCAAATGTGCTTTCTTATTGCAAATTTGCAACTTCATTAGATGATTCCAAAAATGAATAGGCTTACTTAATGCAAAATTGCTTTACAATAAGGTTAATTGTGGCTTACTCGGATGCAATGTGTGATAAATTACATAATTTAGGAACGGAGCAATGACATACTGTTACTGTGCAGGTATTGACTATGATTTCTATCCTGTATCAGTACAGTAACACTAGGAAATAGTAGTTCAAACTCAGGTAATGGTACTGGTATGAGCAACTAACACAGCAGCTAATAAGGTATATGGCAGAACTGGCCATGACCAGCATCTTTAATTATAACATTATACAATTCAACCAATTCCATCTCGGACTCTGTCTTGTATGACTACTAATACCAAAAGTTTAACATTCCTCATTACAATTGTCCTATACCAGTACTGGTCTGGAAGTGTATGTAGTCTCTTTTCTGATACCTTTTCCAAAATTCTTCTGATTGGTTCAACAATACTTCTTGGCTCGACTGTACCACAAGTGACACTTGGAAGCAGGGGCGTAAATGCAAAATAGTTGCGTGGCGATATGACCTGCACATCGTACTGTGAGCTATCGAGGTTTCTCAGAAAGGTTGTACCACCCCAACCAGTACCAAGTACGACCACCTTCTTCTTACGAGTAGGATTTTCGTCAGCTGGTTTTGAATCTGCATAAGCCACCAAGCTGGCCCCACCACTGCAACAGATTCACCATAAACTAACTCAGCATTTCAAATTAGATAAACAGTAAAAGCACCACTAAAAAAATTTCATATTTGTACATCAGAAAAATAGGATGAACTAGAAGTCTAGAACTGTAAAGGTCAATTTTATCAGAGGTAAATAGACAAGGAAAACATTAAAAATAACTTTACAGGGTGTATAATGTTAGATTTCCATGGGTTTTTTTATCTACAAAATAACCTTCTTGAGGTAAGCTAATTTCACTAAGCATAAAACATTGTAATATCTGCAAAAAAATAGACCAATTCTTCAAATAAATCAAGCAAAGCTATAATACAAACAAAAATTCTGGTTGTTGCAATGGAATATTTTTATATATGCACCATTAGTCAGCAACATAGACCAACTCAAAAGGAATCTTTCATGCTCCCCTGGAAAGCCTTATGCCAACGAAAATGCCTGGTTTAGCAATGGAATCTTTTTTTATATGCAAAAAATTCCTTAGTAACATTGACCGATTTAAAGGAATATGTTCTCATGCACCCCCCAACGCCTTAATATGCCAAACAAACCCTACAAACAACCAAATCCTACACGCACACAAGCATGTCAAAGGCCATACACTCTTTTACGGTTTTACCCCCATCCCCCATCCCCCACCCCCAAAAATAAAAAATAAAAAAAATAATTATAAATAAATAAAATATCATACACTCCCCTCATAATTATACCCAAAATTTCGGTTACAAAAATGAATGAAACAGAGTAGCTAAATTGTACCTCAAAAGCATATTAAGTGGGGGAAAAGTGCTATTTCACAAGTAAAAAAACAAATTGCTTCTGTAAAGGTATAAAAAGAATTATGATATTGCTTCTCTCCCCGACAGCCATTAATTGAAATCAAAATGTCAAAACTTTGGTATTTGCACTTATCTAAAAGCCACAATCTGGCCCATATCTGTTTTCCTTTTCAACAAATCAGAAAAAGACCTAACTGTAAACTCACTTTTATGCAACTGCGAACTGTAGATCAGAAACATAATATATTAGATCTGAGAATGTTAGCAGTTCTAAATACCGTTTGTACTACCCTCGTAATCTTTACCTTTAAACCCCGCATATTTAATGAGAATTAAAGACTAAGAAAAACAAAAATCCCTTTCAAGGATTAAAAAAGCGCGAGCAAAAGAAAATTAAGTGTATGTCTCAATCGTATAACAATTTTGCGGGACGATACACTTGCAACAAAATGGTAGAGAGAGAGAGAGAGAGACCTGGCAGCGGAGAGAACAACGATGTATTTAGGTATGGAGGAGCGCTGCTTGAAAATGAAAGCTGAGAAATTCATGGTGATCTAGATTCTAGGAGAGAGAGAGGGAGAGAGGGAATGGCTGTCTTTCTCTTTCTAGACTGTTTTCTCGGAGTCCTTATTCCTTTGGCAATATTAATATATTATAAATTATGCATTGACACCCTTGATAAACTCGTATTTTCGAAATTAGTCCTATCATTTGAGGTACCAAATTATCACGTGGGAAATAAATATTATTATAAATAGACACTGTCGACACCGTTATTTACGAATTTCAAAAACCAATTTTTTTAAAAATACTCTTAAAAATAAATAAATTAAAAGACTATTGATACATGGGATTTCATATAATTAGAGCTCCCGGGAGCCACGACGACAAATGACAGCTCCATTATTGAGATAAATATCGAATTCTACAAAAACAATGGAGTTTTTTTTTTTGTTGAGAGTATATTTAAAAATTTTGGTTTCAAAATTGTTTATTTGTATGAATCTGATTTTGTGCACAATAAAAAATTCAAATAGTGGATTGACCGATTTACACCTAATATTTTGAAAAATACAAACAATTTACATTTTTTTTAAGTCATAGTATTATTGGATAAATACGCCTACTATGGCTACTAATAATCAGAGGCGGAGCTAACCACAGTGAATATTTTGCAAACTTATCTTAACAAATTTAATTAATAGTCATAGTAAAAAATTTGTCATACTTAACAAATAAAAGAAATTCATATATCTTACCTTCATTCACAAAACTAAATATTTATATCTCAATTAATTGATTATTTACTCGTATAAAATTATAATTGTCATTGGCAACTTTTTATTATTAGGATTAATATTAAAAAAAATTAAAACTCATAGTAAATATTTTGCAAACTTACTATGTAATATTATGTAGATATTATGTAAGCGTATTTATCCAATAATAATAATATGTATTACAAATTGGCTACTAATAATCAGTTTGTAATATTACATAGTAAGATTGCAATTGTGAAAAAAAAATATTTAAACTGGAAAATATACATATTATTACAAATTTGTCCAATTTTGTAAATATATTTGAATTGGACAATTTTGTAATATTAGGTAGATTTGGCGGTTTAAATATTTTATTCAGCTTCTCAAGAAAATGTTAATTTTGGGTGTTGATTTTACCTTTTAAAATAAATTTGATATTTTTTTAGAACAATTTAATCCAATACTCCTTAAATTCAATTCCATGTACAATAATTTTCTATCTATCATATTTAATTATGAAATTATTACTCTAAAGTTAAAAAAAGTGACCTTCCATCCCCACACAAATATAAAAAAAAAAAAAAAAACTAAAACTGTTACAATGCCTTGAATGAACACGCAATTTATATAATAAAATAAAATTTCTAGTATGAGTTGTCCTTTGCCACCATATTATTACAAATTCAAAAGGATATTAAATTCCGATATTTTTATTAATACCCAAAAAAAAAACAAATATCAAATCTGCCCCCACCCCAAACTTATTTTTAAATCTACCCCAACTGTCCGTCCACTGGGCGGTTCACTTTCCCCACCAGACCGTCCAGCGGCTGGGCGGTTCACTACCCGGATTTGACCGCCCAGCAGCTGGGCGGTCCGCTATAAAACCCCTATAAAAGGGGTTTTTCTCTCTCCTGAGCAGCACAATATTCATTCTCCAATCCAACAAATTTCCAGAACCGAATGAGAGAACTGCTTGGCGATTTTGAGACGATTTTGAGCTGTCAGACAAATTTCCAGCACAGAATTTCTAGTTTTGACTTTTGACCCTAACCTCCCAAAAAAAATGGAAGCGACGCCTTACTAACAAACATAGATATTCTGTATCTCTATCTTTGTAGCTCTATTGGTAGTCACTAGTTAATTGTTAAATTCAATTATACTCATAGAAGTGGCCACATATGAATAGCCACAATGTATCTTCCCTGGCTTGGGGAGAAAGAAATAAGCTGGCACCCGTCAGGCCGTCACATGAATGCCACGCGTCGCGTTCAAACTTTTCTCTTTATTAAATTTCCTTTCCTCAAAATATTCACGTTTTCCTTATTTTTTGGGTTCTATTACATTTCAACAGCATATACGTAAGCCTCCTCTGCAATTTCACATTCTGTCTCCCTACAATTTTCTCATAAATAAAATGTGAAGGCATTTTATTTGATAGTGCAGGGGATTTTAAAAGTTTTCATCTAGTAAAAACTTAAGTTTATTTTTTTTTTAAAACAAATGCATTTATATATATTATATATTTTACGTATTAAAAATAATTGTACCGTTGTAGAATATTTTGAAAGTGGGTCCTACCATGTTGAGAAAGAAAATGAACTAGACATGGATCACTGGAAACACGCTGGTGGGGTTAGTTAGTTAGCTCTTCTCATGTCAATCTGTTTCATTGATAAATTATATTGAAAAATAATTAATTCTATAATAGTTCCTTTCAGAATATTCTGCATTGATACAGTTGAATTTTTGCAAGGCAATTCCCTGCCATTATAGTATTATTTTTTCTATTACTGTGTTTGAAGAAAATAATATAACAAAATAGATATAGTAACGTGTGATTACTTGTCATTACGATTCCATAATTCATAGTTATTGCTCTTCCAATGATAAGGGTGGATTTTTTTCTATTCCCGCTGGACGGAAATCACTCCTTTTGTAAAAAATTCATTTTGAAGATAAAACCTATCATTGATTTTTGAATTTCAATAGTTATTGCAATCTATATTAAATCAAACAGTATTATAATTATGTATTTTTTTAAATGCTGAAAGCAATAGTCATTAAAAATCAAATATTGACATTTGACGGCGCCAAGCCGCCAACCAATGCAACTAGGCAACTTTGATTTCTCCAGCGAATTAAAATGAAAATAAAGAAACTGAAAGGTAATAGAATAAACAGCTTCAATTAATATTACATTCTTTTCAAGCCTTGATTCCAAGGAATAATGCAGCCCGGAAATTCGAACATTAAATTAACATTAAATTCCAGGGCATAATACGCATAATATGTATTAACATATTTTAAGAAAAATATATCTAACTGCATCAATAATAGTCATGCAGATTCTAATTGGACGCTCTGGATTCAAACAGAAATATTCTATTAATACGAATTTGGGGTTGACAGAATCTTGTTGGGACCGAATTAATGGTTATGTCCCAATCAGTGTTTTAATATTCGGTTCTCATGCGGTATGCGGTATGCGAAAGGCCACCGCATACCGTATATATGCAACCGAATATGCGGATTCTTATTCGGATTTATATATACGGATTTTTTTATTAAATATTTAATCCTAGAGTACTTAAATACAATAAGACAGCATGTAAAGAGGTTATAAAAAGATTTCTGAGTGAGACGCTTGAAGAGAACACCTATCTGGCGGGTCTGGAGCTCATTTAATGAGTTATGAATTCAGGTCTGGAACTTTTTTAATTTTTTTAAAGCGTGAATTCAATATTTGGTTCGAATAGCTATTTTCTATGCGGTCAGATACTGAATAGGAATATACGGCTGTATATTCACCGAATATAACCGAAATTTAAAACAGTGGTCCCAATAGCCTGCTCTCGATTGAACCATATCATTGATGCAGTTAGATATATTTTTCTAAGAAAACAAACTATCAATTTTGTTCCAGATAATTTGATTTTTCATTTTCTTAAAAAAAATTTAGGTGTAGGTCCATGGACTCCAAAAAATAATTTACTTCTCTTTGTCAAATTTCGATTTTGTTTTAAAAAAAAAAAATTCCATAACCTCCCCCCTTAATAGGCAATAATATGCGGATCAGGAAAAATATGTTAATACATATTATGCCCTGCCTAATTTATTAATTTTCTGAGAGATTTGTCTGAAAAAAATATTGTGGGCCTAGCTTTTTTATTATTCTTTTATAAATTCTCTCCGTGTTGCTTCATCTCCAATTCGGATTCTTCACGATCAAATTCAAAATTTGAATTATATCAGACAATCTGAATTGCGCCAAAATAGGGAGAGCTCAAAAGTAATCATCTCCAAGTAGACACATTATTGAACAAGCCTCTTCCAATGAAACCAAATCAGTTACATTGCCCTCTATAGACTAAAACTTAGCAAGTTAAATGAGCTTGAATAAAGTTACATATTTCCCCAAAACAACTAGAATTGAGCCTCTGAATGGCACATTTATGTACAATTCAGACTATCTAATATTCAATCCCGACAAAATAAACTGTACCTTTCAAAGAAGAAAGCTTTTCGAATTCAAATCCAAACTTTACAAGAAGATGGCCGATTTTGCCGAAGTTTCAAGCTCCTTTCTTTTAAAATACTAACTATCAGAGAGCCCCCTAATTCACATGTACTGTTATATCCCATGAGCTTTACACTGTATGTATTGTACAAGAATTGGAGTCTACTTTTGTCATCTGCACTTGCCACTTGCATCTCCTGTACTTGCTCTCTTGAGACAGTTGCATATAAATACAATTGATCTTCCACAGAGTTGCCCTTCCCTGCACTGCCATTTACCTGTGAAGTGTAAAGAAGTAAATTCACTGTGCTAAACCTTTTACTTCCTTTCTATTAATTAATATACATTGGTGCTATTCAGCCTTTTTTGGCTAAACAAAAGTTACATAAATTTCTCACTTGAGAAAAAAGGGCTCTTCAGGAGGACTCCTATGTAGTCAACTGATTATTGAATAGGTTTAAACTTGACATTTCACAGGCACTATAATATGATATAAGGACTGTGAAATCCTTTGTTTATCACCAGAAAGAAAAGGAGAAAAAGGCGAAACCACTGACAAACAAAAGAAACACGAGAAACTCAGAAAGAACAAAAACAGCACAAACAAAAAAATGACAATAATATATTCTAAAGTTCAAACAGACGGCTCCAAGGCCGTTAGATAACCTGCTGGTGCAATTAAAATTGGGGGCCAATGATTTCTATTGAGAACAAAATTACAGAACTAGAATATTAGGGATCACAGTTTCTAAGAAAAGTAACTATAGTTCTTAACAATTTTAACAAACAAATAGTTTAGGTAACATTACCGGCTTTTGAAATGAGACCCTCATGAGACCCATTGCCTTGGAGTCCTCAGATCCTTCTGAAAACACAAAGGCGAAGCTCCCTAATGCCAAATCAGGTTCCTTGAACAGATTCACCAACGCATCCCCCGAGACTGAGCTCTTTGCAAACGACCTCTTCAGATCTGGAGTACACATCAAGCGATCTTCTGAGGCACGGACAATGCAGGCTGCCTCACGCAGACCACTCATGAAGGCACCATGCATCGTAGCCGGGTATTGCCTGCTTGTTGCTTCCCCGGCAAAGAATAGGCGACCGGACAGGTTCTCAGAAAGGATATCGTAATCAATGCCAGATGACCCAACGCGTACATGAGAGTATGACCCATATGAAAATGGATCGCTGCCCCATCTAGTGCAGATAGATTGTATCGGATCGGGTACGGTAACTCCCTTTTGGCTGTATATGCCTGAAAAGAAAAAAAAAATGTACTACTTTGCAAGAGGTCTAAAATGTCTAATAACAAAGGACTTAAATGATTTATTTGGATAAAAAAGACAAAAAGGCAATTTGCTAATTTATTTCAAAGGCAGCTACGCTCTTCCAGCTAGAAATCACGAACAGAGGATGCATGGCCTTGAAAAAAGGATAATACGAAATAGGAGTTACATGCTTCCTATTAAAGAAAAGATTGGGAAAAGAAGGGAAAAAGGATAGTTGGCACGCTGGGAAAACCTTTTTTTTTTTCTCTTCCTATCCCTGAAGTACTCTATCAGATTAAGGTTCAAGTAATTTTTTTCAATCCCAAAGTAAAAATAAGGTTATGTTTTGAAGACTTGGGCTTTTTCCCAGCCTCAGGTTCCAGATCCCACACGAAAGGAGAATGTTAGAATGACCAGGAAGAATGAAAAGCCAGGGAAGTTATGAACAAGACCTAAAATGAGAAATTTGTGCAATGGCCCATAGTGTGCGTAGACCTTTCTTTGGCACTTACATATCTGAATCAAAATTTATATACTAAAACATAAATAATCCCAGATATCAACAGTGTATACAGCTGTACAGTACCTTACTACCTTTATATACTGCTGTACCAAATCCGTACCAAATTGCATACTTGTTGAACTCAAAATTTTGCTTCTTTTTATCCTTGGCTGCTTTTGTACCATGTTACACAGTCCATTAGATTAACAATTATTCACTTGCTCTATTTCATTGAGTTACCTCTTAGAATGCAGAGCACACGGTTCAACGAGTCAACAGGATCTACCATCTCAAACTCCCCCGCTGCCTCTCCTGCCACAAGAGCAATAAGCACAGCCCCACCAGCCACAGTGTGGTACCCATAGAACAGAAAAAACTCGCCTCTCTTTCTGCTCTCCTCATTGACACAACCAAAAGTATCTAAATCCTCCCCCCAAAACACATATGGAAAAACCATCGCCACCTTGTTTAATAAGCCAAACCCTAATCTCTCAATTGCCTGCCTTTTCCATTCAGGTAACTCAGGCTCAAACTTGATGAGATTCCTCTTCAGTACACCGAGCGGTACAGTACACAAAGCCACATCAGCTTCGAAAACCTGTCCGGTTGATGCAACCACACGTACACCATCCCCTCCGTACTCTATATGTGTAACAGTTTTTTCATACAAAACGGGTATGCCCTCACAAAGAGCATCAATCAACCGGCCGTTGCCACCAGCCAAGAGGCAGTGGTCTCCACCCATCTCGTATATATCATCCTGGTCCCAGTGGGCAAGTGACAAATCTGTTAAGCAGCCGGCATTTGCATACTCTAAATTCGCCATGTGCCAATTTAACAGCAGGGCCTGTATTGGACTCCGTGCAGCTCCATATAATTTCCTAAGCCGCTGGAGGGCAGACCCAAGAGAAATCGAGTCACAGAGATCCTTCTCTTGGCTGAGGAACTCTCTCAACCTTGCTGCATGCTCTAGTAAATTGTTGAAGGTTGAGTCGGCCTCCACATCACCAGCAGCATCAACCTCCGTGCCATCAGGCATGTAAAGGGGACAACGGTCTCGCACCTTGTGCAGTGGGGTCCCCAGCTGTCTGGCTAGGACGCCAAGAGGGTTAGCATGAATTCCAGTGATCACACTACCACCAAGCTCTAGCGACTTCCCAGAGGTACGGTACGTGAAGACACGGCCGCCGGGGCGGGCCCGTCCTTCGAGGACCAGAACCTAATTAGCATAAATCTATAAATCAGTGTTCTGCAAAGAGATTTTGTAGCAACATATTAGTTAACAAATCTATGGCCCGGACTAATGTTACACTCTTTCCTCTATCGAGGACTAAACATACATATTACAGTACGAGAATGCTTGAGGTGAGATCCCACCAGAATTAATTATTGTTGTTTAATCTTCATCCATTGCAAGTTACAAGCCTTGCATAGGAAGACCGTATTTAAGAAGCAAATAATAAAAATCAAGTATTTTACATGATCATTTTGTCAAGTATCACCCGTTTCCTTAGTTCCCAGAATTTCATAGTTTCCATCTTGGTTCCTGAAGCTATGAAATATATAATATAATAGCGTGTAACAAACCTTGTAACCAAAATGAAGTAGTTGTCGGGCTGCAGCCAGGCCTGCCAAGCCAGCACCTATAACTAGAACTGAGGCCTTGGGTGAAGATGGGCTTGGGGTGGGGTCAGGGGTGATTTGAAAGGTGGGGGCCACACCAAAATTTATGTAGCCTTCTAAAGAAAGGAAATCGTGCGCAGCTGAGACCAGCTTATCGTACTTGCTTGCCACTGTGGCCTGGAGCCAATACATAAGATGTCTTATCAGTGTTCTCGTTCATCTTTTTGTTTATATGCAATCCGGAAACAGCAGTTATCATGACAATCCTTCCAAAACTAAAAAATTTCAAATGTACTCGCTTAAAAGCTTGAAAGGGCCAAGTTAGCCAAAATTGTTAACTTCTCCCTTTCAAACCCAAGTTTAACTTTAGGCCATGTATAACCAAAAGGATTCCTACAAATATCTCTCACAAGAAAATTCAGATATTTACTGGTTTTTGTGCTTTAAGAGATGAAAAAAAGGTTTCTCGAAGGTATGGGGCAGTTTTCAAGATGAACTGGATAAAGGTGATCAAGACATTTCAATCATTATGTAGGAGTAAAAGCAATGTTACATATGTACATCATTAGGAGTAATAATCTTTTTATCATACATTCATATCAATTCAATCTTATGATTTTTATCACAACAGCTATGAAGGATGCGAGGCAATGCTTAATCCAATGCCAATTGGAGGTCACCTGCTTCTTACTTTAACATACATGATGCGCCAGTTGTACCCATTCATCCAGTACCAACTTAGTTGAAATAATTGGTCTTCTTTGGTTGTTTCTCATTGTTAAGAAATTAACGAAGCCTATGAAAGGGTTGAATTTGCCTTCATCAGAAAACCAACCACCCTAAGGTATGAACAGGTACGCAACAGTACAACTGTAACAAAAAAAACAGTAAAAAAAAAAATCAGTCACCTTAATGTGCGATTTTGATAACCAAGACCTCACATCAAGCCTCCACGTGGCGAGTATGTGATTTCTGACAACAATATAGTCATTCCTCTGCTCAGGCGTCTCAAGCGGTACAGAGAGAGTCGATCTTTCGAGCTCAAGGACGGCATCAATGGGGAATCCCAGAGAAAAAGCGATCATAGCCTCTGTATTAGTCTCCTTCTGACGCGCCGCTTCGGTGGTGAGCTGGCGCCTTCTAGAGGACTGTGGAGAGGGCGCGAGGTGGTCCCGCAGTGTTATGTCGACGAGAGACTCGTCGTAGGAAACGGAGGCAGCGGCGCGACGTCGTGGGCGACTGCCGAGGGTGGTGGCAGGACTAGATGGAGACGCCGAGGCGTGTGGTGGTTCCATTTGTCAGAGAGAGAGAGAGAGGGAAGGAAGAGGAACCGGAGAACTAATAGCGTCAGTGGCGGTGACTGGCGAGTGGTGAGATAAAACGACAGAAGTACAGTTTCATTGATTGTCGAGCGTTTTTCAATAGCGAACATTGTTTTCAACGGTATGTGATGTTCTCTTTTTCTGAACGAACTGGCTGCCTCCTTTTTAAAAAAGCCCGGCCCACATTCATCCCCACTATAGCCCAAGACATACTTCTTTTTGTTATTTAGAATAGAATAACATGCAACTTTTGCAGCATTACGTGACTCGTACCTGATTCGCTCACCACTAGCTTGGGTCAAAATTAACGAGTTCAAGCTGGGGTCTAGCTCGCTCGCCAGTTCGCAATCTAGCTCGACTAGGCATCAATTTGTGAATCTATGTGCATTTTATACTGTATATTGTGTTGGATTATGCAATGATCTACTTGTCTGTTTGACTAGATTTGTAAAACATATATTTATTTAATTTTACAGTTTCTTGTCTTGAGATATGATGCAGGTTCATGAAGATATAAAGTTTTAATAAATATCAATGATGCATGCACAAATGCTACACACATCAATGATGTGCTGCAATGAATCAAAAAATGAACTTAGAAGACTTAGCTCAAAACTAGTATTAATTAAAAATCTGTGAAATTGGTTAAATATACTTGAGATTGAGGTAATTTACATAAACCGTTACAACGATTAAGGAAGCGTTACAACAGAATAATTCATATGCCGAAATCCACAGTGTAATTGATTTATTTCGTTACAACGGTCAAATTAAATGTTGCAACAAAATAAATTAATTTCGAACCCCAAAACTTCTAGAGAGTTTCGTTATAGCAACTGTTGTAACGCTTGACAAGCGTTAGGGTTTTCAGCGCAACCAACCTATTAACTGGGGCTAACCGTTGCAACGTTTTACTAACCGTTGCAACGGTTGACACTAGTTACCAAGTTTTGCTTCTCTCTCTATAAATTGAAGCAAAATCTAGGTTTGAGAAAATAATCTAACCACCTCCAATTGCAATATTTCGTATTCTTTTCAGATCTAGAATTATCTATTGTTGCTCGTGCACAAAAATTCAATATCCATACAACAATCTCAAGCATACTCCACCAAACTCAATCTTGTGTAAGAATTAGCGTGATTTATGTGAGATCTCTTCTTTGTTTCAAACACTTGAGCCTTTAGTGCTCGTGAGCCAATTTTGTGCTCGGGCCGCGTGACTTCCCAAGATTTGTAAGGGCCCACCGGTTCCACCTTGTACAACCGAACGCTCATTCAATATATTTCCAGAATTATTCCCGTGCATACCTATGAGTATGGGTTCCCGCAAATAAAAAGTTGGGTTCCCGAACCCGTCAAATTCCATCCCACACAATTCCATGACAAACGAACCCATACTCATAGGTATGTTCATTTTTGTGGGATTTGTGCAAGATGGGATTTGACGGGTTCGGGAACCCACTTTTTTACTTGCGGGAACTCATACTCATAAGTATGCACGGGAATAATTCTGGGAATATACTGAATGAGCGTTTGGTTGTACTGTGGAAATAGTTGTGGGAAATTCTATTTTCTTTCTAAAATACTTGATATCAATAAAATTATTATTAATTAAATTATATAAAATAAATTAAACAATAACATAACAATACTTAATTAAAAGTAAATTAACAAATTGATCAATACGGTGATTAATACAATATTTTCATTTTGCTTAATTTTTGAAAAACACTTTTTTTGTTGTCGCTCATATTTATTTTTTATATATTGACAAAAGATTAACAAATAAAAAGAAGATTAATAATAAAGAAGTTGTCATTTTGACATTGATATTGATATTTATTTTAAAAAATGTATTTCTATTTAAATAAGGAAAAAAATTGTACACAAAATAATTAGACTAATATGCTGCAAAATAAATATTGTAATTTGTAAAAAAAAATATTATATTGATATCCGGTTCAATAGGGATCTGTTAGGAGTAGAACTAGGGTGCTCCTAAGCTCACCAAGCCCTTCGTGAGCGCGACTCTAAAACCTATCAAATTGACTTCAAACGACATTTCCAAACTGTTAGATATTCAATCTATATTAAAATGTGCTTGGAGACCAAATTTTACATTTTTTGGAATTTGTTTACTATTTATTAAGATGGTTTGAAAATCACTGTTTTCGAATGGTGCAGAATTTTAATAAAAACAGCGATTTTCAAACCATCTTAATAAATAGTAAAAAAATTCCAAAAAATGTAAAATTTAGTCTCTAAGCACATTTTAATATAGATTGAACATCTAACGGTTTGAAAATATCGTTTGAAGTCAATTTGATAGGTTTTAGAGTCGCGCTCACGGAAGAGCTTGGTGAGCTTAGGAGCACCCTAGTTCTACTCATCTGTTAGTTCCACTTGAGTTACTAAAACATGTTTGAACTACTTATATATATATCATCAATCAATTTTAGATGTGTTGGGTAAAGTGGTAGAGGAGAGAGAGTCACTAATAAAGGCTCTCCACTTGACAGCCAGCCATAAAAGAGAGGAGAGAGATTGGGAAATAATAAATTCAATCTGAGAGACTCGTAGATGTAAATAGAGATTTTTGTGGTCGTAATAAAAGTAAAAAAAAAAGATAATTAAATTATGAAACGAAAGTTCTGCAGAAATTGGAAATTAAATAGTTTGCCCATGAGCAAAAAAAAAAAAAAAAGTTGCCAAAACAAGAACCAAAATAAAAATAAAAATGGAAGAAATTGCAATTGTTTTCTGTGTGACTTAACACCGACATGCATCTCTAAACAAAAATAAAAAGGGCCCAAGCCCAACTAACAAAATAAATTAATAGAAGACAAAATGAAAACAGGCCCAAGCCCAACTAACAAAGTCTTAGCGACGAGAGAAGAGGCGATATGATGCTACGAACCTCTTTCGATTCGTCTCCTTTCTTCTCGCCAGGGAATCTTACCAACAGGCTACAAACACCTCTAGGGTATTGCCACCTCTCTCTCTCTCTCACACACACTCGCTCTTTAATTGGATGATAAATTGAGACGTTCACTGGTGTATTCTTTGATTCAATTCCAACTTCCAATTCCTCGCGTTAAAGCCCCAATTAACATGTACCTGTACCATGCTGACATGGTATCAACATTAAATACTGAGTTTCCCAATTGAACTTTCAAAAGAATCACGTGGTTCCTTTACTGGTTCCTGTTGTTCAATTGACCTATACATGCTGGTTCACACTGGACCACGACTGGTACCTGTACATCTTGTGGTACCGAGATGCACTGGTTGGTTGATCCTGGTGCCAATATTCTATGGATACGTCTATTATGCCCATTCTTACCAGTTGGTATTTTCCAGTATCAGGCTATTAGCAATTGTAGTTGAGTATCTCTGGCTCCGAGTATTATAGCTTTCAGTACTGATTCCTGCCAACTCTAATGCAGTAATATTTTCTATAAATATTTATTTAGTTTTTCCTACTTTTTGTGTTTTTGTTTGACTAGCTGTTAGGTATGGAGCAACCTCTGGAGATGGAACTCGCAAGTCCCTCTGAAGAAACAAAGAAACCGCAAAAGAAAGCTGTAAGCTGAATATTTGCATCAGTGCTATTCTTTTTAGAATTTTGCAGATATATCGCTCTGGAAAGATGAAAATAATTTGTCTGTGATCCCAAAGATGTAATCTCCGTCTAATTCTTATATGTGATCTTTTTATGTATAAGAATATTATGCCATATTTTTCTTTGTTTTCTTTATTTTTATCAATTTATCTTTTTATTGTTTCAGGTTATAACTGAAAGTGTACCCAAAATTGCAAAAATCCAGCTCGTAAGCAGTCATCCAGAAGTGTATGAACCATGCGACGATTCATTTCTCCTAGTTGATGCACTCTTGGCCGACCGGTTAAATCTCATTAACCAAAACCCTAAATTTTGTCTAGAGATTGGCTGTGGCTCTGGGTATGTGATAACGTCCCTAGCCTTAATTCTCAGCCAATGTAACCCCTCGACTCAATTCTTTGCAACTGATATAAACCTGCATGCAGCTCAAACCACACTCCAGACCTCAGCCAACCATGGTATACATTGTGAAGTTGTGGTGACTGATGTTGCCTCGTGCCTCCAAAAACGTCTTCGGAAAAGCATTGATGTGCTGGTGGTCAATCCGCCTTACGTACCAACACCTGAGGATGAAGTTGGTGCAGTTGGTATTGTCTCGTCTTGGGCTGGTGGGTTTAATGGCCGAACGGTCATAGATAAAATCTTAGATGTGGTAGATGAGTTACTATCGACTAACGGGCTAACTTACATGGTTGCGCTGAGTGAAAATGACCCGTCTGAGATTTGCCAGGTCATGAGAGAGAAAGGATTTGGGTCGAAAATTGCTTTGCAAAGATCAACTGAGGAAGAGAGGTTATGTGTGATCAAGTTTTGGAGAGAGAGAGAGACTAATGAGGTGGACAGGGAGATAACTGATAATGGGTCAAGTTTGAACGGTTGGTTAGGTAGAGTCCCTTTTGTTAATTCGTTGTGGAAGAAGGGTAATGAAACTAGTAATAGTTAGCATTTTTATCGGTTTTCCATAGTGGTGAAGGTCTAGGTTTCATTTATAAAATCATGGAACATTGCAGTTTACTTTTGTATCCGTCCAAAATGGTGAACTAAACAAATATTATGTCAGGGTCTTACAACATGTTTCTAATTATTTTCATTTCTTTAAACCCAACTCGGTCGAGAAAGCAATGCCACATACAACATCATCTGTCCTATATTCTCCATTTGTGCCTGCCACATGCATGTTAGCCACAGACTTACACAAGCATAAACCTATCTCTGCTAGGTGCCCTAGCGAGGGTCACCTCTGTGTGAAGTCTCTGTACAGGTAAGGCATTGTGTAGTTAAATTTAAAATCCTTGCCAAAAAACACTGAAAATGTAATGGTGCACGAGGTAGTGGCGTGGGGATGAAGTAACTGATGTCAGAACAGCCACAGCCCACTTTAGTACATGCCTTAGCCATTAAGGTCCCAAGCGTACCAAACAATTGGTAGCTGCAAAAACTTTGATGTGGCATATTTGATACCCTTCAGTTCAGGACCCCTATGTGAGCCTTCTTGTGCACCACTTATCACTCCTGACCTGCTCTCTACAGCGCGTGCTTCACTTCTGCTGCTACTAGCTGCAAATAGGATTGAGGAACACATGCTCTGAAACAATAGTTGAACTTGAACATGCTTTCTGACATCATTATAGGAAATTCGATGCGACCAAATTTCCGTACTTACCCACCTCTTTGAACATAGTAGTTCTGATAGACAGTTTGGTATTTTACCTGTGATAATGGAACTAGCTAGTTGTTGTAGTTGCAACAACCTTGTACTTCAATAGGTATGATTAAAGACTGTATTCTCTTTTACAATGCCTTGTGATTGGTACCTTCTTCATAGGTGTTTTGCTATTTTGTTATGGGTGTTATAAAAGCTACAACCACCTCTACAAGTTCTGCATAATGGGCTTAAAAAGTTTGTCTTGCTTCGATAAAAATTTAGGAAAGCAAAAGTGCAAACCTTATGGATTTTACACATAGGTTTGCAAATCATTTTTTTTTTATATCAAGAATTAAAGCCGGATGATTTGGAGGACGAGAAATTAGTTCAATTGATTCGACACAGATATACTCCAATACAAATTGAGAGGGTCTGGAATGACATAGAAGAATAATTGCAATCGTCATCCTCGGACGATGAGGAATTGGTTCAATTAATTCCACAGAGCATGTCAGTTTTCTAAAAAAATTGTTGGGTTATTTCAACAGATGTAGTTCGCTAATTGTGGCAGAACCTTTTTTTATATATATAAAAAAGAAGAATTCACTGCAGGACCCCTCTGTGTAGAGAGTTTGTATCCTCTACAGTATTGCACCCGGTCCAATGAGCTGAGAGTCTGAGATTAACTCCTAGCGAGCGATTAGAATTCGGTGCCTATTTAGACACAGGGGTCTGTTTTTGAGATTCGTGTTACAATTAAAGGACGGTCTGGATTTAGTAATTGTATGTGTGGTATCGGGAGTGATTGAAATTTTAAGGTCGGAGGTCCGAAATTCAAATAAGAGATTTTTTATGGATATTAAATTTATTGGGTGGTTTGACTTCCAATTTAAAAAAAATTGAGATCTCAAATTATGTTTGTCCGTATATTCTTTTACATCTGTATTTTGTTATTCGCTAAGAAAAGAGAAGAAATATTATTGCACTATCTTATCTGCAATTAAAAAATATTTATATTCTCAGTCAAAAAATGTTTTTAAATACTTTTGTAACATTATATGTGAGTTGAGATTGTATAGATATTTAGATTATATTACACTTAATTTAGTATTAAAAAATATAAATATTTCCGATATAATTGAGGAGGAACGGAGGTAATTAAGAGGAAAGGTAACATAAGGAGATTAAATCTGATGTTTAGGAAACTGATATAGTTCTAACAGCAATACCAAATTATTGACAATTTTGGTGTAACAAATTAAAGGATGGGTATCCATTGTTTCATGTTCCAATTATATCTTAACATCTTTATTCAATTTTTAAGTCAAAACAAAAGATCTGAACCGCTCAACATGATATCCACGTTAAAATGTACTTGTGGATTTATATTTTTTGAAATTTTTTTACTATATTTTAAGATAGGTACAAAATAATTATTTTTCAAGAAATTGTGGACCATTTAAAAATAATTATTTTATACCTATCAATTTCCAAAAAATATAAATTGGTCTCTAATCATATTTTAACGTGGATATCATGTTGAGCGGTTCGAATCATCTGTTTGAACTTTGAAATTGAATATAAAAATATTTAGATATGATTAAGACATTAAGCAATGGGGCATTTGAGCCCTCCTCCTAAATGAACTAGGAGTTCAAAGTTAGATATATTTGTTTTGTTCTGCTCTAGACTTAACATTACACTAATTATGGTAAATTGAACTTCCATGCATTTGACCCTCAACTGTATTGTAATTATAAATCAATCCAGGAAGCATTGCATAGTTGGTACATTATATCCTGTAATTTTCTAAAACCTGAATATCTAATTAGCTTGTACAAGCGTACAACCTTTACTACAGATGCCAGATAATATCATGAATATATTAATCATACACCAATCATTGCTCCATATTCTTATCTTTCTTTTAAAGTTCAAACAGTCAATCTGAACAATCAACATGATTTCCATATTAAAATATGCTTGGAGATAAAATTTATATTTTTGAAAATTATTTACTATTTTTTTTAGATTGGTACAATATATGAAGATTTTGGACCATCTTTAAGAACAGTAATTTTGTACTTATTTAAAAAAATTAGTAAAAATTTCTAAAAAAATATAAAATTTGATGTCCAAATATATTTTAATATGAATATTATATTGAGCGGCTCGGATTGACAGTTTGGGCTTTGAAAACAGAAATAAGAATGTGGGACATTAGAGCACACAGAGATCGAGCATTTTAACCCTACTCTATAGTCAATTAGCTCTCTTATAAAACTAACCCTTTTGAAAATTCTCCAAGCTAACCTGTTCGGATGCATATGGTAATACATGAAAATTTGTGAATTTTTTTCTCCAGAAGATGAAACTTTTTAAAAGCTATTCGTAAGTCTTTTTCTGGTCCCATAAATTTGGGTTCTTTCTCCTAACAAATCTCACCTGACACTCATGTGGGAAACAAATAATGAGTCTAAACATGACATGTGTTACAGTATAAACTACCAAGCCATTTTCTAAACTAAAAGTCAATCTACAATGAATAAAAGGGATTTACATTATATATATATAAAGCCCTGAATCAAGTAATTCAAGACTGTGCAAGTGCAAACTATTTTGAAAAAAAAAAAAATGTCACAAACCAGATCGACAAGAAAGTAAATGGACCTGCGATCCCGATCCCAACTGTTGGTCTTTTTCGAGATGCGTGCATGAAAATTTACTTTTTCGAAAATGTTTCCGAGATCCGCACACAGAAAAGTTTGAATGGTTGATCTCGGAATTTCAGGATCCTGCGATCTCTCTCGGAATCACAGCAGATTCAGACTCGATCGACAAACGGGGCAATTAGCGTTTGTCAGCAACCAATAATCAATACATGTTTTGTGAAAACAATGCCCACAATTGGGCAAAATCTTGCATTTGTCACCATCCTTGAAATTTTCCAAGCACACAACACAATCTTTGGCCATTCCACCTTTCTCTTTTTGAAAATGATAACTTGGTATTTTGTGCAGCTCGTCTGGGGACAAACCATGGCTACTGTAACAGTTGCACCTACTCATTCTTGAAACAAATCTGGACCTTTCATTGAACACTCTGACAACAACAATGGCTTGGAGAGAAATTAAGAAGATGAATAAAAGGAGAAATGTTGAAATGGATATAACAAGTGATCCGAAGAGTATATGCTTCGTTACTGCTAAAATGGCTGTGTTCATGTCTGCCATGTCTGTGTGTAGCGAGAGGGAGAGAGATATATATAAAAAAGAGAGAAAAATGATTCATGTGTGGGAGACTCTGTAAATAATTATATATATATATATATATATATATATATATATATATATATATTAGAGAAGCATCCACGGGAAACACAAGCAAGATAATGTTGGTATCTTTTAAAAATTTGGTGGCACGTCACATCAAATCCAAATTAAGAAAAAAAACAAACAAATCTTTTGTTTGAAAATTTGCAAGGATGGTGCATGAATATGATTACTGACTACCAGAAAAGAGACAGCTTATCTTACCTGTGATAATACTGTGATAATGGAACTAGCTAGTTGTTGTAGTTGCAACAACCTTGTACTTCAATATATAGGTATGATTAAAGACTATATTCTCTCTTACAATGCCTTGTGATTGGTACCTTCTTGTCGGGTTATTTCAACAAATTTGTTGTAACTTGATCCCTCCTCATATATATATATATATATATATATATATATATATATATATATATATATAGGAGTTGGCTACGGTGCTATGCATAGCATAGAGGGCCTCCGTGCTACGGCAATCCGAACCATTCAACATGATCTCCATATGAATATGTACTTGCAAACCAAATTTTACATTTTTTAGAATTTTTGTACTATTTTTTTAGATAGGTAGAAAAACACTTGATATGAATGGTACAAAATTTTCAGATCAAGTGATTTTCTGCCTATCTAAAAAAATAGTAAATTTTTTTTTAAAAAATGTAAAATTTGGTTTGCAAGTACATATTCATATGGAGATTATGTTGAACGATTCGGATCGACCGTTAAGATTTTGAAAACTCAAAAATTGAGCCGTAGCACGGAGGGCCTCTATGATACGCGTATATAAGGGCCCTCCGTGCTACGGCTCACTTTTTGAGTTTTCAAAATCCTAACGGTCGATCCGAACTGTTCAACATGATCTCCATATGAATATGTACTTGCAAACCAAATTTTACATTTTTTAGAATTTTTTACTATTTATTAAGCCATTTTGAAAAAACACTAATTTGTACACAATAGTAAACTTTTCTGGACCATTGGATCAGCGATTTTCAAAGTGGCTTAATAAATAGTAAAAAAATTCTAAAAAATGTAAAATTTGGTTTGCAAGTACATATTCATATGGAGATCATGTTGAACGGTTCAGATCGACCGTTAGGATTTTGAAAACTCAAAAAGTGAGCCGTAGCACGGAGGGGCCCTTATATACGCATATCATATTAGCCAGATTATATATATATGTCACACCCCAAACCAGGATTTCCGGATTAGGGTGTGATTAATCCCCGCCTCGTGTCAATTAATCGAAATGACACGCAAGGCTAAACAAGAATAATAATGAAAATCATACAGCGGAAGCAAATAACAAAATAATGAAGCAAAAGTCATAAATATCAAATAAACATCCATACATACATAATATCCATACAATCCACCTGGAGATAAAATAAACACAACTAGTCAAAGGGATACATAATCTATCGAGTCCCATGTGTATAACAAAAACATTGGACTCGCAAAACCCTAAACAAAAATCCCTAATCTATATCAGGCGATGTGGCCGTCGGGGACAGCTCCTAACGCCTCCTGCTGCGGACCGTCAGACTCTGTACCTGCCCACATCCATAAAAAGGAGGGGATGAGCGAATGATCGCCCAGTATGTGACCCAGTATTATCCCTTCAGGGATCCTCTTAAGTCAAAGCACGTTTTAATTTGAAATCTACGTAGAGTCGGTAATTATCAACTTTTAATGCACATGTTGCGGAATTTAAAACCTATCATAATAACTACAAAAGAAAAATACATATATAGTAGATGACATGATATGATTATCCTATTATGTCAATATGATGAAATTTCCCAAAAATAAAATACAAAAGAATGAATATTATACTCAACCGGAGTCCAGCACAATAGGTACCGTGTGTACAAATTGGTATAGTAATAATACGGATAATTTTGTCACCCCGTGCCGTGCCAAATTCAACCAAATTGAATTTATATCTCAATGCAACATAACACAAGGATTGCGATCAGTGGATACAAAGATACTTGATGCCTAATAGCATCGAGCTTTGCCCCAAAGACTTCAACCCGTAGGCAAGGCACGCTAGCCGATGGTTATATCCAAAAATTCGTGTATTTTCCTTACTCTAGACGATTCTTCATCCAAACATATCCAATAGGAGAAAACTACAAGGAGGTCGTAAGAATGAGTTAATCCGTTTCCTCATGAGCAGAGACGGAACTCCACCGTCCGGCCAGACTAATGGGACTAGGGCTCGTGTCCGGCCCGTGCAATAAAAGTAAATATCTGCCACCGCAACCTCGGCAGCCGTGCTAGGCAAGTAGCTCCTAATGTAGGGGGGATAACTCCCGAATCGTCTCCGTGCCTCAGGGCTCGAGTCCGGCCCGCACGTAATGGTAAAATGAACGAAAATGATATAGTAACAACCCAATGCATATAATAATAATAATCCTAATAAGACCTCTGAGGGGTCAAGTGATCCCTCAGCCCAATGACCCGCGAACCGCCTCGCAGCCCACTCTACGAGGACGGAAAGCAGTCATTCGGTCTTCTATCTCACACTCACCAATGCACATGCTTAACTACGGTAATATGTTGTCCTCTACGAGAAGAGGACAACTAATATCCTAAATTAATATATATTAATTAATTTACTCTACTCCTACAAAACAGTAAATTTTGATTTAGAAGGGGTTATGCAATTTCCTAATTACAGTTCAGAAAGGATTAAACATGCTCTAATGCAACTACAAAATTAAAAGTGCGGATGTCAGGTCAAGTGGTCGACTGGTAAAAGTACGCCACGAAAGGATAATTCAGATATCCCACACCTGATGGCTGTAGGGGTAGAACGCGCTAATAGTCTCCGGGATCCACGTAATCCTCGCCTGCTCCTGTACAAGCGTCAGCGGGATCGGTCCACGGGTCGGAGTCTACGTAGGTCGACTGACCTGTAATTTAGACGTAACTTAATTAGAGGCTAAACTAAGTATTCGTAACCCTTATTACCCCGTTTGATTAATTTCAGTAAGTGTTCGTATTTAATTAATTAAATAGCTACGGTTCAAATCTAATTTACTCCTCTACCAATTAAATCATGCTCAATCGGTTTGATCGATTTTATTCGATTCCGATTGAGTGTAAAATTAGATCAAAGTTGGTTTAATTTAATCTAACGTAATTTAAATATTTATTATATTTTAATTTGAAGATAAACTGTTTAACTAAATAAGTCGTAAATTTTAACTTAAGGTTATTACATATTTTTACGATAAAAATACGTAAGGTATCAATTTAATGTGCTATTATTAATTCCCTATTTAATTACTTGTAAAATAACGTGTTTTTCCTAACTAATTACGCTACAAATAAATTTTAAATCCTAAGTACGTAGTTTATAAACATAAACTATTTAATGATAATATTTCTAAGTCATACGAAATATTTTTTATAATTTGTACAAGTCGATTAAATTATAGATGTAAAATAACACGTGATTAACTAATTATCCTACTTAGCAAAATTTGAAATCGAATGATTCGGGCATATTAATATGTTGTTAATTAATTGTTCTTTATCAATTAACAACATATTTTCTTTATTTAACAATTCCATTTACTTAATTTATAGAATTCTAATTACTAAATTTGAAACATTTAAATACTTAACTATTTATTTTAAAAATCTAACTACTTAATTTATTAATTTATTAAAATCCTAATTAATCTAAATGTGTTAAACTATTTTAATTGGGTGTGTTTCGGGATCATACAGGAGTCCAATTCAGGTTGTATAGTATCTGTTCAAATTATGTTATGAACTCTCACTGAGGCATCAAGACCCTGGACGGTATAATCATCTCCCGAATTTAATTCAAGTTTACATAAGCATCTGGTTTTACTCGGTTACATTATTAAAACTTAAATTTTTAAAAGCCGTCATTTTATTCCGTCAATCCGAGGCAACATTTATTCCTTTCTATTTAAAAATCTGCTAAGCCCAATAGATAAAGGCCCAAGCCTCCTTGAATTTATTAATAAATTCATATTAAGGCCCAACAGAAATTTAAAAGCCCAAATCCATTAACTAATCACAACAGTCACGGCCAGCAGTAACAAAGGCCCAAAGTCTCATTTAAATTAATAACATATAGGTCCGGCCCACTTCTTACCACATTTCCATTTAAGTCCTCTTATTAAAATAATTTACGCAAGGGCCTAATTTTACTCGATTGCCCCTCAATTTTTAAAACATCACAACAAGGTCCCTGTCAGTTCAAGTTCGGTACCAGTGGCAACACTGGGCTGGTACCGCTGATACCAGTCACACAAATACATCGCAGCACAATAACACAGAACATGAACCAGGAACAGAAAAGGGCACACCACAACATAACCAACCAGCACCGAAATAGAAATGGCCGGTACCAGTAAGAATCAGCCTAGTCGCAAGAACAAAAAGAGGCAGTACCAAGGCTGGGCAGAAAAGGAGCAAAAACATCCAGTCACAGTACTGGTACTGGCGTACCAGTGGTGCCAGAAAATCTCAACCGCGAAGCAAGCAAAAAGGAACAGGCACAGTCAAGCAACGAAAACACCATACGAACCATCGGATCAAAGGAGAAAATAGCAAAAGTGCTGTTGCACTAGATAACCAAATCGCAAACCCGCAAGTCCCAAATTCATCTCTTAATTGAGTCGGGAAAATCAACAACCCGCACTCGATTGATCAAAGCCCCAATGTCACCGTCTCACCGAGAAAATCAACAACTCGCGTGAGACAAATTAATCTTCCCAAATCGAAACAACAATCTCACAAACATCAAAATAGAAGGGTGTGCTTTCATTACCCGAAAGTAGAAATCGCAAAGAGGCAAGGAAATCAGTCGGCTCCAAGGCACTGCCTCACTCCCGACCTTCAAACGAGAACAGCAAGCAAACCACAGAGCAGGCTCCGCTAGGCGCCAGAACCGCCAAGCAAAGCACCAAAGGCAACAAGTCGCAAGACAAGCACACAAAAACCGAAATTTTAGGGTTTCGGTTATCACAGTGACAAGGCAAACAGAAAGAGCGAGAGAGAGATTTTTCTCAGCACATGAGCGAAAGAAAAGAGAAGTGAAACCGAAAACGAAAGAGAGAAAGAGGTATATATAGAACCCGGTCGATCCAGCAACGTACGAGGGTCGGTACCAAGGGTCAAAGCTCTCAGAGAGCAGGTGCGCTAATCGCGCGACTAAGCGCAATTTAGTCGTCGCCAGCAGAGAGATGGGACGGGGGCAGTTCGCTCATCAGCCGCGCGGGAGAAGGAAAAAGGAAGCCCTAAGCTTCTCCAAAATCGCGAAAAAAAAAGAGAGAGCCAGAGGGGTTTTGAAAAACAGCGGCCCCATATGCCAGAGAGAGAGAGGAAAGGAAGAGGGAAGGGATAATTAAAGGTCCAGCTTTAAGATCCGTGCAGCAATCAAAATCAGAGGGCCGAGATAAATCCAGAATTGATTTGAGTTACAACATAGAGAAGCAAGCTTAATTTAATCAAATTTTTGCGACAATTAAGTTTAGAATTTTATACAGATTTATCGAACATTATCGAATTCATTTTCTAATTTTTATACGTCCATTCCTTAATTATCCGATAAAAATAAAATAAAATAAAAAGGGTTTGCAAAATACGTTAATTAGTCAAAGTCTTCGATCAAATTCAAGTTCTTTAATGGTCAATTGATTTTAGAAATCGAAAAATGACATATATAAAATTCGTACGAAATTATTCGGATGTCATCGAATTTATTATAATTTGGTTCGTTAATTTAGTAATTTTCCTAAAACAATAATTTGATTAAATAATTAATTATATTCATATACGACGGTTCATAAATAAATTTATTTTTAACTTCTTGTTTAATCTAATCACTTAATTTACTTAAAATAACTAATTATCCTTCAATTGACATAACTAATAAATTTTTAATTTTTAATTAGTTGCAAATTCTAATTATTAGGTTAGTTATCTAAATTATTTTATACGGGTTATAACAATATATATATATATATATAGAGGCTGGCTACTATGCTTATATAAGCATATCTCCATATATGCTGCCAAACTGTTAACCGTTAGATTCCCTTTTAGATTTGTGCTGATCAGATGAAAAAATTTCGGAACGGAAAATAAACGGGTTCCGTAGCAATTTGAAAAGGAAAAGAAAATGTGACATTTCTTCTTCTTTATTCGCGCCCCCCCTCTCCCCTCACCCATCCCGCCTCCGCTAAACCCCTCTCAGCCGCGAGGTCCGCGACCCCGCATCCGCCGCGCCCCTCGAAAATTGCTGCGGAACCCGAACCCGAAACTCAAAACTTGCTACGGAACCCGAACCCGAAACCTCGAAAATTGAACCCGGAACCCGCGACCCCGCATCAGCCGCGCCCCTCTTACTAATGGCTATCACTGGCGCTGGCTTTCTTTCTCTCTGTCGCCTGTTGGCCTTCTGTTTTGTTTTGCTGTTACCTTGACTGTGCTGGTACCGAACCGGTACCAACCCTCTGTTGTCTATGTCGGCTACGTGCCTTGTAACGCCGTTGTGATTGTTGCATTATGAATGTTTACTGGTACAGTCGGTACCAGCCCAGTGATACCACTGGTACCGAGAATTTGAACTGCAGGGACCTTATTGGAAAATTGAAAAATGTTTTGGATTGAATTGCAGATTATATAGAGATTAATGATATTTTCAATTTTTTCTAAACAGCTGAAAGGTGAGATGAGCAATGGCATAAGCGAGGCTCATTTGTTAGCTGATGAACTAGGGTCTAGGAACTGAATTTTTGTACTTAATGTTGACAGTAGGTAGTTTTTGTTTAAGTTTACTAAGTGCAATATTGATGTAAATAGAATTGTTTCTGCTGTACATAATTCCATATTTCGAGTCTTTACTGGATGAATAATATTGTTGATTTTTTACCGTGTGGTCAATTTGAGCATATATTAATTGCAGCTTTGATGGTTGCTAGCCTTTCCTCTTGCACCAAGGACCCAATTAATTAATACAACAATTCATTTGACAGATTTTCCTCATTAAAATATTGAATGTTGTAGATATTTGACAGTATGTAGTTTTTGTACGTTGTATTTTTTGTTATGTTTATAGAAAAATAGAAATATTGAATGAACAACAATAAGCAACAAAAGTAGTGCTTTTGAGTGTTTAAACAACAAGATGAATGTAAACAGAAAGCATGCTTAAAATGTACCAACAAAAAATGTAAAATAGAGAAATATTGAAAAATCTAACTAAAATGCTGGTACACATTTGAAAATTTCTGTAATAATAATAGCACAAGCATCTCAAAATTCATAACAGCACAAGCATCAAAATTTTCTGTAAACATAACCGCACAAGCATAAAAAAGACCAAGCTCTAAATGGTTCATTGGTACATACAAAATTAAGACAACAAATTCTTAAAAAATTAAGATGACAACATAATTCATAGCAAGCAATATAGAATTCTTGAAGATAACAGATTCTACAACTAGTCAAAACATCTCTCAAAACAGGTTTTAAATTTGAACCACACAGAAAGGCTTAGCACCTAGTCAAAATAATTGTATATTATCCCTAAATCAAAACAGCCCGAAACCCTCTTCACTCTCATAATCATTGTCGTCTTCACTGTCGTCTTCACGATCAAGTGCTACAAGTTCCAGAGAAGGTTGTTCTTGCTCCTTGAACTGTATTCCGTCCTTTGTTTTCTGCCATTGGTTATGAAGGGTGAAAAAATTAATACAATCATATCATTTATAGAGCACAAATTAGTATTGAATAAACTTTACCTTTGGACAAGTAGACATGTTGTGCCCCTCCTTTTTGTGACAATAACTGCATGTTCGCATCTTCTTAGAATTTTTTTTCTCAAATGGATGCTGATGTCTGACTGGTTTTCGTTTGCCCTTGCATTGTGAGACCGGTGGATCAGAAAACTTAAGGGACTCCTCTGTTCTCTTTTCAGCCCTTGCATTATGTGTACTAGTGGTCTCTACAACAGTGCATTTATTTATTTCTGTTGCATTCAATATGAGCTCATCAAGTTTTGCACAAATCATGCCATGTGCTGCACGAGACTTGGCAGCCTCCTTAGCAACTAGTTCCCATCGATCGTTTAGGGCCTTTCTCATGATTGAATCTAGGTCCTTGCCTACCAAGCCACCCTCTTTAATATTACTAATCTTTATGCTTGCATTAGCACCACGGGTCCATCTTTTTAGAATGTAATGTGAAGGGAGGAATGGCTCCATATTCAGAAGTCGCATCACCTCAAGTGCGTGAGAACACAAAACACCAAGGTATTGAAAACCTTTGCACTCGCAATCAGCTCTACCACTGGTTTTGTCGACGAAAACCATGTGATTTGGCTTGTACCATGCATACTTGGACTGAACTTTGACCGGACTTACCTCGTACAGTTTTCCCTCCTCGACCTCACGAACACTAAGCATAATACATCGCTTCCATTGGGATTTAAAAAGAGAGAAGATGCTTCGAGTGTACTCTTGCCGTGCTTTGTGTTCTATTGGATGATTGGACCATAATTGCACTAACTCATTCATTGATCGAATATCTTCATCACTCTCTCTCTCATAAACACCTTCAACCATTTTCTCAAATCTGGTTGCAAAATCAAATAACGAGGTATTACATCCCATCCAGATCTTTGTCAACGAATTGATACTCTCACTTCTTTGTGTAGAACACATACCAGCAAAGAAATTCTCGCGAAAATAAGCAGGAGCCCACTCATCGCGTTTGTCGAACATAAGGTTTAGGTGCGAATTGTCTTCCACTTTGTACTTCTTAAGTGTGGCACACCAATTTGCTTCAAAATCCATAACTGTCCAACTGAACTTGATTACATGTTCAAGTTCCTCTTTGAACCCTTCAACAGATCCATACAATTTTGCCAAGTGATCCCGTGCGTTTTTCATCACATGCCATATACAACATCTATGCACTGTTTCTCTACCAAAAACCATCTCAATTGCAGCCTTCATGGTTGGATCTTGATCGGTAAGGATAGTTTGCGGTTTCTTTCCACCCACCACCTTTAACCATGTTTCCAACAACCAAACAAATGTTTTTTTCTCATTTCTAATGAGGGCACAACCAAAGAATATTGTCTGTCGGTGATGATTCACACCAAGGAATGGTGCCATTGGCATACTGTATTTGTTGGTCTGGTAGGTAGTATCAAATGTGACAACATCGCCAAACTCTCTATATGCTCTCCTCGATCGGCCATCTATCCAAAATATGTTTTGGGCAGCGTTGTCTTCATCGGGCTCTATGCCAAAAAAAAAATCAGGATCCGCTTGTTGCCTTCGTTGGAAGTAATCCAACATTGCATTTACATCCACTCCAACTAGTTTTCTTTTCTTACTTGCAAGTTGGTTGTTTATGTCCTTCTTACTGTAATGGAGATTTGTTTTACCGCCGGCCTTGTCCGCAAGATACTCTCTGATTTGTGTGGCTCCAACCTTTTGCTTGCTTAACAACTCAATCTCTTCTCTATCTTCCATGGAAATATATTTATGTGATCGAAGATGTCTTTTTTTGGAAGGAGTGTTTTGAAGGAACTCATGGTTATGGTCCTTGTGGAGCATCGTTATTCTCCAAATTCCGTCCTTGTGCAACCTCACTTGGCACTTAGCCTTGCAACCACACCGTGACGTGGATGTTTGCTTTTGTGGTGTTCTCTCATTTGACCCACCAACCATCTCCAAAGGCTCCTCTGACCCACCTTTTTGTCCATAATTATATCCTTCTTTCGAACAAACCAATCTTATTGAAGTGAGTACCCCTTCTGTATTCTTGTAGAAGCTATTAGTACGAATACTAAACCCAGTTGTGTATCCGTACGCATTGTAGAAGTCATACGCTGCTGTTTGACTAGGGAACTCCATCCCTATAAGAGGCTCAAAACACTCCTCTTCTTGAGGAGCAATCTCCATATCATATATTTCATCCAGTTGCATCTCATTAATTTCATCTACCGTCAAATCATCCATTTATCTATAAGAAATAAGTGATTAGAAAAATTAGAAGCATACAAACATATATGCAAGTTGTTCCTTAATTATTGCACTGGAGGCAACCAACAAAACCAATTCAGTGTGCAGTATTGCACTGGTACTGCACATGACTAGTACTAATTCACATAAATGAATCAAAATTGCTACAGGCACTCAAATTCTCATAACAGCCCCCTCAAATTTTCAAAAAAAAAATACACATCTATAGAAAGAGCATTGGGAGTACTAATTCGGATTTTGCATTCAAAATTAATTTTTAAAACTCCAGAACTTAATGTACATTTGATTCTGCCTCCATGTAATAACCTTGATTCAAATTCCTTGTTTTAAATGTGTGAGGGCAAAAGCTCCATTTGTTTTTTATTTATTTATTCAACATTAGTACTCCAAATGATGGCATCGAAATAATGGCATCCCACAGTGAGCCTCCACAGTGAGCCTATGCCACCCACCTAGGTATTTTTAGTTAAGAAAAGAGCAAAAAGGGGATTTAGAATGAATTCAGACAGAAAATAGCAAAATTGCTTAAAATTCGGTTTTGTCTCAATTTCAACTAAAATGAAATCGGTTTTGTCTCTTCTTTGCTTCTCACTAATATTGCTTAAAATTCGGACAGAAAATAGCAAAATTAGATCAAGTACCCTCAATTTCAACTAAAATGAGTTCTTTGTGGATACGCGACTGATGACTATCTCTGTGCTAGAGAGGGTTTTCAGCACCGCAGAGGTGGAGCGCGAGCAGAAGAGGGCTTCGAGGGGCGCGGCTGATGCGGGGTCGCGGGCCTCGCGGCTGAGAGGGGTTTAGCGGAGGCGGGATGGGTGAGGGGAGAGGGGGGGCGCGAATAAAGAAGAAGAAATGTCACATTTTCTTTTCCTTTTCAAATTGCTACGGAACCCGTTTAGTTTCTGTTCCGAAATTTTTTCATCTGATCAGCACAAATCTATAAGGGAATCTAACGGTCAGCATATATGGAGATATGCTTATATAAGCATAGTAGCCAGCCTCTATATATATATATATATATATATATATATATATATAGATGGGCTATGGTGCATTGCAATGCATAGGCACCCTTGTGCATTGGACCATAAATCACCGATTCAAAGTCCAAATGACCGATCCAAACCGTTCATCTTGTTCTCCATATTAATATGTACTTGGAGACCAAATTTTACATTTTTTGGAAGTTTTTTACTATTTATTAATCCACTTTGAAAGTTTCTGATCCAACGGTGAACAGTAAAAAACAGTAAAATTTTCTGGACCACCAGATCAGAAACTTTCAAAGTGGCTTAATAAATAGTAAAAAAATTCCAAAAAATGTAAAATTTGGTCTCCAAGCACATATTAATATGGAGAACAAGATGAACAGTTTGGATCGGTCATTTGGACTTTGAATCGGTGATTTATGGTCCAATGCACAAGGGTGCCTATGCATTGCAATGTATAATAACCCATCTCTCTCTCTCTCTCTCTCTCTATATATATATATATATATATAGGGTCCGGCTAATTTGCTGCCGGCAGCATTCTGGCCAGCTGCTTCCGGGGGCATTTCGGCCATTTCTGGTGTTCAAACAGCCGATCCGAACCGTTCAACGTGTTCTAAATATTAAAATCTACTTGGAGACCAAATTTTATATTTTTTGGAATTTTTTTACTATTTATTAAGCCACTTTGAAAATTCCAGATCACATGGTCCAGAATTTTGTTGCACTGTTTTTACTGTTCACCCGGATTAGCAATTTTCAAAGTGGCCTAATAAATAGTAAACAAATTCCAAAAAATGTAAAATTTGGTCTCCAAGTAGATTTTAATATAGATTGAATATCTATATAAAAAAATTTGTTGTTTGAATACCAGAAATGGCCGAAATGCCCCCGGCAGCAGCTGGCCAGAATGCTGCCGGCAGCAAATTAGCCGGACCATATATATATATATATATATATATATATATATATATATATAAAGAAGAATTCATTGCAGGACCCCTCTATGTAGAGAGTTTGTATCCTCTACGGTATTGCACCCGGTCCAATGAGCTGAGAGTCTGAGATTAACTTCTAGCGAGCGATTGGAACTCGGTGCCTATTTAGACATAGTGGTCTGTTTTTGAGATTCGTGTTACAATTAAAGAACGGTCTGAATTTAGTAATTGTATGTGTGGTAACGGGAGTGATGGGAATTTCTATACAGTAGGTCGTAGGTCAGAAACTCAAATAGGATATTCTTTATGGATATTAAATTTATTGGGTGGTTTGACTCCCAACTTAAAAAAAAAAAAATTGGGATCTCAAATAATGTTTGTTCGTAGAGGAGGGTTCAAATGCCTCCATTTTTCATGCCTCCACCATGCCTCCATTTTTAAAAACTTTAATAACTCAAAATTTAAAAATTAAAAGTCAAAATAAAACCATTGGATATGATCTACATCATTTATCTATGTGCTCGTAAAAAATTATCATATTTTGATTTTGTTTTTATGTGAATCAATAAGTTGAAAAATCAATGTCTAGAAATTATCCACATTAGTATGTTTTTTTATAAGCTCTTGATGACAACCAAAACAAAATTGAAATGTCATAATTTTTTATACGTGCATAGATAAAATGATTTAGATCATATCCAACGGTTTTATTTTGATTTTTAAGTTTTAAATTTTGAGTTATTAAAGTTTTTAAAAATGGAGGCATGGTGGAGGCATGAAAAATGGAGGCATTTGAACCCTCCTCTTGTCCGTATATTCTTTTACATTTGTATTTTGTTCATCGCTAAGAAAAGAGAAGAAATATTATTGCCCTATCTTATCTGCAATTAAAAAATATTTATATTCTCAGTCAAAAAATGTTTTTAAATACTTTTCTAACATTATATGTGAGTTGAGATTGTATAGATATTTAGATTATATTACACTTAATTTAGTATTAAAAAAATATAAATATTTCCGATATAATTGAGGAGGAACGGAGGTAATTAAGAGGAAAGGTAATATAAGAAGAATTAAATCTGATGTTTAGGAAACTTATATATAGTTCAAACAGCAATATCAAATTATTGACAATTTTGGTGTAACAAATTAAAGGATGGGTATCTCCATTGCTTCATTCCAATTGTATCTTAACATCTTTATTCAATTTTCAAGTCAAAACAAAAGATCTGAATCGCTCAACATGATATCCACGTTAAAATGTGCTTAGAGATCAAATTTTATATTTTTGGCAATTTTTTACTATATTTTAAGATACGTACAAAATGATTGTTTTCAGGAAATTATGGACCATCTAAAAATAATTATTTTATACCTATCAATTTCCAAAAAATATAAATTGATCTCTAATCTTATTTTAACGTGATTATCATGTTAAGCGGTTCAGATCGTCTGTTTGAATACAATTAAGGCATAAAGTAATGGAGCATTTGAGCCCACCTCCTAAATGAACTAGGAGTTCTAAGTTGATATATTTGTTTTGTTCTGCTCTAGACTTAACTTTACACTAATTATGGTAAATTGAACTTCCATGCATTTGACCCTCAACTGTATTGTAATTATAAATCATTCCAAGAGGCATTGCATAGTTGGTACATTTTATCCTGTAATTTTGTAAAACCTGAATATCTAATTAGCTTGTACAAGCGTACAACCTTTACTACAGATGCCAGATAATATCATGAATATATTAATCATACACCAATCATTGCTCCATATTCTTTTTTTTTTAAAGTTCAAACAGTCAATCTGAACAATCAACATGATTTCCATATTAAAATATGCTTGGAGATAAAATTTTATATTTTTGAAAATTATTTACTATTTTTTTTAGATTGGTACAATATATGAAGATTTTGGACCATCTTTAAGAACAGTAATTTTGTACTTATTTAAAAAAATTAGTAAAAATTTCTAAAAAAATATAAAATTTGATGTCCAAATATATTTTAATATGAATATTATATTGAGCGGCTCGGATTGACAGTTTGGGCTTTGAAAACAGAAATAAGAATGTGGGACATTAGAGCACACAGAGATCGAGCATTTTAACCCTACTCTATAGTCAATTAGCTCTCTTATAAAACTAACCCTTTTGAAAATTCTCCAAGCTAACCTGTTCGGATGCATATGGTAATACATGAAAATTTGTGAATTTTTTTCTCCAGAAGATGAAACTTTTTAAAAGCTATTCGTAAGTCTTTTTCTGGTCCCATAAATTTGGGTTCTTTCTCCTAACAAATCTCACCTGACACTCATGTGGGAAACAAATAATGAGTCTAAACATGACATGTGTTACAGTATAAACTACCAAGCCATTTTCTAAACTAAAAGTCAATCTACAATGAATAAAAGGGATTTACATTATATATATATAAAGCCCTGAATCAAGTAATTCAAGACTGTGCAAGTGCAAACTATTTTGAAAAAAAAAAAAATGTCACAAACCAGATCGACAAGAAAGTAAATGGACCTGCGATCCCGATCCCAACTGTTGGTCTTTTTCGAGATGCGTGCATGAAAATTTACTTTTTCGAAAATGTTTCCGAGATCCGCACACAGAAAAGTTTGAATGGTTGATCTCGGAATTTCAGGATCCTGCGATCTCTCTCGGAATCACAGCAGATTCAGACTCGATCGACAAACGGGGCAATTAGCGTTTGTCAGCAACCAATAATCAATACATGTTTTGTGAAAACAATGCCCACAATTGGGCAAAATCTTGCATTTGTCACCATCCTTGAAATTTTCCAAGCACACAACACAATCTTTGGCCATTCCACCTTTCTCTTTTTGAAAATGATAACTTGGTATTTTGTGGAGCTCGTCTGTGGACAAACCATGGCTACTGTAACAGTTGCACCTACTCAATCTTGAAACAAATCTGGATCTTTCATTGAACACTCTGACAACAACAATGGCTTGGAGAGAAATTAAGAAGATGAATAAAAGGAGAAATGTTGCAATGGATATAACAAGTGATCCGAAGAGTATATGCTTCGTTAGTTCTAAAATGGTTGTGTTCATGTCTGCCATGTCTGTGTGTAGGGAGAGGGAGAGAGAGCAGAGTGCATAGATAAAATGATGTAGATCATATCCAACGGTTTTATTTTGACTTTTAAGTTTTAAATTTTGAGTTATTAAGTTTTTAAAAGTGGAGGCATGGTGGAGGCATGGAAAATGGAGGCATTTGAACCCTCCTCATATATATATATATATATGCCTCCATTTTTCCTGCCTCCACCATGCCTCCATTTTTAAAACTTTAATAACTCAAAATTTAAAACTTAAAAGTCAAAATAAAACCGTTGGATATGATCTATATTATTTTATCTATGTGCTCATAAAAAATTATCACATTTTGATTTTGTTTTTATGTGAATCAATAAGTTGAAAAATCAACGTCTAGAAATTATCACTTCCCCACCAACTAGTGTTGACCGTAATTAATTGCATATATATTTTTAGTGGGGATAATTAATTGCTTGACTTCATATATATTTTTAGTGGTCAACACTAGTTGGTGGGGAATGTGAACGGATAATTAATTGCTTGACTTCATATATTTTTTTATTTTTATTTTTCTTCATGTAATTAGCTATGAATTGTCACTTCCCCACCAACTAGTGTTGACCGTAATTCATTATATATAGTAAAAGGACAATGGGGTGTTACTGTAGCGAGGAACAGTAGCACCCCCGTTATAAAACGTCTGATGATAAATGAAGCGCTATCATTTTTCTATCTGACGTTCGCTCTCGTCATCAGACAGAAATTCATTTCCCGATCGAATCTAGAGGTTCATCTGGCACTTCAAATTCTTCCCTAGCGATAGCACCGAAAGCTCCTCCGCGAATTCCACAGGTGTCACTCGCTTTCCCCTTTCTACGACGGCCGCGTGCCCCCCTGCCTCCCACACTGCCACACGTGTTACTCGATGCTCCCACTGTGATCTCTTCCTTTTCTGCCCCGCATTTCTTCTCTTAGAGACATCTTCCTCCCCAATTTAGCCTATTCTTCGTTCAGCTCTCCTCTTCCCTTCTCCCTCATTCGGTAATCTTTCCCACATTGAAGTGATTGACACCGTATGCTCATCCTCCTCGGTCTTCCCTTCCTTCATTCAGTAAGCTCTCTTCAACTTATATAATATGTCCCACAATGTTGGTTGCCGCCCTTATCATCCCTCCCATGTCGGTAGTTTCCTCACACAGGAAAGTGTCAGCCCCAGGTGAACTGCTTCAGCTTTTGTTGTCCACCAATTTCATGTTTTTCTCTCTGCCTCAACTGAGTTGTATTATTGATGGAAAATCAAAGATATGTTGAATCAAATTTTCTGACTTGCTGCATTCTGCATTCCAATCAACTTTGAGTAGAAGAAACTACATTTTTTAAATTAGAAAAATTTCATGCAATTTGGAATTCAGGTACTGTATTATTGAATGGAAAATCAAAGATAGAATGAATGAAATTTCCTCATTTTCTGCATTCTGCATTCCGTTCAACTTCGAGTAGTAGAAACTATTTTCTTTTAATTAGCAAAATTTCAAGCAATTTGGAATTCAGGTTGCAACTAGGCTACCTCAACATAGAGCAAAGCCTCGTATTACCCTTTTTGAGTGAGGCTCTTTATGGATGTCCACCACCTCATCTACCAATGAGCACACCCCCAATAAGTGCTAATCAGGCTGTGAATTAAGGACTCAACAAGAGTATTACACTCTCAAAAAAATAACGAAAAAATCTTAGGTATGATTCTAATTTTCTCCAATCTAAATATATCACAATTTATTGTTACTCTTATTTCGGCCAAACTGGTTAGCAAAAATCGAATGCCTTTCAATTAATTCTCCATAATGCAATGTCTCATTTCCTCATGGTGTAATTGAAATGAATAATTTATGTTTCTACTCCCACACAATCAAGGGAATATCTATAGATTCAGTGCATTACTGGTTAGGTATCAGTTGAATTTTATCAAATTTTACACCTACCAGAGTAGGCCATCAGGAGCAATTCCTATGTTATTTCCATCCATCTCTTACTGGAAATTTCAATTTGGAAATTTCAGATTATTTGAATATTTTTATAGAAAAAAAATATTACAACATCTTCCTTTAATACAGTTGAACTTTCGTTGGTCTATATCCCTCAAATGGGGAAAAGTTTGGTACTAAAATTTTAACTATTTCTGTGTACTGCTATTTTTCTCTTGGAAAATATAGAGACATGCCAATATAAATATGCCTCAGGCTTTTCCTATTAAATCTAATGAATTTATTTTCATAGTAAATTCCGTACAAGTTAAGTGCTGTAGAGTGTATATTTTGTTATTTTCGTCAATCATGCTTCCTTACAAGTTATCTTCATACTATTTTCCCTTCCTACTATCAATCAGATTGATAAATAAATTTATGTTCAGCATCTCAACAAAAATATTTTACTCTATTATTTTCCATATTAAAAATGTCATTCACTTATTGAACCATGCTTTTGTGGAATTTTTTATTTTTTTCCCATTCAACAAATCCGGAGGTGGTTATGTAATGTACAAAATTTTGGGTTCCTTGATGTCCAAATAGAGGTAACATAGTATGTGGATGAGGAGGTAAATGATGAATAGTTAGGCTTGCTGATTTCAAATAACGGCAAGGGACTCCTATGGGAAGGAACATTTTCTCATTTTACTTTTAATTTTAAATTTTTATTTTCCCCTATTACATGGGGCTGACACTACCCTCTTTCACTCGTCTGTGTTTGTCATAAAGGAATCGACGCTTTCGACTACTGATTGCGTCATACTATTGGGTTTGGTAAGCTTTTTCCCTCATTTAGGCACTGCATTTCTCTTACTCAAGTCATATTTTCATGAAGTTACTATTTAAATTTTTCCTTTGTTTCAGGGATTGACGCTTCTCACTCCTGGTGGTGTCCGACAATTTGCTTTGGTATAATTTCCCCAATTTACGCAGCACATTTCTGTCACTCACGTCAGATTTTGATGAAGTGAACATTTCACTTATTTGCTGCTTCTCTTTTCATTTGATTAATTTCCCCTCTATGTTTCGCCAATTATTTTCCATTAATCACACGAATGCATATATTGTTCTAATTTATAGCTGCTTCCCTTACTTTATTTTCCAATGTTATGCACATTGTATGATGGATTTGCTGGTTCAATGATAGAAGCCGGAGCTCAGTACTACGAGGTTAGTAAATTCTTTCTTTGTTTCAGGGATTGACGCTTCTCACTGCTGGTGGTGCCCGACAATTTGCTTCGATAAGATTTCCCCAATTTACGCAGCAGAATCCTGTCACTCACGTCAGATTTTGATGAAGTGAACATTTCACTTATTTGCTGCTTCTCTTTTCATTTGGTTAATTTACCCTCTATGTTTTCGCTGATTACTTTCTATTAATTACACGAATGCATATATTGTTCTAATTTATAGCTGCTTTCCTTAATTTATATTTTCATGTTATGTACATTGTACAATGGATTTGCCGGTTCAATAATAGAAGACGGAGCTCAGTACCTGCGAGGTTGGGAGGTAATTTCCTTACCTTGTATCTCAATTGGCGTGTTTAGTATAGGTATGTTCTTCTACCTCTTTGTGCTGCTGGAGATGCAATATATTTCTCTCCATTAATTCATCTTTCCCATTTTTCTATGTATGAATTTAGTTCGACCTGATTTTAAGGTATTCAAAATATTCTAATAGAGTAGGAATTCAAATTTCATTAGTTACAAAGATGCATACATTCTTCTAATGCACAGCTGGTTCACTTAATTTCTTCCCCGCTGGTGTGCACCCCCAAGGAATACTTCCACCGTACAACACTGGAGGAAGGAGCTCAGTGACCGTCAGGTTGGGAGGTAACTTTCCTACACTGTATTTCAATTGATATCTTCTAGGTAGGTGTCTTCCTGCCATTATATGTGTTGTTGGAGAGGAAACATACCTCACTTCATTAATTATTTTACTTTATTTTTGCATGTATGAATCTGGCTTAAGCTGCATTTAAGGTATGTAACTTATGTGAACAGATTAGACATTCAAATTTCTCACCAAGTTCATAGTACAAATAAAATATAGAACCCATTTAAAAAGTAGCAAACCATGTTCTAAATTCTTACATCGCATGATTTGCTGTTGATTTCAGTGAAATCAAGGATGCCTTTTCAAGAGCTTTTGTTGTAAGTTATACATTGTATAATTCACTTTATTTCTCCCTTTATATCAAGTTGATGCCACCAATTGAATACAGCTCATTCTGATGGAAATATCTCAACAAGATTAATACCACGTAGTACCATGGGCAGTATATGGGTTGTTTTTTATATGGGTTGTTTTTTATTTGGGTTTCGTCGTCACATTTTTCCATACTGCAAAAGATTCCATCTAGTAGGGTTCGATGAGGAAATGATGACATGTAACCATCATTAACTATTGGGGTTGGTTTGCCTGCCTGGGGAGCCAAATATAGTTCTGTCTAGAATATATGTTGGAAAATTTAGCTACCTATTTTTCAACAGTAGTTCAAACTAAATGTCATATAGATAGGGTTGGCACTTTCTTTTCATATTCCTCTAGGGACATTTCCTGAATCAATCTTTGATTAGGAATGTTAGGCCTTTTTTGTAAAAACTTTTGTAAATATTTTTCTTATTAATATGTCTGTAAGTTGGAATTTATCCACTAACTATAAAAAAAATAAAAAACAAGATTTTGTTGTCTGATTTTTTTACCAGTTCAATAAAAATTTGACGTATATTTTTCTAAGAATAGTTGAAACAAAATGCTACATAGGTATGGTCGCCATCTTTTTAAATATTGATTGTAAAACAAGTTTTCCTGATTTCACCTTTCATCAGTTGAGGGATCCTGATCTGCTGGCCTGCCTAACCTACCAGGTTGTAGCTCATATGAGTTGGGTTCTTGGTTGCTAGTATCACTTTAGATTGTACATTATACGTTATTTACTTATACCAACAATAATGTAAAATTCCTCACTAATTCTGTGATTGAAGAATTAGAAGATCATTTTGGTTAATAGTAGATTACTTTTGTACTCCAGCTTCTAGGCTGTGCTGCAATCATCCAGTTTGCCTCCAAAAATCTCCTTCCTTTTGAGGTTCCCACAAATAATCTCAAATGCGTAAGGCAGTACCAATTGCTGACATAGCAACTTAAATCCCTGTGCTTCCCAACAACAAAGTACATTTATGTTATGCAGATTTCACTTGAACTCAGAATTGGTTGTCGAGCTGTTGACAGCTAATTACTTGAAGGCTTTCTACGCAATAGGAGACGAAACTGCGGGACCACGGGGTTGGGAGGTAATTTTACCAACTTGTATATTCAGCGTCATTTCATTGACACCTAATTTTTTTGTTAACTGAAATGTTTTGGCTTACAAAAATTATACACACCCCTGTAATCTACAAAGGAGTTATGTATGTCTCTGCAAGTAATTAGCATCTGATAGGCTCCCTCAAGATATGCTAATAATAATTATCATGTCACATTATACCTCTCTATCTTCAAAATGACTGAAGTACCCTTCTTTGGTCTCCATCGTTATTGGGATAGGGAAAATCATAATAGTATATTTTCTTGCCTCGTCTCCAATTGCTTTAGTACTCTTGAATGTTGCATATCAGAAAGAAAAAAACATAGTATTCTCTTGGTTAATGAAATAATTGTCAACTTAATTGATTGATATAATACAAACCTGGTAAAGTACTATTCAAGCAAAATTATTTTCTGCTTCCTCAAAAGCGTTCACAGTTTATTATGGAAAAATATGTTCAGTGAGCTGCATTCATATTTGAAATTTTTTCCAATGTTTCTAAGATGTCTGAATACATGAAATCAATCAAAGTTATTGAATATAAACAATCGGAAAATCGATATAAGTTGTCGAACTTATTAAACTAAAAATTTTATTGTTATATTTAAAAAAAAAATATATTGACAAGAAGTTTTCCTCTGTCTTTATTTTTTTAAATGTTTTGCCCGTTCCTTCTAAGGAAAGAAAATAATATAGAAACAGAATCATACCAGTAGTTATGAGCCAACTTCAAAAGTACATGATTAATCATTGTCTCAATTTGAGTAACTTCAACATACGCACTATTTTTGTACTTCTGCATGTTTACACCTTATGTTATGAGATTTTGCAAGTGTGGAGTTGAGTTCACTCCTCAGTTGAAGCACCATTATTCTAATTGTGGAAAATTTATGCCTCTATTATAGAGCAGTGGCCATCCTAGTATAAAACCTAAAAAGTGATTTGTTGTTGATTTCAGTATGAAAATGTAGAGAGTATGCAAAAGTTTTAAAATCAATAATTTTTCTTCCAACAAAAAAGTATTATCAGTTGATTATTGAATGAGAAATAGTGATTTCATTATTTTACTTTTGGAAGTTTCTAAAATAACCGTTACCAACATGATTTGTTGGAGACCAGAATTTATTTATTTTTTAACAATTTTTTTAGATAGGTTGGAAATCACTACTTTTGAATGGTGCATGAATTTTAAATTAGGTGATTTCTACTTATTTTAAAAAATAGTAAAAATATTCTAAAAAATATATAAAATTTGATCTCCAATACATTTTCATATGAAGATTATGTTGAATGGTTCGAATCGACGGCTTGAACTTTGAAAATGAAGATATCAACCCTTAGTACTGATTGATGTGCACTTTGCAAAGTACCATAGCCTGACTATGATTTTAATTGTTATTTTTGTTGTTTGTATTGCTTATTATTGAACTATAACTTCTCTTATTTTATTGTTACTTTGTTGATGACCCTTTTGCATTGAGGCACACATTATCACTTGACAGTGGCAGCGATGGAGATGACGATGCCTCTACTCTTTTTACATCTTTCCTCCTTGAAGATGAAACATAGATAGTAAAGCATGTACAATGTATGCCCAATTAAAAATTGAAATATTAGATTGTATATACGTTGAATGTTCATGATGCTTTCAGTGATGCTGATGATTTATATCTGGCAATATGTGCTACAATAAGCAAACAGGAGGGAAAAAAATGTTACCTATGTATGCTAACATGTCAAGAGGAATGCTGCTCGTATACAATGAAATTTATACGCATATATAGTAGTCACTTTGTCCATGTTAACTTCATCAATGCACTTCTTGAAAAAATATATGCCAAACAAATAAACAAAAAATGAACACTAACAAACAACAAAAGAAACAATTGCGGCGGAGCCGCAACAAGGTAACTAGTTATTCTAAATTAAGAATGGGTCGTATTTCTCCGAATTATGGAGGGTAAATCTCTACATGTACGCACTTGAGAATTATAAAAGGACGTATCAAACCGTTAAAATCAATCGGTAAAAAAAATTTAAAAACTTCGAATTTATTTAGAATAAAATCAAGCGGTAAAAAAAAAGACTTATAAGTTATTTTAGTGCATTCATTTTTCATTATTTTTGACTACTTTGACTTTGTACTAAATGAATTTCAAAATATCATAATTTTTCAAGAAGATCGGTCTCAATGATATTGATTCATTGTTTGAAGCTAATTCGATAGTTTTTGAAGTTATGCTCACCGAGTTCTTTTAGTGAGCATAGCACACATTAGAACTAGGGTGTTCTTAATGTCACCAAGTCTCTTTGTGAACTTAACTATAAAACCTATTGGATTGGCTTCAAATGAGGAATCCAAACTGTTGAAACCGATATATCTTACGAGTGATGTGTCTACATGTGAAAATTTTAAATTTTACAATTAATTTAGTATAAATTCAAGCGGTCAAAATTAGAAGGTTTATACATTAATTTTAATGTATTTATTTTTTGAATTTTTTTTTACCACTTGACCCTATACAAAATTAATTTGAAAATTTATTTATTTTGCATGTAGACGTATTACTCGTAAGATAGATCGATTTCAACAGTTTAAATTTGTCATTTGAAATCAATCCGATAAATTTTATGATGAAGTTCACAAAGTAGATTGGTGAACTTAAGAACACCCAGCTACTCATTAAATTAGATATACTTCATAATCATACCTTGATTTATATTTATTAATTTTATAATAATAAATGATTGATTCAAAGATTGATGTTTTGACTTGGTTTATAAATTCGACATTTTGAAATTAATAATCTTTGATGTATTTTTATATAATATTAAGTTGTATGAAATTTGATTTTTGGACTATCTATATGTCTATATGTGTACAATAACATACTTGTAAATATACTTTTCAATTTTCAATTATATTGAAATATTTATTTTATTTTGAAAAATCAGTATTAATGTTGTCAAAATAATCCTTGCCAAAATAACACGTGAATTTCTTATCGGTTTGAATAGGTCATGGAGATTTACCGGATCCACTCACACTCATAATTAACTACTAATTACGGGGTTTTAACGCGGGAAACTTGGTTCAACATTTGTTCTTAATTTTAATTTTTTCGACACAACTAGTGTGTAGATGACAATTTAACAATGTGGTGTGAGGTTAGATTGGTAAAAACGTGTCGTGTCGTATCATAATGTGACTAACACGTTGTGATTTTAGTTTTGTGCCGTGCTGTGAAAAAAGTGAACAGTCACACGTGCCGTGTCGTGACCAAAATGTCGAATGTGGTCACGGCATGTGAGTCACGCTGTGCCTAAACGTGTCTGGTTACGTTTAACTATTGTTTTACATAATTTAGATTAGTTTATTCAAGATTCACCATTTGATCAAGATCTAACGGTCATAATTACACGTCACTAGCGTGACCACATGTCGTGCCGTGTTAAATTTTCAAAATATGATTACGGCATGCGAATGATCACAGCACGCGACACACGAGTCACAGCACGTAACAGTCACACGTGCCGTGCCGTTCCGTGCAGTAAAGTTCCGTGACGGAGCCGATTCCGTTGTGCCATTTTCCCACTCTAGTGAGGCTGCTCCGAAACGGACGTGGTCTAACCCACCTAGCTCTCTTTTTTTTAATTGAAATTCAAAATTTGGTATATCCTACTGTACCGTTAAAACAAGATGACGCCTAACTAGAGTTAAGCTATGACAACTACCTCAAGAAATATTAAAAACCGATTAATTGATTTAGTTTAAATTACTTTCCCTGCTAGGTTGATTTCCCAAATTTAAATCGGATAGAATATTGCAGGAGGGTAGACTTTGGGAGAAATATTGTTAGCAATAATAGGTTGTTATGGGGTGCATGTGTTTGATGTATAAGTTTATCTTTGTTAGCAATAGGCAGTGTGAGCTGCTGCTGCTCCCAGAAAGAGTCTTAGACTGACTGTGCAAGGAGACCCCAATTCTGCAATGAGTAAGGCACAGAAAAGGAAAAAAACTGATAGCAGTGGACCTTCAGGTATGAGTATTATTAATAAATTTTCTTATTCTAGGCTTACTTTAGATCAAATTGTAGCCTTATTTCAAGTGTACCAAATTCGATTAGGTAATACTGAAATAGATAGCAGAACTATTATAGATAGAATACAACATTTAGATCGAGCTCAATTCGAAAAGGTAGTTAAGCAACTTCTTAGTAAGTCTCCAACAGATACTCAGATGATTAGTTTAACTATAGAGGAGCTAGATAGACAATGTAGTTTAGTAGATAACACTTCTAGTAGTAGCTCTCTACCTATCATTCAGAGTGATTGCATAGGTGATATATGAATCTCAACTTTTTGAATTGGAACTGTAGGGGATTAAACTCTACTAGGAAAAAACAAATAGTTAAAGAGCTTATCACTGATAACCATCTAGATATCATTGCACTACAAGAAACCAAAAAAGAGAAATTTACTAATAGATGCCTTAGGCAATTTTCGTTCAAAATAGATAATTGGTTATGGCTTCCATCTGTAGGAAACTCAGGAGGTATTCTGTTTGGGAGTGATAGTAGTAAAATTAGGATCATTCATCATACTCTACACAAATTCTGTTTGGATATTATTTTAGAAAATAAGTGTGACACTACAATTTGGCAATTCACTATAGTATATGGTCCAGTACTAAGACATTTAAAACAAGAATTCTGGACAGAGTTAAACCAAGTTAGAGATCAAAACAAAAATAAGGATATGTGGCTTATTTGTGGAGATTTTAATGCTATTAGAAAAAAAAATAGAAAAATCAGGGCATAACTTTGATTTTGCACTTAGTAGAAACTTCAATTCTTTTATCAATAGTCATCATCTCATAGAACATAAACTTCAATCTATGAAGTATACATGGTCAAATGGTAGAAATTTTGCATTGTTAGATATGATTTTTACTTCAATAGCTTGGGATAATAAATATAGTTCTAGCTCCCTAGTAGACCTTAGTTGCCATTCCTCTGATCACTGTCCCCTTCTCCTACACACTAATCTAGACACTCCTCATACTGTAGCTCCTTTTAAGTTTGACCCAGTATGGACAGAACAATAAGAGTTTGTTAACCTCATGCATAAATGGTGGAATGAGTTCCCACTTAGATTACCTGACATAGCTAAAAGCTGGTCTAGAAAACTTAAACATGTTAGGAAAAGAATTAGAGGTTGGTCCAAGAATTTTTATGGTCAACAGAAAAGAGAAAAATCCCAAATTCATTCACTATTTCATGACCTTGAACTTATTAAAGAAACCAGAGAACTCACAACACAGGAAATGGATCAATGGATTACATTGAAAACTAGATTAGAAGACATATATAGGCAATAGGAACAACATTGGAAAATAAGATCCAAGCAAAAATGGTTAGAAGAAGAAGATGCTAATACTAAATACTTTCACACTATAGCTACACATAGGTCTAGAAAAAAAAAGGATTACTACTTTAGAAATAGATGGACATCTAACCAATAATATACCCCTTATCAAAACTCATGTACTAGATTATTATAAAAACCTCTTAGGTACAGAGGGATTTAAATATGGCCATTTAGAAAATGACTTTTGGGCGACAGAAGATAGGTTACTTAATATAGAACAATGGGACCTAGAGAGACCCTTTACTGAACAAGAATTACATGATGCTGTTTTTGCATCTGAACCAAATGGGGCCCCTGGCCCTGATGGTTTCAGTTTCCATTTTTATCAATTCTTTTGGCTATTAATTAAATATGATTTGATGCTCCTTCTTCACTATTTCTATGATCATAACTTAGATTTACATAAGATAAATAAATCTTGCATTTGTCTAATCCCTAAAGAAAAAGATGCTACTCTTCTTAAAAAATTTAGACCAATAAGTTTAGTTAATTGTAGCTTTAAAATAATTTCCAAACTACTTACAATGAGAATGGAATCAGTTATGCCTAGATTAATAGATCCAAGTCAGTCAGCATTTCTGAAGAATAGATATATCTTAGATAATATGATACTTAGTCAAGAACTTATACATTCCTATCAGGTTACCAAACAACCTGGAGTTGTTATTAAGGTAGATTTTGAAAAAGCATATGATAAAATACACTGGGACTATCTATTAGAAGTTTTAGTTAGTAGGAATTTTGGGACTAGGTGGATTAAATAGATTACCCTCTGGCTCTATAGCTCCCAATCATGTCTTAGTATTAATGGGGAACTGACAGAATATTTTTACTGTAAAAGAGGGGTCAGACAAGGAGATCCACTGTCACCTTTTTTATATATCCTAGCTGCAGATACACTTAGTAAGATATTTAATAAGGGTAGGAAAGCTCATGTAATACAAGGAATAGGCCCTGCATGTCTGGAACAGCAGGCTGTCACTAACTGCCACTATGCAGATGACACAATTTTGTTCCTGGCTGCCCAGGACAATAATGTGGAGGCTGCATGGTGGATCATGATGGCTTTTGAAGCCTTGTCTGGTATTAGAATGAACTATGAGAAAACAGAAATGTATACCCTTAATGTAGCTGATAATGTAGGACTTCATCAAGTATTTAGATGTCAACTTGGACAATTTCCTATCAAATACTTAGGTTTACCTTTACATAATAAAAAATTACTAGTGGCAGATTGGACATTCTTGCTAGATAAATTAGAAAGTAGATTACCTAGCTGGCAAAGTCAACTCCTCTCTATAGGAGGTAGAGCTACATTATTAAACTCAGTTCTTAGCTCCATTCCATTGTATGCTTTGTCAGTTTTTAGAGTACCAGTAACTGTTTTGAAACAAATAGATAAGATTAGAAGAAGATTTTTATGGCAGGGGTCAGATAAGAAATTTAAATATGCTCTCATGAATTGGGAAACTATTTGTATTGCCAAACAATTTGGAGGTTTAGGAGTTATAGATCTTAATCATATGAATATGGCATTACTGATGAAATGGTGGTGGAAGTATAAAAATCCAGAATTTCAAGGGTTGTGGAAAAACATAATTATTCATAAATATTATACTGGTACCCCAATGCCACTTTCCCCTTTCTGGTCTCATATCCTACAATTAGAATCATTGGGTGACATTAGTATTACCTATGAACCAGGTCATAACTCTACTGTTAAATTTTGGACTGATATTTGGTTTTTAGATTGTTCCTTAGCCACTAGGTTTCCTGAACTATATCAACTATGTAGTACAAAACTAATATTGTTAACAGAGGTCATTCACTCCCAAGGGGCCTCCTTGTCATTTAGAAGGACCTTAGAAGGGGCTAACCAAAAAGATTGGGGGGAACTACTTCACATTCTAAGTATTACATCATTCACACATACCCATGACAAACTGAACTGGCGATGGGAAACATCAGGGAAGTTCACAACTCACTCCCTTTATAAATTTCTAAATTGTAGATGGGATTTCCCAATTTTACCCCTGATGTGGTGGACACTACCTGTACCCCCAAAAATTAGAATTTTTATGTGGTTGACTCAAAATAATAAAATTCTTACAAAAGATAATCTTTCTATCAAAGGTTGGACTGGATCTTCTACTTGTGTTTTTTGTACTGACAATGAATCTGTTACACATCTGTTTCTGACCTGTCCTTTATTGCAACAAATCTGGTTTTGGTTAGGTAAAACACAAGAGTTTATGCATCAATGGCATTCATTTTCTGATATAGTGGACTTTGCTATACAGCTCCCTACTTTCAACAGAACTGGATTTTTAATTGTATTCAGTGCCTTATGCTGGGTAGTTTGGAAACATAGAAATACAATATGTTTTGAGAAGTGCAATATCCAATCAGCCAAAACTTTAATACTTCAAATTAAATCAATGGCATTATATTGGGCAGGTAACAAGAAGAAAAAGGTTAGGCCGGATGTTGAAGAATGACTTCCTGTGATAGAAGATGCAGTGCCTTTGGCACAGTACATGCCGCAGGAGCTTGCAGTATACCAGCCTCCAGAGATTCCAGGACCAGAATGAAGCTGAAGACTTATCCCTTTTTGTACTTAGTTAACTTCCCTAGCCCTTTACAATGCGGCTTAGTTAGTGCAAACTTAGATTTCTTTTGGAGTTTAGATATCTCACAAGCTTGGTTTATTTGCTTGATGTGTGGATTAAAATGTTGCTTTATTTTCTGGTTACCTCGACTAAGAGGTTTTTGGATCAGCTTTGCTGACTAACTACTCAAGTGTATTTAAAATTTCAGCAATGAAATGGGCAAATAGCTTTTTTTTTTTAAAAAAAAAAATAGGCAGTGTGCATGCATGGGAGAAATATTGTTAACAAGATGACACTCCCAGGATGAAGTTTCTAGCTATATGTACATAAACCTGTAAAAAGCTTTATTAATAAATCTATCTAGCAGTCTCTGCTAAGTTTTTCTAAAAAATAAAAATAAAAAATGAATACAGAATGAAGACACAGGAATGTATAGTAAATGAATAACCACACCTCTTTTATTCCACATACACATCAAATAAATCATGTATATAAATAATCCAATCAAAAAGGAAAAAAAAAATCAATACTGTCATGTAAGTGTTTTTTTAAAATGCCAAAAGTGCAGCCAACCCAAATACAAGTCCGACGCCAGCCGTGACACTGGAGGCGGCCGAGTCTGGGGTGGAGCCGCCAGGTGGAGATGTGGCTGGAGAGGTCGAACCGGGTGTGGAAGGGACAGAGGAAGGTGGTGTGGGCCCACCAGAAGTTGGTGCCGGTGAAGGGGCGGATCCAGAGACTGCGTTGATTTGTACTTTCATGCCTCCTGAGCAGTGGCCGGTAATCCCGCAAATGAAGTATCTGGTCCCCACTGCGGAGAGAGTGACGACGGTGTTGCCATCAGTATGCGTGGCGATCGGGTTGGAGTTGGTGCACGAGTCGAAGTTTGCTTGTGTCACCTCGAGCACGTCATGTTGCGATGTGCTGTAGCTGAAGGCTGCAAAAAAAAATATAATGTAGCCGTTAGTTCATGAAGCTATGTTTAGATATAACTATTACATTAAAGCTTTCAGCAATCGTGGGTAATTAGCAATTAGGGGCATATATATATTAAAAAAAAAGATTCAAATTTATAAATGGAACTTTGAATTTACATTACTTCAGAATTGTTCAGGAATTAAAAAAACTTACTAAGAACATCGCCGGGGTGGAATGTGTTAGATTCAACCCACTGTGTGAAGTTGGTTTGTAGATCCCATGAGCCACTTGGCGCACCAACGGTGTAGCTTGCGGCCATCGCTAGCTCGCAAATCGCCACCATTGCCGCAAATGCAAGAAAATTTTTCGCCATTTTCGTCATTGTAAAGATCTTCAATTAATTGTAAAGGAAGGAGCATGCAGAGGAGATGATTGTTTTGGAGCTAAGCTAGCAGAGTTTGATGTTGTATTTATATTGCATTGCATAGGTGGTGCTGAGAATAGGTCATGATAAATTGAAATGGAAATAGTAATGATTAGGTGTGGCCGTGTGGGGAGTAGTTGGAAATCCAACAAGGCGGCTGGGAAATTGTCAAATTGATCACCAGACCAAAATGGCTTTGACATTTTCTCTTTTCTAAATTGATATAGCAACTTTAGCAAGGATTTTTTTACTTCTCTAAGTCCGGCCATATCAGACGCCGCAGGGCTATGGGCACACAAAATATTACTTCGGACAGAGTTCAACGCATTTAATTAAAATTTTCCAACATTTGCAATTTAATTGCTCTTCTAATCAAGTGCGGAAGTGCCATGCATTTTAAATTCCATTTATTAATGCAATCAAGTAAGTTAATAATAAATTAACAAAATAGAGCCAGCTAACTTAAAAACAACTCAACAAAAAAAAACAATAGTGAATCGAGTTCAAATTTATTAGCTAAATAAGTACTAGATAAAAAACAATATTCTAACTTATAATAAATAGCCAAAAAGTACTTACAATATAACATTGGAATCCAATTAGATAACAGAAGGGACCTGTGTTTGATGATCAAAATAAATGGGTTGATACATAACCTAAGTGTATAATAGACTTACGCGGTGAAGAAAGCACTATTCTCAAATATGAATTTAAAAAGTTTTTTTTTTTTTAATTTTGGCAGAAGCTGCCATGAATTCAAGAAGTTGTTGGAGAATAATGAGAGTATATTGTCTGAAATTGTTTTCTAATGTTCTAATTTCTAATTCTAATTACTAATTAGAATTTAAAATTTTATTCTAATTATAATTCTAAATTTAATTCTAATTATAAATAAGTATTCCAAAAAGAGCAAATAAATTTTTAAGGAGGCAGAGTTGATCCGGGCCTATAGATCTACATAAAAATTCAAAATTCAGGGAGGAGTTGCCCCTGGCTCTTACGAGTCCTCTTGTCAATAGCCTTTGTCAGTGTAGAAGGTCATGAATTCGAAACCTGATTAAAGATTTTTTATAAACAGCTAAATGAAAGTTGATAAGCTAAGCAGAGATCTTTCTGTCTCAGCTAAAAAACAATTCAAACAATATAAATTTTAATTTCAAAATATTTATGCTTTGACTGAATTACACACAATTTAAATCTTACTTGTTGTATCCAAACAGTTAATTCAAGTTATTTACTTACTATGGTGTTAAAATTGTAATAAATAGGATCGTTTGCCTGTACAATTGTGTCATTATTTTCCTTCATCCAAAAAAATAGTAAAAAATTCTAACAATCATAAAACTTATTTTTTTTTTACAAGATTGTGATAAATCTCGCTATTAAATACTATTGAATGTTTTCTAAAAGTTTGACTTAGACCATTTGTACATCAACCGAAATACAAATATTTTTTTTCAATAAACTAATTCTATGTTATGCTACATTATTATAAAATTAAAGTACACTAAAAGCATAGAGCATACAAAGCACCAAGTAGACAATGCAAAATATGGAAATCCATCAATTTGAGGGTATGAACCAAAATGAAATCTATAAAGGATTGGATCACTAAAGATTAAACTTTTTTTTGTTAGTGAGGCGATTAATTAGGGACAAATTTTATCTAATAATAAACATGATGAGGTATGAATGTCCATATCAAATTATATATGACCGTGAGAGACTGGTAGGGGTGAAAACGGTGTGGATAATATCTAATATGTATTTGATCTGTATTTGAAAAATTAGATTTGAATATTCGACGATATCTGAATATTTGTGTGGATATGATTTTATGTTTACACTATATAATTTAATATGTATTATAAAAAAAAATATGTTATTCATCATTATAATTAGCTAAATATCATAAACTTTGTTATTTTCTAATAATAGTTATATATTTTTTAATAAATATCTGATTCGATTCGTATCCATCAAATATATGATTCGTGTCCGGAAAAATAAAAACGAATATAGATATGATTTTATCACTATCCGCTCCGTATCGGATCCGCTTTCCCCCTCTTGAGATTTGGTTCTAACTTTTATTCCGAAAGTAACTCCATCCGCCGACATTTTTATTAATATCCAAAGTTAATTAGAAATTAATATTTATGCCCAGAAGATGTGGGTTTCGCCAAATATGCCCAAACCGGCCACAAAATGGCCGGTTTTCTCTTCTCCAGAAGCCGGTCATTTTGTGGTCGGCTTCTTTTTTTTTTTTTTAGAGACACTATGAAGAATAATGAAATCTAACACTGAAAATTCAAATTTTTTGTTTAAATTTTTTGTTAGATTATTTCTTTTGATTTATAATTACCATATTTATACTAAATACACTAGATTACTTGAAATCATGTTGAATTACACTATATTACATTAAATTACGCTAAAATACGGTAAATTCCGATAAATTACTGTGTGTCTTCATAGTGATGTATAATTAGAAACTATTTTTTGTTTCTCTTTTATCTTCATAGTGATTTATAATTAGAAACTATTTTTTTTAAGAGACACTATGCAGAGCAAGGTAATGAAATCTAACACTGAAAATTCAAATTTTTGTTTAAATTATTTGTTATATTACTTCTTTTGATGTATAATTAGCATATTTATACTAAAATACGCTAAATTACTTGAAATTATGTTGAATTACACTATATTACGTTAAATTACGTAAAATTACATTATATTAAGCTAAAATACGGTAAATTACGCTAAATTACATATGAATAGGGACGATATCTTCACTGAAAAGGCCAAAAACGACGATGAAACTGTTGGGATTTCACGTGTATGCCTATGTGGTGAGAATTTAAAAAGTTTCTATCACCACTTGGTACAATACATAAAGGATCTTATTTTTGCGACAAAAAACGAACAAGATTTTCTTCAACAAACCAATGTGTACTAAATTAAGATAAATTATCTCATCTAATTTATTGCAAGAGAAAATAATGGAAACCTTTACCTAAAGAGATTGTCAAATTTCTTGATGGAGAGAAGCCGGTTTCCCTTCTAGATCTCGTGTTCTTCTCGGAAGCGCCTCTTGGTTCACCTTGAACCTAAACAACGAACTTGCACACATCTTAGATAGATGGATGTGAAGTTCAAGGCTTAGATCCAACCACCTAATGATCTTCAAATCAACAAGCTATTTGATTTCTTGGTGGCTAAACCTAATAAGAAGAGATGAGAGAAAAATGTGTAATTTTCAGCCAAGTAAGGAAGCACCTTCTTAGTATTTTGGTCTTGAGAAAAAGTGGCTGCTCAAAAGAAATTTCGGCCAAGGAAGAAGAGCAGAATTTTTCTCCTTTATTTCCTTAATTACACCCCTTAAAATAGGCAAGGGGTTAAAGCTATCATTTGTGTAAAGTTTGAACTATTTACACAATTGCCACTAGCCTTATTTAGCCATTTTATCATCTCTAATCTCATTTTGTGATTGGTTTAATAAATTAATTTATGAACAAATAATATTAATTATATTATTCAATTATGCAATATTCTTATTATTCTTATAATGCATTCAAATATTATACCAAATAATATTTGCATAACTTCACAAATTTATTTATGATCTAAGCATGTCATATTATGACATTTTATTTTAGTATTTTATCTCATGTATTTTATCTAATACATCATTATGAAATATAAAATACTTGTTGTTTCTCTTTAGTTGGTGTGACCGTACAGAGGATCTATGTCATCTTGGCAATAATATAAAACTTTATATTATTGACTATAAGAGGTTCTATCATTACATTATAGTTATCCAAACGATATAGTAATCATTTACTCAATCCACTATTTCTGTGTCTATCCTTGTCACATGATATTATGAATAATATGCAAAATATGATCGTGTCATTCTTGCATTATATTCTTTTCTTAATCTCTCAAGTGAATTATAATTATAACTACATCAGTTATATTGCATGCGATATAATTTCACTTTACCAAGGGGCACAGTAACTCAAATTGAGGGACAATGATAATATTAACATATAGATTTCTCCCGCACAAGTTGTACACAACGAACTACTATTTTATTTCTATCATAAGATAGTATTTAAATAGCAATTACATTATATACTTCTCATGTGAAAAACCTACACATCTCATATCTAAGATTCCAAAGACACAATGAAAATATTAATGACACAAAACACAATCCATATAATGTTCCATTCATTTAGGTCATGTTCAATATATAAAATATATATTTATATATTCATGTTATTAAATGATAATGCTTTATCAACATTTATAGAACTTCAATGTACTTTAATCAACATGACAATCTTCCTCAGTAATTAATGTTCCTCTTTAATTACCACGAATGTTAATATATTTAGTGATTAAATGTTTCTCATCTTTAGAGTTCTATGGTTCAAGACCAAGAGTATCTTCATGAACACTTCTAAAGATATAACATATAAATCTCAAGGAACATGAATAATAACATTCGTAATAAAATCATGAATAACATATAAATTATTATTAAAAACATAACTTTCAAAACACACATCCTTCAGAAACTTCAAACGGCCATAAAACGGTGCTCGAGTGTCCGATTTCAGTAAATGACCACTTTTCGGAAAGCTTGTGAAAATATGCATGCGTTCGTGCTCGCGATGGCAGGTTCCAATATTCAGAATTGCCAAAAAACAAAGGGAAGAGCTTCAAAACTTGAGTTTAAGTTTCCGATAAAGATTTTCATTTCTATTATTCCATCTAAGTAGCTCAGTAAATTAGTTATATAATGAACTTGAAGATTTTTTATGATTCATGAAAGATGGCACAAAATTGGTCTACTTTAGCATAATTTTGCGTACTTTAGCGTAATTTACCGCATTTTTATCAATTAACGAAGTATTGTAATTTAGTGTAATTTAGCGTAATTTAGCATAATTTAGCGTAATTTAGCGTAATTCAACATAATTTATTGTAATATAGTGTAATTCAACATAATTTCAAGTAATCTAGTGTATTTTAGTATAAATATGCTAATTATACATCAAAAGAAGTAATCTAACAAATAATTTAAACAAAAAATTCGAATTTTCAGTGTTAGATTTTATTATTCTTCATAGTGTCTCTAAAAAAAAAGAGGAAGCCAGCCACAAAATGGCCGGCTTATGAGGAAAAGGAAACCGGCCATTTTGTGGCCAGTTTGGGCATATTTGGCGAAATCTAGAGCTTCTCAGCATAAATATTAATTTCTAATTAACTTTGGATATTAATAAAAATGTCGGCTCCATCCGATAAACTTTGACAAAGAAACTCCGTAAATTTTAATTAGAACCAAATTTATTCGAATTTTCAAATTCAAATTTCCGCACCCGACCTGCCCTTGATTGGAATCTATAATACAAAAAAGGAAACCGGAGGTTTTCGTACAGGTTCGAATTATGTGAATCCGAACCGTTTGACAGCTAAGCGGTACTGTTCCACATGTCAGAGGCGCTTATGCCATGTGGGATTAGTGGTAGAAAGTCGTAGATACAAACAGTACAGCTACTCTTTCTATCGACTGGCTTCCGGCATTCGGTGCAGATTTTGTTTTCTTCTCTTTCTATTAGAAAAAACAACTCAGTTCAAAGATCGGAGAGGGAGGGGGAGAGAGAGAGACTGCATCCATCTGAAAGAGGTAACTTTCAATTTCTTCCAAAAGTTCTAACCTTCGGTTCGATTTATCTTAAATTTTAGTAGATTATCGTGTGTATAAACGCGTGGAAGTTTACCTATTTTTTTTATTTGTTTTCCTTTTTTCTTTTCCGCTTAATGGAATCCTAGTGTTCTTACCTGAAGAAAAATCTTTACCACTTCATATCTAAGCACATTTTTCTTTTCTCATTTAGTTCCGAATATTATTTTGCTGTGAGTAATAGAAGGTTCACTGGTCTGCTTGGGTTAGTATATCTTTGACCAGATTATAATAGAGGCAGTTGAGATTATGGTTAGAGTTGTAACTGTTTGATTAGATGTTGTTTGTTGTAACAGATTCGGTTAGATTAGCAACAAGAGTTAGTTGATGTAATCCAGGATTAAGGATTGTAACTCTCTATATAAAGAGACAGAGACAAACTTGTAAGATACATCAAGGAAATACATTCCAATCCATTTCTCTCTTTCTTCTATTATCCTTTAGATTAGATTTGAGAAATCGACTGAAAATTTGTTGTTAAGATCTTCTTTTCCGTCAGATTAGTTTGACTTTCGAATCATTAATTTCTTTTAGGGAGGTAGGAGAAGGGGGCAGAATGGGGAGGGTAAGCTTAACTACGGTTCAATTTAAATAAAATTAAGCTGGCTTTAGACTTTCTTAAATGAAATTTTTAGCTTTGGTTAGAACAAGCCTCATTCCAACCAAAAGGCCAAATAACTGAGTCTCTCCACTACTTTTAATTTGCAATGCTTCTGTTTAAACTTATAACCAAATAAACAGGGAAATAGTTTGGCATTGCTACCTTTGTTGGAATTTGAACCCCTTTTCTTACATTTATTCCCAATGAAGAATAAAGTTTCCATTAAAAGTGTCAGACAATGGACCTGTTCTCAAGTTATGCTAATTGATTTAGATTTTAGCTACCCTTTCTGTGAATGGCCTTTAAAATTGTAGGAGCTTCAAAATTTGTTCCCTTAAATATATGTAAAAAACCTGTTTTTGGTCTCCTCTATTTAATCCAACTCTGGTTAATAAATTTGCATCTATAAAATATGCTGTTTGAATTATAGTTTAGGTCCTTAGTTTTTTAATTTTGTTATTAAGACCCTGAAGTTGTTCAAGAAAAAGATATTAAAAACCTGAATTGACAAATGGCTTAGTAGCTTAAGTGGTGAGGCGCTAGAATGGCCTCCATGAGTTCCTGGGTCAAATCCCCTTGGACACAAATATGGCGTGTGAGCCTTCTTCATTTTGTTCTAGAAAAACAAAAGGAATTGAGCTGTCAAAATGAAAATTTCATTAAACCCTAGTAATTGCTTTTCTCAGGCGAAAAAGCCATCTGTGGTGCATGTAATAGCTGAAAGTTTAGTTGAAATTCGTTGCAATCTAGTTGATATTTATTTGATTGGTTTATTTTTGCTTGTGCGATGCTTGTATTCAGGGTTTTCATATCGAAAACATGCATGGATTTGGAGAAACTTTTCCCTTGCTATCAAGAAGCCCTGTTTCTCTCTCTGATGAGGTGGGACCTATTCCCCGGCTTGGTGGGCCCTGCACCACCAGTCCTTCTCGTCAAAAGACCATCAAAACAAAACCACGCGGCCTTGATGAAGAAACAAATGTTTTAACTACTGCCAACAAAATCCTAATTTCTGAAATCCAGCTGGATGAGTCAGTCTGGGGCCACCTACCAGATGACCTACAGATTGAAATACTGGCGCGGGTTCCACCTTTCCTACTCTTCAGGCTTCGACCAGTTTGTAAGCGATGGAACTCAATTTTGAACGACTCAGGCTTTATTTCAACTCATTCCAGAGTTCCTGTCCATGGACCCTGCCTCCTTACCTTTTGGCGAAACCCTAGTTCACAACTCTCCATATTGAGCATGCCTTTGAAAACTTGGTTCAAGATACCTTTCGGGTTCTTACCTGACTGGGTCTTCTGGCTTGTTGGATCATCAGGTGGTTTGGTTTGCTTCACTGGTTTTGATGGATTGACTTTCAAAACTCTTATTTGCAACCCGCTAACCCAGACCTGGCAGGTCCTTCCCAGCATGCACCACAATCAGCAGAGGCAGCTGATTCTGGTAAAAAGCAACTCTGGCACTGATTATAAGGTTATCGCAGCCAGTGAGATTTCTGGGGACAGCAAAACTATACCAACAGAGGTTTATGACTCAAGAACCGGTACCTGGTCGTTACATGATACAATGCCAGCTGTCAGCCTGTGCTCCTCCAAAATGGCATTTTGTGACTCAAGGTTGTACTTGGAAACCTTAAACCCAATAGGGTTGATGGTGTACCAGGTTGATACAGGCAGGTGGGATTACATACCTGTAAAATTCCCTAGATCTCTACTGGATGGATACTTAGTCTCAGGGGCAAAAAAGAGATTATTTTTGGTAGGTCGAGTTGGAATTTATAGCACCTTGCAAAGCATGAGGGTATGGGAGCTTGACCATGGCAAGAGTATCTGGACAGAAATTACTAGAATGCCACCGAGGTATTTCAGGTCTCTTTTGAGGCTCTCGGCTGAGAGATTTGAGTGTTTTGGTCAGGATAATTTAATTTGTTTTACTTCTTGGAATCAAGGAAAGGGATTATTATATGATGTGGAGAAAAAATCGTGGTCATGGATTATGGGTCCGGCAGTTCAGTTGTGTAACAGTCAGGTGTGCTTTTATGAGCCGAGATTTGATACCTTGGTTTAACAGGTGTGGAACTAGGTCTCAGCCAAAATTTAACTTTGAGATCAAGTTGTCAGTAAAAATGGAGTTTAGTGGAGCAGCTCTCTAAATGGTGTAACACTTTTTACAAGAGAGAGAGTATAATTTCTTGTGGAATTTAGGGATGTTCCTGGGGTGGGAAATTGTCAGCTGAACTTTAGTACTTTTGTGCCTTGTGTGGATGAAAAGGTTACATTTGCGGCCACATTTACCCTTGTGGTTTCAAACAATAGATGTAGTTGATTTTGTAAGATGTTCCAATGGGACAGCAAGAAGATTAGGCTTTTGGCTGACAATTTGTAAATGAGAATGGTTTAAAATCCTAGTGAGTTGGAAAACTGATGAGAAATTGTTATTCTTTATGTATGCCAAATTGGAAGAATATTGGCACGAGTTTTCATTTGATGAAGGAAAGGTGGAGACAAGAAATATTTATTCCAGACATTATTTTATCAATAGGGGAGAGAGAGATCCTTTCATCTGGTCGAATTGATGTAACTAGGCAGAAAAAGGTCAAAATATGGGGGATTTTTAATTGATTGATGTTTCTGGATTTTGTAATATTCTATTGTTGTCCTGCACAGGATTAAAGTTTTGAAAAAATTCATTTAGATTTTTGAAATTTTACCTTTTTGCAGTTGTTTTCAATGCTGCTGCTTCATTATTCTTTATTTGTTAATACTAATAAGTATTTTCCTGGATGCAAAGTTATGATACCATTGACATTCTGTGTGGTTAATTATCATAACAAGTGAAACTTCTCTCGTCAGGTTTGCTAAATACCAGTATCATTCCATAGGAAATGTGTACAATTTCTTGACTAGTTCAGTGTAATATTAAATCTTACAAATTTTTCTTGCACATCCCATCAGATGCTCACTTTCACGGGTCCAGATCCCCTGAAGTAACCCAATCTTTGGGTTTTGGATCAAGACCGTCCGATTTCAATTCGTCGCTCGGGATCGTCTCGGGATTTGAATTCTATTGTCGGGATGTGTGCACTCACTTCAGGGATGGATTTTCGCAGATTCGAATCGGACGGTCTCGATCCAAAATCCAAATATTGGGTTACTTCACTCTGGATCCGAATTCATAAACTATACCGTCTAAGACGGACGCCATAATTCATGGGTTTTTTTCGATTTTTAAATATATGTTCTCTTCTTCCGATTTTTATTTATTCCTTTTTAATATTCATATCCGAATCAGCTAAGAGTAGAGAATTAATGTTATTGCCGTTGTATTTTTATTTTGTTAGTCAACAAGTGGTAGACATATAAAATTACCAAATAAAATAAAATAATAATTTATATTGTTACAGAAAAGCAAATATTTTAAATTGTAAAATGTACATAATATTGTAAAATATTATTACCAAAAAATAATATAGTCCTATTTAAAAATAATCATATATGATTTTTTAATTATATGTTATTTTATTGTTTATACAAAAACAATCTACTATTTATTTAACTTTCCTTTTATCAGTTTTGGCAGGATACTTTCCTATCGTTGTTAAAAAAAATAAAAATTGTATCTATATCCTCCCGCTTTTTTTATTAATACCAAAAAAAAAAAAATATATCAAATCTATCCTCAATCCCAAATTTTTATTCCTAACTGCCCCTTCACTGGGCGGTCTCCACTGTAGGGCGGTTTGATATATATATATATATTTTTACTGCTCATACCAAACCGCCCCACAGTGGAGCGGTTTGGTATTTTTTTTTTAGAGACAATATGTATATCAAGATGCTGAATTCTAACGCTAAAAATTCAAATTTTTTTTAAATATTTGTTAGATTACTTCTTTTGATGTATAATTAGCATATTTATACTAAAATACGCTACATTACTTGAAATTATGTTAAATTACGTTGAATTACACTAAATTACGTTAAATTACTGTAAATTACAATAACTTCACTAATTATGCTAAAATACTGTAAATTACGTTAAACTACGCAAAATTACGCTAAAGTAGACCGATTTTGTGCCATCTTTCATGAATCATAAAAAATAGTAAAAAAATTCCGAAAATAGTAAAAATTGGTATTCTACAAGTTCATTATGTAACTAATTTACTGAGCTACTTAGATTGAATAATAGAAATGAAAATCTTAATCGAAAATTTCAACTCAAGTTTTGAGGCTCTTCTCTTTGTTTTTTAGCAATTCTGAATATTGAAATCCAGCATTGCGGGCACTAATGCATGCGTACTTTCGCAAGCTTTTCGAAAAGTAGTCAATTGCTGAAATCAGACACTCGAGCACCGTTTTATGACCGTTTGAAGTTTCGTCGTTGTTTTTCGCCTTTTCAGTGAAGATGTCGTCACTATTCATATGTAATTTAGCGTCATTTATTGTATTTTAGCGTAATTTAATGTAATTTAGCGTAATTTAAAGTAATTTAGTGTTATTCAGCGTAATTTAACATAATTTCAAGTAATTTAGCGTATTTTAGTATAAATATGCTAATTATATATCAAAAGAAGTAATCTAACAAAAAACCCAGCTAACGTGGGTATATTTATTAATAAAAATGTTGGAAACTAGGGTTTAGAAATTAGGGTTCAGGGTTTAGGTTTCTTTTAAATATCACTATTTTTTATAAATATGTTATGTGAAAATTGTAAATCATTTAATGTACGGTAATTTTTAGGGTTTAGGGTTTTAGAAATTGTTCAAAATAAGAGTTTAGGATTTAAAGTTTAGCATAATTTAATGTAATTTAGTGTAATTCAACGTAATTTAACATAATTTCAAGTACTTTAGCGTATTTTAGTATAAATATGCTAATTATACATCAAAAGAAGTAATCTAACAAATATTTAAAAAAATCCGAATTTTTAGCGTTAGAATTCAGCATTTTGATATTCATATTGTCTCTAAAAAAATAATAATAATAATACCAAACCGCCCCATAGTGGGGCGGTTTGGTATGAACAGTAAAAAAAAATATCAAACCGCCCCACAGTGGGGCAGTTTGGTATGAACAGTGGACCGCCCAGTGAAGAGGCAGTCAGGATATTTTTAATAAAAATTTGAGATTGAGGGCAAATTTGATATTTTGTTTTTTTGAGGTATTAATAATAAAAGCGGTATATCCTCTATCAAATATGGTTGTATTGGGTAATTAGGTAAGAAAATTATTGACACTCCAATCACCGATGATGCCTTTTTGTTCCCATTTATCTATTTTCATTAGAGAAAATTTTGGATATCTTCATTTTTATATTAAGTAAGTAGATGTTTTGATCCGCCAACAACTGTGATTAAAAGATAAAACTTTGGATTGAATATCAGCTTTCCAATTAAATAGATGTCTAATTTTTTTTATTCTATACATCTTTTTAAATTTTTTTATGTATAGAAGTCTAAATTTATTTAGACACATACTCGTTGACGCCTCTCCAGTGCTTTCTATCTTACAAAATCTACGCCTCCTCTTTCCCCATTTTTTCCGAGTACTTTCTTAAACCCTCTTATTTGATTGTCAGATACTCGATTTTCTGATTGGTCATGCTTTATTTCTATTTTTAAAATATCATTTATTTGATTGTCAGATACTCGATTTTCTGACTGGTCTTCAGCGACCGACATCAGCGACCGGTTTAGTCGCCGGTCGCTGAAGACCCCTCTCAGAAAAAAAAATAAAAAATAAGTCGTTTTCGGCGACGACTCCTTCCGCGACCGGCGATATTACCCTTCAGAGACCGATTTGGCCCGGTCGCTGAAGGGTCTCAAGTAAAAATCCCGCGGCATAATATCTTTTCTCTCTGTCTCCTCTCCCGCGCGCGGTTTAGGTTAATTAGCCCAAAAAAAAACGAGCGGGAAACCGCGCCGCCCGAAGCAGCACCGTCCGAACTCTCGCTGGAAGACCCCGACGCTGATCCTCGACCCCGACACCGCTCTCTGACCCGCCTCTCTCTGACCCCGACCCCGCTCTCTAATCCCGACCCGCTGGAAGATGGCGCCTCCTCTGTACGACCTTGCGCCGAGGGAAAGTAAACTATCACTCCTCTCTTCTCTTCACTTCTCTTTCTCTCTACCGCTCCTTCTCTGTGTTTTTCTGCTACACCGCTGCTCTATTTAAGGCTGCATCCCCAATTTCCAAGTTATTTGATGATTGCTTTATCATCCGCGGCAACTAGTTAGGTTTGTTTTCTTTGATTCCTGTAATGGCGGCCTTAATTTGCATTGTTTTCTTGGTAGGTTGAGGAATTGTGCATTTGTAGATTTTAAGGACGAGGCGACAGCAAATCATGCACAGTCTCAATTAAACAGGTAATTCTCTATCAAATGCAATTTCATTGTCTTAATTGTAAATTGATGGTTAAGTTGGGATAAATTGAGGTCGTTTAAAAAAATTGTACCTTTTGCTGTTGGATTGAGGCTTAAGAAATTGGTTTTAAATTAATTCAAGGCTTCTATGAATCAAAACAAATTAGCTGCTGGATCTGAGCCAATTGCTTGTGGTATTTGGTGAGAATATGTTTCGATTTGGGAAAAATTTGATCATCTCACACGAGTTGTTGATTTTCTCGGTGAGACGGTGAGTCGGAGGAATCTGTCAAGCTTTGATTGTCATTCTTGTTAAAGCACCTTACTTAATAAATCTGTGTTAATAATTTAGGTATGTAACTCATTATTAAGCTTTGATTGTCATTCTTGTTCATCTAGGACACTGGTGAGGAGGGTGTTCTGAGTACTCTATGGCAGAGATATGACCATACTATGAACAAGGTACTTAGTACTTACAAATAACATAGGTTAAATTGATACCAGTTGGGTTTTAACATTGAAATATTCCACTATTAATCTGCATTACCAAGGTACTTGTACTGGGCAGAGTTAGGTATGTATTACTATGCTCAATACAAGTAACTGACTATCCTCTCAAGTATCTTTCTGAAAACATGATAGATTATCACTGCCCCTTCACATAGACCTTTTTTCAAAAATTCCAGCTGTGCCCTTTTACACACTTATATTCTGAGATAAGTATTCAAAAGAACATTCTATGTAGAAAGATAATGGATCGGCAGTTTGGGTACATTTTGAACCGGTCAGTTTATTCTTCATGTTAAAATATTTATTCTTCGTATTTACAGGTCAGCTGGCTCAGAAGTACAATGATTACTTGAATATTTGCTTGGATATTTGTGTGTTAAAATATTTGCTTGGATATCTGTGTGTTAACATATTTGTGTTTTAAATGATTATTTATGTGTTAAAATATTTATTCTTTGGATATTTGCTTGTGAATTATGTTTTCATTGCTTGGATATTTGATATTGGATGTCGTACCAATTGGGAAATAGAAAAATAACAGAAAAAGCATAAAAAAAAAATAAAAAAAACCTTTTGCCACCGATTTTTTACCATCAGCGACCGGCCAGTCGGTCTCTGATGATCTTGCGCCACGTCAGCACGAAGCATCAGCGACAGAACAAATCGGTCGCTAAAGGGGTCATCAGCGACCGGCGCTTGACCCTTCAGCGACCGGTGACGTCAGCGAGGTGGTCATCAGCGACGAAGCATCTGCATCCGAGTCATCTGCTACCGATTTCGGTCATCAGTGACCGGTACACCCATCAGAGACCGGCGAAAAACCCTTCAGCGACCGAGTTGGCCGGTCGCTGATGGGTCTGTCTGCTGTAGTGTTAATAATTGATTGGTTATGTTTTCATTTTTTTTTATATCATTTAAGGAAAGACAGTGGATAACTTGCTTGTGCATTTTCAAGAGGATATTAAAACGATATTTGTGCATAAATGAAAAAATTTATAATTAATTTATTATTAATACTGTTGGTACAACTAACTCTGATAGTCAAGCAGAAATTAATAAAAAAAAACTTAATTCAATTAATTTTTGAAATAAAGACACAAAAAGATACTTAATTATCTCATCTTCACTACTCGATCGATCTAAAGATACAATTTTAATATTGTTTCATTTCTTTTCATTTTTCGTTTCTTTCCATCTTCACTACTGTAAAATAATTGATCTCATTTTCATTTTTTTATTTTTTTCATTTTGTGTATCATTCAATGAGATATTAAAACGTACAACAAAATTCATGTTGAAATGGAAAGAGAAAACTGATGCCTCAGGAATGTATATAAAAAATATAGTTTACTGGAATGTCTTGAGCGATGAATAAGGTGTGAACCATATTAATTTAACATTTGTAATTTTATTATATATTTTTAATTGTAGTAATTGAATATTTGCTTTCTCTTTGACATATACAAAGTGTTTAATATAGCTATTATTATGATATCTTCAATTTGTATTAAGTCAACGCTATTTTTTTATTGAACTTTATTATACTAATTGACTTTTTATTTATAATTTGAATTCAGAACCAATCTATTTTAATATTGTTCATAATTATTGTTGAATAATTATTTTTTATTGGTATTTTTTTTATGAAAATATGTCATTTTGTAAGAATTTTTTTTTTATTCTCTTATAATATGTTCTCGTTGCAATGCACATGCACGATTCTAATAAACTATAAAGCAAATTACAAGTGTTACAAGAGATCTTATATTATAATCTAACAAGAACAACTGTGACAAAAACTCAGAAAATTACAATTGCAATGTCACTCACATGGTATCTCTTCCATAGTATTAATTCTATATATATTTATTATGCTATAATTATCAACAACTAATTGCTAATGAATAGATTCTTTTTTTTTGCATCGTTTAACCTCAATTATGCAACATTAAGGGCCTGCTCGGCAGACACATGGGCAGGGGAATGAGCACAGGAATAGAAAAATTTTGACCTGATTTTTACTGTTCACGTGGAAAAAATAATTCAGTCGAGTAAATTTTTTTTTTCCACGTGAACAGTAAAAATGGGAGTGCAGCTGAACAGGCCCCAAGTAAAAATTCTTGGCTTGTAAGTTCAATAATCTAACTTTTGGCTTTATAATCCATGATATGGGAAAATATTCTTATTATCTGAAAATTTGTGCTACAAAGTTGGAGGTTATTTTGGTTAAATTCTTGATTAAGTTAGTTAATTCCTTGGTATTGCGCCATTTACTTGGATAATAAGAATTTGTCATTTAGAAGCCATAACCTAGCCTATGATTGATAATAGTGTCCGCTCTCGTGTTCTCAAATTCTAGAAATTAACAGCAATAAAAAAGTAATTAAATTGTTTATTTAAGGCGCAGATTTGTTTCACCAATTGCACGACTGCCTTGTGTTTGTGTGGCGCTCTTTTTACTTCAAATTTCTCCTTGAAAATAAAATAAAATTAAAGCTTCACAATTTAAGTCTTTTTTTTTTAAAGCCACAATTTAAGTCATACTATAAAATTCACATGTAAATAATTAGCTCTTATGAGTTGTGTCACTTGTGTGCGTTTTTTTAAATAAAATATAACAATTTTTAAAGTATTAAATAGTCAAAAAAATATTGATCAATCAAAATAGTTGATAATAAAAATAATGATGTTGATAATTCAGCTCTAAAAATACATATTTTTTTAAATCCCTTGGCACTTATCTCTTTTTTTTTTTCAAAAGTTATACACGCTCTGGATAATGGGTCAACTAGGAAAACACAATGCACACATATATAACCGACATTTTTATTAATATCCAAAGTTTAATACAAATTAATAAATATACCCAGAATCCGGCCCAATATCGATATATACCCAAACCGGCCATTTTCTGGCCGGCTATGTACCCTCCCTAAGCCGGCCAGAAAATGGCCGGCTATGTACCTTTTTTTTTTTTTTAAAAACCCCAAAAACTCTATAAAAGAGTACCCCCTCCCCCTTCAGATCTTCACACAAACCGAGGCAGCGCGAAGTAACTGTTGAGGTAATTATTTTTTTTTATTATTATTTCTTTTATTTTTTTATTTTTTTATTTTTTTATTTTTTTATTTTTTTATTTTTTATTTTATTATTATTTTATTATTATTATGTTTTATTTTATAGATTAGTTAATTGTTTACTATTTAGTTAATTGTTTACTATTTAGTTAATTGTTTACTATTTAGTTAATTGTTTACTATTTACTTAATTGTTTACTATTTAGTTAATTGTTTACTATTTACTTAATTGTTTACTATTTAGTTAATTGTTTACTATTTACTTAATTGTATACCATTTACTTAATTGTTTACCATTTACTTAATTGTTTACCATTTACTTAATTGTTTACCATTTACTTAATTGTTTATCATTTACTTAATTGTTTACTATTTACTTAATTGCTTACCATTTACTTAATTGCTTACCATTTACTTAATTGCTACTATTGAGGTAATAATTTTTTTTTATTATTATTTTTTTTAATTTTTAATTTATTATTATTTTATTATTATTATGTTTTATTTTTTAGATTAGTTAATTGTTTACTATTTAGTTAATTGTTTACTATTTAGTTAATTGTTTACTATTTAGTTAATTGTTTACCATTTACTTAATTGCTTACCATTTACTTAATTGCTTACCATTTACTTAATTGCTTACCATTTACTTAATTGCTTACCATTTACTTAATTGCTTACCATTTACTTAATTGCTTACCATTCTAATATTCTAATATTTACTTAATTGCTTATCATTTACTTAATTGCTTACTATTTACTTAATTGCTTACCATTTACTTAATTGCTTACCATTTACTTAATTGCTACTGTTGAGGTAATAATTTTTTTTTTATTTTATTATTATTTTTTTTATTTTTTTTATTTTTTAATTTATTATTATTTTATTATTATTATGTTTTATTTTATAGATTAGTTAATTGTTTACTATTTAGTTAATTGTTTACTATTTACTTAATTGTTTACTATTTACTTAATTGTTTACTATTTAGTTAATTGTTTACTATTTAGTTAATTGTTTACCATTTACTTAATTGCTTACCATTTACTTAATTGCTTACCATTTACTTAATTGCTTACCATTTACTTAATTGCTTACCATTTACTTAATTGCTTACCATTCTAATATTCTAATATTTACTTAATTGCTTATCATTTACTTAATTGCTTACTATTTACTTAATTGCTTACCATTTACTTAATTGTTTACTATTTAGTTAATTGCTTACTATTTACTTAATTGCTTACTATTTACTTAATTGTTTACTATTTAGTTAATTGTTTACTATTTACTTAATTACTTACTATTTACTTAATTGTTTACTATTTACCTAATTGTTTACCAGTCAATTGTTTATTATTTAGTTACTTGACAATTATTTACCATTTAGTAACCTGACAATTGTTTACCATTTTCTAAAATGTAGTTTGTTTACCATGGCCTTTATTTCATTACACTATGGTGGGAAGATGCTTAATAGTGCACAAGGGGCGTGCTACAACAAAGATGCAGCTCATTCATTGATGATTCCAGATGACATCTCACTTTTGGACCTGAAATCCATAGTTTACACACACACCGGTTACAACCCAGAAAGGTGCGACCTAGAATTGGCAACCCGATATTGCCATCCCTCCAACGGGAAATGGATTGTTGCGAAACTGGTAGATGAGAGTACGTGGAGAGGCATGTTCGGTTATTTGAGGTCCCAAGGAAATTTTCTAATAGAAATATTTGCTAGAAGAGTTCCGGTAGAGCCTGGGGTTGGAAGTTCGGGCTCTGGATCAGCGGCACCACATTATACCCCACAACCAGAAACTTACAGACGTGACTCCACCTTACCCCTCACCGAACCTGACCCAGAACCCTACAACTACGTCACTCCACCAGCACCTCAACGAAGACACTCAGTTGCATCCCCACCTAGACACAATCGAGGCAGACCAAGACACTCAGTTTCAACCCCACCTAGATCCGTAAATGCCACTCCTTTACCGTTACCTCCAGTATCACCTTACCCCAGACCTGCACCAGTAGACGATGCAAGCTGCCCGGACTTTGAAGATATTAATGAAATACCGGAGGACGATCTGGGGAGAGGGGATGAATTTGGGGGAGACATGTGGGGGGATTCAGATCACATGGAAGGTTGCGATGAAGACGGGCGGGCTGAAACAGCTGAAAGGTACACTGATGAGGGGGGCCGCTTAGTGGCCGGACTGATACGCACCCGTTCCCAGACCTCAATGATGTTTCTGAGTTTAGAGAGGCAGATATTGGTTATTATGGGCAACGGATTGAGTACAAAGGTGAGCTGTGTGCTAACCTATATTTTAAAACCAAAGAAGACCTAATGAAGAAGGTCAGAGAGCACCATATAACTAAGAATCAGGAGTTCAGATCTTGGAAAAGTGACAGGGATCGGGTTACTCTGTTGTGCAAGGACAAGAATTGCCGTTACGAGCTTAGAGCAAAGCCGACGGGATGTGGAGACGCATGGGTTATAACTAAGCAAGACAGGCCTCACACATGTAGAACTGAGAGTACGAGGGTCGACCACGAATGTCTGACGGCATCACTCATTGCCGATGTCATTGAGAACGCCATTAAAAAGGACCCGTGTATGAGCATCCAGACGGTGGCAGACATTGTTTTGTCTGTGTATGACAATGTGACACCTAAATACAACCGACTGTGGAGGGGCCGTGAGCTGGCAATAGCCCGACAATTTGGGAGTTGGGAGATTTCGTACAGCTTGCTGAGACCACTGTTGCTTGCAATTTGCGCCAACAATCCCGGCTCGACTCACCAATTTCTGACCCGCCCGGTACGGAATAAGGAAACAGGACTAATCATGCCATGTGTTGCCGAGTTCAGAGCCATAGCCTGGGCGTTTGGTCCATGCATTGCGGCGTTCCAGTACATGAGACCAGTGATCAGCATCGATGCCTACTTCTTGTCTGGGCGATACGAGGGGAGGCTTTTGATAGCTTGCGGCTACGATGCCGAGAACCAATTGGTGCCTATTGCATTTGCAATTGTACGTCAGGAGGATACTGAGAATTGGGATTTTTTCTTGCAGTGGTTGAGAAATGAAGTGCTCGGCCCGTGTAAATTTGTATGTGTCATATCGGACCAGCACAAGGGGATCAAAGCTGCACTGACAGCTGAATACGGATGGCCTCCCGAGCTCTTTGTGCACAGGTATTGTATGCAGCATGTTGCTGACAACTTAGTCACGAACTGTGGAGGAGACAGATGGTACGGATGGAGGTTCAGGGAAGGAGCAAAGAGGAAGAAGCCGAGAAGATTACAAGAGATGTTCCAAGAGTTTGCTCATGTATGTCTAACTTATACCATTTCGTTTAATTATCTTATAAGAATTTTATGAAAATGAAATAACACCCCTTTGTTTTTGTGCAGCTAAATCCGAAGTGCAATGCATATTTAAAGAAGGTGGGCAAAGTACGTCCTAATGATGTGATGGAGCCGTCCAATTATGAGAAGATTTTCCAAACCTGTGACGGAGGATACCGGTTTGGTATCATGACAACAAACGGCTCCGAGTCGCTCAACAATGTCTTCCGAACGAGTCGTAGATTGCCTGTTTGTGACATAGTGGAGGATACGTTCTACACGTGCAACAGATGGTTTGTTCATCGGCGTCAGCGAGCAATGGAATTACAAGACAAGGGACAGGTTCTGTCTGACCGGGTTTTGCAGAAGATCAGAAAACGTTGGGAGAAAGCTGGAAAAATGCGGTTGGTGCGTTACACGCAGGGCCAAGGTCAGTACCAAGTTTCATCCCCAAATGAGTACGTTCCTTGCACCCGTAGCGACATGGGCAACATGGAACCCACTCACAGGGAGTTCATGTACATTGTGGCGCGCGGTCCCGACAGACAAATGGAATGCACTTGCAGAGGTATCCAATTAACTTCTATTCCGTGCGCTCATGTCTTAGCTGTTTGCCGTGACCGAAACTGGCAAGAGGACGACTTTGTTGCAGACTGGTATAAAACACCCTATCTTGTGAGTACTTGGAGCCATGTGTTCAATCCAATTGGCAATATGGGAGACTGGCCTCCTAATGTTGGAGACAAAATCCTTCCGAGTAGTGGTTGGATTAGGAAGGGGAGGCGAAAACACACCCGTCGTGTAATGACGATGGATGAAATGGAAGGTAGACGAATGGGGCATCAGCCTCGCCGTTCCACTTCCGATAGGCAACGAAGAGGTATGTAACATTCATCTAAAATTATTTTTCTTTTCAATTTATACCAACTTACTAAGTAACACATGCAAATGCAGAGGCAAGAAACGCAGCAAATACGGCAGAAAATGAGCGAGTAATGGCGTCGGGAAGTGGGTCCGGAGGGTCACAGCGTAGCACAGCTACGAGCCGTTTAGATGCAGCTGCTATGTATGCCGAAGCAATGGGAGAGGCGGTTGCCATAGGAGGAGAGGCGGTTGGGGTGCAAGGGGAGCCATCTGCCCAACCGAGGAGGTCCACTACTAGACGCACAACAAGGGCATCTACAAGCCAAGCAGGGCCATCTGGAGCCCAGGCCGGCCCATCTACAAGCCAAGCAGCGCCATCTGGAGCCCAGGCCGGTCCATCTAGTGAGCAACCAGAGCCATCTGTTAGACCACCTCGTAAGGCATCTTTCGCAAGTGGTTTACTTCGGGGATTACCTTTTAGACGTAGCAATAATAGGTGATTTGTATGCATGTTGTAAAAAATGTGTGGACTCTATTTGCAATTTGTGTGTATTTTATTATTTTATACGAAACTTAGAAATGAAATATTTGACTTTAATAGAAATCACCTAAAACAAAAATAATGCGGTTAAAAAAAAAAAAAAAAAGGTACATAGCCGGCCATTTTCTGGCCGGCTTAGGGAGGGTACATAGCCGGCCAGAAAATGGCCGGCTTGGGTATATATCGATATTGGGCCGGATTCTGGGTATATTTATTAATTTGTATTAAACTTTGGATATTAATAAAAATGTCGGCATATATAACGTATAAACTTAGTTTTGTGTTGTATGTTATAACGAGACATATTATAAAAAAAATTAAAAAATATTTCTTAATAAATAACATATTTTTTATAAAAAAAACTAATAAAAGAAATAATTATTCAACAATATTCATAAATAATATTAAAATAGATCGGAAAGAAATAAGGATATGACCAATCAATTATCAATCAATTCAAAATTTTCTTAGTTAATAATTAAAAAATAAAAAGATATCAAGACCAATCAGAAAATTGAGTATCTAACAATCACATAAGGAGGTTTAGGAAAGTTTTCAAAAAAAGAAAAAGAAAAAGAAAAAGAGGAGGAAGTGTAGATTTTGTGAGATAGAGGCGTTGGAGAGGCATTGACGAGTACGTGTCTAAATAAATTTAGACTTCTACACATCAAAAAAACATCAAAAAGATGCATTGAATAGAAAAAAGACAGACTATTTGATCGGTTGACTGATATTAAATCTGAAATTTCATATTTTAATCACAACCGTTAGCATATCATGACATCTACATGCTTAATAAGAGATGAAATAAAAGTAAAAGATAAATAAAATTGTAAACAACAATACATTTTCTTAAGAAACTTAATCATTGGCGCTCAATTCTAATTCAAACAAGTATCACAAAATTCCATAGGCCCTTATTTTGGGTTGGCAAAATCCATGACCAATAAGTGACCACTCACAAATTGATTGCAATTCAAATAAAAAATTTAGGATTTCATGTGGCAAGCATAATCTGAATTTAAAACCAGAATGATGGGTCAAAAAAGAAAGAAAAAGAAAACTTATGATAATCTCATTATCAGTGACTCGCTACAAAGTTGAGTGTTCCGTACCTACCATGGAGAACCCAACCAAGTAGAAAAAAAAAAATTGTCTCCCAACCATGGATCTGAATTTTTTTTTTCGGCTCCAATGTCTGAATAATTATTCGGATCTTATGTGGCCAAATTAAGTATTGTCAGTGGTGTGTGATGACTTTAATATATATATATATATATATCTGAATCAAAATTTTGTCTACAATATGAATTTTTTCACGGTTCCGTCTATAGCATCTAAACCTACTGTACTCATTTTGATATCATATATTATTTTATGGTATATCAATTTCCATAAATAAAAAATTCTGTGTGTGGAACACTTGCTTCTTTCTTACACAAAGTGTCAAATCCGTTTGCTCCTCACAACAGAACCTCAAATCCATTTAAATAAGCTGCTCCTGGATCACTATATAACTTTTCCTCATCCCTAGTACAAATGTATAGTCCAAGACAATTAAATAATCCTTCTTGGAACAAATAAATACCGGTATTCAAAATTGACAAAGGATAAATTTGGAAACTCCTTTTTCCTTTCTTTTTAAAATAAATAAATATTCAAGTTACAACTTTTTTTTGTGACATGACAATACTTTTTATTTCATTAGAATTAAAATTTTAGATTTAATAATAAAATAATTTTGTTGATCTTGTTCTATGCTTCAGAGATTTGTTCATGAAAGAAATAAATTTTTTGAGTTCATGTGATAGTATTCAGCTGAAGCTGTACACCCTCCTCGGATACTTCGATCTTCATTACTTCTTCAATCACTCTTTTACCTGTCTAATCTTAGTTAGTTTTTGCTATTCCTTTTATCAGGAGCAAATCGAAAAAAATAGATTTCTTAAATCTATTTTTTTTCTACGGATCTTAACCATATCCCTTATTAATACAGAGATGCGATTCTTACGTATTCTAGGAGACAAATAACACAGAACCACCCTTATGTGTTTATGAGAAGACAAACTTACGTGAAACATGTTAAAAGATCAAGAGGTTGAAAAGATTAATGAAATGAATTAATTACAAGTAGCCATTGATCTTCGACATATCTATATTGCACTAAGCGAGTTCTAAATGTAATAATTTTTTTATGCTTGTGCATTTTTTATGACATTAAACAATATCAACGATTTACTTTTGTCATTTAGAAAAATTGAATCACAATTCGATTAAATTATTGCCTTAATGTGTCAACAAAAAAATTGTAAGTGTTTCTTTCTCTTCACAATTTCATAGGGAACCGCCAAGTAAACAGCAGATAACACTTTAATTGTTCTTGGTATTTAATTATGTGAAATTTGATAGATAATCATTTTAGAAGCCAAAGGTATAGTTTAATTCAAGCTAGTTCCTTGGTTTATGCAAGTACAATTGCATCCTAATAAGGTTTGGGTACAACTTGTGTTGCTTAAGTTAATAGCGTTTGGTTCACGTTATAGATCATTCCGTAGAATATTAGAATTTCAGGAAATTAATACTAAGGAATACTATTCATGGTAACGTGTTATTACCATGTTTGATTTTGAATAACTATCGCTTTCAACATTCCAGGAAATATATAATTACAGTGTTTGATTTAGTATAGATTGCAATGACTATCAGAATTATTTTTTTTTTCAGTAAATAACTTTTATTTTCAAAAAGAACATTATTTCCAAAAGGAGTGATTTCCATCGATGACTATGAATTATGGAATCATAATGACAACACAATCACATATTACCATATCCATTCCCTTGCCATTTTCATCAAACATAATAATAGAATAAAATAGCACTGAAATAGCAAGAAATCACCTTCTAAAAGAGCAAACCAAGCACCCCAAATTACTATGGTGGAAACCTAGGTTTGACCTACTTTGACATGGTTCAATTAACCTAGCTTATAAAAACCATAACTCTGTAAGCCCCTCTGCTTTTTTGTTCTTTACTGCCTGAAAAGACAAGACAGCCTCTTGTATCAGCTCAGTTGGTAGTAATGAAACAGTTACTATTAGCCACCATACTATTAGCTTTTGTTTCTCTCTCTTTTGCTATACAACACAATGTCAAGCTTGCTCATGGAGGTACCTATCTAGTTCCTTGATTATTCATCATCCATTTCTCTTTTATTTTCATTTTGAATCACATTATGTTACAACGGTATTATCCTAAGCAAAGAAGTTCTTTTTCATAATTTCATTTTCTGCAGAAACATTGCAAATCACCAATGGTAAAAAGGTACCTTCAATAGAACAGGTAACAATTAAATCAATGTAGAATTGAACTGCTAATCTTCTTATTTGTAATGCATATTTATATATTGTTTCTTGAAAGATCAAATCAGAATCAGAATGGTTCAGGTAACAGTTTCTGTCCAAGTATGTATTTTCATTAGAACAATTAATTATGAAAATTCCCTCTGTAAATAATCTTTATATTTTAATCTTGATAACAGAATCTCTCTGGAACAGAAAAGAGCAAGAAAATCAGCAAAGAGCAAGAAGAAAGGCCGTGCTTAAAATCAAAATGGAGTTTAAGAAAATCTATGAACCGATGGGGAAGGAGAGGATTGATTTCAGAAAATGAATTAGGAACTGGAGCTCATGATTCCTATTTTTCAGGAAAAGATCCTTTCACTTCAGATTATTTTAAGCCCATGCACCATCCACCAAAAAATAACTGAACTTTCATTATTGCTTAACATATATATTTTTTTTATTAAAAATGTAGCTTTTAGGTTTTTTTTTTTCAACTTCTGTTTCATGCTCTGTAATACTGTTATAATAATAAGAAAAATGGTTGGTGTAAGCATCATTGGCACAGTATGAATCTGACATTATTTGAACTCAATCATACAACAAAATTTAAGGTCCAGATTGATTACCTTTTCCCTGGATGTGAATTCTTCACGAGTGCGTGTCCCCTCAGGTATTGGAGGGGTGCAATAATAAATGGACAGCCCGGATTATTCCCAGTCGGCCTAAACTCAATCCGGTGCTTATAGAAACTATAAGAGATCCATTTTGAGATTCGTGCCAGGTTAAAAGAACGGTCCAGATCTATTTATTGCACTGGATGTGAATTCTTCACAACACGGGTGGATTCCTGAACCCATCCAAATTTAACCAGAGAGATGGTTATGTAGGAATGGCAGTGAAAGTGGGGTTTGGATCCCCTAAAGTAACCCAATCTTTGGGTTTTGGATCGAGACCGTTCGATTGCAATTCGTCGCTCGGGATCGTCTCGGGAGTCAAATTCGTCGTCGGAATATGTGCGCTCACTTCAGATATGGATTTTCGCGGATTCGAATCGGACGGTCTCAATCCAAAATTCAAAGATTGAGTTACTTCACTGGATCCGAATTCATAGTGTTTGTAAAATCTAGACTCCGGACTCTATAGTTTAGAGCATCCACCGAAAAAATTAAAAAATAAAAATAAAAACGCATCAACTCCTCTGTGAAACAGTCCCCAACAAACAAACCAGCCCTCTATATCTTTTATCAATTTATCTTGACACAATACCAACACTGTACCAGTACGAATCAATAAGAAACAGAAGTCAGGTTATTCTAGTATTAGAGGTAAAACAATCTACTTGAATAAAAAGACAGTAACTCTTAGAATAGGAATAAAAATTCTTAGATGATCATCAGCACCAGCTGATTCCTCTGCTGAATTTCTTGTTAATTTTTAAATTTTGAGATTGATTTGCTTATTCTAATTAATCTATTAAGGAAAAAATCATAATCTATTCTAAATGCAAATGCTTAGTGGATAAGCTCGTCTCTCTCTTCATCTCAACTCGGGTTTTCTGTTTACTCCCATTTTTATTCAACTCTCCAAACTCCATTAATTATTCTCTTTAAAGACAACAGCATAATATATACAAATGATGAGCATAAGAATACACACAGCTGACTGTGTGACTTGTTATTCCTTTTATTAATGTTCTTAGAATGTTACGACTCTGAAAGCTTTTAATGCTGATAAAAATACCTAGGGGCTTGATGTCAGAAATATAATAAATATAATAACACTAATAGATGTATAACACTTGAAGAATATGAGAAAGGTGCACAAAAAAATTTCAACTCTCTGTGGTCCATCATTCATATAATCAAACTCCATTGTGGTGGCATGTTCCCGTGACTTTGAAAATACGAATTTTTATGTGGTTGTCGTTTCAAAATAAAATCCTTACTAAATCTGTGTTGTCCAAAAAGAGGTGGCAAGGGGATCCCTACTGCCACTTCTGTACTAATGCCGAAGAGTCAACTTTACACTTATTTCTTAAATGCCCTTACATTGCCCAAATCTGGTTCTAGATGGGCAAATTTCAGAATTTTTATGGCGATTGGACCTCCTTAAAACATATTCAACATTTGGCCATGTTTTTGTCCCTCCAACA